>JANXHW010000003.1:107943008-109193008 GCA_026170595.1 Plestiodon gilberti rubricaudatus
ACAGCTTCGTTCTGTTGTTTAATTAACTAACTACTCAAAGTAGAACTGAAGTTAATGTTCCACTGGAAACACAAACGTAGGAATTAATGAGCAAGGCTATATTTATCGGTGCTCCTGAATCTTCCCACCAAATCTTCCCACTGGGACACAGGATGTCATGTCCTCAGCTATTCTGTGGACTCCACCTCTTGATCTCCTGGAAGAAAGAATATTAAAGCTCTGAGACAAGATATGGTGTTGGTTGTAAAAGACCAGTAAATGAAAGCACTCGGCAAACTCTGTTCAAATTTGTCGAACATAAATCATGACTTTATATGGACACAAGGTAACATTGCTTGTGTTTTTAAAGATAAGCTAGCCAGCTGAAAATTGACTCAAATCTTCATTCAATGAGGAAAAGGGGAGGATACAGCCATCCTTGCTGCACACTGAAATTATCCACACACCCACTACATTGCCATCAGACATACCGTCTTGTCTCTAGAATCAAACTCAAGAGAAACCAGTTCTACCAATTCGAAACAGAAGCTGGCAGTGCATCATACTGATTGGCTAGACACCTGTGACATCATGAAGCCCCCCCCTTCCAACCTTAAAAAAATTAATTGGTTCTGTTTTGTTTTGAAAAGGCACCAAACAATATCTGTAATCAACCAGAATATTTTTTTAATTAACTGCCCCAGATTTTCACCATTTTTATTCATTTTGTTTCATGAGCTTTTTTCTATAAAAATTGAATGTTATCATGACTCGCTACAATGTACAAAAATACTGGAAATACGGGGTTTATCAGCCATGTAAATATACATGTACATGTACATGACTGATAAACCCGTATTTCCAGTATCTTTGAGCTTTTTTCTTTCTCATTTCTTGCCTTCACTGACACTTGGCTCGTCCCACTTGATGCTGTTCCTCCTCTAACTGTGGTTAGAATAAAATTGAATTTGTTGGATTCGAATGCAACCACAAATCCCAGCTTGTTTTAAACCAGGAAAGGAAGCAGCAAATCTCCTCCCTTTTTGCACGAGGGGAAGAAGATGTGAGCCTGAGGCTCATGCTAGCAACACTCAACCATGATGGGCAGCAGCCCAATCCTGAATTCAGTAGCAATTCTCCCGGGAACAACTCGGGAGAAGGGGACAATCATCCCCTTCCCCCGGTGTAAGCGGCAGCAGGCCCAATGGGCCTCGTCGAATGTATGCGAGCTCCGGAGTTCGCGTACATTCACGCCGGCCGTGTAAGGCCATGCCAGGTCTGGAGAGGGCCTAGGATACGGCAGATCTCACCGCCGATATCCCCGCCCTTTCCCTGCCCTCCCGGTTCACCCTCCCCTCACCCTTGCCCTGACTGGTGTAGGCCTTACCTGCTCCGGTGGGCGCAGGGCTGAGGGAGAGCCGGGGGAAGGGCCGCAGGCCGCTGCACCAGCATCCCTTACTCACCGGGTGTCACGGAAGTGCTTTATGGCACTTTTGCTTCGTTACACAGAACTGTACAGTTAATTATGATTTAGCAGTATACCTGAACCCAGACATTGTCTCTCTTTTAACCACCCCTGGGCCAGGGGTAGCAAAATCTAGTAGGGGCCAATGAGCCAGTTATTCCACACTGAAGCTCAACTGTGCAGATCCCCCAGTATTTGTGCTACTTCTTTCCTCTTTTTTTTTTTTTTTTTTTGTCTAGGAAGAACACTTGCCAGTGAAGTTTCCACATAGGATTGAATCCCTAGTGGTACAACTACATTGAATAGCCTAAAGTGCTTTGGAACTCTTCAAGTTGGCTCTATCACTATGTTATTTGTTTCTTATTTTCTTGACTAATGTGGCTTTTTGTCTTTAGGTTTCTCTAGTAGCACCATATTAACTTTCAGTCTCAGAGCTGTCTTAAAACTGGAATGAATTTCTGTGGTTCAGCAAGGCTTTTTATGTTCCAGCAGATTGTTTTCTGTCAGACATTGTTTGCTGTATCATCAATAGTTTAAGCTCCAGTTTTATATACATTAGGACAGGCGTTCCCAACCTGTGGTACGCATACCTCTAGGGGTACGCGGGCCGCAGGCCAGGGGTATGTGAGACGATGTCCCTTATCAGCTGCTGCAATCAGCAGCTGATAAGGGATAGCTGATTTTTTCCAGGTTGCAGTGTGCCTCCCACCCGTGCCGCAACCCAGAAAAGAAGGCTACAGCCCTGCCGATTCAGCAGGGCTGTAGCCTTTCCCTCTGGGTTGCGGTGCAAGCGGGAGGACCCGCCCGCACCGCAACCCGAAAAAGAAGGCTACAGGCCTACTGTCCCCTGCAGTACAGGTCTGCATCCTAACTTTTCTCGGCACCACCATCTTGGATCTTGCGAAATCTCGCAAGATCCAACATGGCGGCGCCCAAATCTTGTGAGGGCACATGAGGCAGCCTCGGAGGCAGACATGTCTTTTTTAACCACAAAGTTGCAGGCACACCTATTTTGTGAATTGAAACAAAAAGCATTTATTACACATCAGTCTAACTACATCATCTGGATAATTCAATACGACTTCAAACAGGATAGCTTCAGCACTAATCTGTTCTGAATCTAGGCAGGAGGTGTGGTCTAGTGGTTGAGTTGCCACCTTCCCTGAAGAACAACTAGGATGGGATCAGTTCAAGACAACTGGAAGCTGCCAACAAGCTGTGATATCTCAGCTGAGAAGCTGAGATAGCCTGCGCTGACCCCCTGAGAGAGAGGAGTCGCTGTCGGAGAAGCTTGGAAGCTCGGAAGCCATGTGCAGCCAGAGAGATACCACACCGTTGAAAGGAAACAGCTGGAGAAGATGGGTTCTATGCAAATAGAACATATTGTAAAAATGCCTATGGGGGGGGCGGTTAGAAAAAAGTCTGCCTGTGTAAACCACAAATGTGTATTCAGTAGAGTTTCCTGGTTTAACAGTACATATTGAATATGAAGCGCAAAGGAATACAAACATGAAAGGAGACCATACACTACTTGGGAGGAAAAATTGGGAATTGAAAACCATATTTGGTAATTCTGTAGAAGAAAAATAAACCTGGTAAGGGCAAGATGCACAACGCTGAAAATTTTCCTATTCTGACGACATATCAGGGTGACGAATGCACCTGGGGTGGGAAGCAGGGTTACAGTGGCAAACTCTGCCGCAGCCTACGCAGATGTTTCTTAGCCTATCCGTACTCCATATGTACAAGTGTATATGTACTGTATGTATAGGGCTCTTTCCAATAGGGAGTCCCATTTTTCCAGAGTTCTGGATTATTAGATTGTGAGCCCTTTTGGGACAGGGAGCCATTTAATCTTTTTCTTTTTTCTTTTTTTGGTCTGTAAACCGCTTTGTGAACTTTTTGTTGAAAAGCGGTATATAAATACTGTTAATAATAATAACAATAATAATAACAATAATAATAACAATAATAATAATAATATGGAGAGACACATACAGTTGTGCATGCAGGGGCTCTCTATACATATTCTTCTGAAAAATACACATAGATCAGGAGTAGCTCCTGCAAACATGCTCTCTCCCCCCCCCCATCCACACTCTTTGAAAGGGGCTAGTGAGTAGAAGAAAAACACTGCATCTTTTACAGAAGGCAGTGCTGGGAAAGCCTTGAGCGAGTCAGTAAACAATTTGCAAATCATAGACGAGCATCTATTTGATTTCCAGAGGTTACTTTTTCAGTGTTAAATTACCAGTTCCAGTTCCAGACAAAAGACACGTCTCATGGTTCTTATATGATGTGGCAGCACATACACTGTGTAGAATTAGATGCCTAAGTGATGCAGTGATGGTTTTAATTCCCCTTTATCTTCAAGTTGCATACGCTCAGTCTTTCATTTTCACTAGGGATTCAAAGCCTTATTACAGTAATTTATTTGTTTATTTGCCTGTTTAAAAAATGTATCCTGTGCCTTTTCATCAGTGACCCTCAAGGTGCCTCACAATAACAAAATTGAAAGCAATCTATCTGAACGTTAGCTCTCTGCAGCCCACACCTGAATTAGTTTGCACTGCTTCAACAATCAAAAGGTCGTAAAATAGCACATAGGGTTTAAGTGAAACATTTTCTTGCCAAGATTATTATTACGTTGGGCAGTCAAACCAGAACTCAGTGTTGAAAATCAGGACTTGTGTTCACTCAAAGTCTCCGATGAGGACTGTGGCAGTTATTTCACTTCTACCCATGTGTTCAGTGGGATTTGCTCGCAGGAATGTGTTATAGCAGGGCTTCTCAAACTGTGGATCGCAGGTTGTGCCCTCCTGCCCACCCTTGCCTCCATTTGGCTCCAAATTGGAGCCAAATTGAAGCAACTGGAGGCCGTACCCAGGTCGCAACTCACCTCCTGCAGCTGCTCCTGGCCCTGGATGGAGGCCTCTGGAGGCCTTAAGTGACTTCCGAGATGCAGAACTTCCGAGATGTAAAAGATGCAGTGTTTTTCTTCTACTCAGATTTTTTTTTCAGTTTGGTAGTGCCGCTGCATCTTGTCTAGTCGTCTCTTTTTTAAAGAAAGTAGGGGGAAACTTGGATCAAGGCCCACTTTTGATGGTGTTTTCATCTTGAAAAAAATCAAGGTTCAAAACTGTATTTCATAACCACCACCACCACCCACACACACACACACACACACACACACACACACACACACACACACACACACACACACATTTCTCTATCTCTGCTACAACCTTCTCTTTTTTGTAATAGGTCAATTATTTTAAAACCACCAAGCATCATCATACCAAGCAATCGTACATAGGCAAACACTCCCTTGTCCAGCAATAATCTCTTGAGTATACTATTTTCACTTTGCAGTATTCACTGGCAGAAAACCACTAGTGTTCTCAGTGTTTTGAGCTGTGGGAAGCATTCACAAGGGAACAAATCACTCCCAATCACTGCACAATTCAGGCATCACCAAACCAAGTGTCCATTGGGAGAAGAAAGTGACTTATGAAGTCAGAGGTTGTTTTTCTTTGCTGACTAGTCAACTGTTAGAACTGTTAGAAATCCATCACCATGAATCACCAGTGGAAACATCTGCCCAGCCAACACCATCGTCATTATCTTCTCACATTTATGAATAGGGCTTTTGTCCTAATTCTCAGGGAAAGAGGTGATGACGGAGGGAGAGAACGTGACTGAGTTCACTTGAAGTGTCACTTAAGAATAAGAACATTCGGACCACAAATTATATGCTATTACTTAATAAGCCAGTGCTTTACTTACCTGCCTATAACACAGTTTATAAATGGAAATGTTTTTGGTCTGATAGCATTGCTCAATAGCCACTCACAGAGCACAAACGCCAACCATGCGCTGCCAGCAATCCTCAAGATTTATAGCCCATTCCATAAGCATAAATACCCAACATAAAATGTTGCGGCTAATCGGCTAATGAAGCCGATTAGCTACATATTTCATTTTAATTTTATATTCACCATATAAGTTAAGGTATGAAAAGGCTTTTCTTTCTCTTAAAAAAAAAAAAAAGGCATGTACCGTATTTCAGAACTCGCAGGGAGACCACTGAAGGAAAGATGAAAATGTAGGTGATGAAAGGATATGTGCGAGGGTTTGAATGATTTGACAATAAATGATTGAGGCGGTCTAATGTGAGAAGGTTAAGAAAAGACCAGCTCTCTCTTTTCCTAGGGAAAAGATACATTACAAAATGCGGCTTCTTTGGGGTATATATATGCCATTCAGGAAAGGAACAGAAGAATCTGGTGTGCCTGCCAGAAAAGTTGCTGTAGGAGAAAGGAGGCAAAATGCGGGTCACCTGCACACTGCAGCCCCCAACACATGTGACATTACAATGACACAGAGCCCTTCCTAACATCATGAACGAGCAGCAAACCTGCCTGCCACTCAGATTAGGAAGCCTGTGGCCCCTGAGAGCGCTGCCTGCCCAGAATACTTGCTGCCAGCTGCGCCTTCTGGGTGTGCGCGCGCAGCTAAGCGGCAGTGTGATGAGGATGCGCCCGCCCGACTGCCTTCAGTGTGGAATGTGCCTTGCACTCTCTCTGTTCTCTTTTTTGGTTGGCGGTGGGTGGGGGGGTTGTCTCCTCTCTTCTCTTTCCTCTTCCCCCAATAATTGTGCCCATCACGGCATCAGCCAAGGCCTCTGAGAGGGGGGTTAAGGGGGTAATTTGTATCCGGGCCTAGAGCAAAAAAATGGGTCAAAAAGGGGGCCCTGGAGCAAAAAATGGGTCAAAAAGGGGGCCCTGGAGCAAAAAAGGGGGCCCAGCAGCCAAATTCATATGTAGGGAAGGGGCCCAAAATAAACTTTGTACCCCCTGATAAAATTCCTCTGAATGGCCCTGGCATCAGTCAAAGGCACTGAGTGTGTCCGAAGTCATCCAGTCCAAGCCAAGCACTTTTCAGCTTCACTAGCAACTCCTCATAATCAGTCATCCTTTGGGGAAACAAAGTCTTCTCGCTTGCCGTTCTGTTCATGCCACAAAGGGGCTCAGGTGCAAAAGAAAACAACGCACACCACTCACCACCGCTATTGCCTTGAGTTATGGTGAGAGAGGTGAATCCAATCCGTTCTCTGTTTTCTAAGTTTGTGGGTGGGTGGGTGGGTGAGTGTGGTAGAAATATTTTCTATTCTACAAAATAGAATTCTACAAAACAGTAGCTATGGAAGCTTGCACAATCTCCTGGAAAGGTCTTGGACAGAAACCTCATCATTTTGAACTGCTCATTGCAGTGGAGTTTGCACAGGAGAATTTTCGTGGTACTTTGTGCCTCGCCCCATATAACGATCAAGATAGTTTTATGTACTGCTGCAAAAAATATGAAAACAAGCCATATTAATGATTCATTTTTCCTTGAGCTTGAGTTGTATTTACCCAACCTTCTCCCAGAATCTTTTGTAAATTCATAACACCGCCCCCAATATACTGTACAGCAAGTCCTCAAAAGGTGTCGATAGGATCTTGGAAACTGCAACTTTAAGCGAAATGACTTATAACGAAACCAATTTTACTGTAGGCTAATTGATATACATAAACAAGAGTTTACGGCATATTTCTGGTCACAAAAGCTTCACCAAACTTCTAAATAAAGACCCAAATCACTTCTAATATTAAACACTGAAATAAATGTGAGCTTTCTGGGCCAGAGAAAACCTACGCAGACGTGGGGAGAATGTTCAAACTCCACACAGACAGTGGCTCTGGCCAGGAATTTTTTTTTTCTCAACAACTTTAAAGTGAAACGACGTATAATGGAGTGACTTTAAGTGAGGACTTGCTGTACTTCACGCAAAGCTAAACTAATTGTTCTTGTCCAAATTGTTATTTTTTATTATTTAAATTAATAATCCATTTGAAAATATTTTTCTCCTACTATGAACATTCTTAGAGTTATAAATAAAATGTATATTCATCAAAGATTTGCGTAACACGGGTGACATGAATGTGGCACCTAAATGAACCTAAGGTCACTAAGTACTTGCTGAATGTGGCACCTTGAACGAAGGTGCTTACACTTACGGCTGGCTGATTGTGGTTTTCAAACAGTGGGTAATTGATCATTTCAGCTGTTCTGGTTTGAACCATTTCGTTCCTACGCTTTTGAAGGATAAAACATCCAGTGCTACTGCTAACCTGTAACATCCTTCAATCTTTTAGATTGTTTCCTAGATAATGTTTCCGGGAATGGAAACGAAACGTTGGAATTTTAAACATTAGACTTCGGATTTTAATGGATTTCTGTCTGCCTGTTGAAACGTAAATAACGAAAGACGCAAGTAGAACTGTAATTTCGTTTTTATTCAAGTCTGTTTTCTTTTATTGATACATGGTCATGTCACCCGTGTTACCCAAATCTTTGATGATAATTGCTGGCCATAAAAGTCTTCGTGCTAAAATAAAATGTATATATTATTTTCTATAATTGACCCACTCCAGCCCCCCCATAAGAGTAAGGCGTCACATGATGTGGACCTGGCAGTTGAATGTTTTGAGACCCCTGCTGTAGGGAATCAAGGCCTGGTTTGCACAGGACATACAATCTGTGACAGCTGCCAAAAAATACCTTCCTCATGCCAGTGATGTAAATAAAGGTAAAGGTGACCCCTGACAATTAAGTCCAGTAGTGTCCGACTCTAGGGTGTGGTGCTCATCCCCGTTTCAAAGCCGAAGAGCCAGCATTGTCCGAAGACGCCTCCGTGGTCATGTGGCCGGTATGACTCTCCTTGCTGCAGCGCGTAGCATGCGGCTGGAACATGGAGCGCTGTTTACCTTACCGCAAGCGGTACCTATTTATCTACTCGCATTAACATGCTTTGGAACTGCTAGGTTGGCAGGAGCTGGCCAGTCGCAGATTCGAACTGCCGACCTTTCGATCGACAACTCATGGTTCAGCGGTTTAACCCACTGCGCCACCCACTGGCTTGTGATGTAAATAGCAGGGAATAAAATTTAAAGGCATCTACTGGAGCATCAGTTGTTCCTTGGGACCACCTGGTACTGGTGTGCAAAACGTGTTTGTTTGAAACATTTTTACCCCACTTCTAAACTGATATGGCTCCCAGAATGGCTTACATAAAATCAATAAATAGCAAGTGATTAAAAACAATAAAAGAGGAACAACAACAAAGAAAGAGCCTTTTGTCAACATAAAGACTAACAGCGCAATCCTGTGTAACTTTGCACTGGTGTAACAGTAGATGCTGTTACACCGGTGCAAAGTTACACAGGATTGCGCTGTAACAGATTATTATCGCAAAAGCTTCATACACACACACACGAATATAGAGGGGAGGAAACTGAAAACAATTGGATTAAAATTTAAGAGGAAATGTAGAAAACCTAATGTGACAACAGGAGGGCTACATCAAGTTCCTAGCAACGCTAACTTATAGCCCAATCCTATTCAAATCCCCCTTCCCACCAATGCAACCGCACCACCAGAGTGCACGCTACATCGGGGGGGGGCAGTCCCGGAGGTCTCCTCCAGGTAAGGGAACAAGGTAAGCCTTGCTGCCCTGATGGGTCTACTTGGACCTTTGACAGCTATATAGCTGGCACAAGTCCGAGTGGACCCAGGAAGGAGGATCGAGACCTGGAAGTGGGGTAGGATATCAGTGTTACCGATACCATCAATACCACCCCCTTCCCAGCCTCAATTCGCCCTCTTTCCTACCCCAATCTCCACCCCGTGCTGACTTACCAGTGCCGTGCCGGCAGTTGTGGATGGACTGCTGGCATGCTGCCGCACCACTTGAGGCAGTGGCCCACCTGTGTGAAATGGCTTGTCATGAAATGGCTTGTCACTGGCGATGCCAGACCAGTGATCTAGCTCAGTGGCGGCGGTGATTATTCAGGTATGAATTGTTCTCTGCCTTACTGGGGGATGCCGAGGAGTGAACCTGGGGCCACTGTAGCACCTGCTTGAAGGGCTTCTTCAAGAACTGGGGAACAAGTTACTCCAGGCTTCTTCAGTAGCTTGTTCCTTCTGAAGTCAAACACATGGTAAAATGAAACAATAGAGAAATAAATATTCGTATCTACCAGCGGCTGCATCTTACTTATATATGAAAGAATGTGGTGGTGTATGTAACTTTCACAGAAAGCCAGAAAGATGCAACTGGAACTGTCACCATGATCCAGTGATCACCAGGGGCCTTGCACGCACATTGCAGCTGTCCCACACATGCACAGACGCACATGGACACAACTAGGCCAGTGTTGGCTGATGAAAAATTAGCATTCTTTGTGAAGGGGAAAATACTTTAATGTTGATTTACCTGCCTATACTGGCATAGCTTATAAACGGAGATATTTTGAACTGATGGCATAGCTCAATCGCTACCTACGGAGCATGTAAGCATACCATGAGTTGCCAGTGGACACTGAAGTGTATAGTCCATTCCACTGATCTAAATACACAACATAAAACTTTGTAGCCGATGGGCTATAATTTTATGTCCACCATAAAAATTAAGGCAGTGAAAAACATTTTTCTTCTTGCCTTTACAAAGAAGCTAGAAAAGTGAAGTGTCAATGGGTCAGTTCAGATGCAACACGGAGCCATAGTTTATTTTTAACTATGGTTTGTTTAATAAACCACAATTGGCACCACAGATGATGGCCAAAGCTTGGCTTGTTCCATTTCAGGTTGGCTTGCTTTGGTTCTGCAACACCGCCTCTCCTCCAGTGAAGTGCCCAGATGAAATCCCAAGCAAGCACCGTATTTCTTCCCTGCTCCTGGCAAAGCTTTCCCGTGTCACTATGCCCTTGCCATCTCTCGGGAGAAAGAAGGGAGAAAGAAGGGGGTGTTGCAAATTGACCATTAGCGTCTTCATTTTCTCCTGCTCTTAGCACAGGCAACCGAAGAGTACAAAGCACAGTTTTACTCCCCTCCCTCTTCCAAGAAAAGTTATCAATTTCTTACCCATTCCCTGCAATGACTACATTACACAAGATTTAGTTTGGCTTTAACTGTACTGGAAACACACTTGCCATGAATGTAGTTTCAAATGTAATTTTCTAAAAGAGTTCTGAAGAGGGTTAACGTTTCTGTTGGACGTTCTAAAACACTAGATGGCACTAGAGAATGCTGATAATGGAAATATGGTCCACCAGGCAGGCATCTATCTTTCATGACTTGGAAGTGTAATGTTGAGTTTTTTGTTCTGGAAGCTGGAAGGCTGGCTCCTGATTTAAAAGGTCAATTAATCTCAACAGTTAAATCTGCCTAAATTTGCATAACAAAAGCAAGACCCACCCTTGTTTTGCTTTGAGATTATGCTCTCATGTGTCTCAGTAGGCATCGGCTTAGGAGAGCATTCCCTTTCCCTGGTCTCTCCCACACAGAAAGGAATTCTTCTTCTCAGGTGGCACTTGCTATTGACAGTTTTTATAATACTTTCATTAAAAAATAATTGCCATAAGTTTTAAGTTTGCTGCCCAGTTAATTGGGGCACCATTTTAGCCAATCAAAATAGTTTTAATTGATTCATCTGATCAATTTATTGACTGAACATTGCAGTCCTAAATAAAAGAGATCACCTTCCCTAGATTTCGCCGCTAACATTCTGGGATTGTGCAGGCAGCAATATTGGAAGCAGTTCATTGATGGGGGTAGGGGTTGCAGGGCTTTTCTGCTTTGACATTACAATCTGAATATATCAATAGGCTATTTGCAAGAAAATCTTCTTGTACCTCTGACAGCTATGTTTAAGACAGCAGAATGAGGTGGAATAGTCCTGAGGTGATACAGTGAAGTGTACCATTGAGACTGCAGGTGGGGATCACATTGCTGAGTGCTCTCCTATCTTAAAACACACACACACACACACACACACACACACACACACACACACACACACACACACCACCACCACCACCACCACCACCACCAACAACAACAACAACAACAACAACAACAACAACAACAACAACAACTCCTATCAAACTTAAATTCAGCTCAGCAGGGAGATTTGGGGGGTTGTTTTTTATTTTTTAATGTAGAGAATCATTAAAAATATGGTTCCTGTTTGCACCCTAGAACACTACAGCCCGTTCTACCACAAGACTCTTCCACTTCCAGGCCTAAGATAGGGAAGAAAATGTTCTCAAAACATGCTGAGAATGTTCTAAAACATGCTTAGTTCCTAAGAATCCTATCCAAGGACTGGGCCCGTCATATTGGGGGCAGGTCACATGACCTATAAACCACCCATTCACATGGTCAGGATATAATCACCTGCAAACTTTTTTTCTATTGAAGGTTACTTACCTTGCAAGATGATGGCTTCAGACAACTAGGCCATCATGTGATAACTGTAGCCATCGTGTGAATTGCATGATTGAGGACATGTGCATGTAATGTGTGTGTCGGCCCCTGTTTTTTTCTGATTTTGTTTCTAAAAATTGCATGTAGACAAAATGCACTGAAACCATGGCAGGGGATTGTGGGACTAACAGTGCAATCCTATGATTTTCCCCGCCATAGCATGCAGCTGCGCCATCAGGCTGCACTGCATGCAATGGTGGGGAGGGGCGTTTGGGAGGCTTGGGAGGGGAAAGGGAAAATAATTTCCTTTACCCCTCCGTAAGCTCCTCAACTGCCAATGGGTCTTCAAGGACCTGTACCAGCTCTTTAGCTGGCACAGGTCCAAGGAGACAAAAGGGATGTGTTGGCTCCCTCTGCAAGCTCCTCCTCACACCACCACTGTGTGTGGTATCACACACGTACACACACACACACACACACACACACACACACACACACACACACACTGTGGCTTAAAGATCAGACTCAAAAACCTTGGAGAAAACAATGATGGTGCTACTGTGAACCGCTGTAAAAAAAATAACAATGTTGGGGGACAGGACTGGACGGGATGACTTTCATTTCCAAGTCCAGTGCCTATTAAGAGCTTGAGATGGATGTTACAGAATCTTTACTCACTCAGCAAAAACATATCTAAAAAAAAAATTAAAATGAATGAGACTCCTTTGCCAACAGAAGCTATCCAGCAATCAGTATACCTGATTTCTTTGATATACGACTTTATTCTCCATCTTGATGCTGGCACTTAGTCCAGATGGAAAGTGTTGAAGGCTTTGGACATGACATGATGGGATCATGACATCATCATGAGCCAATGATCTCAACAGCTAACTACCTGCCTAGGGAATTGTCATTTATCCTCATTAAATGTATAATCAAGATGTTAGAGAGAATAGAACCAGGTCAACTGAAGACCATTTTTTTAAGGGGGCCATTTCCCCAGATGCCTTTAATTCAAATGAAAGCCATTTGTAAAAATCTGAAGACATTATTGTCACAGGAAATGAAACCAACTGTAAGAAAATGTGTTTGCGCGCAACCCAAGTTGAATAGAGAGTATAGATTTTGTACTCTTAATATTAAATGTTGGGTTAAAAAGAGAAGACAAACCTGGGAACTAAAATTGATAGCTCTAGTGGTTTTTAAATAGGGTTGACCTAAAATAATTTGATGCAGAGGCTAAAAATCCAAATGGCCCCACCAGGAAGGACTTTTGCATATGTTTTCTACGACGCCTCCTTTATGAGATTTGCACTGGAAATCTAGAAGTTCTGAGTATTGCTGATTAAATTCCCAAGATTTTGTTATTCAAGCAGACTGCTCTTGCTAACTGACTGTTCTTGGATGAGACCAGAAGCTATTGTGCAAAAACAACAAACAACAAACTCCTCTGTCCAATCAGCTGCAGCTCTCCCAAGTCGCACATCTCTGATTTCCTCCTTCCCCACCACCAACAATATTCAATAACCATTTCCAGAGGGGCAGCTCAGTTAGTTTGTTGCAGCAAAAAATCACACCAAGTGTTCTGGCATCTTATCAAAACTGAATGTGTTTTCCTGTGTTTGGCTGCAGAGACAGAGAAGCCACAGTGGTGCCTCTCTGCATGCCAGCTGCACTCACTAATGGCCCAGTCCTATCCAGGACTGGCCTAGAGCATGCAGCAGCGATGATGCATGCTATGGGCCAGCCGGGAACCAGGGAGCAGCAGAGTGGTAAGTAAAGAACCTTTATACTTACCAACTCTGCCATGCCATGGTCCCCAATGGGCCTACTTGGATCCATGCCAGCTCTTTTGCTGATGTACATCTGAGTAGGTCCAAAGGGACGTATTGGGCCCAGGCCGGGGGCATAGGAGATCGGCGCTGCCGCCAATATCTACCCCCCTAACCTGCCCTCAACACGCCCCCCAGCCCAGCCTGATCCTTGCCCTGATCCTCCCCCAGAACCAGTGGCGTAGCTAGACTGGAGCGGAGGCAAGTAGTTCTGCAAGACTCTGTTACACCGGAGTCAACAGCCCCTCCCCCTTGCTGTTGGAGCCATTCTGGCGGCAATGGCAACACGCAGGACACTCCCCTGTCGCTGCCGGAATGGCTCCAACAGCAAAGGGGAGGGGCCGCTGACTCCGGTGTAACAGAGTCTTGCAGAACTACTTGCCTCCGCTCCAGTCTAGTTTCACCTCTGCCCAGAACACCTGCTCTGCTGCACTACCTGCTCTGGCAGGTGTTGTGAGCACCCAAGGGTGCAAGTGATTTCAGCTCGTTTGATTCGGTGAGCAGGCACCTGACTCCGCGTACGGAGAGGGTACCCAAAAATAGAGGTGGAAAGGAGAGAGAGAGATTGAGAGAGAGAGAGAGAGAGAGAGAGAGAGAGAGAGAGAGAGAGAGAGAGAGATCCGCGTTTGCGGAGGCGCCAAAAAAATAGAGTTCCAAAAGTCCAGCACTGGGGTGAAGAAGATCTTTACTTCACTAGCAAAGGACACGATCAGCAAGGCAGAAAGTGTAACATATAAAATCAATACAAAAGCTTATATACATTTCATTATTTCATACAGAATCATGGAGTTCATTGTTACAGAGGATGCATAAGAAAGGGGCACCAATACAGAGGGGGATTCAAGGAGTTACGCTTCGATACAGCCAATCAGATGTCGGATTGAAACTTTGCACCAATGAGAACAGCAGCCGCGTGTGTGAAACTTTGAACCAATAAAAGATAAACTTTATTAAAAGAACCAATGAAAAGCGTGGTGTTTTGTGTAACTGGGAACCAATGGGATGATGGGTGGGGGTACTGGGTGGCAGGAGGTAATAGGATTAGACCCCCACTTCGGGTGAAGCGAGGTTTTCCGGAATTTGATGAATGGGTCCTTTTGAGAAGCCTGCTTAACACAAAAGGCAGTGTTTCCAATTAGATAGCCCAAAAGTGCCACACAATAGGTCCCTGCCCCATGGCACCAGGTATACAGTTGAGGGTATTTGAATCATTGCTGTCAGTCAGGCAAGAGCCAGGCAGATAACTAGATTAGTATTTGAATAATTGTAGCAAGGCAGATCAGGAACAATGGGTGAGGAGATAGGAGATGGAGGGGAGCATGCACAGAGTGACAAGTTTACAATCAGGGAAATGGCAACAGGAGATAGACATTTGAATGATAGTGACAAAGGAAGGCAGAGACAATGGTTTCAGGATGAGGGAGATGGCGGTGATTGACAGAGAGGAGGCACACAAAGAGACAGGCTTGGAGTTTAGGAAATGGTGGTAATCTGAGTTCTCATGGTGCATCAGGAATTCTCTGGATTCCCTGCTCCCAGTTAGCCCCCCGGGTAGAAGGTAGCCATCTGAGAGCAACACAGAATAGGAACGATGAGTGTTAACTTAGGTTATGTGTTTTTAAAATGGTCTCTCCTACTCCCTGCAGTACAGATCTATGGCAGGAGGCGCACCCCCAGTGCTGCCTACATTCGACCTCTTGTGTTCGCGCTGAAGGGGGGTAGAGGGCCTCGAACCGCTCCCCATGTTTCCGCTCCCCGGAACCCCAAGCAGGACGTCCAGCCTCGAACTGGACTTCTTTACTGGCTGCAAATCTATTGTGCTGCTTCCAGGAGCCTCTCCATTCAGCATGAGGCTTACCCCAGCTGAGTGGGAGGATCGGGACCATTCCATGTGGGATCCCATCCCTAGAGAGACCCCGATGACCTCTGAGAAGATCCGGACACATAACCCCCAGGGGAACCCCCAAATAACCAATAAAAACCTCAGAAACCTTATTCCAATGAAATAGAGTACTGTTGCTTTAAAGCTGTCAAATGCAGGGAGAGAGCGAAAGCCGGTTGTTAGTGCGGAAAGGTGAGAGGTTAAAGTTGGGTTAGTTAACAAGCGGCACACGCCATCTGCGAGTTTTGGCTGAACGCCCGGAAAGAGGATTATAGGCTTAGTGGGTTCAGGCTTAAAGGATTAAAGAGGTACATGGTGAACTTTTGCTGCTGCTGCTTCTCTTGGGGCTCTGGAGGGCTCGTGGTAGGTGCGTGCCGGTGAACTTTTGCCCTCGGCGAGCATGCGCAACTGTCAAACTTTGCGAAAAGCGGAGAAAAGCCGAATTTAAAAGGCGCTTGACTTTAAATGGCTGTATCTTCGTGATTACTGGACGGATTTGGATGGGGTAAAAGGCAGAGAGTTCAGGGGAGAGTGGCCGACGACATAAAAATATTTGGGGAGGGGTCTGATCCTTACATCACAGGGGTTCGGCACACCATTGGCATGCGCATGGGGCCACCAGCCATTTGTGCTGGCGGCTCCGGTTGACATGCCGTCGCAGCGGCTGCCACCCCAGCTGCCTTGTGCTGACAATGTGCAAGGCCCGGATGAGAGTGGGCCGCAAGCCCTCTCAACAAGATGAAATGTGACTGTTCATCTACCACCTTGAACACGCATCCAGATATTCCACATTGAAAGGAAAACATGGCAGCATGTCACGTTTATTTTGACAGCTGTCAATATCTTGCAGGAGCTTTTTATAGCCATTTTGTACAGCTGTCTAGGACGGTTGTACCTGAGGCAGATGCATTATTCCTAGAGCTGTCCATCTGGTGTCATCACGCATCATCTTGGCTGGCTGTGATAAGCAGCGCTTGGATCTTTTCCCAACTTGGTTATGTTCACTAGTCCACGGCAGCATGGAGCCAATGCTGTGTCCCTTTCCCTCCCTCCCTCCCTCCGTCCCTCCGGGCAGGCAAGAACTCTGTGTTCTCAACACTCATTCTTGCCATGGTGTGAAAAGTGGGAAACGGAGGACAGGAGCCATTGCCTTTGGGGAACAATTATCTGTGAATTAGACATAGAATCCCTCTTTTAGCAGGAGATGTTCAGAGCCGTGCAACAAGCTTGAGATGGATTTATAAAGCTCAATTGGGATGAAAAAGTTTAAAAAAATAAAAAGACCCAAGATCATCCCTGAGACAACAGCTCCCTGCAGTTCTGGCTCCTAACACTTCACCCCACCCCAACTAATAGAGTCAAACTTTTTAAAGAACCGTGAATGGATTCCTCAGAAAAACAAGGCAATAGTGCCAACTGGAAATGTTTGCTTTGGGGGTGAGCTGGGAGGCTGGCGTCAGTCAGGGCAACAGACATGCCAGTGGAATGTAATATTGAGAGGAAGCAGCAGGTCACTCAATCACTGGCAAAACGCCTGGAAGCAACTGGATGCCTTCAGAGGCTTGTTTCTTTTCTTTTTTTACTTTTTGGTGGGGTTGTTGTCATTTTTTTTCCTTCTTCTTAAACAGATCTTTAGCCTTTGGGGAGACAGAAAAGAAGAGAGATGTTTCTGAACAGCATAAGCCTATAAGAATGACTCATAATGTTTTGCTGTGCGGAGTTCCCCTAATCTGGGAGGATTGTGGTCATGTGGGACCTTGCAGTCATGTCTGCACTATAGACTTAACCTGGTTTAAGTAAATCCTTTTCCTTGGGCAACACTGTTGTCCTGTCTGGGGGGGAGGGAGGGAGGACACAACCAGGGATCTTTTATACATTTCTCAGCAGGGGTGTCACTAGGGTTCGTGACACCCAGGGTGAGAGCTCATGGTGTCAACCCCATGGACCTCCTCCCATACCAGACCACACGATTTGGTGGCCTCCTGGGAAATGCAATCCCCGCATCAGTCACGGCGGGGATCGGGGAAAACCCATTTTCTACCAGTGGTGCATTTTCAAGATTTCTTCCCCCCCCCCCCCCCGTGACACCCTTGATTCTCAGCATCCTTCCCAAATGTCAATTCCCAGGATTCTTCATAGGGAAGCCATGCTGGTTAAGCTAGTATAAAACCTATATACGTTTCCAATTTAGATATGCCCTGTAGTTGCCCCAGACACTGCTGGCTAAGTAAGAAATTGATGTATGTTATGTTTTTAAATCTTGTAAGCTGTCTTGAGTCCCCTTACTGAGGTAGAAATCCATTAAATAAATAAATATATCTGTGAGTTTACTACTGACAGATGAGACAGACAGTTAGATGAGACGAGATCACCAAAAGGAAGGGGCTTAGCTGTGTGCCCCCCCCCTCTATCAAGCTGTGACCTTTTCCTTCTTGGCCTTTATTTTGTCGCTAGGACAAAGCATTTAAACAAGTCTTTCGGCGCAATCCTCCAGAAGTCCCCGACAACGGAACAAGTGTTCCGTCACCAGGAGATGTTGCGAACGTGCTCACGATGACTTGAGAGCAGGGAAGGCCGGCGCAGAGGCTGGCCTCCCGTGCTCCGGCGCCAGATCGCCCCTGCAGCCGCTGGACCAGGTAAGCAGGGAGGGGCAGTTCGCTGGGCAAGGGAGGGGGGCCATTGGTCTAGCCAGCCCAGGAGGGGGAGAGGGATGGCCTCGGCCATATCCCGGTCTCCACCGGGCTGGCTAGGCCATTACACGACCTCCTCTACTTCTGCCAGCTTTTTAGCTGGTGGAAATCCGAGGAGGCCGGTCGTCCGGCCGGCATTTACACCCGGGGAAGGGGACGAACGTAGACCTCCGGCCTGGTGGCAGCATGGTCGCCAGTGCACAGGATCCGGTGCACAGGGTCCTTACGGTGGATTGCGCTGTTTGACTCACAGGGCTCCTGGTTTCTCCTAGTTCCTGGCTATTTTATACTGAATTGTAGATCATTTTAACCAGCTGCCTCTGTTTCCCTTCTTGATATTGTATTGTTTTATTGTTGTTTTATACTTTTAAATTGATTATGTTTCGTGGAAGCCACCCTGAGCAACTTTAATGAAAAGGTGGAGTATAAATGTTGTGAATTAAGGAAAAAATTGGTTTCATTCTGAAGCTTTCATGGCCAGCTATCAATTGACAATGTTTAAGGAATACGGGAATTAAAGCCATGTAGTAAAAGAATCTTGAACTTTAATTGGAATAAAAATCACATTAAAATCCAAGGAACTGAGCCCACACTGAGCTCAGTTCCTTGGATTTTAATGTGATTTTTATTCCAATTAAAGTTCAAGATTCTTTTACTACATGGCTTTAATTCCCGTATTCCTTAAACATTGTCAATTGAAAAAATTGGTATTCATGTAAACTCTGTGTGATCATTTTATTTAATGTATTTATTTATTGAGCGGTGTTTTTTTTTCCATCCTGCCTTCTGTCACTCCATCATTGGCTGCCATGGGACTTACAGCAGCCTAGAAGTTACATTAGGAAAATCAAGTCACATGGTGACCCTAGAGTCTCTAAATTCTATGTATGTGTAACCTATCACATTCACAAACCATTCCATGGCTGGTTCCATTGATACTATCAAACCACCCTCAGATTAAACCAGCTTTAAAAGTTAACCCCCGCTCCAAGTGATGATGAAAAATGCCCCAAATTAACACAGAACAGAAGAGAGAGGTTGGGAAGTGTGCATGTCATGAGTTCACAGGTCCTTTATCATATGAGCAATTAGAATATCATCCAAACTTGCCCACACTTTGAGATAATGGCCAGGATATTTCTGCTGAAGGGTATGGATTTAGAATAAAAAGGTAAAGGTATCCCCTGACAATTAAGTCCAGTCGTGTCCGACTCTAGGGTGTGGTGCTCATCTCCATTTCAAAGCCGAACAGCCAGCGTTGTCCGAAGACGCCTCCGTGGTCATGTGGCCGGCATGACTCTCCTTGCCGCAGCACATAGCATGCAGCTGGAACACGGAGCGCTGTTTACCTTCCCGCAAGTGGTACCTATTTATCTACTCGCATTGACATGCTTTGGAACTGCTAGGTTGGCAGGATTTAGAATAGGATTTAGAATAGGTAAAGGTAAAGGTATCCCTTGACAACTAAGTCCAGTCGTGTCCGACTCTAGGGAGCAGTGCTCATCTCCGTTTCAAAGCCGAAGAGCCAGCGCTGTCCAAAGACGTTTCCATGGTCATGTGCTCACGATGACTTGAGAGCAGGGAAGGCCGGCGCAGAGGCCGGCCTCCTGTGCTCCGGCGCCATGACTCAACACCGAGGCGCATGGAACGCTGTTACTGTCCCTCTGACGCGGTACCTATTAATCTACTTGCAATTTCTTGCTTTCGAACTGCTAGGTTGGCAGGAGCCGTCGCACAGATTCGAACTGCCAACCTTTCGATCGACAGCTCATGGTTCAGTGGTTTAACCCACTGCACCACCCGCTGGCCTGCAGAATTTATGATCTTCCAAGCTGAACATGTCCTACGATCAGCTATGTGTTGTGGTCTTCCAGATGCTTGACCACTCTCACCCACCCCCTGTTTCTGCAGTCCCAGGGAAGAGGCTTATGAAAATTCCCAGGTCACCCCCCCCCCCCCGGCTTGAAGGCTGCATTCAGCTTGGCAAGTCACTAGTTCCACAGGCTTGGTTTTTGAACCCATGACAGCCCTCATATATGCAACAATGCTGTGCAAATGTTTCAGTCCTTCTGCCTGTCTGATGCTGACCGTGTTAACTCTGACCCTGTTTCTGGAAGTTCCCTTCAAAGGATTGCTTGAGAAAACAAGAGAGGAGGCTTCACTTCTTTGTACATCAAACAAGATTCTTCATTACTCTGTTCAGTTCATCCAGGCTCTCTCTTCTGGTGAGTGCAGCCAAATCTGAGGACGCTATGTGCGAGTATGAACCAGCACACAAGTAGCAACAGACAGAAAAGACATGCCACTCACTGGGATATGAGAGGTGACACTAAATGTCAGCCACATTTTGTCAGCTGTGTCTGCTGCCTAGAAGCAAATGATGTGCAGTGTGCACCTGTGCCTGTCCCGGGACCTCTCTGGTATTAACAGCGGGTGACAGAAGTCTGATGTCACCCTGCTAACCTCTCTCTCCATTACAGAATGAAGTAATAAATTAAACAGTTTGCTGACAGTGTGGAGCTCTTCTTCTGACCACAATGATCTAAGGACAAATGCTCCTGCAGCTCAAAATCAGAAATGCTGACTGAGTGAGAGACAGGCATGGCAAGGAGGGGAATGTGGAAGATAATTGCTTCTCTCTCTGTGTTGGTGTGTGTACCCCGACGACTACTGCACTCTTGAAGTCAGAAGAGAGAGTTGCCACCATCTATTTCTCCTGAGCAGACATCCCTCTGTTAGGGGTGAAGAAAGTTTGGCATCTGAGATGAAAAGCTGAAATCACACACACACACACACACACACACAGAGAGAGAGAGAGAGAGAGAGAGAGAGAGAGAGAGAGAGAGAGAGAGAGAGAGAGAGAGATGTCCCCTAGGAGTGTCATTTTAGATTTCGGGGTGGGAAAGATTGCCAAGTAGGCTTAAAGGTCTACTCTTGGCTACACTCAAGACTTGAGATTAAGGACCCAATCCTATTCAACTTTCCAGCCTGTGTCTGCTCCTGCCCACCACAGGATGCAGCTCACACCCTGTTGGCACGACTACATCAGCGTTGGAAAGCTGGATAGGATCGGACCCTAGGTTGCTGAAAAGTGCTGTATTTTAGAAACACACACCCTGTAAGTCATGCGCTGGTCAGGGCAGGGGCATGGGGAGGGCGGACCAGGGCGTAAAGGGAGGGGGCGATTGGCCAGCCACGCCAGGGACAGGGGAGGGATTATCAGTGGCGCACTCCGCCAAATCCTACCCATCCCAGGCCTGGCCAACCTTTCACCAGCTCCTTGGATCTGCATCGGCCATTTTGCTGGTGCACATCCGAGGGGGCACATAGGGGCCACTGGGGCTTTCCCAGGGAGAAAGGGACAAATATCCCTTTCTCCCGAAGTGTGCTCCAGCTCTGCCGGTGCTGGCCCAATCCTGCCTAGGATCCGGTGCAGTGTGCTTTTGCACGTTGCAGCGGCTCTAGACAGGATTGGGCTGTTAGTGGACCACAAACCGAACATGAGCCAGCAGTGTGATACAGCTGCAAATACAGAGAGAGAGAGAGAGAGAGAGAGAGAGAGAGAGAGAGAGAGAGTAGGGCCCCTGTATGCTTAGTTGCTATAAGCAGCAAGTTGCTTATAGCGTTTTTGTGAATCAAGACACCCCCTTTCCAGCCCTTGCTGCTTCCCGTTTCAGGTGGCAACCTTGTTGCAAGTGTGACAGCACATTGCATTTTGAGACACCAGAAAGGCTGCTAAGCCCCCCAGAACACAATTGCCGACGGTGCAGCAGGCTGTTAGGATTGGACCCTTGCTTATCTAGTCCATGACAGTATGCAATGTGCTTTTTAATTCCATCTGATGGATGCTTATCTGTTGAACTGTTTCTCAGAGCTTTTCGTCAGAAAGGAATAGACAAACAACACTGCTTCTGAGATAGCAGGGGATGCTGGGGACGCAACAATATCTGTAGGGTAGAAACAGGCTCATCTGTGACCTCATTTCTCTAGTGATACCCAATTTCATATTAACCAAGAGAAGTATCTTATAATCCTGTCCATCTATTACTTTCCAGGTCTCCAACTAGCTTTAAATACCACCAATGATAGAGCATCAGCTTTCTATGTTCACTCACCTCTCACTGCACATTTTTAGGGGTATTAAGCAATGCCACAGGGCTTTTCCAGCATAAAAACATACATATACCGTATTGTCCCGAGTATAAGACGCACCTGATTATAAGACGCACCCTTAAAGTTTGGTGCTATTAAAAAAATTAATTAAATCACTGGCATTAAATTGCAACAGCCTGATTATAAGACGCACCCCTAGTTTAAAAACTTACATTAGGAGAAAAAAGTGAGTCTTATACTCAGACCAATACGGTATATTAGGACTGACAACCTATGGATATGCCAAGTCCTAAATTTTATCTCAGTATTTCATAATGCAAAGGGTTCCTACAGGAATAAAATATTGCTTCTCACATATGTACAATTTTCAGCACATGCATTTATACACGACAGCAGCCACATGAATGACATTTTAAAATCTTATGTCCCTTGGAAAGAGTCATTTTGAATGCTTACGCTGCTGCCACACAGTTAACACCAGTGTTGCAATGTGTGGCAGTGTAATTAAAAATTAAAGGCTGAAACACAAGAGAGACTCTCAGTCTCATTTTCATGGTTGAGCTATGTGTTGATATACCCAATGGGCCTGTTCAGATTGGATTTCTGTCTTTGCTCTCTAACACCAGCACTGAGTTAATATATATGTGCTGAAAAATGCTGGTCGCAGATGGAAATGGGGCTGGGGAGGGGGGAGTATAAGAGAAATAGTCACAGGTTTTTCTTGTATCAAGTAGCACAGTGTTTTTCAGACTGCTGATAACTGAGGCACAATTTTTACTATTTAAAATGGGAGACATACTTCACACCTTTCTCTGAAAATACAGTACAGGTGGGCCCCCATATCCACTGATTCGCTATCCACGGTTTCAGTTATCCACGGATTGTGGGGACCCCCCCCCCAGGCTTTTACTTTTTTCCCCAGTAAGCTTCATTTCTTCCTTAAAGAAACAGGAGAAGCAGCCTCTGGCTGCTTATTACAGGCAAGTAGAACGAGACTAAGTCCTAGAGTCCTCTAGGACTTAGTCTCGTTCTACTTGCCTGCAATGGAGGCTGCTTCTCTGTTTGTTTTAAGGAAGAAACAAAGCTTGCTGAAAGAAAAATAAGAGCTGGGGGGGCAAGCATGCCTGCCTGCAGGGGAGGCAGGGTGGGGGGCCCTCAGGAAACCATGGAGGGGGTGTTCGCTCTTATCCACGGTTTCAAGTATCCACGGAGGGGCCTGGAACATATCCCCAGCGGATATGGGAGCCCACCTGTACTTACTTAAGGGGGGAATGACTACTCATTTTCAGAGGAACCTCTTCCCATGCTTTTGTGTGTCTTAGGGCCCCACCCTATCTGGGCCTTAGTCTGTTGGAACTTGTGCTCTGGCAGTGCAAGGCCCTTTACAGCCTGGGGCATGAAAGCAGCTGGGCCCCTGTTGTATTGCGTGCTTTCCAGGCTGCTGCTGCAAACAGCAAGGGGTGCGGTGCACACAGCAGTAGGTCCTCCGACACTTGTGGTAAGTTGGCGGCAAGGGCATGTCATGTGCGGGGAGGGGGAGGGCAGGGGGAGTTTGAGAGCAAGGAGAGGGAGGGCAGGAGAGGGGGAAGGAGGGGTGGATCCCAGTGGCACCAGTGTGTGCCAGGAGGATCCTATGCCCTCTTTTTGAACGGCTCAGCCCCTGTTCTCTCCTCAGACTTACGCCAGTGATGTAGCTAGCATAGGTCCAAGGAGACCTATAAGCCACCAGGAGGCAGTGGCGTCATTAGGGTTGGTGTCACCCAGTGCGGGGTTGATGTCACCTCGTCCTTGATAGGAGGCTCTCACCAGTCAGCTTGCACTGCATCATGGGAATTGTAGTTCAGTATCTGGAAGTGAGGCTGCGCTCAGCTAGATGGAACCTTGCTCATAATGGTGTGGCCTGGAACTATCTCCCTTCCCTTTCTCAGTTACAAGTCCACAGCGCCCTCTCCAACCAATCAAGCTATACTATTAATGCTCATATTAATAAGGAACTCATTTTGGTGTCACCCTTCCTTGATGTCACCCTTCCTTGATGGTGTCACCTGGTGCGGTCTGTCCTCACCCCATGCACCTCCCTAATTGTTTTAAACTGTTGCATTCCACTCCAAGAGTTTGGAATGAAATGCTAGCTAGATCTTCAAATGGAGTATAATAAGTTTCATAGTAGAAGTGGAAAGAGAAGAAAACACCTTAGTAAAGAAATTTAAAGTTGATTGTGTTGTGGTTGTATAGCCTTAGTGAGCCTGCCATGGCCCTAGGGTTGTGCTTGTGGGGGGGGGGGGGTCATGACAAACTCCTGCACTTCACAATTTATCACTATATCACTGATAAGTACCCCCTGAACCCCTAAGTGTTCAAACAACCACCACTGTTCTGGCACTACAGACTATTTTTAAATGCCTGGCTTTCTGTGAGAATGAGGTTTTCCTTCTTGTATTTCCTTCTTGTATTTATGAGAGTCGAATCCTATTCACACACACACACCCCTGTCCGACATTGCAGTGGTGCCAAAATGACAGCCACTGCATACCGTGCAGGGGGGGACGGACCAGGAGGCTTCTGCATGGAAAGGGAATGTTTATTCCCTTTACCCCTGCATAATAAGCCTCATGGCCTGCAATGGGTCTCCTCAGACCTATGCTAGCAAGTTTGCTAGCGTGTGTCCGAGGAGAGAAAAGGGGCAGGGAGGGTGCAGGGAAGGGGGATAGGATCCAGCACGGGTCTTCCACAATGGATCCTCCCCCTTCCATGGCCTCCCCACCCCCGTCACGTCCTCTCCCACCTTACCGCCAGCTTACCTTTCCCTGTGCACATCCAGACATCCTCCAGCGCCTTCCATAGGCCTTCCCGCCAGCGCCCCCGGCAGCGCGCTATCGAGGAGGCTTTTGTGACTGGCTCAGACTGCTTTACAGCAGTCTGTGCCAGTGCAGGAGGCGATTCACCATCGGGTGACACGTTTCAGATTGAGCAGTGAATAACAAGCAACAGAGTGATTTCTGGTGATAGGATAGGAAACTGCAGTTATCTCCAATGAAACATCCCAGAGCTGCCTGATTTTTAAGGATACATAAATATTATCAGAAAACAAAATACACAAAAGCATAAAATAATAGCACAGGAAATTGGGGTGGTGGTGGAAGGATCCAAGACAGACGCATGGAGAATAATTTTAGGGCCATTGAAAGCAGATCTAGAGTTATGATGAGCCTCATCTCTTTTAAAACTCTGCTTCTGCTTTGTCTTATCACTATGAAATCTGATGTACAGGGTCCAAACTGCAGAAAAACTTGACAAAAAATGGCAGTTACAAGCATTTTCTAAAAATTAGAGGCAAAATATTTTTTTCCTTAGCATTTTCAATTATTTTAACTGAATGAGGAAGCATAGTTTCATTCAGGTTATCTTTCTGCAGGTGTAGCTAGAGTAGAAAAATTCATGCCGGCCACAGAGATGTGCTTTCATTGACTTTTTAAAACATCATTTTGGCTTTTAAAGTTATTCTGTTTTTCAGTTTCCATGTTATTCAATGGCACTACTACAGCAGCAACTACTATTGGGAGCGTAGCGAGTGCCATCCTACTGAGGACAGACACACACACCCCAGCTCTCCCTTTGTCCTGTAGCATCCACCTTATTCTCCCCGCCCTGCAGCCTTTTTCTTTTGGAAATTTCAGCCACTGCAACCACCATGCTGCTGCCAGTATTTCCAGGTTTTGCTGGCCGATTCCTCTGTGTTCCAGCACAGGCAAAACCAGCCATTGTTCAGGGACTTCTTCTTCCCTATTGTTTCAAGCAGGTTCAGCACATGTTCATTGTTCATTGTTTCAAGCAGGTTCACCAGAGATGAAGAACAGGAGTGGGTAGACTTCAGACTTGTGAGATGAAATTTGCTTTTACTTAGAACAGAGATTCCCAACCTGGGGGTCAGGACCCCCAAGGGGGTCGCAAAGTGGTTTCTGGGGGGGGGTCGCGGGATGTCGGCTGGATGGCCACACCCAAGATGGTGGCTCACTCCTCCCCCCCTCTCACTGCAGAGAAGGAAGTGTCTGATGCTCTTTTGGGGCTTAGTTGCCCACCTTGTGTTACTTTCTGCTTGCCTTTTAGCATCTCTGTTAATATTGGCTCACTCCTTTCCCCCCCCCCTCCCATGGAGCTGCTTATGAGTACTACTTAAAAAATGTGATTTATTTTTAAAAGTGTGATTTATTAAACAGTGTAATTTATTTTTTTAAAAAAAAAACAATGGCATCACTTCCTGCTTAATGACATCACTTCCGGCCCTAGGTCTTAGGGGGTCCCGACAGATTTTCATTCTACAAAAGGGGGCCCGGGTGCTAAGAAGGTTGGGAACCACTGACTTAGAAGAACCCCAACGTCCGCTAACCATAGCCAAATGCAAAATTGTGGTGGAGAGGGGGATGTTGTACAATGTGAATTAAAAGAACAGGTGCCTCTCAGTTCACACTTGTTGTTGCCTTTGGTAGGGATCAGACATTCTTGCCAACCTACTGCGAATCACCCAGAGTTCAGTAGAACCTAATTTACTGTCTACCATGCTGATTGCAGAGTGTGGACAGAGACGCCAGCATAAGCCAACAGGCTCCTCCCAGCTTCCTTCTCCTATCTCTAGCTGGGGGGGGGGGGGGGAGCGGCATGGACAGGGCCCAGGCTGGCTGCCTCATGCTGGGACTGACCTGTGAAGGAAATGATTTGCTGCTTCTCAATCTCAGCTGAGTTCTGCTTCCTGACTATGTATTCCTTTTTATCAGACAGAGGTTTAATGGTTGAGGAAAATTAGGAATGTACAGACTCTCGTTCTGGGGTTACATATCTGACTTTCATACTTGGAAAGGTGTTTTTTTTTTCCACTGAGCACTTTTCTCCTACTTATATTACCACCCAGTTCACGCGCTTTTTTAAAAAAAAATGATGCGCACCTGCATACAAAAACCTCTTGCATGAACAATCTACGGTTGGCAATGGGGTTTACGTTAAGTAACTAATACTATGATGGCTTTTTTGCCTTCCTTTGAAGGAAGAAAATAGATTCATTTAATAATACATTTACAAAATACAGTTGGCCCTTCGTATCCGCGGGGGTTCTGTTCCCAGAAGTCGCTTCCTGTCGCTTTTTTTCTTCTTCTAACAGGCATTTTACACTATTACAATGCGGCGCCAGAGGGAAGGAGCGGGCGGCAGGCCTGCGCAACTTCAATATGGTACAGTGGCACTGCCCCCACCCCCAGTGGGTTTTCTCTCCCTCCACAGATGGCCATCCACAGATAGTCAAATCCGCGAATGGCAAATCTGCAGATAAGGAGGGCCCACTATAGATTCATACAAAAGCTAAGATGATACTTGTCTCCTGTAATTTTCTCTTGTTTTCCAAACTTTGAATATTTGCTTGTGATTGAATGATCATGGGTTTCCAGGTTGGATAAGTGAAATTCAAATTTCGCCACCTTGAGCACCCTATGTTTTAAGGCAAAAGGTAGGACTTGAATCTTTTAAATAAAATCAATAAATCCATAAAAGATGTATCGGTCTTGGAGAAAATAAATTGTGTGATGCCTGTTGAGAGCGGTGGGGACGTGTGTTGCCATGTTGAGCTTTGATAGTTTGTGAGACCTCACATTGTTAATTAAAAGCTGACCAAAAGTCATGACTCTCATGTTCAATTAGAAAGTAAAATCTGTGGTCCCAAAAAATAAAAAAAACATTTAGGTCAAGAAACGCTCAAAACGGACAAATATTGCTACCAGTGCTTGTGTGAGGATTTGCCAGCTTTGCCACTCATTGTCACACAGTAACCCTGTGAAAAATAAATATGGACCACATCTTGTATAGACAATTTGTACTGAGGTGCTGCAGAGGTATATACAGCAGGGAAATGATGAGAAGGTGATGTTTGCCCCTAAGGTTTGGGGGAGGGAATGGCAGCAACCTTTATGTTTGTTGTTTATGTTTTATGCTGAGTTGGAGACAACAAGACATTCAAGAACTGAGGGGTGGGAAACAAAATAATGGGGGGGATGTGTTCTGACAGACAAAACTTGGGGGAGTAAGGAGAGGGGAGCACGATGTGTGGATAAAGGGCAGCTAGGTAGGTATGTGGGGCAAGACTCAGAGTTAGCTACAGGCGGAAGCAGACTGGATGGAATGATAGGAATAATCCCCATGCTCTTGTCCTGCTTCCAACATTGACCCAGAGACTAATCGTCCAACCTGTTTGTCATGACATTTGTTCTATCAATGCACCCAGTCCAGATTTCCCACTTCTGTCCCACTCTAATCCTGTAGTGTCCTGCCCTCAAGAGTCCCAGCTCCCAGGCTCCTGTCACTACTGTAACTTACAGCACACTCTTACACATGTCTACTTAGAAGTAAGCTCCACTGACTTCAATGTAATTTACTCCCAGGTCGCAGCGGGTTAAACCGCTGAACCATAAGCTGTCGATCGAAAGGTCAGCAGTTCGATTCCCGCGACGGGGTGAGCGCTTGTTGCTTGGCCAGCTCCTGCCAACCTAGCAGTTCCAAAGCATGTCAATGCGAGTAGATAAATAGGTACCGCTTTCGGGAAGGTAAACAGCGCTCCGTGTTCCAGCCGCATGCTACGCGCTACAGCAAGGAGAGTCATGCCGGCCACATGACCACGGAGGCGTCTTCGGACAACGCTGGCTCTTCGGATTTCAAATGGAGATGAGCACCACACCCTAGAGTCGGACACGACTGGACTTAATTGTCAGGGGATACCTTTACCTTTAAGTGTACATAAGAAGAGCCCTGCTGGATCAGGCCAAAGACCCATCTAGTCCAGCTTCCTGTATCTCACAGTGGTCCCATCAGATGCCTCAGGGAGTACACAGCCAACAAGATGAACTGTTTCCTGTTGTCACTCCCTCGCACCTGGCACAGAGAAAACCTACTTCTAAAGCCAGGAGATTGCTTATGGCTTGTAACTTGTGATGGATGTTTCCTCCATGAATCTGTCCAAACCCCTTTTAAAGGCATCTAGGCCAGGTGCCATCACCACATCCTGTGGCAAGGAGTTCCACAGATGAATTACATGCTGGGTGAAGAAATATTTTCTTTTGTCTGTTCTAACTCTCCCTCCACTCAATTTTAGTGCATGTCCCCTGGTTCTGGTGTTGTTGTGTGGGAGGGAGAAGAACTTCCCTCTATCCACTCTCCATCCCATGCATAATTTTATCCGTCTCAATCATGTCCCCTCTCAAGCACCTCTTTTCTAGACTGAAAAGCCCCAAACGCTGTAGCCTTTCCTCATAGGAGTGCCCCAGCCCACAAATCATTTTGGTTGCTCTTTTCTGCACCTTTTCCAATTCAACTATATCCTTTTGAGGTGTGGTGACCAGAACTGGACACAATACTCCAGATGTGGCCTTGCCATCAATTTGTACAACGGCATAATGATATTGGCCGTTTTATTCTCAATCCCTTTCTTAATTATCCTGAGCATGGAATTGGCCTTCTTCACAGCCGCCGCACACTGGGTCGACACTTTCATCGACTTGTAGCCCAAGATCTCTCTCTCCTGATCTATCACAGACAGTTCAGAACCCATTAGCGTATATGTGAAGTTTTGATTTCTTGCCCCAATGTGCATCACTTTACACTTACTTACATTGAAGCGCATCTGCCATTTTGCAGTGTGTATAGGATTCAGGGGTGTCTCTAGGGTTGGTGACACCTGGGGTGAGATCTCATGGTACGTCACCCCCATGGACCTTCTCCCACACGACGTGGAGGCCTCCTGGGAAATGTGATCCCTGTACGAGTTGTGGCTGGGGTCGGGACAAATTTAAAAACCCATTTTCTACCAGTGGTACATTTTCACACCACCAGTGACAAATAGAAGAGAAAGACACTTGGTGTCACCCCTCCCTGGGGCACACCCCCATTCCCCATTGATGCCCCAATGATGCTCCGATAGAATTGTAGTCTCAGTAGCCTCCACTCTCATCTCACCCAAGAGTTAGGAGTGTGGTGGTGTGCATAAAATTACCCGAAAAAAGTCAGCAGAAGAGGTGAAATAACAGCAAGACAAGAGAGTGCAACAACTGTTGTTCCTTCTGAGTAGGATTTGTTATGTTACTAGATACAAAAGTTGTTAGGGAAGCCTGAAAACAGGACCCTTTGACAGCAAATGGTTAAACTTCAAGACATGGCATTACATCCAGTATTCCAGTGCAGCATAAGCACATATAAGATGGAAAGCTGGGCTTTGGCATTTCTGTTCCCCATTTGCACATTTGAATTAGCCTTGGATTAGGGAAGGGAGATTTCCAGTGGCGACCAGGAACATGTCTATGCATTCAGAATGGCAGCTGGATTTACAAGTCTGCATCTCGAAAAGCTTAAGACTTTGGACTGCATGTGCACCAAATTACTGCTTTTCATCTGTTTGGTCGGAGATTACTTTATACTTTGATACAGCTGCCAGGAGTCAGTCAGTCAGTCCTAAGTGACTGTACATATGCATGTCACTATCTATTTTAGGAAATATATAGCTAGAATAAATACATTTTTGGCTATCACTAGAAGTCGTCCCCCCCATTCCCCAATCTAAGAATTGCTGAAGTATGGAAAGGAGGAAGTCTAATTTGTTTCGTGGCACGTCTCGTTTATAGATTTAGACTGATGGCTGCTACTGCAGATCTCCTCCCTCTCAATCTGAGGATGCAACAAAAGTATGAAGAGGATATTCTCACAGTCCAAACAACAAAGTGTCCTGTGGTACCTGTTGTAAGACTAACAACCAGCTTTTGTGGGCTTGAGACCGCTTTATCTGACACAAAGCCAAAACTTCCACCCCCATCTGTGCATCCTATCCTAACTATGCATGATATTTGAAACCATATTAGCCCTAAAGGGTTTAGTTTTCCTTTACCAATAGCAGCTTCTCCAAGGGTCCCCACAGATTGGGATTGTGGGAGGGGGGAGGTAGTAGGGGTCTTTAGGCCTATCCCCCACCATGGTCCCCCAACCTGAAGAGGATACAATTCAGTTGCTAGTTACCTCAGAAAAATGCTTCCTTTGGTCCCAATGAGAGCTCCTTTCCTGGGTAAGCAGTAGCCAGATTGGGGGGGGGGGCACATAGGTTAAAGGGATAGGGTTAAACCTTAACTTGCCCCTGTATGGGAGTGTTTGGCATCTCTCATGATGAAGCAAGCTTTGAATCCCATGTTCGGAAGGAGAGAAATAATATCCTGTTTTAAAACATTGTCTAGTAGTCAGAGTGTGTTGGACTACATGTGTACCATATGTCCCCTTTCTGTCTGCTTAATAATTTTGATCTCCCTGTCAGCAAGTCAATGAGAGCGCAATCCTATGTAAGTATCCGCCTGCCAGATCCTATCCCTGTTCCGGGCCACTCTGCAGCGGCCCAGAGGTCTACCCAGGCCAACACGGCCAATGGCCCCCCTCCCTCGCCGCCCAGACCGCCCATGCGGCCAGCAGGGGATCCCTTACCTTCCTCTAGCGGCCGCATGGTGATCCGGCAGCAGAGTAAGAGCTGCTGGCCTTACTCTAGAGTCATCACAAACGTGCCTTGCGGCACGTTTGCGACGGCTTAGGGCGGCAGAGCGCTCGCTCCGCCACCCTAAAGTTGGCCAGGATTGCGCTGTGAGTCAATGAGTAAGTAGGGCTCAAACATTTAAGTACAGTATATAGCAGGATAGATCTGAAGAGCAAGGGCATGCAGGAGCAAATCATGAACAGCAGAATAATGCATCCTTGCTAAATCCTAATTCATCATTTGCCTTCCACTCCATCCTCTAAAAAGCAGCGGATGGTTCCCAACCTGTGGTCTGTGTACTAGTGGTACGCAGACCACAGGCTGGTGGTACGTGGGAGGCCGGCAGCCAAGATGGTGGCCGCCATGCTGCCCGTGCCACGCTGGAGGCCAAAAGGCAGCAGCTTGAGCTCTGTTGAGCTGGCACAGCTCCAGCAGGCAGACATTCCAAGCAGGGAAGAGCTCCTTACCTGCATCTTTCTGTGCTCTGGCACGGCCATGAACCTGGAAGTAAGTGCCGATGACGTCATTGGCACCTACTTCCAGTGTTACGCGGCTGCGTCGGAGGCTGCAGAGGTGGTACGCCACCGAAAAAGGTTGAGTTCCTCTGCTCTAAAGTACTATTCTTGGCATAATTAAGGAGAGTGCATTGGATGGATTTCAGCATTTTGCTAAAGAGTGTTCTCATGGTTAACCAGGCTAAAGGCTGAAGCACACCAGCCGCGCTCTGCGTGCGTGCAGCCCATTGCGGCCGGCTGTGTCTGTGTTGTTTCCGGCCGGAGGCAAGTCCTACTGTACGCCAAGAGCCGCCGGGAGCCGCAGAGGTCCGTTTGCATTTGACGCTTCCCCTGGAGAATTCTCAACTTTGACTGCATTTCTCGCGCAGCACGCGCAGCACGCGCAGCACGCGCAGCATGCAGAACGCAGCCGGTGTGCTTCCGCCTTAACTTTTCTCCCTTGCATACAATAGTGAAAGAAAGCAGAGGTGGAGTGGGGGGCAGCAGAGCTCCAGCGCTTCTCCTACAGTAGGAGCAAGAATGCTCCAGTGCTGTCTTTGAAACTTTTTTCAAAAGAACTTACATTAAAAAGAAGCATCAGGCTCAGCAGGAAGTAAACTGAGAAATTTGCCTAGGGGGCATGTTAATGTCCTGGGCTCTCTAGGCCATTGTTTTTCTCCAAGAGCTAGCTCATGTTACATTAACAGCCCAATCCTATTCAACTTTCCAATGCTGATGCCGGGGCGTACACTGCATCCGGTGGTGGTGGGGGCAGTCATGGTGATCTCTTCAAGGCAAGGGGGAACATTTATTCCCTTACCTCAGGGCTGCACTACGGCTGCATCAGCCCTGGAAAGTTGGTTAGGATTGTGCCTGAAACGTAGTAAGTTTCAAAGAAAGAACAAGTGGCAGGAGATGAAAACACTGATGAAGAAATTTCAAACTGATATTTGGGGGGGGGAGTATAGTGGGACTAAAATGCAGGCGTCATAAGGAGCTCCTGCACTCTAAAATTTTACCACCACTACACTACTGAAGAAAAGACAACCACCCTATTTGCCTTCCAGTGCTTGTCAGTTGAGGGTTGGGTAAGAGAAGGGGGGGGATCTCTGGGAAAAGATTAACCTTGGAGAAAACCAGAAGGGGAAAAAAGCACCTTAGCCTCAGGAACTGTCCATTACAGTACAACCTTCTCTGACTTTCCTGAGATGCACATTTTTTGACTCCTCTCTGCAACTCATGAAATACAGGACTGCCACCTAATCTTGGTCAAAAATAATTACATCTGCATTTTTTATTTTTTAATAATTTTTAATAATTACACAGGAATGAAAGAATAGTTTTACAGACAAATGTATATTCTGATTTGATTTTTAGATGATTCTCCATCTGTGTGTGTTGCTGCACCAGGAAACGTCTTAGAGAGGATGCATCCCTCCCTACCAGTGAGAGATGGCAAAAGGCTTCTTCTTAGTTGCCCTCAGCCACCTGCAGTCTTTGGAAGACCTTTTTCTGGAGGGGGGGGAATGTGTGTGTGTGTGTGTGTGTGTGTGTGTGCGTTTTAATTGTGTTGTCAGATTTATCGGGACGCCTTTTAGTCGACCAAAAAGTTCCCAATCTATGCGATTGCGCACGCACGCACACGCACACACAACACACACACACACACACACACACACACACACACACTACAGAGCGCGCGCAGAGCCTGGATACAAAGGAGATTGGCAGCACGGCTGTTTCGGAAAACGCTTCCTGTTCCTTTAAAGACGCTCCTGTGTGCGGTTTGCACACAAGCTGGAAAGTCTCTCGGCTGTGTGAGGCTGAGGCGGGCAGTCAGTCAGTCGGTCTCCTTGTAACAGGCAGGCGGCACGCTGACTGATCTCGCTAACAGGGGCTTCTGTGTAAACTGAGGCTAAACAAACACAGATGGGTCTCTCAGCGTGCATTCACCAAAAATGCTGGCAATGCGGCAGGGACTTCAGATGACATTCTGATCCGGCGGCTGCTGCTCCCACACTGTCTCGCGCAGCAGATCTGGGCTTGGAAGGGCAGCAGCTGCTCCTCTGCAAAGCCGGCTGTAGCTGCAACAGCAGCAGCCGCCCCGGAGGTGGGTGAGTGAGTGAGTGAGCGGCGGGTTTGTTTGGTGGGAGAATCTTGGCGACTCGAGAGGAGGAACAGAACCAACCCCAAGCTGCCGGTCGGTCCCACCATGAAGAACATGCAGCTGGTTGAAGAAGCGGAGAGGTGGAAACGCCTTTGCCTGAAGGAACTCGGCGGCGGCATCAAGAAGCTGAAGAGGAAGAGCAAGGAGCCGGCCAAGCACCAGCTCAACGGCTGCAGGAGTTTCCAAGTGGACCTGAAAGTCCACGAGCACGTGCTCGGCGGCCTGCTAGGGGGCAAGGGGGGCTCGCGGCCAGAAGACGAGGCAGGCGCTTCCAGTGGGGGGGCGGCGGCGGCAGCAGCAGCGGCGGTCCCCGATCCCACAGAAGGCAGGGGCGGCGGCGGCGGCGAGGTCCTAGACATGAGGAAAGCCGCGTTCCCTGCGGGGCTCCTCGCATCCCAACAGCAGCCCCCTAGGAAAGACACGTGTCTCAGGTTGGCCGGTCTGAATGGGGCAGAAGGCCAGGGTTTCCCGGATCAGAGCCTACAGTCCAGGATTATGGTGTGTCAGCAGCAGCAGCAGCAGCGACCACTGGAAAGTTCCTACTCGTCCGTTTCCCATGTAATTTACAACAGCAATCCCGATGCCTCCTCCCCATCGCCTAGGAAACGGTTGGGGGAGACTGCGGGAGTCTCCTCGGAGATCAAAGCCATTCAGCAGACCAGGCGGCTGCTGGCGAACGCCCGGGAGAGGACCCGAGTGCACACCATCAGCGCAGCCTTCGAGGCTCTCAGAAAACAGGTAATCCATTCCCAGCCCAGCACAGCGGAACTAACTAAGCGTCTTTCTCTACCCCCCCCCCACACACACACGCTCTGCCCATTTCGGGCAATAGTCCTTTCCCAAAGATGCTACCTCCTCGCCCAGGTATCAGAGTGGGGGTGGGTGGGTTAGGTGCTGTTTTCTGAAACAAAGTGCCAGGAAAATCGTCCTATGTCAGGGGTGGATGGTATAGGCTGTTGTTACTCCTTGTGAGAGAAATGTGCTCTGTGCATTCTCAGAGGCACTTGCTTCTTTATTTTTATTTTGCAAATTCTGGGACTGAGCCATGCATGCCCATCAAACCAGGGTCCAGGGCTAACTGAATACATTTGGATGCCTGAAATGGAAAATTCAAATGGCACTCCGTTCCACTGATTAACGTAGGGGGGGCACTATCCCCTGGGGAGTTGCTCTGGGGTAACTGCAGTGGAATGAACTGCCTTTGTTCAGTTGAGTGGTCTCTGAGCAGGAGAACTTGAACAGGGCTGGCCCACAGGGCACAATCTATCTGCATCTCCAACAGCCCGACTCTGTGTGTTTACTTATCAGTAAGTCCCATTGTAGTCAGTGGGACTTACTCCCACGTAAATGTGCCCAGGATTGCAGCCTAATTCTCTTTAATGGCACCAAAATCTGATGGCACCACACAAAATCTGATGGCCTCTCGATATAACTACCTGTGATAGTATGGAGATATAACATACCTCCATATGGCAACCCTGACAAATGGTATCCTGCAGTGTTGGCCAAGCTCTGCTGCTCAGGTCAACTCTGCCCCAACATTGCCTTTTAAACAAGAGTAAGAATGCCAATACTCAGCTGCACAGATTGCCTGAGGAGGCACACTGTCAATGACCTTTTATAACACTCAGCCTCACTAAAAGGCCACTCAACACTTTGTGCTCAAGATTTTGGTCTTAATTCCTAATCTGATTATCAGGTTACAGAGAAGGGGCTGCTTTGGGTTGGTAGAAAACCTTGAAAGAACATTGGGTTCACTGCTAGGATAATTAAACAATGAATGGTATGTGGCTAATTGCTTGACATGATGTGATTTTTGATGACCTATAACTGCCTTCTGTCCCACCACCCCCAAGCTGAAAAACTAAACTTGGATGAAACACTGCTATTATCAAAAGTTCACATGGGTCTCAGCCTGGTGTAAATTATATCTTCCTGTTAATCAAATCCACTTTCCTGTCAGTCACACAGCTCTGCACTCATAACATTTTTTCCAGAGGTATGTGGTGTGTGTGCGTGCGCATGCACGCACTCAAATGTGCACGCACTCAACAAGGTCTGAAATCCAAATTTAACAAATACAAGGAACACCCCTACCCCCACCCCTGGCATTTGCTTCATGGGCTGTTGAAGGCAGTGCAAGAATAGCTTGATTTGAGAGGGCAGTTTGCCAGACCAATTAATGATTGTTTTACATTTTGGTAAAATCTAATACCATGTTTCTGCCTTGTATAAACATAACGCTGTTATTTAAGTCATAATGGAACAAAGAGTTTCCTCTCTCTTTTTGGCCAAAGCTGTAAGATGCAATTATTCATAAAACAGATTCAGGGTTCAACTATCTAGTGTTTCTCTACAAGATTACAAGAAATTGTAATTTCTAATAGGTGTGTTCCATGATCACAAACTCCAGAGGTTGTGAAGCAGCTGCTGTTTTTAACCATAAAAGAAACAAAGAATCTTGTGGCACCTTAAAGACCAACACATTTTCATAGTCGGCCCCTTACTCTTAAAAAGACTACTCGCTAGCAAAGGCAAACTACATAACCGAGAAATAAACCCTGCTACAAACCACTTTGTACCATCTTGTAAGCCAACTCTGTCCCCATATGTACTTAGGCAGCACCATTACGGGACCCAGTAATGTCAGCTACACTGTTAAGGCTCATTCACTCCCTCATCCTTTAACCATGTGTATGTCTGACACACACACACACACAAATCTGCCAACAGTGCCTATGCAGGACAAACAGGTCAGCCTCTATAGCAGGGGTGGCCAAACTGAGGCTCCTGAGCCACATGCTCAGCTTTTTGACGTGTAATGTGCGGCTCTCGGAAATATGTTGGCTGAGCTCCTTTTTGCATCACAATTAATATAAAAGGTAAATAAGAAAATTTCAAGCTTTATAACTATTAACGTATATAATTATTTACTTATAACAAAGGATTTCACTTCAAGCATCTGATGAAGTGGACTGTAGTCCATGAAAGCTTATGCTGAAATAAGGTGTCACTTATGCTATGGTGCTATAAGATTCTTACAGCGCAATCCGACTTAACTTTTGTGCCGGTTTAACCAGCGGCCCAGCAAGAACGGGAGGCCCCAGAACGGAAAAGGGATTCAAATCCCCTTTGAATTCCTCTTTTGGAGGGGATTTGAATCCCTTTTCCGTTCTGGGGCCTCCCGTTCTCGCTGGGCCGCTGGTTACACTGGCACAAAAGTTAAGTCGGATTGCGCTGTTAGTTGTTATAAGTGCTTAAATATGCTTAAGATTGGAGTGTTATTGAATAAACATTTAAAGTCATTTTAAACCCAGGATTTTAGGAGATATCATTTCAGACAAGGTTATAGCACCCTAGTCTTCTTAGCAGGCAGGTAAGCACAGGAATAACTGGTGGGATTGGAATATATCTGTTTTGACCCTGTCCCATCAAGATTCCTAAGCAAATGCTTCACACTAAGCCCATGAGGATTCATGTGCCTTCCAACCGAAGGACCTTTGATGTTGCACTATGACATGTTTATGAGCATCAGTGCCTTCTGTACACGCTCAAATAGGAGGAAGTAGCAGGAAAACAGCTTCATTGCTGTTGGAAGTTTCATGAGTAAGCTACTCTTAAGCTTCCATGGAAAGAACAGGATATCGGTTTAAACCACACATAAATCACAAGGTGATAAATAAAAACAAAATGATTCATTTACAGTCTTGTTTAAGACTAAGGAATATTAGGATTTATTTTAGTATTTTACTAGTAAAATGTTCTGGGAGGACACACAGACTGGAAAAGCAGCATGATTGAGAGTGAGGACAGGAGTAATAATTATTTAGCACTTCTTGAGTGAACAGAGCACACCGCATGTTTTATCTTGATGTAATCCTTACAATAACCCTGTAAGGTTAATATTATTATCCCCATATTGCAGCTGAGGCTGAGAGGGAGTGTCTTGCCTAAGGCCACCTAGTGAGGTCCTAGCAGAGGCAAGACTCACACCACAGAAGTCCTGGTTCACAGCTCAGCCTCTGTCTTAGCTGCTATACTGCAGAAGCTCTCTTGTGTAACAGAAGCTCACGATTGATGGCAAGTTGTTCTCTAACTGGTACCAGAGCCATGTTCTAAGAAAGGCCCACCTATTTCCTGTGAGCTGCAAAGCAGAGCCTTCAAAACTGGGCGGGGGGTGGGGGTGGTGGTGGTTTCTCTCTGTTGAAATTATAAAGCCTGTGACACACTGCCGGTGCGGAGCATCGACAAGCGTCAGGAAGCGCAGTGACACACAGCGCAATGTGTCTTGCCTACTCATACTTTGAGCAGCAACGCACGAGAGAAGATGGAAAAATTGAACTTCGACCATTCAGAGGCCAAGTTTGGTACAGTGGGGCGGGACAAGTAGGGAAGTGAACAGCCCATCAGACTCAAGTCTGAAAAAACTCTGTTCTCATTGGCTGAAAGGCCAACAGGGAGTGCCATCCAAGCCCCCCCCCCCCGGGCCAATATAGACAGGAAGCAGCACGAAGCGAAGGCCAGCTTCGCTTCGCACCGCCTGCAGTGTGTCACAGGCTTAATGCATCTTCCTTTGTCTAAAAGCAATGAGCCTCTCCAAAAAGCTCAGGATTGGTCATTCATGATCTCTTGCTCTTTTTGGCAAATGCGGATACTGTAGTCGTGTAGTGGAATGAAGAGACGATTCAACTCCCAGGAGAGCAGAATCATTCTGTCCATACAGGTCAGCACCTGCAGCATATTGGCTTGGCAAAGTCAGACACAACACTTCCAACAGTGGTCGCAGCAGGTTCTTCTGCAGCAAGAGCCTGACTTTGCAAGTTTTCTTATTCAAGAGATGCTATAGTAGTTGCCTGCACTGAGCAGGGTGCTGAACAAGATGGTCTCCAAAGGTCCTTCCACCTCTAATATTCTATGATTCCAAGTACAGTACATAACTATACTGTATGGGCATTTGCCTTCGGCATAGGAAAAGGTGGGGTATAATTTTTTTAACTAGTGAGTGCCCTTTATTTTTGAAGTGTCATGTGTACATCTCACCTTATTTCAAAAAGTTAAGTTTTGCAACAAATGTTTAAAATGTTATCTGGGGGGTTGGAGTTGCACTGGCCATTCAGTCCCCCAATTAAAACTCTGAAAAGCTTCAGAACCATTTTATTCAGAGCTGTCCCCAGGAAAAAGAAAGGTATGTTTGGACTGAATGCAAAGAGTGCCACCCTATTGCTCTACAAATGTTACTTCTGCTTTCACACTCTGTTCTGTCAAAACATAACTTGATTCTCAGAAGTCATGTGCTTTTTTTTTTTCCAACAAAAAAAGTAGTGTACCAAACTTGCTTAATGTAAGAGCCTAACATGAAGATGGAAGAAAGAAATAACAAGCAGGCTTACAAAAAGGCTTGGGCACTGGAAGTGGCCTGGTGCAGACCTTAGCAACCTAGAGCAGACAATGACAGGTTGACGCTTAAATCCGATTAATTCCCGAATGCATGTAACGCACTATCCCTAACTGTACTTTCACTAGCTTTCAGACTCCATTGCACATCTCCACACCTCTGAAAGGTGGGTGGAACAAGTCACGCACACAGATGCACTCTGGTATGTACACGCTCGAAAGGCGTGCAGCCAGCAGACATAATCACACCGTGAAGGAAAACATCTGGTCTGTTGAGGGTTCTGTGAGTTCCACAGAACAATATTGAAAAAAAACCCATTGAACAATGGTGGTTTGGATAAGCCTGCCTGTGTAAACCGCCTTGAATGTTGTCTAAAAACAGAGAAAGGCGGTATATAAATAATAAAATAAAATAAAATATGGCTTCCTCAGAACACAACCTTGATCCAGTGAGATCATGTGGATGTTTCACAACCTCCTGGACATCTCTACTTGCCCTCTGACCTGGTGGACTGGAGTGCCCAACAGACTGACATGCCAATCTCAACAGATGGGCTGACTAGGGTCTTATTATTCAGTCATCCGTTGAAGATGACGAATAATATACAAAATGACTTTCTGCCTGCAGTGGTGATGATCTTAAAGTATTTCAGGGAAACAGATGGGAAGGGGGGGAAGCAATGTCAATCATCCACCAGGTCTTACCATATCTCCTGAATTAGTGTAGAGTAGGGGGTTCTGTCTTCGGCAGCATTATTTGCATGGGAAAACAGATGTGGCATCACATCAGTGCCTCCAAGCGGACATATCAGATTTTTATTTTTGATTTGTTCGTAATCATTTGATGATTTGTTTTACAAAATGTATTAATAACCTCCAGTCCTATGAGAAAAGTTTAAATGATAAAATCCATTAAAAATCACTTCTACGGTAGATTAAGTTAGGTGAAAGACTTTCCATTTGTCATAGCTTAATAGGTTCAGGTCTCCAAAGGGGTAAAAAGGGTCTGGCACATCTTACAGAAGTTTATCCTTGTTATCAGCTAGGACAGAAGTTTCCAACCTTTCGCCACCACGTACCACCTTCGTGGACCTCTGGCCCACCTGTACCACCAGAAGTAAGTGCCAGTGATGTCATCGGCACTTATTTCCGGGTTTGCAGCTGCGCCGGAACACAGAAATACATGGTAAGATGCAAGGGCGGGTGGGAGGGCCATAGAAGCCCACGTACTCGAGCTCTGCCAGCTCGTCAGAGTTCGAGCTGCCACTTTTCGAGCTCCAGTACGGTACTGGAGTACGGTACTGGTAATCATGTATATGAATGAAGTCTAATCATGACATTTAATTTTATTAATATTAATACCGAGTTGGAAAACAACAGCCCAATCCTGTGTAGGTATCCGGCAGGCGGCCTAGGCCATCCGCCGGATCCTATCCCCGTTCCCCGAGGTCCCAACGGTTGTTTTTTCAATTAACTATTCAATTAATTATTTCAATTAATTAATGTTTCAATTAATTATTTAATTTGATCACACCCAGTAAGTTCTTTGCAGTAGGGGGGGAGGGGGAGTCATGTGACCCGGAGGAGCCTTCCGGAGCGCGATTTAAGCATGTATTCGACAGGAACAGGTTCCATCCTTTTCCTTACTGCTTACTGGTACTGCAACTGCAACTGCTACGCTCATTGAAAATGAGAGGAGGAAGTGAGAGAGGAGAAAGGCGGGTTGGTTGCCCACTCTGTGTTGTTGCTGTTGTTGCTGTGCTGCTCTGTGTTGCTGATGGCCAAGTTTACCAGGCAGTGGCAGCAACAGCTCCTCTTACAGCACTGCCACCCACCCATGACAGCAGCACCATTGGAGAATCCCCGGACACTCCACCCCCACCAACAAATGTCAGTGGAAATCTGAACCAAAGTTTCTGTTTGACTCTCTGTGCACTGCATAACCCTAGTAATCTCTGCCAGTACCACAACATTCTGAGACTATGCCCATACTATGGAAGGGGTTGGCCATGCTCTCGGGTATAGCCTGATCTCGGCTTTCATAAAACACACACACACACACACACACACACACAACCTCTGGGCTGAACAAGGAGAGTACCAGTAATTAAAAAATAAATTAATGAAGTTTTTTTAGAAGATGGAAAAAAGGAGGGACCTTGCTTGGAGGGCGGTTGTACCTGGGGTTTCCAGACTTTTCCTGTTTCATTTTAAATTACCTGAGCATTCCTGTGATGCAGGGACTCTACATCTAAAAAGTAGTAACATAGCAGTAAAATGTGATGGAAGGCTTGGGCTCAAACTCCTCCACAGACATGAAACTTACAGGGTGACCTTATGCAAAAAAGCTGTCTCAGCTTTACTTATCTCACAGGTTTGTACTGAAAATAAAAGTGGGATAACCCTTTGTGGTTCTTGGAGAAAGGGTGGGATACAAATGTGGTAATTAAAATTAAGCCCTCCAGATACAGTAGCAGTAGGTAGGTCAGTATACAGTACAGGTACATTACTCCTTAGCTGTGGTGGAGTGACAACAAGGCATGTTTTCCTCTAGGTGAAGCTCTCGCCACTAACTCCAACAACTGGAACTAAAGGAAAAAAAAACTCCCCATAGAATATCAACCCTCAAATGGTCACCAGAAAGGGGGTGAGAGGCAGACTGGTCTCTGTAGTTTGGAAGGAGTGATTGTACAAAGTCAGAGGTTTTTTAAGCCCTGACACACCTTCTGGAATTTTTTGGCATGGACAAACAATGAGATATTTAACTAGTTTCATTCTGTGATCTAGAAAGATTCATTGCATAGCTAGCCAGCTAGCTTCCCAGTGGGGCTTTAAAATACTTTAATTCCCAGCACAACTAAATAAAACAGATTCTTTAGAAAATAGGCTTCAATACACTGCTGAATTTGCCTATCGTGGAAGCAGCCTTGTTTTGTACTATGCTGTAAGCACTCAAACTTAACTGCAGTGCTGTCTTTCTCATGCTCTCAATAAGATCTCATCCAATTCCCACTAATATCCAAAACAGGATGTAAAAGATTCCCTTTGTACACCAGATGCTGATGGAGATACTACCAACTCGCTGCTTATGTCAAAAGTGGCTGTTTTGGGATCTGGAGATTTATGACATGTTCCTACTGAAAAACTAGAGTGAAATGTCAGGAGAAAATTTAAGCTGGTATAAAGCTGTCCAACCCTATGATGTCAATGGATCAAAATCTATTGAACCTACCTTTAAAACAATAAAGAGTCTGTAGCACCTTAAAGACTGATTTGTTGCAGTACAAATGTTTATGGATTACAGTTTGCTTCATCCGCGACAGACGAACAGACATTCCTCATAGGATTTCTTTTTTTTCATGTCACCCTCTGACCTTACATCACAGCATTTTTTAGGGATAAAGAACTCCTCGAGAAATGACAAACAAAGAAAAAAGTAAACATGACCGCAGTTCCCTAAAAGAAAGTAACACAAGGACCATCAAAGGTACATCAGCATGAGGAGAATCCAATTGATTAGGCAACAGCGGGTGGAGGGGAGATGTGTATGCCCATGCTCCTCACCCACAAGTTGAAGAGGGCCAGTCCTCTGTATCTTCTGAACCAGCCCTAGCCCATGTATTTAGAAATAGGATATAGAATGGTCTGAAAGAGGCAAAAATGCCATCGTCCATATCCTTGACACCAGGCAGAAATGTGCACGCATTAACTCAGACTTTTACCCCCGTGCAGTGTGCAACCCTATGTATGTTTACTCGGAAGGAAGTCCCACTGTGTTCAGTAGGGCCCAAGTAAGTGTGCATAGGATTGCAGTCTTAGCCGCAATATACCACAAGCTATTAGCGGGCATACCACATATGCTCATGTTAATTCAAGCCTCTACAACAGTGTCTCCCAAACGTTTTTGACCATGACCCTAAATACATTTTTTTCTCTCAGTCTGGTGACCCATGGAGGTGATACATGTTGATAATAATAATGATAAAAAGACCTTCCCGTGGACGCTCAAGAACACTCATGTGACCCTCGTTTGTGTGGCAACCCCTAGTTTGGGAACCACTGCTCTACAAGCTAGTACTATATATATGTAAAAAGGTAAAGGTGACCCCTGACAATTAAGTCCAGTCGTGTCCGACTCTAGGGTGTGGTGCTCATCCCCATTTCAAAGCCGAAGAGCCAGCGTTGTCCGAAGATGCCTCCATGGTCATGACTCTCCTTGCCGCAGCGCGTAGCATGCGGCTGGAACACGGAGCGCTGTTTACCTTCCCGCAAGCGGTACCTATTTATCTACTCGCATTGACATGCTTTGGAACTGCTAGGTTGGCAGGAGCTGGCCAAGCAACGAGAGCTCACCCCGTTGTGGATTCGAACTGCCGACCTTTCGATCAACAGCTCATGGTTCAGCGGTTTAACCCACTATATATGTACATGGGGTCATGTTCAGGTTATCCTTTTTTCCTCACTGTCAAGACTTAACTCATTAATCTTGCCACCTTACTACATCTTATTTGACACATGCTGTGTAACCAAAATGTAACCAGTGACAACTGTTGACCATCTCTTGAACAGGATAGCAACAACCGTTGCATTTTTCAGATGCAAATACGGTCTGGCTGAACCATGCAAGTCCTTTCATTTATTGCAACAAGTTCATTTCATGTGAAGTATGGAAAGGCTGACTTTCAGTGCATTTCTTACTTATGGTGCAAGCTAAAAAATGAATAAGATCATAGTAAGACTTTAGGTACCCTTCTCAGCACGGAATGTTGGTGATCCAGTCTAATGTGCTCTTATTGCCCTTTCTAGGTTCCCTGCTATTCCTATGGGCAGAAGTTATCCAAACTGGCCATCCTGAGGATAGCATGTAACTATATCCTCTCCTTGGCCAAACTAGCCGACCTGGATTACAGCGCTGACCACAGTAACATGAGCTTCTCTGAATGTGTGGAGCAGTGCACTAGGACCTTGCAAGCCGAAGGAAGGTCTAAAAAAAGAAAGGTATGTTTCAGATGAGAGAAGAAAACAGTCAGTTGTAAATGAATGGGCAACTCCTGTAGCTCTTCATTTTATGAACATTTTCTTATTCTTGTTATTTTTTTTCTCATGTGGGCTTTCTCCAGTCTAAATTTTGGAATCCTTTCACATTTTCTTTACACGCACACAGACGTGAGGTTTCTTTTCTTATTTCCATCAGTTCCCTTCTGCATTTGAATACAATAATAAGTCTTGATGGATTTTGGCTTCCTGTTGTAATTCTTTTTTTTTTTTTTAAGATATCTCTAGGCCACTATTTACAAACCCTAAGCATTCCACCGGTCAGCTGGGTTGTCCGATTTGTTTATTCCAAGAGCCAAACTACACATTACATTAGTAATGTACCGTATTGTCCCGAGTATATGACGCACCTGATTATAAGACGCACCCTTAAAGTTTGGTGCTATTAAAAAAATTTAATTAAATCACTGGCATTAAATTGCAACAGCCTGATTATAAGACGCACCCCTAGTTTAAAAACTTAAATTAGGAGAAAAAAGTGAGTCTTATACTTGGACCAATACGGTAATTGGCCCTGGCATGCTTGATTTTTCTACCATGAATAGCATCCACCACTGGGATGTAACGTGAGGTCTTCATAATTTCAGTCCAAACTGGGGCCCCCTGCATAGCTGCTAGGGATATGTATCAATGGGAGTTTAACTCCCAGTTCAAAGAGTATCGGCACATTCCTATGTTTGCCTGCTCAGAAGTAAGTCCCATTGTGTTCAGTGGGTCTTACTCCCAGAAAAGTGTGGATAAATTCACAACCTAAAGGTGGGATATAAATTTATTAAATAAGTAACCTGTTGTTGTTCAGTCGTTAAGTCGTGTCCGACCCTTCGTGATCCCATGAACCATATCCCGCCAGGCCCTCCTGTCCTCCACTATCTTCCTGAGTTCGCTCATTTTCATGTTCGTTGCATCGGTGATGCTGTCTAACCATCCCATCCTTTGCCTTCCCCTTCTCTTTTTGCCTTCAAATAAGTAACCTTGGGAACCCTAATCTGGACAGGGGCTGCAATGAATACAAAGGGTTGAAGTCCCCATCCCAATGCTGCAGTCCTAATTTGGATCACTTATTCTCACTCTCATTCACACCTCTGCATTGTTTGGGAGAGAAAAAAAAAAGCAACAGAAAACAAACAACTATGAGCAGTGACTGGTGACTTTTGGTTGGTACGGCTGCAGTTCTAACCCTGTTCTCCAAACTGGGTCTTGTACATATGCCTGCCTCTAGTAGCCTGGGCGTTTGCCAGTGCCCTAAGACCTGCAGAGGGCTCACCACACCAACAGAGCTATTTTACATGGGGCATCCAGGACCCGGTGTGAGAGTTCTTGGTCTGCATCTTTTAGGGGAGCTGCTGAGGGTGCCTTGCCCAAAATCCTGGAGCTGGCACTGCTTTACAACCACAACTAAAGGAAAAGGTGCCTTTAACATGGACAGAGTGCCCTAGTCTCCTCACTGAGGATTCTCTTTATACTCATCCGTAGAGGGAACAGCTTCCATTCAAGAGGACATGAGCCTAGTAATCCCCAGAACCTACCCTGTCTCTTTCTGGATTGCAGCTAGGCATGTCCCCTCTTATGCAGTCAGCTCTGTCAACTGTACAGAGTCAGTGGGCCATTGTGTGTCTTGGTCCAAGAAGCAGCAATTGTTTGCCTTTGCAGGAGGAAGAGAAGGAGCTAACAGCAATAACTGCATAGCTTGGGCTAAGAGACAGTAGCCCATCGCTTAGCCCATCGGTAGCTGGTAGCCCATTGGTAACTGGTAACCCATCATCCTAGTGCAGCATATTTGGAGAGAGGAGAACTTGTCTGCAGAGAAAGAGAAGGCCGCCCAAGTTCTCACTGCAGGCTCCCCTCCCACTTCTCAAGTGCTGGTGTGAGCTAAGATTAGCTGAGAGAACCAAAACAAATAAGTAGGTTGATACAGTTGTCTTCCATTTAACTTTTCTCCTCCCCTTTTGTTGGGGAGGGCTCCACCCTTCTGCCTATAATGCGACTTCTCCCTACATTTGCTTTTGCTCACCTGTGAGATCATATCAGAGTCACAGCGGGCTACGATCGTATGGACAAAATTACGTGTGAAATGGGTTGTCCAGCTGTATGGCCACAATTCTGCAATATGGAAGGGTCCTTTTAAGAGGGGCTGAAAAGAGTCCCAAGAAAGCATGTGGCAAGCACACGGAGGTTTGTGTAATTCTGTGAATAAGCCCTTGGAGATGCCTATATGTACAGGTACTATAAACAAGCATATGCCCTGAGAAGCCAATGGGATACCTTAAAGAAACAGCACCCAAACTAATCATGCACTGCATTCCTTTGGATTCCTTAAACTCTGAGCCAATTAGCTGAAATCATCACCAAGCTGTGCTAAAGAGGAAACCAAGCATTCTGCCAGTTTTCCTCCCGGAAAGTGACATGGGTAAATTAAAAGAGAGATTGATGCCTTTGTTCAGAGTTTTATGACACAAAGGGATCTATAAACTTCAAGTGAACTTCCCGTCTGCATTCAGGACCTCGTTGTCTTGCAGGGTAATAAATCAGCTGGATGGTAAAGGATAAATGCATAGTTGAGCTGAGGAATATTTTAAACCTTTTACTCTACTAGCAGCACAATCCTATGCATGTCTACTCTGAACTAAGTATCTTGTATGCAGTGGGGCTTATTCCCAGGAAAGTGTGCATTGGATTGCAGCCTAAGAATTGCCTCTTCTGCTCACCACTGTTATTTCTGTTTCCTTCCGTGCAAATCATGTTTAGGAATGCAGTTTATACTCTTTCCCCCCCCCCTTTTCTCTTTGTCAGCATGAAACATAGCTGGATCAGGGGCTGAGGAGATTACTTTGAATGAAGTTAGCACCAGAAACTTGTCACAGGGCAAGCAGGCAAGCAGAGAGAGGACAAGATAGCAAAAAGACAGGGTTGAGAAAGATTCAGACTTGAGAAAAGGACTAACCCAAGACACAGAGGGGGGACTGGGGGACACACAGAGGCAACTGGGGGGAGCAACAGCAAAGGAACAAAAGAGACAGGTTTGAAGATACAGGCACAGCTAAGGAGGGTGAAGTGCTGGTCCTGGGGGATCCAGCAAGAAAGGACGGAGGAGGGCAATGAAACACCAGCAAGTCAACAGACAGGGTAAAGGTGATACATGGATGGCGGCAGCAGCAGCAGCTGTCCCAGGTGAACAGGATGCCTGGGGACCACTTTGGAGCAGCGATCTCAAGCAGATCCGCTATCCCTCACCTATCCCTCATTCTTCCTCCCCACTCTTGCCTAAACAGGGACGCGCGGTGCATGTTACCGTTAATGTTGTGGTGCTTCAGTCATTGTTTTCTTCATTGTTGTATTATTGTTGTAATTTTATATGATTTTATTTCTGTATGTTGTAATGCAATCCTGAAGTATTATTTTTGTTGTTGTTGGAGGTGCACGGTATAAATAAATGCATAAAGAGATTCCTGCCCTCACAGCCAGACAGGGAGGGCAATCCCGGCAGCAAGACTGTACACGTGAGCACACCACACACAGACACCCTCCCTTGCAAAAAGGAAGCCTGGGGAAGAGGGGGAGTTGTTGTCTGGAAAGCAACTGAACAAATCAGAACAAATGTATCAGAACAAATGTGCCTTTCTGCTGCCTGAAAAAATGTTGGAAGGGCTGTAGCTTTGTGTACAGAAGGTCTCAGGTTTGGTCCCTGACCTCCTAAGTTGAAAAGACTCTCCAAGACCTCTGCATGAGATCTTGCAGAGCTGCTGCAGTCAGTGTAATTAACACTGGGCAGGATGGACTAATGGCCTGATTCTGTCTAAAGCAGTTTCATACATTTATGAAACATCTGAAGCTGGTTTCTGGTTTCAGCGGGAGTGGGGTGTACACCTCGGGTTATCCCAAGTAAATAAAATCTCATTTGACAAAATGGATTTATGTTCAGCCTGCCTATGTAAACTGCCTTGAGTCTTTGAGAAAGGCAGTATATAAATGCTCTGGTCATGAAAAAGAGACTGAATTTCTGGATATGTTAAATGACTGTGCCTTAGAGCAGCTAGTCACGGAGCCGACCAGAGGACAGGTGACTCTAGATTTGATATTGTGTGGTACTCAGGACCTGGTCAGGGAGGTAAATTTTACCGAACCGTTGGGGAATAGTGACCATACTGCGATCTGTTTCACCATGCATGTCGGGGGGAGAGTGCCGAGCAAATCTGACACAAAAACCCTTGACTTCCGAAGGGCAGACTTCCCCAAAATGAGGAGACTAGTTAAAGAAAAAAGCTGAAAGGGAAGGTAAAAAGAGTCCAATCGCTCCAGAGTGCATGGAGGCTGTTTAAAACAACAGTAATAGAGGCCCAGCAGGAGTGTATCCCACAAAGGAGGAAGGGCTCAACTAAGTCCAGGAGGGTGCTGGCATGGCTAACAAAGTACAGTTAAGGAGGCTATAAAAGGCAAGGAAGCTTCCTTCCGTAAATGGAAGTCTTGCCCTAATGAGGAAAATAAACAGGAGCACAAACTGTGGCAAAAGAAATGTAAAAAGATGATATAGGAGGCCAAGCAAGACTTTGAGGAACGTATGGCAGGCAACATAAAAGGGAATAACAAACGCTTCTTCAAATATGTTAGAAACAGGAAACCTGCCAGGGAAACGGTTGGTTCACTGGATGGTGAGGGAGAAAAAGGGGTGATAAAAGGGGACTTGGAGACTGCAGAGAAATTAAATGAGTTCTTTGCATCTGTCTTCACAGCAGAAGACCTCGGAAAATACCGCTGCCTGAACGGCCTCCCCTGACTAAAGAATTAAGTCAAATAGAGATTAAAAGAGAAGTCGTTTCAGACTTAAATGACAAATTAAATATCAATAAATCACCAGGCCCGGATGGCATCCACCCAAGAGTTCTGAAGGAACTCAAGAATGAAGTTGCTGGCCTCTTGACCAAAATATGCAACTTGTCCCTTAAAACGACCACTGTGCCAGAGGATTGGAGGATAGCTAATGTCACGCCAATCTTTAAAAAAGGAAGGAGGGGGGGCCCGGGAAACTACAGCCGGTCAGCCTAACATCTGTTCCAGGGAAGATGGTGGAAAGTCTCATTAAAGATAAAATCTTAAAACACATAGAAGAACAAGCTCTGCTGAGGGAGAGTCAGCATGGCTTCTGCAAGGGTAAGTCTTGCCTCACAAACCTGTTAGAATTTTTTGAAAAGGTCAACAGGCATGTAGATGCAAACGAACCCGTGGATATTATATATCTGGATTTTCAGAAGGCGTTTGACACGGTCCCTCATCAAAGGCTCCTGAGAAAACTCCACAGTCAGGGAATAAGAGGGCAGGTCCTCTTGTGGATTAGGAACTGGTTAAAGACCAGGAAACAGCGAGTGGGAGTCAATGGGCAATTTTCACAATGGCGAGAGGTGAAAAGCGGTGTGCCCCAAGGATCGGTCTTGGGACCGGTGCTTTTCAACTTATTCATAAATGACCTGGAGTTGGGGATAAGCAGCGAGGTGGCCAAGTTTGCGGATGACACTAAACTGTTCTGGGTGGTGAAGACCAGCAGGGATTGTGAAGAGCTCCAGAAGGATCTCTCCAAATTGGGAGAATGGGCAGCAAAATGGCAGATGCGCTTCAATGTAAGTAAGTGCAAAGTGATGCACATTGGGGCAAGAAACCAAAATTTCACATATAATGGGTTCTGAGTTGTCTGTGACGGATCAAGAGAGAGACCTTGGGGTGCTGGTGGACAGGTCGATGAAAGTGTCGACCCAGTGTGCGGCGGCTGTGAAGAAGGCCAATTCCATGCTTGGGATCATTAAAAAAGGGATTGAGAATAAAACGGCCAATATCATTATGCCTTTGTACAAATCGATGGTAAGGCCAAATCTGGAGTATTGTGTCCAGTTCTGGTCACCACACCTCAAAAAGGATATTGTTGAATTGGAATAGGTGCAGAAAAAAGCGACCAGAATTATTCGTGGGCTGGAGCACCTCCCTTATGAGGAAAGGCTACAGCGTCTGGGGCTTTTCAGTCTAGAAAAAAGGCGCCTGAGGGGGGACATGATTGAGACATATAAAATTATGCATGGGATGGAGAGAGTGGATAGAGGGAAATTCTTCTCCCTCTCGCACAACACCAGAACCAGGGGACATGCACTAAAATTGAGTGGAGGGAGAGTTAGAATGGACAAAAGAAAATATTTCTTTACTCAGCGTGTAATTCATCTGTGGAACTCCTTGCCACAGGATGTGGTGATGGCACCAGGCCTAGATGCCTTTAAAAGGGGTTTGGACAGATTCATGGAGGAAAAGACCATCACAGGTTACAAGCCATAAGCAACCTCCTGGTTTTAGAAGTAGATTTTCTCTGTGCCAGGTGCAGGGGAGTGGCAGCAGGAAACGGGTTATCTTGTTGGCTGTGTACTCCCTGAGGCATCTGGTGGGGCCACTGTGTGATACAGGAAGCTGGACTAGATGGGCCTTTGGCCTGATCCAGCAGGGCTCTTCTTATGTTCTTAAATAAAGGCAGGACGTCTGGCAGGACGTCTGGCTCAGTTGGTAGAGCGTTCGTCTCACAAATGCCTGAAGATCTGTAGGACAGCAGTTCAAGACGGCCAGAAGTCTGTCGGAGAGCTGCTGGCACGCCGAGCTGATAAGCTGCAGAGCCTCTGTGGGGGAGTGGAGCTGCAAGCTACAGCACTTGAGTGGCAGTCAAGGTTGCCTGTCTCAGCTGAAGCATGCTGAGGCGAATGTCAGAGAGAGAGAGAGAGAGAGAGAGAGAGAGAGAGAGAGAGAGAGAGAGAGCTGGACTATGAAAGTAACATCTCGAATGAAGGGTTCTATGAAAGATTAGAACATTGTTATATTGTAAAAACCCTTTGGGGTTTAGAACAGCCTGCCCATGTACACCGCCTTGAATAAAGTCGGAGGAGAAATCCAATGACTAGAAAGGCGGTATATAAATACTGTATATTATTATTATTATAAATATCGTAATAAATAAATAACAGTGTCAGCACCTGACGTAAACGCAGTTCTTAGCTGGAAGTCTTAACTGACTGCAGGAGGCCAGACATCTCTTAGTTGGAGCTGGATGATGTCTGAGGTGCTTTTTAATAATAATAATAATAATAACAATAATAAATAAATAAATAAATAGAGCAGTGGTTCTCAAAGTTCTCCCCACGAGTTGGGAAAGTTGTAAGTCCTTGTAGAGGCAGGCCGACAGTGGCGGCGCTCCCAGGATTGCACCGCTACCTGGAAAAAGTTTTTTTTTTTTTACTTAACTGGGGTGGTGCCGGCCCTCCAGAGGGTGCGGGTTGTGTGGTTTCCCCTATGGGCTTCCCTGCACTTCAGATCAGCTCCCTGAAGCGATCGAGACCCACTTCCAGTTTCAGACAAAACTGAGGTACACACCACCCCCGGTACGTTTAAAAAAACATTTTTTCCCACCAGCGCCAGTGGAACGTCACCGACGTCACTGTACGTCGCCACACACCCCCTTAAGGGGATAGCAACTGCATCCATTTTTTGTGGTGGGTCACAACCCACCACTTTTGAGAACCACTGAATTAGAGTATGTATAAATGTACACAATTTGAACAGTAAGGTCGCTGTGGAAATGCACTCGCTGTGTTCTTGTCAGATGAACATTTTCTTCTTGGGCTGAGGGCCATAAAAACCGGTTCTGTCAGTTTGCAGTAGAAGCAAGCTGTGCACTGGTAGCCTGGCTCACCCTTGTGACATCTTGAAAGCACCTTCCCATCACTGATGCAGTTTTGTCCCTTTAAAAAAAAGCAAATGATTGCACTGTTCAAAAAAACAAAATAAGAGGACCAGTGTACATTTCAAAGGAATAAATATTGTGTTTTATAAATCATTTTAAAAAAGGCACCAACATACCTGAAGCATGGAGGAAGGGGCAAGGCAAGTAACATACTCAGCATTGGATTTACTGGTAGGAATGTCTGCCTCTTTCACAGCCAAATCAGGTGGAAGATGGGCTCCCTCCATGGTAGAGGTAAAATACTATTTTGAAGATATGTTTGTACATCTCTTTCGATAAGATACATTTTGTTTAATGAGAGGCTGGAAAGGGGAGTGTAACTCTCCACTTCACTCTTTGTATACCATTAAAAAGTAGATGTCTTCATTTTTCTGATTGATATCCTCCACCGGTTTCAATAAGCACTTTTTCCTTAGCCAGACTCCAATACTGTACAATGAACCAGACAGAGAATTGCTTAGAGGGAGCAGTTGATGGTTTCTTTCCCTCCTCTTTTTGGTGCAATAAGTAGATCCTCACCCCAAGCACCCCTGCTTCATAGGCCAATGGGGCAAGCACATATTTAAAACATGATTGTCCCAAACTTCAAATTAGTCCTCCGGCACCCACAGTTGGATTTTTTTAAACAAATCCATGCTCTTTTTCACTTTATCATCATCAGATTGTTTTCTAGGATGGCTGTGTGCGTATATATAATACCTTGGCTCACGGACCATTTGGTGAGATTTGGTTTTGGATTTCTTTTACTTCACCTCTTAAGTTCAAATATCTAAGTTTGCTTTTTTTGTTCTATGTCTATTCCTACTTTAGTAAATAGCTATTTCTACTTATCCGTTTTTAAACTATTTACTAAGTCGTTCCAAGAAATTATTAATAGTGGGATTTTCTTCTGTACTGTTGAAAGATTCAGTGGGCCAAGATAATCAGTCCCCACCAAGCCCACCTGACTCCAGTATGTAACACCACTGTCTGTTCCCTCCCTCTGGCTCTTTCAAACTTGTTCTTGTGCTCCGTGGCAGGGCAAGCGTTTCGCACTCTCAAAACATAGCTGATAGAAGCGTGTTCTGGCAGGCAAAAGCGGCAGATGTTACATTTACCAGCTTGTGCATAACCTTTTGTTTTGTTTTGGATGTTCTACTCTCTGTTGTTCCTGACATGAAGGCTGGATTTGTTGGCTTTTTCTTTCTTTCTCTCTTCATGTTGTTATTAAAGTTGGAAACAATGGGTGAGTGTGGTTTGTCCTCTCCTACTCCTTCCAAAGTGAAAATACCAAATGCTTTTCAGTTTTAGTGAGCCTCCACTTAAGGTGAAATCAGCTATAACCTTCCAGCGAGCGCTTTGGTGCCAGAAGGTGTCGCAAATGAGCAGTAAGGCACGTTTGCACCTCCTCTGGAGTAAGGGAGGCCGGCCTCACTCACTCTGTCGCCGGACCGAGGATGCGGTCAGCAGCGAAAGGTAAGTCTTCCGCCACCGGCCGCATGGGCAGTCCAGCCAGCGAGGGAGGGGGCCCATTGGGTGAGCCGGCCCAGGAGGGGGCGGGGATGGCGTCAGCCATATCCCTGTCCCCGCCGGGCCGGCTCAGCCATTACATGGCCTCCTCCTAGGAGGAGGCCGATAGGGCCAGTCCCAAGTAGGCCTCCGGCCTGCCGCATGGCGGTCCAGACGTCCAAATCCTGTGTAAGGATCCGCCGCTGGATCCTTACACAGGATTTGGCTGCTAGTCAGCTTCTGCAAGCTGATCCTACCTGAACAGATAAACTGGATATGCTAGCATCTCCCAATCCATAATAGGAGAAGAATTAAAGTAGAATTTCCCAAACTTTGGATAGTCAATGTATATTCCTGAATTAAAATAGGAAGGTTTATTTTTATTCTCAAAAAAAGTTTACTTCTGAATATGAAAGAGTAAATATTACCTGCTCTTAGAAGAGAGTCCCCTTGTGTGTCCCCAAGACTGTTCTTTCTGTACCTCCTGGATGGAAGGAGACAAGTCTACTCATGCAGAGATGTAACCAGCAGCCTCCTCTGAGAGTGGAGACATTTACCTGCTTCTTTGTATTGGCGATGACTGAACAATCCATTTGTGACTGATAAAAAGATGGGGCAGGATCACCAATCCACCTCCAGTGAAGGTTGATCAAAAGGAGCCAAGGCCAGAAATTGTGCAGAGATGCCCTGGCAGTCTTCTGTGTGTGTGTGTGGATACTTTTGGCTTTAATTATTTAATTTACAGCCCAAGATAGCTTGAGCACTTGCTAAAACAAAATGCACCCCATCTCAATCCAACCACATCTTTTATTGGTTTGTTGGGACTTCAGGGTTTCAGCCTTCCTCATAGATCAGTCCTGAGGCAAGAAAACGTAGCCAGCCTTTCAGGCCGCTCCTAAGCTACAGTCAGGTTAGTGGACTTATCCGCTGGACAGGTGCAGGCAAAACCATGGGGTTCAAGTGGGTTTCTTGGCACATTATTTCACAGAGGAAGATGGTAGCCACACTAGCATCACCCAGTAGATGTTCCAGGTTAAGCCCGTAAGAAGTGTTGCATGGCCAGAGACCTAGGACATTGATTCTCAAAGTTCTCCCTGCAAGGTAGGGAGAACTCTGAGTGTTTGCAGGAGCGGGGCCAGTGGCAGTGGAGATCCCTGTGATTGCCACCGCCCCTGCCATGCTGTCCCCGCCCTTTAAGGGCGCAGGGGACTGTTTGTGGTCTCAGTGGTGGGTCACTGACCTAGGATATGAGAGTTACAGAGGTCAAAATGGCACCGTTACATACACAGCCTAAACCAGACCAACTCCATGTTAAAAACAAACAAATCCTTTACCAAGGGTTCATGAATATCCTCTTGGCTTACTAGCCAAACAATGAACTGTCCACCAACACTCCCAACTTCAAACACATATAAATACACATACATGTGCACCAAACTGTCTTCAAAACACATTCCTAACCTCCCTCCCAGGGTCCAGTAATTTGTGATTCATGAATCATTTCAGTAGAAATGTACTGAAAATGTCTCTGAGCTCATGAAGAGGGCTTCAGAGTTAAGTAGCAGGGCTTCACTGGCGTTGCTAGAGGTGGGGCGGAACGGTAAGTCTTGCACAGCGGTAACCGCTCCGTTCCATGGTGGCCCCGCCCACTTGCCATTGGAACCAGTCAAGCGGTGAAGGCAAACTCCCTGCGCATTGCCTTCGCTGCTCGGATTGGTTCCGACGGCAAGTGGGTGGGGCCACCATTGAACGGAGCAGTTACTGCTGTGTAAGACTTACCATTCCGCCCCACCTCTAGCAACGCCAGTGCAGAGCTTACAGTCATGCTCCTCCACAAGCCTGAGTCCTGTACTATAACTAGAGGTGGGAGAAAACGGTTTTGTTTTTTCACAGATTTCAGTGTTTAACCAAAATGAAATAGCAGAAAGCGGTGTTATGTGTTTGTTCCACGTTTTCCCCATTTTTATCAATTGTAACTGCTTTGTCAGTGTACTAGGTAGGTGGTATAGGTTGTACAGTGTCAGCAGATGAATGATGCAAAATTACATTATTTTAATTGTTTATTATATTTTTTGCAGATTTTTTAGTAGAAAGCAGTGTTATGTGTTTTTATTTTGTTTATTTTGAATAGGTGAAGTGTTCCTATTCACCACCATAGTACTCTTGGGTACTCACAGCAGTTCAGAAAACCACTTTTATTTATTGTCATGATCCAAAGTCCCTGGAAGCTTTTGTTGGGCTCTTGGTAAAATATTATTTGAAATCTGTAGTTGTAGTGGGGAAGCAGGTGGTGGTGTAAGGAAGGAGTTTACAGTCCAATGCTATGCATGTTTAGACAGAAGTCATAAGTCAGTCCCACTTGGGGCTTACTCCCAGGTAAATATGCATAGGATTGCAACCTTAAAGGTTTTCACTCGTGATCTTCTTTCTCTTCTCCCCCAAAACATTTAGGTAATTTAAGCCTTGTAGCAGACTCAGTTCTCATGCCCTGCATAAAACGTAGGATGTTGCCTTTGTATATTGCTGTTACCAACAGCAATATAGAAGAAAGCACGGATATTGCCTCACCCAGCTAGTGGCCTGAACTTTCAGCTGCTGCCCTCCAATGGATACCTGTAGGTCTAAAAGATCTGGACACAAAGCTGTCTCTGCTCCTTGCAGGTCTGCAATAATAAAGGACATTGGCTAGAATATATTTTAGCCACCTCAACCTCTCTGATTCTCCGCCTGAACTTTCTCAGGTACACGCAGAGAGAGTTGTAGAGTTTCATACAGGAAGAGGCAAACACTTTTGTGATCTCTACATATTAGGATCACTGCAGAAAAAAAACACTCTAGTATTGTGTTGTTGGTGTTTCCCACAGACAAATCATGTAGACTGATCTGGGAATCTTGATTGGACCAGGGTTCCCAGAAGTGTGTACTGTATGTGGGTGTTTAAAGAGGCATGAACCCACTCTTATGAATCCACACACAACGCATGTTCGCTGCTGGAACATGGGTGTGTCTTGCAGCAGTCACCGTGTGTGGCTCACATCTTTGCCCTATTGGTCTGCTTCATTCTCTGTATGGTATTCAGCGCATAATTGTTAATCCTGCCCTGGCATTTGCTGTATAACTGGCCAAAGTCCTTCTCTGCGAAAATGAAAAAGGATTTCTCAAAAATCCTATATGCTTTGGACCCTTCAGTGACATCACTACCAAGAGCTGTCATATACCCGGCCCCAGACATCTGTGCATGCATGCACCCACACATTTTTATTTGCTTCATTTCTTCCTGCGCACTGCCTTGACTACTTGACCTAGGCAACTGTACGGCTTGAGCCAACGTTTGAAGCAGCAGAAGCCTAATAATAAGCATTGCCTTCGTCTTACCTCTTGGTGAACCTGAGCAATGAGGGAGCAGAATGTGACCCTCAGAAAGTATCTCATGTAAGTTGCAATCACTCATCCGCTGGGGAAATACCTTTAGAAGCCCAGAGAGAACCGAGTTTTCTTGGCTGCCCTCTCCCTCCTCCACCACCACCCAGCCACTCTGACTCCAGTGTTTGAAAGATAATATTGCTTGCTTCATTAGTTTTCTGAACATAACAGGGACTAGCAGTTGGGGGAGGTTGTTGACCTGCAGCTGGTTAACTCACAAGGTTTTTTGTGGGGGGGGGGGGCGGCGGCGGCGGCGTGTGAGTGGTCCTTTTTGGTTTTGATTAGTTGTTCTGCTAGTGAGTAACATTGTTGAGTAGATGGAAGCTGAGCTGGAGCTGGGAGGGTTTTCCTCCCCCCTCCCTCCTCCCCCCGCCTCTCTTGCTCTCCTGGCAGTCGCAGACTCCAGATGTTCAGAGTGCTAGTTGGGAAGTCCTGCTGGCGCCACTCAGGGCAGAGGGCAGGGGAAAGGCACGCGAGCTGGAACCCAAAGCACTCAGTCACTGCAGGATTTGGCACATCCCCAGCTTTTTGCTGGCACATTCCCCAGCACTCTCCTAACCATCTGTTCCAAAAAAACACTTTCAGAACCTCATCATCACTCAGGATACAACACTGAGAGCAGCTGTTAGGGAGGCAGGAGGGGGAAAACCCTGCAAAAGGTCCCTTTGTGAGAGAGGAAGCAGGCTTATAAATAACAGCAGAACAGTTGCAGCTCAATAAAAGTTTTCTGCTATAATTTGTTTAATTACACACACACACACACACACACACACACACACACACACACACACACGTTTGTAAAGAGTGAAAAATAGGAAAAAAATATTATAATGTAAAATAATAGCACACTGTTGGTGAATAGCAGCCATTATTGTGTTACTCCTCTTCAGAGGTCAGATGAAACGAAAATAAAGCATAAATAACAAAACAGTTATTCTATCAGGGTATCCTTGAAGCTTTTTTTTTTTAAGAATGCAGAAGTTTACTTTTTAAATGCAAAGAAAAGTATAACAAGATGCATGATGAATAGTGGAGAAATTGTCTGCGCAAAGATGCATATTCTAAATTCTGCTGTGGTTAGTTGAATTTGTGATTTCTAAACATTTTCACAAAGCCTAACAGTGCAAAACAAACAAACATGTTGCGGCAAATGGTTGTGCAGCCTGATTCTGAAACTGTTGTGCATGCTTACACAGAGGTGACTCCCACTGGGTTTAATGAGATTTACTCCCCAACTAGTGTGTGTAGGACTGCAGCTTAAGTGCTAAGGAGGGCTTGGCAAACTGTAGATTTTAAATTACCAGATCCACAAGCAATTTTTATTTATTTATTTTATATACCACCTTTCTCCATTTTTACGCAGCATTCAAGGCAGTTTACACAGGCGGGCAAATCCAACCCACCATTTTTTCAATGGGGTTTTTACAGTATTGTTCTGTGGAACTTGCAGAACCTTCAGTTTCACCAGGTGTTTTTCCTTCATGGAAATTCATTTTTGTTGATGGGCAGCCCAATCCTATGCCAGCCTAAGTTGTCAAACATAAGGCACATTGCGGCAGCTTGGAGGCTCGTGGCACTGGCGGAAAGGCCTGCCCTGGCTTGTCGGTACCAGATCCCAGTGGAGCTCCCGCTGGAGCAGGTAGGCTCCTGCTGGGCTGCGGAGGGTCGGGGGGGTGGAACAGGGGTGGGGAGGTGGCATTCCAGGGTAAGGGGAGGGCAGGGAGGAGGGCAGACCAGGCCTGGGAAGGGGGTGGGATCGGCATAAGGGGCCTCCGCTGAATCCTATCCCCTTTCCCAGGCTTGAAAACCCAACACAGAGCTGCCTTTTAGCTGGCGCAGATCCGGGTAGCCCCATAGAGGTTGCTGGGGCTCGACACGGGGGTAAGGGACAAACATCCCCTTACCTTGAGGAGACCTCCAGCAGCGCGGGGCTTTGAGTAGGAATTTTTTTTTTTTTTTTTGCCTTTCAGACAAACAGCCAAATGACAGTTGTTTATGTATGTGACAATATCTAGGGCTGGTCGTCCCATGAGATGTGGAGAAGTGGTCAGTTCAGGTAGCGGATTAAGCTGGATGGCAAAATCCACCATCACAGAGGTCCCACTGTGTCATGCCGCCAGCTTAGCCATTGGCTGGCCCACTGCCTCTCTGACAGCCCAATCCTAACCAACTTCCTAGCATGGATGCAGCTGTGTGAATGGGTGCGCACTGCATTCTGTGGTGATGGTGGGGGCAATTACAGAGGCCTCCTCAAGGTACAGGAACGTTTGTTCTGTTGTGGCTGCATTGGTGCTGGAAGGTCGGTGGGCTGTGAATTTCCTGGCTGAAGAATGTTGACTGCTGAATGCTTGCTCTGCCCCCACCATTGCCCAAAGCACCTTCCCTGGCTCCTGCGCTTCGCACTGTTGCCAACAGCAATCTGTGCATGTCTGTGCTTTGTTGGAGCCACCTAAGCAGTGATGGGCCAGCAGCGTGCTGAGGAGATGTAAGCTTAACAAAAGTTAAGTCAGATTGCGCTGTGAATTAGACTACTCATCATATTTTTATACCTTATAGTGGCATATGAAGTCATATGCCACTATGAGGTACTCGTACTCTCTCTCTCTCTCTCTCTCTCTCTCTCTCTCTCTCTCTCTCTCTCTCCTTCTCCTTAACCTACCACACAGGATTGTTGTGAAAATAAAAAATCCCTTTTTGCAACACCCTGAGCTCCCTGAAGAAAGAGTGCTATACTGTACAAATAAATAGACAGAACTGTAGGTACTAATTGCTGTTCTAATGCAAGTATTAAATGCTGTAGGAATGTGGATCTATTTTTTTAAATCTAAACAAAAACTAAACACGTTTATATATTGTGCTCATCTAAGGATAGTGGGGGGGGGGAAGAACATGGAGAGAGGGATTTGGGATTCAATATTGAACATTTTTCATGGAGTCGTATGCCACTGTGAGGCAATCTTATCTGCCTCTCACCCTACCCTACCTCACAGGGTTGTTGTGAAAACAAAAATGAAATTCAATTAACCACATTTTACTAAGATCCTACTCATGTTATCTTTCAATCTACTCCAGCATTATTCCCTGCAATACCTTCCTGCTGTCCTTTCAACTTTCCACATCCCAAATCACATCTTGCAGATACTGTCCTGAGATTTTACCTAGCACAGTTCACAATATGCTCACTGGGTAAGCAGAGATGCTAATCTCTTAGTGCCAGACAGCGCCATAAATCGCAGCCCAAATAAAAGGAAAATCAAGCTGGAAATACTGTCCCTGGAAATACACAGGTTTGGTTTTAAAGGAACATTTTATTACAAAACATTCGTCACCCTCTTAAAGCTCTGTATTTAATTTCAGAGAGAAATTTTTTGAAGCAGCATTTTATTCAGATTGCTTCCACTGCCATTCTTCTACTAATTTCAGAGATTTGATTTATATTAAAGCAGCATTTTGAAGGGTTTTCCCCACCATACTCTGGATTAACTTAAGAAAATGTATTTTAAAGGACCCTTCCATTTTTTTTCCCCTACCACTTGTCTCAGTGACGTACCTAGCGCCACTGGCACCTGGGGCTGACTGCTCCCACCGCCCCTCCCTTGGCTGCTTGGGTAGACCTGGCCTCCAACTCGAGATTTCCCCTGGGGAAGGCATGGGCTACCCAGGACAAGCACACTGCCCCCCCCTTATGGCATGCAACTAGGGCAGACCGCCCTCCCCCGCACCCGCCATTGGTATGCTACTAACATCTTATTCCAAAATCTCTACTCTCTGTTGTTCCTCTTTCTATGCTATTCCTAAAACAGTGAGGATGACTGGGAAGGATTCTCCTATTCCCAAACTGTTATTCAATGAGAGAACCAATCTTCTAAAGAAACTGTATCCTTCTTCCAGCAAGAAAGCAAAGGAGAATCCAAATGCCACTGCAGCTAGTGTAGGGCAGTGGTTAGCATGTTGGAAGACCTGAGTTCAAGACCCCCCTCAGTCATGAAGCAGATAAGCTCACATCTCCTCAGCACGCTGCTGGCCCATCACTGCTTAGGTGGCTCCAACAAAGCACAGACATGCACAGATTGCTGTTGGCAACAGTGCGAAGCGCAGGAGCCAGGGAAGGTGCTTTGGGCAATGGTGGGGGCAGAGCAAGCATTCAGCAGTCAACATTCTTCAGCCAGGAAATTCACAGCCCACCGACCTTCCAGCACCAATGCAGCCACAACAGAACTTTTGGAGGGGATTTGAATCCCCTTTCCATTCTGGGGCCTCCCATTCTCGCTGTGCCGCTAGTTACACCGGCGGCATAAGTTGGATAGGATTGTGCTGTCAGTCTCTTCCTCTTCCCTTTGTTTTTGAAAAGTCAGAGACAATTCACACTTCTGTAATTATGTTGTGAAAATTAAGTCATCACTATTATTATTGTTGTAAATTGCAGTGTCTTATCCTTCAACATTTCACTGATGAAGCTAAGAAAAAGTTTGTAATATCCCTGTTCTCAGACTAAAGATCGTGACTAGCGCTCCACCAGCCTAGGGTGTCGTAAACGTGCTGTAAAGCACATTTTCGGCACTCGGAGAGTAAGCGGTACTGGTGCGGAGGCCGACACACCGCTCACTCTACGATCTACCTGGACCTGCGCTGACTGCCGCAGGTGATCAGGGTAGGCAGGGGTGGCGAGTTACACAGGTTTGGGCTGTCATTCTGTCCTCGTCCCTAGTCCCATACACATTGCTGCATGCTATAATGCACCAGTTGTATTCTTGTATTTTGAGCAAACCAACACAAGACTGGGATGTAAAAGTTGTTGTTGTTCAGTCGTTAAGTCGTGTCCGACCCTTCGTGATCCCATGAACCATATCCCGCCAGGCCTTCCTGTCCTCCACTATCTTCCTGAGTTCGCTCATTTTCATGTTCGTTGCATCGGTGATGCTGTCTAACCATCTCATCCTTTGCCTTCCCCTTCTCCTTTTTCCTTTAATCTTTCCCAGCATCAGAGTCTTCTCCAGAGAGTCCTCTCTTCGCATTAGGTGGCCAAAATATTTGAGCTTCAGCCTCAGTACCTGTCCTTCCAGGGAACAGTCAGGGTTGATTTCATTTAGGATTGACTGATTGGATCTCCTAGCAGTCCAAGGGACTCTCAGGAGTCTTCTCCAGCACAACAGTTCGAAAGCATCTATTCTTCGGCACTCAGCCTTCCTTATGGTCCAACTCTCGCAACCATACATTACTACTGGGAACACCATTGCCCTGACTATGCGAACTTTTGTTGGCATGGTGATATCTCTGCTTTTTATTATGCTGTCTAAGTTTGCCATAGCTTTCCTTCCAAGGAGTAGGCGTCTTTTAATTTCATGGCTGCTGTCTCCGTCTGCAGTGATCAGACGGCGTCATATCTTTTTGCCTTTTGGTACTGTTCATGGGATTTTCTTGGCAAGGTTACTGGAGTGGGTTGCCATTTCCTTCTCCAGTGGATCACTTTTAGTCAGAACTCTCTGCTATGACCTGTCCGTCTTGGGTGTCCCTGCATGGCATAGCTCATGACTTCATTGAGTTACGCAAGCCCCTTCGCCACGACAAGGCAATGATCCATGAAGGGGGATGTAAAAGTAACTGGTAGCAAAGCCACCAAATAGGGGCTGTGGATAGAATGTCAGAGCCCAGGCCTTTAAAAAATATGCATCACCACTCAGACTGATTCAGCCATGATCTGGAGCTCAGCGAGTATTAACCTCGGGTAAATCACTCTTGCTTAGCAGCGCCAAACTCTCATAAATCTTTTGAGGTAAAGTGGGGTAATTCCATGTAAAAAGGTAAAGGTGACCCCTGACAATTAAGTCTAGTCGTGTCTGACTCTAGGGTGTGGTGCTCATCCCCATTTCAAAGCCGAAGAGCCAGCGTTGTCCGAAGACGCCTCCGTGGTCATGTGGCCGGCATGACTCTCCTTGCCGCAGCGCATAGCATGCAGCTGGAACACAGAGTGCTGTTTACCTTCCCGCAAGCAGTACCTATTTATCTACTCACTTTAACATGCTTTGGAACTGCTAGGTTGGCAGGAGCTGGCCAAGCAATGAGAGCTCACCCCGTCGCAGATTCGAACTGCCGACCTTTCGATGGACAGCTCATGGTTCAGCGGTTTAACCCACTGCGCCACCCGCTGGCCTGTAATTCCATGTACAGTATGTCAATTCATAGTACTCTCCAGCTGAAATCATAGAGATAAAGATATTTGCAGTTATTGCATTTTTCCTTTTCTGTTTGACCTTTTTGTGAAGGTAATTTTGGGATGTGGTTAGTGAATTATGTGCCTTGAATATTCTTGCACTTCATGATGAGGGCTATGGACCAGAGTGTTGAGATGCTGCTTTTAGCAGGTTTGTACTGTACTTATTTTCCTGACACAACCAGATTTCTGCAATGCTTTTATTTATGGTGTTTGTTTTCTGGCCTTTGCAACAAATCCTTCTGTATATGGATTGGGGCAGGGGGTGCCATCTTGTCTTTCTCCTCAAGGAGCAAAAGGTGCAGGGTTGAGACAATTCTTACAGCCTAATCCTGTGAAGGCTGCGGTGGCTGGCCTAAAGGGCCAACTGCCGCATCCTATCAAGTTCCCGGCTGCCCCGGGGCAGCCCGGGAACAACTCGGGAGAAGGAGACGATCCCCCCGGTGTAAGCGGCGGGAGGCCCTCCTTGAATGTACGCGAGCTCCAGATTTTGCGTACATTCCGGCGTATCTGGGGCCTGGAGGGAGCTCTGGATACCGGGGATCTTGGCCCCTGGTATCCCTGCCCCCTCCAGGCCTATGGCCGTCCTCCCTCCCTCACCGCCTGGTCTGCCCTCTCCCCACCCCTGCCCCGACCGACAGAACTTACCCGGTCCGGTGGGTGCAGGGCCGGGGAGACAACAGAGCAAGCAGCTCCGGCCGCAGCGCCAGGGCTGCTTGCTCTCTGGGTGTCGTGCATGTGCTTTACGGCATAACCTTGCCCCGGGGTCGCACTCGCTGCCCCGGGGCAGCGCTACACAGGATCGGGCCGTTAATTTTATTTAAGCCCCATTCATTTCAGTGAAGCTTCTACAGGACGACTTCTAGGTGGATTGTACTCGGAATCCACAAATACATCCATGACTGTGAGAGAGAAAGAGCTATGCCTTGCCAAGATCCTATAACCGTGTTCAGCAGGGAAACATGACTTGAGAGACACAATAGTGGAAACTAAAAAATACAAGGGGATAGTGGTCCAACTGAACTCCACAAGAGTTTTGGCTTAGTGAAGCAGTTAATATGAAACACTCCCCAGTGCTGCCAATTGCTCAAGTTTATTAGGGCAGCTGTCAACTTCAGAAATTACATATTTTGCAAATATTTTATAAAATGTCTGCTATCTGAAAGGGAATCAGATGTTTTAAAAAGTGGATGCCAGCAAGAAGGAACAAAGAAGCCCATCTCCTCTGGGGATCTCACATTCATGAGAGCAGGAATACATAACTTGTGGTCCACCAAACCAAACACAGACCACCAACCATGTCTAGTGGCCCACCACCATCCAATGAGACTGAAAGTTGATCTTGTGGAGCAGGAAGTTCTCCCTTGGGTTTATCTCTCCTTCAAGCACAGTGTGCGATGTCAGTTTTGTGTAACAGGGTGGGAAGAGACTAACAGCCCAATCCTGCCTAACTTTATAACCTGGCGCTGCAGCGAGGCCGGTGCATCCAATGCTAAATCCCAGGCACAAAGAGGCGGGCTGGAGTTCACCTCGGGGGAAGGGAAGCTCGTTCCCTTACCTCCGATAAAGCCCTAGCCACCCGAACAGGTCACCTCGGATCTGCAAAAGCTGTTTTGCTGGTGTAAATCTGGGAACCCCTTGTGTAGGGCAAACCGGCCAGTAGGATTCGCATGCGCCACTGCCACTCCCAGTCCAGTCCACCCTCATCGCCGCCCTCCTGCCCCGGAATGTCCCCTCCCTCCCTCCCTCCCCCCTGCTCCAGAATGACTCTGCGCCAAGCGTGTGGACTTACCTTTTTCACACTGCCAGCCACACAGATCTGGCACTCTGGGGCCTCTGCGCCATAGGCCTCTGCGCCAACCTAGAGCTGGCGCAACTGCCTTACAAGCATGCTGCGCCAGCCCTAAATCCTGTGGTTAATACTCTGCCCCATCACCCAGAGGGCTGGTATCTCTGCCTTCTTACTCTGACGTGAACACAATCAAGCCCCAGCTTGAGGGCAGAAGGGTTCCTTCTTCCATATTCAAACTAAAAACTAACTTCACTAGTCTCATGTTCTTTTTTGCTTTCCAACGCTTGACCTTTATTATTACTACTAGAAAGTATAAAGGTTTGCTATTATATTTTGTTGAATGCAGCCATGTCAGCATTCCGCATGTAGTCTTCAGACTTGATTATCTCCTCCTGACTATATCATCTCCTTCTTCAGTCAGGGGTGGCATCAAACGTTGGCTGGGTTGGGCATCAGAGAGTGGGCAACGAGTGCCATGGGGGCTCCCAGTACAGGACTTTGCCCCAGAGCACAGGTGTAGCTATGGGGGGTTGGCTGCCATTTCTACAGTGATGGCAAGAAAGGAAGAAGTAGGGAAATAATTGTGTGGGGGGGGGGGACCCGAGAGGAAAAAGAAGACTGTGAAGGCATCTCTGCTCTGTTCAGCCTTAGCCTCAGAAGCCAATAAAAGCTTTTTTTTTTTTTTTTTTAAACCTATTTTTAAATAGTGTGTGTTGGAGTGCAATTGGGATAGGAACGATGGCAGGAGCTATGTGCTAAGCTCCCTTATATCCACTGTGGTTTTGGGCCATTTTACACAGCCCCCTTCCCATGCTATTGCTTAAGAAAGGGGGAAAAAAACAAGGGCCAAACACATACATTCATCATAACATGCATTTTGGTCCTTAGACGGGACAGCTGAGCTATTGCATCTGCTATGGCAACAGCTAGGGCTTGCATGGCGTCTTCAAGTAGATGTTAAAACTTGTCTCAAAAGCAACATTGCAATTTAACTTTGTATGGTTGCTGTTGTTCTCTGCTTATTAATGCACACCAGAAAAGCAATGGAGCGGGGGGGGGGGGGGCACTGCTGGAAAAGTGAAGACAATCTCTGTAGATGTGAATATAAGAACATAAGAAGAGCCCTGCTGGATCAGGCCAAAGGCCCATCTAGTCCAGCTTCCTGTATCACACAGTGGCCCCACCAGATGCCTCAGGGAGCACACAGCCAACAAGATAACCTGTTTCCTGCTGCCACTCCCCTGCACCTGGCATAGAGAAAACCTACTTCTAAAACCAAAAGGTTGCTTATGGCTTGTAACCTGTGATGGTCTTTTCCTCCATGAATCTGTCCAAACCCCTTTTAAAGGCATCTAGACCAGGTGCCATCACCACATCCTGTGGCAAGGAGTTCCACAGATGAATTACACGCTGGGTAAGGAAATATTCTCTTTTGTCCGTTCTAACTCTCCCTCCACTCAATTTTAGTGCATGTCCCCTGGTTCTGGTGTTGTGCGAGAGGGAGAAGAATTTCCCTCTATCCACTCTCTCCATCCCATGCATAATTTTATATATCTCATCATGTCCCCCCTCCTGCTTAGTACTGTATTAGATCTTGTTGATCTAGTTGGTTTGATCAAGTGGGGTGGGTGGCTTTCACAACTCTGGCTAGAATCTGGGGGAAACAGTCACAGCAGGGAATGCCTACCCTGGTTTCTCTGTAACGTTTTCCTCTCCAGAAAACTCCCCTTCCTCCCTAGTGCCCAAAGAAGTCTTTGATGTGTCATTGGAGGAAGATCTAGAATGCTCTGAACTAGGGGAGGGATCCATAGAGGCAAGAGCTAATATGTGGTTGAATCTAGGACGTTTCCTCCTTTTTGAGAATTGGTACCCAAGGACTAGCTGCCTCAGGAGAAGGTTCTTATAGCCTCATCGAGTTCTATTCTCAAGAGAATACTGGAATAGGTATGATGGCTGGTTTATGTTGCTCCTCCTGGAGTGTTCTGAAAGCTTGGAGTCAGTAGGCTTCCTGCTAAGGGTGCTATGAGAGTGTCTATCTCTTGTGCCGTGATCTTGATTGGGGGAGAACAGCTACAGTGCCGGGATCTGCTGAACCTCCTATGTCTGTGTCAACAGTGAGAGGGAGAATACCGTAGTTTCTGTAACTTCTACTGTACTCTGAAGTGGCTGTTGGAAAGCCAAAACTAACCCTCCTCTCTTCAGGAAGAGATGCTCCTATCCTCATGTTTGACTTGTGTGTGTGTGTGTGTGTGTGTGTGTGTGTGTGTGTGTGTGTGTTTAGCTTGTGAGTCCTCTAGGACAGGAACCATCCTTCATTTATTTTACTGTACAATCTCCTTTATGATTTTTTGTCGGAAAGCAGCATAGCAATAATTTTGATAATAATAAATACCGTATTGGTCTGAGTATAAGACTCACTTTTTTCTCCTAATTTAAGTTTTTAAACTAGGGGTGCGTCTTATAATCAGGCTGTTGCAATTTAATGCCAGTGATTTAATTAAATTTTTTTAATAGCACCAAACTTTAAGGGTGCATCTTATAATCAGGTGCGTCTTATACTCGGGACAATATGGTAATATTTTTGGAGGAGGTTCCTGTGTGGCCTCAGCCTCAAGTGTGTGCTCCTTCCAGTGCTCCTGCTGGCCTAGGTCAGGTAGTGGTAGGGAAAGATTGGGGGGGGGGGAATCCACTTATGCTGCAATCCTATTCACACTTTCCTGGGAGTAACCTCCACTGTGTACAATGGGACTTGGAAGACGGGAAGCCTGAGAGGGGGGTGATTCAACCAGGCAAAACTGTCTCCCCAAAGAAGGCAAGAAAGTACCTCAGGAGTTGGGGGAGAGGTTCCTCCCTCTCTAGTTCAAGGTTGGAAAGTGCCTTTCCCAATGTTAGCCGCCCTCCACTCCTTGAGGGAAGAAATGGCACTGTCTCCGTTAGATTTCATGACCTTTTTGGACCCAGTGCTCACTTTTGTTTCTCTCTTTCTTGCTGCATCTCATAAAGTCAACAAAAAATGATTCCATAAGAAGCCTGTGTCAGTCTCTTAAGTGCCACAAGACGTTTTGCTGTTCCTGATGGGAAGTACCTAATTACTGATGGGAAGTACCTAATTACTCAAGTTTTGCAAAATATAAGCATGACATGCACAGATGGCACAGTACAAATGTTGTTGACAATCTTTGAAAGACAGTGAGGAAAGTAAGTGAACTCGAGCTCCATGGATATGAGCAGTCTTTGTCTGAGATTTCTACCTGTCCTCCAGGTCAGTCTCTGTGTTACATGTTCTGCAGAAGCCACCAGAAGCTTGAAGTGCCATCCTCAACATTTCACGGTCATGGGACTAAGAAACAATTACTGGGATCCAAAGCAGACAGGGGATCTTGTCGCCTCTCGCTGCCAGCGGCGGTCCCCCTGTGACTCTTGGGTGCCATCCTGAAGCTACACCCCAGAAAGCACGAAGATCTGTGGCTATAAGAAAAAATAGGCAAGGGATGCACCCCTTGCACGTGCACACTTTGCCATGTGCACATGAGCCTTTCTGGACCGCAGCCAATTATTCTAAACTAGAAACAGGCCTCATTGGTGAAACAGTGACGCATTAAAGCAGGAAACCAACAAGGAATTTTGCAGGCTCGCTTTCCCATTCTGAATAGGATTAACTTGTGTTTGAAATGTGTAAATATTTTCTTCTTGTTTATACAAAGTCATTATAAGCCCTGTGGCAGCATGAAGCTGGTGCATGGGTGTTTCTGTGCAGTCTGTGAGGAAGCCTTCATCATAGCCCAAATGTTCAGGCCACAATACAGCGAGGTGAGCTGCAGGAAATCATCAAGGAGACTGAATAAGTCCCTCAGCCTTTGAATGTAACCAGCAGTGCAGGTTGCTGGGGGCTCTGGGGCAAAGCCCTGCACTGGCTTCCCATGGTGCCCCCACCTACCCCCTGAGGGCAAACTGAGTGCTACCACTGCCACCAAACCTGGCCAGGTGGGCCCTGTCATGAGCGTGGGTCCTCTGTCAGTGGCCACCTAACCCCACCTCAGATGTTGCTCCTAATAATCAAGAACCTTAACCAATCAACCACACCACTTTAACTTTACTAGCAAAATGCCCCAAATTATTTATTTATTTTATTTTTCACATTTTTATACCGCCCTTCCTCCAAGGAGCTCAGAGCGGTGTACATATTTCCTCCCCTCCTTTTTGTCCTCACAACAACCCTGTGAGGTAGGTGGGGCTGAGAGATAGTGACTGGCCCAAGGTCACCCAGGAAGCTTCGTGGCTGAGCGGGGATTTGAACCTGGATCTTCCAGGTTCTAAGTCCGACTCCCAAACCACGACACCATCCTGGATTATGATGGCTGGATTAGTGCAGGGGGGATTGTCTGTGGTTTGCAAGGGGCCCTGGGGTTTCACTGCCACCACCCCTCCTGTGGGATTCCTGTCTAAGGGACAGGCCACTCACTGAGAGGTGGAAGGCAGAGCTTTGCTTCATCGCAGCATTCTGTGCACCATTGTTCCCAGTGCAACACTTACCTTTCTGATAGGAATGAATGGCAACCATTCACTTACATGGGGCAGCGGTGGGATGGGGACCCCATCTGTTCCCTGCTGATCCCAGCCATTATGACTCAAGTCTGTTCCTAACTTCGTGGTCCTGTTCTGTCTCTTGGTCACTCTAGATTGTGATACACGAATAGGATATAATGTTGATATGGGGCTGATGGTGGGGCCTGGATTGGGGAGCCCCTCCCAAATAAGACTCTCCTGCCTTCTTCATTGATGAGTTTTAGGGAGCAAGTTAAAATCTTTCTTTTTTTGTAGGGTTTTAGGGTAGATGGGTTGATGTTATTTTTTTCTTATGAGTTTTACAGCGCAATCCGACCTAACTTTTTTGCCTTTGTAACCAGCGGCCCAGCGAGAACAGGAGGCCCCAGCACGGAAAAGCGATTCAAATCCCCTTTGAATTCCTCTTTTGGAGGGGATTTGAATCCCTTTTCCATTCTGGGGCCTCCCGTTTTCGCTGGGCCGATGGTACCGTCCATGTGTTGTTGCTATTTTATGCTTTGTGTTAAGCCAGCTTTATTTATTTATTTATTTATTTATTTATTTATTTATTATATTGATTTCTAACATTTTATAATGTTATGCCAACACTTCAGCCAACGAACTCTCCCCAGCATGCCCCGCCAACCCTTGCTGACGAGCGCAAAGGCACTCGGTTCCTGTGTGTGATCGTCACCTGGAGCGTGGGAGCATTCTGGGGCGAGCTCTCCCGAGGTTCAGAAATAGAGTGGTTCGGGCTGGCTGCCTCGGGAGAGCTCGCCACTATGCAGAGGGCAAAATGTTTCTGGCAGCAGCGGGAGCAATATGGCACAGCGGCGGTTTTGGCACCGGGGCGAAAGCCTCGCAGCCCGGCAGCCCAGTTCATAACAGGCCATGGACCCGGACCGGTCCGCGGACCAGGGGTTGGGGACCCCTGCTATAGAGTGTACAGTAAAACCTGAGCTCTTAGGAACAGCTCAGCTCTTCAGAAGCAGAATCTCCTCTGGTTACTAGAAGAAGCAAGGTGATTCCTAATCTGTCTTCAAATATTCTAATACTATGCTATGGTATTTATTTCCAGGAATGATAACTGAGGCAGTGGATTCAACAGGAGTCCTGATTTTCCATCCCATATTGTCCAAGCACACGCTGAAAACAGTAAGCAGCTGTGGGAAGACATCTTTCTTCAAGATGGATACTGGCAATGGGAACTCTTTGGATGTGAGAAGCCCCCGCTGAGAAGATACTGATGTTTTCTTCTTTTCTTTTTAAGCCAACCACACTTTAGTATGTGCAATGTATTGAGCACTTTTCCCTTTTGCTTCCATAGGAAATATTACCCTCAGCTCATAGTATACTGCAATATCGTTGTTAATGCCAAAGATCTGACTGAGTTTCTATACTGTCACTCCAACCTAGAGAAGGAGAGTCACTAGCAGGGTCTTCTGTGTGTATTGGGAGCTGCCAGCATAAATTAGATATACAGCTGAGTGTGTATCTCCGTGTGGAAGTCATAGTGGAGTGCATTTTCGAATAGACATTCCTGTGTACACAGGGAGGCAAATAAGGATGCACATCCCATTGAAAATAAAATAGCATAGAGCATTCAGGGGCACTTCTGAATTATGCACACCACTCCCAGCATGTGTGCAGAAACTTGCTTTCAACTTTGGCATCAGTGTCTTATTTTTGCCTTAAATGTCACCATTCTGGAAGCAGAGAAATATCCAGAATTGCCTTCAAATAACATGGTTATCAGTCACAAATTGGAAGTTGTGAATCCTTCTGTGATCATTATTTATTTTTTAATTTCATCCATTTGTTCGGATCTGCCTGAAGCACTGAAACCCCAGATCTGAAGCAGGAAGCAGCCAAGACCTATCAAAATTTGTTCCACAGTTGATGATTTTCTTTTCCTTCAACAAACTTATTATTCTGCCTGTTGGGCAAGAGCTGGATTTCTCTTTCAAACACACACAGACACAGAGGGGGTAAAAGTAGTGACACAAAGTGGGAACTGCAATGGGATATGCTTTTTTCTGATTTTTTAAAAAGTGCCATTTAACCTAATTAAAGAAATATATTAAAAGAAAATTGAATGAATAGGCAGAATGTAAAGTAGTAGAAGTATTCCAAAACTGTCTTATAAGGTCACATTTTGGAATTTAGAAATGTTTAAAACCCATGTAATGCAAAGGCATTTGAATTCTTGTTGTATCTTTCACTTCAAATTGAAGTTTTAAAAAGTATGTAAAGAAACTCACTTGGAGTAAGAAGCAGGCTTTATAAATAATGCATGTCATATGTAAGACATCTGCTAGTCATGAAGAATATAATTCAGTGTTACAGTAAGAATATGGGCCTTTTGAAGAAAAGAGATTAACATACTTCATTCAAACAGCTAGCATAAAGGCTATAAAAAGGTAGAGGTGACCCCTGACATTTAAGTCCAGTCGTGTCCGACTCTAGGGTGTGGTGCTCATCCCCATTTCAAAGCTGAAGAGCCAACGTTGTCCGAAGACGCCTCCGTGGTCATGTGGCCGGCATGACTCTCCTTGTCGCAGCGCGTAGCATGCAGCTGGAACACGGAGCACTGTTTACCTTCCCGCAAGCAGTACCTATTTATCTACTCGCATTAACATGCTTTGGAACTGCTAGGTTGGCAGGAGCTGGCCAAGCAACAAGAGCTCACCCCGTCGCGGATTTGAACTGCCGACCTTTCGATCGATAGCTCATGATTCAGCGGTTAGTTAAATTTGGCTCTCTGTTATTTCTGTATAAATTAGGTATGTTCATGCTTGATTTGTGCAAGCGTAGTGGATTTGAATCCAGCCCTTTTTCACAATCTAGTTGAGAAACATCCTAACTGGCATCATTTCCCCCTCTAACAGGGGGATGTTAGGTTAATAACATACATCTGAACTGGACCTAACAACACAACATGGTTTGTTGCCCAGTGCACAAGCAGGGGTGACGCTTGGGCTGGAGCATTGCCCCCTTCACTTCACTTTTGCACACAGTTAGAAGAGACCATTGTAACAAACTGCAGTTTCCAATGTCATCCAACTACAGGAAACTGGTTTGTTAACGAAAAGTGATTTGGACAAACTGCAGTTTCCCATTTTCAGATACAAAGGTAGAGTGAAGGGGAGAGGTTACAAACTCTAAATGAAAGCTTCTAATTGCATGTGAAGAAGGAGGGAAGGGGGAGTCACAGGTTTGGGGACTCAAGTCGCGGGACTCATTCTCAAGTCTGACTTAAGTCGCTGCTGCGACTTGACTCGGATTCGACTCACAACTTGGCCCCTTTTAAGCTGAGTCGCAAGTCAAGTCATCAGGGGGGGGGCGATAGGGAGTTTAAAAAAGGTTTTTAAAAATCTTGTTTTTACTTTTGGGTGCCTTCACTGTGTTTTCACTTTTTTACAAAGCGTATTTTTACAAAGCGTAATTTTCAAAACGAAATCATGCTCCAGGAGGCACTTCCTGGTTGTGCAGTTCCCCCCTCCCTTCCCCTAAGTTCATCCCGGAATGTGTTGCACAACACAAAATGAGACTCGAGACCTGGACTCAAAACATTTTGGGCAAAGACTTGAGACTCAACTCAAGACTTTAAGCCAGAGACTTTCCCATATCCTGGGGAGGCAGGAGCCCCCCCCCCCCATGAGCCATTGACCAGATCATGACAAACCACGGCTTGTCTGAACTGGGCCAATGTGTTGTCTTCTTAAAGAACCATAACATAAATGTGAGGTGATTGATTGATTTCTGTGATTGATTGAAATAAACTTAACTTTGAGACTCACATGATGCCTTGCTTGAAAGCCAGGCATTATCGTCGTCAAGCAGCCAATGCCAATCACTTTCTCCAAGAATCTCAACCTAAGTGTTTGGACAGAAGGTAAAGATGATGGTGTCGAGAAGAAACCATTTGGCATTCTGCATATAACAGCACTCTGGAGACAACCATACAAGTATGACGCACTTGTTATTGCATGTACAAAAGAAGTTTCAAATGAATTATTCTCTTTGAAACAGAGAGTGAAAATTCTCTATGTTAAGTGTTACAAATATTTTCTGCTGTGCATTAAATAAAAACCTTATTTGCAGGTTGTAAATAGGGGAGCCAACATACTGTTTTGTTGTGTTCTTGTGTGTACTTAGATTTCATTTGCTTGTCACACTCACCATTCTTGTGCAACCTTTTGAATATCCAAGTTGCACAATTCTAACCATCATCATGACTCATAATGAGCTATATAGAATGCCAAATCCCATGATCCATCAGGTGTCAAAAGCTCAATTCTGCAAGCTCAATTCTGCCATATGCAGCATATAGCATCAGCTTCACACAACACGTTCTCTGGCATTTATGGAGTTTTTCTGAAGCTACTACTCAGTGAGAGCTGGGTCATGCATATGCATTCATGACTGCAACACCAAGTAATGACTAGCATATGTGAATGGACCATCACAAAAATAACATGACAGCTTTTCTATCACATCGTCTACTACAACACCATGCTTTTCAGTGGAGGCAGTTCGCACATTCAGCTGGCCGTCATCAAGTCTACAGAAATTAAATTATGTACATGCATTTGTGAACCAGCCAAGTATAATTATATAATTTGGCCTTAAGTCATATCCTGGTCTCAGCATCAGTTAAAAGCACAGGTCTTCCAGTGAAATTAATCGTATTTCCCATTATCAGAAAGGTGAGGTATGATTGACCTTCAACAGAAAGGGCAGGTGAAAGGACACCACTTCGGCCCCCACCTTCTTCACTTCCCTGTCCTGCCCTCAGTTGACAGTTATACCTTGACAGCGCAATCCTATCCAACTTATGCCACCGGCTGCGCTCTGCTCAATCCTATCCAACTTATGCCACCGGCTGCGCTCTGCTCAATCCTATCCAACTTATGCCACCGGCGTAACCAGCGGTGCAGCGACAATGGGAGGCCCCAGAACGGAAAGGGGATTCAAATCCCCTCCAAAAGAGATATTCAAAGGGGATTTGTATCCCCTTTCCGTTCTGGGGCCTCCCGTTCTTGCTGCGCTGCTGGTTACGCCCGTGGCATAAGTTGGATAGGATTGAGCAGAGCTCAGCCGGTGGCATAAGTTGGATGGGATTGCGCCCTTCGTTAGGTTGGTCATGATGAGGCAAAGATTGCCTAATAGGGACACCGGGGCTCACATTAGCCAAGGAATTAAAATGGGGATATAAAGGAATAAAGCTGGGCAGCCATAAATCTGGTTGTCACTGGTGTCACTGGAGCGTGACGGGGGGGTGGGCCGCCAGGGGGTGACGCGCGCACCCCCACGCGCGTCACCTTCCGGACGCTTCGAGGCCAGCCCGGGAGCCAGCCTCGGAGCGTCCGACCCCGCCGGCGCTCCAGGGCCTTCTGAAAGAAGGCCCATGCAGCATGTTAATACGGGTATTTTTTTAAAATTTTCGCACATGCGCAGACCGTTTTGAGGACAAAATGCCCTCAAAACGGTCTCTGCGCATGCTCGAAAATTATAAAAATACCCGTATTAACGCGCTGCATGGGAGCGCCGGCGGGGTCGGATGCTCCGAGGCTGGCTCCCAGGCCGGCCTCGGAGCGTCCGGAGGGCGACACGGGGTGGGGGGAGGCACCCGGGGTAGGGTGCAGCTGGGTCGTCCCCCCAAAAAAATTGCGCCGAAGTCTGAGCCTCACTAGGGTGACACGCCCCCCCCCCCCGCCTTGGGCTGACACGCGTCATGTCCCTAAAACATCTCCCTGATTTGAAGTGCTCAGCCAAAAAATTGTCTAGGCTAAAGCTTGTGACTCAGGTATCACCAAAACGAAGGACGGGGGGGGGGGGGAGGAAATAGTGGAATGAAACTGCAGGTATCCCATTGCATACCTGCTGTATCTACCTCTGCAGTTCAGTGTACAATACATGCTTTCATTGAATTCTCCCAGTGAGCAACCAGTCTGTTACTCTTAACTGGAAATATACCTTTTTGTCACAATGTTGTGGTTCTAACCCATCTGAAGTTTCCAGTAAACACAAAGATGAAATTGCAGCCAATGCAGCTGAGAATGAAAAGGCAGATTCTACTAAAGGAACAGATGGTGAAGAAAACAGAGAATGGGAGCAAAATACAGGTAAAGACCTTTCCCATCTGTGCATTGAACAGTTATTGATGCGAAACTTCCACCATGATAGCAGACATTAATGAGTGCAAAAAATGTATTTATGTGTTTGTGTGGTTCAAGATTTATGGCACCATTTATTGCCTCAAACTGCTGGTTGGAATCTTTATATCTAGAAATGTTTGAAAATGGTGGGTTTTTTTTTTTTTTTAAATGTTGAATTAAAATACAAAATGTAACGTTTTGTGTTTTTATTCACAGGTGCGAATTCTTAAGCATCAATATCAGGTGGGCAGCGCAATCCAGCGCAAGGATCCGGCTGGCAGCCCACGGCCACCCGCCAGATCCTGAACGCCGGTGGCCGTTCTGCCGGGTCAGAGGTCTACTCAGGGAAGAGAACACTCGTCCCCCTCCCCGGGTGTAAATCCAGGCCAGCTCGATCAGCCTCCTCGGAATTCCGCCAACTGACTACTAGCTGGGGGAAGTAGAGGAGGCTGTGCAATGGCCTAACCATCCCGGCGGGGACAGGGATATGGCCGAGGCCATCCCCCGCCCCCTCCTGGGCTGGCTAGGCTAATGGCCCCCCTCACCCGCTGAACCGGCCCCGTGCCCACCGGATCCCGACTCACCTCGTCCGGTGGACGCACGGGCGCTCCAGCGACGGAGCAAGGGACATCAGCCTCTGCACTGGCCTCCCTTGCTCCAGAGTAGTCGCAAACGTGCTTTCTGGCACATTTGTGACTGCTGCCGACGACGGAACACTCGTCAGGATTGCACCCTTAATGGGGCTTCCCCATTTTACACCAGGAGTAGTAGACCTCTGGGCCACTCCAGAGTGGCCCGGAATGGGGATAGGATCCAGCGGGCAGCCCTGGGCCACCTGACGGATAGTTTCGGAATAGATACATTGTTTCAGTGTATTCAATGCAAAAACAAGTATTCAAGTATTTCTAACTGTAAAAGTCATCTGTTTCAACCAGATGCATTCCACAACCGGGAGAAAGTTGGTAATTTGGTTCCAATTCTGTTTGATAATGTAGTGTTTTGTGTTTTTATTTGGTTTGAAAAGGTTGGAAAATTGGTGGTTTTGTGTTTTTATGCGATTATCAACAAAAACAAACCCCCTTACTTATATCTAGCAATTTTAAATTGAGTCCCTCATTTAGATTTCCCCCTTTTTCCCATTGATCTCCTCTGCACTTCCGACTGCATTTTAGAGAATGCGTGATTGAATGCTCCCCTCCATAACATAACAAATTTCCGATCTCAGGGAGTTGCAGGGTAGCCTTCCCCTTTAAGAGACCTTTTCTGCATTCAGGAAATGTTGTGTGACACTCCCTGCCCTGCAGTCTGAAATGCTACAATCCAGGTATGCCAGAGATTTCTTGTACTCATTTGTATTCTACATAGGATGGGACACAACTGTTGCTGACCCTTGCAATGCTTGGCCTATTGGCTTCACTTTTTCAGAGTTACACTTTGTTTCCATTATCTCCAGATGCTGGCAAAGGTGAGCCAGGTCCTCCTGTGTCACTAACGAATGCAGAGTACATCCATCTAAGTCAGGGGTTCTCAACCTTTGGAGACCCAGGTACTCCCTATCACAGTCCAATTTTCTGAAGTACCCCCTGCTAATTAACTGCTAACTAATTGAATTAATCAATCAATTAATTAGGTAATTAATCATTAGATTAAAAGTACTAAAACAATTTTAAATGTGAAAAAATGTCTTATTTAACTGTGGGGGGGGGGGGGAGAGACACAAACATGCAAGGATCTCTTTTTTCTCCAAGTCACACTTCCCAAAATCAGCTCCTCCCTCCTGCACCCCACCAAAGTACATTTTCCAAAGTATAAAAATAATCCCAAAACCAAAATCAGAGAGACAGAAGGGCTTCGAAAATAATTACAATTTAAAATCCATGTTAATTAACACTTAATTAGCTGCTGATGGGGCAGATAAGGGGTAGGGCTTGGCGTACCCCCAGCAAGAGGTCCGTGTACCCCTAGGGGTACCCGTACCACAGGTTGAGAACCTCTGATCTAAGTCATGAGTGCAATGTGAAACTACAAGTAGAAAGTATTAATAATATTAACAGTACTTATATACCGCTTTTCAACAAAAAGTTCACAAAGCGGTTTACAGACAAAAATCAAATAATTCAATGGCTCTCTGTCCCAAAAGGGCTCACAGTCTAAAAAAGATGCAGAAGAACACCAGCAAACAGCCACCAGAAAAGAGACTGTGCTGGGGTGAAAGGGGGGCAGAAAGGGGATGAAAGTACTCTCAGCTTCTGTTAGTGTTCCAGAACGGCTAATAACGTCAAAATGTAGGCTATAAAGGACTTCCATCAGTATGGGTGGGAAGCATTTGAGAAGGCTAGAATAGAGTACACTGTATATGGGAACTGATAATCTGCACACACACACACACACAGACACACACACAAGAGAGAGAGAGAGAGAGAGAGAGAGAGAGAGAGAGAGAGAGAGAGAGAGAGGATTTCATGCTACTTGACGTCCTTTTCCCCTCTTCTCATCTTCTTGCCAGTTCCAAATTATTTTCATTCTCTTATTTCTTCCCTATTTTTAAGGGCAGCATGTTTCTTTATTCCTTTTAATCCATTGATCGCTGTGATTTATCACTTTCCTGGATCTTGTTCATCTTTCCATTCCAACTTTGAATTTTGGCTCTCCTTTCCCCCCTCTCTCTTCCTATTGTTATATTTGGAAATTTTAAGAGTCATTTTGACTCACATTCCAAATCTTCTGTACAGAATTTTCTCTCTAATGGTTTTCTTTATGCCAACTCGCTATAACTTTTTCTTATTCTCCTCAATCTTTCACCAGCTTTTTGGTACAGTCGATAGTTCTCTGCTTCTCTTCATTCTTTAGGATTTTCTGGCACTGACCTGGCCTGGTTCACCAATTGCTCTTTTACAGTCTCTGTCAATGGCTCCTTTTCTTCTCAGTTTCCTCTCCCCGTCAGGATTCCTCAGGGCTCACTTCTTACCCACTTCTCTTCAGACAAAAGAAGTCTGAAGAAGAGAAGTTGTCAAAAAATTGTATGGTTTCTTACAGAAACCTAATTTCTTCTTTTGGCTGACAATCTCACTGTTACTCTGACAATAACCAGCTCTGTCGTTCTTTTCCTTCATCTCTTTCCGTTCTTACTAACATTTCCAGTTGTCTTACAACTGTATCTGCTTGAATGTTGGATTAAACTTAATATGCAGAGGACAGAATGTAATGTGTTCCCCCCCCCCCCCCACACACACACACCTTACTTTTGCCTTCTTTCTCTTTTTCAAGTGATAACTTCAGCCTTCTCAACCAGTTTGGATTTTGAGTCTTTCATTTTTTTTATTATTTTGCTGGGGTGCAACATTCATTTTGCTGGGGTGCAAAATTATTAAAAAATATTGAATAAAACTACCTCCAGGCTACGTGTATAAGGTGTATATGAGACATAAATTAATTTTGTGTTTAGACTTGGGTCCCATCCCCAAGATATCTCATTATATTTATGCAAATATTCCGGAATCCAGGTAACTTCCCGTCCCAAGCAGTCCAGATAAGGGATACTCAACCTGTATTCCCAACTGGGAAAAGGGATGTGGGCAGGACTTCCTGCTTACTTTTTTCAGGCCCCAACCCATACAACTACCTTTTGAACAGGCAGCATGAAAGGCAGGTTGGGAAGGACATGAAGTGGCCATCATCACCATCAATGTTGCCATGGGGGCAGCCATCACCATCACTGCTGCTGGTTCAGCAGCCACCATCACCACCACCACAGAGCCATTAGAGCAGCCAAGGAGCCAGGTACTGCTGCTGCCACCAGTAAGAGGGGAGAAGCGAACAAGGAGGAAGCTGTGGGAGGGAAGCAGGAAGTTGGGGGTGGCTCTTGGTTGTGATGCACCTTGCACGCAGAGGGTTAAGGGAGCAATTGGGGGAAGGTGTTGGGGACAGAACTTCGAGCCCAGTCCCAGACACCCAAAGGGTTGGACCAACTTGGGTCATACAACAATACAAGCGCAAGGGGTCTCTTCTGCCCCTCTTCTGCCCACTGCAGACTCCTGAGCCACTCCTGAGGATTGGGCTGCTCAAGAGTGGCGTGGGATGCAGCATGGAGGCTGCTTGGGGGAAATTCATGGAAACTGGGCACAAGACCTTCTGCAAGAAGTTGCAGAAGTCGCTTGCATCTTTTTTCTCACCTCTTGCAGCCTCCCATGCCACACTATTCCCAAGAGTGCCCTGACCCTCAAGATTGGCTTATGGAGGAGTCAGAGAGCTTCGGTGTGGAGGGTGGTGAGGAAGATGCTGTGCCATCTGGTGCTGAGCCATTTTGCAAGCATATGTCTTTACTGGGCTGCATTGGCAGAGGCAAAGAGTCCAGATCACAAGAAGTAATAACACCACTCCATACTGCACTAGTGGCATGGGAGTAGTGTTAGAACCTCACTTGGAATACTGCATTCAGTCTTGGGCACCATTTTTTAAGAAAGACTTTGATAAACTGGAGCACATTCAAAAGAAGGCAACTCAGATGGTGAGGGGTCTGGAAAACAAGTCCTATATGAAGGGTTAAAAGATCTTGGTATGTTGATGTATGATCTTGGTAAGATCTCCAGCGATTTTCAACCAGTGTGCTGTGGCACATTGGTGTGCTGCGAATGGTCTATAGGTGTGCTGCAGCAGTTTGGGGGGATGGTCATTTATTAGTAGGGCCATTGTGGGATGTGAGTCCCCACCGGCAGTGCAGTGTGCCTTGTCAGTTGTCAAAAAACTGATGGTGTGCCTTGACATTTTAGCGCCTTGTCAGTGTGCCGTAAGATGAAAAAAAAGTTGAAAATCGCTGCTCTACTCAAACCAAGCGAAGATGGGAGCAGGCTTGGTTCTTTCAAGAACCAGCTGAGACCCTACTCCTTCTGGCAGCTTGGGCCTTTCCTCTCTCCATCCATAATTCCCCCATAAAACTGACTGGCAATTAGCTAGTAAGTTGTACATATTGTACCATAATTCTCATCTCTTTGCCAGGGCCAGAATCAGCCAGCGTTCAGGAGAAAGATCAGCACATGCATGTTAAAACTGAGCATGCTTAGCTTTGACTGGATTGCTCCTCCTGACTTTTTCATTTCTCATTTTATACCGTTGGTTTCTCAGGAGGGCTGTTCATTTTGGTTCCACGAATGAAGCTTTTGGGTGCTTTCAAGGGACTTTAATAAAAGGATTCACATGGTGGTGCCAAATAGGAAAGGAGGATGTATGTGTTGTGAATCTGGTTCATCATAAGGCATATGGCAATTGAGGCCCAACGTTTAATGCGAAAAGTCTAGTTTCATACCAGCCTCTGCTGCCTCTGTTTTTCTTGTAAGCATCAATATCGGCCCAAACCCAAAGCTGGTGCTGAACACATTTAGCTCATGATCCAGGAGGGTGAGCAAGCTGTTCACTTGCAAGGGTCACTGGTTTCCATGCAACATGAAGGAGCTCTCTTTCTTGAAGACTTCAGTAGTTTGAAACTACAATTCAGTCTTGTGGGGTGTGCAAAGAAAGGAAACACTCCTCTTTAAGATTTACTGCATGCCTGTTAGACTGTGCGGCCTGCTTTGACTCTGCTGCAGAGCAGAGGGCTATGCAAACCACACACTACTGGAATCCAGTCAAACTTTTACAGTCCTTCAAATTGAGGTTGGAGCCGGAGAGGAAATACTAAAATCCTGTACATACAACTTCTGTCTGTGAGCGGGAGAGAAATTCCATGAAAATTAAGAACTCAGTGATGGATCAAGTTATATATCCCACTTAAAGGGCTGAGGTTTGTTTCTTGCTGGAAGAAACAATTTATCTCTTACACGAGAAAATCTGGGACCTCTAAAAAATATTGAAGCCTGAGCTGGTAGTGATTCTTTAAAGCTAAGCATTTAATTAGCACACAAGCCATTGTGTAGGATGGCTACTTCATTCAAATTAGTGTTGTAAATAACATGTGGTATGCACGTTCAATTAAAATTCTGAAATCAACAGACCCACCTTAATCTTTATTTTGAAAAGTATATATGACTCTGTGTGTGTGTGTGTGTGTGTGTGTGTGTGTGAGAGAGAGAGAGAGAGAGAGAGAGAGAGAGAGAGAGAGAGAGAGAGAGAAGTATATATATTTCAGCTGATAGGATGAATTATCATGCCTGAAAGTTGTTCCAATCTGTTGCCGGGGGGGGGGGGGGGGAATTTATAGCAGCAGGCCCATTTTGCATTTTGTGATGATTGCCCTGGTTTTTTTCTTGCCTATTTGTTTTGCCTATTTTTCTTTATTTGGAGGCACGTCTATCTCCCCAGAAGCGCCTGTGCAGGTTTAGCAGCCAAAAGAGCTGAAACATCTTCCTACAGCAACTTTTTGTCCTTTGTTTTAAACTCCATTACCAATGAACCACATGTCTTTGTGGATTCAGAAACATTATTCCCTGGCTGTTTGGAGCACCTACCGTAGTCTGCCTAGAGATAGGCATGTCCTGCTGACTAGGCAGCAAACCTGTCTGTGTAGGTAAAAGGGGTGGAGTGGAGAAGCCAGGTGGGTTCTGCTCCTCCAATCAGGTAACACTATGGCATCATCAAACCTAAGTGATGCTTGTGTGTGTTCTGCCAAGTTCCGCTATATCTGATGCTACACCCACATCCTCCAGTAAGCGCAGGGACCAGGTTTCCTTGGACAATGTGGGTAGCTAAAGTGATAGGGACTGTAATCATAGTTAGATGAGCGAAGGAATTTCTTTTGCTTTAATTTCGATCTAAGGCTGTTATGACCGGCAGTTAAACTTATTGAAAAGGGTAAAACGGGTAACAAGGTCATATTCACGGTTAAAACCGCGATCCAGCTGACTAAAACAATGACGATTTGATCTAGGTTTGACAGCAGCCAGTCCCAAACAAAACAGAGATTGTTAAAAGTCAGTATTGATAGAGAAAAGCCCGACGTTTCATGTCTTAAACCAGACACATCCTCTGGAGCAGTCCAAAGCGAATTGGCAGAAATATGACCTTGTTACCCGTTTTACCCTTTTCAATAAGTTTCTTTTGCTTTGTTTGCTTTCTTTCACTCCAAGCCAAGCTGCAAACTTCGTGGGAGGGGGTTGTGGGCTTTGTTCTTGAGTAGCATCCCAGCTCCATCTGCTGGGTGTTATTGGTTATTGTATCCATTTGATCAAGGTTTTGCTTTGCATCCATTCAGCCGAGTTCAGGCATTTGCCATCAGCCTACTCGTACTTTTTATACCCACCCTCTTTCCCATCTGGTTTAATTCTCTTTCTTTTGGGCTTTTAATAAACTAATTACCTTTTGACTCTCTTTGCTTGTCTAGTGCATGTTCACAGGTAATTTAGTGGGTTGTCTCATCTGAGCACTCTGCAGATGCTCGGTTGTTATGATTTTTAATAAGAACCCCTGTGGTTTAGGGCTCTCCTGGGAGAAGGCTTTTTCCCAGAAGAGCTTTTCTCTCTTCCTGGTCTCCATAGCCTGGGATGGTGGCAACGGGTAGAAACTACTACTGTAGTTTCTTCCCCTGTTCAGCTGCTGGTCCAGTAAAGGGAAAGAACAGAGCAGGAAGGGGTGTGCATGCATTGACCACTAGGTGCTACTCCCCTTGGTTAGTCTGCATTCTCTCAGTACCTTCCCTGCCACATATGCCCAGAGTTGATTGAGAAACCACTAAGACAGGATTCACAATGCTAATTTCTGCATACTTTACCACTCTATCTCAAAGGACTCTGAAGAGACAGTTAGAAGGTGCTCAGCCTCACAGAAGAATAACAGGCAGAGACAACAGTATGTGGACTATTTGGTTCCACCAACGTAAAGGCACATTACGTAAAGACACAGGGTAATGTGGCCAATTGTTGTGAGAGGCAAAGTGAGTAGCAGCCGGGCACAGCTGAAAAATTCTCCAACTCCCAACTTTCATCATGCGATAACCCCGAGTCAAATCAGCTGTCTCTCCATTGAAAAGTTCCGTGTTTAAAATGACATTAGGTGACAGAAAAGTTTTATCAGTGGTGATTAGCCTGCGAAGTCTCATCCACACATGCAAAGTCAAAGTAACAAAAAAAGTAATGAGCTTTTCCTCTCCTCCAGTGTTTAAAGCAGTGGTGGCCAACCTTTTTATGACATGTGCCACTTTTAGTTTTTTTGTATCTTGGGCGTGCCACAAAAATAAATAAATAAAGTAAATAAATAAATAATAAACTACTAGAACGCAACCATGTTGGAAAATCCAGCGAGCAACTCCATAGTTTTGGTTCCCAAAATTTCCTGGAGGTCTAAATCCACAGGGCCCTTACTGACCTGCTCCTTTATTAATTAATGTACATGCTCCCACCACTATTCCCCAGTTTCTCTCTCGTCTGCTCAGCACAAGAATGAACGTCTAATTCACACATTTGTGAGGTAATAAGTTCCGCACATGGGGATTTTTCAACCTCACCGTCACTTGAGGAGAAACCCTGCATGAAAGAGCACCCATTTTCTCTGATAATAAGGTAAGCCTGGAGTTCATGTGGAGACTAGTTCACTCAGTGTTTCACCACATGATTCTGAGCTGGCAGAATCACTACGTGTCTGCTTTAACAACTCAGAAATGAAATATGTGAATTGTAGAAGTGTCATCTTTGTCATAATTATACTTGGGCTGGTTCAGTTAATTTTCTGTTGAAGTGACAATGCAAAAACAAATGAACAAAAACCAAAGGATAAAAAGGATTGGGAAGGAAGGCGAGTGGGCGGGACGGAAGCGGCGCCGCCTGACAGAAGGAGGGAGCCTGCGAGGCGGCGATGCTCCTGCTGCTGCCCAGTGGGCTGAGAGGCTGCCGTGGGGCGCCATGGAGGACATTTCAACGTGAACGCCGATGCCGAGGTGCAGAAGCTGCAGAAACTGGTGAAGAAGCTGGATAAGCAGAACAAGGAGCTTCGCATTCGCAGTGCAGCAGGGGCGCCCGGGGGCAGCCCGAAGCGGCTCCTCAGCGGGAACAGTGGTGGAGGATCGGGCACTTGCACGCCGCCGTCGCTCCTCACGCCGCCGCCCCTTGCCGCAGTCCAGGCAGCTGCTCTGCTGTCGCTGCCGCCCCTGGCCGCTGCCCGGGGCAACCCGCTGCTGCTGGGGCTCGAGAGCCGCTGCCTCAGCCCGAAGTCCGGGCCCAGGCGGCCTCTTGCCAGTGAGGAAAGCGGAGGAGGCCAGGAGAGAGCGTCCTCCCCTCACGCCGGCTCGGCCTATACTGCCCAGGCCTGAGCCGGCGATTTCGCACATGCGTACAACGCATTGGCGTTGTATGCATGTGCGAAATCGCCGGCTCAGGCCTGGGCAGTATAGGCCGAGCCGGCGTGAGGGGAGGACGCTCTCTCCCGGCCTCCGGAGTCGCGCAGACCCAGAGGGAGAAGCCGGGAGGGAGGCGGCGGGCGGCGTGCCACCCGACGGACCTTACCGTGCCACTCTGTGGCACGCGTGCCGCGGGTTGGCCACCACTGGTTTAAAGAAATGCAAAATATTACAGTTTGGGCACTTTGCAACCTAAATATAGATCACGATTTTTCCTGCACTAGAACATGCTGTTTCTGCACGGACACTCCAGACTTGATGTATTAAATCTGATCTTTTCTATGGCTGAGGGTCCATCTACACATTATTTATTTATTATTTATTTAAAGAATTTATACCCCGCCTTTCTCCCAACAAGAGCACTCAAGGCGGCTTACAACGCAAACATTAAAATACATATATACACATTAAAATAATTAAAAACAATTAATTAAAACAATTTAAAATAAACAACCCCAGTGTGTCACCTGAATTTCTACAGTCACTTCAAACTGCTCCAGTTGTAACAGCTACTCCATACAGTAAGGGTTCTCCACCCGTAGGTGGCATTGTACCACCACCACCGCCTGAATCTTCCAGTGTACCACCGAAAGTGACTGGTGATGTCATTGCCAGTCACTTCCAGGTATCAGAGCTCAGGTGCAGAGGTTTTCAAAGCCGCGGAGCTCGGAAAGCGCTGGTAAGAGGCTCGGGGCCTCTTAGCACACGAAACTCGCACGCTTCAGCTCCGCTCGACCGACTGAGCCTCTTATCGGTGCTTTCCGAGCTCCGCAGCATTGAAAACCTCTGCACTTGAGCTCCGGCAGAGGGGGGTTCCGGGGGGGGGGTTGGGGTTCCAGCTGATGACGTACCACCAGAGGTGCCCCAAAGTACCACTGGTGATGCGTGTACACCGGTTGTGAACCCCTATTGTATAGTGATCGTAATGTGTAGCTCCACGTGACAAGCTGTACCACACATTATGGTCTTCCTATACACAGAAGCTGTTTCAAGCTCTTGCCAGAGAAGCTCAGGGTCAAACTAAACATGACCCTAATGCGGTGCCAGATTAACCTAGTAGCATATGCTATGGGCCCTGCATTTTCAAGGGCCCTGCACTAAATGCTTGCAAGCTGTTTGGTGAAATCGGCATCTCACAATCTGGCAACCCAGAAGAGCTGCATGGTACGTAATCATAACGGTCATCATTAATAGCTTGATACAAATAAATAATTTAATTCAAATGTAAAGTTACCGAGTTAGTTAAGTATACAGTGGGCCCTCGTAATCTGCGGGGTGTTGATTCCAGAAACTCCTGGACAAATTCTGTGGATGGTGAAGTCGCGCCAGAATGCCTTGGCTGATCCAACCAATGGTGTCTCTCCAGAGGCTGCTTTCAGGTTGCACCAGGCCCACAATGCACTCCATTGGCCTTCACTGGTCCAAGGGGAAGCAACCGGAAGTTGCTTCCCCTTCCACAAAAAGAGAAGTTGCTTCCAGTCGCTTCTCCAAGGCATCCTGGGGCTGCAGACCCCACACTAGCTTAATCCAACCCTGCCCTAATGTGGCCAATGAAAGCTTTTTTTTTCCCCCATCAAAGACAACACGTGGGAAGGTGCAAACAGGACTGGAACCATGGCAGGGGCAAAGGACTAAAGCCCTCGTACCCTCAGCCACTTTCATTCTGCCACACACACCCACACACACCCGTATGCTATTGACTCAATTTAAAAAAAAACACACACACACAGAAGGCTCACTTACATGTTTAGGGTCACATCTAGTTTGGCCTTCATGAGAATAAAAAAATGTAGGCACACCAGCAATAGATTCCTTTCCAATAGTTTGTGCAAAACCTCCGCATTTCTTTTTATACCTCGGTTCACCTGCCAGATATTAAAACCTTTACTACTTACTTTGTCTTCTCTGGGAAATTGGTCTTCTGCCAAATAAAGATACTGTCGGCACAATCCTACCTGCCGGGAGCCCCAGCATTGAGGCCTCAGCACCAGTGCTGGGTGTTGCGAAAATGCCATAAAGCACCTTCATGACACCCAAAAAGTAGACTGTGCCAGCGCCAGGGCCGGTGCTGCCTCTCTGTTGCCAGGTCCAGCACCCTGCGCCACAGAGCAGGTAAGTTCTGCACCGGGCAGCACAGGGGCTGGAGGAGGGCGGGGAAGGGGCATAATGCAGGGGGAGGGCAGAGAGGCGGTGGATCGGACCCAGGAGGGGGTGGGACCGGTGTCCTCATCGGACATCCTATCCTATCCTCCCTCCCAGGCCTTGAGCCCTGACACAGGGCTTCTCGGGTCAGTGCTGCCAAAGTAGCCCCATAGCGGAGGCAGGGGTGTTACTCAGGGTAAGGGAATGAACATTCCCTTATTCCGTGGAGACCCCCAGCCCGCTTTTCTCCAGCACTGAATTCAGCGTGGGCCTGGCACCCACGCTGCTGGATAGGATTGCACTGCCCAGCTGGGGTGTCGGTTGCAGATATACAATAAAATGAATTGACACCTGTCAATTCATTTTGCTCTGTTTTAGCATGTTAAGTGTGCATAATGAAGACCCCTTTTAAACAGGATAATGGACCAGCTTCTCATTCAGCATTTGAAGCTGCTGAAGCACTGGTGTTAATTCAGTGAGTTGTGGGACTTGAGCCAGCAGAGTGAATTTGTCAGATGGGACTAATGGACCCTTTCAAAATCTGAGAGTGTCATCTAGCAAAATGAATTCTTAGAATGCATATTTTATGAATTAATACATGGTGACTGGCACTTCTTCACATGCTTGAAGTCACGAATATGTTTACACAGTATATACATTTTATTTTTATTTTTTTGCATACTGTACATGTGATACTGGACATTCTTTTTTGCACTTTTATATAGGTTGTTCAGGATTTTGAATACTTGTTGCTTTTGAATACTTGTTCCTTTTTAATCCTTTTGAATACTTGTTAAAAGCAGCTCATGTGTAGGGAGACAAAAAGCCGGCTTTCAGCAAAAACAATTTGCTCTACTTACTTTGGAGAAGATAGTACATTCTAAAATCTTATGTTCAGGAAACAGATCTGCATGGGAGGGAGCTAAATGAATGAACTTGCAAGCATACTTGGAATCCCATCCCTATGTGCAGAACACCCTTTTCCCCCCCCCCCCCACACACACAGGGTCCAATCCTATCCAACTTTCCAGCACTGATGCAGCCGCAATGCAGCTCCAAGGGAAGGGAACAAATGTTCGCTTAACTTGAGGAGGCCTCCGTGACTACACACACACACACACACACACACACACACACACACACACACACACACACACACACACACACACACACTCTCACTCTCTCTCTCTCTCTCTCTCTCTCTCTCTCTCTCTGTGCAGGATGCAGCACGCGCCCCATTGGCACAGCTGCATCAGCACTGGAAAGTTGGATAGGATTGGACCCTCAGTGTGGTGTAGTGGTTAGAGTGTTAAACTAGGAGGCCTGGGTTCAATTTCCCACTCAGCCATGGAGTTCACTGAGTGACCTTGGGCCAACTACATCCTCTGAGTCTAATCTACCTCACAGGGTTGTTGTGAGCTAAAAGGAGAGGTGAAAAACAATGTACACTGCCTTGTGCTCCCTGGAGAAAGCATGGGGCATATAAATGCAATAAATAAACTCATCAGAATGCAGAACTGAAACTGCTTCCACTGCTTCGTTTAGACTTATCTCAGCAGGACTGATCAGCCATCAATTGTTCCCACTACTTGGGCATGGACGAAAGAAGCAATTCCAGGCCCAATAAACCAGTGCACATGCTAACAGCACTAGCCTTTCTTTCGTAACACAGAAGTGGGGTGCGTATGCATGTGCGAGATGTTTTAGCTACTAATTTTTGTGGAGAGAAACAAAGGGAGATATATAAATTACAATGAACAATTTTGTAGGTCTGTCATGGTGGCAGTCTTTTTCTTACCTATTAGATGGTGTATTACAGCACCACCTGCTGGTCCCTGCTAGACACAACTAAAAGCTCTCTTGTAGAAAGGAATTCATTTGCATTGGAAAGAAAATTCTTCGCATACAAGATTAATTGGCACACCCCAGGCACTTGTGCACAATCCCCGAGTCCTTTTAGGGCTGTGGATGTCTGTGTCTTGTGCATTTGTCTTGTTTCCAGTCTTTTCAGATTTGTTCCATTGAATTCAGTCTCTGCAGCAACTAGGACTGTGAGTGTCTCAGTGCCTGGGGCTTAGGGCACACCGCACAGCAAGCTTAAGTCAGCATCCAGGGGCATCACTAGGGTGTGTGTGCAGGGGGTGCACCCTCAGGGGTGACACCACGCACTGCCTGAGCCTCCACTGGTCACCGGTGAGAACACAAAACAAATGGGCCTAGAGGGGGTTGAAGATCACCAAGCAGAGGCAGTCCAGAGGCGGGCTTTTCGCATTTAAAGCATCATTACGTCACCCCCCAAGTTCCAGAACACTGAGGTCCTCCAGATAAACGCCGCATCGTGTGGCACCCACCCCAGGGACACCTCTGTCGGTGTCTGTTGGTGCTTGGATGGAAGACTGCCTGGGAGTCGTCCCCATGTATGCTGCTTTGAGTTTCATCATGAAGAATGGTAGGATATAAATATAAACTGATATCAGAAGCAGGTAGGATATAAATATAAACTGATATCAGAAGCAGGTGGATATCAGAAGCAGAATGAAACAGGAGACCGAACCTTTGCCCTTGTGACAACACGCTGTGGAATGCCCTCTCAAGAGAATGACCCCTTCCCTGCCGGCCTTCTGCTGCACTCGAAAGGCATAGCTCATTCATAGAGCCTTCATTGGCATGGGGCCTGTAGGATGGATTTGCTGTATTCCTGCAGATATTATGTGATGCTGCCTGATTTACATGATTCGTTCATTTTGCTAGATGACAAGGTCAAGTTTTGAAAGGCTCCATTAGTCCCATCTGACAAATTCACTCTGCTGGCTCAAGTCCTACAACCCACTGAACTGACTCCAGTACTTCAGCAGCTTCAAACGCTGAATGAGAAGCTGGTCCAACAGAGCAAAATGAATCAACAGGTGATGTTGATGTGGTTAGTCCAATTCATTGTAAATCTGCAACCATCACCCCAGTTACAGTATCTTCATTTGGCAGAACACCAATTTTCCAGAGAAGACAAGCTAGCCGTAAAAGTTTTAATATCTGACAGGTGAGATATAAAAAGAAATGCAGAGGTTTAGCATAAGCTATTGGAAAGAAACCTATTGCTGGTGTGTATACATTATTTTATTCTCATGAGGGTCAAACTAGATGTGGCCCTAAACATGTAAATGAAACTTCTGGTTTTTTATTTATTTTAGTAAATAGCATATGGGGGGAGTGGGTTGTATGTGGCAGAATGAAAATGGCTGAGGGTACGAGGGCTTTAGTCCTTTGCCCCTACCATGGTTCCGCTTCTGATATTTTGTTTTAATATTTTTTCAGAGGTGTTATTATCCACCTTGAGGGTCTTATCTTGAGACAGAAAGGCAGAATATATAAAAAATTAAAAATTAATTCAAAGTGGATCCACAACTCTGTTTTCCTATAACTGTAGCTATTGCATCAAAGCATCCCCTCGAGTTTCCCTTCTAACACCACAAAAACTCCTTACAGCTGCAGTGCCTCTGGGGAAAAATTGTTGGACTGGAAGCTCCATCAGTTTGGAATGAGGCACGTTGGACGTCCTCCTCAGTACTCCTGGCTTACACCATGAGGCACAGTGTGCTCTAGTTGAGGCCGTGACACAGGGGGTGTCAAGGGTACAGTTTCCAGCCCGTTTTCAGAGCACCAAATATAGAATAATAAGTACCAGACAATTTCAGAATAACTCATTCAGCATTGCCCATTCAAGGTAGACATCACATTTGCCCTTACAGACTGCAGCCCGTTCACCCCAAATATTCTCATTTGTTTTGTTCAAACTTTTAATCACATTTCTTGAACAGGAATCTCTTGGCAACAGTTGCACAGGCAGTTTGATTCAGATGGAACTCAGGAGCACCCTCATATGTCACATTACAGAGAGAACAGGGGTTATATTCACAATACTACATAAGGCATCAAAACAACACATCCCCTTCCCACAGCGCAATCCTAACCAACTTTTCAGTGCCGGTGCAGCCACAATGCAGCCCCAAGGTAAGTAAGGGAACAAATGTTCCCTCACCTTGAAGAGGCCTCCATGACTGCTCCTGCACTGCAAAATGTAGTGTGCACCGTTGGCACGGCTACACCGGTGCTGGAAAGTTGGTTAGGATTGTTGGCCCAACTCAGGCTCACCTTGGGGGAAGGGGACGTTAGTCCCCTTCTCCCGGTGTGAACGGCGCAGGCTGCAATGGGCCTCCTCGGATGCATGCCAGCTTTAAAGCTGGTGTGCGTCCGGGGAGGCCGTGCAAGGCCAGCCCAAGCTACAACGGGGCATAGGATATTGGTGCAATTCAGCACTGATATCCCCACCCCCTCCCAGTCCAGGCCAGCCTGCTCCCTTGCCACCCCTGCCCACCCTCCCCCCACCGGCGCAAGACCGACCTGTGTCGGCCAGAGCAGAGTCGGTCCGGTGACTGAATGAGCAGCACCGGCCTCCATGCTGGAGCCACTAACTCACAAGGAGCTACAAACATGCTTTACTTATTCACGACTCCTAGGCCAGCACAGCACTCACACCACCAGCCTAAAGATAGGCAGGATTAGGCTGCCTGTTTGTTTATCTCCAAACATGAAGTTTTCCTTCTCTTCTAATATTAAGTATGTTAGTTCTAGCCAGATGTTTTGGTAACCCAAACATTCTCTAAATTGTACGTTTGTGGCTAATTTATTATTACAGCTTTTATTTCCTTATATTCTTTTTCTAGTCACTGGAAGACAATATATTGGAGGACAACAGGTTCATAGGAACTCCATTTTTTAGGAAAGGTTGAAGCCAATATAAAAATAACTACAGATATATGTGTCTCCTAGTATTTTATCGCCATTTGTCTGCTCCTTAATAGGTGGGAAGCACTCGTTCTTTCTGGAGTCTCTGTAATACTGGAAAATATTTTTGCTCAGAGAACCGAAAGCTCAACAAGAAAGTAGTATACCTGGAGGGCAACATGTTAATATCTTCCAGCTGCAAGGATGAACATAAGGAACTCCTCTGGGGGAACCCTGTGGCTACTAAAAATCCAGGTGTGATGGTGGTTTTATAGCAACACTATAATTTGTTAACCACAAGAGAAATGACAGAATTACATTCCAGCAAAGGTGATGGGGAGGGGAGAGGGGGGGCAACCTGGATAGTTTGAACTTTCTATACTCAACCAAACTAGTCATCTTCCCTTGAGCAATTATCAGCATAGGGGTTTAATTTATTCAGTTACTTGGGTGGAAAGGAGGGGTTATGATCCAACCGCATAACTCTGATCTTAATACTATCTAACACTTTCATAGCACTTTTTGGAGGGTGCAAATGTGTGAGAACCACAATGTGGTGTTTTTTTTTAAAAAAAAAAATCAACTTGGGAGAGGGTGTTTGAGAATGGTAGAAGAGGGCACGGTTCTTTTTCTGCTCCACATCTACCCCACTGGCATTCATTTTCCCAGCAGTGTTGTAAATGCATGCTTGTGTATATGCTGTTAACCCTTTGCAGATGTTAGACTTTGAGGCAGAGACAAGAGAGAGGGATTTGAAGAGATGGAGCTGTGGCTTCCTGAGTACTGACCTGTGAGTCATCTGCTGAACACAGGTGCACAACCAGCACAAGTAATTTGTGTGGGAGAGAGGCATATAATTTCAGATTCAACCTCCGTGTCTAACCATGCTGTGTAAGGAAAATCCTTGGAGGGTCAAGTCAAGCACTATTCAGAGATGCCCTGTAATTTTTTTTTTTTTTTGCTTCTCACTCTGAGCTTGAAAGAACTGGCAGCGCATGCAGTGCCGGAGAAACAGGATCACACATGCAAAAGATTTAAGGCTGTTTTACACAAAGAGCTCATCATCACACATTAAAACCATTCCTGGGCTATACCACTGTACAGTCTATAGGTGGAGGAGGTGTATATTTCAGTGCTCTCTCAGGAAAGCACCCCTGTTTATTGAAAGTCAGCCTGCCTGAGAAAAGTCTAGGCTAGGACCCTCCTCTCAGACATGCTAGTTTTCTATGTAGGTTTTTTTTTTTAACCTAATGAAGACTTTTGAGCCTAGCACTTCAGAAGCAAGCATATGAAGTACAGAGCCTGTGATGGCTAGGGCAATGTCCCTCCCACCTGTCTGGAATGTTTAAAATTAATCCGATTGGACGGAACCCAAGGACGGAATGCACAAGGCTCGAGAGTGACCAATCAGAGAAATGAGTTTGAAACTCTGAGAAGGGGAAAAGCACGGGGGGGGGGGGGGGGAAGGACAGTTACATGCGTGAACCATCTTTGACGGGATTTCAGTCATAAAAAAATAAAGAGCTAAAATATAAAGTCATTTTAAAGTTCAATTATGAGTCTTTCTAAAATGCAACACTGTGCAATTATAGGTGACCCACTGGAGCTGTTTGTTTTAATTCCTTGTGTTTTTTTTAATTATTTTTATTATGTATTATGTATTATGTATTTTAACATGTTTTTAACTGTAAGCCACCTTGATTGCCCTCATTGGGAGAAAGGCGGGGTAGAAATTCTTCAAATAAATAAATAAACAAACTGAAGATGAAGTCACACTACAGGCCCTCACCTGATGGCATACAGTTTGGGATTTCTGAAGGATGGGGACAAATCCAGGTCCTTAGGCAGTGTTCAGTTCTGGCCCTAGGTGGTGCTCTTAATCTACATCTGATTTTAACAATTCCTTTAGAAAGGCCTGATAGATCTTCCACTGAGGTAGGAATCTCTTCCACACAAGAGTCTTTTAATAGGGATGAGTTCTTGCACACTCAGCTGTGGGAAATAGGATCTCTGTCAAGTCTGTCTTAATCACCTACGTCTTTAATGATGCTTCTCATACTCAGTTTGATGCAAGTTCAGTTCCTACTGGTTGCAACCACAGCTATACAACAGAAAGGGGCAAGGGCCTTCACCTTTTCTGTTTCCATCCAACTGGAGAAGCAAGTGGGGGCGGGGGGGTTACAGGAATGTTCAGGAGGAGATCTGCAAGGAGGAGGAAAGATCTACTTTTAAGGTTAGTTCCCTTGTAGAAAAGGATGTGTGTGCATGCTCACACGCGCACACACACACACACACACACACACACACACTCATGCACACGCATGCTTCTGTTTCTCAAAGAAAAGCCAGTGCAACCATTAAAGGGCCAGGAGCAGTCATGTTGAAAGGTTGGCCACCCCTGCTCTATCAGCTCGAGTTTTGGAGATATGGCATAGCCATCTTATATGCTGATTCAAGCAGCTCCCTACTTGGAGGTGCCAGGGACTGATCCTGGAACCTTCTGCGTGCAAAGTATGTGCTCTACCACTGTAACCTGGAGGCTAATTAAAAATCAGACACCGGATGGCAGGAGGAGGAATTACCGAACAGCAGTTTTTATTGAAAAACAAGTGATATCACTGGCAACGCAGCTCCAAGCTGAGATCAGCAACAAGGAGGGGCTGCGGCCCTGAGGATAGCATGAGTGTGAACGTTTATACCTTTCAGTGATTCCAAAAAACATGAAAAACACGTCACTGCGTTTGGAGTACATACATTGGTTGGCTGAGTGCATACATTGATTGTCTCCACCCCATTGACCACCCCAATTAATTAGGTTTCATAACTTCCGTTTCCCAAATAAGTTTTGTTTACTAGATGAGCCTCCTTCCCCCTCCCTTACAGGCCTCTGCTGTTATCTTTATTCCTCGGCGCATCCCTACCCTGCTTATGCAGCCGGAACCTAACCTTGGGCCTCTGTCGCCTTGCTACATTGTTTTCGCAGTGTCAGCTATTTTATGGAAGCCAGAATGCCAGTTAATATTCTTGCTTAAAAGCCAAGTTCCAAATAGTGGTTATACATTGTGCTATTATAAGAAAAACAGGTATATTGTAAACTTAAAATTCTATCCTACATCTCACATTCCCCCCTTAGAATCATTAACTCAGTTTTCCTTTAATGATTCTCCTTGCATAGCTATAGCAGTTTTATATGATTCAGCCTCCTCTTCTTCGCTATCTTCTTGTATCATTTGATCATACATTGCTGGCATTGTCAAGTTAGTCTGCTGTTGCACAAGCCTAGTTATACATGCACTTATGAACTTAATGATACATGGAATCAAACGAGGCAAAATAGCAAGCAATAATATCATGATAAAAACAAATACTAAAATTCCCTTAAGCCATCCAAAGCTAGGTATCCACAATGTTAACCATGACATGTCCCAGCCTTTCCATTCTTGGTCTGGTACATAACAAACAACACAAGCAATATTATTTTTATTTGTTCTCCCCCCTTAGCAGGGTTTGATCCCCAAATGTCTCTTTTTCTGCTTGTCGGTGGCAATCAATACAAGGCACAGCCTAGTTTACTTCTTAGGCAACGTTTTGTTTGACCATGATTCGAGCCACACACAATTTCTCTGTTAGAGAAGTTTAAAAGGCGTCTAGCAAAGCAAATGACAATCCTTTGTGTCTCTTGCACTTGCCCCAGGTGCTAGTCCAGCCATTGCTTTTTTTGTGTTCTGCTCTCCATCTTGATAACCACAAAGGAGCAGGGAGTTTGCATCTGCCAGCAGACAGCTCTTTGGGTTAATTTGGATCAATGTTTCATTGATCCTGATCAGCAATCCCCTCCTTTAACTGGTAATGGATGCAAAACCAAGTGTTACTCCCCTCCAAACCTGATTTGGGACACACATGACTGTGATCAAACAGACCCCACCCCCAAATCTCAAGGAGGCAAACGGAGGTCAGTCCTTCTAAAAGTCCTTCTTTGTGCCACTTTTGCCATGGTCAGTGGTCACAGTCTATATACTTGGCAGTCATTTTCCAGAAGGCACATGTTGAATTTGACAAGCCATTGATCACTGGCATGGGGCTTCTCCACACCGACAAATGGCACCAATACACATGATTCTTTTCTCACAAAGCTGAGGAGCCTCTCCTTTTAGTGACTCCACTCTCCTGGGATTCAATCCGTAGCAACTTCAAGAGAGAGAGATGACAACTCTCTGTGCAAGTGGAGTCTGAAAAATATAACTAAAAGAGTTTAGCTTCAGTTAGTACCTGCCTTTGGCTCTTGACTCTTTCGGTTCCAGAGAGTTCGAGTTCAGACCTATTAAGATAAATGTTAAAGGAGTTAAATCCATGTTGCTTTCTAGCAGCTCATAATACTTCCTTAGCTATTTTGCCAGTCAACCTGAAATATAAAAAAAAAAAAACATTAAAAATTCAGCAGAGCTGAGACCTTTCTCCTGATCCTTTATATATGGGGCCCAAACACCACATAAAATATAAACAAACAAAATAAAAACAATTTTCTTAACAATATTTCATTGTTCCTGGCAGGATTTCAATAATTCTTTTATAGGGAAATTCCCTAACTCATCTTTTCCTCCTCGGGGTGACAATTCTCGGTCTTCCGGATTTTCATTGCCCCCTCCCATAACCTCAAAACCTTTCCTCGGACCCCTCCTTTTCTATCCTAATTCCCTATTCTATCTAAAGGGGATTTATATGCAAACAATATTTAAACCAATTTTCAATATAGAATTGACATTTTATAAATTGAGTTTTTATAACCTGAATCCTGATATGCTGGTTATAATAGTCTTTGATCACTTTCAATATTTAAACCACGTTTCTTTGCTCTCTTTTTCTGTTTTGGTGGTTGAAGATTACCAAGGCTACCTTGCAAGGTTGTTGTTGCATCAAGCCTTCTGCACATGGCTATTAAATCCATTAAACCTTTCCTACTGAAACAACTTCTTTAAACAACAAAGAAGAGAAATGACATACACATTTTCAAACAACAATATTCAAATAACACAAAACTTTGATTCTTATAACCACATATAACCAAATCAAAAGAACAATTAATCATTATTCTTGTGTTCCTCTTTTGGCAGAGATTAGACTATCCCCATTTAAAACCACAGACTTTGACTGTTGCAACTTCTGTGATTAATTCAAACAATGCCATTTAAGATTTTTATTCGTGCCTTTCCAAAATACAACCATTGCCTATCTTGTCATCATTTAATTCCTTCATTATTTTCTTGTGAGCTTGGTACCTTTTTCACTTATTCAGTTTTAACTTTAAATCCCTTCATTTGTACACACAAACACATAGCTAACCCATGGCTAGCTGGACAAGAGGCACTTTTTCAATTGATGCCCCTCTTATATTTAGCAGGGGGAGAGTAACTGCCCCCCTTTCACCCCAGCACAGTGTCTTTTCTGGTGGCTGTTTGCTGGTGGTGTTCAACATTTTTTTCTTTATTATTATTGTGACCCCTTTTGGGACAGGGAGCCATTTAGTCATTTGATTTTTGTAATAATAGCATCCCTGGTTAAAATGGCTATTAGTTAACCTTATTCTCCAACACACACCCCTTCCCATCAGGGAGGGCTTATTTTCCACCTTCTCCTTTTCCATTTCAATCTCCCTGTTTATTATAGTCATCCCAGGTGGGTTGTGTTCTGCCCATACCCTTTCTGGATTTCAATTATTTGGGGGTGGAGGGCATTAGTTCACCCCTCACTTCTGCCAGAACAGCCAATAGTCTCCAGGCATTTTCTCGGGGCACTGTTATGGACAACATACGTGAGACCAGCCTGTCACTGGTTATGAAGACTGGCTAGCCTTACTGGTGTGTTCCACTGGGGATGTATGATACTCAGGAGTACATCCCATTGTGTTTAGTAGTGCTTGCTCCCAAGGAAATGTGATTGGGATTTCAGTTTGAGTTTTTACAAGTGGGGCAGGATTTCAATGGCTGCCCTTACTTTAGCTGGGACTTGTATATTTCCACCCATGTGTTGTCCTACTGAAAGAACATGTCTTGTTACTAAACATAAGTTTATTTACATGTTTCATTAATCACTATCCAGACCTCTAGGGGTTGACCTGTCCTGCAGGTGTCTGCTAATTCTAAGAAATTATCTGTTCCTCTTCCTCTTCTTTCTTCTCCGTCTTTTCTAGCATGGCCTACACTGCATGGCTGATGTCTAGGGTGGATTTCTCAGACACTCTTATCTCCCTTCTCCCCCTCCTCAGACACTCTTATCTCCCTTCTCCCCCTCCTGTTTTCCTGGCAAAACACATTCTCAAGCTAAGGAGGAAGGAGGACCTGTCTTTTGCTTTTCTGGCCAGCGAATCTTTCCTTGGGTCTCCAACCAAGGCTTGTCCAACATTACCTCTTACGCCTATTTTAAAACATACACTTTCCATCATCTCGACTTGCCATTTTCCTCTGTATTTCTGCTACAGTTCCATTTACCACCACAAGTCAAAAACATGCCACATTATTTTATCAGAGCCTGGGGGGGGGGGGAGGAGGCAAACTGGCCTTATGGAGTGTAAAAGACAGGGGCTGAGCCAACTGGAGGGCTAGGTCCACCAGACAGTTGTTGGGAAGCCTGGTGAATCCGGGCTCTGGCTCTAGCCATTGCTGCTCCCCCCCCCTAAAAATGAGTTCAAAATAAACCTTGTGCCCTTCCAGTAAAATTCCTTCCAGAGGCCCCGATTGTTATAGGGCAAAAGAAACATATACACACATTTTCCCATTATTTTTAAGTCATTATTCATTTCACATTAATTTCCCCATTAGCACTGGGAGAACCTTTGCATCAACAACTTCACCACTCCCTCCTTCTTGGAATGTCTTGCACACAATACTGGCTTCTGGAGCCAGCATTCCCTTGTACCAATTTAATTAAGTTCCCCAGAATTGTCAGATCCATTACAAAGCTCCCATCATACATCCCTCTTTTAAGATATTTAAAAAGTGTACTCACTTTAAGTTGCAGCAAAAGGCTTTCATCCACGCATTTTTCCTTTATTTACCATTTTTTTTGTCAATTTTGCTAGGTTTCAGCATTCTTTCATCACAATCAATCCACATTTTCCTTTGTTTACCACTTGTTTCTGGTAGAGTGAATCAACAACATATTTAAACACATTTCCCAGGCATTATTTTGAGTTTTGGGATACTGTTCAGACCAAACCAGACACCTTGTTTCCTTCTCATTATACTTAGAAATCACCTTAACACACTTAAAAATCACTATGCGCATTAGAACACTTTTTGTGGGATGGGAAGAAGAGCATGCACTGCCTGTTAAACAAAATTCCATGAGGGAACCCAGGGTGATCAGTCCGGAATTCCCCAGGGAACCTAACAGTGCATTTCTTCTTTTTCATCAAATATCTCACCCCTAATACTTAAATACTCTACAAAAACAAACACACCCCTAAAAATACACACTCACAAGGAGTCAAAATCAAGCCATCATAAACACGAATGAAATGAAACACGTGCATTTTCTAAACTTCTCATTCGTTGCAACAAACATCAGTCAGTTGATAATCATTCACACACAAGCTCTCTCTTTTGCACAAAGATCAGCCATCTCTTCCAGCCAGACACAACCCATGCTGCCTCCGTTCTCTGATCACATCGCTGGCTCCCCCACACACAGAACTCCGCTCTCACTTTTTTCCTCTACATTAAAAACACACTATTTGTCTTGTAAATTCACCTCTCTTTCTCTTGCAAGGCCACACCCTCTCCTGTTTAATACCTCCAACTTTCTTCTTCATAGCCATAGGCTTATTTGAAATTTACACCCGAGACCACGGAGACCCTAAAAACTAATCAGGCACTTTTCCTGAACCAACAAGTACACTCAAACGTCAAGTTCCCTTTTTCAGTCTCCCCATATCCAGCTTCCCGTTGCCTTTCTTTCACACAAAAAAAACTCCCATCAGTAAACCACTCTTCTCCTACTGATCTCTGCCTTTCCATCTGCTTCCTTGTCCCTGTTTATGGCTGTTGCCATCATAAATCACTCTTCCTCTCTCTGCCTCAACTCCCTGTAACCAAACATCACGTGCTATTTCTGGCTGCTCCAATCTTAAATCTCCCTATAAAGATTTTTCACCATATAATCCAACAACATACATGTTAACTGGATGAATCTCACTCCCATCCATAACTTAATTACAAAATAAAACACAAAACATGGGCACACACACTTTATAAATGCCTCCACACCTTTTCACATTCACACCTCACAAAACCCCCATCTCCAATGTGTCCTGGGCTTACGTTCCAGACAAACAAGACAACACAAGGGCAAAATCCATGCCGGCCAGTAAAGGGTCTGGCTTGGCTAAAAAAACAATGAGGGAAGACAATACACTCCAGTCACGCACCAACCCAACCTGTGGACCACGAGGTTGTGGGGGTGTTGCCACACACCCCCTCCAGTCCGAGCAGGGGTGGCTAATCCCTGCTACACCTTGGGACGTCCCTCCTCTGCGCGCCCTATACGATACCTGCCGCGGTCCTCCTGCTTGCTGTCAACCTCGTCCTTCATGTCCATATATCGGTGGGCACCTGGGTTTTTCTCCCGCGGCTAGAACTCCACCTGTTCTCTAAAAATTTAGAGTGGCGCCAACAGGGAAGGGTTGTTGCCGTCAGAGAACCTCCTGAGGCTCCACCGAAGGACAGGTAACACACCACTGTGACCATCCGAGCTGTCACGGCACCAGAAATGTAACCTGGAGGCTAATTAAAAATCAGACACCGGATGGCAGGAGGAGGAATTACCGAACAGCAGTTTTTATTGAAAAACAAGTGATATCACTGGCAACACAGCTCCAAGCTTAGATCAGCAACAAGGAGGGGCTGCGGCCCTGAGGATAGCATGAGTGTGAACGTTTATACCTTTCAGTCATTCCAAAAAACATGAAAAACACGTCACTGCGTTTGGAGTACATACATTGGTTATCTGAGTGCATACATTGATTGTCTCCACCCCCATTGACCACCCCAATTAATTAGGTTTCATAACTTCCGTTTCCCAAATAAGTTTTGTTTACTAGATGAGCCTCCTTCCCCCTCCCTTACAGGCCTCTGCTGTTATCTTTATTCCTCGGCGCATCCCTACCCTGCTTATGCAGCCGGAACCTAACCTTGGGCCTCTGTCGCCTTGCTACATTATTTTCGCAGTGTCAGCTATTTTATGGAAGCCAGAATGCCAGTTAATATTCTTGCTTAAAAGCCAAGTTCCAAATAGTGGTTATACATTGTGCTATTATAAGAAAAACAGGTATATTGTAAACTTAAAATTCTATCCTACATCTCACACCACTGAGCTTTGTCCCTCCCACCAGGAGCATCTGAACAGTCCCATTAATAAATGTTCAATTGTCCAGCAGCCCAATGTTCTACTTTTCCTTGCAAGCTATGTCATGAAAACTATAACATCCAAATTGTGCTCCTGTGAGCAGAGATAAAGAATTCAATTTACTACTAGGATTTCTACACATGATTACGAGCACGTCTCACAGCTACTTCTGGCATTAGTATTAGACGCACACGAGCACACACTCTAGGATGCGGGAAAACAGCAAAGGCTGCACAGTTGTTGCCAACACATTCTCACAACCTGTTCCTACAACCTCTTTTGGCGGAGGATAGCATAGAAAGATGCAGTAGCTAGGCAAAATTACACCAAACACTGTAGTCATTTGTATGCCCGCCACATCGTACTTTACTGATTAATGATGGTTATGTCCTGGGTAGCTGGAAATTGAAATAACATTGAAATATTGAAATAAATGTGAACTTTCCAGGCCAGAGAAAACCCACGCAGACATGGGGAGAACGTTCAAACTCCATACAGACAGTGGCCCTGGCCAGGAATTGATTTTTTTTCTCTTAAAAACTTTAAAACGAAACGACTTATAACTAAACAACTTTAAGTGAGGACTTGCTGTACCTTAACAACACTATGGTCAGCATCACGAAGAATAGCTAGTATTGTATCATTTCCAGACATAGGTTCACAAGACCAGGGCCAAGTCATGTTCAATAAATAACAGGCAGATAATCTAGTTATGAATACGTTTATTAAAATCAATTGGTCGATTCAATGGAACAGAAACGACATCAAAGTTCAAAGGATTCCAGATGCCTCAAAACAGAGGGATTTTCCCCCAAAATAGAGGGATTACATAGTAGGTTTCCTGTAGGAAGAGGGCGGTACCCTGAGGAAGAAGTGTGCACCTGACATTGGTGGGGTAATTCCTGCCCTTCAGCCCCAAGGGGAGCTGCCACCTGGATGAACTGTCAAGAGATGGTTAAACAATAAAAGTTGTGATTCTCATGAATCTAGTCTTCACATTCACAGCTAAAACCCTGAGAACTAAACGACAACGTGTGCTCTAGACAAAATGCCCAAAATTAGCCGCAGCAGTGGCATTCTGTATATTCTAATGTTCTACACGTCAGCGCTGCTTTATTTCTTATCTTAAGCCAACAACAGTGTCAACACATTTTATTCAAACAGTTTAATTTGTATTTTACGCTATCCTAAAGGCCGAAGGATAAAAATATTTTCTCACACATTAACTAAAAATGGTAGAAAAGGTAAATGAGTCTCTCTCTCTCTCTCTCTCTCTCTCTCTCTCACACACACACACACACACACACACACACAAATGTTGTTAACCTCTTAGTTTCTGGTTACAAGTCCAAATGCTGAATGGTTTTACAATGGTATTCCGTAGTCACCAAGGATGCCTTTTCAGTACAAAATATGGCACATGGAGCAAATTATTTGGGGGACACTCTGTTGCTCTTCACAGTGAAAGGTGTGTGAGGAAGGAGGGCACTCACTGAATGCCAAAAGGCCATAGGACAGCAGTACAATCTTGGAACTGCATTGTGTTCTGCATCAGATGCAGACACCAGTCTGCAAGGGTGACTGTAAGGAAAGCAGTCAAGCCTTAAAGTTATGAAAAACAGTTGCTGAGAGACTAAGGGCGCAATCCAATCCTACTTACGCTGCCATTGTAACCAGCGGCGCAGCAAAACCGGGAGGCCCTAGAACAGGAAGGGGATTCAAATCCCCTTTGAATTCCCCTTTTGGAGGGGATTTGAATCCCCTTTCCGTTCTGGGGCCTCCCGTTTTCGCTGGGCTGCTGGTTACAACGGCGGCGTAAGTAGGATTGGATTGCACCCAAGGAGATCTTTCAGCCTTCTCACCATGCAGAGGCAGTGGAAGTGCTCCCAGTCATCAGAGCAAACTGACTTCCAAGCCAAACGCAACGGATCTATATCCACCGGACCATAAAATTAGTTTGCACTTGCCTGTACCTATTGTTCAAGGGTGGTTCCATACATTCACACAAATGAAGTCAGGCCAACATGGGAGTATGCTCTAGAACAGCGGAAGTTCTCCCCGTGAGGCGGGGAGAACTTTGAGTGTTTGCGGGGGCGGAGCCAACAGCGGCAGCAATCCGGGGATCACCGCTGCAACAACTGCTGTCAATACTGCCCCCGCTGTACTTACCGGGGCTTTGGGGAGGCCTGCGCAACCTTCTGCAGGCCTCCCTGATCTTCGGATCGCCATCTTGCGGCAATCTTCTGGCTCTTCCATTTTTTGCGAAAACCGGAAGTACCTAAAGATCGCAGCAAGACAGCGATCCGAAGATCGGGGAGGCCTGCAGAAGGTCACGCAGGCCTCCCCCAAGCCCCGGTAAGTATAGTGGGGGCGTTTTCGGGCACTTTGGTGGCGGCGGCGATCCTCTGGATTGCCGCCTCCGCCACCATGCTGTCCCCGCCCCTTAAGGGGGCAGGGGGCAGCAGCGGTTCTCAATTGTGGGTCGCAATCCACCATTTGAGAACCGCTGCTCTAGAAAGTTACAATAGTTTCATAGCGAAGACAAGCCTCTCATCTGAGATATTAAAGTATATTATTGCAATTGTGATAGTCAGGCTTTCATATTGTGCATTGCAAGGGGTCAACAGTGTGATGAGACAGCATCCACTACTTATAATATTGACCTGTCAGGGTTGTTGTAAGGATTACAACAAGATAATTATATGCAATGCTTTGAACATTCTGAAGAGCAATGTACATGCTAAGTATCACAATAATAGATCACAGCGACAACTTGTACGGGACTTTGCCCTCCTTCCCTGCCTCACCCTGAAAAAAACAACAGGTAGGGAGAAAGCTGCCCCTTTGTGGAAAGCCTTGCCCAGCTTAGGTAACTTATCTGGACCTCTAGATAAGTCAATCAGAACTTGGTGTAGCCCATGTCTGAAAAAGAAGATAACTGCCTTCAAGCTACACGTAAGCCAACCTCAACACACAACTTTCCCTATAAAACAGAATGCTAAATTGTTCCATTAATGTCTTAATCAAGGATTAGAAATGTATTGCTCTCAGAAAATGAGTTAACTAGAAGGAAACAATGTTTAGTAACATGCAACATAAATTAAAATCTAAAGCAGGCAAGGTCCAGTTTTCCTTAATACAGTGAGGCCCCAGTATCTGCAGGGGATAGGTTCTTGGCCTTCCCCTCCGTGGACACTAGGAACCCGCAGATGGGGGGGGGAACGCTATCCTCGTGCCCCCCCACGCCCTTCTTACCTTTACTTCTTGCTTAAGCAGAACGCTATACTGTAAACAGCGGCATGCTGCTTACAGCACAGAGCCAGAATGATTCTAGCAAGGAGCCTCGGTGTTAGAGAGGCTCCAAACAGTTTGTTTCCTGTTAACATCCTGAGCCTCTCTAGCACTGAGGCTCCTTGCTAGAATCATTCAGGTTCTGCGCTTATAAACGGTATGCTGCTGCCTATAGAGTTCTGTTTACAGAAGAACTGTTTAAGAACAACATTTAAACAAGAAATAAAGAAACAAGAAACCATGGATACCAGATCCGCAGACCCCCCCCCCCGGTACTACATATTACTAACTCTAATGGGCACCCACCCAGTACTTAGATTCTTTTGTTACCTCAGTATCAGTACTGCTCCTTGCCTGCACTGCCAGATTAAAGGTTGATTCACATTACAGGAATCCAGGCGTGTTACGGATCTCCGGAGCATAGCGCGGAGCTCTTTGACAGCATTTCGGAAGCTTGCAGAGCAGCTGCGAGCTCCGCAATGCAGAGGCTGGAAAAATGGCTTCCCCTCATCTTTTGAGGGGTCGGGCTTCGTGGAGCTGGGTGGGTTCACGGAGCTACTGCAGCCTACCAATTGGATGAGAGGGGGGAGAGTGGCTGCATGCCAATCAGAACTACCTCCAATCACCTTCATAAGAAGGCGGGACAGCAGGAGGGCTTCCGGCCAGCTCTGCGCGCTGGGGCAGGGGCATCCGCTCCTGGAAAAGGGTAGGGTGAATCACCCTTAAGGTTAAAAGCCCCAGGCCTTGGGGAAGAAACTGGCCATACACCTCCACTGTACGCCAGCAACAGATCTTGAAAATTGCGTTAACGTGGGTATAGGGAGAAGCCATAGCTCGGTCTCCTCTCATATAGTCTGATTGGGGCTTCTCATGTTCTTGTGATGGTGGGTGAAGAAGCATCACTACTGTGGGTTCCATTCTGCTGAGGAAATGTAGAAACCCAGTCTGGACAGAAATGCCATTCCTCATAACCTTCTAGCATTAACATTTCATTTGATAATATATCCAATACTTACGTTTTATTATTTTTCTCTCTAACAGTAATTCTACACCCAAGACTAACCCAAATATAAATACTGTGCATTTATGTGGGCATTTGCACAGAACGTTTGTTATACCGTTCAACTCTGAATACAGTCTTTGGTTACCTTTTATAATTTTTAACATGAAACAGGAGCAAGCAGGAATGCTTCTTACCTGGCAAGTCAAAGTGATTTCCTAGAAATCAGGTAATTAAAATTTATTTATTTTTATCAGCTTTCTGAGAAGTATCTGCAGTAATTATTCCCCCCACCCAAATATTTCTATATGCATTTAGAATATATGCATTTGGAATACAAATAAGAACAGCCAAGAAATCAAAGGACAAATGAATCCTGACATTTCAGACTTGATCACCAACCTGCAATGAAGATTGGTGCAGTCACCAAAGCACACATTTGTGGGAAAGGATGCAAAGATTTTTACATAGTCACAAAGTGTATCATTTCACATAGTGTGCCATTTTACACAGTCACGTAGTGTACATAGTCACCATTTTCATATTTCAACATTCAGTATCTTCATGGCTTAGTCAGAATTTGGGAATCATGCAAATGAGAGTAATTTAAGTAATCCTTGCTTATGTTCTCAAAACAAAGTGTTCATTAATTAGAATGAATTTCCCTTGGGAAATTCTTTTTTCATTTAACTAAGAAACACATACTAAAGTATAAAGCTGAATTTTAAAATAAAAGTTGTTCTGGCTATCCTTCTAAACACTAAACTTTAAATAATGTACATATAAAGGAAATGTCAATTACAACATTCTTGTGGAAAGCACAATGTTATTTTCCAGTACATAAAAAATTGTAAATTGAAAGTGAATTTAAAAATGAAAGCAGCTAAAGAGAGAGATCAAAAGTGCTTTAGTGTGCCTGCAGGATGGAAACACTGAGAGGACCTCATTCAGAGAAGAGAAGCCTGCAGGAATACACATAATCCAGTTTTTGGGTTCAGTTTCAGTCATTAGCTTGTTCTTCTGCAGAAGTTGCAATATATCCCTCCACTAAGGTCCTTCACAACTCCCTCTTTTATCAACTTTTGAAGAAATTTTCCTTCTGCAGTCACATTGTGCATAACTTGTTTATTCATTGCAGCCATGCAAACGTTTTCATAATAATGCAACGGGATGTTCGGTTGACTAAGATCATATCCAAACCCAGCTAAACTCACTTCATCACATAAATGCGTAGCTAAGACAACAGCAGTGACTCCAATGGTAGGGACATTCTAAAGGGGAGGGAGAAATGACATTCATAGATTAGAATATGCTTATTCCATATGCTTGGCACACTACCGCACTGTGCTAACATTCAACTGAATATTAACAAATATATACCATAGAAGAGAGCAGGGAAGGAATTAAAAGATCATCATCTTGTTTAAACTCTTACAATTGTAGGATTCCTTAGGCTTACAACAGCAGATGTTTCTTACCATTGATGGGGGGGGGGGAACTAAAGGAGAGGGAAGTGGATAATATGTACATGTAATTATGATGCTAAAATCTCTTGTTACATTTGGGGGACACAGGATTTTTCCTATGCTATTAATCTCTTTCCATTCACGTCCCAGGGGCTCTTTTATCTTCTTCCCTAATGTGCATATGAGAATGCCCAGTGGCAACTTACTCAGGGCTCCAACTGTCTCCTTTGTGTGAAAGACCAATGATGCCATCAGAGACAGAAGAATAGAGGGATATTGGGGGAGGGGGGGACAGAGAAGAAAGTGAACAGATCCATGCAATTCAGTTGGTGTTGTTCAGTCGTTAAGTCGTGTCCGACCCTTCGTGATCCCATGAACCATATCCCGCCAGGCCTTCCTGTCCTCTACTATCTTCCTGAGTTCGCTCATTTATGCAATTCAGAGGGAGAAAACCCAAGTAAGCTGCTGTGCATAGGGTGGGAAAGAACAAGGACTGAAGCAGAAAAAGAAAATTCAGAGATTCCAGAGGGCCCCAACAGAGAACATGAGTATTCTTCTTGCATATTTCATAGCTACTAATAATGTGCAGGGCTGTCCCAGCCATGATGCTAGGTGAAGTGACCTCTTCCACCAGCCTGCCTCCTGGCTGGCTGCTCATTCTTCTGGCTTGCTGCCATGATCCTCTTCCCATTTGTTCCCCTTCCCACAAAGACTACAGTGGCGGCAGCATCCTATCTCCTCCTCCAGCACCGCCATCGTGGAGGACATGGTACGTGCCACTGCTACAATCCCTCTTCCACTCACTTAGCTTTCCGGCCCATAAGGAAAGAGATTGAGAGAGATTGCGGTGGCACTGCTGGACTCATTGCTGCCATGATCTCTCCCTTCCTTTATGGCAGTAGTTCCCAACTTTTTTAGCACCGGGACCCCCTTTTGAAGAATGACAATCTGTCGGGACCCCCCTAGGACCTAGGGTAATGTCAGTAAGCAGGAAGTGATATTGCTTTTAATAAATTACACCGTTTAATAAATCACACTTTTTAAAATAAATCACATTTTTAAAGTTGTACTCATAAGCAGCCTCATTCGGGGGTGGGTGGAGGAGTGAGCTAATATTAACAGAGATGCTAAAGGACAAGCAGGAAGTAACACAAGGTGAGCAAACAAACCGCAAGAGAGCATCAGACACTTCTTTCTCTGCAGTGGAGGAGGAGTGAGCTAATATTAACAAAGATGCATTGGTCAGGAACGTTCCCACAACCGCTGGACGGTGAGGGAGGGAAAGGGGTGATAAAAGAGGACTTGGAGATTGCAGAGAAATTAAATGAGTTCTTTGCATCTGTCTTCACGGCAGAAGACCTCGGGCAGATACCGCTGCCCGAACGTCCACTCCTGACTAAAGAAGTAAGTGAAATAGAGGTTAAAAGAGAAGACATCTTAGACTTAATTGACAAATTAAAGATCAATAAGTCACTGGGCCCAGATGGCATCCACCCAAGAGTTCTGAAGGAACTCAAGAATGAACTTGCTGATATCTTGACAAAAATATGCAACTTGTCCCTTAAAACAGCCACTGTGCCAGAGGATTGGAGGATAGCTAATGTCACGCCAATCCTTAAAAAAGGAAGGAGAGGGGACCCAGGAAACTACAGGCCGGTCAGCCTAACATCTGTTCCAGGGAAGATGGTGGAAAGCCTCATCAAGGATAAAATCGGAAAACATATAGAAGGACAAGCTTTGCTGAAGGAGACTCAGCACGGCTTCTGCAAGGGTAAGTCTTGCCTCACAAACCTTTTAGAATTCTTTGAAAAGGTCAACAGGCATGTGGACGCGGGAGAACCCATGGATATTATATATCTGGATTTTCAGAAGACGTTTGACACAGTCCCTCATCAAAGGCTTCTGAAAAAACTCCATAGTCAGGGAATAAGGGGGCAGGTCTAACAAGGTGTAATAAGGGGGCTAACTTCACATACACGCTCATGGGTTCTGATCAGGCGAGAGATCTTGGGGTACTGGTGGACAGGTCGATGAAAGTGTCGACCCAGTGTGCGGCGGCTGTGAAGAAGGCCAATTCCATGCTTGGGATAATTAAAAAAGGGATTGAGAATAAAACGGCCAATATTATTATGCCGTGGTACAAATCGATGGTAAGGCCACATCTGGAGAATTGTGTCTAGTTCTGGTCGCCACATCTCAAAAAGGATATAGTGGAACTGGAAAAGGTGCAGAGGAGAGCGACCAAAATGATTAGTGGGCTGGGGCATCTCTCTTATGAGGAAAGGCTACAGTGTTTGGGGCTTTTCAGTCTAGAAAAAAGGCGGCTGAGGGGGGACATGATTGAGACGTATAAAATTATGCATGGGATGGAGAGAGTGGATAGAGAAAAGTTCTTTTCCCTCTCACATAACACTAGAACTAGGGGACATCCACTCAAATTGAGTGGAGGGAGGATTAAAACAAACAAACGAAAATATTTCTTTACCCAGTGTGTAATTGGTTTGTGGAACTCCTTGCCACAGGAGGTGGTGATGGCACCTGGCCTGGATGCCTTTAAAAGGGGATTGGACAGATTTATGGAGGAAAAGTCTGTCACAGGTTACAAGCCATGATGGGGAAAAGCAACCTCATGGTTATAGGAGTAGGTTTTCTCTGTGCCAGGTGCAAGGGAGTGGCGACAGGATACAGGTATGTTGTTGTCTTGTGTGCTCCCTGAGGCATCTGGTGGGGCCACTGTGTGATACAGGAAGCTGGACTAGATGGGCCTCTGGCCTGATCCAGCAGGGCTCTTCTTATGGTCTTATGTCCCCGCAGAAACTTCAAGACCACTTCATGACCCCCAGGTCGGGAACCACTGCTTTATGGAAAGGAGAGCAAGACAAGTGGGAGAGGTATTGCGGCAGTAGCATGTAACACATCCTCCACCTCATTGATCCTCTTCCTCTTTGCTTCAACAGACTAGGCAGGCAGTGAGGAGAGAACAGAAGAAGAACATTTCCCTCCTCTGTTCTCTCCCCAGGCTCTACCTGTCTAGCACGTGTGGGAAAAAAAACTGGGAAGAGGCTCAACAATGCCTGAACAATGAGGTGGTGGTAAGGCGACAGTGGTAGGAGTGGGTGTGGGGGGTGCACATGCAGAATAGAAAAACAAAGGGAGGGGCAGAAACTCTGGCACTGCTTCTGGTATCAGTCTGGCTTGGACCAGTGGGCCTGACGGTGTGTGTGGACTACTTCTGCACATGCGTAGACTTTAAGTAAGTGACAAGGAAAAATGGGGAGACAGAACTCTTAGGGATGCAATATGGAATCTAACAATTCTGTCTAAGCCCAACAGGTGTCAGCAAAATTGTCTTCATCAAGGACACAAAAAGAGATATTAAATGATGGAAAGGAATCCCACTAACTGTGATAGTCCTAGCAGATCCTGTTGATTCAATGCTACAAAACATAAAGTACAATCCATCACATCAGAGCATTACAAAGGAAAATAGATGAAACTCCCAAAATAAATGGCCCCAGATCTGGCATAGATGCCATTCTGTTATAAACCAAAAAAATAAACCAGTATATACTACAAATAGTATTTTATAGTGACTGAACAGCATGGGTTCTATCTCAAGTTATCCTTTTATTTACATAAGGGAGCTTGTGCATATGTAAGTGAAAGCATGTTGCATAAGATGTCACACATAAAAATGTCGGTACCTCACTGTTGTGCAGTTTCTTCCACATGGACTTGTGCAACCGCAAACAGAACTGAGCAAAATGCCACCTTACATCTACATGCACTTCTCAGAATTCAACCCAATGTGTTTCTGTCTCAAAAGATGCGCATGTGCGCGCACACACACACACACACACACACACACACACACCTTATCGAATCCCCAGAACTTCCACTTAGGCTTCGGGTACTTCAGAATATCCAGTGCTATCTCTTTAATGATTAGTGGGTTCAAAATGCGAAATTGTTTAGGTGTCACAGGTATTCTCTCAGGCACCTGCTTCCAAAAAAACAGTTGCATCCAAAGAGGCTAAGGAGAAAAACATCCAGATTATTACCAAGTTACCGACAATCCATTACCAAAAAGGTACAAGCAGCACCACCTAGGATCATTATTTTATATCATGTTTTTGAGCTAGTGTAATGAGTAGTAAGACTACATATTAACAATGTTCATTAGTGCACAGAACAGTTAAGACTTTATGCTAATGTTTAAGAAGGAGATACGCTACACCATTCCATTTTATGCAATAAATTAAGATGAACAGAAGAGCTTGAAGAACCTACTCTCTTTTCCATTTCTCATGGCATTACAATACCAGCTTACATGTACTTGCAAACGAACAACATCAAAAAAGACTTGCAGCGCAATCCTGGAAATAGTTCCAGTGACGGAACGAGTGTTCCGTTGCCGGAAGCTGTTACGAACGCGCCATAACACGTTCGCGACGACTCGGGAGTAAGGGAGGCTGGCGCAAGGCCGGCATCCCTCACTCCGGCGCCGGATCTCCACATGGATGGCGGCGGAAGGTAAACGCTCCATCGCTGGCCGCGTGGGTGGTCCAACCGGGCAAGGGAAGGGGGCATTGGCCTAGCTGGCCCGGGATGGAGTGGGGGATGGCGTCGGCCATATCCCCATCACCGCCAGGCCGGCTACGCCATTACACGGCCTCCTCTACTTTCCCCAGCTATTTAGCTGGCAGAAATCCGAGGAGGCCGGTGGGGCCGGCCCGGGTTTACACTCGGGGAAGGGGACGAGTGTTCCTTTCCCCGAGTAGACCTCCGGCCCGGCGGTCGACAGGCAGCCCATGCACAGGATCCGGCTGGCGGCCCTGGGCTGCCGGCTGGATCCTTAGTCAGGATTGCGCCCTTGGTGTGGTTGCAATCAACATGCCAGTTACAAGTTGTTCTTGTACATTAACCACTGTAGCTCCAAGGAAACAAAATGGGGAGTGGCTTGGTGTTCACAGTTAGGGTTTGTTAATGTAGTACTATCAAGGTGAACAGGAATTCTTACGGAAGGGTTTGTTGGCAAACACACCCTCTTGAATAAATCAAACCAGTGATTTGTAGATCAGCCAATGATGTTTCTCTTCTGCGATTTGAAAAGCACTCAGCCCATCAGCAAATGCTCACACAACCACTACACAATTTAGGCTACAATCCTAAATGCAGTTACCTGGGAGTAAGCGCCACTGAACAAAATGGGACGTACTGCTCCGTAAACATGTAGGATTGTCCTGTTAGTGAATGAAGCTTTCTGTCACCATTTTATATAGATTTACAGCTTCTCTTCCAGATTACTGAACTTTAATCATGAGCATGCCTCTTAACCAAACTATACACTGGCTATGAAATTGGATTAATATTCTCAGCATAGTGGGCAGAGTTTCAAGAATTTTTGAACAATAAACGTGACAGCTATATTGATTTTTACAACCTTGATAGCTGATGTTTTTAAAGAGTGTTCGGGGCCAGGCTCACCTGGTGGGGGGAGATCCTTTGGTCCCACTGCCGGAACACAGTGTGGCACAAACAGCCGCCCCTCGGTGTGTACCTCAGCAGGTAACTCAGGTTCCTGCGCAGCCTGCCCAAAGCTTAGCAGGCAGCCCGGTTGCTTTCACTGCCAAGTGCGGCACAGCTGGAGGGGGTAGGGCTGGACACGTGGGATCCCACAGCAACAGGGCATAAAATGACGGCAGGCCCAAGGCGAGGCAGAGGCCGACCAAGCCTCCATAGAGGAGTTGGCCAGTGTGATCAGGGAAGCAAAGCTGCCTGGCCCCATGGAAAAAGGTGTAGGTGTGACCATAACCTCCTCCCCATGGATGTTCTGAGGTCACTCGTGGGATGAAGTGGGGCCACACCCCCAGGAGTCCCGGACTGATGGTGCACCATAAAGGGTGCATCGATGGGATTTCCAGCCCCTCTGCCCCCTCCCTCCCCCTCCCTCTTTTGCCACGCCCCCCTCACAAAGGGTCAGATTAATTCCAAACAGAAATTGCTTATGGGAAATACACAATAAAATGATTTCAAAATCTAGACATTGTATAACATAAAACTAGAATATATAACAAAACTAGAAAGATGCATTTACTGTCATTACTTACCAGGGTTTCATTTTTCAACATTGCTTGAATCCAACTAAAATCAACACTTTTATATAAAGCAGCAACAAAGAGGCCATTTGGGTAATACTCGTGCTCAGACCAAGGGGCACCTTCTGGATATGTCATCCTTATGGTAGTTTTACTACCAACATCATTTGCATACCCCTGGATTGGTGCGTCATTTAATCTACAAGTAAAGAGAACGTATCAATGAGTTTTTATCCTAATCAGTTTCACAGGAAAAACTGAAATACTTCAGTGGTCTCACTTCATAGCCCTCACTTTTAAATTTACCTTGAAACAGCAAATCCTAGTCACAAACAATAGCAGAACAAAAGTTAAAGAATGGTCCTAACTGGAAAACTACCACCCACACACTGATCACAGTACAGACACTGCCATATATGGATCACAAATATAGCAACAAAGGCAGAGATGTTTTACCAAAGGTAAATAATCTTGATTGCCTTCAAGCAAGAATAATAAAATAATTAATCTCCAATTATGTACTCCAAACTAATGCCAGGCTATCTCGTTGAGCTAAGTCAGCAGGGCATGAATTGATTCTAATAATAAAGGTCCAAAATTAACAATAACTGATTTCAGACTGTAACCTAGCATTCCCCAACTGCTCATGCATCATAACCTTATTTATTAAAACAATGTTTCACATTTATCTGAGCCAAAGTTCAACTGAAGGCAACAGTTACTGTTTTCAATACTGAGCAACCATACTCTTTGCATAAAACATAAAAGTTTGAAAAAAAAACCTCCTATAGTCCTCCAAACTTCACACTATTCATACCATAATAAACTCATGCCCTTAAATGTTAATAGAAATGGTGTCCCTAAGATTAAATGTTGTTTTGCATTCCAATATTTCCTGAAATCTTCCCGATTCAAAAAGTATCGATTCCTTATTGTTGGATTATACTTGGTTTTTATTGACCAGGTTAATTTATGCATCTAGCAGGGCAATCCTGTCCAAAGCCCCGCGCTGGGATGCAGCGGCACTGAGCCAGGCTCTGCTGTATCCAGCGCGTGGCTGGAGGTCTCCTAGAGGTAAGGGGACGTTCGTCCCTTTACCCCATGTCGAGCCCCAGCAGCTTCTATGGGGTATTTGGATGTGAGCCAGCTAAATGGCTGGCACAAATCTGGGCAGTTCTGTGTCGGGCTTTCAAGCCCGGGAAGGGGAATAGGATTGAGCGGAGGAGGTCCCCTCTGAGCCCACCCCCTCCCAGACCTGATCCGCCCTCCTCCCCGCCCTGGAATGCCCCTCCCTCCACAGCCCAGCAGAAGCCTATCTGCTCCGGCAGGGGCTCCACTAGGATCTGGGGCCAGCAGGCCTTACAGCACGCTTGTGACAGCGCGCATGCTTGTTCCGCTGGCGGAAGCCAGCATAGGATTGGGCTGCCCGCCAAGTCCCATAATAAAGAGCGGAAGTTTTCATGGCCAGCAACAATTTTACAAGAAATAGGAAATACGGGTTTAGATGCCATGTAAAAAATTGTATTTTAAAGCAGTTAAAAACACGTTACAATCCAGTGGAGCAAGATTAAAATGTATGAGAAACTGAATTAAAAACAAATCACAAAAACATGTTTCATCCACGTCAGTGGACGTCTTCAGATGTACAGCAGCAACACGCCAGCTAGGTGTAAAATGCAATGAGTGCCACTGAAGAAGGCTTTAACTGACAAATAGCAACAGAAGACGGAATCGTGGCTGTGACCTGCAATAACCTTGCAAGATTCAAAGGTGCCTGAGGCGGTGCTGTAATTGCTTAGACAAGGTGCTCTTTCTTATTCAATATGGGAAGTCATTTGAAGGTATGGTGACAAGTGAATTTTGGCCTTTTTAGGCAATTTTGAAAATTCAATATCTCAAAAACGGGTGGACAAAAAAAATTGATTTTTTTTAAAAAAAACATCTCATGGTAAGGTACAAATGTACCAAAAATGAACAAAATCCATGACATTAAGTTTCAAAATGGATTTTTCATTGGTTGATTTGACATGGAATGACCCAGTTAAAGCCTTCTTCCGTGGCACCCAGTGCATTTTACATCTTGCTGGCACATTGCTGCTGTACACCAGAAGACGTCCACAGATGTGGACGAAACGTTGTGTGTTTGTGATTTGTTTTTAATTCAGTTTCTCATACGTTTTAATCTTGCTCCACTGGATTGTAACGTGTTTTTAACTGCTTTAAAATACAATTTTTTTTACATGGCATCTAAACCCGTATTTCCTATTTCTTGTAAAAAAAAGTCCCATAATTTCTCCATCTATTCTCTGGGTTTAGGGAGAGTAGCTGCCTCCCAATGCTTAGATAAAATGATCTTAGCTGTTATAGCCATATAGACTCCTTTGAACTAGGCACTTTGCACCAAACTTGTGTAAGAAGAAACAAGGCCAGAACTATATCATGTGTAATATTAAATTGTCAGTAAGTTTTCTGAGATGGGTTGATTATATATTTTGTGAACACATACATGCATTATTTTGGAATATTATGTACTTAGCATTTGGAACACTGTCTGAACAATTTTGGATATGCATTTTCTTTTTAGTCTAATATTGTGTTATCATTTAATTTCTCTTCATTATAAATTTGGATCAATGTGTCATTAAGTGTATTCACTAAAAAGAAACAATATAGAACTGTCTATGTGCCTGGTGCATTACAGAGGGGAAGACAACACTACATTTAGCTCATAATCTTAAACAGAAAAGCAATATATACCTTATAATAATATCAAACTGATTCAGGGCATAGCCCAATTCCAGTCCACGAAGTATCCCGCCACTCCCAACCACAACACAGCGCTTACAGTTCTTTGACTGCAAGCTTTCTGGTAAATCATGCTCAGGTAAGAGTTCCAGTAGATCCTGAAGTTTTTCTGAAAACTTGTGAAATCCAAAGGGTGGCTCATATTTAAAGACAGCTTTGTGTGTATTGACATTTTTTCTTACAAAAGGAGATGTGTTCATGTTATACTTCTCCACGAACAACCTGCCCATCTCCTCCTTCACAAAAGACGGTCGACATTCGGCTTGCAGAATTTGCTCAGCGTACTTTCGTGCTCTCTAGAATATTAAGGTGCAGAAGTTAAGCCACTCATATTAGCATATTCAAGGAACACAACTGCGTATGAATGTCAAATTTTCACCATGCATGTCTAGCATCTGTCCAGATGGTCCACTTAAGCATCTGTCCAGATAGCATCTTTCCAGATGGTGCCAGAGCCAGGATGGTGTAGTGGTTTGGGAGTTGGACTTAGACCTGGAAGATCCAGGTTCAAATCCCCGCTCAGCCACGAAGCTTCCTGGATGACCTTGGGCCAGTCAGTATCTCTCAGCCCCACCTACCTCACAGGGTTGTTGTGAGGACAAAAAGGAGGGGAGGAAATATGTACACCACTCTGAGCTCCTTGGAGGAAGGGTGGTATAAAAATGTGAAAAATAAATAAAATAAATATATCCCCTTCCCCACCCCTCTGTTTTGATTGTTGTGTCTCCCCCACAGCCACTTACTTCCTCCTGCCTAATTTTCCCCCTCTAAAAGTAATTCAGTAAAAGAAAAAAGGAAACGCGCTGCTAGTCGGTTTATCATCGATTAGAGTGCAAGCCACAAGTGGATCCACCAGTTCATTAGCAATGTTTTGAAGCCACCAACTTCAGCTAAAACAGGTACAGTAATTTACAGCAGCCTGACAAGGACAGCTTATGGAGAAAACAATTGCTCCAGTTTTTCATAGCTATTATTGCTCAAGCCACCCTGTGCCACATGTAGGGGCTGTTGGAAATAGGCAGGGCTCTTGGGGGCAGTATGCCATCTGGTCACTTAAGACCTTTACTTGGCCTGTCCTCTCTATGGTCCCTGAAGGGGTCCCCTGCCCCCGTTTCCTCCTCCTCCTTCCCAGCCACACTCTCTCTTCTTCTCTGACCAATGACCTGGGAAGACGTGCTATGGCTCTGTTGCCCAGAGGCCATCTTTCAGCATACCCCATGCAGGGAGAGAGAGCTACAGGGTCTCTCCATCTTCTAAGTGTTAGATAGACCTATGGTCTTAGCCAGACGCTGTACATATGAACATGACGCACGAGTAAACATTTTTCTCTTGCAACTTTAACCAGCCTCTGCCTCCTGTGTCTTTAATCATAGCAATCAGCCTGGGTGGAGGGAGGTTCCCTGATTACCACAGGGGAGGGGGGGTCCCGCTGCTTACTCTGTTGGAAGTGCCTCCCGGGCAAAGAGACATTTTGTGCTGATCTAGAGGCCACCGACTTGGTGGAGGCTTCAACACAAGTCCCACAGAATTTCATGCTGACTTTGGGCTGGTTCACTTCACACATGATCTAAATCAGTGATCTTCAACCTTGGGGATCGTTAACCCACTGGTGCTGCATTAAGTCATCCCCATTCTGGCCATCATCCTAAGACCACCATGTCATCTGGCACTCAGGATCAGCAACCCCCTCAACCCCCTTTCCTTCTCAACCTATCTCCCCAAGCGCTACTAAAGCTGTCCAGCCAGCACAGGCAGATCAGCTAATCTTGTGGGCCACTAAGTCTCCCTAAGTATCCAAGAAAGGCAGCTTTGCTCCCTTCCCCTGCTCCTTCAAGACTAGTGCCTCATTGCATGCTAAAGCTTCCTTCATCACCCTCTTACTGTCTTTGAGACCCCTCTTTGCCCAGGGAGACTAGTGTGTCTGGCTTCCTTGATGCCATGCCCCCTGCAACACAAACACTCTCAAGTCTCACAGAAATGGGATGTGTAACCTTGGTCTGCAATGCAACCTTGCCAAAGACCTACCAGCTCCTCACTATTTTCCTTGTTCTGTGAGTCACTCATCTTGGATGAGACACATTGACTGCAGACTACTTAGCATTTGGTACTTTTCCTCTCTGTTTGTGAATGTTGCGTGGTTGTATGTACGTGAAGCCATTTTCTGTTTTTGTACCTTTTTGTCTGGTACAAAAGCCTGGGGCCTCCTTCCTGAAACAAACTCCCTTGACTGATCCCTCAAGCCACATGAGAGCTAGGAAAAGTCCAAACTAGGGCTTTCCCATTGGAGATTCCAGTTATATCTCCCTTCAATGGCTTGGGACATTGGTTAATAGCCCAATCCTGACTAAGATCTGGTCGGCGGCCCCGGGGGCCGCCCGCCAGATCCTGTTCCCCAGCGGCAACATTGCCGCCGGAGCAGAGGTCTCCTTCCTCGAGTGTAACTGGGGCCAGGCCCTATCGGCCTCCGCGGATTTCTGCCAGCTATTTTGCTGGCAGAAATAAAGTAAAGGCTCTGGCGCCCAGTGGGCCGCCTGGGCCAATGGCCACCCTCCCTGCCCGCTGGATCCTAACTTACCGGGTCCGTCAATGGCGGGGTCGGGTCTGTCGCCGGAGCTGGGGAGACCGGCGTTGTGCCGGCCTTCCCTGCTCCCAAGGAGGTGAAAATGTGCCTTACGGCACGTTTGTGACTCATTCCGGCGCCGCAATGTTAGTGAAGATTGCGCAGTAAGAGTGATTGATTGGTGGGAGAAACTAGTTTCCCTTACTGCAAATGAGTGAAGTGTTTTCACAGCCTGTTCCCAGGCTCACCCCCTTGCCTGTAGCCCCCTGTTCACAGAGGCACTCCATGCTGCACCCTTTCATTGTGGTCTAAACAAACACTAAAACCCTTCCCCTTCTATCCCACAACTTCCACTTCCTTCCCCACAGGTTCCTTTGTGAAGCTCATGTAATCTCCCTATGTCCCGTCTCCCCCCATGGTTTTCCCCCTTCTTACTCTGTCACTTCTTCTTCTAAAGAGTTGCTCTTTCCTCCCCTCTCTTCCTTCTAACTGCTTTCCCCAGGGATACATATTGCATGAATATTGGCCATAGAATTCCCCTACCTAGAGTAAAATGAGTTAGTTCAGCTAGGCCCCAGTTTGAACCCCCTTTTTTGGTTTTGGACACTAAAATAAATCCTTTCTGCACTTTTGACCCTTGCCTCTGTTTTCCTTTCCCTGCCAAATTATACAGCTGTGCCAGTGGACACTACACAGGATCCCTGCACGTATGTACGTATGTGTGTGTGTGTGTGTGTGTGTGTTTTCCTCCTTGCAAGCATGTTACATAGGTTTTAAAAAGCGCTTCTGGAAACATGGCAGAACAATTTTCCATTCTGCAATAGCAACATTTATTAAAATTACATATAGAACCAACCTTTGCATGCTCAGGGGTCACATAATGAATTTTCAATATATCACACTGCTCAGGATCCAAGGCTAACTTGATCATGTAAAGGAGGGAGAGGCCAACCACGACGAGTATGACATGTCTAAAAATACAAAACAGCCATTTGTTATCTCTCTAGATTCTAGAAGTAAAATTTCTATTACATAACTGTTTGCTCACTGTAAAAAGTGCCCAACATTTTTATTAATATTCACAATTCAGTAAATAAGGATAACCGTTGTTGATTCCCCTACTATGCATATTTTTAGTTCTGAATCATTGTACATTTTCATGTAATTTTCTGGAACTGAAAACTAGATGACTTCTCTTTTGTATTCACTAACAAATCTGACACATTTTGACATGATAAAACTAGAAAATGCGCTTGTAATTCTGCCAATTTCTTTGACTATTTCTCCATCTGCGTAATTTCCTCCACCCTAATAAGAACATAAGAACATAAGACGAGCCTTGCTGGATCAGGCCAAAGGCCCATCTAGTCCAGCTTCCTGTATCACACAGTGGCCCCATCAGATGCCTCAGGGAGCACACAGCCAACAAGATAATGTTTCCTGCTGCCACTCCCCTGCACCTGGCACAGAGAAAACCTACTCCTACAACCAGGAGGTTGCTTATGGCTTGTAATCTGTGATGGTCTTTTCCTCCATGAATCTGTCCAAACCCCTTTTAAAGGCATCTAGGCCAGGTGCCATCACCACCTCCTGTGGCAAGGAGTTCCACAGATGAATTACACGCTGGGTAAAGAAATATTTTCTTTTGTCCGTTCTAACTCTCCCTCCGCTCAATTTTAGTGCATGTCCCCTGGTTCTGGTGTTGTGTGAGAGGGAGAAGAATTTCCCTCTATCCACTCTCTCCATCCCATGCATAATTTTATACGTCTCAATCATGTCCCCCCTCAGCCGCCTTTTTTCTAGACTGAAAAGCCCCAGACGCTGTAGCCTTTCTTCATAAGGGAGATGCCCCAGCCCACTAATCATTTTGGTCGCTCTCTTCTGCACCTTTTCCAGTTCCACTATATCCTTTTTGAGATGCGGCGACCAGAACTGGACACAATACTCTAGATGCGGCCTTACCATCGATTTGTACAACGGCATAATAATATTGGCCGTTTTATTCTCAATCCCTTTTTAATGATCCAGAGCATGGAATTGGCCTTCTTCACAGCCACCGCACACTGGGTCGACACCTTCATCGACCTGTCCACCAGTACCCCAAGATCTCTCGCCTGATCAGAACCCATGAGCGTGTATGTGAAGTTTTGATTTCTTTCCCCAATATGCATCACTTTACACTTACTTACACTGATGCGCATCTGCCATTTTGCTGCCCATTCTCCCAGTTTGGAGAGATCCTTCTGGAGCTCTTCACAATCCCTGCTGGTCTTAAACAGCCGGAAAAGTTTAGTGTCATCCGCAAACGTGGCCACCTCGCTGCTTATCCCCAACTCCAGGTCATTTATGAATAAGTTGAAAAGCACCGGTCCCAAGACCGATCCTTGGGGCACACCGCTTTTCACCTCTCGCCATTGTGAAAATTGCCCAGTGACTCCCACTTGCTGTTTCTTGGTCTTCAACCAGTTCCTAATCCATAGGGGGACCTGCCCCCTTATTCCCTGACTATGGAGTTTTTTCAGAAGCCTTTGATGAGGGACTGTGTCAAACGTCTTCTGAAAATCCAGATATATAATATCCATGGGTTCTCCCACATCCACATGCCTGTTGACCTTTTCAAAAAATTCTAAAAGGTTTGTGAGGCAAGACTTACCCTTGCAGAAGCCATGCTGAGTCTCCCTCAGCAAAGCTTGTTCTTCTATGTGTTTTAAGATGTTATCCTTGATGACGCTTTCCACCATCTTACCTGGAACAGATGTTAGGCTGATCGGCCTGTAGTTTGTCCCCTTCCCCTGGTGTAGCGCAGCCTCCATCGGCGGCCACATGGGCGATCCGGCGGCGGAGTAAGGGCTGTTAGCCTTGTGCCAGCGGCTCTTACTCGCAAGTCATTGCAAACGTGCTTTCTGGCACATTTGTGACGGCTTCCAGCAGTGGAGCACTCGCTCCCCTGGCAGTATTTTCTGCAGGATTGCGCTGCAAAGCTCATACAATTATGCATGGTGTGGAGGACATGGATAGAGAAACGTTTTTTCCGCCTCTCGCAATAGTAGAAACAGAGGAAATTCAATGAACCTGCTAGGCAGGAGCTTCAGGAAGGACAAAAGGAAGTACTTCTTCACACAGCACAAAATTGAGTTCCAGGATGGTGTAGTGGTTTGGGAGTTGAACGTTAGACCTGCAAGATCCAGGTTCAAATCCCCACTCAGCCACGAAGCTTCCTGGGTGACCTTGGGCTAGTCACCGTCTCTCAATCTAAATAAATAAATAAATCATCTTTAAAAAATGGGGGGGGCTAATTAGCATGTCACCAGAGCTGCTGTCTGAGCACCAGGGAGCTGTGATACATCCCGGCTCTCATAGCCGCATTTTATTTAAGGATGTCTTGTGCTGGGTTTGTAGGCTTCTGAGAATGCCACAAATGGGTGTGGCGAAACGTCAAACTTGTAACATCAGGCTTTGTTTATTTTTAAAATAAATATTTCAAATGACAGAGTTTCCTGGCAATATGTTAATTTTTAACTCTGAGATGTATAAAGCATCTGTTTCAGTGTTCGGTCAACATTGACACTTAACCAACCTTTAACCATCTTTACAACTTCTAGGCTACAACTGTTATTGAACTCCAGATGTGGGTGGAGTACTGTTTAAACTGTACTGTTTAAATCCAACAATTAGGCTTTTACTCCCTACCCAGCATGGGTACACACAACTAGCATTTCGACAAGAATTTGTACCTCTAATTTTGTTGACGGCAAAAAAAAAACAAAAAAAAACACCACTTACTTGAAAGAGCCTTTTACAAATCCACTTGGTCTTTTCATCTTTATGGGCAACCAGCTTAGAAAATAGCACAAAAGACCAGCATTGCTTATTCTGGTGAATTTTGCTATCTTCACTAATTTTGCTATCTTCATGCTGCAAAGGAAAACAATTTCTATTTAAAAAGCACTTATTTTGCACTGTAAAAGAAAACACCCAGCCATAATAATTGGTTTCTCCCTTCACAAGACAACTCTCTTTTTTCTGACCACAACATTTACTTGTGGCCCAACCCCAAGTAGAAATCCGCCTGTGGAGTGCGTGCTCCGCAGGCGGAGGGTGCCATAAACGTGCCATAAAGTGTGTTTTCAGAACCCGGGGAGTAAGCGCAGAGGCCGGCAGCCTGTACTCCGCCTCCCGGACAACCCTGCAGTCGCCAGTGCAGGTAAGATTTATAATACAATAATAATATACAGTATTTATATACCGTCTTTCTTGGTCATTGGATTTCTCCTCTGACTTTAATTCAAGGCGGTGTACATGGGCAGGCTGTCCTAACCCCCCTTGGGTTTTTTTACAATATATACCGTAAAAATGTCCAATCTTTCATGAACAGCTACATTTTCCAGGTGGTATCCTTTTTGCAGTCTGACTATTCTGCTGGATGGTGCCTCCCACACTCGACCGACGCAGCTGGAAGCTCTTATCTCTCCTCCCAGAGGCTTTCATAGCTTTTTGTCGGCGACATGTCTCGAACTTGTCAAGTTCACCAGTCTTCAGGCTTACAAGATGGCAGCTCTCCCGACTGAGCCAGATTTGCACCGGTCGGTGCAGGGGTGGGGAGATGGGTGGGCCGGGCGGCAAGAGAGGTCAGCCGTTGGGCGAGCTGGCCTAGGAGTGGGCGGGGATATTGGCGGCAGGTGCCCCCGATATCCTGCTCCTGTTCCCGGCAGCCCTTTCCCCTCCGTCCCGGATATACATCGGCTCAAGAGCAGACGTACATCAGAGAAGGCCCAATGGGGCTGGGTAACCGTACACTGGGAGAAGGGGATGAACATTTCAAGGAAGGAATTGTTAGCCACAACTAGTCTAAGACCTTCTGGTGCCTGAGGCAGCATGCCAAATGCTGTCCCCCCCCCCCCCCCATTACCTGAGGTGGCAGTTTCAAACTGAGGTGGCAGTTTCTCCGACTCCAACATTATAGCCCATTGCTCTTCTCTCCTCAACACTTCTGATCTGTCCCCGCTTCCTTTTCTAATCCAGGAAGTGGGAAGAGGAAAAGGATCAGTGGAGGCAAGCAGATGGACGGGTCACCCCTCCCCCTGCCAATCTGTTGCCTGATGTGACGACTTCACTTAGCCTCAGGGATGGGCCAGCCCTGCTGTTAGCCTGCCATACTACAGGCTACTCACAAAATGCTAAGACACTGTTACAGTACAATCCTATGCACATCTACTCAGAAGTAAATCAAATTAAATTCAAGGGGCCTTCCTCACAGGAAAATGTGTACAGGATTGCAGCCTTACAGCCCGATCCTGACTATGATGCTGCCGCCAGTCTAAAGGACCGGCCACTGCATCCTCCTAGGCAGAATGCAGGCCACGCCGGCATGACTCAGGCTCACCTTGGGGGAAGGGGAAATTCAATAAGCGGCACAAGCCCCAATAGGCCTCCTCAGATACATGCCAGCTCAGGAGCTGTGTCGTGTTCGGGAAGGCCGTGTAAGGACATCCCCGCCTGGGACGGGGCACTGGATATCGGCACAACCCAGCACCGATATCCCCGCCCTCTCCCAGGCCAGGCCAGCCATTGGTCCCCTCCATCACCACTTCTGCCCACCCTCCCCACGCTCCTGCGCTGACTGGTGCTGGCCTTACCTATGTCGGGCAGCACAGGTCCAGTTCGGCGGCAGAGTGAGCGGTGCCGGCCTCCGCACCGGCGCCGCTTACTCCAAAGGAACCACAAACGTGCTTTATGGCACGTTCACGACTCCTTAGGCCGGTGGAGTGCGTGGTCTCCGCAGGAGATCACGAGATCAGGATTGCGCCGTTCGTCAAGTACAGAATTACGAGATCTTGTTCTTAAGCAACTCCCTCATGTAAGGTACAGCATTACATAAAGTTTGCACTTTGTCTAGCATGCAGAATGTATTTTGAGCCATAAGTAAATACATTATATCCACCTAGGATATTCCAAGGGAATTGTGAACTTCCTTTTTGTTTATGTCTGGTTAGAACAGTTGCTGATAAGAGTTAAATAAATTTAAGGAATAATCAATCATATGATATAACCAGGGGGGTTATCAGTATTAAAAGAGTTGTTAGTCTTTGTACTCACTCTATACCTTCAAGACTAAATTCAGATGGTGGTGGCTTCCTTAGGGATGTCTATTTAGTCATTATGACTGACATGTAGAAAAACTTTGAGCTAAATGCTGAGGGGATGGGGGAGAGAAACATAAGGGATTCACCTCTACCACCACCACCACCACCACCACCCCGCCCACAATTAAGGCAGCAGGCTGCTTAGTACAAAACCTTTGCTGCCAATCAGAAGGCTAACACATGTTCAATGGAACATCCTGTTCCATTCCGCTAGCATGAGATAATACATCTTTTAACAAAATTAATGGAGTCAAACATATGTTGCCATGACTTCTGGCAGCACATGAGAAGCGGAAAAAACAAAACAGGTTTCCAAAGTATTTTTATTAGGTGGTATCACCAAGTGGTGCTCGCACCGTGTCCACCAGCACAGAGCAGCTTTCTCACCCGCTCCTCCCACACAGCACTAGCCGTCTGCATTGCAGTTTCCAAGTACATCGATAGTGCTATTTAAAGTAGTGATCTTCAGCCTTGGGGTCGTGGTCCCAAGGTCCTGTACGAGTCAGCATTCTTCCCCTTAAGAGGAGTGCCGACTCAGCAGTGACATCAGGACGGCAACATCACTGCCAAGTTCACGCCGCTGCCGCCACCACATACTAAGTAAAAAAAGGGGGGGTTGCACTTACTCAGTGGCGGCAGCAGCTGGAGACGCCACACAACCCGGGTTCTTGCTGCTGCCTTAGACGGGTAAGTCCAAAACCTCCTTTTTTACTTAGGCGGAGGTGGTGCAAACCCGGAAGTGCTGTCGCCACCGTCACCATCAGGTCGCAACAACTTACAGTGACCTTTAGCTTCGGGTAAAGGTTGAAGATCATCGATTTAAAGAGTATTAACATCCAAGTGTAAAGCATGTGCATACTGTAATCCTATGAAGTAAACCTCATTGTGTTCAATGGGATTACTCTTATGTAAGTGTGCACAAGCAGGCTTACAGCGCAATCCTAGGCATGTCTACTCAGAAGTTCCATTGTGTTGGGTCTTACTCCCAGGAAAGTGTGTATATAGGATTGCAGACTTATAGTGCTAAGTGGTTAGTAACAAAATCTGTGAGACACCCCCTCGTAGGCACAAATGGGAAACTGGTCATTCATGGGGTAGGGGGAGAAGCTTCAAAAGTGATCCTCAAACTTGACACTGATTAATTGTTCACCAGACTGGCCCTTATTGCAACACAGAATTAAGGCTATTTTGTTGGCTTCTGGGCAAAAACGGTGCAAAGAAAAACAGCAGCTTAGGTTTGCATTTCTTTTTCTTTTTTAAGCGCTTATATTTATGCCTTAACTCTACACCTGGGTTGAGGGGAATGGTTACCATCCATAGTCTATTTTATTGTATTTATAATACAGTAGTATTTGTTAGCTGCTCTTCAGAAGAATGAGAGTTTCTCCTCATTCTTCTGAAGAGCATTCCTAACCAACTTTTCAGCGCTGAGTGCCAAACAATAAAATGCAATCTAGTTCCAAATTCTGCTCTATGGCAGGATACCCTTTATCCTCTAGCATCTGCAGTATTTGAATGGTTAGCCTTTTCTTGAAAGACTCTGAAAAAGACCAAGAACCTTAAGCACATTAAAACGTTTCAGCATAAGCTTTCATGGATCAGCATTCACTGCGTCAGATGCATGGTATCATCCTCAGCTGACAGATATATAGCTACATGCACATACATCTGAACAGAGAAAGAAAAATATTGTAAGAGAGCTATGAGATGGCAGAGATAGAGTCAGTGATCATCAAAGTTAAAAACGTGAGGGAGGATAAATACAGTGTATAGTGATTTGGCATAGCCTTCCTGGCTATGCTGAGTCCAAATCCATTTGTAAAATAAGTACTGTATATTTTATTTGTATATGTTTATTATATTATTATATAATATATTAATATATACTATATTATATATTATTTGTGTATGTATATTTTATTTGTATATGTTTACAGATAGAAAGCCCTTTCTATGTTTAATATCCCACCAAACTTTCTCAAAAGTTGTTAAAAATCTAGTTATTCCATATTGCTTTTCTAGATACAATAGTCAGTGATGAATCTGAAACAATTTTTCACCAAATACAGGCGGGCCCCCATATCCACGGATTCGCTATCGATGGTTTCAGTTATCCACGGATTGTGGGGGACCCCCCCCCCGCTTTTACTTTTTTCCCCAGTAAAAGCTTACTATTTCTTCCTTAAACAAACAGGAGAAGCAGCCTCTGGCTGCTTATTGCAGGCAAGTAGAACGAGACTAAGGGTGCAATTCAAACCTACTTAGGCCGCCATTGTAACCAGCGGCCCAGCGAAAACGAGAGGCCCCAGAATGGAAAGGGGATTCAAATCCCCTTTGAATTCCCCTTTTGGAGGGGATTTGAATCCCCTTTCCGTTCTGGGGCCTCCCGTTCTCGCTGGGCCGCTGGTTACAATGGCGATCTAAGTAGGTTTGGATTGCGCCCCCAGTCCTAGAGAGGTTCTGCAAGGTTAACAGAAACCTTGCAGAGCCTCTCTAGGACTTAGTCTCGTTCTACTTGCCTGCAATGGATGCTGCTTCTCTGTTTTAAGGAAGAAATAAAGCTTGCTGAAAGAAAAATAAGAGCTGGGGGGGCACACATGCCTGTCTGCAGGGGAGGTAGGGTGGGGTCTCAGGAAACCATGGAGGGGGTGTTTGCTCCTATCCACGGTTTCAAGTATTCACGGAGGGGCCTGGAACATATCCCCAGCGGATATGGGGGGAGTACTGTAAGTTACTAAAGTAAACTGCTACTCTCCAGTATTTTAAAGCTATGAGTGGATTCTTAAGAGACTAAAAATGTCATTCTTTCTGCATTCCTTCATTTTTTCTTCACATTATTATCTGTGTTGATTTTAAATGCTGCTATGCATTTTAATATAGAAAGTTGATGTAGCCTAATTAATACACTGCGGGTGGCGCAGTGGGTTAAACCGCTGAACCATGAGCTGTCGATCAAAAGGTCGGCAGTTTGAATCCGCGACGGGGTGAGCTCTCGTTGCTTGGCCAGCTCCTACCAACCTAGCAGTTCCAAAGCATGTTAATGCGAGTAGATAAATAGGTACTGCTTGCGGGAAGGTAAACAGCGCTCCGTGTTCCAGCTGCATGCTATGCGCTGCAGCAAGGAGAGTCATGTCGGCCACATGACCACGGAGGCGTCTTTGGACAACGCTGGCTCTTCAGCTTTGAAATGGGGATGAGCACCACACCCTAGCGTCGGACACAACAGGACTTAATTGTCAGAGGTCACCTTTACCTTAATTAATACACACTGAACTGAGCTTCCTCTCAGATAACTTCTTGGGCCAATTGAGTTTCCTCTCAGATAACTGAGCACCGGTTCGCAGCCTTGTCTAGTGAGCTGATGAAGTAACATGGAACTGTTCAGCAGTATAATAAAGTGTAACTGAATATCCAAAAGTATCACTACTCAATTGGTACATTGTAGAGAGGTTTATTTTCTGAGCTTTTTTTTTAAAAAAAGAGTTTCTTCTATTTCTGCATAACAGGATATGTACTGTTTTTAAGGCCCAAATAAGAAAACCTTCTCTTTCAACCCAATCCTAACCAACTTTTCAGCACTGAGGCAGCCATGCGCACAACATTCTGAGGCAATCATGGAGGCCTCCTCAAGCTAAGGGAATGTGTTCCCTTGCAACCACAATGCAGCCCTGAGGTATCAGCTGGAAAGTCAGTTACATCTGGGCTGTTTGTTTACTATAATATTGATAACTTTCTATTTTTACCTTCTCCCCCCCCCCATGGCAAAAACCAGATGTTACTAAAGCTGTAAGTGGACTAGAAGCTGTCCTCTGAAATTTCCAAACAGCAACCAGAGGAGGGGAAATGTGTTATATTCCTGGTCTAGGATATGACGGACAGGCAAGAGACTATGAAACTCTGGGAAGGGAAGTAGTTGAGGGCACAAGTGGTGTTTTCCTCCCTGCTGAAGGTCAAGGCACAGCAAGGAAAAGCAAGATCCTGGCAGTGAACATCTGGCTATGATCATCTGGCATCACTGAAACTTAGTGGGATAAGATCCATGAATGGAATATAGGACTGAAAGGGTATAAGTTATTCAAAAGGAACAGACCCAACAGAAAGGAAGGGGGAGTTGCATTTTTTTGTAAAGAACGTACTGTATACACCCACACAGAAATACAGGGATCTGCCACTTAAACAGCCTTTGTGCCACTTAAACAGCCTTTGTCCCCCCCCACCCCCTCTGGCTGGATGATGTGTCACCATGGGGTGATCCATACCACCACCACCACCCCCTTAGTATGCTACTGCTGCTATCCTGGACTTAATTCTTACCAACAAGGAAGAACTGGTTGAGGAAGTGAAATCGGAAAGAAATAAAAATTGAGAAACATCTAATGACATCAGTGTGGTTGCACAAAGAGCTTTCTGAAGAAATGAGAAGAGCAACATATACAAACAGTGGAAGCAGAGACGATTAAAAAAATAACACAAGTACCGTATTTTTCGCTCCATAGGACGCATCGGACCATAGGACACATGCTTACCTGGGCTTGTGGGGGCTTCGGGGAGGCCTGCAGAGGGTCGCGCAGGCCTCCCCGAAGCCCCCACAAGCCCAGGTAAGATTGCTAATTAAACATTCGCTCCATAAGACACACGCTTATTTCCCCCTATTTTTTTGGCATCTTATGGAGTGAAAAATATGGTATATAGCCCACACCTGCAGCAATGATGTCAGAAAGGCTAAAGCACAGAATGAGCTGAGGCTGGCGAGGGATGTCCAAAAAACAATGAAGGTCAAGGAAGTGATAAGATGGGAAAGTTGTAACAGATGACAGAGAAAACAGATGACAGAGAAAACAGATGACAGAGAAAAGGCAGAACTGCTCAAGTCTTATTTTGCATCTGTCTTCTCTCAAAGGGAAAGGGTCCAAAATCCAGTAACTGTTGCACTAATGAAAAACTGAGGACATCACAACTCAAGAGATGGTAAGGGAACACAAGTAAAGAGATGGTAAGGGAACATCTTAAATAAATGTACCGTAAGTCCCCAAGACCAGATGAACTGCACCCCAAGCTACTGAAGAAGCTGGCAGAGCCGCAGTCTGTAATCCCCGAGAATTCCTGGAGGAGGAGTGAGGCGCCCGAGAACTGGAGACAAACAAATGTCATCCCTATCTTTAAAGAAGGGAAAGAGGTGAGACCTGGGAAAACTACAGACTTGTCCACCTGCCGCCTATAGTAAGTAAAATCCTGGAACAAGTTAAGATCCTGGAACAAGTTAAGTCTGTAAACACTTAGAGCAGTGGTTACATAAGAACATAAGAAGAGTCCTGCTGGATCAGGCCAAAGGCCCATCTAGTCCAGCTTCCTGTATCACACAGTGGCCCCACCAGATGCCTCAGGGAGCACAAGACAACAAGATAACCTGTTTCCCGTTGTCACTCCCTTGCACCTGGCATAAAGAAAACCTACTCCTACAACCAGGAGGTTGCTTATCCCCATCATGGCTTGTAAGCTGTGATGGACGTTTCCTCCATAAATCTGTCCAATCCCCTTTTAAAGGCATCCAGGCCAAGTGCCATCACCACCTCCTGTGGCAAGGAGTTCCACAAACCAATTACACGCTGGGTAAAGAAATACTGTATTTTCTTTTGTCTGTTTTAATACTCCCTCCACTCAATTTGCAAACAGTTCCCATAAGAATAAAAATTGGGAAACATCTAACGATATCAGTGTGGTTGCACAAAGAGCTTTCTGAAGAAATGAGAAGAGGAACATGTACAAACAGTGGAAGCAGAGATGGTTAAAAAAATAACACAAGTATATAGCCCACACGACCAGGACCCACTTTTTAAAATGACTCTCTATCGGAACCCACCTAGCTTTACGAGACTTAAGAAAAAGTGATCTAGAAATAAATAAATAAATTTATTTACAAGAGCTCAGTTGCTTGTAGGGTAATTAGCAGCTATCTTGCAAGCTGCAGGAGCCCAGCTCTTTGAAGGGCAATTAGTAGCTATCAGATTTTTAAATAGCCTCAGGGCTTGAGGCAATTACTTATCTGATCTTTCCAGCACCTGGGACCCACCAGAAATCAGGTCGGGACCCACCAAGTGAGTCCCGACCCACAGTTTTAGAAACACTGACTTAGAGGATAATGGGTGACTTCTAGAAGCCAGCATGAGTATGTCAAAAACAAATCATGCCAGGCTAATCTCATCTCCTTCTTTGATTGTGACTGCCATGGATAATAGTATACAGTACCTAGATTTCAGCAAAGCATTTGACAAAGTCTCCCATGATCTTTCTGGATCAAATTGTAAGATGTGGGCTAGATGATACTACTGTTAGGTGGATTCAAAGGTGGCTGAACAACCATTTCCAGTGAGTGCTATTAAATGGCTCCACGTCAGCCTGGAAGGGAGGTATTGAATGGAGTGCCACAGGGCTGTCCTTGTACTGTTCAACATTTTTATAAATCTGGATGATGGGGTAGAGTAGATGTTTATTAGATTTGCAGATGATACAAAGTTGCAGGGGACAGCTAACACCCTGGAAGACCAAATCAGGATTCAAAATTATCTTGACAGGCTTTATTGATGGGCCCATACCAACAAGATGAAGTTAAACAGAGATAAATGTAGTCTGGTACATAGATACCAACAAGATGAAGTTAAACAGAGATAAATGTAGTCTGGTACATAGATACAAAAAAAGTCAGAGGTACAACTACAGGAAGGGGGAGACCTGGCTAGTCAGCAGCACATGTGAGAAAGATCTAGATGTCCTAGACTAGAAGGCCACAAGCTGAACATGTACCAGCAGTGTAGTGCAGCTGCAAAAACAACAACATACATACACACAAAATTGCTCAGCTGTATTGCTGAGCTGAATTAGCAGAAGCAGAAGCATAATCACAAGTTATGGTTCTACTCTATCCTGCAGTAGTCAGATCTCACTTGAAATACTATATTCAGTTTTGAGCACCAATTTTAAGAAGAACATTGATAAATCGGGGTGGTTCAGAGGGTAACTTGGATGGTGAGGGGTCTGGAAAACTATAGGAAGGATTAAAAGAGCTTGGCATATTTAGCCTGCAGAAGAGAAGACTAAGGGGAGATACGACAGCCATCTTCAAATATCTAAAGGGCTATCATGCAGAAGAAGGGGAGAACATATTTTCTGTGGATCCTGAAAGCAGGCTAGAACCAATGGGTTGAAGCTACAGGGAAGGAGATTTAGGGTCCAATCCTATCCAACTTTCCAGCACCGGATGCAGCCACAATGCAGACCCGATGTTAGGAAACAAATGATCCTTTATCTTGAGGAGGCCTCCGTGACTTACCACCACCACCACCACCACAGGATGCCGCACAGCTGCATCAGCACTGGAAAGCTGGATAGGATTGGGTTTTTTGGCTAAACATGAGGAAGAATTTTCTAACTGTAAAAGCTGTCTGGCACTGGAACAGCCTGCTGTGTGCAGTTGTGGGTTCTCTCTCATTGGAGGTTTTCAAGCAGAGACCAGATGACCAGCTATCAGGAATGCTTCAGTCGCCTGCCTGAAGCAAGGGGTTTGACTAGATGACCTTCAAGATTGCTTCCAACTCTATCTATGAAGCATTCACACACACACACACACACACACCTCAAGCAGTTTCAGTCAAAGTTCAAATTCAGTCTAAGACACAAGATCCAAACGTATTCTCAGACAAGGTCTTCACAAGTCATCAGATAAGTGGAGTCAAACATACTGCCTGGGGACTGTCGAAGAGATTATACAGCAAGATCTCTAACTGCTTTTTTTTTCTTTATCAAACATACTCAACAGCACAGTTTCGAAGTTTTAGAAAGTCCACCTGCAATTCTGTCTGCATTAGTTTCACTTCATCATCATCCAAACTGGAAAACTGGCTTGCAATATGACTAAATGTGCCATCAGTACATGGAAGCAACATTGCTTGGCTGTGCTTAGACAGAGGTGGCCCACTGCAGAGCAGAGGGGAGATTTGGCCAAAGCAACCCATCCAACGTCTTTGGTGGGATTTACCTCTTCTGGTAAATTCACTGTGCAAATTTAAGCTTCAAAACCAAACAGTGGCAGCAGCACTGCCATGACCCACCAGAAGTTGGGTCAGAACCCACCTAACTGAAAACCTCTGCCATGAAAGTTCCCAGAGCCACACATCATAACCATCCTCTCCTTGTGTAGGTAAGGACTGAATGTGAAAACAGAAGTGGTTTTAAAACAGGTGCCTACCTACGTGTCTCTCTCTCGTGACCCACACACACCCTTATGAAAGAATGACACTGATTGGCACTTCCATCCTTTCTACCACCTGCAATTCAGCACAGAAACATTAGCTAAGCTGTGGGGAGTGAACCTTGAAAGAACTCCTCAGGTGAGTTTCTGGAGCACTTAGGTATCCTGATCCCACAAGGTCACTTACAGTCTGCTTTCTCTCTTACAACAATTTCAGCTTGGAAGGACAGCAAAGGAAAATCCAGGTCACATAAACCTCAAGATGGCCACAAAAGCCTTGAGTTACACACTGTTACAGTCTGCTTTCTCTCTTACAACAATTTCAGACAGTGAAGGAAAATCCAGGTCACATAAACCTCAAGATGGCCACAAAAGCCTTGAGTTACATACATACATACATACATACATACATACATACATACATACATACACACACACACACATACATTCACTCACACTTATTTGCTTTGGGCTTTTCATTTAAGAAACTGACAGAGCTATATAATGTGAATGAGTATCTCTTCCTTTATGCATAAGCAAAACAGCATGCAGCATATAGATATTGCTTTGTCGGTCCAAAACATTAAATGATACTGACACTGCCGATTATGAAGATTAATGAAAATATGGTTACTTAAAGAGGGAGAAAACAAAAAGGGCAGCAGACACGTAAACCATTCTCGTACCATTCCAAAAAGATGGCAAACGTGCGTGGAAGGAACCTGACCTAAATACATAAAATAAAAACAAATGTCTCTCAAATGTCTACTTACACCCCACGGATGCCTCTTGCCATCACAAAAGCAGCTCTCTTGGGCACCATTAAGATCAACAACAAAAAAAGGGAGATCGATATACGACCCATTGCGGAGTTATTCTGCCGCCCGCCCCACCGAAAGGAACGGGAGCGTCTGTAGGCAAACGTCCTTTCCGGCTGCTCCCACGTTAATCAGTGGGAAGAGGCGCCTTTCGGACTGTCTGGATACCGACTGCCATTTGCGAGACCCCTAGAGCTCCGCCCGCCCCGGCAAATCACCATCATCTATGCCGCATCATCTTTCCACTGCACCGGGCTCCGCACGCTCCGTCTTCGGCGGTTGCCGTCTCCGACTTGCAGGACACCCGGCACTTTGCATTGGGCCGCAGGAGAGGGGAGGAGGAGGCAATCCCGAGACTGAGCATTGTTACTGAGCACGTGGGGCAGGCCCAGCCAATAGCGGTTAACCAGCCAAAGCACGAGCCACTTTGCCGTTCTGCCCATAGAGATAAAAAAAGAATAGTTTGTCGCACAGCCCGAACTTCCGGCAGAGATCGAAAGCCCCCACTGTGGCCATGCTCCGCTTCCTTCGCAGATGCAGAACCTCCGCAACGCGTGTAATGTAGATCCGCCTTGAGTGTCAAGCGGCAGTCGGTCCACTCTCCAGACTTTGATATACGGCGGGGGTGGGTGGGGTGGGGGAAGCCTGTACTTTCAAAGGCGTGTTGGGTCTACAGCCGCAAAAACAACAAAGCAGCTTGAGACACCTTCGAGACGAACGCATTTATATTGTAGCATAACCTTTTGTGGAATACAGTCCACTTCATGAGATGCATCTACTACCGTCAGAGAAAGTTTGAGCTATGATGAAATTGGTCTTGATACTCCTCGTCGTTTCCTTAGTTTGCATTGGGAATCAAAAGGGAAAAACCAGCTCATTCTTAGTGCCACTTCTGATGATACTGACCGCATGACGACAGGAAAGTGGGTGTGTGAAAAGTAACTCCATGGAGAGAGGCTCTCCGTGGGGTTATTTTCAGGAGAGGGGCTCAGATGACCAGACGACCATGTTCAGCCACGAACATAAGATCCCTGCTGGATCAGGCCAAAGGCCCGTCTAGTCCAGCTTCCTGTATCTCACGGTGGCCCACCAGATGCCTCAGGGAGCACACAAGACACCTGCCATACGGAGAAAACCCACTTCTAAAACCAGGAGGTTGCTTATGGCTTGTAACTTGTGGTGAACGTTTCCTCCATGAATCTATCCAATTCCCTTTTAAAGGCAACCAGGCCAGGTGCCATCACCAAATAATCGTGGCAAGGAGTTCCACAGATTAAATGAAGCAGGCAGGCTTATGAGGCTTTTGTCAGCAGCAGATAGCGAGGGGGCAGCAGATTCAGGATGCCCTTCTTTAGGGACCCTGTCGCTATTGTCTCCCTGGAGCCTGCTGTGGACATATGCACTGTGCAAGGAAGGAGTGCTTCACTACCCCCCTCTCTTTGCTCTGTAATGTGGTGTTTAAAGTTTAAAAGGGACATATTCCCTTTAAACTTTAAACACTGTAGGAGGACAGTAGGTTGAGGATGTAAGGAGGTCTGGTTCCACTGTGCAATATGCGGCGTCAGCCTCTTGCCAGGATCGTGCTTTATGGCACATTTGCGACTCCTTGGGCTGGTGGAGCACGCGCTCCGCTGGCCCATAGTTAGGCAGGATTGCACCATAAACCTAAGAACATAAGAAGAGCCCTGTTAGATCAGGCCAAAGGCCCATCTAGTCCAGCTTCCTGTATCTCACAATGGTCCACCAGATGCCTCGGGGAGCACACAAGACAAGATACCCGTATTCTGTTGCCACTCACTTGCATCTGGCATTCAAAGATAGCCTACCTCTAAAACTCAGATTGCATCTAGTCATGTCTTATAAGCTGTGATGGACTGTCTTTTAAAGAAATCTAGGCTAGGTGCCATCACCACATCATGTGGCAAGGAGTTCCTCAAATTAATTACATGCTGGCTAAATAAATATTTCCTTTTATCTGTTCTAACTCTCCCATCAGTCAATTTTAGTGGATGTCCCCTGGTTCTGGTGTTGTGCAAGAGGGAAAAGAACTTCCATCTATCCATCCCATGCATAATTTTATATGTCTCAGGCCCCAATCCTATTGGCACCAAGTGCCACTGGAACAAGTGTTCCGGTGGCAAACAAGTGCTTTCTAACTGACCAGCAAACTCCAGACACCCACTGGCCCTGGTAAATACACTTAGGGGGGAGAATGGGGCAGGGGTTCAGCAGAACAGGGTGGCAGACCTACGCCAGTGATATTGCTGGTGCAAGTCTGAGTAGACCCACCAGGGACTTACCTCGGGGCAAGGGAACAAATGTTCTCTTACTTACACTGAAATGCATTTGCCATTTTGCTGAAATGCATTTGCCATTTTGTTTAGAGAGATCCTTTTGGAGCTTTTCACAATCCCTTCTGGACTTCACCACCCAGGAAAGTTTAGTGTCATCCACAGGATGACAAAATGAGAAGTGGGGGAGATTTGCCAAATCTTAAGGCAGCCTCTCAACCTTTTGAAGCTAGGGTACCCCCTGCCACATGCTAATTTTTGGGCGTACCCGTCAATTAATATAATTAATTAGCTAATTTACATAATTACATTAATTTTTTTTATTTGAAAGCGGTGCTTTTAAAAATCTTTTTTCTTTCTTTCCCTGAAGTATGAATGTGGGCAGATTTAGCAGAACATGCCCTGTATTAGCAACAGGCATTTAGACTTAAGTTATATTACAATGGTAATAGTCTACAATGGATAATGGAGTGAATACCTACCTGCAGATCAAACAGATGGTCTGATAATTGATCAGGAATATTGCAAAGTTAAACTACAAGCATAAAGTGAACAAACAGAAAACTTAATACTTGGAATGTCCTGTCATAATGAACAACATTTTTTAAAACACGAGAAATGTTCACCAAATAATTAGCCCTGCCAAGTCCCCAATTGCGCAGTGATTTTTGTTCTGGAATTTAGTGTAGTTCGTGTGTTTGCGATAATGCTAATTTGCAATAATGGCAAAATGAAACAGACAAAGAAAGAGAAGGGGAATGATCTTGTGCAATAATCCTCAGTTTGGGACCTTGGAGGAATTAAAGATTTATTTAAATATACCATATCCACTCTGGTTTGAATATTTTCAAATTTGCTGTTTATTATTTTATTTTTCACATTTTTATACCGCCCTTCCTCCAAGGAGCTCAGAGTGGTGTACATATTTCCTCCCCTCCTTTTTGTCCTCACAACAACCCTGTGAGGTAGGTGGGGCTGAGAGATAGTGACTGGCCCAAGGTCACCCAGGAAGCTTCGTGGCTGAGCAGGGATTTGAACCTGGATCTTTCAGGTCTAAGTCTGACTCCCAAACGAAAATGCAGAATTTGAATCAATTATTGTAGATAGGCATGTGGAGCATGCATTCTCAATAAGTTATCAAAGTCTTTTGATATTTTATATGTTTGTTTTTTACTTTTAATCTGCTCTGTGCTGTCTTTTAATTGTAATTTTATTTTAACATTTAATTTTAATTGTGGATGGTTTTAACAGGTTTTAGTGATGTAATACCGGTAGTTGTTTTGTTTTATATGTTTTTGTTGTACACCACTTGAATTTTAAAAAAGCGGTATAGAAATCTTTTAATTACCGTAAATAAATACATTTCTTTGTGAGGAGGAACACGCAAAGCATTACATGATCAAATGGAATCAAGCTAGGATAATTATGTTTTGACATATGGAAACATATCTGGTTAATAAGGAAGTGGTTTTTCTTTATGTTTAAGTACAAAAGAATGTTTCAAAATAAGTAGATGGTATATGACCCAAGATAAGTTCTGAAACGTTTTTGTTTCGTCTAGCGTTTGGGTGATGGGTCGTGGTCTGCCTCCTGTGTCTCAAGATGCTCTGCCATGCTGCTTCTCTGCTCCATACTCTCGCCCCCCCCAGTGGATTTTATTGTTTTTTTAAATTTATTAATGTATTGTTATGTATTGTTTAAACATATTTTATGTATTTTAAATTATGTATTTTAATTTCTGTTGTAAACCGCCTTGGGCATTTGCCTTCGGCATAGGAAAAGGCGGGGTATACATTTTTTATAAATAAATAAATAAATAAATAAATAAATAAATAAATAAATAAAATAAGACATCAATGCAAGAAATGTATGGTAAGAAGAGCATGAATAGTTTTTCTTATTTATGATGGACGTGTGACTGTGCTAAGTGATATTTTGTAAAACTCAAGAGATGCCATTGAAAAAACAGTTAAGTTGGAGTTAGATCTTTTGTTTCTGTTACCTTATGCAAAGAATGTTCATAATAATTATCAGTAAGACATAGAAGTTAATTTCTTCTTTGTTGATGGCAGCAAAAATGTGTTACACCAAACACACTGGAGCCTCCCAACTGTGAGTGAATGGGAAACAGCTATTTTGCAATAATGGCAAGATGTAAGCATTAAAAAGGGAAGACAAAGCACAAACAACTTTTAAAAACACCTGGAAGTTGTTTATTAAACAGCAGCAAAACAAGGCACATACTTCCAGTAATGTCTCTCATTTGTTTGATTTAGTTGGAATAGAACTAATGTGCATTAACTGTAAATTTATAATAAATCAATGTTATTTTAAAAGTGGTTCAAAATTGGGAGCCGAGATTGATGTTAAATGTATTTATTTAATTTTTATTTAAATAATTTATATCCCGCCTTTCTCCTGACAGGGCAATCAAAGCGGCTTACAGAATTAAAACATGTTAAAAATACAAAGTACAATAAAATTAAAACAAAGCAATTAAAACAAATAAAACAGGACCAGTGGGTCACCCAAGATTGCCTTTGATTAAAAACATTTTTTTGAACTAGCAAACTGCCCGTATTAACTGCTTCACCATATCATTCATTCTAAACCAGGGGTGTGAAACTCGTTTTATACGGTGGGCCAAATAGCATTCATGCACTTGCTGAGGGCTGGAAGTGATGTCATTAAGCTGGAAGTGACATCATTAAGCAGGTGATGACCAGAAATAAGCACTTTTTTCTCACCTAGGAACTCATTAGATGCAAATGACAGAAGAGCAAACATGCAATAATCAACCATATTTTCATGATAAGGGAGAGCCCAATTAAGATGCAGGCCGCCCTTTCAGCAGCACTGCTTCTACGGCATCACTTCTACGGCATCAGCAGCTGCGAGAAGCTGAAGGTGGTGCTGAGAGAGCCAGATAAAGAACTTCAATGGGCTGAATCCATCCCACGGGCCTTATGTTTGACAACCCTGTTCTAAATCTTTACATCTGCAAGTGAGCAGTTTTACATAAAGACATCCAGTGCGTACCCTCACAAAGGATACCGACCCAGCAAAAATGGCCTCAAGCTGCCGACCACACAGCTGACGGGAGTAGTGAACCCATTCATAATGGCCAGGTGTATCAGGTTCATAATGGCCAGGCGTATCCACTGAATGCCTCCTCTGGGAACATATGTGGAACGAGTAGTAAGACTATTTCTTCAAATCCTGGTTGTTGTTATTACCCATACTGTATATGAAACTGTGGCATATGAAACTGTGGCAAATTCTTAAAGAGATGGGGGTACCAGACCACCTTACCTGTCTCCTGAGAAACCTGTATGCGGGTCAAGAAGCAACAGTTCGGACCGGCCATGGAACAACCGACTGGTTCAAAATTGGGAAGGGAGTACGGCAAGGCTGTATATTGTCACCCTGCCTATTTAACTTATATGCAGAGTACATTATGAGAAATGCAGGGCTGAATGAATCGCAAGCCGGAATCAAGATTGCCGGGAGAAACATCAACAACCTCAGATATGCAGACGATACCACCCTAATGGCAGAAAGTGAAGAAGAACTAAAGAGCCTCTTGATGAGGGTGAAAGAGGAGAGTGCAAAAGTTGGCTTGAAACTCAACATTAATAAAACTAAGATCATGGCATCTGGGCCCATCAATTCCTGGCAAATAGAAGGGGCAGAAATGGAAGCAGTAACAGATTTTACTTTTCTGGGCTCCAAGATCACTGCAGATGGTGACAGCAGCCATGAAATCAAAAGACGCTTACTCCTTGGAAGGAAAGCTATGGCAAACTTAGACAGCATAATAAAAAGCAGAGATATCACCATGCCAACAAAAGTTCGCATAGTCAGGGCGATGGTGTTCCCAGTAGCAATGTATGGTTGCGAGAGTTGGACCATAAGGAAGGCTGAGTGCCGAAGAATAGATGCTTTTGAACTGTGGTGCTGGAGAAGACTCCTGAGAGTCCCTTGGACTGCTAGGAGATCCAATCAGTCAATCCTAAATGAAATCAACCCTGACTGTTCCCTGGAAGGACAGATACTAAGGCTGAAACTCAAATATTTTGGCCACCTAATGCGAAGAGAGGACTCTCTGGAGAAGACTCTGATGCTGGGAAAGATTGAAGGCAAAAAGAGAAGGGGAAGGCCAAGGATGAGATGGTTAGACAGCATCACCGATGCAACGAACATGAAAATGAGCGAACTCAGGAAGATAGTGGAGGACAGGAAGGCCTGGCGGGATATGGTTCATGGGATCACGAAGGGTCGGACACGACTTAACGACTGAACAACAACAACAAATTCCTTCAAACAATGTTTATCCTCTGTGTAATACATTACATTTTTATCTCTCAAATAGCCCCCAAATAAAAGCTTTTATTTGCCTATAACCTTTGTACCTCTGTATGATTTGAATGAGTATGCCACAAACATTACATTTTTATCTCTCAAATAGCCCCCAAATAAAAGCTTTTATTTGCCTATAACCTTTGTACCTCTGTATGATTTGAATGAGTATGCCACAAACAATACAAAATATTTTTGTTTAATTGCAAATGGATGGTGTAACATCATCCTAGGGGCCTAAAGGCATCTAGGGTCTCCAGGGCAATGGGGACTGCTGTTTACACCAGAGGTTCCCAACCTGTGGTACACGGACCACTGGCGGTACGCGCATCACAGGCTGGTGGTACGCAGGCTACTGGCAACCACCATCTCAGCCGCACGGCACCGTGTCTTCGGCTTCTCTTCCCCGCGATAGGGGAAAAGAAGCCGAAGACGCGACCGTTCCCGTCTGCCGACGGCTGCATCTTTAGCTTATCTTCCCTGATCGCAAGGAAGAGAAGCCAAAAGCAAACTGCCCCCCCCCCGGAAGTGCCGATGATGTCATTGGCACTTTCTTCCAGTGGTATGCGGCCGGTCGGAGGCCCGCGTAGGTGGTACGCAGTCCTCCAAAGGTTGGGAACCTCTGGTTTACACAGGGACTTCCGGTTGGGCGGCATCAAGGGAGGACGCTAGGAAAGCAAGCTCCCTTGAGCCTACAACTTTTAGATATTTTATTAATCTCCTTCTAATAGTTTTTTATCAATATTTGCTAGCCTAGTTGCTAAAGTTTTACCTTCTGAGTGAGGACTGCCAACCGGTATTTTTGCAAGCAGTACTTGGGCATTTCGCCAGCACAGATAAGGAGTCGACCTCAAGGACAGCTGGAGATACAGCAAACACAGAAGAATGGACATTTTGCTGAAGAAACAGCGTTTGTTTTAACTACAGCGGTAAAGGCCACAGACTTTGGCACAGTCAGGACTGTTTCAGTATCTCAAGGCTTTTATGAGTCCGACAGAATAAGGTAACGAGATTTAATCATGGGTCTGAAAAGGACTCTCCCTAATGAGAGCGAGGGGGGCGAAAGACTTTCTCCGGTCTCCAAACAATCGAGGCTGGATGACTTCTTTGCCCCAGTGAAGGTACCTTCAAAGCCGCAGAACAGCTTGGAGCAGCTGGAGGCAGCTCCTGATAAACTTGTGGGCCTGAAAAGGACTCTCCCCAAAGAGGGTGAGGGGGGCGAAAGACTATCCCCGGTCTCTAAACAATCGAGGCTGGATGACTTCTTTGGCCCACCGAAGTTACCTTCAAAGCCGCAGAATAGCCTGGAGCAACTGGAGGCAGCCCTCAATAAACTTGTGGACTCCCCACAGCAACTCCCCAGTGAGGTTCTACAGGGGAATGAAGGAGTAGCTTGCCAGAGAGCCACACGTAACTGTGTAGAGACGGAGGACTTTAATCTTCTAGCACAACAGGCCTTTTTGGCAACAGAGACACTTCAGAGAATTTTCTCCCACCTCGAGCAGATTAAAGGACTGCTGTTGGAAAGGGGGAAAGGTACCCAGGTGGAGAACCTGCAGAAATCTATAGGGCAGAACAAGGAGGGCAGAAACACCAGCAGAAGGCCCTCTGTGGCACAAGACACCAGAAAATCTACCTGGTCAACTGGTGGCCAAGATTCCACCACGCTTGTTTACGAACCTAGAAGCATAGTTATCAATGTGTCTCCGTACAGGGGGAGGCGTATGGACTGGTCCTCGAAATGGAGGGCCAAACAACACCTTGCCTTCCTCCTTTGTACGCCTGTTTCCGCCATTGATATCCAGGTGCTGGAAACGCTACCCAGTATATATAGCCGGGACCGATTTCTTATTTACTTTGGCTCAAATAGAATCCCGAGCCAGCTCCTGGCTCAAGCCCCTGGGCTTGTGGGCTTTGGAATTCGACCTCAACGTCACTTCAGAGTTTCCACAATCCAGAGGCTAATTCCTGCTCTTTCTAAGAGCAAGAAAGAAGAGGCACGAACGATCCTACCAGCAGACCTGCTGTGGAGCCCAGAAGTTCCTTCTGAGCAGTTGTACACTCTAATGGATCATCCAGTGCCCACAGATTTACCTTCAGCAATGGAGGTGATGAACTCTAATGCCCCTAATCCATCTGTTATCTCAGAACAGCCACGCTTCCACGTCATTAATCCTCAAACAGAGCCATTTGTCTTCAACGCGGGATTAACAGAAGATGAGGCAGATGCCAAGTTACTGACTGGCTTTTCCCACCTGCCTACGAGTGAGCAAGAGTACCTGATTTCCCGTCTGGAACTACTGGTCTTATCCTTAAAAGCAAAGAAACAGACATCTTTGGACAAGGAGCAACAGCGTGAGATGGGCCTCCCAGCCTGCACTACACAGAGAGAGATTCCAACGACTACGGGAGTAGCCCCTTGTGAGGCGAATTGTTATCCACTGCTTCCATCAGTCATTATTAACAAAAAGCCGGTGTTTTCCAACGTAAGTGTACCCTCCGATGCCCCTGGACTTTACCTGATATCGGAAGGTGTTAGCCCTACTCATCATCAGGAAGCTCAAACACCAGTTTGACTGTGCAAGTCAGGTGCAACGAAATTGTTGGAAATTGCCTCTTGGAACATCGCTGGTTGGACTCGATGTAAAAGCCAGGACTATCCTTTCTTCCATCGGAATTATGATATAATCTTATTGCAAGAGACATGGACGGCCAGTGAACTTAGGATAAATGGCTATCATGCCTATAGCGTGGGGGCAGTTTCGGGGACGGGGATGGGGAGGCTGAAGGGGGGTCTGGGCATTTTGGTTTCCACATCTCTTAACGTAAAGTGCAGAGAGTTGCACCCCTTGGCCCACCAGGCCATGGCTGTTTGTCTTGAATTCGGTGCCACAAGACTTTTGGTAGTCAATGTGTATCTCACCCCTCAACAAACTAAGGCCCAAATAAATAAGATCTGGGATGACTTGGAACAGTACATCGAGGATCTAACTCTTGAAAATTCAGCGGATCAGGTCCTTTTGGCGGGAGATTTTAATTCTCGTATTGGCCCATTTGTTCACCCTCTGGAGAGGAGATTGGTAGGGCATATAGAGGAACAGGGTGTTACCCAAGTTTACCTTCATTACCCGCGTCTTTCCAAGGACAGTAAGGTAAACCTTGCTGGCTCCCGTATGGTGGAATCGGCTATGAGACTTAATCTCTACATTCTAAATGGGGCCACGACGGGGGACTATCCAGGGGAATTCACTTTTCTAGCAGGAGCAAGGTGTAGCACCATTGACTATTTTCTGGTTAGCGAAAATTTATCATCCTCTGTTAGGAGGATGCAGGTGCTCCCAGACCTAGACAGTGATCACCTACCCCTCCTCTTATGGCTGGAGCTCCCATTCCAACATGCCCATCTTAAAAATTTGGCTGGAACATCTATTAAGCCCTGGAAACGCGAGGGTTGCCGCATTAAGTGGACCCCTCAGCTCGACCAAAGGGCTAAAGAGCTCCTGGCAGAAGAGACTAATGTGGCCCTCCGAAGAGCCATTATGAGTAATCAGGAGGGAAATGTCTTCCTGTCTGTCTATAAGCAAATTATTCAGGGGTTGAAGCCTTTATTGGTGCAGGAGTCCAGCCCACAGGCCAATCAAGCACGGCATTCAAAAAGGTGGTTTGATGGGGAATGCCGTGAAGCCAAGCGGATGCTTAATTCTGCCTACCAGGCATATTGAACTGCCCCTGGCTTTGACACCCCAGCCTTCTGTCAACATATTCTGGCTCTTAAAAAATCTTACAAAAACATAGTGGCCAGGAAGAAGAAGGCAGACATGATGGCAACCTGGGAGCAACTAATTCAATCGGCCAAAGAGAGAAATACAACCCATTTTTGGAAATTGATAGCTAATCATTCATTCAAGGACACTTCACCTTTAGACTCGCTTATTTCAGCCACCACTTGGGAACTCTATTTTCAAAAGCTTTATGCCGACACATCCGGTAATGGTCCTCTGCAAAATTTAGATGATCTCCCTCAATGGCCCCCAGTTACTGTAAAGGAAGTCACAGTACTAATTCAACAACTTAAAAGAGGCAAAGCTCCTGGCATTGACAGCATTCCTCCTGAGCTGGTAAAAAACCATGTGGATTGGTGGGCCCCGCTGTTAGCTTCCCTTTTCACTAACATTAACACCACAGGACGGATACCGGAGGACTGGCGACAGGCTGTTATAGTCCCATTTTTTAAGAAAGGCAAGAGGGATGACCCAGCCAGTTACAGACCAATAAGCTTACTGAGTATTTTCAGTAAGCTTTATGCAAGTCATCTTTTAGGCAAGCTTAAAAGTTGGTCGGAGCAGGAAAACTTGCTGGCAGATGAGCAAGCCGGATTTAGGGAGGGCAGGAGCACACTAGGTCATTCCTTGATTATGCAACATCTGGTGGAAAAATATACAGCCAATAATCTAAGTTCCATACATGCTGCATTTATTGACCTAAAATCAGCCTTCGATTCCATCTCTAGGGTCAAACTGTGGCAGAAACTGGAGGGTATGTCCATTGACAGTAGATTATTGTGCCTGATTCGAGCCCTGTACTCCAATACATCTCTTAAGGTAAGATGTACCCAGTATGGGCATCTTACAGAACAAGTTCCAACCTGTAAAGGGGTAAAACAGGGCTGCGTCCTAGCGCCTCTTCTGTTTAACATCTATGTAAATAGCCTGGTGGAGTACTTGGACTCACCTGATTTTCATCCTCCAACGTTAGCCAACCGTAAGATATCTGTGCTGCTATACGCCGACGATACAGTCATCCTCTCACGAACACCAGTGGGACTTAGAAGGGCCTTAAAGAAGTTTAGTACTTACTGTGACGATAATCAGCTTGTCATTAACTACTCGAAAACCAAAGTTTTATCCTTTGGCAAGAGGCCAAAAATCAGGGCCTGGAGCATCAACAGCCACAAGATTGAGCAGGTTTGCACCTATAAATACTTGGGGGTAATGTTGTAAGCGACTGGAGCCAGAACTGCTCACCACGAGTACGTGGCCGAGGTAGGCCAGAAATCTGCTAGTGGAGTAGTTAAGTTCTTTAACACCAAAGGTGGCCATTATTTGCCTGCGGCAATTAAATTACATCAAGCAAAAACTCTGCCCCAGCTTTTATATGGGACAATTTTGGGGCCCCTTTCCTCCAGTTTCGCCCCCTTGGAACGGGTGCAATCCAAGTTTTTAAGATCTATCTTCCACGTGTCCAGCTATGTTTCTAATGCAAGCTTGCGCTTGGACTCTGGCCTGCTCAAGGTCAACACTTGGCTAAATCTAAACTTTAACGCCCAGGGCCTAACATCACTAATCTTACAAGATAACTTTCAATCGTCATGGCTTATGGCAGTTCACAGGAAATTGAGATATCTGGGATTCTCCCCTGAGGTTGTGCTGGCAATGGACTTTTTTCAAGCAAGATCAGCCATAAGGCAAAGGCTGCTAGACACAGAGCGGCAAGAGGACATCAGCAGAACCCCACACTTTTTAGCTGCAGAGGACACTAGATATAAAGTAGCGCCGGCAGCCTATCTGTCACTGCTGGAGCTCCCTGCGCATAGGAGGGCCTTTTTTTTGGCCAGGTGGAGAGCCCTCCCTTCGGCATTTTTGGAGGGCTGTTTTAGAAGAATTCCAATATCTGAAAGGGTTTGCCCGTGTGACTCGGGAGAAGTGGAGACACTAGAGCATGTCCTGTTTCGCTGTCCATTTTATCAGGGGCTGCGTGTTAGGTTTATCTTCCCCTTCATCAAAAAATATCCCAGTTTGACTGACGTGGAGTTGGCCAAGATGCTTCTCATGGGAAAGAGCCCTTGGTTTACTATACAGTGTGCACGTTTTCTGGCAGCTGCTTGCAGAACTCGAAAGAGTATTGTCAAAATCGAGGGAAAATTTTAATGCTTATCTAAGTTTTGTTTGTTCTCTTTCGTGTAGTGTTTTCTGCTTGTTTTAATTTAGGCCTGTTATCTGATGCATTGATGATGTTGTGTTTTGTTGTTTTATGTTGCTGGTCATTGACCGTTAATAAACTATTGGATTGGTTTACACAGTTCCCAAGCTTATGTGCCCAAACCCCACCTTCTTACAATGTCATCCACCAGCACACCAGCAAGTGTGCCCCACCTCCCCCAAGGCCACTCAATTTATCAGGGGTTACAAAGTTTCCTTTGGGCTCCTGGGCACCCTTGACACATTTCTGGCCATGGGCCCGAGTATGATTGTACCCCCTTAACCCCCCTCTCAGACACAGACACAGACACAGACACACAGACACTGCCCAAAGGCTTCGGCCACAGGCAGGCAGGCGAGTCACCAGGGTATCAGATATTTACCCAAACCTTCCAAGGGTTCCTTGAGGCAGGCCAATTCCCTCTGGTCAACCAATAAGCACACAGTCCAGCAATTTACTTAAAAGTTTATTAAAACTTTTTCATGTTAGTAAATAAGAGGAAATCCATCCACCCCACATACTGGGGCTCTAACAGGAGGGTTCCAAACAGTGCGTGAAACGCATATATTTTAAAGACAGCAGAAAACAACAAGCTAGCTACTTACCTCATGAATGACTGAGTTCTGAGTCCCACTGTGCAGGGTTCGTGATCAAAATGGGCAGTGTCGTGCTGCACTCCAGTCATGAACTAAACACCTATGGGCTTACCTCTCCCACTTACATGCTTAATTCCCCTTTGGAACCATCCAAGCAATAAGTCTGCCAAGTCATGATCTGCCCCTTCCCTGCTATGGCATGTAGATCTCACCACTTCTCATCTTCCTGGCATAACTGATCCGTCCCAAGTGATGGGTTACTCCTTTTTCTTTCCCAGGCAGTAACTCTCCACACTGGCATCTTAAAGTTGCAATTTTTATTCCACCAATGGGGTCGTTCTCCGACTTCTCCATATACTTCAAACAGTTTCACATCTTTCTCCAAACTAGATCTTATACTTACAGGAAGCAGCACGTCACTTCAGTACTGCTCAGATCTTACAGAAAGAGCATCTCGCTTCAAAGTACAGCACTCCCAGCATTCTTCTTCCCATATTTCGCACTTGCCCCCCTCTAAGAGGATGTAACGGGGGGGGGGGGAGGAACCCACCTCCATGACAGACGCAAATAACAGTCTTTGTAAAAGGTGAAGCCAAGATAATAGGCATACTCCCTGTAATGCCTTTTTTTTTGCGCAAAAAATACTCTTTGGCAAAGAGGGGGGGCTATTACTCCACAGAGATGGCCACGTCTGTTCAATTATTCTTTCACCATTCAGCACATTACCAATTTGTCTTTGGGCAGTTTGGATGGCCATGCTCTGTAGGGCAATATACCACATAGCAAGAGCTACTTTAGCCACCAAAATGTTGGATTTCTCAAATGTTTTCAGAGTTTGGATGTGTTTTAACATGTTCAATGTGATGTTAATATGGTTCTCAGTAATATGCGTCACCTCTAAAACCAGTTTCTTTTGTTCTGCTGACATGATGTTATGACTAACTCTATCATTCTACCGGACTTCTAGACCATATCATAAGTAAGAAGAATACCGCATTCGTTTGTGTGCGTGCACACACACACACACACACACACACACACACACACACACACACACACACAGGCAGAGGCCAGCCAGGAAGTCACCTGGGTGTGCACGAAGGCAGTATTCTTACTGCCCCCCCCCCCAGAGTATTAGTTCTTTCAGTGGAATGTATAATTAAAAAATTATAATGATTGTTTCAACAACCAATCATTTTCACACAGATACACCGATTGCCACATTCGATACACAGAGGCCCTAGGGCAGGTGGCTGCCAAAGCAGACATTTTTACATTCATCCAGTCCAAAACAATTCCCTGGAGACTAAAGCTAAAACCTAACAGTGTAACAAACAATGCTATTAAACTTTTGGCAGAGAAATTGACCTGACAACCTAGCAAAAGGCGAAGTTGTTACTCGAAAAAAAGAAAAAAGTTAGGCAGAGAAAGAAAAGGTGGCGAATCCCTGTGATTCTTATTTATAAAAAAAAAAATGAAGTTATTTTTTAAGGATGTGGCCAGGGGAGCAACTGCCAGGTTTGCTAGCACCAACTTGTTCTACTTATGGAGTTCCTAATCACTACCACCACAACAAGGCTTCTCTACATCAGACCTTTTTTTCCCTGTACTGAGCACAGTTGGCTCCAAATTAGAGCCCTCCGGACGCAAGTGGAGGCCGCTTCTGGCTCGCAACCTATCTTTGGAAGCCACGCTGACGTCCTGCTGGGTCCGGGACTGCTTCCAGAGGCCGCTGTGGGCCTCTGAAGGCCTCCAGATGTGTCTTCCGGGTCACTTTTGGTTTTGCAAACGCAACTTCTGGTTATGTCTGGAGGCCTTCTGAGGCCCACGGAGGCCCCTGGAGGCCATCCCGGGCTCAGCGCAACATGGGAACAGCTTCCAAAAGGTAGGCTGCGAGCTAGAAGCGGGAGGACAAAGTAGGTTGCGGCGGCAGTAGGTTTGGGGACCGCTGTACTAATGTATTTTTACCTGAAAAAGCTTAAGACTTCAGAGCTGCCTCACATATGACTATATTCCTACACAGAAAGCATTTTTGTATAGGAACAAGCATGTGACAGTCCTACTTACTGTACATATGTACATGTGTTGAGAAGCTACAACTGACTGCATTGTCTCCATACCTGTGCACCAATGTCTACAGGCAGCACGTTGCAAGCATGTAAGAGTCACGTGTCACTACATACATATGACTAGCCATGCTAATTCCTATACCTATGGGCCTTGTAGATAGCAATTCTCTCACATGAGGTAACCCTCACTACTTTAAAGAGAGAAAATTACCGACTGATAAACATAATATGCTTAAGTAAGATGTCCTTGGCGTTTGTGGGCATATTCCAAGCCAAGGCCTACTCATGTATACAGTCTGACCTTGGTATCCGCAGGAGTTCCGTACTGGACACCCGCCCCACAGATAATTAAAATCTGCAGATTTTCTAACTCTATCATTCTACTAACTCCACTTAAACATTTTAAAAGTGAAAAAAGGCCCCCAAATCGCCATTCCTACCTTTGTGTAGGCAAACCATGAGGTTTCCAAGGCTCTGAAGGACTTTTTCAAGCTGAAAGATCCACTTCCGGGTCGTGTGAAGGCTCCTCTCTCCTCCCAGCTGTGCTCCATTCTGGGACGAACCTGGGAGAAGGGAGGAGCCTTCACGCGACCCAGAAGTGTGTCTTTCAGCTTGAAAAGGTCATTCAGAGCCTTGGAAACCACATGGTCTGCCTGCGCGAAGGCAGGAATGGCGATTTGGGGATCATTTTTAAAGTGGACCCTGCGAGTCCGGGATCCGCAGTGAGACAAATCCATGGAGAGGATCCACTGTACTCACACTTGACCAACTGTAACACAAAATGCCAGCATGCCAAGTATAGATGAGTTACCACAGTTCAAAGGCCACAGGCAGAACTTTTGTATGGAGTCCACATGCAATGCTCTCTCGTGTATGTAATTCATGAATTTCCATCAACTGTAAACTGGTGCACATGCATGTGTGAACCAGCCAATGGCTGAAATCTACACTAGAAAGTACTATAAGTAGGATTCTCTTCCAAACAAAAATGCATGAGACCAGGTTACTGAAGTAAGTGGGACTTATTCAATGCTTAATTCTGGAATGTGCGGTGTGTGTTATTTAGGAGACTGTTGAAAGCAACCAGCCTCACAGAAAACTAAAACCCTGAAGGATGAGAGTTGCACTCTAAAAAGCTGTGTTTCAAGAAAAAAATTGATTCCTTCCATTTTGGCTAGGACCACACCTTCTTATAAGAAGATGCCAGATGCTGCGAGAGTTACCTGTGCAATGCAACACTAAACAGAAGGGGGTCATCTAAAGCGTGTTTTAGAGCACTTTGTATTCTTTGGTATGAAACAACATTTCTCAGAACTCTGGATGCATCCACTATTGACCTCTACACAATTAGCACATATTCAATGAGCACAAGCTTGAGAGAAGCTGTACGCCGACTGTGGCTTGGTTGCAATCTGACATTACCTAGCACCTCCTGACCACTATTGTCAGTGAGGACATTCAAGGGCATTCCAAATAACTCCCAGTTCCCACAAGACTTGAGACAATTAAGTTTTAAGTTAACATTCTTGTGCCGACACTTTTAGGCAGCATCGCAGTCTGCAGCGGAAAAATGCACCGAAGGGCACTTGAAGAGTGAGACAGTCCATTAACAGAAGAAATAAAGCTTTCCAATATTCTGTATGTCAGAACTCCAAATTCTTCAGCTGTTCATATGTCACAAAGAACTGAAGTTTGTCATTAAGGAAAAATGCTGTGTAGAAACTGTATTTGAAAAACAGACACCACCCACTGATTAACCAAAAGGACATGCATTCATTACATACAGTCTCCCTTCACCTACAGATCTACACGCACTTCTGCCAGTTGCTCAGTGGGTCATGTGCTTCTAAACAGTGGCTCTGCGAATATACCACGATATAAAAAACAAACACTTTTTCATTTTATGCAAGCAGTAATTCAAGTACATACTAACCCTTTTTTTCCAAGTCCAAACTGTCTCTTACTGCTGAGAATTTCGACACTGAGAAGCAATTTTAGCTTGCCATCATAAAAGGGTGGAGGGCAAGAAGAGGGGTGCAACTGGCACACCAGAGTCTTGTTCTTGGCATTCCAGTCCTAGTTTTATATACCACCAACCCAGCTACAACAAAGGGACATGTGGGCATGTGTGGAAAGACCATAGCACACTGGACCTTACCTTTATTGCCATCACGACATTCCACATCAATAAGTTGTATTGCTTGTCAGTGATCTACACAGTATTTAGCATATTTTTTTGCAGTGTTTGTTGTTTTGCTTTTATTTTGTTTTAACACACCACACTAAAATAAAAATCCCGTGACATTAAAAAAATTAAAAGCTCCCCTGTAGAGAACACTAACTCTCTGCTTCCTAATTCGTTAAATTCTCATTCCAAATTCTTGGGAGATCCTCTGAAACACTATGAAGGGGGGGGGGGGAGAACCAAACTAAAACTGACCATCCACACTGAACTACCAGTGTGCTTCTAGTGTTGTAGATGGCTCTGAAAATGCTTCAGTGGGATGGAAATGCATTCTGGATGGAAATGCATTCAGAAATGCTTCACTGGAAAGAACTTGGAGCAGAAAGCTTTAGCAGCCATTTGCAGCCCCTGAGTGCACTAGGAAGCCAGAGCAGCCTGCCCACATGAGGAGCTAATTAATGGCAAATTCGTTATTAGGACATCTCTTCTCTTGCTCGTTTTTATATCCCTACTTTGAGGTTGTAGCTTCTCATCACTCACGGAGGCTAGGGCAACATTACTAATCGATACAGCAAGCAGCAGGGAATTAAGCTACTGTGGTTAGCATTAAAGTAGGCAGAAGACTAAATAATTCTACATTACAGGAAGATGTGTCCAGATAAAACTTCAATCTCTCCCCATTATGATCAGCAGACAAAATGAACATGAGTTTACTGAGGAAAGAGAGATCTTGAGAGCATTTGCTTATGCAGAAATATGCATCCTTCAGCTTTACCGGATTATTCTGGACTTGGTGAAGGTTATTTCAAGCGGTAAGCACACTGCAATAAGTTACCAGCTACATAAAAAGTGAGTAAAATTAGGGACAACATAAGAAGTGCTTCGTGTTCCAGCTGCATGCTACACGCTGCGGCAAGGAGAGTCATGCCGGCCACATGACCATGGAGGCATCTTCGGACAACGCTGGCTCTTCGGCTTTGAAATGGAGATGAGCACCACACCCTAGAGTCGGACACGACTGGACTTAATTGTCAGGGGATACCTTTACCTTTACTTTAAGAACATAATGCAAGTTCAAGTTCATTTGGCATCAATGGATAGAGCTACAGAACATATTCATTCTTGCAGAATTCCACAGTAAGTTAATATATTGCAACACTTCGGAAAAAAGGATACAATAATATTCCAAGGACCAAGTCTCAACCAGTTTGGCCAGAATCCTTTATACAATGCAACAAATCCTTCATTCTTCCATGTCTGTTAAAGAAAGAGTGCCTTTGAAAAGACAATAGAACATAGTTCACAGAGAACAGATGCACGTGTAAGCACCCTTTCGACACGCACACACAAGACATACAGATGCATACCGGGGGGTGGAGGAGATGGAAAAGCAGGAGTGACATCTTCCCTCTCTTTGCTCATCTTTTATTTGCAATCACAGAAGCAATATCAATCCTCAGAACTGCAGCTATTGCTTTTCTCACTAGGTTCTAGAAACAAGAGCAGCCTTCCACGCTTGACCAAAATTTGTGAACCACCACCATTACTAATCTTTCCTTGTGGCATGTAGCCACAGGGAAGTGTTGAATATGATCTTCTCTAGGACAGCGGTTCTGCCTCTGCTGCAACCGACGCCGCTGTACTTACTGGGGCTTGGGGGAGCTTTGGGGAGGCCTGCGCAACCTTCTGCAGGCCTCCCCCGGTCTTCGGATCGTTTTGCGGAGATCTTTGGGCGCTTTCGGTTTTCAGGGAGGCCTGCAGAAGGTCGTGCAGGCCTCCCCAAAGCCCCCCCCCCAAGCCCCAGTAAGTAACTTTGGCAGCGGCAGCAATCCCCCGGATCGCCACCTCCGCCACCATGCTGTCCTCGCTCCTTAAGGGGGCAGGGGACAGCAGCGGTTCTCAGTGGTGGGTCGCGACCCACAGTTTGAGAACCGCTGCTCTAGGACATACAGACACCCATACTTTGCAAAGGGCAATAGCAAGGCATTGCAGGCCTGGTTAGCAGCTCACATGAATGTGGTGAGCACACCAACAACACACTATGTACAAGGGCATTTGTATGCACAGTGGTTCTGTGGCAAATGCACACGAGTTCCTCAGCAGATCAATCAATACAGAGAGAATTCTTGAGGGTAGGAAGTTTGAGGACCACTTTGCTAGAAGACAGAGTGAAACAGTAGTGGACTAAGTATTTAAAAATGCTTGTAAGGCATGACAAAGTCTACAAGAGCATATGCCTCAAATATCTGCCAGAGAACAGGAAGAAGCAGCAATCACTACCGTATCCCCCAAGATGCCAGATGACTGGCAACAGAATCCTTTGGCCCACAATTTATCTTTGAACACTCCTGATCATGTGGCAGATGGCTGTCAACAGTTTTTAAATGAGAAACTATGTAGGTGATACCACCTTCTCCACACTTCTTATTTGGGATACCAAAGTAGTCAGGGATCAGATTTCAACTTCTGCCATGTTATGCTGGTAAACCATCATCGTGGAGATATCCAAGGAAACGTGTCCACTTTTATTCCGTTTATGTTTTGGGGTAAACTGGGCACAGCGCCTGGACACTCTCTCACTAGTGTTAACACGAGCACTACATAACGTTTTCACTTCAACTCAGTTAGCTTGCATATTCTGGTAAAAAAAAAAAAGTCCAAAAAGCCCTGCTTTTGAAAACTTTAAATGTGCACATGTCTGAAATATTTATTTACGGTAGTTAGTTAATACATTTGTATATTGCCCTTCAATACAGTGTGGGGGGAAAAGTATTTGATCCCCTGCTGATTTTGCCCACTGACAAAAATGATCAGTTTATAATTGTAATGGTAGGTATATTTAACAAAAAAAATCCTGAAAAAAAGCATTTCAAAAAAGCAATATAAATTGATGTGCATTTTAATGAGTGAAATAAGTATTTGACCCCTTCGCAAAACATGACTTACTACTCGGTGGCAAAACCCTTGATGGCAATCACAGAGGTCAGACGTTCAGCTCCCTCCACAGATTTTCTATGGGATTAAGGTCTGGAGACTGGCTAGACCACTCCAGGACCTTAATGTGCTTCTTATTGAGCCACTCCTTTGTTGCCTTGCCTGTGTGTTTTGGGTCATTGTCATGCTGGAATACCCATCCACGACCCATTTTCAATGCCCTGGCTGAGGGAAGGAGGTTCTCACCCAAGATTTGACAGTACATGGTCCCGTCCATTGTCCCTTTGATGCGGTGAAGTTGTCCTGTCCCCTTAGCCGAAAAACACCCCCAAAGTTTGACGGTGGGGATGGTGTTATTGGGGTCATAGGCAGCATTCCTCCTCCTTCAAACACGGCGAGTTGAGTTGATGCCAAAGAGCTCGGTTTTGGTCTCATCTGACCACAACACTTTCACCCAGTTCTCCTCTGAATCATTCAGATGTTCATTGCTTTCTTGAGCAGGGGGACCTTGCGGGCGCTGCAGGATCTCAGTCCTTCACGGCATAGTGTGTTACTAATTGTTTCCTTGGTGACTATGGTCCCAGCTGCCTTGAGATCATTGACAAGATTCTCCCGTGCAGTTCTGGGCTGATTCCTCACCATTCTCAAGATCATTGAAACTCCACGAGGTGAGATCTTGCATGGAGCCCCAGCCTGAGGGAGATTGACAGTTATTTTGTGTTTCTTCCATTTGTGAATAATCACACGCACCAACTGTTGTCACCTTCTCACCAAGCTGCTTGGTGATAGTCTTGTAGCCCATTCCAGCTTTGTGTAGGTCTACAATCTTGTCCCCGACATCCTTGGACAGCTCTTTGATCTTGGCCATGGTGGAGAGTTTGGAATCTGCTTGATTGATTGCTTCTGTGGACAGGTGTCTTTTATACAGGTACTATAACAAGCTGGGATTAGGAGCACTCCGTTTAAGAGAGTGCTCCTAATCTCAGCTTGTTACCTGTATACAGTAAACGACACCTGGGAGCCAGAAATCTTGCTGACTGATAGGGGATCAAATACTCATTTCACTCATTAAAATGCACATCAATTTATATTGCTTTTTTGAAATGCTTTTTTCAGGCTTTTTGTTGTTGTTCTGTCTCTCACTGTTACAATAAACCTACCATTACAATTATAGACTGATCATTTCTTTGTCAGTAGGCAAACGTACAAAATCAGCAAGGGATCAAATACTTTTTTCACTCACTGTATATCTATCCAGGGTAGTTCATATCCAATATGTTTGCTACATTCATGTTATCAATACTAGTGCAAATGGGCTTCTGGAGAAGGCAGGGCATGAATAAATTGAAGCGACAAGTTAAAACGCATTAATATTTGCAAGATACTAAAAGGAAGTCTCCTTTTTCAAACAGAAACAAATGCTTTCTAGGCTAGAATTAGCCGTTTTACCTACAGTACACAAAACATCCAATCACCAAGCATCATGTACCAAGTTTCTCTCAAACACTCGTACCACGAAACGAGTTATACTGTACTTACTTGAAGCAAGCAATCGGCAGTGCTCTTGTAGCCAGGATGGGTCCCGTTTTGTAAGGTGCTCTGATTCATCATCCGTGTTCTCACAACATCAATGGGATTTGATGCAAGAGCTCCAGCTAAGCCACAGGTAAAACTTGCTCTAATAGAAGTTCAGAATACCATTACCACAATGTCCCTTCCCCTGGAAGGTAAACTGGCAGATATAGTACAGTTTAAGTTTGAGTGCGAATGCTTGGATTTAGTTTCCCCAAAATAATAAATTGTAGAACATATTATGGTATACATACAAAATAGATCCCAGGAGGAAAGCCAAATCAAAACAATGCAGCCTAATAGGCAAAGTTTCCACTGGCGGGTGCATTTTCCCCCCTTGCTATAAATATATAGCTTTAATGCAGAAGCATCCATCACAGAAAGACTAGAATCCTATACTAAAAAAGAAGCAATTTTGTAAGCAAAAACAAAAAGAAGTTCTGGAAATTAGGTAAATATGAACAAACTCAATTTGCTTGGCAGGTTTTATTTTGGTTAAAGAATAATTTTCACTGCTTATAAATAGAGACTGTTATAGGAAGCTTGGGATTAACAGAACACTGAGAGCCCTTTAGGACTGTAGCCTTCCAGCTACAGAAGTTCGGCTTTCTGTACCCCCACCCTGCTGGGGGGAGGGAAACCCACCCACCATCCTTTAAAACTTACAGAAAGTGAGTGCACACTGTATCTCCCATGAATCCAGACATAATTATGTGCTTTTTGGCAAGATCATAGACCGGCAGCTCCACTCCAACAACAATAGCAGCTCTCTGGGCAGTAAGAGAGACACCCTGGCAAAAGAATTAAAATATATATATATCAAGCACAGGAAACAAAGTAGTTATAAAATTCCTCAGTTCTAACCAGCAAGGCAAGCAAAAAGGTAAAACCCAGTTCTAGTTAGCTTATTATGGAAAGCAAGAAAAAAAAATCCTAAACCCTAGAATGTTTAGCAGGGCATATTGCCCATTATTTCAGAATATAGTAATTGGAGAGAAGATTTTCCTTTCCCTCTAAAATTCCATGATAAAAAACACTCACGGAAGTAGCAAGACTTACCTATATTTTAAAGTAAACTACAGCCCCCCCCCCATATCCACAGATCCGCTATCTGCGGATTCAGTTATCCATAGCCTTACCAACTTTTCTAGGACCCCACGGGGGACGGAAGTGACATCACGGGGAGGCGGGTCAAAAACTGTGATGTCACTTCCGCCTAAAGAGGGCGTGTCCGCCGGAAGTGGGCGTGTCCACTGTGAAATAAATACAGTATTTTACCTTTTTCCCATGCCTCTGAGCACGTGCAGAGTGCTGCTGCTGTTTTCATCCCGGCCAGCCAGATGCATTGTGATGGCCAGTGATGGCCGCCACAACGCAGCCAGCTGGCTGGGACGAAAACAGTGGCGGCACTCTGCACGTGCTCAGAGGCACAGGGAAAAGGTAAAATAATGTATTTTTATGTATTTAATTATAATGTATTTAATCTTCTGAGACTGCGCTGCCCGCTGCAGCGCATCTTTATCTTTATCTTTTTAGCTTCGCGCACCTGCGCGAGACCGGAAAGGCTCGGAAGATGTCCAAGTTCATTCGGATGTCTTCAGAGACATCCGAAGTGAACTCGGACATCTTCCGAGCATTTCCAGTCTCATGCGCATGCGTGCGAGGCTGGAATGTCTCCGAAGGTGAACTCGGACATCTACTGAGTGCTTCCAGTCTCGCGCAGCCGCGCGAGACTAGGAAGATAAAGACGGAGACGCGCTGCAACGGGCAGCACAGTCTTTCAGAAGAGCTCCGGCCTGCCGCAATGCAGCCGGCAGGCCAGGGCCGGGACAAAGAGACAGTTCGGGGGGACAAAGGGGCGTTGCCGGGACAATCCCAGTCATTTCTGGGATGATGGTAATCCTAGTTATCCACAGATAGCGGATCCCCCCCCCCCGCCCGACCCTCCAGGCACTTACTTTTCGAGGAGAAACCTCCGTTTTTTTCTTCAACAGGCCGAGTGAGCAGCTTCCTTGCAGGCCTCCTCACCAACAAGACTTTGGTGCTGGAGAGTCTCAGCAACTTCTCAGCAAGGTTGCTAAGACTCTCTAGCACCGAAGTCTTGTTGGTGAGGAGGCCTGCAAGTGAGCTTCTCACTTGCCTTGAAGAAAAAAAAAATGGAGGTTTCTCCTCGAAAAGTAAGTGCCGGGGGGGGGGGGGCTGTGGAGGGTGCAGGGGCGTTCATGCCAGCCCGCGGGGGGGGGGCTCTGAAAACAGCGGAGGGGGCGTTCGCCCCTTTCCGCGGTTTCAAGTATCCACAGTGGGGGCTAGAACGTATCCTCCGCGGATACGGCAGCCCCCCTGTACAAATATATGCATATACAGTTACACGAGAAGTACTCAAGCACACAACAATCCATTTGTGTAGGTTTGTAACTTGCCTGATCATAATCGTGATTCTATCATGAACAGGACATCCAATGCAAAATCTATTTGTTCTTGTGGAACTGAGAACCTGAGATTCTGTTTTGTTTTTTAAATTAAGCCCACTGACACTGAAGAAAATAATTGAACACAGATAACATGCTCTAAGTGGTGCAGGAGTCAATTTAATGAAAAAAAACCCACAATGAATTGCAAACCCAACACGTTTCAACACAGACAGCTCTTCACGAGGGGATGAAACAATGGTGACTTAAGGGTAACACTCCCAAGGGAGCTTGAACCTCTTGCAGAATTATCATTTTTCGCAAAAGAAAGAAGTCCAGCCTCCAACCACTAGGGAGCACTGGAGAAAGAGGCAAATGTTTCTTCATCTCACAGAGGATTGGTCTGTATTCATCATTCTTCAGTTCATGAATATTTAACAAAGTTGATCAATCAATAAACCTTTATTGGCATGAGACAAAGTTGATCATGAACACTGTAGCGTGGGGAGACCATATTAGTCAGGCACAGGAAATAGGGAGCAGCATCAGACAGTTTCAATGAACAAGACTCAAACTAACCTAAAGAGTGAGAGAAAATGTTACCTTGCGTATATCCACAATCCAGATAATCAATGTCTACGTCCATTAAAACTAAGCGTCATAATTTTATCCAATAATTTCTGGTTAAAATAGATACAAGTCATTCAAAGCAACAACAGCACAAAATACTTTGCTATGCTTGTTATCCGACCCACCTGAGTGGCATCAGAACCATTCCACATCTATGAATATTTCTACTTTTTAACAACTTGCCTTCCACAATCCTCTTGTGCCTTCATTTTGATAGATTCTTACGAAGTTACCAATCATTCCCCCTCGTATCACACTGCCTTGGGCCTGCATTCTGATCTAGAGTTGATTGAAATCAAAAATAAAATTTTATCACACATTGACAGTCATACAGTCAAGTCAATGGGGAACTAAACGTGTTGTTTCCATGGGGTACAGACTTCTCACATGTTACATCTTCGTTGACACCTCTCCGATCGCCAATACTTCACATACAGGGCCAACCCAGCCATGAGGCCAACTGAAGCAGCCGCTTTCAGCAGTGGGTTGGGGGGAGCGGTAGAACGCAGGCACTCCTCATCCGTTCATGTCTGCCTGCCGCTCCCCTCTAGCCTGCCCAGTTGCTTCCATAGGCTCTCTGATCCTCTTATTGCTCACTGAGAACGAACAAGAAGAGGATCGAGCAGCAGCCATCCACCTCTTCCTTCAGTGCCACCGCAGTACACAATCACAGGGATGGAGCGGCAAGAAGCAGCAGCAGGAAGATCCTGTTCCGACTGTGCACTTCCGTGAGCGATCAGAACAGGATGGCTTGGCTCTGCCTTCTTCTCCTTCTTGCCCACCCAGCAAGGAGGCCATACAGATAAGCAGGAGGCAGCAGCAAAGTCTTCTCACTCCTCCTTTCTCTTACATTTAGGGCCAGGATGGGTGGTCAGGGGCAAAGGGAGGCTGTCCAGGGGGTACAAGGGCAACCCTCAGATGGATGCTCCCTCCCCAGCCCTGCTATAGCCATGTTCCTGCTTTGGTCAAGGGGGGGGGGAGGAGGTGGCTGTGGTGGGGGGAGAAATGGCATGCAACCTTCCAAGCCGACTGAGCAGGAAGAACTCAAAACAACCCCAGAGGCACGGATGGGCTGGGGGAGGGGGCCCGATCCCGCTGTTGAAGAAAAATGTGAATCCCGGTGAAGAAAAAGGTGAGGCGACCCATATGTGTTTCTGTCTGTATGTGCGTTTGTGAGGTGCAGCCATCTCTCTTTCCTTTCTTACCACCACCACCTCTTTTGCAGCCTCTGAGCTGGGGACTGCATTCAAAATGCCTCAGGTTGGGGCAAGAAAGGGTGAGCAAGCCGGGATGCTGCCGAGGCATGCCTCCCCTCCCCCAAATTCGGCTGCCTCCTTCTCGGGGGTGTACAAAAACGCCAGCAGCCAGTGCCTCCCACGATCCCTCGAAGCGCCACTCCTTGTACGCTCACTGCCAGCGCCACTCTAGGCCATTTGGTAGTGTGTCCTGGTCCAATGGCAGCTACCCCACAGGAAAAGTCTAGGGCAGTGATGGCAAACCTTTTTGAGCCCAAGTGCCCAAACTGCAAACCAGAACGACTTATTTTTTTCAAAGTGCCAACACTGCAAGTAAACCTGAATAACGAGGTTTTAGTTTAGAAAAAACAATTCGTACAGTTTTTCAAACTAATTAACAGCTTTTGTTTAAAGAGAAAAACACAGTAACAGAGCTTCCAGGAAACTCACAAGCAGCTCTCCCCTGTTTTTCACCCATCCCCACCCCCAGCAACTGCAGTGTTGGTGTCTTGAGATCCCAAACACAACCGATGAAGCAAAGACTGGTACAGTGGATTTTAGTGTTTGGCTGGCTGCAGCAAGAAAAAAAACAGGCACGCACACCATTCGGGACAATCCTCCCGATCAGGATGTCTGTCGGCCGTCACGATCGGGGCATGGGTGGGAGGGAGAAGGGGGCGGCGGCAGCACCAGCAACACAGCAGCTGCATGGATGCTCTTTAACGGGGTGAAAGCGCGGCTGCGAGAGAGGTGAAAAGCTGCAGCGGGTGGGGAAGAGGAAAAGCAGGAAGGAGAAGAGAGCGCAACCTGCACGGGCCAGAAGAGGAAAACAGATGTCCATTTTCCCCTCTCAATATCCCCCCCCCCCCGTAGTGATCATGGCTCTCTCGCCCTAAGAAAGATTCCAGCGGGATTCCAGAGTGAGCAGAGGAGCTCTCCTCCCCCTCCGCCCGCCCCGGTCCCTTCCCCGAGGAGGAATCCCAGCACAGACCTCGCTGTTAAAAGCTTTCACAGTCTCCATGCTGTGGCGGAGGGAAAGGCTGGCGCCGAGCTGAGCGGGAGGGGGACAGGTTTGTTCCCCGCTGTGGTGACTCAAATCTTACTTGAGAGCTGGGTTGAATGAAGCAGTGAAGAACACCGAGGTAGGGGCTCCCTGGGGGCTCCCAGAGATAGACAGCCCCAGCGCAGTGAGGCTCCGTGGATCTTCCGAGCCCTCTTCAAAGCTACAAGCGCTCTTCCGATACAAGCACGGACTTTTCTTCGGCTCTTCTTCTTGGCTCTGACCAACGCGGACAATAAGGCAACCAAACTGACCTGCCCTTAGGAAGCGAGCTTCCTCACTCCCTTCCTTCCCGCCTTTTTAGCCTCCTCCTGGGCAACGTGTGTGCGCGCGCGCGCGCTCATGCTCATTCAGCTCTTGGCTGAACGCCAGGAGACACAGCTGATTGGCGGCGATCAAAGCGCCGAATGAGCACGCGAGCAGAGCAGAGCAGAGAAAGAGCGGCCACAGAGAAACAGGAAAGAGCGGGCCTTATGTTGTGCACCCCTGGACTGTAGTCACGGCGTGCCCACAGAGACGGCTCGGCGTGCCGACAGCGGCACGCGTGCCACGCGTTCGCCATCACTGGTCTAGGTGGCAGAGAGTTCCCTGCCAGACCACAGAGAGCGAGATGGGGTGACAGTGACCCAAAAAGAGGATGGGGGAGACTATGCTGCCGGTTCTTCCCAGCCCTCCCCTGCAGGCACCAAACCTGTGGCATGGGCGGCTTACCCACCCCACAAACCAGGGAATCGCATGTAGGTCCACCACATGTAGGTCCACCACACCACGCCTGAGCCAGGCAACTCCTTCCCCTCTCCAGCCACAGCAGGATGGCCTCTTTTAGCCAGCCATTTACTTTGCAGCGGCACAGGACCACCCCAGAGGCAACAAGCCTTGTACAGTGCTCCTCCTCCCCGCCAAAGGTCGGCCACTCAGCCAGCCAACTCTACCTGCACTTAGCTTTGGCAGCGGCGACTGCTGTAGCCTTTCCTCCCTCCACCTGCTTCAACCGGGCAGGCTTGCCTCCAGTTGTAGCGCCCCACCTAGTGGCTGACATAGGAACTACGTTCATTCTTAGCCAGAAGAAGTGGTTCACGTGTGGTGGGATTAACTAAAGCCCGTGTTTCTCGGGCAACCCACTCAGTTATGCGACCCAGCAAAAACCGGGTTGCAACCCACCAAGTGGGTCGCGAACCACAGTTTGAGAACCACTGCTCTAGATCATTTAGCGTGCTTAGCTTCTCCCATCTCCTTGCCTGCCTGACTCCTTCCCTAAGCAGCCAGGCACACAAGGTAGCAGCAGTGGCAGCAAACAGTAGTGGTGAGGCACACACACACACACACACACACACACACACACACACACACTAACATGCACACACACACACACACACACACACACACTAACATGCACACAATATTTTTTTTCCAAAAGGAGGGCTGAGTGCACAGGTAAAGAGGGTGGATCTCTGCAAATTTAGGTAGCAGATCCACTGGAGACCACCCCTGCTCAGATCACTACAGATGCTCATGCATCAGGATTCCCAGTATTTTTTTTCCCGCTGCACTGCATCTAGAAAACTGCAGGCAAGCCAAAAAGGGACACTAGAGAGGCACTGTGGGAATGCTCAGTACCTAGTGGGTTCATAGGAACAGCTGTAGCTGAAACGAATTAGAAAATACAAAAAAAGGACACGTGAAACTATTTCTACCATTCCACGCTGAAAGGCAGGGCAAGTTTCTCCATGGATTACTATGGTGGCTGTTCTGCTAATCCGGCGATATCAGCCTTATAAGGCAGAAAATGAAACCCAGAAAGCAAGAAACAGAGAAGACAATTATGACCAATTTAACCCAGTGCATTGGACTGTATCCCAAGGTTTCCTTGCTTCAAAGCAAAGAGTTATTCTACAGGAGGAAAGAATCCTTAGGATATAATAACCCATTGTTGACAACAACAAAGAGATACATTTTGAAAGTCTTGATTTTCCAGTTCAGATTAAGACTGGCTGTTCATTTGGCATTTGCTAGTCTGCTTTCATCATAGCAAACACAGGTGCTATATTTGGGAGGTGGAGAAAAGCGCACTCAAGCCAGTTCTTAAATTAGACACTACCAATGTAGTCAACTACGTTTTCTTTCTGGCATGCTGATCAGTTAGATGGGATGGTTCTGTGTGCTGGCAAATAGTAACAACACTGCAGAAAGGGAGGTCAAAATTATAACAATTCCAATAGGAAGATAGTCTGCCTGCCATTTTGGTGGTTTAAGGGTTATCAAGATATAAGCCTAAGAATACTTACACTATCCTAGCTCTAATGAAGTCCAGTGTGGGCTCTATCTTCACAAACATGAACTACCACATATCACCCCCAAAATGTTTCTCTTTTAGCACTTACAGTATCATTCAAATAAAAATAAACTTGTGATCTGGTTTTAATAAATCAAGGAAAATTAGAGAATTAGCAAGACACCCCTGATGAGCTTTCACCGTGCTGAAAAAAAGCAGGCCTGGCTACAGCTGATTCTTTCCTTAGTCACACTTGGACTACTGTAACACACTCTATTTGGGGCTGCTACTGAAGACGGTTCAGAAGCAGCAGCAGCAGCTGGTGCAGAACATAGCACCCAGGGTTCTTCTGGGCACCCTATGGTTGGAGTATACAATACCCATGGCTCTGCAAGCTGTATTGGCTTCCAATGTGTTTGCAAATTTAAGATGCTGGTCATTACTTATAACGACCTACATGGTTTAGGTCGTCTATACAAGTCGTATATATAACAAGTCGTATATATAACGACTTATATGGTTTACGGGACCTGGGTACCTAAAGGACTGCCTCCTCCAACATGAACAAAATGTGATTAGCGAGGGCAGGGGACAGGGACTTTTCAGCAGAAGCTCCCCAATCGTGAACTCTCTCCCCTAGGAAGGCCAGCTAGTCCTTATGTGTCCCCATTTTAAGTGGGCAGTGCTTTGTTTCAATTAGCTTTCTTTTGATTTTTTATGGGGTTTGAGTTCTTTTTTGTTTGGTCTGCTCTGGCCAATGTAAGAGCTGGGAGAAGGAACAGGAACCACTGCACAACCTTTGGAACAATCCCCGTTTATTGTTGCCACAGCAAGTGAAATTGTGGAAGCTGTGCCATGTGACCACTTTAAGCCTATGTTTCCCCTTTAACCTTTTATTATTATTATTATTAAAGTTTATTTCTAAAGCGCTGTCACTATACACAGCGCTGTACAAGGTTGAAGAATTCAAACACATATAGAAGCATATAAAAGCCTGCCCAAGGCGTACACTCTAAGATAGTAAGAGGTAAAAGAAAAAAAATAAAAAGTACCATATCAAAGAAAGAAACAAGTTAAAACATCAAATATAGAACAAGTCATATCACATAATTGAAACAAATTACATCATAACAGATACTATCAGACAACAGAGGGACAATCACGAGCTCCCTGAGAACGCTTCCCTGAACAATATGGTTTTCAGCTCAGCTTTAAAGCTGGTTAGGGAAGTAATAAGCCGTACATGCAGAGGAAGAAGATTCCAGGCATGAGGGGCAGCAAGAAAGAAAGGACGGATGCGGGACGGGGCAGAGAGAATCCTGGGTTGAAAAAGGAGACTTTGACTACCAGAACGAAGAGTGCGAGTAGGAGTATAGAGAGAAAGGAGATCAGTTAGATAAAGAGGGGCTAGCCCATGCAGGGCTTTAAAAGTGAGTAACAAAAGTTTATACCTGATACGGAAAGGGAAAGGGAGCCAGTGAAGGGAGGACAATAAAGGGGAGACATGATCATAACGACGAGCAAGTGAGATGATACGTGCAGCTGAATGCTGAACAGAAATTAATGGATGGAGATGAGAAAGAGGAAGCCCTGCCAAGAGAAGGTTGCAGTAATCTAGCCGTGAGATTACTAGAGCATGAACCAGTGTTTTTGCAGTAGAAGGGGAGAGATATGGACGGATTTTAGCGATGTTATAGAGAAAAAATCTACAGGCTTTAACCTTTTGCATACCACAGAACATGCAGTGAGGAGCCAGGGCCAACCAAGCTACCCAGTGCATGTTTCTGCAGTGTATAGGAAGGAGAAAAATGCTTGTGCATTTTTCCAAACATTACACGTAGCATCCTGACATATGCTGGTGTGGCACAGGGTGACTGCAGGAAGAGGGGCAAACATTCAGAAGCTGGAAAGGGAACTACAAGCAGAGACCCTACACGTATGGTTCCCCTCGAAGCTTCCAATTCCCCTCACAACTTCGGCTTTCTTTTCCCCTTCCCCTGAAAGTCCTCAGCCATGCCACCACCCATACTGCCACCAAGGGTCCCCCCCAACTCTCAGCAGTAGCTTTCAAAAGGGAGATGGGGTTGGAAAGGTGGCTTCTGCTCACAACCCTGCACTTGCACAAGTCAGGATGCTACTCTACACGTTGTGTGGGCACTTGACACAGGTCGGTAACATGCACCTTTTAAAATTGTAATGTTTGATGCAGCACTAAATGTGTTTCAATGTTCAAGCATCAGAGTTGCAGGAATCATCAAAATGATAGCATTTCCCTTTCTATGCCATACTTGGCTCCACTTCAGCAGCAATCACATTTCATTCTTTCAAATGAAAAGAAGGGTCTGTCATTTTAAAAATATTTAAATTTTATCTTTCTGTACAATACCAAGCATCCAAGGCAGCTAACAATACCTAATATTACAATATACCATAATTTAAAACTCTGCAATATTATAACATACATACTACCTAACACTGAAAATTTTACCCAGTCAGCAGTACAGCATGAACTTCTCCTCTTCCCCTAAAGGTTTTTCTAAAAATGTAGTTTCATCACAAATTCATAAGAAGTCAGAATATAGCCACTTTTTTAGAGATTATTTTAATCTAATCTAGCATATGAAAATCTCACAGTATGACTGAATTGTTAGTTTAAGGCAGGGGTGGCCAACCTTCCACCATTAGGCCCTCTGCATTCTTAAGAGTTGTGTAGAAGACAGAATCTTGGTAGCTGCAAGTGCTGATGGTGCTGCTAAAGCAACTGCACCTGCTGAAATGCCCTCACCTATACAACCATTAAAGGGCCAGGAGCATTCAAGTTGAAAGGTTGGCCACCCTTGGTATAAAGAGTCACTGAACTCCTGCTTCCAGAAAACTCACCATCATTTCTTTACTTCTGTAACTATTTTTTTGAAAATTAAAATTAGAAACCTCCTGTATTTTCTCCACATTTTATACCACAAAAATGTAAATGTTTGCTACATGAGCTTTTAATAAAATGTTCCACAGTAGAGAAAGTTAACAGGCTTAAAAATGAGAAAGGAAGTCAAGAGCAATAAAATGAATTAGACTGAAGTTGAATTTCTTCCAATATTATGCTCAAAGCAATGTACAAATACATAAAATGAGCCAGGATGGTGTAGTGGTTTGGGAGTCGGACTTAGACCTGGAAGATCCAGGTTCAAATCCCCACTCAGCCACGAAGCTTCCTAGGTGATCTTGGGCCAGTCACTATCTCTCAGCCCCACCTACCTCACAGGGTTGTTGTGAGGACAAAAAGGAGGGGAGGAAATATGTACACCACTCTGAGCTCCTTGGAGGAAGGGCGGTATAAAAATGTGAAAAAAATAAAATAAATAAATAAAATCACATTTGCAACTGCTGCGCTGCACTAGTTTCAGAAAAGCTTCTTATGAATTGTGAAGAGCCCAAGTTTTGTTTACTTAAACTAAGATATTTTGATCCAAGTATATTTTTAGATAAAAATTTAGTACTGTTCTGTATTTCAGACTACTACTACTTTACATATTGATACTCATTTACACATTTTGCATTTTTGTAACACTTTCCAACGATGAATGATAGATCAACCACCATCCAAAGCCCTGGGAGATTAAATATGAGCTACAATACATGCACACCTGAAAAGGCACTGTAATTTAAGGACAGCCTCAACACAACAATCCCCTTGTCGCCAAAGAGACAACAGGCCTCTACTAACTTAAAAACAACCTGATTTATTAAGGCACGAACCTTTGTACTCAAGAGCCTTCTTTATCACCCCAAATATTTATTAAGTACAGTTGTCCCTTGGTATCTGCGGGGAATTGGTTCCAGGACAAACCCACCCACACCCGCAGATACAAAAAAACCGTGAATACTGAAGTCCAGCATCCACGCCCCGGATAACTTACCGGGATCCTGCGAGGGGGGGGGGCTCTTCCACATTGCACCAGACCTGCAACCCCCTCCATAGGCCTCCGCGAGCCTCAGAACGCTTCTCCAAAGTCACTTCTGGTTTACCCAATTAAACTGGAAGTAACGTCGGAGAAGCATTCTGAGGCCCATGGAGGGGTTGCGGGCCTGGCGTGATGTAGAAGAGGCCTCCAGGCTCAGCATCCGCGGATGCTAAGGGAGACCTGTATTCACGTGTCATCTTTCTCCTCAATTAGGAGGAAAATCAAGACAGACCACAATTACTGTACAATAAAATCAAAAATTGAAGACAAAGACCACCACAACAACATCAACCACAAAAGACAACACAGCAGAGCAGACATCTGCTTCATGCTGCAATGAACTAGTCAAAGCCTGCTCCACCCTGAGCCACCTTTAATGTGCAAAATAGAAGTCTGCTTCTGGATACAGACTGTTACTCTTCTGGAATTCTTACCTTCAGGACGTCTGTAGGATTAGCTATAGATGATGAAATCACGCCAGAGAGAACTCCACATAATACATTTATAGGCAAGGTTTCATCTGTTACAGAAATGAAAACATTTATGCATAAGATTTTAGTATTCAAGAAAGCCTGCTTTAATGTGCTTGAAAACCAGTGAACGAGAACACAGTATACACAAGGTTACAGTCATACCTCCAACAATGCAGTTTCCTTCAGTGCAGATTCAGTGCTCTTTGCCCTGACGTGAGTGACAACCCTTCTAACCAATAGGAACAATGCATTCTGAGCCAGTCAGCACCCATTTCCTACCCATTAGATAATGACGTCTCCAATAGCCCTGTTTCATGCACCACTCAACTACCAGGGAATGTATTCCCCCATGCTACCCAACATATTGCTGTATATTTGATACTGTAGTTTCTTGGGGTGTTCAAGATACACAGGTGCATACATCTACCTCAAGAATCCAGGCCTCCGCATAACCACAACTCCCATGCTACTAAAATAACTACACTCCAGGAAGAGAAGATAATTTGATGGGGAGAAACGAACAACTTGCCCAAGGTCGCCCAACAAGCTGCACTGGCAAGTGGAAATCTGAACACTCTGAAAGTGTTATGGTGTACCGACTCTTCACGATCTTTTTTAAAAAGGTCACTATGACCTACAACTCTCATATTGTACTGATTAGCTAAGGGTCTATCGATACAATGGGCCAAAAACATTGTTGAACCTCCTCTGCCTTCTGCAATCTCTTCCTTTTGACCTATCCCTTGACTCTGTCCAGTGTCATTTTGGCCTTTCATCAGAACACTGAACACTTAAAAGGGACATTTTTAATGTCTCTCATTTTTAATGTCCCTCATGAAAGGCTCCTGAGAAAACTCCACAGTCAGGGAATAAGAGGGCAGGTCCTCTTGTGGATTAGGAACTGGCTGAAGACCAGGAAACAGCGAGTGGGAGTCAATGGGCAATTTTCACAATGGCGAGAGGTGAAAAGCGGTGTGCCCCAAGGATCGGTCTTGGGACCGGTGCTTTTCAACTTGTTCATAAATGACCTGGAGTTGGGGATAGGCAGTGAGGTGGCCAAGTATGCGGATGACACTAAACTTTTCCGGGTGGTGAAGACCAGCAGGGATTGTGAAGAGCTCCAGAAGGACCTCTCCAAACTGGGAGAATGGGCAGCAAAATGGCAGATGCGCTTCAATGTAAGTAAGTGCAAAGTGATGCACATTGGGGCAAGAAACCAAAATTTCACATATACGCTAATGGGTTCTGAGTTGTCTGTGACGGATCAAGAGAGAGATCTTGGGGTGCTGGTGGACAGGTCGATGAAAGTGTCGACCCAGTGTGCGGCGGCTGTGAAGAAGGCCAATTCCATGCTCGGGATCATTAAAAAAGGGATTGAGAATAAAACGGCCAATATCATTCTGCCTTTGTACAAATCGATGGTAAGGCCACATCTGGAGTATTGCGTCCAATTCTGGTCACCACACCTCAAAAAGGATATAGTTGAATTGGAAAAGGTGCAGAAAAGAGCGACCAGAATGATTCGTGGGCTGGAGCACCTCCCTTATGAGGAAAGGCTACAGCGTCTGGGGCTTTTCAGCCTAGAAAAAAGGCGCCTGAGGGGGGACATGATTGAGACTTATAAAATTATGCATGGGATGGAGAGAGTGGATAGAGGGAAATTCTTCTCCCTCTCGCACAACACCAGAACCAGGGGACATGCACTAAAATTGAGTGGAGGGAGAGTTAGAACAGACAAAAGAAAATATTTCTTTACCCAGCGTGTAATTCATCTGTGGAACTCCTTGCCACAGGATGTGGTGATGGCATCTGGCCTAGATGCCTTTAAAAGGGGTTTGGACAGATTCATGGAGGAAAAGACCATCACAGGTTACAAGCCATAAGCAACCTCCTGGTTTTTTAGAAGTGGGTTTTCTCTGTGCCAGGTGCAAGGGAGTGGCGACTGGACACAGGTTATCTTGTTGTCTTGTGTGCTCCCTGAGGCATCTGGTGGGGCCACTGTGTGACACAGGAAGCTGGACTAGATGGGCTTTTGGCCTGATCCAGCAGGGCTCTTCTTATGTTCTTATGTTAGAGTAACAGCCCCCGAACATCTGCATCAGGACTCCATGACTGACGTCTTGTTGACACAGAGCAATTTAGCAGCCTTTCTATGAAAACAGACATCATATACAGATGTGGGAACGCAACAGAATATGGAGATAACTTTTGTACAGCGCTTTCTGAGGGTGCAAAGCACTTCATGTCCATCGTTTTGATGCAATCCTGACAACGACTCTGCAAAGTAGGATTATCCCCATAGCGGAGACTCAGAAGGAATGGCCTGCTCAAGTCACCTGGGAGTTCATGGTAGAGGTGAGGATCAAATGGAAGAAGTCCTGATTTGCAGTTCAATCACTCAGCCGCTACACTACAACAACTCTATATCTATATCTATATCTATATCTATATCTATATCAACAACTACAACAAATGGCTGTATCAAAATATTCACAATTTTTTTTTACGAAAAAGGAAGAATAACTTAAGCTTGAAAATCTACTCACCTTCTGGCCGGTCAATAAATATTTTTTTGAGGCTTTGGTAAGTGCCTATTTTTATTGTTCCATAGGATGCCTGGCGTAGCATCGCAGGAGCAATTCTGTAAAGGAAAGAGCAAGTAGAAAACCTGTGGGTTCGCCTCATTTTTCTGCAAGTTTTCCACACAGAAAGAACTTGGGTAAGGAGAGATTACTGGAATGGGTATTTGTGTAACTCATTTTCCCGAGTTTAGATGAAATGAGAAACTGGCTTATTCTAACCTGAAAGCACTCAATCCCCTCCCCTTACGTACCAAGCTGGAAGAGGCTATCCATGAACCTGAAACTATTTGTGTATGCAAGGCTAACGGGAAGAATGTGCAACTATTTCAGTTACCGGTATATGTCCTTTAACTTAAGTTACAAGAGGGAAAGATCACCAAGGCATTCTGCCAAAAGCAGTATTTCATGTTACATCATGCCAGTTGTCATGTAATATTCTAAACCAGTGATCTTTAACCTTTAACAGAAGGTAAAGGTCACTATAAGTGGTAAGTCGTTGCAATTTGGTGGGACGGCGGTGACAGCACTTCCGGGATTGCACCGCAGAGGGGAAAAGGTGGATTTTAGCCCTACCTGGGGGTTTTGCCAGTCCTCCAGAGGGTGTGGGAAGTCCCACACCTCAAAACGGCTCCAGATCATGATCGCGATCCACTTCAATGGATGTGGGTCACAATCGCAATCTGAAGCATCATCATCATCATCAACCTTTATTGGCATAACACAAAGACATACACACACATATACAGATAAATTAGATTAAATAATGCATAATACGAAAAACAAGTAAGCAGAGAAGGAGAAGGGAACAAGGGAATAAACAGTCTACATTCATTCTAATTAGATTTTGCTAAATTGGTCACCATGGAGGCTCTTCGTTGAATAATTAGATAAAGAAAGTAAGCTAGCCGATTAATGGACCATTTATTAACAGATGAAAGAAGAACCAATATAATCTCCGAATCAGACTTCCCTTGCAAATTTGCCAGCAATGGATTAAGAATGTCTTGGCGCAAGTCATTATACCATGAGCAGTATAGAAGTGCGTGTGATAAGGATTCTATATCTGTCAAAGTACATGAGCAACGACCCTGGGCCATAGAAGATCTATCAAATCTATAATCCATCAAACTGGACAGTAAAATATTACATCTGGCTAAGGTTAGTACACGTCTTGCTTGATTGTTATCAACCAAGAAAAGATACTGTGAAGTTTTACTGAGAGTACAGGGCAGTTGTAGAATAGCTATTCTGAAGCTATTTTGAGGTGCAGGGAGGTCTGGGGAGGGGTCCGTAGGCTCCCCACACCCTCCAGAGGATCAGCAAGGCCCCCAGGTAGGGCTAAAATCCATTTCCTCCCCCCAACGGTGGCGGCGCAATCCTGGCAGTACAGTTCTGACATCGCAGCTGAGACCTGCCTCTCTCCAGACCTTGGGGTTGCAACCCCAAGGTTGAAGATCACTGTTCTAAAGCACACAGAGGCGATATGCAAACATGACGTTAAACCATGTTTACTCTGCTTTCAACCCCCCCCCCAAAAAAAAAACCTTATTTCCTTCATGTCTATCTAGATTATTATGGTCCCATCTTCTTATTTTGGGCGACGTGTCACATACATTGCTGGTGCAACATCATCATGCACATTAACAACATTAATCAGGATGGGGGGGGGGCTATCAAAGCTTACATACTTGTCTATTTTAGAAAACTGTAAGACACAAATGCACTTTATCCTGGAAGACATATTCTTGCTTCCAAAGGAGGATGCATATGCCACATTTTTCTTTTTAAGAGCCAGGGAAAAAAATTTAAGCAGGATAAATACTCTCAAAGTTTGTCACTGAACTAATTAACTATATACTGCCATGTTAGTTTAAACTATTTTTTTAACATAGAACAGAAAACAGATGTGTTGCACCAATTACCCAGAGTACAATGCTTTCAGTCCTTCTTCTCTGCATATCTTCGCTAGTGCATGAAACATTCCACGATAACGAATCTCTTTATGCTTCACATCATTTTTTTGACCTTGCACTTGGAGACGTGTTTTTGTCAGATCAATTGGGAAAGTCCCTTAAACACACAGAGAAAATGGATTAAGTTATGAAGTCATGCTCACCAAAGCATGTTTAAACATGAAAGAGGTCCACAAAGTTTAAAAGTGGATAGAAATAAGTGATTAATATTATATGTGTAATCTCCGAAATAAAAATCCGCATATTGCCGGGTAAACTCCGTCGTTGTAAGACTTATTTATTCATATAAACAAGATGTTAAAAACAAACTTAACATTTCACCCCAAACATCTGGGGCATCATCAGAAGTTAAAACAGTTGCAATTGAAGAACATCTACTTATACTTCAACCCCTTGAGAACCAGGATGTAATTCAAATGTGTTAGCCAATCTTTTTATGGCAGATTTGGAAACAAGAGTCTTAAATGAAACTAAGTCTAAACCATTGATATGGCTAAGGTAAGTCGACGACGTGTTTACAATATGGGACCAAGGAGAAGTAAAATTAGAACTATTTCTAGAATTATTAAACAGTCAACATCCATCCATCCAGTTTACTATTGAAAAAGTAGATGGAAAATTGCCCTTTTTGGATGTCTTAGTCAGTAGAAAAAGTGATGGCTCTTTAGGACATCAGGTTTATCGCAAACCTACTCACACTAATAGGTATCTACACAAAAATTCTAACCATCATCCCAGCCAGAAATATAGTTTAATTAATACCTTATTATATAGAGCAGAAAACATCAGTGAGGCATCAGAAATTAATAAAGAGAAAAGCTTAATAGGACAGGTCTTACAAGCCAATGGGTACAGTCAAAAAGAAGTAGATAGAATAGAAAGAAAAAGGAACATGAAAAAACAAATCTCAAGATGTACTGCCAGATAGAGGACGAGTAAGTTTGCCATATATCAAAGGGACAACAGAGAAAATAGGCAGGGTTCTTCAGAGATTTAGTATCAAGACCAATTTTACTCCTACCACAAAAATAGGGAACTTATTGAGAAACCCAAAAGACCCCTTACATCCGTGGTCATATGTGGGAGTCTATAAAATTCTGTGTCAATGTGGTAAGTGCTACATTGGTACAACAAAGAGAAGTCTCAATACCAGACTAAAAGAACACCTTTTAGAATCTATTTTAGATTGAAACAGAAAGAGAAATCAGCCTTAGTTGAACATGCCTTAGAGCATAATCATAACATTAAATTTGATCAGGCTAAAGTAATAGATAAGACCAATCAATATCTACCAAGACTCCATAGAGAATCTATAGAAATGTATAAACATATTAATTATGTTAATAAGAAGGAAGAGTCTTTAAAAGTGAGTAGCAGTTGGTTACCAGTCCTGAAAGACTTACAAATTAGGAACAAAAGTGAATTACAGAGTTGTTGCAAAGCAGTTGTCTGAGAATGAACAGTAGGACTATATAATATCACTAGAACTGATGTTTCTATGTCTGTTTGGATTTGGGTAATGTGAGAATGGTTGTCTGTGACTGGAGGGTGGGGTGAAACATGGGGAGGGGGAGATTGGTTAGTGTGTTTCCTGTCAGTACTGCTGGCTCATGTGGAGAAATGTTTACGTGTTTGGTTGTAAATTGTGTTGGATTGTTTTAATTAGAGTAGGATTTTTTCACCTGAAAGGATTGTGAGTAGAAGCAGTCATGGGTTTGACAGCTGACAGTAATTACATTTGAATTACATCCTGGTTCTCAAGGGGTTGAAGTATAAGTAGATGTTCTTCAATTGCGACTGTTTTAACTTCTGATGATGCCCCAGATGTTTGGGGTGAAACGTTAAGTTTGTTTTTAACATCTTGTTTATTTGAATAAATAAGTCTTACAACGACGGAGTTTACCCGGCAATATGCAGATTTTTAATTCGGAGATTTGGTCGCGTCGTGATAACCTACAAACATATTATATGTGTAAATTCAAATAAATGAGCATGCATGAGACAAAGAGGTCTTACAAACCCATTCAAAGCAATGGAGGACATCTCTAAAAATGATCTTATGCATACCGGACCTTTTCAATTCTAGATCACAACTAGGTTTTTACTATTCATTACCACATTCCACTACCTGTGCTATCAGAAATACCTATAGTTGTAGAAAGGTATCATTTGCCCGTTTGTGATGTTTATACTTAAGCCCCATGGAAACTGCTGCTACATCCTTCAGCAGGACAGCTGTACTCCCTGGTATTCTCCTACAAGTCTGGCTGGGTCAAATACCATTTAGCTTCTCCCCTCACAGAACTCTCTCTCTCTCTCTCTCGCAATGGCCATAGATTTGCAACTGTATTAAGAAAATAAAGTGGTCACAGAAACCCCCAAACAAACCTGTTATAATGTTCCACTTGCTCAGTCACCTATAGGTTTTATATATCACCTTGTTCCCTATCAGGCACGGAATGTACTCGTCAGTTGGGAATAGACTTAGCAGATGTCAATAGATACAATCCAGGAACAGACTTTGGCCTGGGGCAGAACAACGAATTATGTTGGAAGAGGTACAACCACAGTTCATGAAGGCAGATGTTTAATGTCTGTCTCCTCAGATCATTGTCATGCTTTTACCAGGTTTTTTTTTCAGTTAGAGACTAGGTTTGTCTGGCATCATATCTTGTATATAAAATCACACCGATTGCTAGTAATTACTGCATTTTCCCTTGAGTGCTCACACTTCAGTTGCTTTTTTTTTAATAACTGCCAGGTACATCAGACATAATAAAAGGTGTGCAATTATTTAACGAGTTCTCTTCCTTCCCCTTTGTTGAAGATACTTACACCTACTTACCTTGTCCTTCACCTACCCATTTTCTATGAGTTCTCCATTTAAAAAAAAAAGAAATGGTGATTTTGAGATTAAGAGGGCATCTATATTAGGAGAAACATTTAAGTACACTCGCCTGGTTGCCATAGGCAACCAAGAATTATACCCAGGCAAGGAGAACAGTCTCAAAGTGTGCAGGTCGAAGCAAAATGATCTACAGCGCAATCCTAACCAACTTTCCAACGCCAGTGTAGCTGTGTCAATAGGGGCACACACTGCATTTTGCAGTGCAGGGGCAGTCGTGGAGACCTCTTCAACGTGAGAGAACATTTGTTCCCTTACCTCAGGGCTGCATTGCGGCTGCACCAGTGCTGGAAAGGTGGTTAGGATTGCACTGCTAATTGTCTCTCCACCCAACCCTGTATTGACTTTTCCTCCTTTTTTCTGCTTGCGCCTGTGATTTCTCTCTCTGACCACAAGGAGGAGTTTGTATTGATCTTGTCAGCCAATATGACCCTCATTGGCTCCCATAGTTTCTTCTTTTTCAAAGCAAGTAGTACTGGTCTTCTTCTCAGCCTCCACACACTGCATTGAGCTGCTTTTTTAAGCAGGCTTTTGAGCTCCTTTGTACACATTTGAAAAGGTAGGAAGAATGAAAGGGAGCTTAAGAGATTTACATACCACATTCTGCAGTGACTGAAGCTAGGCCTCCATATACAAAGGGCTTCCAGTTCAAAGCTGCCATTCTCCTGGATGCTTCTTCTTTCTGCAATGCAGTAAAACATAGGCTTACCATAGTCCCGGATCCAGCTGGGACAATCCCGGATCGGGAGCCCAAATCTTGAGCTCCTGGCTGGCCGGTCTCCTCTTCGTCCTGGGCATCCAGGATTGCCCCCCCCCCGCAGCGCTAATACGCTGCGTCTTGGTCTTCTTCATTCCAGCCTCCCGCACCTGCGTAAGGCTGGAAGCACTCCGAAAACGTCCGAGTTAACTCAGACATTTTCGGAGTGCTTCTAGCCTCGCACAAGTGCGCGTTGAGGCTGGAACGAAGAGGAAGAAGACACATTTTAAAATAAAGACGAAGAGGAAGAAGACAAAGGCCCAGTGTATTAGCGCTGCAGCGGGGGCAGTCCCAGACGGCCGGGACGAAGAGGAGACTGGCGCGCAGTGGGGGAGAGCAGAGGACCAGGCGGCAGGTGCGCGCAGAGGACCAGGTGTGCAGCAGGGTACTGCGGTGGCACTCTGCACATGCTCAGAGGCACAGGAAAAAGGTAAAGTAATTATTTAATGCGATTTCATTATTTTTTATGTATTTATTGTTTGATGTCAAGAATTACTAAATGTTAAGCTGGTTGGACACACACCCCCGTGAACACACCCCCAGTGACGTCACTCCAGGTGGAAATGACATCACGGTTATTTGACCCACCCCTGTGATGTCACGTCCGCCCCCCTTGGGGTCTCAGAAAGTCTGGTAAGCCTAGCAAAGGAGCATGTGGTTTTGAAGAGGGTTTCTACACACACACACACACACACACACACACACACACACACACAGGTATGCACCACCTAAGGACAGGGATACATTCTACAAACCCTGTCATAAAGCGCATCTGTTGTTGCCCAGACAACCACTAATGGCTCCTCTGTCTTGCTGGGGCCGGAAAAGCAGGAAGAAAGCAGCTAGCTGACGAAAGCACTAATGAAAAGCATGTGAAGCACACTGGTTAGCCGGTTGAGCAGAAGTAAGGATGGAAAGAAGCTAGCCCAGTTTGACAAGACCACCGCCATATACGCGGTCGTTTGTTTCCCAGAATGTCACTACGTGGCTCATACCTGTATAAAGCATAATAGCCGAGCAAGTTCCTCATCTCCAATTGAAGGAACGCGGAACTCCTTCCAATCAAGTTCATAAAGGCATACTTACATTTTGCTTCCCTACTGTTAACAGTAGGGAAGCCACACACAAAAGTACACTAGCTAGATATTGTACACAATAGAGAGATAAACCAAACCTGATACAGGCATTAACTAATCACGAAATGTGGTAAGGGCACACCAGTTACAGAAGGGAATTAAGTAACCAGCACCACATTCAACCCCCATGGACCTCCCCAGACCAATAGATGAATCTGCTTATCACAGGGTAACAGCCATCTAACATGAAAATCAATTCAAACCCACAGTACCAGCAACATAATGGGATTTACTAGCCGCAAGGCAGCGACGAGATTGCACACGCGCACTACCCACTTCCACTCCGGGTTCGGCTGCGCTGTGTTCCATGGACTACGATGGGGCAGGGCTGCCTCACCTGCAGCACCTGCACCGCACGTCCCTGCCACAAGGCCTTGACAAAATGCAGCAAAGGAGCAGAACAAAAAGCAACATCTCACAACTGCAAAGAAAGGAACAGGCTCTTTGTAAGTTAGATTTGCTTTCAGAATATGCAATCAACACAGAATATGCAAGCAACACACCAGAAGAACAGAGTTACTATGCAATCCTATGCATATCTACTCAGAAGTCCCATTATGTTCAATAGCATTTACTCCCAAGGAAGTGCATAGCACTGCAGCCTTAGTTTGTTTTCGTTTTCATGCTCCTGTATCTAAGACAACACAGCAGTTTTAGACAGAATCTCTATATCCAGAATCTCTATAAAGTAACAAATCTATAATTGAGAGCAGACACACAACTATGAAGTCCAAATTCAGATCCCAACTCCAACTGAATTATCTTCTAGCAACAAGTAGATGCAGGTGGCAGCTGGCAGTGAGCCCCACACCTAGATTTTATTACTCTTAAAAGCTACAGTTACCTGCTAGAATCACACACAGAAAAGCCGTATCTTCTTTGACCTTTCCACTGGAGAGTGCATTGACACAATGAAAAGCGTTTGACTCCTGGAAGGGACAGAGCCAGGCCACTTCCATTCTTTCATGATACAGTATTATGTTGATAGATGAGGACAGGAAAGGTGCAATATGTCACCTTTAGATCAATTGTTACACACAGTTTTAAGACATACTTCCATTTATTAAACATATTTTTATTTCACCATTTCATGGATGTGTAATCTAACAATGACAAAGAAGAGTAAAGAAAAACAAAGTTGAACGCAGACTCTTCCTAAATAGAGCAAATACACTAACTTCCATTTATTAAACATATTTTTATTTCACCATTTCATGGATGTGTAATCTAACAATGACAAAGAAGAGTAAAGAAAAACAAAGTTGAACGCAGACTCTTCCTAAATAGAGCAAATACACTAACTTCCATTTATTAAACATATTTTTATTTCACCATTTCATGGATGTGTAATCTAACAATGACAAAGAAGAGTAAAGAAAAACAAAGTTGAACGCAGACTCTTCCTAAATAGAGCAAATACACTAACTGACAGAGTTGATAGTACAGTACATGCTTTTAACAGACAGTCGATTTGTCACTTACCAACAATGAGTAGAACACATCCCCAAGTGAGCAGACCAATAGCAAACTGCACCTGCCTGCTCTCTCATTACTCTAATGCTGGGCTATTCCAGGCTGGAGAAACATAGCATGGCACAATGGCATCTGTATTCATAACTCTCTCTCTTGTCCTTTAACTCTTTAAAATCAGAAGATTTTAAATCATATGCACAACTGACACATCTGGGGAACATGGTAACCAATCGATTGTTAGCCTGTCTATTTTGTTTGCTTCTGTTTTATTGATTTTGAGCGATGTTGTTTTAACTTGACATTGTGAGTCACCTTGGGCTTCCCTCTTGGTTTGGAAGGGTGGGAGAGACACAAATGTCACTTTAAAAATGAGAATAGTACAATGCTGAAGACGCACAGTGCAGCAGTAGCTCTGTGATCCCTTATTTTCGACTGTTAGGCACAGAAGAAGAGCAGGAAGCAACTATGTGTCCTGTGTCTGCAGCATCCCACTCACATCAGACGATAGTGTAGTACAAGCTGAGATAAGGAGCTTGCAAAGCAAATAGTTCCAGATAATGGGTCAAGGCAAAAACAGCAAAGGAAACCAGGATTACCTACATTCACTGTCAATATGATTATCTTGTCTCCAAGTTCGAGCAAGGCTCACTTACCAAGATAACACAAATAAATTTTGCTGCATTCAACTCCATGTCACGGACAACACCTTTCCTTTAACATCTGAGCCCAGAAGGGAAAATAAAGGGGTCAGAAGAGGCAAGACGGAAAAGAGGATAGTGAAAAAAAAAAGGTGAATGAAAACTAGGAGAGGAGTAATGAGAAGAAAAACACAGATCTATATCATAGCTTAATGGAGCTTCAGAGGACACGACCAAACGCTGAGAAGGCAACGTCGGACTGGGTTGAGGGAGCGCCCCTCTCCAAGGGGAGGAGTCAAGCTTCAAGACCGACCTTGCCTTCCAGTTGGGAGGGGCTACCCATCCTCCGAATGCCCCACTTCTTCCTTCCAGAGAACAATAAATTTTCATATATGAGGCCAGAGATATTACAGTTTATTTTGTAATTTTACCTTTATGTAAGGTAAAATCCAAGAACCAGGTAGAGGTTTGGAGTGTTGGACTTAAACCTGGAAGTTCCAGGTTCAAATCCCCACTCAGGCACAAAGTTTCCTGGGTGACCTTGGGCCAGTCACTGTCTATCAGCCTCACCTACCTCACAGGGTTGTTGTGAGGACAAAAGGAGGGAAGGAACCATGCACACCACCCTGAGCTCCTTGGAGGAACGAAGGGCAGTATAAAAATGTGAAAAATAAAAATAAAATAAGCAACCAAATTATTAGAAATGTTGGAGAAATGCATGCTACATGAGCCATATGTACTACAAAACTGTAATCTTAGGGTTTTGACTCTTGATTTTTTTGTAACTTACAACATGCATTATATCATTTGCTTTGATTTCAGTGTTGTAAAGCTGTGTGTAAAGGTGACCCCTGACAATTAAGTCTAGTCGTGTCTGACTCTAGGGTGTGGTGCTCATCCCCATTTCAAAGCTGAAGAGCCAGCGTTGTCCGAAGACGCCTCCGTGGTCATGTGGCCGGCATGACTCTCCTTGCCGCAGCGCGTAGCATGCAGCTGGAACACGGAGCGCTGTTTACCTTCCCGCAAGCGGTACCTATTTATCTACTCGCATTGACATGCTTTGGAACTGCTAGGTTGGCAGGAGCTGGCCAAGCAACGAGCGCTCACCCCGTCGCGGGAATCGAACTGCCGACCTTTCGATCAACAGCTTATGGTTCAGCGGTTTAACCCGCATCATACTGCAGTTTAAAGATAATTGGCCTCTGGTTCCAAAGCCCAAAATACTACTTTTTCGTGCTCCCCTCCACAGAGGGATTAAAAATCATTTGTGCAAACAGAGCCTAGGGGGCTGTTTGAGCCCCTTCTCACCAAGCCAATTCTCACATTGCTGTGAAAGTCACTTGTCTTCCCCTCTTCATTCTGCAATCATGATGAAGCTACCCTACTTTCACAGGGTTTCTGTCATCCTGACCCATATCTTGGGGGGGGGAGGCTAACCCTCATCTTTCAGGGACCCCATACATCAATGGCTGTATGCATCTGCTGCCACTGTCCTTGGCAGCTTTACTAGGGGCAGTATATGGCAACTGGTGCAGATAGTAGATTTCGGGCACTATTAAAGGTGGCAAATTCATTTATTTATTTAGCCGTGGGGAAAATCGCTTTGATTTTCTGCCTGAGGTTCCAAAATGTCTTGGACTAGCCCTGTCTCTGTAATGCAGTCTGCTCTAGCTCTCAAGTGGCCATTTTGCTGTCTTCAAGGAAGGGGGGAGAGCTCTATTCAGGTGCCTAGCAACTGCGAGAAGACTTTTTCAAACAACCCAAAGACTAAGGAGCCTGTCTAGAGGCTCTTTTCCCACCTAGTCTGTAAGCAGCAAAACAGCTGTAATGATGGCACAAAGAACTAAGCAATAATATCTCCCATGGATTGGGGGGGAGAGAAAAGGAGTACAAAGCTGAGCACTGGCCTAATAAACCAGGTGAGTCCTGGCCTACAGAAAGGGAAGTAGTCACTTGTCGGAGGGGGAGAAGGAGAGAGAGGATAAAGCTGTCATCCTTATGTAGGCAGGAATGGATTTCTGAATTTCATACATTGATAGAAAGAGCCAGCGTTGTCCAAAGATGCCTACGTGGTCATGTGGCCGGCATGACTCTCCTTGCTGCAGCGCGTAGCATGCAGCTGGAACACAGAGCGCTGTTTACCTTCCCGCAAGCGGTACCTATTTATCTACTTGCATTAACATGCTTTGGAACTGCTAGGTTGGCAGGAGCTGGCCAAGCAACGAGAGCTCACCCCATCGCGGATTCGAACTGCCGACCTTTCGATCGACAGCTCATGGTTCAGTCGTTTAACCCACTGCGCCACCCGTTGGCCTAAAGCTGTCTGTACACAGGTACACATTGTTGTTCAGTCGTTAAGTCGTGTCAGACCCTTCGTGATCCCATGAACTACATCCCACCAGGCCCTCCTGTCCTCCACTATCTTCCTGAGTTTGCTCATTTTCATGTTCGTTGCATCGGTGATGCTGTCTAACCATCTCATCCTTTGCCTTCCCCTTCTCCTTTTGCCTTCAGTCTTTCCCAGCATCAGAGTCTTCTCCAGAGAGTTCTCTCTTCGCATTAGGTGGCCAAAATATTTGAGCTTCAGCCTCAGTACCTGTCCTTCCAGGGAACAGTCAGGGTTGATTTCATTTAGGATTGACTGATTTGATCTCCTAGCAGTCCAAGGGACTCTCAGGAGTCTTCTCCAGCACCACAGTTCAAAAGCATCTATTCTTCAGCGCTCAGCCTTCCTTATGGTCCAACTCTCGCAACCATACATTACTACTGGGAACACCATCGTCCTGACTATACGAAGTTTTGTTGGCATGGTGATATCTCTGCTTTTTATTATGCTGTCTAAATTTGCCATAGCTTTCCTTCCAAGGAGTAAGCGTCTTTTAAGTTCTTGGCTGCTGTCTCTGTCTGCAGTGATCTTGGAACCCCAAAAAGTAAAATCTGTTACTGCTTCCATTTCTGCCCCTTCTATTTGCCAGGAATTGATGGGACCAGATGCCATGATCTTAGTTTTATTAATGTTGAGTTTCAAGCCAACTTTTGCACTCTCCTCTTTCACCCTCATCAAGAGGCTCTTTAGTTCTTCACTTCCTGCCATTAGGGTGGTATCGTCTGCATATCTGAGGTTGTTGATATTTCTCCCGGCAATCTTGATTCCAGCTTGCAATTCATTCAGCCCTGCATTTCTCATAATGTACTCTGCATATGCAGAGCCAGGCTGGTGTAGTGGTTTGGGAGTTGGACTTAGACCTGGAAGATCCAGGTTCAAATCCCCACTCAGCCACGAAGCTTCCTGGGTGACATTGGGCCAGTCACTATCTCTCAGCCCCACCTACCTCACAGGGTTGTTGTGAGGACAAAAAGGAGGGGAGGAAATATGTACACCACTCTGAGCTCCTTGGAGGAAGGGTGGTATAAAAATGTGAAAAATAAATAAATAAAATAAATATAAGTTAAATAAGCAGGGTGACAATATGCAGCCTTGCTGTACTCCCTTCCCAATTTTGAACCAATCGGTTGTTCCATGGCCGGTTTGAACTGTTGCTTCTTGACCCACATACAGGTTTCTCAGGAGGCAGGTAAGGTGGTTTGGTACCCCCATCTCTTTAAGAATTTGCCACAGTTTGTTGTGATCCACACAATCAAAGGCACCTACATTGTTTTTAAAATTATTCATCTATCTATATACGAATTTTAAAGTAAACAGGTTTTTTTTAATTCAAGCAATGAAAAAGCAGAAACTAACTAAAGTACAAGTTTGTACGCGACGGTGTGCTGTAGCACTGCAGGGAAAGGCTCACATGATATGACTGATGAATGATCCATGAAAAAGTTCCCTGCACACAGACAACTACAACGTCAAGGAGAAGATGCCAGGCAGGCTAGAACACTTCTTTCCGATATACGTACTGCGTTTTTCTTATTAACATAACATAATGGAAGGGATATGCAAGCCATGTGATCCCCGCCCCCTTGTATGCCGAAATGGTACAACCCAGACGCTGGTTAACACGGGGCCTTAGAAGCACCCCGATGGAAAGGAGCAACCTTATTTGGAAGACAGGGAGATTCGGAATCCCAAATTCAACCACGTACCTATCCGGGCAAGCAGATTGAAGAGCCCTCTCGCGTTTCTTCTACTGAGACATCGGACTCGGAGCGAACGCCGAAAGGAGAAAGGGCATGCGGGAAGAAGGGAAGACAGTTGACGAGTGCGCATGTCCCCACCCACAGGGCATGACAGACAGAGGAGGCGGACTGCTTCGAGCAAGATGGCCAATCACACTCATAGATCGCGAAGGAGGCGCGCGCATCAACAAGAGACCTTGGAGAAACTGACCAATCGGCCAATGAGAACGATAAATCTTTCCTTCACTTAAATAGAAACCCCGCCCCTCCCCCGCCTGTGACTCCCACTTTGGAGCTAGGCTCTGAGCCTCCCAGCAAAACTGGGCAGGAGTGGAACTGGGGGAACTGGACTAGAACGCGACAGACAGAGACTGAGGGGGTGGGGGGGGAGAGGCCCCCGTAGCTGCAGCTGCACCTGCACCGGGTTATAGCCGTGAAGACAAAACTCCTCCTCTTGCTCACTTGTTTAATTAACGCTTCCTCGTGTGGGTGGGGAATGGGCGCGGTATAGCCCACTAACTTTATCCTGAGCATGACCTTGCGAGGTCGCGGTGTGTCGTGCAGAGAGAGAGAGAGAACACGATGCTATGCAGGACCCCCCCCCCCAGCGCCCCGTCCCCTTTCCATCATTGCGTAGGGCGTTTTGTCTGGATCACCTCCTCAGATGCAATTTAAACGCTGCACTGGCCTGGCCTGGCCTGCCCCTGTGCAGACGTTCAGTGTGTTCAAGAGTGCAGTGTGGGGGAAGCAGCGAGGGTCCCCGGCCAACATGCTGCCAAGCCCCGTCCCGTGCCAACCACGAGTGCAGCATATTCTGCGTGGAGCAACGCTGTGCCCCCCCCCCAAAGGGTCACCCCGAGACAGAGGACCCAATCCTGTCCCAACTTTCCAGCACTGGTGCAGCTCTGAGGTAAAAGGAAGGAACGTTCCCTTACCTGGAGGAGGCCTCCCGTGACTGCCCCCCACCGCAGGATGCAGCGCACACCCCCACATTGGCGCAGCTGCATCAGTGGCTGGAAAGTTGGACAGGATTGGGCCCTGAGACTGTTCACTGTTGGGCACCCAGCAGGACCCCTATTCGTGGACCGATCTCTCCTCGCATAAGGTGTTTGTTGCTCTACACACCGCTACCACTTGTTCTCCTGTACGCTTTTGAGAACATCTCTATAGGATTTAAGAAATTATGAATTCCCCCCCCCCCCGCATGTTGTTCTGAGAAGGAGAATGGTGTACTGGTGGTGTAGGATATGCATGCTCCTAGTCCTATCCTTCACTAATGCATGTGTTTAACACATAGTGACCCATGGACCATGGCTCATCAGGGATTTAAAGGGTCATGGCCAGAGCTGTGGTGCAACTAACTCTTCATACCAATTTTCAGGAGGGGCAACAGAACTCAGATGACATGGCACAGGGCTTTACCTCTCTGGTCTGAGGTCATGCACACTTAAAGCATACACATGGAAACTGTACATACTGTATGGCAGTGGTTCTCAAAGTTCACCCCGTAAGGCGGGGAGAACTTTGAATGCTTGTGGGGGTGGGGACAGCAGGGATTGCTGCTGGCGCTGGGAAACAAAGGTGATTTGTGTACTTATCAGGGGTCCTGGAGCCCTCCAGAGGGCTTGGGGAGGCCTGTGCTACCCTCTGCAGTCCCATTCCCCCCCCCCCCCGAACTTCAGATCACCACTCTGCGGTCACGTCCAGTTTTTGCGAAAACACGCCAGCAGCGATCCCTAAGATCGCCGCCATCATCATGCTGTCCTCGCACCTTAAGGGGGCAGGGGGCAGCTTTTGGCTCCAATGGTGGGTCGCGACCCACCACTTTGAGAACCACTGCTGTATGAGAATGGTGAGGAAAGAGTGCACTGTACACAAAGTGAGCACTTTGCAAAAACAGCCTACTGCCCCTCACAACATGTATGACAAGATACTTTGCTAACACTTGTCTTCTCAGAAGTCTTATTGCAAGTACTCTATCCCAGGCAAAGGCATAGCTAGACCGGGGCAGCGGCAAGTAGTTCTGCAAGACTCTGTTACACCAGAGTCAGCAGCCCCTCCCTCTTGCCATCGGAGCCATTTCGGCAGCATGTTGCCGTTGCCACCAGAATGGCTCCGACGGCAAAGGGGAGGGGCCGCTGACTCCAATGTAATGGAGTCTTGCAGAACTACTTGCTGCCACCCTGGTCTAGCTATGCCACTGACCCCAGGAGGACTCCACACACACATACACCCAGGAGTGCAGCACTGCCACATGGGGCAGAACAGTAATTTCTCAGAGAGCTCCAACCCCCAACAGGGAAGGGAAAGGTAATAATGCCTCAGCTTCTGTGACCTCACCTCCAGCACGGCACCACAGCATGTGCACTCAGATAGATACAGACTACATTAGGCAACCAATTACTGTATCTCATACAGCCCAATTGTATCCCCCCTCTATGTTATAGCATGCAGCCGCACCAATGGAGCATGCGCTATGCTATGATGGGGGCGGGGAGGAGCAATTGGACAGCCTGTAGGAGGTAAGTAAACCTCCTTGCTGTTTTTTTGCTGTTCTCTCTGTGTTCCTCTTTGCTTTCCACAGGCCTCTATCCAAGAGTGGAATGACACACAGGACCCTCCACATGTCCAATTGTGCAGACCACCAGGGAAGCCCTCAGCATGCCTGACAGCAGTGACCCGTGTGATCCCAGCTCTTTCACTGTGGAGTTGCTAACCTACTCATTTTAGACAGGCCCCTGTAGCCTTGCATTCTGTCTGCCATGGACAATGAACTAACTCGTGCAGCCAGACCTCCCTGATGATACCTGCTACTTTGCTGTCTGCCATACAACCTGCAGAGGCACAGGAGCCATGTCAGGATGCTGGTTGTTCCAAGCCCCTTGGATGGGCTTGAATCTGCCTTCCTTGCCCAGTGAGTTTAAAAGCCGTTTCAGACCGCTTGCGGAGGCGAACGAAGACGAGCAAGCGCGAGAGGCTGGCCACCGACCTGCCTGTCTGTAGGAGTGTCTACCTGCAAATAGTCCCTCCTTTCATCCCACCTTCTGAAGAAAGCGCAGCTGTGATTTGCTGATTGGTGGCTCCAATAGCGCCGCTGTGTGCCCCCCTGAAAACATGGCTCAGGAGGATGTTCGAGCGTGCCAGCAATCGGGAGACCGCTCGCTTCCGCTGTGGTAACCAGACACCCCAGCACGCCTCGGCTAAGCTCCGGGACGAGCCAAGATTCGTGCGGTCTGAAGCGGCCTTAATGGCTGAGCAGGGATTTGTGCCTGGGCTTCCTGGTCCAAGTCCAAAATTGTCCACTACTCTGCACTGGCTTTCCTATTACTGCTGGTAACATGAGTTTCCAAGAGAAAGTTAGTTTAAGCATAGTTTGTGTTTGGGTGCATTTTCTCTCATGACAAACACTGAAAATGGGGAAAAAAACTCATACCTTAAAAATCCTACTGCTCTCGATATGCAGTGCTGCCAGTTTAAATACGGCAGTATCTCAGAGACACCCCAGAACACAATTTGAACCATAAAACACATACTGCTACTTTCCAGGCCTGCTACGTGTACTTCAGGGTTTTCAAACTATGTTATTTATACTCTGATACAGTATTTGGAAAACCCGGACCCTAAGGGCACGCGCTCTCTACTGCCAAAGTGCAAAGTCACAGAACCTGATATGATGCCAGCGCTCTTACGTTTTGGTAACTTTGCAGGCCCATGAGATTAGCATTTGAGTGTCGTACGTAATTCCAACAGCATCCTAGATGGAGAAAGAAAATAATAGTCCATTCTATATTCAAATTCCTTACCTTAAAATGCAACAGTATGGAAGAACTGAGAAAGATCATAGCTTTTTCCGTCCAGCAGCTGCTGTTTGTATACTGATCCAACACCAGAGGCAGTGGAAAATGAATTAGTTGTTACGAGAGTCAAATTACCTGGCCTTTCCCTTCCTACCCTGCTTTTTCAAATTAGTCTGAAGTAAAGGCAAAGAAAATACAAGCAGCATTCGTGGTTATGTGCATAAGAAACAGGTAGCCCTGTTAAACCATTACAACAAATTTAAAAGAGCACCTGTATTATTTAAATAAATAATGGTGATAATTTAATACAGTCTTCTTCCTTATAACCTTTAAAATTAAACCAACAGCGTACTGGGATTAACATATGCATCTTCTCCCTCCTTTTTTTTTTTTTTTGCTCTGTGAAACTTGAAACTATACTACACTGGGAAATCTCTAAAAAGTATTATTTTACTGTCTCCTTTTGGAGTGGAAAGGCGGGGTATAAATCCCCAGATTAACTAAGGCTGCAATTCTATGCACGTTTTCCTGGGAGTAAGCTCCATTGAACATAACGGGACTTACTTCTGAGTATCCATGCATAGGACTGCACTGTAACTAAATAAAATTTATTTCTTTATTTTGTATTTAAATAATTTCTACCCCGCCTTTCTCCCACAGTCAGGGCACACCCAAGGCAATTTACAACATTAAAAACAATATAGATACTGTATAAAATCCAGTTGCCTACTCCTGTTTACCAGTGCAATCCTATACAATGAAAAAATAGGTCTGAGTGACATGATGGAAGCTCCCTTATGCTGATGGACAGTCTGTTACGCTGGTGGAACCCCAGCTACACTGGGCAAATCACACTGATGTCAATATAGCTTTACATCAGCGGTCCCCACTGGATGGCATAAGCTTCAAAACAGGGTGAAGACATTAGTAAGATGTGGATGTGGGAAGGGTGGGGAGGAGGCGACCCATGCCATATCCTAAACCTCTCCAGATGACAGGTGCATCCCCGATGACAGCATAATGTTAAGACAGCATTGGAACTGGCATAGCGGTCAAAATGCACCACTGAAATGAATGGATAGGGAAAACACACCAAAATCCTTCTACATTGCCTTCCCTCTCTGCCATGAGTGAGAGGGTATAGCAATTCCTCATTACATGAGCTTAAGTATGATCTTAGACTTCCATGGCCAGCGATTACAAACAGAGACTGAATAGGTGCAGGATTAAAAGCCATGTACGGTATGCAGAGAAAAATATATTTAAGTTAAAACCAGATGATAAGATCCAAACAATGTTTAAAACGTATAGGTGGAGTAAAAACAGTCCTTGATAAAAGGTTAAAAACAACCAAGCACACAAAGCACTAATTCCACATATAATAAAAAGCCAAAGAACATTTTAAAAATATGAATCAAGTTAAAAACAAAAATAAAAGTCGCAACGTTTCATCCAAGTCCGTGGACTTCTTCAGGAGACAAAAGCAAACTGGGCTGCTGGATGTCTCTTTATATTTCTGATTGCTGTGCTCAGATCCTGTAACATCCATTAACATTACTGTAACGGTAATTAATGTAACAATAACAGATCCTGTAACATTACTAGCAGAAGTCTTCTATAATCAAAATTATGCTTGTATAGTGAATTTACAGGTGTGAATCTTTAGAAGTAAGTTTTCTCTGTGCCAGGTGCGAGGGAGTGACAACAGGAAACAGGTTATCTTGTTGGCTGTATACTCCCTGAGGCATCTGGTGGGGCCACTGTGTGATACAGGAAGCTGGACTAGATCGATGGGTCTTTGGCCTGATCCAGCAAGACTCTTCTTATGTTCTTCATAAGAACATAAGAAGAGCCTTGCTGGATCAGGCCAAAGGCCCATCTAGTCCAGCTTCCTGTATCACACAGTTCATTATAGCACCTCATTATAGCAAAATCTCATAAAGTGATTGTTTGTATAACAAGGGATAACTGTATAGGATATATAGACTAAATTATGCAGCCAATCACAGCATACCCAGACCACTACTAAACCCCCTGACAAGGACATAAGAACTATACCTCCCACCCTTTTCCATCCATCATTTGCCTCTCCCTCCCATAAATCCATGTGCAGCCTTACTGGCGTATGGCCCATGGGAGTGGCAACACATGCTGGTTGTGGCTTGGACCTGTGTTGGCAACAATAGGGCCAAAACCACAGCATATAGCTGATGCACAGGGTGCCTTGCAGATGGGGGTGCAGGGCTGCTCATGGCACCTATGCCAGGTGCACGTTTCTATGCTTTGTTTCTTGGACCATTGCCCCCTCCTCCCCTTCCTGTCCTTGGGTTGTGCCCTCCTATTGCCACAGCTGTGACTTTGCAGGCTGGCACATATGGGCATTTTTTAGGCAAATGAAAAAAGATGAAGGTGAAAATTAATCAATTGGCAGACAAATTGTCCATAAAAGCATGCCTCAAACTTCAGCTAACTACTGTTCTTGTCCATAAGGCTTTTCCAGTCAGCTAAATTCACACAAAAGTTAACTAGTGTACTCTTCAGCGTTACTGCAATCATATTTTAGGACAGCAAACTTCTAAAAGCAGCGTTACCGTAAGTACCAGATCAAGCGCATCATTCAAGGCTGAACAGGATTAGAGAGGAGATGCATTGCACTGGCTGAGGAAGGAAGAGCTTGGGTGAAAAGTGAGAAAACAAAGCAAGGCTTACAGGCTGCTGCACACTGTTTCAAAAGAAGGCTTTCCGACTACTAACACAGTCCTAACCTATAGTGCAACCCTACACATGTCTACTCAGAAGTAGGTCCCACTGAGTTTAATGGAACTTACTCCCAGGTAAGTGAGCATAGACCATAAGAACATAAGAAGAGCCCTGCTGGATCAGGCCAAAGGCCCATCTAGTCCAGCTTCCTGTATCACACAGTGGCCCCACCAGATGCCTCAGGGAGCACAAGACAAGATACTTGTATCCTGTCACCACTCCCTTGCACCTGGCACAAAGAAAACCTACTCCTACAACCAAGAGGTTGCTTATCCCCATCATGGCTTGTAAGCTGTGATGGACTTTTCCTCCATAAATCTGTCCAATCCCCTTTTAAAGGCATCCAGGCCAGGTGCCATCACCACCTCCTGTGGCAAGGAGTTCCACAAACCAATTACATGCTGAGTAAAGAAATATTTTATTTTGTCTGTTTTAATACTCCCTCCACTCAATTTGAGTGGATGTCCCCTAGTTCTAGTGTTGTGTGAGAGGGAAAAGAACTTCTCTCTATCCACTCTCTCTCCATCCCATGCATAGTTTTATATGTCTCAATCACGTCCCCCCTCAACCGCCTTTTTTCTAGACTGAAGAGCCCCAAACGCTGTAGCCTTTCCTCATAAGGGAGATGCCCCAGTCCACTAATCATTTTGGTCACTCTCTTCTGCACCTTTTCCAGTTCCACTATATCCTTTTTGAGATGCAGCGACCAGAACTGGACGCAATACTCCAGATGCGGCCTTACCATTGATTTGTACAACGGCATAATAATATTGTTCGTTTTATTATCAATCCCTTTTTTAATGATCCCAAGCATGGATTGGCCTTCTTCACACCCGTCGCACACTGCGTTGACACTTTCATCGACCTGTCCACCAGCACCCCAAGATCTTTCTCCTGATCCGTCACAGACAGCTCAGAACCCATGAGCGTGTATGTGAAGTTTTGATTTCTTGCCCCAATGTGCATCACTTTGCACTTACTTATATTGAAGCGCATCTGCCATTTTGCTGCCCATTCTCCCAGTTTGGAGAGATCCTTCTGGAGTTCTTCACAATCCCTGCTGGTCTTCACCACCCGGAAACGTTTAGTGTCGTCCGCAAACTTGGCCACCTCGCTGCTTATCCCCAACTCCAGGTCATTTATGAATAAGTTGAAAAGCACCGGTCCCAAGACTGATCCTTGGAGCACACTGCTTTTCACCTCTCGCCATTGTGAAAATTACCCATTGACAGACACCCACTCTCTGTCTGTTTCCTAGTCTTCAACCAGTTCCTTATCCATAGGATGACCTGCCCCCTTATTCCCTGACTATGGAGTTTTTTTCAGGAGCCTTTGATAAGGGGAATAGGAATGCAACCCCAAGCAAAGATAAAGTTCTAGTTTGGGGCAATCAGTTATAGCCTGGTAATAAGCTAGAAGGCCTATGAAACAGGTTTCATAGAAGGAAAGTTAAGACACTTCTCAATATACAGAGAAAGCAGGGCAATAAAACAAATAACAGAATGAATGCTCCATGTGGGGCAGAACAAGCAGAGACCTATCAAACTGCAGTGGGTTTCAGTCAGTGTGCGCTGGAAATTTATGAGCGTTTGGCTCCAGTTTATAACTCAAGTTTCCAATACATTTTTGTTCAGAGTTTTATGAACAGCTTTTTATGTTTTATTCAGCTATCCAAATATCTTTTTGTTTCACAAAGCACAGAGTTTTATGGATGGCAAGGTTGCTTTCGTTAATGAAGCCTCTATCACTTGATACAAAAGTTGCCACGATTGAACTTTTTTTTGGCCCATAAGTTCGGTATATAATGATTTAAGGAGCAGATTGTTAAATGCCTCGTTTTGTTCTTTCTTGCTAATACTAAATGATTATTGTTGAATTGTAACGTTGGGAAACCTCCCATCTTGGATTCTATATATTGATCTGTTGTCTTACGTGGGTTACGTATTGTAGTACAGTGCTTCCTAAAACTGCACTAACTACTCAAATTAACGAAGCGGGAGGCAGAGGGACGACGAGACGGATCATCACCAGCTACACGTTTTTCGATACCTACCACAGCGAAAGTCAGAACAAATGACTGGGGGGAGGGAAGGAGGACGCAACGGCAGCACATGCGCAAAGAGGGTCTCCACAGCGGATACACAGACTGGCCTTAGCTCAGAGGGAAAGAGCGGCCAGGCGCTGGGAGGAGGAGCTGAAGCTAGCGCCTTGCGTGCGTCTTTGCGTCACAGTTTTGTGCGTGGCGAGGAGCGCAGGGATTGGTGGCGTATGGGTGGCAGGGACGTGCCCTGCTGACTATATGAGCTCAGTGGAGGCACCGCCTCGGCCTTTTTCCGCCTTGCTCCTTGTTCGCGCCGGGGGCTGCTGCTGAGCCGCTCCGCTCCCTGAGACCGCGCACCAGCTTGGCCCATCCTCACCCGTCGCCTCAGCCATGATCATCTACCGCGACTGCATTAGCCGTGAGAAAAATATCTCTTCAGCTTTTTTTAGAATCTGCCGCGGGGGTGGTGGGGGGAGGGGGGAAGAATCTCGGCGCCGGCTCCTCTCTTAGGGCCAGTGACACGTACTGCGTCTGCGCGGCCCCGCATACCAACTTTCGTGTGTGAGCTCTCCTTACACTGCGCCTGTGCGGCCCGCAGCGGGGGGGGGGAGAGAGAGAGAGAGACTGGTTAGGATATCCCGAGCCGCCATTCTGCTCGCTGCGCATGCGTTGCGCTACAGCCACTGCTGTGAGAGTCGGAAGGGCGGATGGGCTGGAGTGGACTGCTTCGGCCATTGCGCTTGCGCATCCAGGGCGGTGTGTGGACATCGAGGTGGCAGAAGACTGCAGAATCGCAGCCCTGGCTGGCACTTCCGGCCTAAAATGGAACTAGTTTTCCGCTCTCTCGATATAAAGTATATGCAAGTGTTTTTGCCTATAGAGACACAGATGGTTAGAGTGCCCAAAGAGAACCGTGGAGGCAAATGAACGCTTTCAATGTAACACCGGAAATTCAGGCTGCATATCGCTCTGGTCGTTATTGGTGTGTGTGTGTGTGTGTGTAAGTCTATGTAGGTAGGTGCTGCTGAGGAGTCTGAGAAAATAGACTGGCCATCTTTCTGTGGCCTGAGATGCAGGGTTTGGTGAGAGCCTTTAGCACTTAAATTCTCATGGGTCCTCCTTTCTTTTCTCCATCCTGCAGAAGATGAGATGTTCTCAGACATCTACAAGATCAAAGAAGTGGCCAATGGGCTTTGCCTGGAAGTGGAGGGGAAGGTAGGTTGTGGTGGTTATATTGGTGTTTAATGCAAGCTTGCCAAATCAAGTGGAGCCTGATGGACATGGGACATGGGATGAAGCTAATAGCAAAAGTTGACCAGACTTGGCCAGACACTTACTATGAGATTTGCAGCTGCTTCTAGAGACCTTGTGAATGTTTAAGATCAGGCACTTAGCTGCAAGTGTTGAGTAGCTGTAGGTGCCATCCCCCAGATGGGTATTAGATCATGCTGAATCCAACAAGATTCCTTTAAGTATTGGCAAAGCACAGTGGCTAGGAGGCTGAGTTATGAAGATGAGACACTTGCGTCTTAACCTTGCCTCGGCAAACTCAGTTGGCCTTATGCAAGTCGCTTTCTCTCAGCTCCCTATCTATGATACGGAGATGACTGGCTTGCTTGCAGTTCTATAAGGATTATGGCAGTGTAATGAGTACAAGCCAACACTGCTGTATCAGTTCAGAGTATATTAGCATTTATTGTACCTTACAGAGCCTGTTTATGCTCTGAGGATCTGATGTCTGGGGGAGAATACATCAATTTCAGCTTCTACTTGTATGTTCTCGTGTAAGTGTGTTGCCTCTTCAGAGGCTTGTCTACAGTGACAGAGAGGCTGGGGTGCAAGACCTGAAACTTAGCTCTATGAGGCAGTAATTGGTACTTGTCAGTATAAAAGGTTGAAACTGAGAATGCTGAGGTGTTGAAGAACTCCCATCCCGATATCTTACCTGATGCCCTTTATAGTCTGACTCAAAGTATACTTTTTTATTCAGATGAAAAAGATGAAACACCTTTTTATCAGAGATATCTGGAAAAGTGGCTTTTCAGATAAGATTATGTAATTTTCCCAGCTGGCTTTTGTGAACTGAAATTCCAGTGGCAGCTTGATATCCTACTGGCAAGCACTTCTTGGACAGCTTTGCTCTTAAATAACCTTTAGTCATGGAACTTGAAACGGTGGAAATTTCAAAAATGTAAAAAACAAACAAACCCAAAACCACCAGTTTGTGGCTTTGTCTGCTCATGAAAAGGCTGCAGGGGAATTGTACCTCAACACGCAAATATGTGCCATCTTGTCAGTATGAGGCCATCTCTTTTTTAATTGATCAGATGGTCAGCAGAAAAGAAGGTGAAATAGATGATGCTTTGATTGGTGGAAATGCATCTGCTGAAGGTCCAGATGGAGAAGGGGCAGAGGCCACAGTTGTCACTGGTGTTGACATCGTAATGAACCACCATCTTCAAGAAACGAGTTTCACTAAAGACTCTTACAAGAAGTACATCAAGGACTACATGAAAGCGTAAGTGATTCAGTCTCTTGTCATCTCTAGACTATGGCAACATGAACTATGTGGGGATGACCCATGTAAAATGTTGAGTAGCCTACAGAATGCAGTATTGTACCTCCTGACTGCTGGGAGCTATTAAATGGTGTGGGAATGTCTGCATTGGTGTTCTCTTCTGGATACATGTTGAGAGCAATTATAACTTGAACAGCTTCCTTTGGCCTAATGCACCTGAGAGTAGCAGAGACAATGCTACCTTCCATGCAGCCTCTGAAATCCCATGAGAAAACCCTATTAGTACCATTGGTGCATCACACTGGTGTCGCTAGGGCATGGAGGGGGTGATGCGCCAGGAGGGTGACGCGCCCAAGGCCTGCTCAGTGAGCCACATCTTCTTTGGCGACCCAGTCGCTTCTAACTAGGCCAGCCGCCAGGGCAAGGCTGAAAGTGGCATGCGCACAACGCCAATTGAAGCCTTGCCCTCAGAAGGGCCGAACAAAGACCCAACCACGTCTTCGTTTGACCCTTCTGGGGGCAAGGCTTCAACAGGCGTTGTGCGCATGCGCGAAGAACACCGCTTTTGGCCTCGTTAGAAGCGACCAAACCGCTGAAGAAGACGGCGAGTGGTTTGTTACGGGTGGTGATGCGGCGGGGGGGTGAGGAGGTGACACACTGACGCGGCTGACCCCCCCGGCCGGGGGTGATGCACCACCCAGTGACCCCATCAGGTTCAGTTATCAAGGATATAATGAGCTGTTCTTGCCCCCAGAAGAATTCCTTTATGCAGGCTTGCCAAAATTTAAGCATGAACACCTTTGATAGCCTTATGAAGCCTACCTGTTTGGGTGCTGGACTTTGGGGCTTGAGGTTAAATTGGGAATGGGTAGGAAAATGTCCTGATTGAATTAGATCAATTTTGTTCTGTTTCACGACTTGAGTTCTATCTGCCCCAAGTTTTCAGGGATGCAGTGGACTGTAAATTTAAAGTTTTCATTTTAAGCAAACTGCTGAGGACATTGAAGGCCTAAGAATCCTTTACAGCCAGATTTCTACTATACCAACGTGTGCATAGCAAGTGCAGTACTAGTGCAATGTAGCCAAACATCACAGTATTCTGGTAATGCAGGCAGATCCGTCATTGCAGTTGTTTAGTATTGGGCAGCTTTGCAGTGAAGAGGTGGCAGGAGTGGTCAATCTCCGCTATTGTGAATTTGGTTTCTTGCTTTGCTTTGTTGGGCTATGTGGTTGAGCTACTAAGTCTCAAAATAAGCAGCAATATGGTGTAACTGTAGACTGGCTCTGAATCTTGCCTTGTATGACCCAGCATGCATTTTTAATGGGGCACAAATGTAAGCCCCTGCTCACCATTCAGGATTATCTTCCATTATTCTGCCAGTAATGACATAGTAATGAAGTACATAGTAAAAAGTCTGCTGACTAAAGCAGTATTTCTCTTGTGAGATTACTGTTGTATGAATAACATACACACGTTTCCAGGAGATGGATTTAAACTGAGATAAAGGAAAGTGTCTAACAGCAGGCACAGGAGCCAAATCAAAGGCCACTGTTGGATTTCTCTTGTAGACTTGCCATTGCAAACTTGAGCCCATTGAAATGAGGGCTGCAGTTTCATAACTTTAGACCTTGTTAAACTGAAGTTATTCAAGAACTACTTTTTCTTTCTAGAATCAAAGCCAGACTTGAAGAAACAAAACCAGAGAGAGTAAAGCCATTCATGACGGGAGCTGCTGAACAAGTCAAACATATCCTTGCAAACTTCAAAAATTACCAGGCAAGTTCTGAAGTGTCCTTTTTCCTGCCAGTAAGTGAAATTGTATAGCGAGTGATAGAAGTTGCCTACTGCAAGGTAGCTTAATGACTTTTGTGACTGCTTAAACCTTGATATCCTATAGAAAATGACTGGTGCTTGGCCAAGGCAATTTTTGTTGGTATGGTAGGAAATGCTTGTTGCTCATAATAACTTGGTTGTATCAACAGACTTCTTTCTTCTAAAGTTTTTTGTAGGAGAGAACATGAATCCAGACGGCATGGTGGGGTTGCTGGATTTCCGTGAGGATGGCGTGACTCCCTATATGATTTTCTTTAAGGATGGATTAGACATGGAAAAATGTGTAAGTATGCATTCATTAGAAAAATGGCTGAGATGGAAGACTTGAATGGTTAAATCGTTGTTTGCTGGCAGTGTGAATCACCCCGTAAAAGCCCTGGGTCCATCTAATTGAGCATTCTGTTTTGGCTGTGACCAGCTATGTCCTTACAGAAAGCCCTCAAGCGCATCATTAAAAAAAAAGAGCACAGCATCTTAATTTTATGTTCATCACTTTCCATTTGTGTTGAAAAGTGGCATATAAAATAACAGGAGGGCTGTTGCCATCCTAATTTTTCCCCAGCAGCTGATACTTGGAGACATGCTGCCTCTGAACCCAGAGAGTTCAGCTATCCACCCAGAGACCGACCTTCCTTCATCCATTTACTTTAACCCTCTAAAGTCATCAAACCTCTCACAATAGCTACTTGTGGGAGTGAATTTAATAAGTTAGTTGGGTACTGTGTGAAGTATCTCCTGTTTGTTCTGACTACAGGTTGATTACCCCTTATCTGGACATTTTGGCTATGATATTTTTTAAACAATTTTCTAGCACCTGCCTGGCATAGTGCAAGGCATGCTGGGGCACAAAATTATTTAAAATATTGTATAAAATGACCTTCAGGCTGTGTATAAGGTGTATATGAGATATAAATGAATTTCATGTTGAGACTTGGGTCCCACCCCCCAAGATATCTCATTATATTTATGCAAATATTCCAGAATCCAGACAAATCTGAAATCCGGACAACTTCCCATCCCAAGCAGTCCGGATAAGGGATACTCAACCTGTATACACTGCTGATCAATTTCATTGAGTGACCTGGAGTTCTTGTATTATGAGAGAGGGAAAACGTGTCAATTCTCTACATCATAAATTACTGTAATCTTGCCTCACTTGCAGTGTTTTTACTTAAAACTACAAAGCTCCAAATACTTCAGCTTTCTTTGTAGAGAAGAGGCTTGGGCTCCTTGAACATAGATTGCTCCTAGTGTCACAGTGTTTGTTTTTTTGAGAATGCTGCTCCAAATAAGGCAGTAACACAAACTTGTACAAGGACAAAACACCATTGACAGGCTTATTTTTCAATCCCTTTCTTAACTTACCCTACTATAGTATCGTCATTGAGCTATTCACCATAACCCCAAGAACACTTCCTACATTGTCTCTGCCAGTTCAGAGACTATCAATGAACATTTGCAGCTACTGCAATACAGTATTTTTTTTCTCCCAATGTACATTACTTGATACATACTTGCATAGAACCCAATTTGCTATCTTGTTGCACAGTCTTCTGGCTCAGAGAGAGCTTTTTAGAGGTCTTCATAGTCTCAAGTTTTTAGCACCCTGAATAATTTGGTGTCACAAATTTGACTCTTACTGCTCAGTCCTGACTCCAGATCATTTATGAATAAGCTAAATAGTGCTGGTTCTGATGCAAATCCATGGGATATCAGTGTTTGCTTCTCTAAAGGGTAATTGAAGGTTCAAATGAAAACAGTGAACATGTAAATGTTAGTGCTGAAAAGCTTGTTAGACTCCACAAAGTTGGCTTTATAGCCTGGAAGTATTAAAAGGGAGTTTGAGGCATCATTTTCTTCCATCTGCCTCTAAATGGAAGGGCAAGCAGGAGTGATGTTCTCCCCCCCCCCCCTCCCCGCCATACACACACCCTCAGCACATGCATATATATATATTTTGCCATTTTGGTCAGGGAATTGGCAGTGGTGATGTTGGTGACATCTTTGCCTGGGTAGTCCAATCAAATTGCAAGTCAGGAAGATGAGGGGAGTCCAGGTTTTGTTGGCTGCTGCCATTCATTTGGTTGTTTTCTTTCCTTAGCCTGAGATGCCCAGCCACCCCTTTGATCTGGGGGTTGCGGGAGGAGGTACCCAAGTACATGCAGCATATGTGTGGGAATGGAGAATGGTACAAAAAAACATTATACAACAATGCATTCTTGCATTTCTAATTGAACTAATCTTAACAAGCTTATTTCTTGTCAAAACAAAACATTTAATGTTTCATGGTGACTGAAACCATTGCTGCTAGTTTTATAGAGATCTGTCCCATGGCTGAAAATGACCTTAGGAGTTGCCTTTTTCAGTTAGTCTCGGGGAAGGCGTGAAGTGTTAACTCTTAATATTAAGCATCTGCTGATAGGCCAGGAACAACTCTTTTTGCTCTCTGGCTTGCATAAAGATGCAAAAGAAACTTCCTCGCGCTTTCTGTCTGCCTGATAGCATGGCAGCTCAGATTGAATAGGGGAGAACAGTTTCAGAGTGAGCATTGAATGTTGATGTAAAGAACTGGTATGAGCACAGGCTAACCATCATTAATTTCTTAACAGTAACAAGAGATCAACCCTTCTGGATCATCTTTCATCATAATTGGCTGCTGCTCTTTATTCATCAACAAAACATCATGACTCAGCAATGTCTGAAAACTGGACTGATGCCATCTTGAGCTTAATTTGATTTATTCTGACCCTGAATTGATTGGAGTGGAGGCATTGTTTAAAAAAAAAAACTTGTCATGTAGGCTGTCTAAAATAAAAACTCATATTAAACCCAGCATAGGTAATGCCTCTTGGTTTCATGTGTTGAGCAGGGTTCTTCAGCAAGCTTTTTGTAGCTCTTGTGCACTTGGATTTCAGAAATCTCAGTAGTGTAGCCTGGCCTTAGTGCATGTATAAGACTGTCTTCAGAGATACTGGTGACCCTGCAACTGGAAGATGGACCAGCCACCCCTGACCACCTGAAAGTGACTAATACAGGAGAACGCTTGCATTCGGAAGTGGACCTTGCTTCTCTTGCCATTTGACAAACCACAATAACTTACTGGAGGACAAAATTGGAAGCCTGAATATGGAGGAGTTTTGCATACTGATGTTGAGTCCTTAAAACAATCAAGGAGAGATGGATTTCTTCAGTGTATCATGGCAAATTATGACTGTTAAGGCAGAGGGAGTGGAACGAATCCCTGGCGGCAGAAACAAGCATGTTAGGCAAGAAATCTGCACAATGAGGCATTGCTTGTATGCTGTAGTCTGAAATAATTGTAACTTAAAATACACAAGTAATACTGTTTTAATCACAGGATACTAAATTTTTTGTGTGGTATCAGCTGAAGCCTAAATCTGTTGTAGTTTACCTGCAAATGTTCGAGCACTGGTCAAGCAAATGATTAGTGTAGTAGACAATATGTACATCTTGCTGTCTAGCTGAGGCTTTCATGGGTGATTAACGGTGTGATGGAATGCAAAACCTCTAAAATGCCTTCTCCAGGCTGTGGCCAGTAAGCAGCTGCTTTGCAAGTCTAGAGCAAATGTGTGCAAAATGGAAAGCGGCTGGCTTCTCCCCAGAGGAGTTCAGTGTTAAGAAATTATTCCAAGAGCAGATTGATTTGTCTCAAATGGGGTCAAAGATCAGCATCAAGCATAGGAGACACACATAGCAAACTTCCTCTTAAATCATAATAACCCAGTTGCTTGTCAACTGGCAAAAGCTACAAGCAGTGGTGCTGAAAACTTGTAATTGTCAGTACGTGCCTGCTCTCCAGTGTAAGGCAGAGTTGTGCAAGACTAAACCAGGCAGCTTCCTGATACCAGGAATAAACAGTGGTCAGGGAAGTTATCCCTGGGGGAGAGTGAACCTCGAGCAGTTGAGCAGAGTGTTGGCCTATTTTATTGTGTTCCTTCAAAAGCAGGATCCTCTGCACCCTCCAAAATACTCTTGAAACCTGGTGTGTGCAGGAAGTAGCCAAGCAGCTGGTTGACTGTTTGCTGTGTTGTGTCTCAAGGCTGTAATAAGACTACTTATGCTATGTATTTGTGTGACTTCATACCTAGTCTTGCATGATTATTGGTTCAGTAGTAAGATTTCATCGTCACCCTTGAAGTGTCAGTTCTGTCCAAATGAGCTTGATTGTAGCTTTGCTCTTCCCAGCTTCTAGGTCAGCTTTTTGAGGCTATTGCTCTACCATCTCCCCACCCCTACTTATTCCTATAAAAATTCATATAAACTGAAATGGAGCTACATAACATACGCTTGTTGCAGGTAGGGTGCTAGGCATTATCCTTAGCTTTGGAGCAAATAAGAAACCTGGGTACATTCAAATGGTATTGTGTAAACTTGTTACCTCCAAAGTATGAACATTTTCTGCCTTGTTTCTACTCTCAGTCCACATATAATAATTGTCCTACATACCTATTGCCATCTAGAATCCATATCCCAGGGGCTCATTCTGTGGCTGGGTAAGCATGAATGGGTGCTGTGTTTAACTGAAAATAAATGAAGCTTTTCTTTTTACTATTCCCTGTTGGGTCACCAACCTGCCAGCAGCGTAGTAAGATAAAGTACAAGGTGCTGTGGGGGTGACTCAGTTTTCCTTTTTCAGTTACTTTAAAGTTTGCTGCAAGCAAGATTAATCTGAGTCCTAGACAGGCCTGGATGTTTACTATGTAAATGCAGAATGGAGCCTTGGTTACAAAATTCAGCGAGCAGCAGTTGTTCCTATGACTATCACTTATATCAGTTGAATACAAATTCCACTTCCTGATAGTAGACACTTTACCACCTAGTGGGACATACCAAAGCAGTTGTCCTCTCATTCCTACGCCCTTGCCAGAATTGAACACATCATTCCAAAATCCCCTGGTTAGTGATGGAGAAGATTGCAACTGCTTCCTGCTTCTTCTCAACACCCCCCCCCCCCAATCTGCAATTTGTTTTGTTTTGCTAGTATGCTGTATACACTGCAGTAGGCAGTGCAAAGGGTGCTATATCTTGCTTTAAAACAATGTTGCCTGGAAAAGCTGCAGCTCTAAGGAGAAGAGGGAATATGTTCACTGTGGCATGGGGAAAGTGCAGGTTTCCATCCACGTGCCAGAATTGTGCCTGAAAATCTTGTATGGTCCGTCTGCATAGGCTGCTAACTTAGCAGCGAGGGCCCCAGCCCAAACATAGCAGAGAGTTATGGTAGGTTTGAGTGTATATTACAAGGCACCATGAAGTCCCAGCAAAGCAACTCGCAGGCAGTGAAATCTCACTTAGACCAGCTAGTACTCAGGTTGCAGTATGAGCTATGACTTGAAAGATCAGATAAGGCTATTTAAAAATCAGATGGCTGCTAATTGCCCTTCAAAGAGCTGAGCTCCTGCAGTTTGCAAGCTTGTGTAAATATAGGGAGAAAAATGTTTGAACATCTTTGTGTGTGTGCATTTTTTCCAAGTCTGTCAATGAAAGGCAGGTGATGGCTGGGTCACATAACTAAGCCCCTCAAGCCTTGAGGCTATTCATTAGGGCTGCCTCATTATGAGAAATGGATTGGTTTTTTTTGCAAATAAATAAAAATACTACTTGTAAGTAAATATATTTCTTTTTAGATTACCTTTTTTTAAAGTCTCATCAAGCTAGGTGGGTCCCGATAGTGTGTCATTTAGAAAGGTGGGTCCGAATGCTTAAAGGTTTGGGAACCACTGCATTACAGTATTTTTTTTAAAGATCATGTTTCAGTGGAGCTGCCATGCCAACACCATACTAGTGGTGTGAAAGTAAGCTCTGTTTGGCCTTTAAATGTGTGTGGTCTTATGCTGGGACTAGGCAATTTTGGTTGGACTCAGCATGAGTTGTCTTCCACCTCTACTAGCCCTCACCCCTGCTGCTTCATTGTCTCCTAGTATAAAATTTATTTATTATTATGGTATTTCTATACCACCTTTTCTTTACAGATAGTTTCTTTTCTGTATAGGTGGCTTACATAGGCAGGCAATTCTAAACCCCATTTTTTCAAATGTTTTTTTTTTTTTTTACAAGTATTGTTCTATGAGAATATAGAACCCTCAATTCTCAGCTATTTCTTTTTGAAGTGCAGCCACATCCTGGCTGTACTTCTGCCTTTCAAGCTTTTTAGCAACACTCCTCAGTCGGTTCTCAAGGTGTTCTCCCCATCTTGCCAGCTGACTCCTACGCATTCCACACACTCCACACCCTCTCAGTGCCTTTACAAGTTCTGGCAGTGGCCCCCCTTCCAAGTGATGACCAGGGCTGAACCTGCTTAGCTTTCTTTAGGCAGGGCAACAGCTCAACCTCCAGGCAGGGGTGTCACTAGGGTGTGGTGGGGGGCAGGCCACCAGGGGTGACACACAGGGAGGGGGTGATGCACCTGCTGCTGCCCTGTATGACCTGATTGGCCAGGGCAAGGCTGAAACTGAAAACGGCGTTGTATTCTTCACATGCACACAACACCACTTGAAGCCTTGTCCTCAGAAGGGTCAAACGAAGATGCGATGCGGGCATGTCACCCCAATCCAGATTGGGTCTGGGTTATAAAGTACAGGGCGGGAGCAGGGGGTGCCAGCCGCATCATGGGGTGACGCGCTGACCTCCCACCCCTGGTGACGCACTGACCTTTTGCCAGGGCTGATGCACCTGCTAGTGCTGTCGCTGCCTCCAGGCCACACCTCTCTGTATTCAACTGAGATGAATCAGCTCTTGTCTAATACTGAAGGAACTAGTGAAGATCAGTCAGTTAATAAAGAACAAAATGCAGATGCACAATGTTATGTCTGGGTGGGGTGGGGAAGGGACATTTGTGCTGGTGCCATCAGCCAGGAGTCTGTGAGCATGCTGAAGATGTCAGGTCAGGTTTTAAAGTCTTTGTTGAATATTAATCTCTATTTATATACCACCTTTCTGGTCATCAGATTTCTCTTCTGACTTTATTCAAGGTGGTTTACATAGGCAGGCTCTTCTAAACCCCTGTAGGGAGTTTTACAACAATCTTCTGTTCATGTAGAACCCTTTTCTCCAGATGTTTCCCTTCAACGGTGTGATCATCTCTCTGGCTCAACAGCAAGGGTTGTTCACAGAGGGTTGACACAGATTATCTCAGCTTGTCGGCAACTTCCAGTCATCTCTGATCCAGGGCACAACCGAGCTGGGCTCAGCTAGCTTGAGGCAGGCGGCAGCTCAACCACCAGACCACACCTCCTGCCAATGATTTGATATCTGTATATCAAATCATTGGCATATAGCAGGGGTGGCCAACCTTCCACCATTAGAGCTACTGTGTTCTTAAGAGTTGTGTAGAAGACAGAATCTTGGCAGCTGCAAGTGCTGATGGTGCTGGTAAAGCAGCTACACCTGCTGAAATGCCCTCACCAAGACAACCATTTAAAGGGCCAGCATTCATGTTGAAAGGTTGGCCACCACTGGCATATAGCATTCAAGTACAATTATTACATCTCCTAAAAGGCACTATAGGGAGTCCCAGCTTTATTGCCAGTGAACACAACCTCTGCTGGAAAACCCTCTTTCCTGATAGTGGATAGCACAGAGCTAGATGCCCTTGTTGTCTGACCAAGGATGGAACAGCAGCACATGGTCATATGAAACAAGCATCAATCCTGAGGTCCACTGTCCAAAGTGAGGGGAAAGACGACTTCTTAGCCACTGCAGCAGCTTTCTGGAGCCCTCCAAGTCCTGTGTGACTCCACCAAAAACCCACCTTTTATTTTCCTATGCCTTATGGAATCTAGGCATTTTATTGATCCTTTTTGCCCCCAACCCATCGTTGCAGCTTGTAGCTAATCTAGAACTACTTTCTCCATCTCTTTTTCCACATTGGTTGTGATGGGACATGCATGCACTTTGCATATAACCCTAATTTGCTACAGAAAATTTATTCTCCTCCTTGATTCCAGCTGCTGTAGTTGTCCTCGTGTTGAGTTGCTATGCGTTGTACAATACTAGTAACTCTCATGTGGATGTGCTACCACTTTGCTCTCCATTTCCCTAAATAGAATTCAGTTCCCAAGGTAACAAAGATTAACTACCATTTAAAATCTGCTCGTTTAAGTGTATTTAAAATACATAAACCTGTCTTTCTCCCAAAAGTACACAATGCAGGTACCGTACTATGGATGTATAAAAATACTAACAGAAAATTAAAAATCACAGATAAAGCAGCAACAGGCAAAGACAGACCATACGGTTTCTATCTCCCTCTCTAAAATGAGTACATAAAATTGTTTTTACCTACTACTGAAAACTGAGAAGGGAAAGAGCCAGACAAACAAGTCTGAATTCTGAAGCCGTCCCCCTCCCCCTCCTGGAGCGGTTGGGCCTATGGTCGCCCTCCCTTTGCCCCTGGATCTGCCCCCCCCCGCCCGCTGGATCCTTACCTGGGTCTGGCGGCGGTCCTTCGGGCGCTCAGTTGGCGGAGCAGGGGAGGCCGGCCTTCCCTGCTCTCGAGTTGTCGCAAATGTGCCTTACGGCACGTTTTGCAACGGCTTCGGACGGCGGAACGCCAGCCGTCACAGCACTAGGATTGCGCTGTAAGACTCCTAATCACAGCTGAAGCTAAAAAGAATGTACACTTATGAAATAGGTGTCAGAGGACTTCTGCCTCAAGGCAGAGAGTAATTGGTAAGCTAGCAAAAGTTCTACCTTGTCACAAATAGAATTTTTAAAAGCAAAAAATTTGGCTCTTCAAGTTTGTATTTTGAAGCCTAAAGTGTTTTAAAATTCCACTTTGCTACCAAAATTTAAGTGCTGTCATTGAACACTGATCTCTTTCACACCCCTTGTCTAAAATTCAAAACTGTATTAAGATAAAAGTCGAGAAAATTCCCTCACACCACATCCTTAAAGCTGCTTCCTATCTCAGGAATAGGCTGTGTATAGATGCATCTATCTACAGAACTTGGGATGTTTTTTCCTGCTGCGAGGCAATCTCAGCTTCCCCAAATTAATGACTCACGTAACTAGTTGCCAATTCAGTGCTAAATTTCCTCTCTCTCTCTCTCTCTCTCTCTCTCTCTCTCTCTCTCTCTCTCTCTTTCCCTTCTGGCTTCAGGCAGACTTTCGTCTTATTTCAAGTGCCTGGCAACTCCATCCAAAATTTGACCAACTGCTTGTATGTGTGTGTGTTCTCCACCACTGTCACAAAGACCAGCCAATCAGACTGGTTCTCTGTGGAAGGATGCACATCTGGCCAAAAAGGGATGAATGCAGCTCCACTCATGCTATGTATTTGCCTTCTCTTGCCTCCCAGCAACTACTGGGAATGGCGTACTGCCTTCTGCACTGGAGTGTCCATCCATATAGCTATCTTGGCCAAGAGTGATGGATATATCTATACCTTCCATGAATTTGTATAATCCCCTTTTAAAGGTGTCATTATGGCAGTGACTTTCATACATTAATTATGCATTGTGTGAAGAAAATCTTTCATCAGTGCATGCTAATGTGAGGTCCCAAGGCAAATACCAAGTCTGGGGATTTCTCTCTGAATTAGCTCATACTGAGGTGGTAAGCCTGTGTCTGAGGCTGTACCATTTCAAATTGCAAATGGAGACTTTCATATGATTGAATGCTCCTCCATTTAAAAATCTCTCTCTCTCTCACTCACTCACTCACTCACTCACTCACTCACTCACTCACACAGAGAGAGCAGGAAATGTTTTTGAATGAAGTCTTGTAAGAGCCTGAATTGGCACAGCCCAGACACAACTTTACTTGGTGGAAACTATGCCTCTGAAGAGCACTGCAACCCCTGGACGGCAGTGAGATCAGTGCCTGATGGAAGGCTTTCAAAGAAAACAAAAAGACACGTTGGAAAACCCAACCAGAAAGGGTGGTGGGTGGGTTTAGAACCCAAGGGAGGTTCTAGCCTAGCTCAGGCCAACCCCAAAATGTGGCATTGGAAAGAGAATACACTGTGATGAAGACGTACCTGTTACAGCTTGGAAGAATTTAAAATACTTTTGCAGATGAATTGCAGCTGATGAGGTATTTGTTCAATAAACAGACCCAAACATCTCCTACCAATTTCACAATTAATGAATGCCTCTGTGGTCTTTTTAGCTCTTTGTCAGCGCAATCCAGTGCAAGGAACTGGCCAGCGGCCCATGGCCGTCCGCTGGATCCTGAGTCCTGGCAGCCGTTCTGTCGCCGGGCCGGAGGTCTACTCAGGGAAAGGGACGCTTGTCTTTGTCAAGACAGGCCCGATTGGCCTCCTCGGATTTCCGGCGGAAGTAGAGGAAGACGTCTAATGGCCAAGCTGGCCCAGTGGGGATGGGGTATGGCCGAGGCCATCCCCCTTCCGGGCTGACTAGGCCAATGGCTCCCCTCCCTCACCCGCCGAAACGCTCCCATTGGATCCTGACACACGGGCGCTCCAGTGACAGAGCAAGGGAGGCTGGCCTCTGTGCCGACCTCCCTTGCTCCAGAGTAGTCGCAAACGTGCTCGTTCCATCGCCGGCACCTTCGTCAGGATTGTGCACTGTATTTTGTAAAATTGTCAGACTAACTTCTTTTAACACTTTTAACTCAGTTACTAAAGCAGCAACATTTGATACTGGCACAAATTAAAAGGCTGCTTTTAGTTACACAATGTAGCAAAAAAATTACCTCTTTTATAGAAAAACACATTGCATTCTTCTTTACTGTACTAAAAATAAATGATGGCCCCAGTGAACGTTGTAATAATTCTCTCTCTACATCATTAGTCTGTGTACCAAACCCCCTCTCCTTTTCTTGCTTTAAGGAAGATTTCAGTTCCTGGCAAAAGTGTATTCCATTTCTGTTTATTCTTGGTAAGACATGATCGTGAAAATCATCTCATGTAGAAAATCATCTACAGCATCTCATGATACGGTCTTGGGATTCAGCTTTACTCCAAGATTCAAAACTCAGGCCATGATTTCAGTAACGGGATAAACCCAGTTCTGTAATAAACAATACTTTTGGCCCTTTTCCTAATATTGTTAAAAAATTTAAGAAAAACTACAACAAAGGGCCCAACATTAAAGAAATCTAATACAAGTTTATTCTATAAATAATTTGTTTGTCAAAACCAAAACACACACTTACAGAAAGTTCTTGGTAATATCTTTAAAAAACGAAGCTGCACTTATTACAAATTAACAACTGTTAGTATTTGAAGGATAATTGTGCAGCAGCCTTTCCTGTTCCCACAGTGGACAGCTTCTTTGAGGACATGATTAAGAGTTTGCTAGTCACTCTTATCTTCACCTTGGTAATGTCTGTATTCTGGCTTAAGTTCCCATGTGTTTTTGTGCGTCCCCTTAACATTGTAGATGCCTATTTCTCTTAAAATTTCTTTCAAGTAGCCCTGAAAAAGAACAGAATTGATAATTAGAGATCAATGCATATAATCTATACTTGCATCAGTAATTAAGATAACAATAAAATAGTCTGACACATCCGGTAATAGCTGCTTAACTGTTTAAACCAGGGGTGGCCAACCTTCCACCATTTGGGCCTCTGCGTTCTTAAGGAGTTGTGTAGAAGACAGAATCTTGGCAGCTGGAATTGCTGATGGTGCTGCTCAAGCAGCTGCACCTGCTGCAATGCCCTCACCTATACAACCGTTAAAGGGCCAGGAGCATTCATGGAGAAAGGTTGGCCACCCCTGGTTTAAACTGTCTTCTGTATGCACTTTGTCAAGAACTGTGAACGAATTACTTTCTGCTTATGTGTCCCATAAATGTACGACAGGCATTAAACCCCTTGCTTGCAATACCTTAAAACAAGAGTGTAGCTGTCACAGATATGTCCATGGGGGAAAAAAAATAATTGCTGGGGCAGAAACACAAGGGTTCTTGAGCAGGGCAGTATTCACAAGAGAATATGGAACAAAGCAGACCAGCAGCCCTACATGGTGGTGGAAGGTGCACCACAGAGCATGTCATAGCCAAGGCTGTGTGTAAAGGCGGATCCACACCACATGCGTTCGCATTGGTCGCGTTCCGGCACGTTCCAAGAGTGTCCGACATGCCAAAAGTCACCTTGGACTCCACTTGAGATGGGACAGGACGCGACCAGCCGGCGGGCGAACGCCGTCACATGCAAATAGCACCACACCAGAAGCACGCGGACTCGGCTGGACGCAACGCCTCAAGCCGCATGCGGTGTGGATCCTCCTTGAGTTATGACGACGCAAGTTGGTAGAAAGAAAGCCTCTGATGAGCTTTTCAAGCTCTTTGTTGTAGCATGATGAACAGTGGCTTGGATCTAAAATTTTATGAGCTGAACGTAACTCACACAATGGGGCTTTCCGCCACCTAATTTCTCCCTCCCACTACAGCCCTCCTGCACCACATCCTATGCCATTCTGAAGGGCTCCCCGATTTTCAGGAGTGGTTTCTTAGGCAGCAGAGGTGGGAAGGAGGGGGGTGAGAAAGCCCCACTGCACCAGGGTGGTTCCACATGTGCAAATCTGGTTCCAAGCCAGTGAGTGTTAGGAAATACCGTAAATGCAGACTATCTGGCAAAGCAACTTAAGACGGAACTATACATTACATGTAGTTCTGATTTTTAAAACATGTTTTTATTTTATCTTACACAATGCAGTTGATGAGGTTGCAAATAGAAGAAGAGCAGAGCAAAGGAATAAGGGTTTCTTAACCCTTCCCTCTTGAGCTATTTTCCAGCTGAATATCCTTCCTCCACTGGGGGGAGGGAGATACTGTACTGTATAAGAGTTTTCTCAGTGGGCATAAAGCTGGGGGTGGGGGCGGCACAGCTTTTCAGTAGAAAAACAATGCAGAGGAAATATTTAAGAAGCTCCCATGTTCTCCTTCATTCTCAGCCTCAGCGACGGCATTGCATAGAAATGATAGTCTTTAAAAAGACACTTGGAACTACACCCCTTGGGTGCCCATCTTACTTACTTGGCAATGTATACTTACTTGGAAGTAGCCCCATTGAATTCAGTAGGACAACTCCCAAGTAGACATATGCAGGCACAGTCCACCAGTCACTTTCACTTTAATCTTGGCCAATTAAAAAAGAAACACTGGGAAAGTTAAAAGATAAGGTGATGCCACAAATTAGACTGATGACAGGAACACAGCACAACACACATCACGCAGAAGCATCAGATTCATAAATAATCCCAATTAGCTCAAAGAGCCTGTGATATTCTTAGACACCAGAGGCTGGCCTCAAATCAGCTTGTTCTTGTGCTCCCATGCTTTGAATATCACAGATCCTTTTCATTGCTTTAACAGTTTCTGATTTTACAGACTACCTTCTTAAATTTTAATTATCTTTTCCTGCTGCAGAAGCATTGTACTTTCCCCCTTCTGACAATGTAAAATGGAGATCCCAAGTCCAGAAGCCAAGGTGTGTTACACTAGCCTTTCTATCAATGTATGAAATTCAGAAATCCATTCCTGCCTACATAAGGATGACAGCTTTATCCTCTCTCTCCTTCTCCCCCTCCGACAAGTGACTACTTCCCTTTCTGTAGGCCAGGACTCACCTGGTTTATTAGGCCAGTGCTCAGCTTTGTACTCCTTTTCTCTCCCCCCCAATCCATGGGAGATATTATTGCTTAGTTCTTTGTGCCATCATTACAGCTGTTTTGCTGCTTACAGACTAGGTGGGAAAAGAGCCTCTAGACAGGCTCCTTAGTCTTTGGGTTGTTTGAAAAAGTCTTCTCGCAGTTGCTAGGCACCTGAATAGAGCTCTCCCCCCTTCCTTGAAGACAGCAAAATGGCCACTTGAGAGCTAGAGCAGACTGCATTACAGAGACAGGGCTAGTCCAAGACATTTTGGAACCTCAGGCAGAAAATCAAAGCGATTTTCCCCACGGCTAAATAAATAAATGAATTTGCCACCTTTAATAGTGCCCGAAATCTACTATCTGCACCAGTTGCCATATACTGCCCCTAGTAAAGCTACCAAGGACAGTGGCAGCAGATGCATACAGCCATTGATGTATGGGGTCCCTGAAAGATGAGGGTTAGCCTCCCCCCCCCCCCAAGATATGGGTCAGGATGACAGAAACCCTGTGAAAGTAGGGTAGCTTCATCATGATTGCAGAATGAAGAGGGGAAGACAAGTGACTTTCACAGCAATGTGAGAATTGGCTTGGTGAGAAGGGGCTCAAACAGCCCCCTAGGCTCTGTTTGCACAAATGATTTTTAATCCCTCTGTGGAGGGGAGCACGAAAAAGTAGTATTTTGGGCTTTGGAACCAGAGGCCAATTATCTTTAAACTGCAGTATGATGCGGGTTAAACCGCTGAACCATAAGCTGTTGATCGAAAGGTCGGCAGTTCGATTCCCGCGACGGGGTGAGCGCTCGTTGCTTGGCCAGCTCCTGCCAACCTAGCAGTTCCAAAGCATGTCAATGCGAGTAGATAAATAGGTGCCGCTTGCGGGAAGGTAAACAGCGCTCCGTGTTCCAGCTGCATGCTACGCGCTGCGGCAAGGAGAGTCATGCCGGCCACATGACCATGGAGGTGTCTTCGGACAACGCTGGCTCTTTGGCTTTGAAATGGGGATGAGCACCACACCCTAGAGTCGGACACGACTGGACTTAATTGTCAGGGGTACCTTTACCTTTTTTATGATGCCTCTCTTGTCCCCTCTTCAGGCAAATACAGACATAACGTTTTAAGGGCTGAAGCAGTATGAACACACACTCCAAAATGTGATTTCAGGCCAGCGAAAGCGTGTTCAAGCCTCTTCCACCACACTGAATATGTTATGCCTGTTTTCACCTTGTGTCATTTCAAATTTCTAAGAATTCTTCATTTAGACATCAATTCCACCAGGTGGCAGCAATTTATCACAGGAGCAGACAAAGCCACAGAGTGGAACAGATGAAGCCGCCAAGAAATGTGCTATCTGCAGAGATGAAACTGAGTGGGCAAGAGCTGCTTGGAGGGAGTGCTCCAGAAAGGGGAAATGGTCCATACACACAGACTCGATCTACACCTGACTATTTAATTGTGGCCTTGTCTAGTAGGAACAATCCTAACTCTATGGGAGAGCTGGAACAAACAGAGCTTCTCCAGCCCTACAAATCTATGTCTTCTACAATCTTTTAGTACCAATACAGAATGCAAGAGCTCTTGGTCCACTGAACTCCACCCTCCTGATATGTCTCACTACACTTGTTTTTCCAAGGCAGGAGCAGGGTTTTGAGTGCACAGGGACACCTGTAAATATTCCTTTTTTAGAGAAGTGTACAATATTGCTGAAGCAAGAAAGAATAAATATGAGGGGCTTTCCTATTTTACGTGCTTGCAGGTGCCATACCTGTGCGACTCTTGATTCTTCTCCTGCAGTAGTTACCACCCTGGAAAATGATTCTTTATCTCACAATTGCTAGGTTTTCTTACAGCACAATCCTATGCATATCTACTCAGAAGTAAGTCCCATTGTGTTCAATAGGGCTTCCTTCCAGAAAAGTGTGCACAGAATTGCAGCCTTAGGCACCTCTAGTGACGGATATTGTTAAATGCTTTCTGAAAGTCTAGAAATAGCTGCTCTCTATACCATAATAGTTGCTTTCTAAACCAAGATGTGTTATTGCTAAGGCAGGGGTGGCCAACCTTCCACCATGAGGGCCTCTGCATTCTTAAGAGTTGTGCAGAAGACAGAATCTTGGCAGCTGCAATTGCTGATGGTGCTGCTAAAGTAGCTGCACCTGTTGAAATGCCCTAACCCTGTACAACCATTTAAAGGGCCAGGAGCATTCATGTTGAAAGGCTGGCCATCCCTGGGTATTGTTTTTCTACAATCAGCTGGGTGTGGAATTAAAACTGTGGCAGCCATATGGCACTTAATCTAACACTACAATCTGGAAATGCCTGTCCTCATGGGCAAGATCCGACTATGTTTACTCTGAAGTAAATTTTGTTCAGCAAATGTCCCCTGCAGCCTTAATTGCAACACTATTGCATCTAAACAGGAGTTCCCTCTGCCTGCAATTGCTTCCTGTGCAGCAAGACCCTGGAACTGCTAAATTACCCAGTAGTTAGTTGGTTTCTTATCTGGGGATGAGCTGTCTTTAATTATCATTTTCTTTTCTTTTTTTCGTATATATTTATATTTATCATTTTCATCATAATACTATTTCACAATAAAATTAAGACATTTTATTAAGAAAATAAGAAAAGTAATGAACGCCTCTACCCGCAGCGGCAACAGAAACTAATAATGAAGTAATAAGAGATCATTCATCACTAATGTTGGGCAGCACTGAACAGGAATTAGAAGCAGGAAAAGGCGCTCCTTCCAAAAGAGCAAAGTTCTGATTAAAGGAAGAATAGCTCCTAGAGCCCTTGATAATGCATCTTCAGAGTCGCAAACAGAGACTACAGTTTGGGGTGTGTGGTGGAGGTTACTAGGTTAAGATTTGTGTCCGCTTCATTCCTAGGATGCATTGTGATGGCACAGTTAGCTCTTTTGATGTTCAGGCCTTATAGCCGATCGTTTCTACCTGAAAGTTTCTGGATAAGTAAATGGATAAGACCTGGGCATGTTGGTGGCCCTTCTAGCGATGTAGCCACACTATAGCAACTACAGCTTCAATTAAGTTCTAACTGATTAACACAATGATTAAACAATTAAAGCTTACAATCTTAGCAATTAGTCTTTGGCAGTAAATCTAGCTCATTTAAAAAAGGAAGTTTTGAAGAATGAGCCAGAAAATAAATAAATAAATAAATAAAAATATATATTGACTGACTCATCAACGTCCAGCCCAAACCCCTGCACCCAGAAACATGAAATTTGGGGAGTATATTCCTTCCATGTCGTAAGCACTCACTTAAGAAGGTTTTTTTAAAAGAAATTTGACCCCTAAGGGGAAAGGGGTAAAATATGTTTTCATGGGTTCCTCAATATCTCTTAGGCCTGATGAGATATTGACTTGGATTTTACCCATACAAAAGTTACCCATACAAATGTTTACACACATAATTCAGGATTTTGCCCTAATCAACCCCTGAAGGAGTGAATCTACCGTATTTTTCGCTCCATAAGACGCAGCGGACCATAGGACGCATGTGTTTTATGGAGCTAAAAATAGGGGGAAAAATATTTTTAACTTACTGGGGCTTGTGGGGGCTTCAGGGATTCCCAACTCTCACCCTTAACCTGTCTAAGAAATCCAAATAGGAATACATAATATTCTATGTATTATTTTAATAACTAAAAATAGATGGTATGGCTTTTAAGGCCCATTTTGTCCCCCTTTCTACATTGTACAGGTGACCTCATTTGACTGCTCCTGTCATGCTACCAGTCTTATGCCACCAATATCCTTTCCTGATAGCACTGGCAAAGAATCACCACACTATTCTTTCATGAAGGGATGGAGAAGATATTTGTGACATCAGATATACAATAGAAATGTGTGCACCATCTTATTATTTCCTATTTTTCTTAAGTATGCCAAGTCATCTGATTCTCATATTTATTATGAACTGTGGGTTGCAACCTTTGTCTCTTTACCAACAATTTAGCTCCTAATCAAGGAATCTGCAGGACTAGTCCAGTGATTATACTAGCAGTGAAAGTATGGAAGGCAAAATCCAGTCTTCCCTGTCCTAAAGACTAGGAAGGAATACAACATCTACAGCTACTTGTGGACCTGTTGAACCCTTACCATGAAAGAATATGGAATTTTCCTAAATGTTTGAAAAACTGCAACAGAAAGGGCACCACAAAAGGAAGAAAAATGAGAATTTCTATATATTAAAAGCATATAAAAGCCTTTTCTAGATGTCTGTGCCCCTTGATGCTACTTCTGTTGCATCTTGCTAATGACTATATAAATGCTGGAAAATCTGGAAGAATAGATAGAAGTATAACACAGACCTTACACAGGTATTAAACTGCTTTTGCTCAAAACTAATAATAAGATTGCAAATAAAAGAAGGGAATACAGCAAAGTATCAAGATCCTAGAGTTTTGACATAGTATAACGAAGTGGTCAGTCAGCTACACGTTACAGAGCTCAACATTTCAGAATTAGTTTTATACTGAATTTAAGGCACAAATGCCTAACCAAAAAAAATCACACAGTAAAAATGCTGTGTCTTAAAAATGTGAACTAAAAATAAGCTTGTAAGAGTTCAGTGTTGTTGTTTTTTAACTTACCTGGGCTTGCGGGGTCGTCGGGGAGGCCTGCACGACCCTCTGCAGGCCTCCCCGATCGGAGATAAAGGCTATTTTCGGCCATTTCCGGTTTTCGGAAAAAATGGCTGAAAATAGCCTTTATCTCCGATCTGAAGATCGGGGAGGCCTGCAGAGGGTCGCGCAGGCCTCCTCGAAGACCCCGCAAGCCCGGGTAAGTAAAAAAATTTTTTTCCTTTAAACATTTGCTCCATAAGACGCACACATTTCCCCCCTATTTTTTGGGGGGGGGAAGTGCGTCTTATGGAGCGAAAAATACGGTAGATTAGGGGGTGAATTATAGAATCCTTCGTATCTTCTGTGTTTGTTGAGTTCTAACATTCTTTTTTGGCATATAGGTGTCTTTTTAAAATCTTTAGAAAATCTTTTCACGTTTTTTAAAAAAACATTTCATCCCTAAAGGGGTAAAAAGGGGGTAAAAGTAAAACGGGGTACTTTTTATTTTATTTGATAGAGGACCTTTCTTCTATATTTGATAGAGGACGTTTTTCTCTACTTAAGGACCTCTTTGTAGACAACATTGGTGGTTCTCCCCTCAGGTACTAGGACCACCAGGCTGCTGGGTGAGCTCACTCTGGAGCAGGCCACGTAGAACTGCCCACGTGAGAAGCAGTCATGTCATTTGATGGAACCATGACTTAATAATTGCAGGGTGTTGCCTGACATGAGGCAGTTGTGCTACATTGACATGGTTCATTGTAATCAAAGGAAACTTTATGGGAGTCAAAATGGATTTAAAGTACTAACATCCTGTAGCGAAGCGCGGGTATCACGCTAGTAAGATAATAAGAGTTCCCAAAGCAGCAAAAACTGGTTGTTGAGACATTTTACAAGAACCTCTGCCTTGTGTCCAAGCAATATTGCTCATTTCTGATCATAGATTCGTGGCACACCCATATGGTTAATGCAAAGTACAAAGTGACAGACCAACATTAGAAAAGGAAGCAAATTATTATTATTATTATTATTTATATACTGCTTTTCAACAAAAAGTTCACAAAGCGGTTTACAGACAAAATCAAATGATATCAAATATGTTATGATTTTGGACTAGTTTTGCTTAGGAGTGCAGCTAAGGAAGAGACTTCTCTGGGACGTCTCCTACAGCAGGAGCACTCAGGTGCTATCATTGAATTTTTTTCAGCAGACCCTAGCCGAGAAGAAACATCAGGCTCAACAGGAGGCAAATTAAGAAATTTGCCTAGGGATATGTGTCAATCTCTAGGTCAGGGGTGTCAAACTCATTTCATACAGTGGGCCAAATAGCATTCATGGTGCCTGCTGAGAGCCAGAGGTGACATTATTAAGCAGGAAGTGACGTCATTAAACAGATGGTCAGAAATAAGCACTTTGTTCTCATGTAGGAACTCATTAGTTGCAAATGACAGAAGAGAAAATATGCAAATCTTGATCATACTTTCAAGATCTAGGAGAGCCTAATTATCATACTGGGAGAGCCCAATTATTATGTGGGCCACCCTTTCAGCCATGCCACTTCTGCTGAGGCATCACTTTGCAGCTTAGGTGCTCTGAGAAGTGACGTCTCAGCAGAAGTGGCGCTGCTGAAAGGGTGCACCGCATGATAACTGGACTCTCCCAGCACCTTCACAGTGTCTCCCTCTCTCACCCCTCTTGGTCTGCCCCTTCCCGCGTAGCATTCCTTCCGAAGTCTCCTTCCATCTCTCCCTCCCAGAGCCTCAGCGGAAGGGTGGTGCTAGGAGAGCCCAATTATCATGTGGGCATCACGTGGGCTGGATGAAGAGCTTCTGCGGACTGTATTCAGGCCTTACATTTGATGTCCCTGGTCTAGGCCATCATCTTTCCCAAGGGCTGCCCGAGACACAGCATGTAGCTCATGTTACATTAAAGTTTAAATCCTATGCAAATCTACCTAGGAATAACCCCTATTAAACACAGTGGGACTTACTTTTGAATAAGCATGCCTAGACTGGCACTCTAATATACCATTTATATCTGGGCTATTTTTTAATTCCATTTTAAATTTTTATATATTTGCTTTAAAGCTATTGCTACCCATTCTAAAGGTTAGGGATAAAATGAGCTAGATCTTTAACAGTGCAATCCTACCCAGCTCCTCCACCGATGCAACCAGCGGAGGAGGGCAGAATGGGAGTCTTTGGAGGGAAAAGAGGATTTAAATCTCCTTTGAATCCCCCTCTAGGGAGGATTTGGATCCCCTTTCCCTTCTAGGGCCTGCCGTTCTCGCTGCGCCACTGGCTGCACCGGTGGAGGAGCAGGATAGGAGCTGTAAATGAAGTAAAGTTTCAAAGTAGGAATAAGTGTGAAGAAAAGAAAACACTAACAAAGAAGTGTAAAGCTGATTGTTTTTGTTGCATAGTCTTGGTGGAGTGTAGCTACGGAGGGTGTTTGTCATGATGAGCTCCTGCACTTTGAAACGTACTGCTACAGCACTGAGCTTCACTGATGTATGCGTATTATTACAGTTGCTGCAATCCTATGCACATTTACTTAGGAATAAACTTTCAAGTAAACTTAAATCTCCCTAACTAGACTCGGTACAGCAGCCCCAAACATTCATCTTTATGTACAGTGTAAAAATACTGTACTTGATAGTAATTATATTGGATGACTCTCTTCAACAGAAGTCAATAGTTGAACTGTCAGGAACAAATGTCTCTAATATAAAATTGCCCATGAGGACCATTGACAAAGCCTAAATGAAGTTAACCTACACTCTTGTCAAACTGCCAACTTTACAAACTAATTACTACCGACATCTAGCAGTCCACACTGTCAAGCACAAAGAACCCAAATCAGTTAAATGCTTTACAGAGCAGAAAAGGAATACAAATTAAAAATACCAAACTGAAAGAGGAAAAGAGTGCGCTTCGAGTAGCTAACATGGAGGAAGTGCTTAGAAATTAATTTTAACAAATACAGTACTGTACTACAAATGTTTATAAAGCTAGACAAGTGAAAGCTTTGAATAAATGTCACCATGTTTAACCAGGGTAGCACAGGTTGAGAGAATCTGCCGACAAAAATCAAGCAATGGGACTGACTACGCTTACCAGATCGCCGACCAGGACGGAGCTTCTTGCCCTTAAGGGGCGGGGTGAGGGAGGGGGCCAGAACGACGCGTCGTTCTGGCCCCCTCCCTCGCCCCACCCCTTAAGGGCAAGAAGCTCCGTCCCGGTCGGCGATCTGGTAAGCGCAGGACTGACCAATGGTGAATATGGCCGCCCTCGACACTGATCACAACACAGCAGGCCCAGACTCCCTTCTCTGTACCTATCAGCTACAGCTTCTCAGCTGTAGCTTCTCTCTGCTTCTCTGTACCTATCAGCAACATCCATAAATCGTTCTCATACTAACACCATCCATTCAAAAAGAAAACATCCGCAGGAACCAAATCCCCAGAGGGCTACTGTATGTCTTCAAGGGAAAGTAAGGGTCATATTGGATAACAATGGGGCAGCCACCTTTTCATGCACATTTCTTACTCTTTCATGTGTACAGTATAAGTGATGGGTGGGGCAATATCATTTATTCTGCACAGGTGAAGGGAGCTGAGCCCTCCCTCCCCATACTCTGTCACCCAAGGCACTTTTCTCCCAGCCTGCATCCGATACCAAAAATGAGTAGGGCTGAGGAAAAGTGCCTAAGGTGACAGAGTGCAGGGTGGTCCACCCCTAGGGCATTCCACCCCTAGGGCATTACCGTTTGTAATAAATATTGGTCCCCACGTTCCCTGCTTCAGACGCAAACAGGGCAAGTACATGAACAAACAAATGTGGCGGTTCCTATCATGCCTACCATGTCCTTTAGTTAGCCCATAAAACTATTTTGCACATAGCATGGGCCACTTTACAAACAATTTTGTAATCTTTTTGTGATCTCAGCCATTCTCAACGGGGAGCCATATGGCCCCCTGGGGAACCCTGGCAGGGGCCATACACTGGAAGGGGGGCATACATTTTAAAATCATTTAAAATGTTTTTATGTTTATCTGTTCATGTTGTATCTTTGATTGACAGAGGAGCCCTGGAACCTGAGAAGAGCTCCTAAGGGGCCGTAGCCGCCCCCCCCCCAAAAAAAACAAAGGTTGAGAAGGGCTGAGTGGAACTTCCAATTGCAAACCTCCATGATTTTCCTGGAAGTATACTGGCACAAGAGAGCTTTTCAGGCATCTTTCTTTTGGGCACTGTGGGGGTAATTCTCAACCAACTATGGAGAAAGTATTCTTTGGGAGTCACACGGTGAAATGGTGCGAGGTTTGCCTGCACTGAAAACCCCAGAGGTGCCTGGCCAGAAGAGGCCTCCAAAATTTCCATCTCCCAGTCCCACTGTTTGCCACCAGACCAGTAGTTCTTTATAAACACTGGCATCAAAGTTAATAAGAACAGGCCTTGCTTGTTTGAGTTACTGAAATGTAATTTCATACTCTTGCTTTTAAAAGCTCACTTGGTAAAATTGTTCCTGCTTGGTTTTTGAGAAAACAAGCCTCCAAATCTGTAACAATGACAAGATGACACTTGCAGCACAAAAACGTCTGCTACAAATGGATTATAGGGGGAAAAAAGGCTCCCCATTTGGTTAAGAGAGAAATTTAACATTCTCCGTACTGCTGTTAAAAAAAAAATCAGCGTAAACGCTTAATGCGACATAATGATCAGAAAACACTTTCAGGAGCTGCAGTGTTCTTAAACAGTAAAGGTCTGAACATTGCTTATCAGAACTTACAAAGAAGTCAATGCAACTAAGAACCATAAAACAGCAGCATTCATGCAGCACTTGGATGTGCTCAAAGCACTTTACATACATTACCTAACAATTCATATGACAGCCCTCTAATGTAGATCCATGATGCAGGCGAGGGGTTATGGTGGCCTGGCCCCCTGGTAAGTTCATAGCTGAGATAAGATTTAAACTATTTCCTGGCCTCACATAGTAAATTACCGGTAGTCCTCGCCAAACTGCATTATGGCATTTTCACCCTTTCATGATGCTAAGAACACCTTTTACGGCACAATCCTATTCTTTGCCATAAAGCACATTAGCGACACCCCGCAAGCAAGGCCTGCTGGCAGGAAGGCCTATGCCATCCCACTGGTGCTGGATCTTGCAGACCATGCGCTGGAGTAGGTAAGTGCGTGAGATATCCTATGCCCCCCTCCTAGGCCTTCTCCGCTTGTACAGGACTGCTCGGTTCTGCGCCAGCAAGGAGACCTCCAGCCTGCTCCTAGCCAGCACTGGATACAGCATGGGTCACGTTGTCCCACTGCTCCAGCGGTGAATAGGATTGGACTGCCCATCTCAAATACATCACTTGTGAATATTATTAATGTGGGAGAGGGAGTTCTAAAGCATGTTAATGAGAGTAGATAAATAGGTACCGCTTGCGGGAAGGTAAACAGCGCTCCGTGTCCCAGCCGCATGCTACGCGCTGCGGCAAGGAGAGTCATGCCGGCCACATGACCACGGAGGCGTCTTCGGACAACGCTGGCTCTTTGGCTTTGAAATGGGGATGAGCACCACACCCTAGAGTCGGACACGACTGGACTTAATTGTCAGGGGTCACCTTTACCTTTACCTATTTTAAACTTCAGGGACGTTCTCACCAATCTTGGTGCAGAACACCAAGCATCAGTTGTGAAAACGGTCTTACCGTGCGACTTTCTTACACATGATGTGCTGCATGTCCTAAAGATGAATGGATGCATATTTAAGGAGGGCAAACAGATTCAAAAGAGATCACAGGGAGATTAAAAGCTTCTTTGTTGCAAATGAGATGCCCCAAGATATATGCTAACCTATCTATGCCCCTAAAGTACAAGTTTGGACAGATGCTGGGCTGTCCCAACACAAGCTCAGCCCTGAACTCTTTGTGGCTCCTTTCTGAATCCCTGGCAGCCCTTTCCAGCCCTCTACGAGTGCTGGCCCTCCATTGACGTTTTAGAAGCACCCATCTACTTATTTGACTTTCACAGAGATGCAGCAATGATGCAGCAAATAGTCGTGCAACCCACACTGCATCCTATTCAGGGAAGAGCCCTGCTGGAGGTCTACTCAGGGGAAGCAGACATTTGTCCACTTTCTCAACCTTTTTTTCTGGTAACCCCCCAGCCATCACAATGGGGCTACTTGGTTTCTGCCAGCTCTTTAGCCAGCAGAGAATGAAGCAGCCCCGTGTCAGCTGCAACGGTCTGGGGGGGGGGGGGGAATAGGATATGGTGTGCTACGCCACTGATCCCTCCTCCCTTCAAATGAAGCCTTCTAGGAATACGGGCGGGTAGGCCCTTCTGCAGCACTGAAAACAGCACGAAAACCCTCTGCGGCTGCAGACGCAGCCACTCCGACTGCAAAACAGCAGCTGCGGAGCGAAAAGCTGCCGCCATGGCTCATCCTCATGAGGAGACCGCAGCTGTCACCCGGGGCGGGGCACATCACGCACGCACACACACACAGCCCTGCTCTGGCTATGCTACTGGGTGGGGGCTTCTCTCGCCAGATTCACAAAACAAAGAGAGGCAAGGAGAGGAATCTTTCCACGCCACACATTCAATGACACAGTCCTACGCACACCTAATCAGAAGGCTAATTCTGTTCCATTGGTCTTACTCCCAAGAGAGTGTGCATATGACAGCAGCCCAAGTCATGTAATCAGTGGGCAGGCTGCGAGTGCTGTTGCTGCTGGGCACGAACGAGAGCGAGGCTGTGGAGCTAATCAATATGTCCCTCCAGCACCTTGCAGAGTCAATTTCAGCTCTTTTAACATTCTTGTTACCTTCAAAAATGACTTTTGGAATTGAGATCTCTGTCTGCTTTTCTGAGTGTGGATGTGACAGAGTGTGGGACAGCTGCTTTGGCGACGATTTCCACCTGCCTGCTTTGGGGCACAATTGGAAGCAAAGCCCACGGAACAGCTGGGGGTTTAGAGCCCAATCCTATGCATGCCTACTCAGAAGTAAGTTCCATTATAATCAATGGTGCTTACTCCCAGGCAAGTGTGGATAGGACTGCAGTGTTACTCTCGGCCAGCCCTCCATGCATACTTGCACAGTAAACACAGTAGACAAAAAGGGTGTGAATCCTGCTGCGCTACCCTAACCTGTCATGTCATGAGCATGAGCAGGAAGTTTACTGCCCTCAGAAGGGCAAACTCTCAGGGGGAAACTCCCACCCCTTTTGGTTGGCAAGTGCTGCTGGGATACATACAGATACAGGAAGTCTGCCGAAGGATAACTGACAGTGCCAGAAGAGGGACTAGCATGGCTTTTGCCACAAAGAAACCCTCAGACTGGACTGAATGTGCGTTGCAAGTCCCACATGGGTTGAAACGGATGCATTTTCCCAAGAGGGAAAGAGGTAGCAGGCTAAGGGTTTTAGGCAAGAGGAAGCAACTGAAGTGATAATAAGTCCTAGGTCTGTGCTGTACCAAACAGACTGGAGGTGGGGGCTCACATAATTCAATCATCTTTACAAAGACCTAGATGTCATGGAGAAGGGTTCTAGCTTAGTCTGCTCCTAGACATGCTCATTTTCTAGGAGGAGATTCTATCACGTAAGCCCACCTGGTTGACCATTTCAGTGAAACCTAGGCCTCATTGCAGAACAATAGGGAAGCTGCTCCCAGGACTGGGAAAGGCAGGGAGACCAGAGTAAATCAAGGAAGCAAATTAGTAAGTGAGCCTGTGTGGCGCAGACGGAGTGAGAAGGTGGCAAGACAAAAGAAACCCATAAACGGCTACGTGAGCTTCATTTTCAAAATTGTACTCCAAGGCAACACAAAATGAATGACACGCACACTGGCATTTATATGCTCGTTTTGCATAATTTACTCTGCTTCCAAAAGCCATGTTTTAAAACATTTTGCAGTTTTTTGACAAGGACCGGGACAATGGAGAGAGAAAGGAATAGAGACAGGTACACTGTAGGAGTGGGAAACAGGAAACAGTATTCACAGAAAACAGGTCACTGAAGACTCACTCTTCTTGCTATTGGTGTTCGCTGTAGATTGTGTGTGCAGCACAGTTGTGGACACATGGAATACATGCAGTGTATGGATACGGTGAAGGTGGAGGATGTATTCATTTCATCTTTGTATGCCCTTTTCAGATTAATACAATATTTGCCATGCATGTTCTAAAAGGCATGTAATCTGAACGTAAAACATGAAGGGCCATGGGGGAGCAGTTATTACTGAATCAACATGATTACCTGCCAAATCCTTTCCATTGTTCCCAATACAAAATGTGCAAAACCCGCCTGTTTCCTTTTTGCTCTGTTTTCTTTTTGCCTCTATATAAAGAGGCACTTTGTTAGGTTCCAAAACTTGCCACTTCACCAGGTGGTCCAGCAAAAAGTAACTGATTTACATGGTCATCATGACTATTTTAAAACATGTGGAGACAATGCTTATCATGGTGTTTTAAGTTGTATGTGCCAGTTTTAATTTGTCCAAATCAAAATTCATTTTAAAGACATGTTTTGAGGAAATTACTCTAAAAGTTAAAAAAAGAAAAAGAAAGGTTCTTAACACATTCATATACAGGGTGTCTCCAAAAAATGTACACACATTTTAATGAGTTCTAATTCATACATACTTATTGTAGAAAACCTCTAACACTCGAAACATCTAAGGCAGTGGTTCCCAAAATTACCACGGTCACACCACCCTTTGTGCCGCAGACGTTCAGCACCTGGAAGTAATTGGTGATGACGTCACCACCAATTACTTCCAGACTGTGAGACCACAAAGCAGCCCTGAAAACCATGGTAAGAGGCTTGGGAAGGGCGGGTGAGCTTTTCAGGCAACAAAAACTCACACATGAAGCTTTGCCCACCAAGATGAGCTTCTGCTTTGCTGTCTTCAGGGTCGCTTAGCAGCCTTGCTGCTGAGCGACAACAACATAGAGTGGGTCGAACCACCGACTCTGAGCAAAGGCTCAGGTGCGTTCACCACAGTTTGGGAACCACTGAAGCAATTGAAGAGATGTGTGAAACCATCCACCATGTTGGTGGATGTCTAAAGATCTCTTAGTCAATTGTATCAGCGGGGTATTGACGCCAATGGGGAACATTTTGAGCGCTTTGTCTAATTCATTAACTAATTAATTAACTGGGTCAAGCAACTGCTTCTGCGTACACCATACACAGTATGTGTGTATGATATAGCATAATAAATTTGACACTATAAACTATGTATACATTTTCTTGAGACGCCCTGTATTTATTAGTGACAAACTGTATCACTTTAGAAGGACTTTTAAAAACAAATACTTACCACTGGCTGTTTTGTTATGTCCACCAAGTCCTTAATGTTGTAATACTGATGTTTCTCAAAAGCTGAAAAAAGCATGTCCAACACTTGCTGTTTTTCCGATCTAGCCCGTTTTCCATCTTCTTTTTTCTTCCTTTCATACTCAATCTGTTAATTTAAAGGATATAATTTAAGCTGCACTTCCAACATACGCCATGAGCAAACAGGAGTATGTTTGTTCAAATAAACTCCTGTTCTAGGAAAAGGATGGGGTGCATACCTGATCCTTTGGGTTTGCCACTCCCAACTGGTGGAGACAGGGCCATCCCACTCAACTGTCTCCTCCACAGAGCAGACCCCAGCCCAGCTGGCTCTACCTTGAGCCACGACGTTTTTAGCTAAGCTCCGTAGAGCTCCACTTTTCTAGCTTCAAAGTTGATTTCTCTCCCCGCCCCCCCACACACACATCCTTGCTAGGGACGGAGCCCTTCAAGGGTAGGGAGGGAGATAAGGTGATGCTCCTGAACCCCCTTTCCCCCCCCCCTCTGGTAGGTCCAGCAGGGGGAAGGAGCAAAAAAACCACACAGAGCGCAGCAGTGACCTTACAGTCCCACAGCTACCAGAGAAACAAGCGGTGGAGCTTGTGTTGCTTAACCTTCCCTGTAAGCTTGGAGCAGTGCAACATTGCCAACCGGGAGTCCTTGTCATGGGCCACTCATTGCTGCTGCAGTGGAGCTGGGAGGCAATGGGAGATGTCTCTCCCTGACTCACCTCACTCTCTCTTTGGCCTGGCAGGGTTTGCGCCACAACTGCAGCACACAGACAGAGTGGAGCAGTCTTCTTCAGCACTACCGAGCGTCAGCAGCCCCTTCCTGCCCTTTCCCCAAGGCGAGGCAGGTTGGGTGGAGTGCAGCTGCTACCCATCCTTTTGGCAGGAACTGCAGTCAGCTCAAGTCCCTCGTGCTTCAGCATTATGGGGGGAAACCTAAACCAGTCCCTGCCTCCACCACATGCACAGTGCAATCCCAAAGGATCAGGAATGCCCTCTTCCTCAACCGGAGAAGAGCCATGATAATCTGTAGCAGCACAAAAAAACCTCAGAGATAATTTCATTATAGTATGAGCAAAATTCTCCTTAGATATATAAAGGGAATGGCAGGTTTAACTGAGGTATATTGAAGGCTAAACCAAATTATATTTTTCCTCACCATGTTAACTTGACTTACCTTGCATTGAAATTCAACCCATTTGTGAGCCTTTGCATCTAACACGGGTACACTGTTGCCCATTACTTTTTTAACCACAACAAACCGATCCTTTCAACATGTTTTTCATTTCATAGGACAGTTCTTATAAGTAGTAACAATTCTCTCGATACACTTCTAGAAATCACTAACCACGTTTCCCTATTTGTGCCAAAGCGCACACAGGATTCTCATCACAGAATCAGGTGCACGAGAACAAAAGACCGGCCATGCAGGGTCAGAGAAGCTTATGCCAAGGATGACTCACTGGCCTTTCTTCTGCCACAGCCAGGGACAGAAGCTGCACAAAAGCCAAGATGGGCCCTTTTCAGTTTTGCACTCCAGTCTACCAAGAAGATGGAGACACAGCAGCACAAGCCAAAATCAAAGTCCATATCCAGGTACTTGTCTGAAAACTAGACTACTTACCCAAGCTAATAACTGTATACATTTTTAATTGATGGTACTATCAAATTAGTAAAACAATCGTTCTAAAGAAGAGGGCACTCGTTCCTTGTTTGTAAAAGATATACGCCTTCCTATATAAGAAAGAAGGATGCTTCTTCTAACTCAGTGCCAGCTACCAGAAGCCAGGCATCTTATCCAAATTTACCTGGGATTAACCGATGAGATTTACGTCTGAGTAGGCATGCATAGGATTGTGCTGTCAGATTGCAATTCTAAACATACTTCCTAAGGAGCAAGCCCCATTAATTACAATGGAACGAACTTCTGAATAACTATGCTAAGGATTGCACTGCTTACGTTACAAGTCTGCGAAGGATGTTTCCTATCCCTGCCTCTTAGTTACTTACACACAGAGATATGGAGTTTGATGTCATTAATATAGGGAAATTCAGCTCTCCTTTTCATCTGACCCAGGTCCTGAATGTGGATGAGCCAATTGAAAATGAATCCAAACAAGATTGAAGTAATTAGGGCAGGAGGTCTGGCTCAGTTGGTAGAGTTGCCACCTCGTAAGCCTGAAGATCTGTGAACGGGAGTTTGAGACATGCCGCTGACAAAAAGCTGTGAGCCCTCTGTGAGAGAGAGAAAGCTGCCAACTGCACGCTGCGTGGGAAGCAGAGTGCCGTCGGCCGAGTGTGGGAGGTGAAGGCCAGTGAGAGAAAAGATTGCAAAGGAAACCATCTGGAATAACCAATTCATGCAAGATTGAACGTTTATATAATTGTAAAAATCCCCGTTAGGGGCTTTAGGAAAGCCTGCCCATGTAAACCGCCTTGGATTAAAATGAGTAGAAATCTAATGACCAAGAAAGGTGGTATATAAATACTGGTATTATTATTGTTATTATTGACTTCTAGGCCTACAGACTACAAACACTTTGGCAACATTAGGGTGTTCCTGAGTTTGGGGACTTGTATGAATTCTGTTCGGTAAGGCAGCTGCTAAACAGCAATCGTCAGTCATAACTGGTTAGAGACTATTGTAACATGCTCAGTATGGGGGCGCCTATGATAATCCTTTGGAAGCTTTAGCCAGTACAGAAAGTTACAACCCACCTTCTGACGAGGAGAGTCACTGGCAACACATTACACTAACAATAGAGAGTTTGCACTAGCTCTCCATTGCCTTTTGGACTCCATTCAAGGTGTGGATTATGTTGTAAAACAGATGAGGACGGTCCCTACATACCTAACACTTAGCATTTACACAAGGCTGTCAAGTATTCACATATGTTATCTTGTTGTAATTCTAATGCTACCCGGTAAAGTAAGCCAATATTATCCTCCCCATATTGCAGATGGGGAGCTTTGGCTGAGAAACCATGACCTGCCGAAGGCCACTTATTGAATTCCTGAAAAAGAGGATCTGAACTAGGAATTTGTAGCCACTGCTTTACACCAGTTGTGAGAGACTGACTCTGTCCCTTGTTCCATCATGGTTTCTAAGAACAGCTTGCAATCTTCTTAGGTGGGATCGCGAAGGCACACAGAAAAGCATTCTTAGGCACTGACCCTCAGCTCGGTAATGCCTTTCCCCTGGAGTACACCAAAGCCATTGCTTATTTCTTTATTTCAGTTGACTTTTGGTGCCCAGATAAGATGAGTTGAGTGCATTTTAATAACTGTAATTGATTTTATTTTAATGCATTGTTATTGTTACAAGTTGTTGAAGTGAGAGATGCTACAAATGCAAATCATTTAATTTGAATCTTGATGATTGATTGCAAGTGATCCTAGTCTTTCTTTCCTTGACGGACTAAGTAATTACCGGTATATACAGTATCTAATTATATATCAGGTCCTGCATTCCACTGTAATGAACACTGGACATGATCTAGCCAAAGTGAAGTGCTTCTAAATTCCATTTATTCCAATGGGAGAGATTTAACTCTTAAATGCATAACTGTCACACTGAAATGAGTGGGATTTAAAGTGTTTAGGGTTGGCTGGATTGTACCCATTACATTTCCCCCTTAGTCAGAATGGGGCTAGCAGTATTCAGTAGAAATATCTATTGAACATCTTCCACTAATAGTATAAAATAAGAAAAAAACACTAACAGGAATACACACAGGATCTGGATCTTTTAAAATAAGTGTACATTACATGGAAGATGCAACAACTGAACCTATACACATACTGCAGCGGAATGGGAGGCTGAATTTTATATATTCATTTGAGCCAGTCTGTCAATTATCAGCATATAATGGCAACCAGCTATTATTAGCTAAGAACCACTGTAAAGGCAAACATTAAAAGCAACTCACGTTATACTTATGATCTGATACAGGTTTGTAATTAGTGGTTACGGCTTTATCCAGCTGCTTGGTCCAGCTTACAGGTTTGCAAGATTTTTCTATCTGCCATCTGAAATAGAACAGAGCAAAAATCAGTAAGAACATCAACATATGCTCATCAGAGTAGCTACATTTAGAATACTAGGCACATTTCTAGTTGCCCCACCTCAAAAAAGGTAGCACCAGAAATGGTGCAAGGGGCTGCAGCATCTTCCCTACAGGGAAAGGCTAATGTGTTTGGGGGATTTTTCACTTGGAAAGAAAGGTAACTAACAGCACAATCCTATCCAACTCCCCCCCCCCCCGGTGTAACCAGTGGGGGAGTGCAGGGCGGGAGGCTTTGGAGGGGAGGGGCGATTTAAATCCCCTTTGGAGGGGATTTGAATCTCCTTTCCGTTCTGGGGCCTCCCGTTCTCGCTGCATCGCTGGCTGCACCAGTGGGGGAAGTTGGATAGGATTGCACTGTAAGGGGGAATATGATGAAAATTGATAAGTTTATGAAATCATGCATGACGAAATGAATAGAAAAGGTTTTCTTCCTCACAATACGGGAAGGGGGGGAAAGAAGAGGAGCTGCCCAAAGAAATTCAGCAGCAGCAGATGCAGGACAGATGTTTTTAAAAAGTACTTTGTCCCCTAATGTATGGAATTCATTGTTGCAGGAAGCTGCAATGGTCAGTTGCTTAGATGGCTTTTAAAGCAGTACGGGGATATCAATGGTTTTAACAACGATTGTTGTTGTTCAGTCGTTAAGTCGTGTCCGACCCTTCGTGATCCCATGAACCATATCCCGCCAGGCCTTCCTGTCCTCCACTATCTTCCTGAGTTCGCTCATTTTCATGTTTGTTGCATCGGTGATGCTGTCTAACCATCTCATCCTTGGCCTTCCCCTTCTCCTTTTGCCTTCAATCTTTCCCATCATCAGAGTCTTCTCCAGAGAGTCCTCTCTTCGCATTAGGTGGCCAAAATATTTGAGTTTCAGCCTTAGTACCTGTCCTTCCAGGGAACAGTCAGGCTTGATTTCATTTAGAATTGACTGATTTGATCTCCTAGCAGTCCAAGGGACTCTCAGGAGTCTTCTCCAGCACCACAGTTCAAAAGCATCTATTCTTCGGCGCTCAGCCTTCCTTATGGTCCAACTCTCGCAACCATACATTGCTACTGGGAACACCATCGCCCTGACTATACGAACTTTTGTTGGCATGGTGATATCTCTGCTTTTTATTATGCTGTCTAAGTTTGCCATAGCTTTCCTTCCAAGGAGTAAGCGTCTTTTAATTTCATGGCTGCTGTCTCCGTCTGCAGTGATCTTGGAACCCAGAAAAGTAAAATCTGTTACTGCTTCCATTTCTGCCCCTTCTATTTGCCAAGAATTGATGGGACCAGATGCCATGATCTTAGTTTTATTAATGTTGAGTTTCAAGCCAACTTTTGCACTCTCCTCTTTCACTCTCATCAAGAGGCTCTTTAGTTCTTCTTCACTTTCTGCCATTAGGGTGGTATCGTCTGCATATCTGAGGTTGTTGATATTTCTCCCGGCAATCTTGATTCCGGCTTGTGATTCATTCAGCCCTGCATTTCTCATAATGTACTCTGCATATAAGTTAAATAAGCAGGGTGACAATATACAGCCTTGCCGTACTCCCTTCCCAATTTTGAACCAGTCGGTTGTTCCATGGCCGGTCCGAACTGTTGCTTCTTGACCCGCATACAGGTTTCTCAGGAGACAGGTAAGGTGGTCTGGTACCCCCATCTCTTTAAGAATTTGCCACAGTTTGTTGTGATCCACACAATCAAAGGCTTTTGCGTAGTCAATGAAGCAGAAGTAGGTGTTTTTTTGGAACTCTCGTGCTTTCTCCATGATCCACCGCATGTTGGCAATTTGATCTCTAGTTCCTCTGCCTCTTCGAAACCCAGCTTGTACGTCCGGTAGTTCTCGGTCCACGTACTGCTGAAGCCTAGCTTGTAGGATTTTGAGCATAACCTTGCTGGCATGTGAAATGAGTGCAATTGTACGGTAGTTTGAACACTCTTTGGCACTGCCCTTCTTTGGAATTGGAACGTAAACTGACCTTTTCCAATCCTTTGGCCACTGCTGAGTTTTCCAAATTTGTTGGCATATTGAGTGCAGCACTTTCACAGCATCATCATTTAGGATTTTAAGTAGCTCAGCTGGGATATTATCATCTCCACTAGCTTTGTTGTTAGTAATGCTACCTAAGGCCCACTTGACTTCACTCTCTAGGATGTCCGGCTCTGGGTCAGTGACCACACCAGTGTGGTCATCAGGAACATTAAGATCTTTCTTGTATAGTTCTTCTGTGTATTCTTGCCATCTCTTCTTAATCTCGTCTGCTTCTGTTAGGTCCTTGCCTTTTTTGTCCTTTATCATGCCCATCTTTGCACAAAACGTTCCCTTGATATCTCCAATTTTCTTGAAGAGATCTCTAGTCCTCCCCATTCTGTTGTTTTCCTCGATTTCCTTGCATTGTTCATTTAAGAAGGCCTTCTTATCTCTCCTTGCTATTCTCTGGAACTCTGCATTCAGTTGTTTATATCTTTCCCTTTCACCCTTGCTTTTTGCATTCCTTCTTTCCACAGCTATTTGTAAAGCCTCATCTGACAGCCACTTTGCTTTCTTGCATTTCTTTTTCTTTGGGATGGTTTTAGTTGCTGCCTCCTGTACAATGTTACGAACTTCCGTCCATAGTTCTTCAGGCACTCTGTCTACCAGGTCTAATGCCCTAAATCTATTCTTCACCTCCACTGTATACTCATAAGGGATATGGTTTAGGTCATATCTGACTGGTCTAGCGGTGTTCCCTACATTCTTCAGTTTAAGCCTGAATTTTGCAATAAGAAGCTCATGATCTGAGCCACAGTCAGCTCCAGGTCTTGTTTTTACTGATTGTATAGAGCTTCTCCATCTTTGGCTGCAAAGCACATAATCTATCTGGTTTCGGTATTGACCATCTGGTGATGTCCATGTGTAGAGTCGCCTCTTGTGTTGTTGGAAAAGAGTGTTTGCTATGACCAGCGTGTTCTCTTGACAGAACTCCGTTAGCCTTTGCCCTGCTTCATTTTGCGCTCCAAGGCCAAACTTGCCTGTTGTTCCGTTTATTTCTTGATTTCCGACTTTAGCATTCCAGTCTCCTATGATGTAAAGGACATCTTTTTTGGGTGCTAGTTCTAGAAGGTGTTGTAGGTCTTCATAGAACCGGTCAACTTCATCTTCTTCGGCATCAGTGGTTGGGGCATACACTTGGATTACTGTAATGTTGAATGGTTTGCCTTGGATTCGAACTGAAATCATTCTGTCGTTTTTTAGGTTGCACCCCAGTACTGCCTTTCCCACTCTTTTATTGACTATGAGGGCTACTCCATTTCTTCTAAGGGATTCATGCCCACAGTAGTAGATATGATGGTCACCTGACTTAAATTCGCCCATGCTCGTCCATTTTAGTTCGCTGATTCCCAAGATGTCAATGTTCAATCTTATCATCTCATTTTTGACCACATCCAGCTTGCCTTGGTTCATAGACCTCACATTCCATGTTCCTAAGCAGTATTGCTCCTTGCAGCATTGGATTTTCCTTTCAACCTCAGACACATCCACAGCTGGACGTCCTATTGGCTTTGGCCCAGCTGCTTCACTCTTTCTGGGTCTACTTGGAATAGTCCTCCGCTCTTCCTCAGTAGCATATTGGACACCTTCCGACCTGAGGGGCTCATCTTCCGGCGTCATATCTTTTAGCCTTTTGGTACTGTTCATGGGATTTTCTTGGCAAGGTTACTGGAGTGGGTTGCCATTTCCTTCTCCAGTGGATCACTTTTAGTCAGAACTCTCTGCTACGACCTGTCCGTCTTGGGTGTCCCTGCACGGCATAGCTCATGGCTTCATTGAGTTACGCAAGCCCCTTCGCCACGACAAGGCAATGATCCATGAGGGGGTTTAACAACGATAGCCAACATGAATTCAGATTTAGAATGTACTTCTAAATGTACTTAGAATAGATGTACTTCTGAATACCAGTTGTCGGGTGGAAGGGGGGGGGGAGGGAGGAAAGCAACAGAAGAAGGAGCTGTAGCATGTATACCTTGCTTATATAGGCTTCTCAGAAGCATCCAACTGACCACTATTGAAACAGAATGATATATGAGATGGGCTCATAATCCTATCCGGCAGGGCTATTCTTATGTTCTAGGCCAGGGGTACCTAGCATGGGGAACAAGGGTGCTAGTGGAATTATCCAGTAGCACACACCTGCCATCACCATTTAATTCTGCAGCTTGCAAAATTAAAGAGCCAGGATGGTGTAGTGGTTTGGGAGGCAGACTTAGACCTGGAAGATCCAGGTTCAAATCTCCGCTCAGCCACGAAGCTTCCTGGGTGACCTTGGGCCAGTCACTATCTCTCAGCCCCACCTACCTCACTACCTCACAGGGTTGTTGAGAGGACAAAAAGGAGGGGAGGAAATATGTACACCACTCTGAGCTCCTTGGAGGAAGGGCGGTATAAAAATGTGAAAAATAAAATAAAAAAATAAATTATAAAAGGGGAAATGTGACGAGTGGAGGAGAGCGGAAGCCACAATGCCTTCCTCTCCTACTCCTTCTCTCCCCTAAAAGTACAAGTGTGTGCTGAGTCAAGCAGAGATTCAAAGAGCAGCATTTTCAGCAAAGCAGGCAGGGGCAAACAAAATAACAGCGGTGGGGACTATGGAGAATGGCAGGATGGTGTATGCCTGGGTGGATGGAGGTGCAAGGTCCACGTGTGTTTGTGGATAGGTAGGTAGTTGGGTGCAAGGCGAGTGCATACAGGTGGTGTATACACAAACGTGAGATCTCATTCTGTGCCTGGTCCCATCCCTTACTGGCTATTTTGTGCCTCCACCCTCGATGGCTATTTTGTGATGGTATCCATCATGTGTCTCCTCACAATTCCCACTGCATCTATAGGCTTCACAAGATTGGAGACCTGCTGTTCTAGGGCTCCAGGTCTGAGTCTGGGACTCTGTAGTCATTAACCTGAGTGATACGCACGGGTCTCTCTTTACATCCTTTGGTTTTACAGTAGGGAAATATCAGATTCTGCTCTGCTTGTTTTCCAGAAAACCAATCGGATAACAGCATGGGCGGTTGGGCAAGGGTGTGGGGGAGGTAAGGAAAAAAAACTTTTTTCCTGGACAGTGTCAAATTGCTGGGATACAAATAGTCACAAAAGAGAACTGCATTCCACCTCTGCATTGCATATACTTTGATGCAGAATATGAGTTCCCTAGAATGTCTAATGTTCTTTTAAAGAAATTTTATCTCATATTTACAAATAAGGTTTGAAAACGTATAGGTAGTGAGTGGTTGCTTAAATCTCAGAAGTCAAAAGCAAGTTTTGGGCAAAATATTCAGAGGTAAGAGAAGGGATGGAGCAGCCATATATGTACGTAGCTGTTTAGCGAATATTCTGATTTTATCAGAATAATGCAACAAAAGTGTACGCAATTGTATATACAGTTGGCCCTCGCTATCCGTAGGGGATCCATTCCGGACCGGATAGCAAGGATTCGCGGATATCGGGGTCTGCGCTAAAATCAGTAAAAAGAAAAAGAGAGAAAAACTGGGCGGGGGAGCAGGTTTTTTTACCTTTAAGAAGCAAATCGCTGCGTGTTCTTGCTTAGAACAGCCTGAAATCGCGCTCTGGAAGCCTCTTCCGGGTCGCGCGACTCCCTCTCCCAAGATAGCTCCAGAATGCATTGCATTCTGGGGTGACCTGGGGAGGGAGGAGTTAGGCAACCCAGAAGAGGCTTCCAGAGCGCGATTTCAGGCTGTTCTAAGCAAGAACACACAGCAGTTTGCTTCAAAAGGATAAAAACGTGTTTTCCCCATTTTTTTACCTTTTTACAGTGGACCTCATAGATCCAGGACCGTGTGACGAATCCGCAGATGGAAAGAGTCCACTATACTGTGAATGCATATACTGAAAAGTACAGGATGCATTTTGTGGGGGCATTTTTTTGTACATTGCTCTCCTTCTTGAAATATATACCTAATCCTGACTGTGCTTCACTGCACAGCCAGTTTAAATCTCCTCCTCCTAAAGCTCATAATTATTATTCTTCATTTATTATGCACCTACATGCCTAGAATAAATATGTTAAAGTAGCCAAGTTTAACCCAATAGCAAAAGTATATCTGATGGAAAATAAAGTCATCAGTCTATCTTCCACATATACAGCATCTGTCCCACAAGGAAAGGGTTTCTGTGGGAACGCTGCTCCTGGTAAGACTCAAGATTCAGATTTTTAATCTTTAAATTCAGCGTATGCACGAGAATATTCATAATATTTTTAGTCCATTCTCTCACAGGTATAACTTCCATCCTTAAGCAGCAATTGCAAAGAGCCTCAGGCTTCGTAACAGAACAATGGCACTGAAAGACTGAGTGGCGGAAGCACATCTGTACACAAGCCCTTAAAGGTTTCAGAAGAAAATTTACTGAATTTCCACATCCTAGCTCACCTGGACAGAGTTGCTGTTCTGTGCAAACCCCTACAAGACTCTGATTCTGGGCAACCTCACACAAGGGCATTAGCCCAATATGAAGGCTGGCCATACAGTCTGCACAAATGGCTTTCAAACCAAAGTTCTCAATGTTTCCTCCAGCAAGCCTCTGCATTTATTTCTCTTCTGGTCTGCAGCATGTGCCCTCTCCCATGACCCAGAAATGGCTCCAGAGTTTGCATCTACCTCTCCCTAGCCTGACAACTGAGGCCCAGACGATACGTTCTACTTGCCATAGGAATAAGTCCATTCCATATGATGTCAGCCTACTCCCACTAGCAGACTATCAGTGCAATCCTATCCAACTTACACCACCAGTGCAACCAGAGGTGCAGCAAAAACGGGAGGCCCCAGAACAGAAAGGGGATTCAAATCCCCTTCAAAGGGGATTCCCTTTCCGTTCTGGAGCCTCCCATTCTCGCTGCACTGCTGGTTACACAGGTGGTTTAAGTCGGATAGGATTGTGCTGTATGTCATGGTGTGGGAGTTGAGGTGCGTACATCTTCCTCCAAATGAAAATAGGTAAGAGTAGGTTTCTCATAGCTCTCCCAGGTTAACTCTCAAAACAGACTAGCAGCAGCACATTTCTGTGCTCCATTTATATACCATATTTACTGGTATTGGTGCACTAAACATGCCCAAGCCAGATCTGGGTCAAGGTGAAAAACAAAACACATACAAAAAGGCAATTTCCTGTTCTTATATCAACAGCTGGTACTAGTGAACTCTGTCCACTTTAAGGTCTATTCTGCCCATGAAACAGGAAGCTATCCTTCCTCAGAATTAAAAAAAAACCATCAAATGCTCTTTTCATTTCTAAAAGTACATCTCAAGAAACATACTGTTACTACATAATGTCCCTTACACCTACCACTATAGTTTTTCTTCTGGATTAGCATCTCATGCACATTCCAGATTGAGTGGTGAGTCATTGGAATCTATGTTATTTTCTTGACTTTTAATATAATGACAACAGGCATCTACAAGCGTGACTGATGGCTCTGTGTGATACATAAAGTTCGAATGGAATCAAACTGAGTGACAGAAGTATAAAAATACACAATTCTTTGTGAATATTCCATTTAGTTCCAAGTTTGGAAAGTTTCTAGAAAAATCTGATTTTGTAACTGGGATCTTTAATAACCTGCATTTCTCATGAGGTTTACATATTAATAGTAGTTTATTCAGTGGCATCACTGGGGTTGGTGTCACCCAGTATGCGGAAATTTGGAAATTTGGCAGTGACAGGATGAAACTTTTGGGTTGCAGAGCTTTCACATTTTTTGTGTGAAAAGCCAGCTGCCTGAGCCTATGCTCGGCGGTCTTTGGCCCTCTTCGAACCCTGTCGCTTCGTTTCTCGCCGACGAGCAATGAAAACACACTCGTCAGTGAGAACATGAAGCGACGAGGCCCGGAGCGGACAGAAGACTGCCGAGCAAAGACTTGGGTGGCAAGCTTGACAAAGCCATTTTGGTGTCACCCCTCCCTGATGGTGTGGTCCAGACTCCCCCCTAGTGACACCACCAGTTTATTTACAGAACTGCTGTAGTGTCATGGCTAGGAGAGGAGAAACTGTGAAGTCCAGGGCTCAAATTTCACAGCAGCCACTGATTCCCCTAGGTGGCCCTTAAGTAAGCCACTGTCCTCGCAAGCCTTCCCCTTCCCCCTCTGCTTCAATCTGTAACAAAGTTGTCATAAGATAATGCATATGAAGTGTCTTTGAATACTCATATATTCTCTATAAATGCTAGATGTCACTGCTGTATACGTAATTAATGGGCTTTTTCAGAATAGAACAAAACCCATGGTAACTTTGTAACCCTCTCATTTCAGTTTCCTGGATCCTAATTTGGCAGGAAATTTAAGTACCTGGGCAAAAGCATGTGAGCAGCCCCACAGAACCCAGTGAGACTATGGGCAGGGGTCACGGGCACAGAACCCAACCCAACATGAAGCTGGAAGAGGTCACAGACTGTATGGAAGAGTGAAATGCTGGCATCAATAGCCCAACATAGATGTAGTAGAGAGACTGAAATGGCTTCCTGTCATTGCCATTACAACCATCATCACCCACCCCAGGAAGGCATATTACTGTGCAGCCATAACGTAAATTCCCCAAAAGGGGCTATACCACTCTGTGCTCACACCACACTAAAAAGGGAAAGTTATAAGGAACAGCCAGTGGTTCAGTTACAAAAGGATGCCTTGTCCAGTATGTACAATACAGTATGTACACACTTTGTTACTACTTTTTATTTTCATTTTCAATCTCTTCATTATTTGGCCCTGGTCTATATTCGTTCCATTTCCTTACTTGTCATCCTCGCTCTGGCAATATTATACTCTCCTCTTGGCTATACTTTGGGTGACCTCATCTATTTCACACCTTATTCTCCACTCTCTTCTGCTGCCCCTTTCTGGTGGAACTAATCGCATAACAACATCTGCTGCACCTCTGTATAAACAATGCCTAACAGCCCAATCCCGTCTAGACATAGACCTGTAAAGCACGTTTGCGGCACCCTGGGAGTAAGCGATGCCAGCGCCAAGGCCAGTGCCGCTCTTTCCAACCCAGAACCGGAGCTGCGCCCACCAGGGAAGGCGAGGGGCATGGGGAGGGCAGAACAGTAGGCTGGGCCCGGGCTAGGGGAGGGATTGTCGGAGGCCTCCTCCACCTTATCCTACCCCCCTTTCCAGGCCTGGCCGGTGTTACATAAATAGTTGGCGCACATTCGAGTAGACCCATTGGGGCGGCTGAAGCTCTATTTGTGGTAAAGGGATAAACATTCCTTTACCCCGAGGTCTCCGGCTGCACCAGTGCAGGCCCCATCCTGCACAGGATGCGGCGAACACCTTATTTGTGCTGCTGCGTCCTGCTAGACAGCACTGGGCTGTAAATCAGTCTGTCTTCTCTTGAGCCTTTAACCTTGAATCTTTGCCTCTTCCTCCTCCTTCCATATGGTTGGGTCTTTTTAAGCTGTAGCCTATGGGCAGGGTTATTAAATGTTAGTTCAATCATTGAACAGTACCTAGTTTTTGAGGCAATTTAAAAAAATAATATGATCACACACACAGGCAGATAGGTAAAGGTCTTAAAGATGCCACAGGTCTTTCAAAACCTGCTCACCAAGGAAAACAAATAAGTGGTTACCAGGGAAGCACAAACAGCACAGGAAATCGGAATACCAGGGACAACAAGGTGTTGAGATGTAGCTGGCAATATTGTTCACAGTACCTTGGGTAGTTCTGCATGAAAGCGATCTAAGTTCAGCCTCCAAGAGAGCCAGTAATTAAAAGATGCAGCAATGAAGCATGGCAGCGATTTTGTTTCTGACCATAACATCATGACGGACACCCAAACACAGTAGCAGCAGGAGGCATGGCAGCTTATTTTCACTGCTTAACTTCAATGCCTTCTCCTCAAAAATTAAGCATAAATTAAGCCTGCTGCATGCCCTATATACCATGCGCCTTCTTCTGCCTACACTCACATGAGCACAGAAATGCAGCCATCTGCCTCATTAATCCTACATCCGAGAGAGAATGCACAGACACTGCTCGTTACATGGTATCGCTTTTACCAGTATATTTCATTTTCCCACAACTGGGAATATAGGCACTAATCCCACAACAACAGGATCCGGAACAGGTGCCTAGGAAGTGAAGAAATGTAAAAGAAACCCAGAATGTGGAGCAAGACAAACAATTTCCACAACGGAGGGAGTCCAATCTGACTGCAGAAATGATAAATAGTTGTAGAAGAAACACCCATAGTCCTACTCCAGATATACAGTTGGCCTTCAATATTCGCGGGGGTTCTGTTCCCAGAACCCCTGCGGATACTGAAGACCTCTAAAAGGTCTAAAAGAAGAAAAAACAGAAAAAGCGGTTTCTTACCTTCTTACCTTTGCAATGCATTCTGAAGCTATTTTGGGAGAGGGAGTCACGTGACCCGGAAGAGGCTTCCAGAGCGCAATTTCAGCTTGGGCAACAAAGAACACGCAGCGGTTTGCATTAAAAAAAGGTAAGAAAGCGCTTTTTTCCATTTTTTTAGACCTTTTACAGTGGACCCCTGAATCCGTGTTGAGTTAAAACCATGGATGCGGGATCTGCGGATAGTGGGGGTCCACTTTATGATAAAGTGAGCTCAGGTCTTTTTTTTTGTAGGTAATAAAACTGGAACTGTGAATTCCTCCCTTTGTTCTGGCACAAGCACAAAGAACTCCAAAAGCACCCAAAATGGAACAAGAAGCTTCCTGCAGGAAAGGTTTCTTTCTGCTCAGCTCCTGCTTCTGACGGCACTACAGATGGGCTGTTTGTGCTTGTGGAAAAACAAGGACAGATATAGTAGAAAAAAGGAGGACGGGTTTGGAAGCCATGACGACAAAATTTTACAACGTTAAAACCAGAGGCTGGCCAAAGCCAAGGACTAGGTTCAAGCAATTTTTTTAAATTAAAATACGTTTCAATTATCTTATGATAATCTTCCTCAGGATAAGATAATTGAAATGTTGCATTTTAATTTAAAAAAATTATTGTTTGAACCTAGTCCTTGGCTTTGGCCAGCCTCTGGTTTTAACTTTGTAAAATTTTGTTGTCATGGCTTCCAAACCCGTCTTCCTTTTTTCTACTATTGTCGCTGGCCTTGAAAGCTTCAACTCTTATCTTAAGGAGAGAGATGTACAGTATTCACAGTTTCAACTGTTTGGACAAGGGAGACACTACTCGTGTTTGTGGCCATGGCACAAGAGGTGCATAGGCATATAACACATTACCTTCGAATGCTTTGTGGCTGCAATAAGATAAACAGGCCTTACAGTTTTGTGCCACATTGTACTTGTGTACTGACAGAGAACATCCTCTGCTCATTTGTTTCTTTCACTTATATTCCACTTTTCTTTTAGAAAGCTCAGAGCAGATAACATAGGATTTCCATTTAGGGAGTGATTGGGCTGAAAACTGTTTAGCCTTAAATTGTAATAGCAAGATGCATCTTCAGACTATCCTCTATCCTGGAGTCTTCCATTATCCACACCACTGCAGCTTCTGTTACCACTGCCGCTGTTGATATAATGACCACATGAGTCCATCTGGTTGCTGCCTCCCTTACAGCGCAATCCTAACCAACTTTCCAGCGCTGGTGCAGCCACAATGCAGCCCCGAGGTAAGGGAACAAATGTTCCCTCACCTTGAAGAGGCCTCCATGACTGCCCCTGCACCGCAAAATGCAGTGTGCGCCCTATTGGCATGGCTACACCAGTACTGGAAAGTTGGTTAGGATTGCACTGTTAGTCTTAATTCCCTTAGAGTAAAAAAAAAAAGCACTTGCATTTATATAGCACATTTTAATTCTCCAGCAGTCCTTACAATAGCCCTATAAGGGGAGGGGGGATAGATAAAAGATAGGTTCATAGACAACACGTTTGAATTGGGGGACTTCCTGGCTCAGAGTTCATGCTCTAACTCTACCCATGCCAAGGATTGAAGCTAGGAGTGGGACCTTATCCTTGTTAAATTTCCTTAAGATATTGTGTCTTTCTGGGTGGTACTAATAAAGGTATTACTATATTGTGACTTTTTGAGGTTCTCTCTGTTTCCCAGTCCAAATCTTGTCTAATTTTATAAACCTACTCTTTCTCCTAGCCCCTTCCCACCAACCTCCAAGCTAAAAAGCCCCTGATCATTTTGGTAGCCCTTCTTTGCATCTCTGTACAAGGTTTTTTTGTACCTTTCCTCACAATATTCTTTTGGAGATTGGGCAAACAGAAGCGCGCTTCAATCTGCATAGCTACCATGCCGGCATCACTTCTATCAGCGATCTGCACGCGGTGCCTGGCTTCTCTCCAAGTTAGAGAACAAAATAGATAAGAGCAGATAAGAGCCTCCAACTTCTTTTGTTCCTATTAGAGAGTCCAGCAGAGATCATGAAAATTAATACTAAGTTCCATTCTATTCTGTCCTAGTCGGGACCTCACTTACTGCATCCAGTTTTGAGCACCATGTTCTTGGGAGCACAGGTGCAAGAAGGATATTGATGAGTCAGAACAGGTTAAGAGGAGGGCAATGAGGATGGTGAGGAGTCTGGAAACCATGTGCTATGAGGAACAGTTAAAAGAGCTTGGTATGTTTACTCTGGAGATTAGAAGACTATGAGGAGATATGATTGTTGTTGTTGTTGTTGTTGTTGTTGTTCAATCGTTGTTCAGTCGTTAAGTCGTGTCTGACCCTTCGTGATCCCATGAACCATATCCCGCCAGGCCTTCCTATCCTCCACTATCTTCCTGAGTTCGCTCATTTTCATGTTCGTTGCATCGGTGATGCTGATACCACCCTAATGGCAGAAAGTGAAGAAGAACTAAAGAGCCTCTTGATGAGAGTGAAAGAGGAGAGTGAAAAAGTTGGTTTGAAACTCAACATTAATAAAACTAAGATCATGGCATCTGGTTCCATCAATTCCTGGCAAATAGAAGGGGCAGAAATGGAAGCAGTAACAGATTTTACTTTTTTGGGTTCCAAGATCACTGCAGATGGAGACAGCAGCCATGAAATTAAAAGACGCTTACTCCTTGGAAGGAAAGCTATGGCAAATTTAGATAGCATAATAAAAAGCAGAGATATCACCATGCCAACAAAAGTTCGTATAGTCAGGGCGATGGTGTTCCCAGTAGCAATGTATGGCTGCGAGAGTTGGACCATAAGGAAGGCTGAGTGCCAAAAAATAGATGCTTTCGAGCTGTGGTGCTGGAGAAGACTCCTGAGAGTCCCTTGGACTGCTAGGAGATCAAATCAGTCAATCCTAAATGAAATCAACCCTTCAAATATCCAAAGGGCTATCACACAAAAGAAGATGAGGACTTACTCTCTGTGGCTCCAGAGGGTAGGAATGGGTTCAATGGGTTAAAACCACAGGGAAGTAGCTTTAAGCTAGACATGAAGGAGAATTTCCTAACTATAAAGGAGCTAACAGGCCCTGGAACAGTCTCCCTCATGCAGCAGTGGACTCTCTTTCTCATTGCAGAGGCTGAGTGGCCACTTATCAGAGATGCTCTAGCAACTGCCTACACTGAGCAGGAGCTTGGAATAGGTGACTCCAAAGGTGCCTTCAAGTCTATGATTCTATCTAAGCTAATACAGAGAAGAAACAAGACAGTTTTGCTATTCCTCCCACTTCCTCTTTTGGGTTAGCACAGTGGTTCTCTAACTCCTGGGAAGGCCCTTCACTGCCCTAAGTGGCAGCGGGGCCTTCCCAGGGGTTGCAACGGCGTGCCCAGGATCGCGCCGCCACCACTGCGGACAAAAAGGTCCGTTTTACCTGCATTGGTGGGCAGTGGATGTCTGGCGGGGTGTGTGTGGGGAGCCTGCGGACCCTTCCGCAGGCCTCCCCAAGCATTGGAGCAGCGCTCCGACGCGATCGCAACCCGTGAAACCGGAAATGGGTTGCAATTGCATCGGAGCACTGCTCCGACGCTTGGGGAGGCCTGCGGACACACCCCGCCGGACATCCACTGCCCACCAATGCAGGTAAAACGGACCTTTTAGTCCGCGGTGGTGGCGGCGCGATCCTGGGCACGCCGTTGCAACCCCTAGGAAGGCCCCGCTGCCACTTAGGGCAGTGAAGGGCCTTCCCAGGAGTTAGAGAACCACTGTGCTAACCCCAAAGATGAAGTGGGAGGAATAGCAAACTCTCTTGATCCTGGATGCGCCGTCGTTGTCACGTGGGTTGCCACGCCCCTTAAGGGTATCGCAACCCTTTGTTCCCAAGCTGGGGTGTCGCGACGCCCCAGTTTGGGAACCACTGGGTTAGCATAAACAACTGGACATCCTGGGTTTATTTCTGCATGTGTGTTTGCATTGGGTATAAATTCCATTAATATGTCTGGAATGTCTCAATTCTGTAGCAGTTCGCCATGGGTATCCTGAGCATCTACTCTCACAGTCTCACGTCTTCAGCTTTTGTCCTTCCCCAATCCTGGAATGAGTCACATACTCATACAAATCTGTTCAGCCTCTTGTGTTGAGTTTATCTCTGTTAGACAAAGAAATTAATTTCTCCAAAGCAACAAGGAAGGTAGAGAAGTTATAACAGGTAAGTAGGGTACCCAGCTCCAGAACTGCAGAAGTCCTGCACCATGACATACAAAAATCTTAGGATGAAAACCTATACACACTTACCTGGGAGTAAGTCTCACTTAACACAGTGGGACTTACTTCTGAGTAGACATGCACAGGCTTGCTCTGTTAGATCTTAAAATAGCATTACCACAGCAGAGAGCAGTCGATGCCTTCATGAATGTAGGATGTATACACATCTGTCAGACAAATCCCATTACAAAGCTTCCTGTTTGAGAGGCCAGGCAATATTTGTGCTTCAGTCATTTGTAAAATTATATTTTGGGATGTGTCATAACAAATGAATTTATAATCAAATCTAGTTTTGAGTCACTAAACAACCCCACAGACACACTTGGGAAAACGCTAGATTAAATACACAAAAACTGGGTCCTGTTCAGACACAGCGTTCCTCTTTTAAAATATATAATGCAGTGGGCAGATTGTAATATTTTAATGAGATTCCTCTGAAAATGCACTCCTCAAATAATCTTAATTGCTCCTAAAGTAGGCCTCTACTGTACATTACTCATTTCTTACACTGTTTTTCAACCATCATGGACCTCAAAGAAGCTTACAGTAATTAAATTTGTTAAAAGCTTAAATTAGATCCGGTAAAACCCCTCCATGTATGAAATGTATGAAAGATCACTGCAGACGGAGACAGCAGCCATGAAATTAAAAGACGCTTACTCCTTGGAAGGAAAGCTATGGCAAACTTAGACAGCATAATAAAAAGCAGAGATATCACCATGCCAACAAAAGTTCGCATAGTCAGGGCGATGGTGTTCCCAGTAGCAGTGTATGGTTGCGAGAGTTGGACCATAAGGAAGGCTGAGCACCGAAGAATAGATGCTTTTGAACTGTGGTGCTGGAGAAGTCTCCTGAGAGTCCCTTGGACTGCTAGGAGATCAAATCAGTCAATCCTAAATGAAATCAACCCTGACTGTTCCCTGGAAGGACAGGTACTAAAGCTGAAACTCAAATATTTTGGCCACCTAATGCGAAGAGAGGAGTCTCTGGAGAAGACTCTGATGCTGGGAAAAATTGAAGGCAAAAGGAGAAGGGGAAGGCAAAGGATGAGATGGTTAGACAGCATCACCGATGCAACGAACATGAAAATGAGCAAACTCAGGAAGAGAGTGGAGGACAGGAAGGCCTGGCGGGATACGGTTCATGGGATCACGAAGGGTCGGACACGACTTAACGACTGAACAACAACAACAAAACCCCTCCAAGTCAAACTATAGTTTGCCCTTCGTATCCGTGGGGATTCTGTTCACAGAACCCTGCGGATGCAAAAATCTGCAGATCCTCAAGTCCGTGGTTGGGGTGGGGATTTAACAGCTGCGTGGACCCACCGCCTGCTTCTTGCCTCTCACACCGTTTTCTAAGCTTGTAAAATGCTATAAAAAGAAAAAAAACACGATTGGAAGCAACTTCTGGTTGCGCGCACAACTGGAAGTCGCTTCCAATCGTGTTTTCTTCTTTTTATAGGCATTTTACAAGCTTAGAAAACAGTGCAAAAGGCAAGAAGTGGGTGGTGGGCCCGCACAGTTCTTAAATAACGTACTGTGGCGACATCCCCACCCCCAGTGGGATCCCTCCTCCGCGGATGGCCATCCACGGATAGTCAAATCTGCGGATGGCTAATCCGTAGATAAGGAGGGCCCACCGTACAGTATTTAAGTGCCACATGGCTCACCTAATGGAAATGGTGAAACAGAATGTTACAAATAGGGTTGATCAACACAAAGACGGCATGATGAAATGTATGAAAGACAAATACTTCAGCGAAGTGTTCCAATTTATCCTGATCGTGTTCCAACTTATCCTGATTCGAAATCCTGATCGATTTCGATCGTAAAAGCTTCCCTGGGACAAGGCAAACTGAGAGCAGCAGTTAAATGAGTCATCCTATTAACTTTTTATTTGGCCAAAGAATCTGTTACTCAGATGAAAAGGATATTTATTCTGAGAAAACTAGGAACCAAGCAGGTTCCAAAGTACATGATAGCCAGGTAAGACAATGTAATGACTTTGTTTCTTCAGCCATCAGGCTCTCACAATTGTCACAGAAGTCTGAAGATTTTGAGGCCTCTCATTTTCAGATGTGTGTTCTTTAAAATGCAGCTTTAAAAATGGAAAGCTCTTTTACCAAGCTCCGGGAACCTTTTTTGCTATTATTTCTTGTATGAATGTAGAAGTATTGCGCTACAATTTGAAGTCTCTCTCTCTCTCTCTCTCTCTCTCTCTGACACAAACATAATTTCTCAGCTCTGGCGATGCTTGCCTCTTCCCTGAGCAGAATAATGAAGAGCGTGCGATAACTACTTGGCCTCTGTAAAGGCTCAGCTCCATGGAGAGCTTTTAGCCTTGAGGAATACGTTTGCAGAGAGGCTGCAACACACTCAAAAACAGAAGCTAAAGCCACTTTTCATTGTTAAATGTAAAAGTACACAACACCAGAAAGGTGTGCTTTTGTCCTCAGCAGTTGCTGAAAGCCAAATAATCAAGGTCCAGCCAGCTACAGATTCCAACAATCCTCCCAAAAATATATATATTTTTAAAAAAATAGACAAATGTGCTTTACAGCACATGTGTGACATGCCGGCGACAGATGGTGGTAGGGATTGCGCTGTAAATGATACTGCCCTAGAACAGTTGGTCTTGAAAGTAACCAAAAGGGAGGCACTCCTAGACTTAATCCTGCGTGGTGGCCAGGACTTAGTGAGAGATCGAAGTGTTGTTGAGTCATTAGGAACAGTTATCATAGTGCTATCCAGTTAAACATATGTGAAACTGGAAAGTTACCAAGGAGGTCCAAGAAAGTCACTCTGGACATAAAAAGAGGGGGGGGGCCTTCTAAAAAATGAGAGGACTAGTAAAAAAAAAAGCGGCTGAGAGGAGAAGTCAAAAGGGTCGAGTCTCTTCAGAGTGCATGGAGGTTATTTAAAACCACAATAACAGAAGCTCAACAAGAATGCACACCACTAATAGGGAAAGCACTACCAGGGCTAGGAGGCAGACAGCACAGAGTGAAGTCAAGGAAGCTATAAAAGACAAGAATGCTTCCTTCAGAAAAAGGAAGCCTCGCCCAAATCAGGAGAACAAAAGGAAACACAAAACAAATGTAAGCTGACAATAAGATGTGAAAAACGAATATGAGGAGCACATGGCTAAAAACAGCTAGGCAAACAATACAATTTTCTTCAAATATATCAAAAGGAAGGCAGGCAGTTTGAACACTGGATAATGAAGGTATAAAAAGTAAGCTTGAAGTGGATAGGGAGATTGCAAAAACACTGAACGAATTCGTTGCATTCATCTTCACTACAGAAGACGTAGGGCAGATACCTGTGTTTGAACTTACTTTCTCAGGGGCGGAGCCTGATGGACTGAGTCAAACAGAAGTGACAAGGGATAAGGTTCTCTAGAGCAGGGGTTCTCAACCCCTTCTCAGCCGAGTACCAGCTCCAGTGCCACTCTCCTGCTGCGTACCACCAGAAATGACTGGCGATGACAACATGGCCAGTTACTTCTGGGTTTGCAGAGGCCAGAAAACGCAGGTAGGAGGCTGTGGGCAGGTGGGAGGGCCCTTCTCAGAGTTCCCGAGAGGCTCAGCCAAAGACAGGAGCCTCTCGGGAGTGAAAACGCACCACCGAAAGCACTGTGTTGGAGCAAGGTTCCAGTGGTCCAGCATTCTGAGTACCACCAGCTGTTGGCCAAAGTACCACTGGTGGTACTAGTACCACTGGTTGAGAACCCCTGCTCTAGAGCATATTGACAAATCTCTGGGTCCACATGGCATCCAATCAAGAGTTTGGAACGCAAGGAACTCAAACTCACAGGTTACAAGCCATGATGAAATGCAGGGAGGAGGCTCTAGGCAGGTGGGAGGGCCCTTCTCAGCATTCCTGAGAGGCTTGGCCAAAGGCAGGAGCTTCTTGGGAGCAAAAGCACTCCACCATGCTGCGTCGGAGCAGGGTTCCAGTGGTCCAAGTACCACCAGCACTTGGCCGAAGTACCACTGGTGGTATTAGTATCACAGGTTGGGAACCCCTGACCTAGAAGAATGAAGGATAATCAGCATGGTTTCTGCAAGAGTGAGAGAGAGAGAGAGAGTCAATGGGCACGTGGATAGAGGTGATCCAGTTGACATTATATATTTGTCCACCTAATGCGAAGAGAGGACTCTCTGGAGAAGACTCTGATGCTGGGAAAGATTGAAGGCAAAAGGAGAAGGGGAAGGAAAAGGATGAGATGGTTAGACAGCATCACCGATGCAACGAACATGAAAATGAGCGAACTCAGAAAGATAGTGGAGGACAGGAAGGCCTGGCGGGATGTGGTTCATGGGATCACGAAGAGTCGGACACGACTTAATGACTGAACAACAACAACAACAACAACAACAAGTTAAAAAACAGGAAGCAGAGGAATAAATGGGCAGATTTGACAATGGAGGGAAGAAAGAAGTAGTGTCTCTCAAAAAACTGTCTTAGGACCAATGCTTTTTAGCTTGTTCATAAATTATCTGGAGTTGGGGTAAGGAGTGAAGTGGCCAAGTTTGCAGATAACACCAAACTATTCAGGGTGGTTAAAACCACAGCAGATAGTGAACAGCTCCAAACGAATGTCTCTAAACTGGATGAATGGGCAGCCAAATGGCAAGTGCAGTTTAATGTTGATAAGTGTAAGTTGATGCACAGTGTGGAGGACATTACTGTAGTCTTGTGAAAGAAAGTAGATGTGCGAGTTATAGCAACAGACAACAGACACCAGACAACAGACCCAATGGAAAATAGTAAAGAAAAAAGCTTACCTTTTCAAATTCATATAGTTTTTACTGGCTGCAGGCCTGCATTCTGCACGCTGGACCACTATTCCTTCCAATGACAGTTTCTCTTGAACAGAAACAGAGACAAATTAGCAGCAGAACTCATGACCATTTTGACAGGTTTTCTTACTATTTAATCTTTGAATGCCACACTGCTATATCGACACCTAGACAGGATTTTTCAACATTGTTAGAACTGTTGATTGTTTTAATTCCATAATAGAATCAGTCCAAAATGCCCTTGCGCTTTATATTTCTAGTTTTCCAGTACGGTACATTGTTTCCAAAGGTCCTCAAAATATTGCTTTCCTAGAGTTTCCAAACAAACAAAATATATCAGCTGTATTCACACCAAGTATCTCACATTCTTCTGCACGAACTTGCAAATTCTTGATCTCCCAACATTTACCAAAGAGAACCTGCAAAGACTGATGGAGGGGGGAAGGGATCCTTTTATAAATTCCTTTGCCCCTCCCTCCCTCCCTTCCTTCTCACAATGAATCAGTTGTTGAGGTTAATTGGGCTCAGAGACTTTCTGAGCTTAACTTTCTGAGCTTACCCTCCCACCCATTGGCTCCAGTGGTTGAGGTTTCAGGGAGGGCATACTGTTGCTGAGGCCAATTTCAGCCTCCACCCACGATGGGGGGGGGGGGGGAAGAGAGAGAAAATTGGGCTCCAGGGAACTGGCAGGCAAGAGGATCTTGAGAAGTCTGCACTGTAGCACAAGTTAATTGCAGGATGCAGCAATGGCCTCCCCAGAATCGTCCAATCCAGCAGCTCAAAGAAACCAGTGGCCAAAGAACCATGGCCTGACAGCTCTTGGATATGGAAACGCTCTCTCAAAGCCATCCTGCTGTGCTCCCTTCCCCTCAGTCAACGCATACCTCTGCCCCTATGGGCCCAGGGCCAGCACCCACACGTTCCCTTCTACTACCAGGAATACTCCCAGTGGCGTCTGGGAAGCAACTTTTGCACAGAGTTAGTCAATCAAAGGGTATTCGTATTATTTCTGTTGTTATTCTTATACTATATAAATATAAAGTGGGTATTCCACTTGATGCATTGCTTGGGACGACTGGGACCTATCATCACCTAAAACAAATTCTTCAGCCTTTCCCCCGCAGATGGTGCTACCATTATGCAAGCTGGCTTAATACACACATTTTATCCTAAATTGCCCAATTTCGCATTATGTACAAAATTCCAGGCCCCTTACGCTTTCCTAGAAGTGTTTATGCATATGCAGTAGATTCATATCTACTAGATAACCAGCTGGATAGAATTTTAATGCACATTAAGAACAGTTAGTCCCAGTACCAAATAGCCCAGCTCTGATGGATTAAATCCAGATCATACTATTTTAATCTGTGTTTCCATGGATGCATTCACGCTATTCATCATGAAGTAATAGAAGTCACATTCATACTACCAGCAATTGTCATAATTGGCAATCAGCAACACTGTACAGGATCCAAAAAGTGTTTGTGTTCCAAGACCAAGACGCAGCAAGAGTAGCGGAATCAAGAGCACTCTGGTCTTGTGCTGGTCCTTACATCCCCCAGGTGCAGCAGTGGAAGCTAAACGGGTATGAAACGGCAGCATTCTGCGCTGGGAAGAGTTGGGAAACAGTAGCTACCTTGAAGAGCTCATGGGAGCTCAAGCTTCCTAGTCCATAGCTACCCCAGAAAACACAGGATACCTACCTTATACTTATTTAGGAGCAAAGATCACAGGTTGATCTTGGTTTGTTTTAACCCACCATATTTTGAACAAACGACCGTTCCCCAAATTTGGACTTAACAGGGAAACTGTTTGTTCTAAAGTGAAAGCAGAAGCTTTCAGTCTGCTCCTCAGACATGCTGAGGTGGGGTGGGGGGTGATGCCCAAGTTTGAGGCTAATATAAAGGCCCATTCATGATAATCTAAAACTGGCTCAGATCATTAGCTACTAAACTACATTTAGTGCTTCAGTATAGAGACTGAAAGGGGAGGATGAACTATATTTATTTATTTTAAAAATTATATCCCGCCTTTTCCTATGCCGAAGGCAAAGCCCAAGGCGGCCATATAAGGTTGCAGCTTGTTTCTGATTTGGAGGGTTGTCTGAATTGATCTTTTTGTGTTCTGAACAGAAATGAGAACTTGCACCCAGAAAATAATTATATAAAACAAAGATTTCTATTAATTCACACTCAGAAAAAGGCACACCTGACTGCCTTTGGTAAGTATGAATTCCCCCCACCCAATCCTGCACACACACCCCTCTTTCATTTTCCTGTTCTGAAAGGTCTCCTAGCTCTGAGAAGACACTACACTGCTTGCTTATAGGATTGTGTTCTAGAAGCTGTATGCAAGAATTACTCCATTAGTGCTGCAGAACATAGCTCACCACCAACAGCAGCTGCTACTCCTAGCTACCTACCAGTTAGGGGAGAAGAGAGGCAGAGCAGAGGAAATGCATGGGGAAAGAAGGCGCTAATTTAAGGAAAAGGAATGGAAGTCGGGCAACTGCTTCCTGAAATCTGCTGTGAAAGACTGCATTGATTCAAGTACTGTCAGGCCTGATTCACATATGACTGCGGACGTCCCTGTCCAGCGTACGCACTGATCAGGCGTGATCAGGCGCTTGGAGCAGGGGGAGCGTCGCTCTGGTTGTCGTCCCTCCTTCTGTCCCGCCTTCTTAAGAGAGCGCAGCTGTGATTGGTTAAACACAGCCGCGCTCTGATTGGCCGAAGTCTTGTGAACTCTTGTTCTGCTTGCCTTTTCCTCTCGGAAGTTCTTGCCCTTACTTCAACCACAAATTTTATATCATTATCCCAGCATGAACTGGGAACATTTTGAGAGTTTTGCAATGACATTTTGCAATAACGAGGCTTGCTCTCTCCTCGGGGTTTCCCTCTCTGAAGAGCAGTGGACTTGTAACATTCGCGGTGATTGGAGCAACTTGTGATTGGCATGCAACCACTCTCCCCCCCCCTCTCACGCGATTGGTGGCTGTTGTTGCGCTTTGAACCCGCCCACAAGCTCCACGAGACACGCTTTGCCAAAGTTGAACCGAGCCATCTCCAGCGATTCTAGCGTTGGTGCCCCGGAATGGTGTCCTTTTACATTATGAATATGCAAATACAGGGCAGAGCGGGTCCATGAAGCGCACAGCAGGGAAAACGCTGTCATATGTGAATCAGGCTTCAAGTTCATTCATGAGCTCAGAAGAGTGACAACAACCCAACAATAGCTTGCTAGAGCATTAAATTTAAAATCTCCAACTAAGCTACCAAAGCTTCAATCCTTCAGCATGGAACAGCATCTGTGCCCACAACAAGAGACTAGATAGCTTCAGCTCCCCAGATAAAAAGATGGACCAAGCAGTCTAGGATGAGCAGAGGGTTCCAACATTACCCATGAAATAGAGGCATGCCATCTCAAGGTCATCGCACAGGAGACAGTACAAGCACCCAGCTTTGGCTGGTTACGCTTGCAGTCAAAAGGAGCAGCTGCGCCTCTTTGGAGAGCAGCTGGGTGCAATGCCAGATGTGTTGAACGCTGGCACTGCTCCTGGCCTCACATCCTGTAGTCGGGCTCAGGGGTTCTCAAAGTGGTGGGTCACAACCCACCAATTTTTTCGGAAGTAACCGATTTACCTTTAAGGGGGTGTGGCCAGCCCGAACGTCAGCGGCAGCGCTCGGCCACAGGCCTCCCGGACCCTTCAGGGAGCTGGCAGGACAACCAGGTATGTTGAAAAAAGCATTTTGGGGTTGGCTGCGGGCGCAATCCTGGAGCGTGGCCTCAGACATCGCCCTGCCCCCGCAAAGACAGAAATGCTGATCTAGACTATTGGCGCTACCTTGTGTCATCGTACATAGTTGCTGTAAGGTGCAACAAAAACCAATGAAGGAAGCCACGAGATCCTGGAGGTCTCAAACTGGAACTCTGGTGGCAGGGCTCAGGTGCTTTACTCCCTGCCAGGGCAACTTCCAGGCTGAAGGAATTATTACTGGCCTATTTTTACAAGTGGAGCTGGTGCTCAACATTAGGTCAACGTTACTGACCCCATATTGAAGGTTATGGGGTAGTGGTGGAATGAGACAGGTTTCTAAGGCTAAGAGAATAGAGAGATGACGCAAGGCCACTTAGCCAGTTCACTGGTGTAGGCAAGGAATTGCCTGGCTCATGGCTCACACCTGTCACAATGGTCCTACCCGACTGCTGGCTGCTACATCAACACTTATACCCACGTGATGTAAGCCCTACACACTTATACGCCCATGCCTACAGAATGTTCAGGGGCACCCCAAGTCCTGCTGCCATCATCAGCATACTCCATTGCTCCATCCCCCCCACTCTCTGTGAGGACAGCATTTTGTCTGGAGAGGCGTCTAAATCATGGGCAATTCTCTCCCTGGGAAAAGCAGTTGCCTCTCCAGACAAAATGCTGTCCCTGAACAGCAGGGGAGGCAGAGCTATGAAGTAGAGGCTGGTGCTGTTTGCCCATGCTCTCCCAAGTGTTCTGTAACTATGGGCAGTGTCCACAGTTACATAACATCTGTATAGGGTTGTAGTTGTGAACTAATGCTTTCCCAGCAGCAAAAAGTCAAAAGCAAAATAATTGTATCAGAAATAAAAAGCCAACACCACTGATGGCTACTCCCACAGCATCCCAGATAACTTCATTATCCCTTGACGATTCTAATGACACTTGTCAAGGACATCCCTAAATTTACCAGCCATAGAAGGAAACAAATCAATCAACAGGCAGCAACATGGGAAAGGGTAGGATCATGTCACAGAACCTATCCCACAACCCCTCCCCTTACGAGACTACCAGGAAGAGCTTTCAGTCCCAAAACAGACTGTAAGCAGAAACTGAAGTCTTCAAATAAAAGACAACATCATTTTCTCCTGAAATGTGGCACACTACAAAGACCAAATCCAACCAATTCCACCACCACCCCAAAGCCACATTTTCTATGAGGAAGCAATATTTAATCTACCGTATTTCTTCGATTCTGATGCACGTTTTTTTTCTAAATTTAGCAATTAAAAAAGGGAATGCATCTTAGATTATGGGCAAATTGTACCCCCAAAACGCCACCTACTTACTTACTGGGGCTGGTGGGGGCTTCGTGGAGGCCTGCACGACCCTCTGCAGGCCTCTCCGATCTTCAGTTCGGCGAGAAACAGCGGGTTTTGGCCATTTCCGGTTTTCACGAAAACCGGAAGTGCCCGAAAATATACTTTTTTACCGAACTGAAGATCGGAGAGGCCTGCATAGGGTCGTGCAGGCCATCCTGATGTTCACTTCGACGAAAAACGGCTATTTTTGGGCACTTCCGGTTTTCGCGAAAACCGGAAATGGCCAAAAACCGCTGTTTTCCGCCGAACTGAAGATTGGGGAGGCCTGCAGAAGGTCGCGCATGCCTCCCCGAAGCCCCCACAAGACCCAGTAATAAGTAAGAAGGTAGCACTTTGGGGGTATAATTTGCATATAAATCCTGGGGGAATTTTTTTTCCCCTGCTGGTGGAAGCGAAATTAAAGGTGCGCCTTAGAATTGATGGCGCCTTAGAATGGAAGAAATACAGTTTGTATGCATTGCGTGCCTAGGCACTGAGAAAATGTAGGAGGTGCTAAAGGGCCATCAACCATTTCTTTGGCTTAACCTTTCCAGTAATATTTGGCTAACCTGTTCCAGCCATAGTTTGTCTCTTTTAGCTCTTTTCCTCCCTTCACAGAACCACCTCTTTGCTACTCACTCCTCCCATTTTAATTCAGCTTGTACCCAAGAGGTCATTCAACTGCTCCTGTCTTGCCATCCACTCTCCCCTCCACCCAAATTCTGTATTCCATTCCTTTAAAACAGCATATTAAGAAATTTTCTGTTAAGTCTTCTTTTGCCGCATCCTTGAGAGATTGTTGTGCCTTGTGTCAGAAGATGGTCACTAGAGAATAATGCTGAAATCCATTGGTTGCTTTGTTCTTCATCTCATTAAAGTTATTTTGACTGAGAAAGTAGCAGTGATCTTGGAAGAGGAATAGGCAAATTCATGGAGGACAAGTCTATCAATGCCTAGTAGTCATGATAGCTATACAATTGCAGGTTCAGAGGCACTCTGAATAGCAGTTGCAGAAGAGCAATGGCAGAAGAGAGTTATGTCTAGCTCCTGCTTGTGGGCGCCAGGCTCAGAAGCATCCGATTGACCACTATTGGAAACAGGATGCTGGTTTAGATGGGCCTTTGGTCTGCTGATCCAGGAGGGTTCTTCTTATGATCGTAGTTCTATATGCCAGTGACCTATTAGCACACTTTGGTGGCAACATCTCAAATTAGTTCACTATGATTGGCACTTCACTTATCAACTTCCACAGGCCTCTGTAGCCCAGCAGTTGAGAGGTTTGCACATAGAATCCATGGGGCACAGGCTATCCTGGAAAAAAAGATTTGAGTCGCACTAAAGTGTTTTCCAACAGATAATGTTTTCTAAAGTGCAACAATGCATTTCTTGTTGTGCCTGTGTGATGGAATACTGTAACCATTTTGTAAGGAAGATGGAGCACACTACAATGACCAAGTCACAGGGGGCAACACTGTCAAGCTGGTTGACAGGTCAAGGGCAAAGAGAAACGCAATGGAAAGCAGGAGATGCAGGATCCGTTTTCAGTGCGGTTATCTCCACAACGCAAAACCTACTCTTTGAATGTCCTGCTGGCTTTAATAATTTTGAATGGAAAGAGCAAAGGACTAGTATTGAAGTATCCACTTTAGAAAGAAGAACAACAAAAAAATAGGTAGCCATGCTGTTTCATTACAAAAAAAACATAAAATTAAAAAAAAAAAAAAAAGCTCCACAATCTGATAGTGCCTTTTTAGGACCAAACAAACAAACACAAAATTGGAAGTAAGCTTTAAAGTCCTCCGGAATACTTCATCAGGCTGGATGCCAAGCAAAACATGGGGGGGGGGGGGGAAGCAGGACATGATGTGAAGTCGCCAAAGTCTTCCATTTGTAACAGTCCTATGATGGTAACACACTAACCACACAGTGACAGAAGTCTTACCAGATCAGTCCCCATTTTGGACTTAATGGTAAGCATCTACTCTGACCAAGCAAGGTGATCACCTACACCAGGAGTTCTCAACCCCTTCCTGGCCAAGTACCACCTCCGACACCACTCTCCTGGTGTGTACCACCGGAGGTGACTGGCCATGACATCATCGCCAGTTACCTTCTGGTTTTTGGAGGACAGAAGATGCAGGTAGGAGGCTCTGGGTGGGTGGGTAGGTCCTTCTCAGCATTCCCGAGAGGCTCAGTCAAAGGCATTTTCGCTCTCGGGAGCAAATCCGCACCACCAAAAGCGCCGCGTCAGAGTGGGGTTCCGGTGATTCGGCAGGCCGAGTACCACCAGCAGTCGGCCAAAGTACCACTGGTGGTACTAGTACCACTGGTTGAGAACCCTTGACCTACACCAGGGGTGGCCAACCTTCCACCATTAGAGCCTCTGCATTCTTAAGAGTTGTGCAGAAGACAGAATCTTGGCAGCTGCAAGTGCTGATGGTGCTGCTAAAACACCTACACCTGCTGAAAAGCCCTCACCTATACAACCATTAAAGGTCCAGAAGCAGTCATGGAGAAAGGTCGGCCACCCCTGACCTACACAAAAGGGCTTGTGCCTCAAGGTTGCTAGCCCGAAAGAAAGCCAAAAATGCACCCAGTGCTTGTGCATTTTTAATGAAGAAATTGCCTACTCAGGCAACTCAGGTCCTAGAACTATGAACAGATCAACCTGAACCCTTGAGCCCTTGTTAAATCCTCATTGCTGATTTAACTAGCACACCGGAGCTCCGTTTTGTGTGTTCTTACTGGATAGTAATAGCTCACCAGCCGCCATGGCCCTCTGTCTAAATATCAGCACATATCTACCCCTTTGCCACTCAGGAAACCTCCCCTTTAGAAGCCTCTCCTGTCTTTTCCTCCCTTTGTTCCAATACCTCTAACTCCTCTTGGATCTTAGGGATAATAGGGATATATCGTTCAGTAGAACAGCGTATGTTTTGTATGCAGAAGGTCCCAGCTTTAATCCCTGCCATCTTTGGGTAGGGCTGGGGAAGACCCTCGCTTGAAATCCCAGAGAGCCACTGCCAGTCCGTGTAGTCAGTACTGAGCTAGATGGACCCATGGTCTGACTCAGAATAAGGCAGCTTCCAAAGTTCCCATAATCCTGCATTCAGTGTTTCCTCTGATGGCAGAGGCCCACTCTGCCCAGTTTCTCTCAAATGAGCGACTCATCAGTTGCACTCCATCATCATATTAGCATGCCGGTTCACAGTTTCACGAACCTGTACCCTACACTGGATCCCCAGCTTGGGGGACCCACTGTGCCAAAGCCCTGTTTAGTATTATGAGTTTGGGTGCTCACAAGATGCTTGCCAAGCACTCTAGATGTTGCCCCAGTCAGGTCAAAGCCTTACTGTGGCCTGGAGCTCCAATCCCCACTTGAGTCCTGGAAGACTGCCTGAATCAACAGATATGGAGAAATAAATCTCACACACCCCTTTATTCCTCTTCCTGCTCTCTCCAATTTTGCTTGCCTCATTGTTGCATGATTCTGGTCATCTTCCACTTAAATGAAGCAGCCTCCAACTTCAATTCCAATTAATAGGCTTATTCTTATTAATAAAAACATCTCTCTGCAAGAGTCCTGGTCTCTTCACTCTGTTTGCCTCCCAAGATACTGTAAGTAGCACTCTACTTCTAGACGGCAATCTGAAATTAAACACTGCTTCTGTTGGAACGGAACCCTCTCTAATGGACCAATATCTACCTGCTTCCCTGGCTGGTCAGAATTGGCTGCAGGAGGGAAAGGTTCCCCTAGCATCCAAGTAATTCCCCAAAATTGATTTGGGTGTTCCTGTCCCGGACACAAAAACTAGGCGTACAATGTGTATAAGAAACATGGGTCCAAGGCAATTGTGGGAACAGGAAATGGATAGAAGAGAGACTCATGATGGGGTCTTTGTAGTCTTCCAGGGGCCTAGCCCATGACATACAAGAGATTCCAAATTCAATACCTAGCTATGGTCTCCTAAGAGGAAGTGAAAGCCAAATCACAAACACCTGAATCAGTGCAGTACAACAACCAGACTGGTTGGCATATAGACTAATGACCTCATTCATAGTTGCTAGCCAGGATGCCTCTGCCCAGCTTCCTTCATACCATCTCCTCCTGCCCCCCCCCATGCCCCCCCATGTCCATTTAGCTGATAACAAGAGGATGTTGGCAATTTCCTCAACATACCTTGTCATCAATGCAGCAACATGGTAGCAACACTGCCTAGTTTACCACTATACTAGCAGTGACTGGAGGAAGGGGTTAGGAAGACATCGAGCTCTTGACCCTTCTCTCTTATCCTTACAAGTGCTCTACTGGCAAGGCAATGGATGACAACTCTCAGTTCAAATGAAGTACTGTAGTAGTGAAGTTCCTGAGTCCATTTTTCCAGTGCATCTCTTGCCCTGAAATACATGAACCAGTGAGGTATACTGCAGGGGTTCTCAACTCCTTCCGAAGCCGAGTACCAGCTCTGGCGCCACTCTCCTGCTGTGCACCATTGGAAGTGACTGGTGATGACATCATCGCCAGTAACTCCTGGGTTTGGGGAGGCCAGAAAACACAAGTAGGAGGCTCTGGGTGGGTAAGAGAGCCCTTCTCACCATTCCCGAAAGGCTTGGCCAAAAGGCAGGAGTCGCTCGGGACCAAAAATGCGCTGCCAAAAGCACTATGTCAGAGCAGGGTTCCAGTGGTCCGGCGGTCTGAGTACCACCAGCAGTCGGCTGAAGTACCACTGGTTAAGAACCCCTGGTATACTGCACTGGACCCTGATGGCAGTGTTATACAGATCCTGATGGCATTGTCCCCAGCCCTACCCAATGTAGATTAATTCTGACAGTGTATGGTTGTGTTCTGTCAGCACAATGGGAGTTTGTAGCAATCATATCTTGTCCAGCTGACATCACTCAAGGATAGGATTGTGCTGTTAGAGCTGGTGCTGTGTACATGCTACATAGGTTAAAACAGGGTTTTCCAACTTTGTTACCGCAACCCTCAAAAATATAAAAAAATATGTGACCTCCCCCTCCATATTACAGCCAGTTGTGACCCACCCTTTGAGAAGCCCTGGAGTAGGAAAATTGGCCCATCCAGCTCATTATTGTCTATACCAGAGGTTCTCAACCTGTGGTACGTATACCCTTAGGGTTCGCAGGCCACAGGTTGGGGGTACGCGAGATGCTCTCCTTCGTACCCCCGCGTACCCCCTCCCCAAATCCCCCCGAAAGCCGGAAAAAGCGCTTTTTCGGCCTGTGGCGCGGCCGAGCGGAGTCCTCCGGCTTGCGCTGCGAGCCGGAGGACCCGCTCAGCCGCGCTGCAGGCCGAAATCGTCCCCCATAGCTCTCCCTTACCTTTCCTTGCAGCCACCGTCATGTTAGATCTCCCGAAGTCTCGCGACATCCAAGATCGTGGCATGAGATCGCGAGGACCCACTCGGCTGTACCGCAGGCCGAAAAAAGCGGGGTTTTTTGGCTTTTGGGGGGTGCATGTTTGGGGAGGGGGTACATGCAGTATGTGAGGCTTGGGGGGGTCAGGGGGGCTTGGGGGACCAAACCAGGGGGTATCTGGGGCAAAAAAGGTTGAAGGACCCTGGTCTATACTTACTTCAGACAGGGGTCTTCCCTAGCCCTAACTGGAGATTTCAAGGATTGAACCTAGTTCTTTCAAGCTGCTTGCAACTCCCCTAGGTGTCATGACCCACACTTTGAGAACCCCTGGGTTAAAAGGTATAATCATACACACTTATATATAAATTTTGGAGTTCACAGATCTGTTGGTTCAAGTTCAGATATTAAGTACAGTTGTTGTCCCCATTTTAGACTAATGCCAAGATAATGGCTTGGTTGATTGATTTGATGCATTTTATTGTTTAAAGATCTCGAAAGCCACTCTAGAACTCCTTGGGGACCAAGAATTACTTATAAAATATATTCTAAATAAATACATATACAGTACAGGGTTATTCAAAAAGGATGGTGCAAAAGTAAAGCTGATTTATTCTTAAATGAACTGACATACTACAACCTTCATGACATGAGAAGACAGAAAAACTGTCCAAGTTTCACATGCACATTACAACTGTTCGAAGTGGGCACTTGCATAGCTACAATGGGGCAAGGGGGGGGCAAATGCCCTGGATGACTGCCACAGTCGAGACTGAGGCTGTTTCCCCCCCCCCCTTGCCCCATTGTAGCTACGCAAGTGCCTACATCGAACATTTGTAATGTGCATGTGAAACTTGGACAGTTTTTCTGTCTTTTCATGTCATGCCGGTTGTGGTATGTCAGTTCATTTAAGAATAAGTCAGCTTTACTTTTGCACCATCCTTTTTGAATAACCCTGTATACGTTCATTAATAAAACATACACAATACAAAGAGGCATGGTTGTGGAAAGGCTTTTGAAAGTGTGCAGATCATGTTTGGGAATACAAAAATCGAGGGAGCTATAGCAAGCGTTCACCGCCCAGCTGGCAGAGTTCTTCTAGCTTGGCCAGCTTTCTGCCCATCCCTAGAATTTGTAGTCAAGGCTCCAGACATTCTCAACCTTTTTTTCCTGTTTTGGGTTACAGCCCCTTAGCTCTTCTCTGGCTGACCATTTTCCAGTGGTGGCACGACCATAAAATGCTGCTTGGGTATTTCATTGATTCAGTTACCAGGGCCCCCCATAAACCCTTCAAACATGCCCGGGCTCCCCAGGGGGCCATATGGCCCCTGTTTAATCTCATACAAATATTTTCTCTCTCAGACAGGGGAAAACTGTTATGTCTTCTGTGTGTGTGTGTGTGTGTGTGTGTGTGTGTGTGTGTGTGTGTGTGTGTGTGTGTGTGTGTGTGTGTGTGTGTGTGTGTGTGTGTGTGTGTGTGTGTGTGTGTGTGTGTGTGTGTGAGAAAGAGAGAAGAAGAGTTATAAACCCATCTAACACATCGTAAAAAGATTGATGTGACTGTGCTATGGCTGTGGAGCAAATACTAGTGGAAATCAGTTGTGTGGCTAGTGCTCGCTCCCTTAACACTTGCGATTTACGAGTATCTTTTGTCATAGACGATGCAACCTAAAAATATTAAAGAAAATGAAAAAAGCCTTGATTTTTGCCTAGAGAAACAGTCCTTAAGAATGGTGACATGCCACAGACATAACTGCTATTTAAAAGGACTGTCCATATAAGGAGACTGAAAGTGTTAAACATTCCACAGCAAGGCAAAGAATTAACTGCAGACACTGCCCTTCTGAATCCAACATCCTCTCGAAGGAAGTAGACATCGACATTTTCACAGCTTGCCTGGTCTGGTATCTTACTGCAAATCTTTGCAAAGGGAAAACTCATTTTTAAAGACAATTCAAAAAGACTGAGGTTTAAAATCATAGCTACCCCTAGAAAAAACACCATCAAGGCTGTCTTCTTAACTGCATTTTTTGTCATTTTTTCCCTCCATCACCGAGAAAACTAAGCTGTAGTGTTATACGATATATATGAAGATTGTTACATACCTGCCCACTCTCTTGGAAGCAGCAGTGCCATTTTAACTGAAAACAAACTAATCTATGTGAAATTTCTCCACAGAACTGTAAAATAAACAGTATAATAAGAATCAATTACTCATCTTTTCTATCAAGGGTTTGCCTACAAGAAAGATATTTCCTATTGAAGAAAGCAAGCTCTGTCAGACTGCATTTTTCTCATTTTGCTAAAAAGCAAATTTTAGCATATACAAACCAGCTGGATATAAACACTGCTTTTAAACATGATTTATACCAAACGGCTAAGACAACACACTAATGGCTAAGGTGCCAAGTCCTCAATATATTAACCATTTTAAAAACCTAACTATTACAGCTTTTTAGAAGGCTATTGCCTGGTAAGCCTTTAAACAGCTATTCACTTCTAATCTTAGTTAAAGAGCTAGGATTTTTCTATCATTTCATAATTTACCAAGCCTATATTTCAGTTTAAATATTAAAATGCAGGCAGCCATTACAATTCTCTCTACATAAGGCAGAAGCACCCCTTAACAATGTAAACTTCTGGGACTTCAAAGGAAAGAATTAGAACCGCTTTAACCCAAGACACCCTCTTTCCCTTATACAGTTAAATGCAAATTGTGTCTTACAGTCATACTCCCAATATCACGCTGCATACATAGCTTCTACGCCACCTACTGCAAAACTGTGCTGACAGACTCATGCAATGCTTGGAGCACTCCCATTCTATCATTGTTCTAGAGCTGAATAAACGTGTTGTAAGAAGAAATTTTGGCACAAAACAAAGAAGAGCAAGGCCAGAGAGCAGTCTTAAGAATGGAGCATGAAACAAACAGGCGTGAAATTGAATACAGCAAAAAAAGCGAGGACTCGGAAGGCACTGATCAAGGCAAGAATTGCAAAATGTCTCCAATTACTCTCAACGTTGGTGGATATCTGTACATTACTCAAAAGCAAACAATAACCAAGTATCCAGAGTCTCTTTTGGAAAGAGTTGTAAATGGAAAAATTCTCTGTCCGTTTGATGCAGATGGCCATTATTTCATAGACAGAGATGGGCTGCTATTTAGGCACATTCTGAACTTCCTACGGAATGGAGAACTGCTTTTACCAGAGGGATTTAAAGAAAACCAACTTCTGGCACAAGAGGCAGAATTCTTTCAGCTTAAAGTGTTAGCTGATGCAGTGAAATCAAGGTGGGAGAAGGAGCAGCTGGCATCCAGAGAGACTACCTTTCTGGAAATAACAGACAGCCACGACCGTTCCCAGGGCCTTCGGATTTTTTGCAATGCTCCCGATTTCATAACAAAAATAAAATCTCGCATTGTCTTGGTATCCAAAAGCAGGCTGGATGGCTTCCCAGAAGAGTTTTCCATCTCTTCCAACATTATTCAGTTTAAATACTTCATAAAGTCAGAAAATGGAACTCGGCTTGTTTTGAAGGAAGATAATACTTTTGTTTGCACCCTGGAAACTCTTAAGTTCGAAGCTATAATGATGGCATTAAAATGTGGATTTAGGCTGCTGACCAGTCTGGATTGCTCCAAAGGGTCAATTGTTCACAGCGATGCACTTCATTTTATCAAGTAATTACTTCTCTCTCGACAGACAAAAGGACACAAGCATGCAGCCTGTAAACCTCATTAAACTTCAAAAATATCACAAATGATTTATCCAGTTCTGTACACCACAGAGCACTGCTGCTAATGAATAAATGTGAGCTAGTGGTATGTAAACTGTAATGTCCATCTATGAGTTCTTTGTGCCTAAATTTAATAAAAAAAGATATTCACTAAACATGATAAACATCAGACTGAATACTGAAGCCATTTGCATCTATGTTTTCTTTCCTCTCTCTTTTGCATTGAATCTAGCTGAAATGTTAGTGCGTGTTTTTGTGGCTAACATGCATTACATCTTATTCTGCACAAGGACGACAGAAGTATTTTGCTTTTAGCCAACATACATAGTATGATTTTTGCTGAATACATCCTGGATTTGAGATGGAATTTAAGTTGCCGTCTATATTGGTTGATTAACATGTAAATTGCACTAAAATTCAGCAACATAATCAAATCTGAGAGAGGGTATCAAAACTGATTTTAACAAGTAAAACAGGAAATTTAATATCTTGCATATCTGAGAATACCTTAGTTCCAGTTACAAAACCAGAGGGCTGAAAGAAATCATAAGGTCATCTAGTCTAACTCACTGCCAAAAACAGGGCGTAGTACATGATATTCTCAAGAGTTATAGATTTTAGTTAAGAGTTCGGGAGTGGGGGAAGAGAACCTCAACAATGAAATTATACACCATTCTATTTTTAAATTCTAAAAAATAAAAAAAATCACTATATTTCAGGAAATATTGCATTAACCACAAAATTTGCATTGAGAGATTTGTTCAGAGGTCAGGCATAATTAGCACACCATACTTGAGTATAATGGCTTACAAACTACAGTGCCAAACTTCTAATTTCATCTGCTAATGTGATTTTCAAACAAGTTAGATTTTCTGTTCTAGAGCTAACATGCTTTACGATATATTTAATAATATAGTGTGTACATCTTGTCTAGATGTAACTAACTATTGAGCTTAAATACTTCAGTTTCTCTCTCTTAACAAAGATATTTGTTTCCAGAAAGCAATATCCATTTTATCAGCATAAAAGCTTACACCTACAAAGCAAGACTACAAAGTTTCAGTACAAAACAGTCTGGAAAATTAGTAGTGTATAGGCAAATCTTCTCCAAATGTTAATATTCTGAACCGGAGCTACAAGCATTGATTGTTGCCCATCTTGGCTGCAATGAAGAGATGCACTTTATATTAAGAGAAAAATATTTGAACAGGAAGAGGTTCAAGGGATGCAAGATAAGGAGATGCTGACATTTATGCCTAGAGCCATTAGACTTCTGCATGTAGGAATGTTACATGCAGAACCTCATTATATCACACACAATTTTGACACCTATAAGTTAATAAATAAAAACGACTGCTTAGCATTTGTATAGTGCTTTCAAGTGCTCAAAGGCTTCATATATGGTATCTTCTTACAACAACCTTTTAAGGTAGGTCAGTATTATCCCCCAAATTGCAGAGGAGGAGCTGAAGCCAAGAATGTGAGTTTTGCCAATAAGACCACCTGCTGAGTTTATAGCAGAGACAAGATTCAAAGCAGGAACTTCCCAAGTCTTTCAGCCAGCTTTCTAGTTTTCTTTTCATTTAAAACAAACCAACTGACCTATAATGACCAGATAATGCTTCTAAAAGAGTAACAGCGCAATCCACTGGAACTTTAGAATGGCGAAGTGAGCGCTCCGCTGTTGTAAGCCGTCGCAAACGTGCCATAAAGCACATTCATGACGACCAGAGAGTAAGGGGGCTGGCACTGAGGCTGGCCGCTCTCACTCCACCGCTGGATTGCCTATGCGGCCGCCGGAGGAGGTATGTGATCCCCCAGCGGGGGCGGGGCAGCGAGGGAGGTTGGGGGTTGGTGGATCCGGCCCGAGGGACGGGGATGGTGGCCACCATATCCCTGTCCCCTTCCTGGGCCGGATCCACCATTACACGGCCTCCTCGGACTTGCGCCAGCTAAATAGCTGGAGGAAATCCAAGGAAGCCCACTGGGGCTTCCCTGCATTACACTGGGGGAAGGAGACGAACATCCCTTTCCCCTGAGGTGACTGAGTAGACCCCAAGAAACGTGGATAGGATCCGGCGGGTGGCCTGGGCTGCCCCCATGGATATTTAGGCAGGATTGGGCTGTAAGACTCTCAAATCAAGAATTAATGCTACTAACACCACTTCTGCTGTGAGGCATATGCTTAGCACCACCTGCTAAAACGTCTTGGGCATTATGCTGTTATGCTAGAACAGTGACCCTGATCTGGTGGGTCAGGATCTGCAGGGGAGATCAAGTACACAAAAAATGACGCTACCACAACCAGTAGCTACCCAGTGTGCATCACAGAGGCTTGTTTAATTCCCTAAAGTTTCAAAGGTTGCTTATGATGAAACAGGTGAAGAAGAGATGTGCTACAGATCAGAAGAAATACAATAGTTCCTGTTGCTTGTGCATATCCATGTGTGCATGTGCAACAGATCTCTCTGAATCAAGACTGGCATATCATATAGACTGCGAACTGTCTTGGAGGGATAAATTCAGCATGGGGAAAGTTGTCAGGGATTGATGGATGAAGTTTGGTGCAAAAGGATTCCCCAAAAATGCACGCTCACTCGCTCTCCAGTGCAAATTCTCCCAAGCTTCCTGTTATTATCCTTAACCAAGGGTTGGTGGTACATTGTTTATCATCATTAAAGCAGACAGAGAATGAAGGGGAAAAACTTGTGCTGGAGAAGGGGCGTTTCCAGTTGGCCCTGGATTTGCAACCATAATTTGCATAGAAACAGAGTTATGCCTGCACTGGTCCTGAGCAGATGACAAGTCTGATGGCAACACAGATACAAGTAAGGTAAAGCAAGAGAGTAATTCAGGAAAGGCTCTGCTGAAGAGCTCCATCATACCATAACTTTTTCCAGTCTTTCAATATTAGTTATTCTTTCAAAAATGGAAGAAATCCTTTGTAGTGATGGGGTGGGGATGTTTAGTCTAGAAAAAAGGCAGCTGAGGGGGGACACGACAAATTATGCATGGGATGGAGAGAGTGGATAGAGGGAAATTCTTCTCCCTCTCGTACAACACTAGAACTAGGGGACATCCACTAAAATTGAGTGACGGGAGAATTAGAACAGACAAAAGAAAATATTTCTTTACCCAATGTGTAATTCATCTGTGGAACTCCTTGCCACAGGATGTGGTGATGGCACCTGGCCTAGATGCCTTTAAAAGGGGATTGGACAGATTTATGGAGGAAATGTCCATCACAGCTTACAAGCCATGATGGGGATAAGCAACCTCCTGGTTGTAGGAGCAGGTTTTCTCTGTGCCAGGTACAAGGGAGTGGCGACAGAATACAGGTATCTTGTTGTCTTGTGTGCTCCCTAAGGCATCTGGTGGGGCCACTGTGTGATACAGGAAGCTGGACTAGATGGGCCTCTGGCCTGATCCAGCAGGGATCATCTTATGTTCTTATGTTCAAAAGAAAATTAAAGTGAAGAAAAAGAATTTGAACACTTAAAAAGATGAAACCTTGGATTTTCAGGATCCATCCATTATGGTCCCAAGAGCCATTTATTGCTTAATCCTGTTCTAATAAAAACAGAACAGTTTCTGGGATTGGTGCCAAAATAAGAACTAGATTCCAAGGGGAACTATGGTTCTCACAGGATAGGTGTAGAACTGCCTAACGAGGCATAAAAACCGGTGTGATGTGTGAGATATTCCTCCTCAACCAGACTGAGAGCACAGCTTCATGTTTACTTACCGCTTAACTTGCTGGCCCTGGTTTATGCCCACATTTATGGAGTAAAGGCTGAGCAACACATCCAGAAAAAGCACACAATATTGTCCCTCAGGAAATGTATTACTTCAGAATGCACTAAAGGGGAAAGAATGCATGTTTAAATGCTCACTCCAGTAACGGTTCTAGATTAGCCTGCTTTCAAACATGTTTGCTTTCTATGTGCAAGAAACACACATACATGTGGGAGCATGCTACATGCTTCTTCTGAATCTGCAGATAAGGCTCTAAGAAAGAGGCTGAAATATGAGCTATCTCAAGTGAAGCAAGGCTTCCTTGACTTTTGCTCTGAAGGAAGGCTGAGCGCCGAAGAATAGATGCTTTCGAACTGTGGTGCTGAAGAAGACTCCTGAGAGTCCCTTGGACTGCTAGGAGATCAAATCAGTCAATCCTAAATGAAATCAACCCTGACTGTTCCCTGGAAGGACAGATACTAAGGCTGAAACTCAAATATTTTGGCCACCTAATGCGAAGAGAGGACTCTCTGGAGAAGACTCTGATGCTGGGAAAGATTGAAGGCAAAAGGAGAAGGGGAAGGCAAAGGATGAGATGGTTAGACAGCATCACCGATGCAACGAACATGAAAATGAGTGAACTCAGGAAGATAGTGGAGGACAGGAAGGCCTGGCGGGATATGGTTCATGGGATCACGAAGGGTTGGACACGACTTAACAACAACAACAAGCCCATATACATGAATGTTGCTCAACATAACTTTCAAGCTTGCTCAATGCTGACAAGGAGAAATCCATCATGAGCCAGACGACTGCAGCTAATTTGAAGAAAGCATCTGCATACTGGCAATATAATCTACACATTATTATTACAAGCCTAGCAAGTGCCAAACAGTATTTTGTGGATGTGTTGAACTCATTCGTAGTACTCTTACATTGCTGTCCTCAAAAAGGTAAAGGATATAAATACTGTACAACAATATGAAAAGCAAATGTGAATCAGGTTTTTCAAAGTTCTTGTTTTATTTGTTTGTGATCCACTAATATTTTAGCAACATCTTCAAAGTATTCTGCAACAATCAGGGTCAGAAAGCTGCTACCAGGGTGGATAAAAATCAATGATTTTTTTAAACATTAAAAAATAGATTAAAAAATGTTAAAGGGCTAAATACGATTTCAAGTTTTCATGGCCAGCAACAATTTTAAAATAACTAGAGTCTAACGGGTAAAAAGCCTTGTTAAAAATATATTAAAAAATCAATAAAAACAAGTATACCCAGTATTCATGTAGAAAAAAAACTGTATTGGTTAAATACACTATTTGTGTTTTAACCAATACAGTTTTTTCTACATGGAAAGCGGAATTTCTTACCTTTCGAGAATTCCTATTCTGTGAAGAGTAAGGGGGGCATTCCTGACCAATGGGATGTCCTCCTCCTAGAGTAGGAGGACATCCCATTGGTCAGGAATGCCCCCCTTACTCCTTCCAGAGAATACTGGGTATACTTGTTTTTATTGATTTCTTATATATTTTTAACATGGCTTTTTACCCGTTAGACTCTAGTTATTTTAAAATTGTTAAAGAGCTCTTTATTTTTGAAAACAGACCTGATCAGCCCTATTTTCCAACTCTGTCTGAACTTATTCATGGAGCTCCCCCCCCCCCCCATGATATAATGCTGGTTATTCTTGAACGCCCTATTAAAATCTCCAGGATTGCTTTTAAACAGTCTCCTTGAGTGATGCCGATTCCTTTAGCGTGGCAATCTTTTCTATTGTCGCTCTGCAACTTTGTGTAGACAAAGTCAAGCCCTTACCTCTCTCCCTGGAAGGGCATACATTCAAGAAGCTCAATGAACAGAGGACCACTGGAGGTGGACTAATCCTTGTCAGTCTATACAAGGATAAGGAGCCTGAAGATAAATGCAAAAAGGGAGGAACAGGCAGAAGCAAAAGAGAAAAGATATGAGCACTTGAGATCTTTTGAGTGTAGCTCCATTGCTTTGAGGCCTACCATACCATTCCCCCACACCAGAAGGAAAAATCTATCACAGTAGCAGGTCGTAAGAGAGACTCTGAGAATATTTTAATGAAGTTCCTGTACCTGTGGGTAAGAGTGGCATGCATGCAAAATACCAACAGTGCAACAGAGAAATGCAAGGCCTGGTCGCCCAAATGAAACAACATCATGAGAAGTGTTTCCTCTCAGAAGGAAGTTGCTTTGAAGATGATGAAAGGAACATATCTGAACACACAGGATCCTCAGGATAGTAAACTTCCTTATTTCATATCTCCCCTGCATATCTCCCCTGGCCTTAGCTTTTGAGTGGACAGAGTACAATACTTTAATTCTCATGTTGGAGTAAAATATCATTGTTACTTTATGGTGCTATCAGTTCTGATGTAATTGTGATAAAAAAAATAATGGCTGAAGTAGGCAGATCTTCCTTTTACAACGTCATCTTTAGTACTGAGTGTCAGTCCATGCTGTGAGCAGTATGCTAAAAATTAATTGCATTGATTTATTCTGTTTAGGAGAATCCATTCTCAACATGCAGGATTCAACAAGTTTTTAGGTTTTCTTGGCCAGTACAGATTAAAGAGTTAAAAACGACATTCTCCGGGTGAACTGGCCGGGCGAAGAAAAAGTTGGATCTGCAGGATTCTGATGACTGTCTACCTTCAACACATCAACAGTCATGTTCTTCTACAGCTTCATTCACAGTATTATCCGCTGATGACAGGGACAGTGTTTCAGTAACACCATGGATGTCACATAAGCTTAGTACTTCGCCTCTAGTTAATTGTGTAATTGTGTGCCATGGTCAGAGTACGGTCTGGAATGCGGAGAATGTCAGTGACAAGAGCGATAACTGGAAAAAAGTTCCCCTGTTCAGCATGATCAAGGGTTCAAGGGTTCAGAAAGTTCAAGGGTTGTGTTCGGTAGCTAAGTGAAAGATGGCTACACCGTGGAAGAACCATCTGGAATTGTAAGGTTCTATATATATATATAGAACAATACTGTAAAGATCCTAATCGGATCTAGCAAAGCCTGCCTATGTAAACCGCCTTGAGTAACATCCAAAGAGCAATCTGAGGATAAGAAAGGTGGTATATAATAAAGTAAATAAATAAATACCACTTTTAGTGCTGATGCTGTTGAAAGTTGGAAGGAACTGAATGAGATCTTAAAAAGAGAAATATACAATGGTAGAGTAAAATAGCAGGCATTAAAAAAATGAATGGAAAAAGCACTATCCCCAGCTCATTTTCTTGCAAATACAGTAGTCTGAATGCTCAATACAAGGGTCAGTCAGCTGCTGAGAAAGAGGAATTGGCTATGACACAGGCATCCATAAATCATCCCTCCATAATGTCTACTATAATAAATTTCAAAGTGAAGGGAAAACCAATCAAGAAATACATGTTTGCTGATGTTTTAAAGAAAGTTACACCAGTGGACTAGTAGAAGTCACTTAAATACTTGGATTCATAGACTCTTGACGTGATAATCCAGCTTTCAACAGCAGCCTCTTCTGCCAGTGTAGAAAGACAATTTTCTTCCTTTGGACTGTCACTAGTTCATTCTAACTTGAGAAAACGTTTGGGATCTGAGAAAGCAGGAGAGCTTGTTTTTCTTTTCCAGATTATAAATCAACAGGGGGGGGGGGAGAGATGAAGATTACGGAGTTGGTTACATAAACCAAAGTTTTAAGTTACTCATGCTGAACTGGCTCACGAAGTATTTTTAAAATATTTTTTTAAAAGACGTTTAAAAACTTCAAAACCCCATATACTTGTTAAATATTATGTGTGTTTTCTGTTGAAGAAACCCAATTCCAAAATACATAAATACTGTTGTTTTAGTTAAATAAAATAATTCAAATTGTCCCATCTGGTGATGGTGGTTGTCCTAACAGAGTAAGAGCGCAATCCTGCGCAAGCCGTAAAGCACATTCACGACAACTGGAGAGTAAGGCCGGCTGACGCAGAGGCCGGTTGCCCTCACTCCGCCGCTGGATCGTCCCTGCAGCCACCAGAGAAGGTAAGTGATCCCCCAGCGGGGGTGGGGGTGGTCCGGGCGGCGAGGGAGGGGGGGGCAGCCATTGGTCGAGCCGGCTCGGGGGGGGGGGGCAGGGATGGCGGTTGCCATATCCCCATCCCGTTCCCAGGCCGGCTCCACCATTACATGGCCTCCTTGGACTTGTGCCAGCTAAATAGCTGGTGGAAATCAGAGGAGACGCATTGGGGCCTCCCTGCATTACACCAGGAGAAGGGAACAAGTGTCCCCTTCCCCTGAGTAGACCTTGAGGAACAGGAATAGGATACAGCGGGCAGCCTGGGCCGCCTGTCGGATACTTACACAGGATTGGGCTGCCAGAGTAAGATAAGAAAATACTGTATTTCTTTGATTCTAAGACGCATGTTTTTTCCCAATTAAGTATTTCAAAAAATGGGGTGCATCTTAGAATCGAAGGTCTACAAAAAGCACCCCAAAATACCATCTTCTTACTTACCGGAGGTAGAGGGAGCTTCAGGGAGGCCTGCACGACCCTCTGCAGGCCTCCTCAATCTTCAGTTCGGCGAAAAACGGTGAAAATTACCAAAATGAAGATCAGGGAGGCCTGCAGAGGGTCGCGCAGGCCTCCCCAAAGCCCAGATAAGTAAAGAACTTGAATTTTCTGGTGGACCGCAAAAGGCACTGCTCAAAGGCAGCGAGGTGATCGTCAGCTGCAGCGCGCGGGGCATGCTGGGGTCAGTTCTCAGGTTCAGGAAGAGAGAGCTCGCCGCTGAGCATTGGGGGCAAAATGGCGCAGTAATAATGGGATTGGCGAAATGGAGCGGCAGGCAAGCTGGGGAGAGTTGGTGCTGAGCAGACAAATTGAAGGAAGGAGGTGCGTCTTGCAATCAATGGTTTTTGGGTTTTTTCTGCTGGTGTTCCTGAAATTAAGGTGCGCCTTAGAATTGATGGCACCTTAGACTCGAAGAAATACGGTACTACAAATATTTATGATTAACCTGTTGAACTGGAGATTGTTCCCCTTCCAATGCCTTCACAAATACCTATTTGAATCTGCTTTGGTAACCTAACCAAATAAATCCTTTTTTATATAACTGCAAAACTAATCTGAACATTTTTCAAAATAAATCACTGTTTAAAATGTATAGTATTGACCTTTTAAAAATGAAACCTATACTGTATATCCAAGTTGTGAAAAATATGAATTAAGATTATATAGCAAACAAAAATGTACTTTTCATATTTTAAAAAAGTACATGATTAAAGAGAGTATTAAAACTTTCATGGCCAGCGATAATAGAAATCGAATGCAACTGAGATACAGGGATAAAAGCCATGCTAAAATATATATTTTAATACTTAAAAACACAATTAAAACACAGTTTTAAGTATTCAAATATATTTTTAGCATGGCTTTTAACCCCATATCTCAACTACATTCGATTTCTATTAAAGAGTGTCTTTCTGAGTAGTGATTTGAAGTGATTCATGATTCAAACCAAACCTACAGTAGATACTACTAACAAAATGAAGAATAGAACTCTCTGGACTCTACCAAGATCCAACAAGTCATGTATTGTGCACCCCTCCCACTTCACATTTCATACATGCCTGACTTTATTATTTGGCACCTCTTTTTACCTTCCCTCCCTCTCTAACTAGGTAAGGCCAGAAACAGTTCGGGCTGCTAACTTCCATTTCTGGGAACATGAAGGTGCCCCCTGAACAGGAGAGGTTATATGGAACTATTCTGCAGTTTGATTTCCCACAGGGTTTGCACAACTCCAATGGTTGCACAACTATTTACTAGTTGGGTGGATTAGGTAATTTTTTTTTCTTTAGATCTTCAAAAACAGGATATATAGCTGTCTGCAATATCATTAACCACAATAGCTGCCCTAACAAATTCATATGAAACTCTGTGCTTCCTGTGCTTTCAAAAATGCAAGTTGTGTAAGCAGAAAATATGGAGGAGGATGTTGCTCATAAGGTGTCACATCATCCATTTTCTCTGAACAAGTTTGCACTTAACCATCAGTTATAATGACTGTGTGATTAGTTTTTTAAGTGACTGTAGAGCATTAAGATGACAAATGATGCCTGTTTTTTATTAAGTCATTTCAACAAGAGGGGGGGAGCATCCTCAGCAGGCCCTGAATTACCTGATGGCTAGCCTCTTGGGCCACGACGACGACAACAACAACAACAACAACAACAACAAAAGCCAGTATGATATGATGTTATAATCTACTCTGTCCAAGCAGCAGACTGGATCCTCCCAATTCATCTTGAAATTTTCCCTTATCTACGTTTCCGTCTTGAGCAATGGAGGAGAAACCGAACATGTGACAGCGGATGTTCCTGTCCCACTGGAAGGGGGCTGGATGCTGTTCATGGAGGAACCATGATCCCCATGCTGCCCACATGGTCCTTCATCTAGACCAGGCATATACAATTTGTGTGACCCACCAAGCCAAATGCAACCCAGCAAGAGTTCAAAGACCCTCCCCTTTTTCCTGACTTCCTGAGTCGGAAAAACAGGGGGATTTATCAAGTAGGTGGCGGGGTCACAACACATGACAAGTGAGTTGTGTTCAACTTGGTGAATCAGAAGTTGGGGAGCCTGATCCAGAGATCATTTGAGTAGACCACATGAAGGAGAAGCTCCTGCATTGTTCTGCTAATGCCTGAAACGTTTTTGACTGTGGACTGGAGGGCAAGCGTTAACTATAGTTTGCCAACTGGGATAATAACAGCAGTCAATGGTTAGTGTGAAACAAGAGGGAATCCATACAAGAGAGAGATGTATGGTTTGTTTCAGGATACTTCAAGACTATGGTTTGGAGGATTTTCAAATTGACTAAAATGTTGAATAGCATAATCAAGAGGAGGTGGGAGTATTGCCTGCATACATGTAACAAATTAGGGCAGGAGGGGAAAAGCACTCTCTCATGCCCAGCCAGATCACGGGCTCACTGTCACCCACGGACCAACTGCCCCCCTGTTCCTTCTCCCCCAGATGCTCCAAAGATTGTGGGGCGGCTGGTCAGAAGAGGGGGGTATCACCAAGAAGCGGTCATCATTTTGGCTAGGCCTCATGTGGCACCCCCCCATGTGATTCTCCTGCCTGGCACCTGGGGGCAGTCCACACCACCGCCCCCCCCCCCAGCTGCACCAGTGTGCTGGGGAACATGGTGTGGGTTCTCCAGGCAGAGAAGACTTTTAAAAATGTAATTCAAGTGTATTAAAATGTATCCAATGGTAGTAATTATGCATGAAATACCAAGAGATTAGAAGTTTACTAGGTAGCAGGAGAGAACAGCAGGGTCTGTCCTTGACTGGGGAAATACTGTTGAACCCGGATTAGTATGACTACCAAAGGAAAGAAGAGTTGCAGTCTTGTAGAAAGCATCAATCACTATCAAGTTTTACTATGCATAGTAATTCTTCTAAAATATGGGGTAGAAGTACCCTATGAAGCTAAAGATGAAGTATTTCTAAAAATAATGTGTCTACTATAGTTTGGCTTAAGAGGACATTGTTTAACAACACATCTGTTATACATATGTCTCACCAAATCTGCTTGGTTCAAAGGGTTTGGGTAGAAACTCAAAAAAAAGCAGAAGCTGTCAGAAAGTGACAGAGTATCTTTTGATATTCACCTTTCCCCCCACCCCCTTTATAAGCAAACACCAATTGAAATGTTTGGAGTTATCTGTACAACTCATTAGACTTGTGTCCATTTGGGATTTTTAAATTAATTTTTCCAGGTTTATCCCTGACAACATGATTCCAAGGAAACCTGAAGGCAGCTGTCTACTCCTTTGAACCGCCATTTCCTTACTCAAATTAATTCAGAACTTAGAACCAGAAAATGAACTAATTTGCCTCCAAAAAATGTTCTCCGTTTTTATGCTGTCTGATGTACTCTCAGAGGTGCTTCATCAATCAGAATCATGGTGCAAGATGCAGTGAACAATGGACAGACAACATGGTCAACAACAATGCAAACTGGGTCAACAGGGGTCAAGATTTTTCTGCCTCTCTACCCAAACCCACTGAACTGCTCTCATGGGTAGAGAAAGGGAAGAACATATGGATTAGACCCTTCAACTCATATCCTGTCACAATGTCTACGATCTTTGATCCCAAAAAGTGGCGCGCTCTGCCATATCCCTATCCCCTTCCCAGGCCGGGCTGGCCTTACATGGCCTCCCCGGGCGTGCGCCAGCTAAAGAGATGGCGCCAGAGTCGTAGCAATGCGTGCCCCCAGTGATGGCTGACGTCACTTGCCCCGCCCCCGAGTGACGTCCGCCGGAGCCAAACGTCCCCTGGGACTGGGCAGGAGGGTGGGCCCACAACTAGCCACAGCGCGGAGGCGGCTCCTGGCTCCTTTGAGCTGTTCCGCCGCCATGATCGCCACAATCTTCGTGGCTGCCGCTGCGTTTGTCGCCGCCACTGCCATTTTGCCGCCCCCAGCCACCCGTTTGATTCCCCTAGCTGCCCGTTTGATGCCCCCCATGGGCCCCCACCCCCTGCCCCACCTGTTCCTACAGCACTGGCTGACATGCATCTGAGGAGGCCCATTGGGGCCTCCAGGGCTTACAGCGGGGGAAGGGGATGGACGCCCCCTTCTCCCGAGGTGAGCCCCGGCCGCTGCCAGCCTCCGCATCTTAGGCAGGATCAGGCTGTTAGTGCATGAAAAAAAGTTGTAAACATCTTAACTCCCATCTTACATTGAAAGTGTTTTTATATTTTAATTTTACTACTGTTATAGTTAGATTCAACATAACCATGTGGCAAGAGCATCAAGAGCCCCACTGACTCATCATCCTTGCCTTCTAAAATTCTAAGCCATCTGTCTCTGGGGAACTGGGACGTTTTTGGCCCAATACCCTAGAACCCATAGTACTGTATAGTGTAACTAAGCCCGAGTATGTGTACTTGAAATAATCACACATTCTTCCCCAGTTTATCTCTGCTTCCATTTTCCTCTGTTGATTTTAGATTGCAAGTCCATTAGGACAGATCTCTCCTTTCCTTACTTGTTAATTGCCAAGTACACAGAAGGTACAAAAACAACAACATACAGTACTCTCTCACCATCCCTTGCATCAGACAATTAACAGGTTTTTACAACTACAGCAGAATCAAAATTCTCTCAACCACCACTGGAATCCTAAAAATCCAAGAACAATCTAAACAAAGATTATAGCCGCTGAATAGCCTCAAGAAATCCAGAATAAAAAGTAGCAAATCTACAGCATAGTTAGTCACATGTAGTTTGAACTCCATTGTAGCTTCACATGTCCAGTCAATGAAAGAAGTCACATCAACCATAATGGACAGAGTTTGACCATTGCACAAGTAACCCACCTTTAAGCATACTGGTGATGACACACAACCCCAAATCTTTATACGACCTGCCCCAGAAGCTTCATGAAGATGCTTTAAAAGCATGGGGGACAGAAAAGAAGCCTGAGGAACACCATAGGCTAATGGCTCCTACTAGCATGTTCTGGAATTCAAACAACCCCTCCCCCCACACACACACACAACAACAACAACAACAACAACAACAACAACAACTGGAATCATTGTAGAACAGTACTGCCAACCTAGCAGTTCCAAAGCATGTCAATGCGAGTAGATAAATAGGTACCGCTTGCGGGAAGGTAAACAGCGCTCCGTGTTCCAGCCGCATGCTACGCGCTGCAGCAAGGAGAGTCATGCCGGCCACATGACCACGGAGGCGTCTTCGGACAACGCTGGCTCTTCGGCTTTGAAATGGAGATGAGCACCACACCCTAGAGTCGGACACGACTGGACTTAATTGTTAGGGGATACCTTTACCTTTTACCTCCCAGCCCTACAACACAATCCTATCCAACTTACACCACCGGTGCAGCCAGCAAGGGAGGGCAGGGCGGGAGGCTTTGGAGGGAAGGGGGGATTTAAATCCCCTTTGAATCCCCCTTTGGAGGGGATTTGAATCCCCTTTCCGTTCCAGGGCCTTCCATTCTGCCCTCCCCCGCTGGTTGCACCGGTGGGGGAGCTGGTAAAGTAGTCCAGAAGAATACCATGATCATTGGGCTGCTGAGAAGCCCAGCAGAACTAACAGGGACACACTCTCCCTGTCCAGTCTCTGGCACAGGTCATCCACTATGGCTGTTTCCATCCCAAAATATGGCCAAAAACCAGACTGAAAAGGATTCAGATAAGCATTTGCATCCAGGAATCCCTGGAGTTGCATCATCACTACAGACCTGATCACCTTTGCTCAAGAGTAACAAAATTGTGACTTGTCAATAATTATCTCTAAAATATTGGGATCAAGAAAGTGTTTGTTTGTTTATAGCTTTTTTAAAGTGGCCAGACCACTGCCAACTTAAGACAGATTGGGAATGCCCCCTCAACTAAAAAAAAAACCTTACTCTAGTCTCTTTGCCCATTCCATCAGTGGGCAAGGGTCGAGACAGGTGAAGACTTTTTTCCTCAGACAGGTCTTTAGTTAATCTGTTCCGTTCCTGCTTTTACTTTCATTAAGGTAAAGGTATCCCTTGACAATTAAGTCCAGTCATGTCCGACTCTAGGGAGCGGTGCTCATCTCCATTTCAAAGCCGAAGAGCCAGCGCTGTCCGAAGACGTTTCCATGGTCATGTGGCCAGCATGACTCAACACCGAGGCGCATGGAACGCTGTTACCGTCCCGCTGACACGGTACCTATTAATCTACTTGCAATTTCTTGCTTTCGAACTGCTAGGTTAGCAGGAGCCGTCGCACGAACTGCCGACCTTTCGATCGACAGCTCATGGTTCAGTGGTTTAACCCACTGCGCCACCCGCTGACTACTATATGGTTATTTTTGTTTAATTTTTTTTATTATTGTTTATGTTGTGCTTTTAATTTGTAAGCCATCTTGAGCTTCCTTTTTCAGAATTGGAAACATGGAGTATTGCATTTTAAAAATAAATAAATACCTTAAATAATCGGGGGGGGGGGGAAGACAAATTTAATCAATATTACTATTCCAATTGATCAGCAACACAAAAATAGGTAGCTCAATCTTGGAAGTGTGAGACAAAGCTACTATGTTCATATACTTTGGGAACTACTGATTTATTAATGTTTTAAGGAAGGAATTACACTAACAGTTCAACCAGGACTAAACAATGGGCGTACAGCCCAATCCTATCCGGCCACTAGGCACAAACCGGCACAAAAGCCTCTGGGGGCCGGAATCCAGATGGCGTGCAGCACAGGTAAGCTGTGGCTGGGCCGTGCAGTGCAGGGGGAGAGCGTTTCGGGGCGGGGGAAGAGTGGGCAGATCGGGCCTGGCAGGGGGCTGGGATTGGCGGCAGCAGCGTATGCTGTATCCTATCCCCCTCCCAGGTACATTTCTCAGGACACAGGCCTCCTTGATTTGCGCTACCAAAATGGAAAGTGCAGATCCGAGGAGACCCATCGTGCAGACTGGGGCTTTACACTGGAGTAAGGAGACCTCCAACCACACCAATTGTGCTCAGGATACAGCATTGCCAGCGCCAGCATAGCTGGATCACTGAGCTCAGCATTGGATAGGATTGTGCCGTTAATGTTATAGTTACATACCTGGCATGCACTTCTGGTAGCTAAACTTGCAATACTTACACACCAGAAAACAACAAACTCGCAGCACAATCAAAAGCGCACCGCCCGATGGCAGCACGCCTCCCGCACTGGCACTGACTGCCGTAAAGCAGTCAGCGCCAGTCGCAAAAGCCTCCCTGACAGCATACTGATCAGCTTACGAAGGGGTAAGGGGATTAAACATTGGCGCACAGGATGCAGTGGCTGCCATTTTGGCTCCGCTGCATTGGCGGGGAGTGTAAAGGTTAGGATTGGGCTCACAGTAATGCAAGTTGGAATAATAATACGTATGAGCTGCATGTAATGAAAGTGTAGGATATGTGGCTTGATTATTTGCTACGTTTTGAGCAAAATTTGGAAAGGCTTTTTTTGGAAATGACAACTGTGGATTTTATTTCTTAAGCAATTGTTTCTGAATTTCTCTCAGCAAAAGTAAACAAGAAGTAAATACATTTGCATCCACATAAAAACAGAAATATATCCAAATGTTTTAAAAGATTCCAAGGCAGTGCTGTTTTTTCCCCCAGTAGCTTTACAGTTTGAATAAAAGTCTTTGAATAATTTAAGTAATTTCTATCATTGAAACAATGTGTTTTATTATTTTCAATTTTATGGTGCTTTATACACTCTAGATGAATGTTTAAAATGATGCCAAAGGCAAACACTGAAAATTATATTCATTAAAAAGTGGCTGCAAGTATCACTTACCAGTGTTGCTGCTCTCAGATTTTTCATCTGCCTGGCTCTCTGGAAACAACAAAAAAGGAAAGGGTGAAGAACGGTTGAATCTTGGGTACCAAGTGCATTCTTGGTCTGCAACTCTACTTTATGGCTTGCTGTAGACTGTCTTTAATACAGTGACCAGAAAAAAGCCCAAAGGAAAAAAGCCCACAGGACGGTTCTAGGAAAAACGCCCAAAGGGGAAAAAAAAAGCCCATGGGTCACCACATGACAGAAAAGGTATATTTAGGGTCAGGGTCAAAAAAGTTTGGGGACTACTTCAATACCTCCTCATTATATGTGTGTATTTGTCCTTGTGGGCTTTTTTCCTGTGGACTTTTTTCCTAGAACCCTTTAATACAGACCTACATAATATAAAGACTATGGGTTGACTGCAACCCATTGGGGGAGTTCCAAATGCTTATTGTTTGCAGCCCTTTCCCACCTTTTCGAGCGGGATGACAACACCTAAGGCCTATCCAAGCCCATCAAAAGTGGGGTTCAAATGGAAGAATGCCTGCATCGGCACTACTGCACTGCTCCTCGCCCAGGATCAAGAGCTGTGTGGTGGAGCTGGTACCTATTTTTCCAGACTGTTGTGGCCAGACAGTCATGCTGTATTTGAAGCTCCCTTGCTGTATGAATTTCTGCAAGAACAAAAGCCTTGTGCACTGTTTCTGCCAAACTAAGCAAGGAGACAGACGCAAAATTGAGTACTAGAAGAAATAGAGAGGGAGTTTTAAAAAAAAAGAAGACTGAAGGAACAAAAACAGAGAACAGATACTGGTGCAGGAAAAACAACAGCGTGATATGTACAAGATGCAGGGAGAAGAGGAAGAGGTAACAGCACTGAGGCTACAGCCAGTGAAAAATAGAAAAAGAGGCAGTAACAGAAAGAGGCAGTAAACAGACAGAGATAAAGACATAGGGCCCAATCCTATCCAACTTTCCAGCACCAATGCAGGCACAATGCAGCCCCAAGGTAAGGGAACAAACATTCTCTTACTTTGAGGAGGCCTCCGTGACTGCCCCCACCAACCGCAGGATGCAGCGCATGCCCCACTGGCATGGCTGCATTGGTGCTGGAAAGTTGGATAGGATTGGGCCCATAGTGAATGCTTTGTTCTCTCTCTGTCAGGTGCAGAGCAAGAATAAGGAACCTATGCAGTAGAAAGAAAAAAAAGAGAGAGGGACAGTTAAGCTATGGTCAGGTGGGAGGATTCAGCCAGTGTCAGGTGTGACTAGAACCCAGCAGGTATCAAAGGTATCATTCTTGAATAAGATTTCATATTTTCATGGCCGGCAATCAGTTGAAGGGTATCATTCTTGCCTATCGCTTAGAAGGGCATAGATGCTAGACAGGATGGCATTTCTCCAGATACTGTCCAGGATGGGCCATCTCAAGGTATTATCAGGCCCTCGGGTCAGGTAGGGAGATGCAAGAGGTACAGAGTTCATAACAGAGATATTGAACCATGCTGGCCTAAGCCAGGCTGCTTCCATTTTAAACATGGGCTGTGGCTTTAACAAAGGATGAAGGCTTCTTGTTCACCACAAATCCATATTTGGAAATTAGACCCATAATTTAAATTAGACTCATAATTTAGCCGCTTTGGGTCCCTTTGGGGAGAAAGGTGGGATAAAAATATTGTAAATAAAAATAAAATTTAGAGATCAGTATTTCTGAACTCTTACTCAGTCTATAACATCACATGACAGCTGTTATGTGGCTAAACATGCCAGTCAAAGCATCTTTGCTCACCAGACTATATTGTAACTACATAATTGAGGGGGGGGGGAAGAAGACACCCAATTTGTTCAGTGTGGCCAATTCATATTGAGATGTATGACGGAAATGTAGAACTGGAATAATGATAAAGATAAAGCAAAACAAGAGAAAGCATAAATCGGATTGTTGCATAGCAACTCACACTGTACATATGGTAATGTTTATAGAACAAGATGCAGTTTATATTTCATGCAGATACAAGACCAACAACAACAAAATAGAACCGAGAACAACAAGAGCTCTTACTCTTCAGTCAACCAGCCACTATTTTAAAAAAGATCTTCCAGTTATAGGAACTACTGTATAGTCAAATTTTTAACCTTAAATCTTTTAAGCAACAATGGCATTTATAATCAAATTCTAGGCAGCAAATCACAAAGTAAACATGATATTGTTTAGGTACACATAGACTATAGTGTGCTTTGCAACTCATATAAATTCTCAAAGAGCAGAACTAAGAGAATACAATTTAAATAATTAAATCAGCAGTGTGATTATTTCAAGTAAATCAAGTAAATCAGCAGTGCATAACAACCAGCAGAGGAAATAAAACATCTACAAATCTAACACCTTCAAAAACTAAAAATTTAAAGGTGTTTTAATAGCAAGGCCTAAATTGGTCAAGGACCTAGCAGATCTCCAACGATAAGGCATTTCATAAGCACCAGGACACCAATGAAAAGCCTGTTAGTTGTTGAAAACAGTCTACCTCTTATAAAGGCTTTGACTGTGAGATCTCAATTGCCCGACCACAATGAACAGGGAAGAACATAAGGGAGAGGCCACGATGCCCATTACATAAGAAAAAAAAAAAGTTAAAGGGAGGGCAGGTGGCTACTAACTACAACTGCGAAAAGCACAATCTCAGTTGCAAAGATAGTCCGCCTCTAAAAACCAGATACTGGAATTAAAAAAACACAGAAAATAGCTATAGCATCTCAGAAGACTTAAGCGGGCCACTTTTTTATATTTAGAAGAACGCTGAACTAGCCACAAATTCCACCACAATCTACGTGATTGATCCTATGACTAGGTTCCGGGTTTTCTACGGAACGAAACGTTAGGCACTGCAACCTTGGATTTTAATGAAATTTGGTCCGTCCGTGGCTGCCTGTTAAGGAAACCCGCGGTGGGGTATTTGAAGGACATTTGACTTCAAGAGAAAAACTTTTACATGGCGTCTGTACCCGTAAACGTGAAACACTGTGAACTCGTTGCTGGCCATGATAGCTTTCGAAACAAACCTACATAGTTCTCCAATAGAACTAAAGGGCATCAAATCAATATGGTTGTAGCAATGGCAAAGAGCAGAAAAAAGTGTGTTTCAAAGGATTATATAAATTCATGAAATGCAAATCTGCATCTTTGGTCAATGAGTTCTCCAAATTTCAATCTGCTGAAAGACACCAATACTATTCGAGGCCTGGATTGATTCACACCTTCTCGGTAGAATCTGGTAATAGCTGAAGTTGATGTTTTGCCTATTTTTATCATAAAATAAATATTTCATTATTATTGTTTGAATAGAATTAAGAGATTTATAGTTTTAAATTTCATAAAGATAGTAAACAGTACAATGAAGAGGCTGCAAAGTACGCCGATAGTAAGCAAGGCTGATAGCAGAGCAAACAGCTAATGGAGCTAACCAACGAGGCTGCAAACGGGCTGCAAACAAGGAAGCTGCAAACTGAAAACAAGAGGGTTGCAAACAGTCAGGACCCACAAAACGGAGGAAAAGACTTACCAGTGGCCAGGAACAGCCCAGACTTCAGCTGTGGATAGCTCAGAATGGCTCCCGAGAACTAGTGAAATTGACTAGTTAGGTACATTTAAAATGGATGCTGAGAGCTGTAGAGCTGTGGATGCAGCCAAGTAAGTTCTCTCCCAGAAATAGCGTAAGACAGTCAATACAGAACAACTGCTACCGTATATGCCTGTATATAAGTTGACCCAAAGTACTTATACACAAGTATATACAGTAGTTTGGCTGGACTTTAGTTAACAGAACACTTTTCCATCTAACTTACCCATGGAGCTCTCTGTAAACACAGTTAACGTCTGTCCTCCCACACTTTGCAAAAGAAAAGGATGTTCTCTGGGTGCACTGAAAGAAGACGGCTTCCCACCAACATCATCGATATTTGCAAGATCTTCATTCAGAGTGAACGAAACCTAAGAATCACAAACGTCATTAAATATTTATTACAAAAAAAAATATGTCAATTGCGTTCAGCTATTTAACAAGGAAGAAAAAAAAATCAGATGATAAAATACTTTGTGTCTTCCATACATACAACAGGAGTCGTATGGGACCATGAGGAGTTGACCACTCTGTCAGTTATGTAGACCAGCAATTTTTAACCACTCATGCACCTGCCGTGAATTGGTCCGAAGGTGTGCCATGGGAGCTTGGGGTCCCACCTAGCTGAAAGCCGCCCATCATTGCCAGCCACTAGGCTTCCCATTGACATAGATTACAAGCGCGAACTACTTCCTTTGGCTAAAAGCTTAAATATTGTTTCTTTTCTATGTGACCTTTCCTAGAAAAAGAACATGTGCAAGTTTTAACCTAGGCTGCTTCTTTACTTCACTGTTATTTCCAACCCTGAGTGAAACTCCAGGAGGCTCAGCAGTGCCAGGTTTTCCGTTCAAGCAGGGAGAGGCGGGGCTATTTAATATACAGCAACCAAAGTCAGGAAATGCATGAGTGGTAACCAAGCAGACCAATCAAAAGCCCAAAAGAGGCATGGTTGTGGCTTTTGGGAAGCGGTTACATTCTATTCCCCTCTCGCAATGTGTTTTTTTAGTGTGGGTTGTCAAAAAATAAAAGGGGGGATCCTTTCCCTGGCTAGGCTCTTCTCTCCCGGAACATGGCCAAGCTTTTTTTTTCCCTACTTGTTGGCTTTGGGAATATAGAGAGGCTATCTCCTTTAAGGCACAGCTTTTGCCACGAAGAAAGTCCTGGATTGTAGTGAATATGTGGTTGCATGTGCCACATGGGTGGAAACTCACAGATGTGACTCACGATGCGTTTTCCCACAGAATAACTGCACATTTGGTCTGAGTATATTGGTAATTTTGCCTCAAAAGGCAGCTAGTAATCTACCTTTGCTTGTAGCCTCCAAACGTCACAGACTTCTGAATATCCAAAACAATGGGAAAAACTATTAATGGCCTGTTTCCAAGATAGTCTCAAGAAATAAATGCCTGTGACAGGGTATGTCATCAGCCACACTAGAGCAACATCAAGATCTATGATGCTACACTATATGTGACAGATACTCCAGAACTTGAGTTGCAACCTAAGTACCGGTACTTCTTCCATTTGCAGAAGAAGTTCTATTTAAGGGGGAAGGGGGGGGCGATTCTTGCCAATCTCACTTTCATAAACTCCTAAGCTCCCTGAAAATCTGTTCCTGAGGGTTAGGGGAGCAGATATTTGGAGGGAGGGGAAGACTGCAGGTGCAGGTAAGATATTGACAATCGCCCTTCCCCTGTTGCACAAACAGAAGAAACACCTTCGAATACAATGCTTTGAGTTTTAATATTGGGTACCATATGCTTCCTTGGCAGAAAAATATAACCAATATGAAGATGGCAATATGTTATACTTTTGTTTTATCAGACTGTATGAAAGCTGTGCCACGTTTTATTAGCATTAATGTTAATAAAAAAATAGAGAGAAACTACTAAAAATGATAAGAATTATTATGAGGTAACAGTATCTGGAACATATTAAAGTCAGTGCTGAAACTTGGGACTGAATATATTGTGCAAGTTATCTTTTATAGCAAGTAAGATTACAAGAAATGAAGTCGTAGTATTTACAAACCGATTCATTTAAATACTTGTTTCTATATTCCACTGTCAATATTTCAACTGTGTAACACAGGTTTTTCAGTCGCCTTGCATGACAGTTTTTTAAGAATTGCCTCTCCCCATATACCCAAAAACTTTGTACTAGTTCTGAGGCCCTTCCCTGGGTTCCTTCACCATCAGATATACATGTCAAAACTTGTATCGATAAGGCCAGATAAACCAGATAAGTTGAGGAACCAAAAATCAGGAATACTCTCCCAAGATAGGTATGCCTTGTCCCATTACCATTCACTTTTTGGCAAGCAGTGAAGACAATTTAGAGGTTTCATCTCCCCATTACCTTTTCTGGAAATATACCAATAACGAAAGCTGAAAGAACTAGCTGGTTAATCTGTTTAATTAACCAACTGGTAGCTTGAGTGCAAGTTAAAATAAATCTGATTGAGTAAAAGAAGTGTCTGGGTTTTCCTACTGCTCTCCTAGCCTATTTTCTCACCTCATAGCCTAATCCATCACTTGCTGTCGCTTACTGAATTGGTCTGCTATCAACCTGCCTGGACTGACGCTACAAGACAGGAAAATAGGTCAGCAAAGCAGGCCAGATTATAAAATGGAGGAGTGAGAAGATAGTCATCAATAATAAGTAAAGCACATTTTGCATCAAAAAGCAAAAGACACAAGACTAAGAACACGTTTTTGGAAGAATTACCATGTGGGTGGAAATATCAGCACTGCAAAGGTTAAGAAAAAAATTCTTTTTTCACATGGATACAAGTGCATGTACCTGCTCTCCCACCTAATTTGAGGAATAATCCCTCACTAAATTGCTCCAGAGGTAGCTGGATTATAACACTAAACCACAAGTTGCCAGAACCTTCAATTTTGAAGTGGCTAGGAGATAATGTTATGAAAACCTCTTTCCCCCCCCCCCCAAAAAAAGTGCATCTGCCATTGACATTTTTATAGTACACCAAGAATGCTGAAGTCTTACTATCAGTTGAGAGGTTCAATGCATTTCAACAGACTTGCAGCCACTGTTTCTGCTAAACTGGGCAGCCGTGCAGATCTAAACCAAGCCCCACACAGCTCAGAGCTCAGCGAAGACAATGATGTTATTGTGAGTGCGCTGGAGCTGCTGCTGCATAGCCACAGTAGGGCTCCATGCACCAGTGGCGAAAATTAGAGGGAACCCTGCCTGCAGCCAAGAAGCTCCTTGTTTGGTTCAAATTAGTATGTGTGAAGCTCTTTTCTTAGCATGCTAGATCTTTTCTACACTATTTTCCCTAGGCTCTTTACGGTGACGTCACTAGGGGTGGGTGGACCTAACCGGGTGACACCCTCAGGGAGAGGCGACACTACTAATGGTCAAAATTGTGGAAAATTTGTATTTATGAATAATGCCAACCTTTCCCCCAGTTAATTATCTTGTACAGTGCAGGAGCATTTTAAGTTGGGGCCCAACGTATCAGGTGCCCAGCGTTGCACCTGATGCTGCAACACTGTTGAAGCTAAGCAAGTGGTGCCCAGGTCAGCAAATAAGATGCAAGGCCAGTCAAAGACTTAAGGATATAATACATTTTTTAAAAGAGTCTTTTATGTCATTAACTGGTACACTCCGATACAAAAACAAAACAAAAACACCACAGTTTACTATTCGCATTTTATTTACTTACTTCTGTTCTTCCTTGATTTCTGTGAAATAACAAAATACAATGTGTTAATGCTCATATCGTACACATAGGAACAAAAAAAAAATCAGAGGCACAAGTACAGGATGGGAGAGACCTGACTTGGCAGCAGCATGTGTGAAAAAGATCGAAGTCCTCTCCTAGAGGACCACAAGCTGAACCTGAACCACAATATGACACAGATGTTTTTTTAAAAAGGCAGCTAATGCAATGTTGGGGTATAGAATCCAGATCAAAGAGTCCAAAGACATAGAGTCCAGATCATGAGAAGTAATCATTCCACTCTATTCTGCTCTAGTCAGACCTCAAACAAAGATGGTGAGGTGTCTGGAAACAAACAGTCTGGTATGTTTAGCCTGGAGAAGAGAAGACTGGGGGGGGGGGGGGAAAGAGACGACACAATAGCCATTGTCAAGTAACTGAAGGGCTCAGTCAAGCAAAATACAAGAAGGACTGACTTGCTGTTGTTCCTGAGGGCTGGATTAGAACCAATGGGTTGAAACTACAGGGAAGGAGATTGAGGCTAGACCTGAGGCAGATTTTTCTAATTGTAAGAGCTATGTAGCACTGGAACAATCTGCCTTCTGCAGTTATGGCCTCTCCTTCATTGGAAGTTTTAAAGCAGAGGCTGGAGGACCACCTGTCAGGGATGCTATAGCAGTTGCCTGCACTGAGCAGGAAGCTGGATTAGATGACCTCCAAAGTTCTACTTGTGTTGGATGGATTGTGAAAATGGTGTCTTGTCATGGGGGCATCACTACATTGCAATGCATTGATTGGCTCCTACCAAGCTCTTCTCATATGGGGGTGTTGTCAGCACGCTGCCCTGTAACTAGTACATGCTGGTGATGCCACACATGCGGGGGAGGGGCTGGCAGGTCTGCACCTCTCTGGGGTTTTTTTAAAGCTCTTCTTTGCTCCTTCTTCTTTGTGCTGGTGGCTTTATAAAAGATTCCCCAGCTCAACTGCATGCATAGGGCTTTAAAAACATTTTTAATTTTCCCAAAAGCAAGCAGACTGCATGCTTAGCAAATTTTGTACTATTTCCACCCCCACTACTATCTATTCCCACCACCTCCCCACAGAAAACCTTGAATGAGGAAAGGAAAAACAAATACTTCTTACTTAGCAATTCTTAACTTCCCTACTTCTCCTCTTCCTGAAGCTTTATTCCACTGCTGAGATAAGTATTTTGGGACCTAAATGAAATGGAAGAGTAAAGCAAAATATGAAACAAGTACAGAAAATGAAATACAATTCTCTCACTCTCACTCTCTCACAGAGAACGAACTTCCTTTAGGATGTGAAATACAGCAATTAAAAACAAACAAAATATATTACAGCTATCTTAATCAATAAAGTGCAAAGGGATAAATCAGCATTAAAATATAATCAGAGCTATGCATTTCAAGCATGAATGGTAATAGCTTTACAAATTAAACAGAAAACTCCAATTACCAATTGCAACAACGTTGTCATAAAATTAACTACATGGCAGAAAAATTGTTATCTTTATAATTATAAAGAACAATTTTTCTGCCATGTACTGAATTTTTCTATAATTATAATGGAAATTTCATAGTTTTGCAGATCAACTGAAAAGTAGATATGATGCCCACAACCCTGTGGCAACTAATAATTCTCAAGAATTACTTCCAGACCTCACATCACATTGTATCATTTCACACTGAAAATTAGCAATATGTATCCAACATCAATACCAGCAATTTTCTACTGGCAATGTTCAACTGCCACGGGAGTTGGGGGGAGGGTAATTTATTAGTAGAGCTATTGGGAATGTGAGCCCCCCACCAGTAGCATGGTGTGAATTGTCAAAAAAAAAAAACTGATGGTGTACCCTGAAAATTTTAGCGCCATGTCAGTGTGCTACATCATGTCACACCATGTTTCATTTCACACCATGAGATGAAAAAGGTTGAAAGATCGCTGGTCTATACAGTCTTCACCACCACAATCAGCTTAGTATAAAAGAAAGGACCGTAAAGAGTCTCCTAGTACGCCAACAGCGCAATCCTGTGTAACACGATGCATCTACTGTTACACCGGTGCAAGGTTACACAGGATTGCGCTGCAAATGCGGCATGTTCACTTGGCAGAGGCAGCACACCACTTTTAAACTAGCGGAGTGCTGGGCAAACAAAATAGCTGATTTTCAAGATCCACTCTCCAGATTTTTATATTTGGAAAATATGCTTCCCTAAGGAGTTTCTACCATCATACTGTCTAGAGACAAAATGAATTTCCATTCCCACATTTTACAAATCCCTTCTTTTCACTTATTTTAACCAAATGTGGCTGTTATTATTGTAGCACCAACAACGTACATGGCAAATATTTTTTAAAACTGGTTTAACTTGAAATATACACAATTGTAGCCAGTAAGGAAAGCTTGTGTAGCCTCTTAAAATATTTTGAAAAAAGAATCCATACCATAAATCTGGAAACTGCCTACACCCCATACTATATTGGAGGAGGGAAGGTAGGGTGTGATTACACAATGGTGTTGAAAATACTATGTGCATATGTTCAGAGGCACTCTCACTCATATTATTAGCCTCTGAAGCCGATTTCAGAGGTCTCACAGGTTCATATGGAGACAGGCAGTCCTTAAGGGCTTTCTGTGTACTCAAACATAAGTACTGGAAATTTTAACCTTGCACACCTCTGCACTGCTGCTTCCTAATACAATGTCTTCTATTTGCATCACTGGAGATTGTGGCATCCTGGATCAGAGCACTGGCAGAACTACACGATTTACAGCGCAATCTGACTAAACGTTTGTGCCGGTGTAACCAGAGGCGCAGCGAGAACAGGTGGACCGTTCTCAAATCCCCTCCAAAAGAGGAATTGAAAGGGGATTTGAATCCCTTTTCTGTTCTGGGGCGGCGGGGCCTCCCGTTCCCGCTGCGCTGCTGTTACACCGGCACAAAAGTTAAGTCGGATTGCTCGGTTATATGGGTTAGCAGTTGCCTCATTTTGCAAATAAGCCCATGATAACCGATCAACTCTGCTTTTTCTCAATACTGGCATCCACCATCACCTCCACCATGTACAGAGTCTTGTTCTTACTGCCCCTTAATCCTGGAACATCCTCCATCACCTCCTATGCGATAGTGACTGTTCTTCATATTCCTCCTCAAAATCTATTTTTTCTATAGAGCCTTTAACTTATCAGTCTTCATTCCCTACTAAAGCTAACAGCGCAATCCTGCCTAAGATGCGGCGGCGGCCGGCCGAAATGGCTGACCGCTGCATTCTAAGCAGGATGTGTCAGCACAGCCCAGGCTCACCTCATGGGAATGGTTTGTCCCCTTCCCCCAGTGGTCTCAATGGGCCTCCTTGGATGTGCGCCAGCTCTTTAGCTGGTTCCGCGTCCAGGAAGGCTGTGTAAGGCCGGCCTGGCCTGGGAAGGGCCGTTGGATATCAGCGCAACCCAGCGCTGATATCCCCACCCCTTCCCAGGCTGGGCCAGCCAATGGCCCCTGCCCTCCCCACCCCTGCCCGCCCTCCCCATACTCTCCTGCCACCCAGCTCAGACCTCACCTGCATGGCGGCAGTGTGAGCGGTACCGGCCTCCACGCTGGCGCCGCTTACACTCAAGGTGCCACAAAAGTGCCTTACGGCACTTTTGCAACACCTTAGGCCAGCGGAGCACTTGCTCCGCCGGCCTAAAGTTGGACAGGATCGGGCTCCAAGTCCGTGTACAGCTCTGGGTCCAAGTTACCTGAAGTGGGTCTGTGTTACCCAAAGGACTGCCTGCATCCATATATTCCTGCCCATACCTTAATATCTTCATCCTGAGCTCTGTCTCTGATCCACCACCAACACCACCAGTGCAGTTGACAGTGGTCTGGACTTTTTCCACTCTGACACCAAGGCTAGGAAAAATACTACCGGAGGAGGTCTGTAAAGATGCCTGAAAACCTTCTTCTGTTTAGCTTTCAATTGTTTTTATCCTTGCTCTGCATTGTTACAGTTTCTATTTTTGGCTGCTGATTTTATCACTGCTGGTTATTTATTGTTTTGGGTGTGGATGTTTTATCCTTTGTAAACTGTCTTGTGTAAATTTTCTTAAGAAAAGTGGTGTATAAATTTAGTGAATAAGCAAACAAACTGAACACACTCGTAAGAGCACTACTGGATCACACCAAAGAAGCATCCTTCTCACAAGGACCAGTCTTTGTTAAGTCCACAAGCAGGGCATGAGAGCAACAGCCCAGCCCTCCCCTATTGTTTGTATCCGGTTTCCGATATTTATTCTGGCCTTTGAGCATGGAAGTTCCATTTACCCACTGTGGTTAACAGCCATTGATAAACCAAGACAATATCAACCAAATCATGGGGGGATGAGCATATGCACTCACATCCTGCACCCCCAGCACACTGTTCTACCAACATACAATCATGACAGGGGACGGGGAAGACATCAGAACCACCCCTCACTATGCAATTTAAATACTAATATTAAAATAGTATTTTAAAATTATATGAAAGAGACAGTTTGGACATTCCACCCCCAACATCATGAAGTGGCTGCGAGACTGCACACTGAGGGGTGGAACTTCAGTCCTCTGCCCACATTAGGGTTGCCAACTCTGCAGGATTGGGCTGGAGCCTCCAGAAATCAGTATCAATCTCCAGATGATTGAGAAAGAAATCCTGGAGATCTTAATAGGTTCTCCAACTCCAAGCATTTCCAACTTACATCATGTTGGGGAAAAATATTCAGGAGTAGCTTCAGCCAGAATTAGCAACCCTAGGAATACCTTATTATCACGCATTTCAGCAGGCAGTCCTCTTAAGCCAGTGGACATCGCCAACTCTTGCGGCACTGAATTCCATGAGTTGCGGGGGGGGGGGGGGGGAATAGTTTTCTCTACTCTGAATCTACTGCCAGTCCATTTCAATGGGTACACACGAGTTGCAATATGATGAGAGAAGGAAAGAAAATTCTCAGTGTCAATACCAGGAATGGCACTATAAACTTTCACCATGCTCCTCGCGAGTCGTCTTGTTTCTAAACCACAACTTTCCCTCTAGCATACACCACTTGAGCTGAAGCTGAGCCTGCGAGCCCCTTGGAACTGGACAACTTTGTGTTTACCACTTTGTACAGCGCCATGGACTCTATTACCATTATTACAGCTACGGGAAGGAGCCCCGGGCCGAAGAACGACGGAGGGCGGCAAGAGCCTGTCGGCCGTGTCGCGCTCTCACCTTGACGAGCCACATGCCCGTGTTCTGCTTGGCCCCCGTCAAGTCGAGCTCCCCCTTCTCGCCCATGGCAGCACTCGTGGCCTCGACAGTCGCTGGGGAATGGAAGCCACCCGAACAGGAATCGGTAGTACACTCCACGCTACGGAAGCCTCTGGCAGCCAAAAGTGCTCTCGCGTGCCAAACGCCTGACTGGTTGCGTGCGCAAGTGTTGGCTGTCGTGCTGAAGGAAAGTGTGTTGTTTCATTTGCTGGAATTACCATTTTGGAACCTTTAACTCACTGATGCCCATGCAGTGGAAGATACGTGCAGCATTTTCATTCATTTAATTGGATTCTTCATTTGTGCTGTGTGACTGTCTTCTGTGTATATAGTTGTGTGACAGCAGCACCTGCACTGCAGTAATAATGATCACAGTACTTACCGTAGTATTGATACGTTATCTTGTTGCAGTGCTTAAAGTAGTCCATTCAATCTTATGTCTTCATATTGCAGATTGGGGCAGAATAGCCATCTAGTAGTAGGATCATGGCAGAGGAAGATTCACATCAGAGACCGGATTCGTAGGCCACTGGTATGTCTTGCATTCCTTGATGATGGGAAAACTGTCTTATTTTCTCTGTGCTCAAGGGTATGTCTGTCTACCTACTTAGGCAAGGCAACCACTTTATGCATCTGACAAAGTGGACTCTGGTTCACAAAAGCTTGCTTATATACTGTACTACACACTCAAAAAACAGCATCAACAACAAACTATTAATGTAGAATGGATATTCTCATGGCTTGGTACGATTTTAAGCGAAATAGGATATGAGGATTCAGAAGCCATGTAAGAAATTAAAAACTTTAAAAATTGTACAGACGCTTGAAAGACCACTTAAGAGCACATACACACTGTTAAACGTCTCAAAAGTACCAATACAAATTTTTAAGGTTAAGAAAGATCCGATGTTTCGTCCTCCCCTGAGGACTTTGTGCTTCCTAGACAAGGGAGGACGAAACGTTGTATAGAAGACAGAATCTTGGCAGCTTCAAGTGCTGATGGTGCAGCTGAAGCAGTTGCACCTGCTGAAATGCCCTCACCTATAGGGTGAGGGTAACTATGGTGGTACTGTTCATGGGATTTTCTTGGCAAGGTTACTGGAGTGGGTTGCCATTTCCTTCTCCAGGAAGAGAGGACTCTCTGGAGAAGACTCTGATGCTGGGAAAAATTGAAGGCAAAAGGAGAAGGGGAAGGCAAAGGATGAGATGGTTAGACAGCATCACCGATGCAACGAACATGAAAATGAGCGAACTCAGGAAGATAGTGGAGGACAGGAAGGCCTGGCGGGATATGGTTCATGGGATCACGAAGGGTCGGACACGACTTAACGACTGAACAACAACAACTATGGTGGGGCCTGAGGGGCAGCTGCCCAAGGCTCAACGGCAGGGCGCAACCCTCAGGCTCCACCACCTAATGACTGCCCTTGTGTTCGGCTCGGAATGCTCCAAGCCGAACACAAGGGCAGCCATTTGCCTGCTGCCTCCGTGCGCCGCCCTTTCTCCTCACAATCGTGAAGAGAAGGGGCGGCGCGTGGAGGCAGCAGGCAATCAGCAGCCCTGAGACGAATGCAAGAGCAGCCAATAGTGTCCGAACTCAGAAGTGACATCACACAACATCACTTCCGGGGGTGCAGTATGCTCCCTCCTTGCCCCAGGCAGCACTGGAGCTTGTTATGCCTCTGCTCACCTATACAACCATTAAAGGCCCAGGAGCATTCATGTTGAAAGGCTGGCCACCCCGCTCTAGTAAACCCTACTCATTTCAATGGAACATACTCCTAAGTGAATATGCATAGAACTGCATCCTTAAAGTTTGACCAGTTGCTGCATACAACAGTGTAGTTCTTTGATTTTCAACCTTTTTCATCTCATGGCACACTGACAAGGCACTAAAATTGTCAAGGCACACCATTTTTTCAGTATACTGTATTTTATCATTTAAAAAACAAGTATTAAGATTGTGTTTAAAGTTCAATAACTAAAATTTTAATCATTGTATTGATGAGTTTTCCGTTTCAGTCCTCTGTTATTTCTGTCAGCTCATCTTCTGCAACAGTTAATTCTGCTGACTCGCACGCAATTGAACACAAACGGATCTCTCACCCAGTCCAAGGAGGATACATCAAGTGACAGGAAATACTTGCCAATGTTGAAAATGCTGTACTTTTCAATGTTTTTACTCAGCAGTGACAAACTTTGTAGATTTAAATCGACAAGATTTTTGTCCAGTGTCCTAACTTTGAAAGCTAAGTGCTTTCAAAAATCCACAACCATGCCTCTTTTGGATTGGTCTGCTTGGCTGCCACTCATGCATTTCCTGACTTTGGCTGCTGTATATTAGATAGCTCCACCTCTCCCTGCTTGGATGGAAAGCTTGGCACTGCTGAGCAACACGGAGTTTCACTCAGGATTGGAAATAAGTAACACGGTGAGGCAAAGAAGCTGCATGGGTCAAAACTTGCATGTGTTCTTTTTGTAGGAAAAATCATAGAATAGTAATATGCCTACTAATAAATGACCCTCCCCCAAACTCCCGCAGCACACCTGTGGACCATTAGTGGCACACCAATGTGCCATGGCAACCCCGCCCCCTCCTACTCTACCAAAAATCGCCATGGCAGACCTTTGATGTGCGCTTGCGCACTGTCCACTACTCGAATGCAGCAGACGGTATGCGAGCGCACTTCAAAGGTCTGCCGTGGCGATTTTCGGTAGAGTAAGGGGGCGGGGTTGCCTCACCTCTCACTCCCACACCGCAAGGGTGTGTGTGTGTGTGTGTGTGTGTGTGTGTGTGTGTGTGTGTAAGTTAAAAAGTGCTAGGTGAGACGCTGACCAAATCCAAGGATTTGGGGCCTCCCCGCATTACACCGGGGGAAGGGGACGAACAATACAATAACATAGGTGAAATACTCTTGCGCCACTCGGAGCAGCACTTACCCACTCTTTGGTGGAGGGTCCTTTGCTGTCTGGTGGGGAGGCGGCGCAGGCGCCTCTTCCTCTCGAGTAGTTGCAAATGTGCTTTACAAGTGTTTGTGACACTTGGTGGCGGTGCTGAGCTCAACGCTCGCGCACCTAGACCATAAGATTGCATCCATGAGATTACTAATGAGCATGGTAAATATATGTGCATTTTTACTAGTGCTTTACCAATCACTTACTGATGGAATTTCTAAATAGGTGTGACCCTAGGACTTTTGGTTTTTCATATCCTCAACTGCAATTTGGTGTGAGACTAATTTGGATTATGATTGGAAGGCCAAGCATTATTCCACAGTATCCCAAGGGATCTCCTGTTAGAGCTTTCAGGTTGTTTCCTGAGCAACAGAATAATCATATTTCCCACATTAAATAGATGTCAATAACCAAGCAATACTAGAATTTTCAAATTGGATACTCAAAGAAGATTTGGCTAAAAACCCATAGAAGATAGTTCCTCATTATCCATTTTGGATGAGTAATAATTAATGTCATAGGTTAAAAAAAAAACACTAAAAACACACACCACCCACTGCCTGTACTGCTGATAAACTATTGTTGACAGCTATTCAGGCATTAGCTGGTTTTGCTCCCAAATTGTGCTCTGTGTCAGCAGGAACTGGCCTGGTTATTTACACAGAGGATGGAAATCACCAGGCTATAAAATCCTTGACAGTTTGACAAGGCCAAAATCTGATGTGTTTTGAAAGTTTCCTCCACAATGATGATTTACTGTATTTCTTCAATTCTAAGACGCATGTTTTTTCCCAATTAAGCATTTCAAAAAATGGGGTGCGTCTTAGAATCGAAGGTCTCCCAAAAGCACCCCAAAATGCTATCTTCTTACTTACTGGGTCTTGCGGGAGCTTCAGGGAGGCCTGCGCAACCCTCTGCAGGCCTCCCTGATCTTCAGTTTGGCAAAAAACGGTGATTTTCAGCCATTTCCGGTTTTCACGAAAACCAGAAATGGCCAAAAATCACTGTTTTTCACCAAACTGAAGATCAGGGAGGCCTGCAGAGGGTTGCGCAGGCCTCCCTGAAGCTGCCCCAAGCCCAGGTAACGAAGGAAATGGCACTTTCTGATGGGGCCAGAAATGCTATGCAAAGGCAGTGCACTCAGACATCCTCAGCTGCAGGAGACATGCTGGGGAGAGTTGGTGCTGAGCAGGTAGATTTAATGAAGGGAGGCGAGTCTTACAATTGATGGATTTTTTTTCCCTGCTGGTGGTACTGAAAGTAAAGGTGCGCCTTAGAATCGATGGCGCCTTAGACTCAAAGAAATACGGTATATAAGCTCCCCCACCTTGCAAAACCTCCAGTTTCACCTCACTTAGAAAGTTAGAAAAGAGTATAAGTGCTGGGTCTTCTTACAGCAGGAAGTTGAAATAGTAAGGGGATCTTGCCATTTTCAAGAAGCATCATTACTGTTTCTTAAGACAGGGTGGAATAAAGGCATGTCATAGTTTATATCTCAAGTTTCTTTTGTAAAGGGCTTCATGTCACACAAAAACTTCCATTCATGTTATCAGTTATTAAAACTAGCATCCTCATCATATAAGCTTTCAAATGATAATACTGAATGTTGCCAATATACATGTTTAAATGGTCCAACATATTCTCGTAACAATCTCTGCTCATACATAGCTTAATAAATGACCAGGACCCAAAGTGTTGTGTACACAGTGGTCATTGTAGCCCCCCTCTTCCAGTGGCAACCCTGCTATGTCCCCACCCTTGAAGGTCAAGGACCCTCCAAAGTAGAACCCGAAGAGGCCCAAGGACCTATTGCCAGAAAGAAAACCACCTTCTGATGTGTACACAGAAGCACTTTGGGTTCACATGGGCCTCAAAGTGTTGTCAATTCTTTGAAGAGGGTTTCGAGTTGGCTTTGATGTCAGTCAGCCTTGAAGCAGATTTTCTGTGGGCATGTAAACGCAATACAAACTTCAAAGTATGAAGCTTAAAATATTACTTTTACTGTGTCTGCCCACAGGCAACTCCACTTGTTCCTATTGTTCTCTTCTTTCATGCTGATTTCTGAGGACGCATTAAAAGATGTCTCTGTGATTTTTAATTGCTTGCTAGAGAAACAAACAGCATCTGACCCATGTAGTCTGATGCATTAATAGCTCTCCAGATGCCTTTTGTTCGCAACAGATTTTTTTTTTCTCCGATGGTTGCTAGGGAGACGATGTGCCTGTTTCATGCTGCCTGACACCAAGTTTTGGCAGCCTTGACTGTTTTGTTCCTTTTGAGACCCACTAAAATCCCAGTCAATGCTTCAGCACTCTTTACAGAGGTGATCTTTGCTTATATATTTAATAAGGAAGCAACAATTGAATAGGGTAATTCAGTTTCTACAGACAAAATCTGTAACAGCCAAGGACCACGCAAACTCATTACTTCGCAAGGTTTGATTTTATTTTAACTTGTTACATTTTAATCCCATGCTTTCTTTTTTAAATTATTTTTATTTTGTTATAATATGTTACATAAAAACAAACAGTTCAGAAAGAAAAGAGAAAAAGAAAAGAAAAGAAAAAAGAAAAGCGCAGAATGACAGAAAAGATCTGGAATAGCCACTAACATTTATACTTAAATTTATTCTTATAATTACTTATAATCTTCCCATTTGCAGAATAAACTATTCTTATTTCAACTAAGCTAATACTGCCCATTTAATCCCATGCTTTCTTCACTCAAAGAAGTTCGGGGATGCATACACAATCCTCTTCCCTTTGAGTAGGCTTACCAGATCTTCAACCGGGACAGAGTGCTAGACCTTTAGGAGAAGGAATGTGGGCAGGTGTAGCTTGTTAAACCTTAGAGCACAATCCTAGGCATGTCTACTCAGAAGTAAGCCCCACTGAACACAATGGGGCTTGCTTCTGAGTAGACATGCCTAGGATTGTGCTCTAGGACTTAACAAGCTGCACCTGCCCACATTCCTTCTCCTAAAGGTCTAGCACTCTGTCCCGGTTGGAGATCTGGTAAGCCTACCTTTGAGGTTCATGGCAACACAGTGAAATGGCCCAAGATCATTCTCTGAGCTACACAGCTGAGGAGGATTTGAACTCAAATGTATTTATTAATTTAATGCATTTTTACCCAAGGGTGTATATTAAGCCATAGGAATTAAATGCGTATACCTATGGGCTGAGAGGAAATGGGTGCCCTTCTCCCTTCTTTGGGTGCCCTTCTCCCCGAAGGGCACCCAAAGAGGCTTACAACACATAAAACCACACTGAACAGTAATTACACTAAAAACATTAAAATATTCTTAAACATTAAAACAACCTTAAAAATATCACAATAAAAAAACAACAAAAAGCCTACAGCAGTCATCTCTTAAGGATAAGCCCGTAAAATCTAATCAGCATGGAGATACTTTACATAAAACCCTGATATCCAGTATAAACCTAATCCTCCTGGTTTAAATCTACTGCCCCCTACACCACACTAGATTTTAGATGACTAAGCAGATAGATGGTGCAGTCTCTCTTTCTTATTCCTCCCGATGTCTACACAGCACCAACATAGGGAAGGAAAGGGCAGCAGCACTTAACAACAGAACATAGAGTTTACAACACCAAGCTCTGCTCACCTACGTCATGAGACAAATGACAAATAGCAAAAACTAGTGGCAGAACACCGTTATTAGCATTCTTTTTGAGGCGTTTCCATTTGTACATTACTCAATTGTTGCACCTTTTAAAGTGGTGTCATCTTATATTTAGTAGGGAGAGATTAACAGCCCAATCCTGTCCAAAATGCAGCGACGGCGCACCTAAAATGGCAGCTGCATCCTAGGCAGGATTGGGCCCGTGCTGGTGGAGCTGGAGCACTCCTTGTGGAAAGGGACATTTGTCCCTTTCCCCCGGGTAAAGCCCCAGCAGACCCAATGGGCCCCCTCGTATATGCACCACCGGCAAAATGGCTGGTGCAAATCTGAGGAGCCCAGTGAGCAGCTGGCCAGTCGCCCCTCCCTTTCCACCTCAGTCTGCTCTCCCCCGCCTGGCATTGGACCTACCTGTGTCCGCCGACGGTGGCTGTGGCCCTAGGCAGACTAAGCAGCGCCAGCCTGTCCACTGGCACCGCTTACTCACCGGATGTAAAAAACATGCCTTATGGCACATTTACGACACCCGGTGCGACACTCCGCCAGCAGATTTGTAGATAAGATTGTGCTGTAACTGTCTCTTTTCACCCCAGCATGACATCTTTACCAGCGGCTGTTGCTGGTGTCTCTTCTGCATCTCTTTCTAGACTGTGAGCCCATTGGGGTCAGGGAACTATTTATTGATTTATTTTGCTATGTAAACAGCTTTGTGAACTACTTTTTGTTGAAAAGCAGTATATAAATATTCTTAATTAAAATAAAATAAAATAATAATAATAATAATAATAAGTCACAGGGACCTACTGGATATAGGTCCCTATAGGTAATCACTGGTAATGACTGACACAAGCCCTATGACCATATGATTTTGTGATTCTTTGTAGGGACTGTGGCTCAGGGGTAGGTTAGCACGTGTTTTGCATGCATAAAGCCCCAGGACCAAGTCCAGGTATCTCTGGTTATAAGAATTTCAGCTAGTAGATGTAAACAGGATGTGGTGATGGCACCTGGCCTAGATGCCTTTAAAAGGGGTTTGGACAGATTCATGGAGGAAAAGGCCATCACAGGTTACAAGCCATAAGCAACCTCCCGGTTTTAGAAGTAGGTTTTCTCTGTGCCAGGTGCAAGGGAGTGACAACGGGAAACAGGTTATCTTGTTGTCTTGTGCTCCCTGAGGCATCTGGTGGGGCCACTGTGTGATACAGGAAGCTGGATTAGATGGGCTTTTGGCCTGATCCAGCAGGGCTCTTCTTATGTTCTTAGATTTGGACAATATTTCAGATTGAAATCCTGGTGAGTTGCTACTGTGTATATCTAATTAATCAATTAACTGTCTCTAGAGATCTGTTCACAGCTTTGAATTGTGCTAGAGAAGTAACTAGCCATGAAAGAAAGCAATTATTCAGTTCCACATTTCTTGGCTTTTGACATTTAAATAGTCCTAACTTTATCCTTTAAATCTGCAGCTAATGGTTTCATTTTTAAAAAATCTCGAATCTGGATTTCATCTAACTTGGATCACAGAAAATACATGTTACCATGGAAACAGAAAAGAAATAAAGTACGTTGTCCATGGATGAAGGCTGCCCAAGGAAGAAAACAGAAATTGTGCCCCCTGTAAAAATATTATAACAGATAAGTCCGTCAGCCTTAAATGGTGCCCAATATCTTGCTATCCTGGGTGGCTAGTTTGCTTATTTGTTAGAGCCAATGCTGCATACATAGAACGATATGATTAATTGGATACATAATGCTGGTTCAGATGAAACAGCAGAGCAGACTATGGTTTGCCTTGGACCAGGAAAGAATTGCCATATGTGAGGGGAAGAGGGAACACCTGAAGCCAAGGACTGGACACATAATGCGAAATCATGCTTTGCTGTTCTGTCTGAACCACCTCAATTTCTCCAATAAATAAGTATTGTTAGGTTGCATGAGAGAGAAGCAAGTACTGAAAACAACTGTTGTTACCACCATACTGAAAAAGGAAAACTGAACGGCATTAAACATGTCTCAAATTGCTCCTGTAAACAAATTTGGGAAGGGGCTGAATTGATTTGTGGTTGAACTACACCCTGCTAATAAGGCCTGTGGAGTAACATTTTGAGGTACAGCTGGGATCCCCATTACTGTTGCCATGCTCATTCTGGGAAGAAAGTCACCAAGACAAGATTCACCGTGGGGACTGGAGCTGACCAACTGGCTGACTCATAGAGAGAAACCACAAACAATAGTTTGCTGGTTCACATGGAAACCAGGAAAAAAAACCAGGAAACCAGGAAAAGAGGGAGCAACTAGGGATCACTGCACGGGGGGGGGGGATACGTCGTGAGTCTAAGGGTCACGTATCCAAGCTTATTTACATGCCAAAACATGGCTTGGTGGTACATCTGACTGAAATACCTTTGTTATATATTATTATTAAGGGCTGCCTTAATTTTCAGCACCCTGATGCACAAGAAAGATGTTTTTCACATGCCTTCATGTTCAGCTTAGGCTTCACCTTTTGCTCAAGTACCAAATGAGTCCCTTACTATTATATATTACAATGCCATCAACATACATGGTGCATTACAAAGAAAGAGAAGGTAGGTGCCTACCCAGAGGGGTTTAAAATCTATTCCAGACAGACACGAGGCAAATAGAGAAGGGGGAAGGAAATGGAGGCAGGATAACCAGGGAAAATATGAGATTGTCTTACAGCCCAATCAGAATGCAGCAGTGGCACACCTAAGGTGGCCACTGCATCCTAGGTAGGATTGGGCCGGGCCCGCTCTAGCGGAGCTGGAGCGCTCCTCGGGAAAAAGGGACGTTTGTTCCTTTCCCCTGGGTAGATCAGAGCAGGCCTAATGGGCCTCCTCGGATATGCGCCGGCAAAAATCTGAGGAGCCAGTGTAAGGCCCGGGATGGGGGATAGGAATCAGCTGAGCACGCTGCCGAAGATCCCCCCCCCCCCCCGTCCCTGGCCTGGTTGGCCAATCATCTCTCCACCCTGGTCCACCCTCCCCACACCCTTGCCCCGAGTGGTGGAAAACCTGTGTCTGCGGCACCTGGGCGGAGTGAGAGGCACTGGCCTCTCTGGCAGCACTGCTTACTCGCTGGATGTCAAACGTGCTTTATGGCACATTTACAACACCTGGCACTGGCAGAGCCATTGCTCCGCTGTCACTTCTTTACACACGATTGTGCCATTAGTTGCATGGACTTGAGCACAGTTACAGTAGGGAAGAGGACAAAGGCATTTTTCCAAAGGTTTCATGAAAAAGGGTTTTTTTTTTTTTAAGCAGGGAGCTGGAGAGAGGAGACACCCCACAAGTGTTAAGAGAGGAAATTCCATGCAGAAGAGGCAGCAGGGAAGAATGGGTGAGACTGTCTTTGGTCCACCCCAGTATCCTGATTTGGGTTGTTCTTACTTGATTTCCCCCCCCCCCCCAACCTGGATTTACTTTACTGACTAATCCAGTGTCTTATGAACCTGCTATTCCTTGTTAAAAGTAAGAGATTTATTAGCTCATGTTGTGTGTGTGTGTGTGTGTTTTGGGGGGGTTGCAGTCTATGTTCATGATTGTCTCATCACGCCAGATATGACAGCGCTGGCGTTGTTAAAATTTAGGGTGCATACTTGCCAAATATCTTCATCTCGTTCACAAGCTGAATTCATGTTTTGAAATCAATTTTGGGAGTCATATTAGTGCTATTTTATTTACCCATTACATAAGTCACAGAAATACTATTTTATTTCATATATATACAACTTTTCTGACATTTGATTGGGGACTCTACCCCCACTGCATGTAGACTGCAAAGTAATCATTAATATGTTAGTATCTTCCTGAAAATTATTATTGGGGCATTCATGTAATCCACTGAAATTTGTGTTAAGATAAATCAAAGGCAAATGTGGATTTGATTAACTGGTTGACAAGCTATAGCATCAGTTGCATCGTTTTATGCAATAACTTGCTCTGCAATACAGGTTTTTTTTAATGTTTTCTCAAGCATATAACTGCCTTAGCATAGAAAGAAGATTTAACAATTCTATGTTTATTGCCTATGTTTTTAAAGAGGATGAGAAAGAAATTCAGCTTCATGACATCCTAATCCCTGGAGTTTGACAATATCTAATCCAAAGAACAGACCTGTATACATATATCAGGGAAAAGATTAAGAAATGCAGCTCCTCTAGCCAGAGGAGTGCAGTGATGGGAGATGCAACACATACAAAATACCCTATCTCCTTTCGCGCACCAGTTAAAAGTACACCGCCGCCACTGGAGGTCAGAGGGCACTTGAGGCTGAGGCATAACCTTGGGAGCAAAACCTCTCTCAATTCCTTGAGACACTGGTGTTTACGAAGGTGGTGTGGAAGCGTACGTGTAGCAGGACACCACTATGTGCATGTAAGCACCCCTCCCCCTTGCCGGTCGGAGCCATTCCCAGCAGGTGATGGCTACCATGCGGGCAGCTGTTCCACTCGCGCAGTAGCCGTCGCCCACTGGGAATGGCTCTGACCAGCGAGGGGGAGGGGTGGTTACACAAGTGTAGCGGCATTGAGAAACAAGATGCTTGCTGTAAAATGCAGACACAAGCCAAAGAATATCTTGGTATAGATAGCGTGCTTTATCTGGCCGTTCATTATCCTGTCTTATCAGAAAGGCAGATAGCTTCAATAATAATTGTCCCTGAACTCAGAATTAAGAGTAGATCCAAAGCCATCTACAATTTCTACTTGACTATCTCTCTGTCATTGGGCCCAAAATTTTAATTTTGAGATATGTATTCAAACTAAAGAAACATGTTTCTTCAAAATCTTTTCAGGAGAGTGCCTGGAACTTGCTTGCACATTTATTACAGGTTTATTAATTTCAGTAATGTTTTGAGGAAACTGAACTTTTTTTTCTGTTTTTGCAGATCTTACGGCGCAATCCTGCCTAAACATACACGGCCGGCCTAAAGGGCCGGCTGCTGTATCCTAGGCTGCCCAGGGCAGCCCGGGAGCACCTCAGGAGAAGCGGACGTTCATTGCTATGAAGCTGACATACATCCGAGGTGGCAGAGTAAGGCCAAACCGGGCTGGGAACAGGCAGAGGATATCAGCGGAGTGTGCTGCCAATAGTCCCGCCCCCTTCCAGCCCAGGTCGGCCAATGGCCACCCCCTGGCTGCCCCTGCAAGCCCTGCCCCTGCACTGACCAGTGCAGGGCTTATCTGAATCGGCAGGCGCAGGGTCTGTAGGGTTGCTGGCCTCCGCGCCAGCGGCCCTTACTCCAGAGTAGTCGTAAACATGCTTTATGGCATGTTTGCAACAGCGGCAGAGTGTGTGCTCTGCCGCTCTAGGAGTTAGGGAAGATTGCGCTGCCTGCTATTTCACTGAGACTATACTACTGTACTTCATGCAAGAGATCCAAACCCAGATTGTGAATTTCAGAGCTAAAGGATTTTTTCATACGTGTTGTACTTGCAAAGAAGTAATTTTATAATGTACCACTACTTGTTGTTTAACAGCATTTAACACTTATACTTCAATATAATTACGCATGTCTGTTTACAAAAACATGTTGCATTTGCTATGGGAAAATCTGGTGTTCAAGTCTCTAGATCGTTTTATGATAGCTTTCTTTTGGGCTTCATCAAACTGATGGACGTGGAGATCCTGGTCACGGTCAAATGGCCTTCTCTCCTGGGGCTTATTCTTCTCTTGGGTGGCTTTGCTCTTTAGTTTTTTGTGGTGTATGTCCATAAGAGATTCAGACCTCTGACACTCCTAGAAAAGAATATGACAGATCAAAGGTGAAATGTTAAAAAAAAATTGCTTAGATCTTTAGCACAAACTCTAAGGATGCAGAAATACAACAAAGTCACTCTGAAGAAGCTCGGAGGTGGGGAGTGGAAGTGGAACCAATTATCTTATTTTTGCTAATCAGAGCTAGCAGGGAGTTCAGTCTAAAAACCGAAGAGGAATCATGCAGGGTAGTTATTTCTCTCAATTTCTTTGTTGGAGCTTCTAGCTCCAAATAAGTCTTTAGAAAAAGAAAACAAGTAAAATAGTATCATTTACCTTGTTAGAAATGCAATGGATGCTTTACAGCTGACAGAAAAACCTTTGTTAAGCAAATATCACTGTGTTTTACAGCCTTTGTTTATGCAGTGAAGCTCACTCCCAGGGATGCATACACAAGACTGCAATATAAGCCTGGTTCACACTAGCCTTTTCGTTGTGGATCTGCGTTGGGTCTTGCGGGGCTTTTTCCATGCTTGCGTCGCAGCTTGTGTCGCAGCTGACGGAAAGGCAGGAGAGATGGTTTCCCCTCATCTTTTTGATGCGCTTGCGGGAATGCTTGCGTAACTTCTGTTCACCAAATCACAGCTGCGCTTTCTTCAAGAAGGCGGGACAGAAGGAGGGACAACAGGCGGCAAGCAGTCCCCGCCTCCAACCGCATAGAGAAGCGCATACAAGCGCAGACGCAGGGACAGGCGCAAGGGCAGGGGCATGCGCGCCGGGAAAAGGCTAGTGTGAATCAGGCTATAGTGTTAGGAGAATATTTTCAGGAGTCTACGTTTGTAGACAGGGACAATTGGAAGTAAGGAATTTAATAGGAACACAGCAGATTTCTTCTCTCCCTTTTAAGAAACTGACGTCTATTCAAAATTTTCATAGAGCTTTTTGCACCATTCTGAGAACCCTCAATGAAGGATCATATATGCAAAAAAAAATTCTGGTTTCATCATGAATCCTGAATAAAAAATTAAGCTCAGGGTATTGCCTTTTCCAAACCTTGTAGGCCCTACAAGGTTTGGAAAAGGCAATACCATGAGCTTAATTAGTTTTTGTATTATATCTTGAGAAAATTCTCTCTGACAAATAGACATCAATCTATGAGAACTCATGCCTCAAAAAAGCTGTTAAAGTGCTACAGGACTCCTATTTTTGGAAAAAAAAAAACCCACTGCCTGGCATTCTTCATTTTTGTAATAAAATGTCTTGAACAGGGAATTAAAACAAACACCTTACTGGCCAAAATCTATACTTTGTACACATCTATGCATTAGAAAAAGTAAATAATTTACTTTTAAATAAAAATCTATAACAATGTTTGCACGGGGAAAGATCATCAGACTTAAAAATTAAAAGAATAAAAAGCTATGAAATCATAGAAGTAAAAAGAATAATGGGGGGAGGGCTGAGATTCAAGGGGGCGAGACTGACCAGAACAGAGACCGCAGGGAAGACAGAGCAGCACCTTGCTACGGTGCGGGAAGCGGGACAAGGTATCAACTTTCCTATTTGATCTTCAGAGGAGGTGTGAGATGGGGTTAGGCTACAAATTGTTCGTCCTCCATAAAGTCAGCCTCTTTGGGGTTCCTGGATTGGTGGAGATGGGATGGATAGAGGGAAGATATTTTTCCATCTTGCACAACACCAAAACCAGGAGACATCCACTAAAATTGAGTGGTGGGAGAGTTAGAACAGACAAAAGAAAATATTTCTTTACCTAACGTGTAATTAATCTGTGGAACTCCTTGCCACAGAATGTGGTGATGATACCTGCCTAGATGCCTTTAAAAGGGGACTGGACAGGTGTATAGGGGAAAGTCCACCAGAGGTTACAAGGCATAATTATGGTATATGCAACCTCCAGGTTTTAGATGTAGCCTCTCTCTGAATACCAGTTGCAAGGGAGTGGCAAAAGGATACAGGTATGGTATCTTGTTGTCTTGTGTACTCCCTGAGGCATCTGGTGGGCCACTGTGAGATACAGGAAGCTGCACTAGATGGGCCCTTGGCCTGATCCAGACTATTCTTATATTCTTATGAGAGCTTCCCTGCCAGAGGGAGTCTATGCTTTGCAGCCCTACGCTCTGGGGCATGGCTGACCTCAACATGAGCCAGTAGCAGGTCTTTTAAACCCTGCCGCTCCCTGCGCTTTCTCCCTCAGTCCTCCCCTGCCCCCTCCCAAGCCCCCGATTACCCAGCTGTAGCATCTCCATCTCACAAGCAATGGAGATGCTTGCTGGGATCGCCAGAAACCATACTGTCAGCTCCTGTGTGGCTTCTATCTTTCTGATGCCTCTGGGGTCAGGCCTTGCAATACCAGCCTGGAAGCATGGTTGGGGCTGGGCTATTCCAGTGCAGAGGCCAAATCCACCCCCAGACAAATGTCATGTGTTCATAACCTAGTCCTAGATAGAGTCTGAGTTAACAGTAAAGTTCCTTCAGTTTGATGGAACTGCTATTGATTTGGAAAAAGTATACAGTATATCACTGCTGCAGTATCATGATGGAACTGGATTTCACAGCTGTGGTTGGTTGGTTGTGCGTGCGTGGCGGGGGAGTGTTAGGGGACAGATTGACAGCTGGCTAGTAAGTCAAGAGGCTTGGAAAGTAAGTCAAGCTGATATCTATGAAATCTTTAATTTAAGGGTAAACCATAAAAGAAAAAAAATTAAGCTTATTTTATACATTTAAAAAGTAGTACAAATAAATTAAGCATTACAAATCCAAAAGAAAGCCACAGTAAAACTCCCTTCTCTCTCTCTCTCACTCTCTCTCACACACACACACACACACACACACACACACACACACACACACACACACACACACACACACACACCCACCCCTCAGGTCCTTTTTGTCTCATTATATAAGCTGCTTGAAAAGGGCTTTTCTGACAGACTTCACATGAGGAGAAAAGACTAATGAGGGTCCTTCTCTGTCTAATAAGACATCCGCGAATTCAAGAGTCTGCTCTACGTTGAACCTTTGCAACTTGTTACATTGATTAATAGAGTTGCAGACCAGTGAAGCATCAATTTTTCATGGGCTTTAGATTTCTTAAGGTTCATTTTTCACAACCCTTAAAGTGTGCTACAACCTGACATGGTATTTCCTTCATTTTCTTTGAGATTTCCTAAGCCTGGATGTGGGCAAGTGAACACCACCACCTCAATTGCCCTTGACAATTATACTTGGAGGTGCACAAAACCATTTAAACAATGGACCATTGTTTAAATACTACAAGCCTTCATTGGGCTGGGCTGCGATTATGCTACAACAACCCTGTAAGGTCATCAGGATAATACGCATGAATCACTTTATAGGGTCCTGTTATATAGATACACCACGATAGTTGTACGAGTCCATTCTAGGATACAGTTCCAGTAATGAGAGTTCTGTACAAAAGGAACTTAAAATATAAACATTGTATAAAGCAGCGGTCCCCAACCTTTTTGTTACCAGGGACCAGCCTCGTGAAAGATAATCCCTCCACGGACTGGCTAACGTCACGTGGGAGGGCGGGGTGAGTGACGTCACTTCTGGAACGTCACTCGCCCCGCCCCCGAGTGACGTCACGGGGGTGTGCGGCCCCCCTCCCACAGGGCATAGAGCGGGGGGATGGTCTCGGGACGACCTAAGCGCACCACATTCACTGTGCATATTGCATTCCATCCAACATAAACCAGTGACCTTCCTGCTGACGAGCTCCACCAGACAATTCCAAGGTAGAAAAAACACGTAACGAAAACCAGGCCCCCCCCTTCCGAACGATCATGCATCACAGCCCAAATCTCTCCCCCCCCACACACACACACACGCAACCGCCAAACGCAACCAAAACACTCCAACAGAGTTTCAAATACAGGAGCTTGAGATCCACGAGCTAGAACGACCCAAACACATCTCTCATACATGTGCAAAGAACTTCCACGACCGAGGACGACCACCCCCGATCTCCCCTCCCCCGCGCTTCCCAGTCACTCAGCACTGCCCCCCCAGCCCAGCCCCACAACACCAAACAAATTTCAAAAAGAAAGAAACATGCCCCACAAGCCAATGTCCACTCCAACGCTCCCTCCCCCCTCCTCCCCCTCTCCATCACCTCCCGTCTCCAGGTGCACGATACCTCTCTCTCCCTCTGCCCTCCACTGTACTTGTTTTCGGGCGCACAGCATGCACGCGCTCTCTCTGGTTCCCGCTGCCCTCTTTTCGCTCCCCCCCCTCTGCCTCCACCGGCATGAGCCCTCTCTCTGCTTCTACCGCTAAGCCCCCAGAAGTCCCTGCATCCACAACAGGAGCCTCAGAAGAGGTCTGCCAAAATCCCTGCCCAAAATGCCCAAGATAAGCCTGCAAAACCTCCGTAAAAACATAGGGCCTGCACCCGCATGGACCACAAATCGCGCGCCTGAATGCCCACAATAGACAGAACTGCTCCCAGAGCACTCCGAAGCCTCGCGGCCTAGCTCCCAACAGGCCACGGACCGGCCCACAACGCGGGGGTTGGGGACCCCTGGTATAAAGGACTGCGATGATGGTCTGGTTTCTGACCACCATATAGTGGTAGGAAGCGAGACACACACCTCAAGGGTCATGCTTTCCATGCAAGGGAAGCCTGAGGCGTGCCACTGCAACGTCCTGGCTGTTGTTGCTATATCCGAGCCTGACCCCAGGAAAGGGAGTAGAACTGCTCCCTTTCAAGCCTTACCTCCTCCTTGAGGTTAACCATCAACATAGGCATCCCTCAGCACTGAAGCATGTTGCTAGAGGCAACAACTGACCTGACTATCTTCTACTCATACACATGCCCAATCCACGCCCTTGCAGCACATGGGCAAAAGCTGTTTATTGAAGACCAGGAGGCAGTAGTTCAGAGTTCTTGTCGTACAGTTAGAAAAAATTGATAAGAGGACAAGACAGGCTCTTGAACTTACCGTAGAGACAAAGTAAAAAATAAAATAAAATCCAAAATAAAATCTGAGTGGTTCCTGCACTAAGATTCACAAATGTGCATTGACGATCTATGTTCACCTGCTAGGCTGAAAGGGTGTGACAGTTTGAGCAATAGCCTTGCACTTGCTAGAACAAAATGTGCCACCGCTTAAACCAACCTCGCCTTTTTATGAAGCGTTGAGGGGCTGGGTTTCTACTTTTTGCACTGGCTAGTCTGGAGGGGGAAAAAAACCTAGCGTAGCGTAAACCTGGGCCTTCCCCAAATCACGGTCAGTTCAGTGGATGGAGCCCAATGAGCAGGTGGTTCCCAGTGGAGTGTCTCCGATGTCATCCTGGCCCTTTACTCAGAAGGGGTAAAAGTGTGAGATAGTTGGCATTTCATTGATTGGCAGTTACCCTGGGTTTTCTGGCCTGAACAGGGGGTGTGAGAATTACAGAATTCACAGTGGTGGTACTGCAAATGCAGCCTGAACCAGGCCAGCTCCATCTTAAACACACAAAATGTCTTCACCAAAGGGTGAATGGTTTGCCACAGACGACAAGAAGAGATACAAATTCCCAGAAACTTTTAAAAACTACTCTATTGTGCGACTTTTGACAACCTTTTAAGGACATAATCATGGTCAAGACAATAGGTTTGGGTACCAGAAATATTCCCATAGAAAGAGGAAAGGGGGGTGGAGGGAGGGGAATTAATGCAAGACAATACATACATTGTATGACGACACCTGCTCAGCCAGTCTCTTGTCTCTCTCTGACAGTAGAATTTCTGTATCACCCTTACTGATCGACTTCTTTGCATCTTGCGTTTCCTGATGAATAGGAAAAGATTGATTGATTAACTTGCACAAAAGGAAATTTATATTTAATATCAGAAGAGAGCAAGCAACAATCATGAATTGGATTAAGTGTACGCATCAGAGAATAGATAAGTTCTGCTTCTTGTGGCAGAAGATAATTGGCCATACTCTATAGAGAGATGTCGACTGCACTATATTTACAAACATCTGGTATTATTTCTGACATATCCCATAACAGCAGCTGTGTTACAGTCTGATCCTGTGACTATAATGTGAGCAGGGGACTTATCCCACAATGACTACTGTGGCACTCCATGAAAGGCAAGGAGGGCAAAATCAGACAGGTCTAAAAAGCAAGACAAAATAACCTTGTTCAAGCTCATCTTAAATGTTATAAGTTGGAGAACGCAACCCAAACACCTTCCTACCCTAAAAGTCCTTTGCTTGGTGCTCCTCTTGCACTGAAGTTGCAATACTCACAATCACTGCTGCCTGTGCCTGGGCAGGAAGGTCAGCATTGCAAGCCCAGATCTCAGTCATATGCTCTGCTGTGCAAGATCAGACTCAACATACAAGACAAGACCTTTGATCCAAAGTTGCATGGGTGCCTTAGTGTGGACAAGTAGCTCCCAGAATTGCATAGCTGCTTCTAATTGACTAGGGGAGCCCATGCATAAACAGGAGCTCCCATACTTTCAATGAATGTGATATGGAACCAAGTATGCATTGTGGCATGTGGTTTTGTAGGCAACAGCTTATTCCAGTGGTTCTCCAACTCCTGGGAAGATCCTTTGCTGCCCTAAGTGGCAGCGGGGCCATCCCAGGGGTAGTGACGGCGCTCCAGGATTGTGCTGCCGCCACAGCCGCAGACAAAAAGTGTATGTTTTACCTTCATTGGTGGCTGTGGAGGTACTCCGGGGTGTGTGGAGAGCCTGTGGACCCCTCTGCAGGCCTTCCCAAGCGTCGGAGCGGACCTCTGACGCAATCGTAAACCACTTCTGGTTTTGCCGTAAAACTGGTAGTGGGTCGCAATCACTTTGGAGGGCTGCTCCGACACTTGGGGAGGCCTGCGGAGGGGTCCACAGGCTCCCCACACACCCCCAGAGGCCCTCCACAGCCACCAAGGTAAAATTGATACATTTCGTCCACGGCGCCAGTGGCGCAATCCTGGACGCGCCGGCGCCGCAATCCTGGACGCGCCGGCGCCGTCACCGCGGGTTGCCACGCCCCTTAAGGGTGTATCAACCCTTTGTTCCTGGCTGGGGCGACACGACACCCCTGTTTGGGAACCTCTGGCTTATTCCATGAAACATGTTCCAAGTGATCCAGTGCAAGTATTAATTTGCTTTCCAATTCTGCTTTGGCTCATTCAATTTGAGGACATAACGAATTAAGTTTTCACTGGGTCATCTTTGGACGTGTATTTTCTCAAATGCCAACAATGGGTCTCTATTTGATGATGTATGTATGGGCATGTATGAATGAATGAAGGCTCACTTTGGCTTTCTTTTCTCTGTCAGCTGGTGTGTCAGTCCAAATGGATCTATCTCCCGATTTGTCATCAGCTCTTCTTTTGAACGTTCGTGGGCCAAGTCCAAAACCTTTGAGTTCTGGTGGAAGTTCTGTCATCCAAGATTCTCTTTTGATTGGTTTGGATCCATCCTTCAAAGAAGAAACAGAATTAGAAGCACCCATCTTTTCTTGATACCCTACAACCAACATTTTCAGGAAAAGTACAGCTGAGCTTAATAAAAATGCACACAAAAAACTAGCAAGACATTTAAAAATCAACACAAACCATGATTTAAACTTACATCATCTTGACCAAGAAGTTTCTCTTTCATTCTCCGAGATCGATATTCAATCTCTGCAGTTATGCTGGATTCGACTGGACCCTTGGAAGGCATTGGGCCAATTACGATTTCCTCCTCTTCACTACTATCCGTAGCCTCTCTCACAACACGAGATTAAAAAAACAAAACACAAATGCCATCAACCTAATCAGCAAATATGCTAGCGGAGATAATACTACATACGGTAGCACTTAAATTGCACTTGAGAATGTTCAAAGCACTTCGCATAATTCTTATGATAATGCTGGGCAAAATAGGTCAGTATTATAGTGAATGTGTAGAGAGGGCTTGAGGAAGCGATAGAGTGGCTTTCCTAAGGCCACCTAATGACTTCGCGGCAGAGGTGAGATTACCAATTCGTAGTTCCTCATGAAGGAAGGACCGAGGGCAGAGGGGCAACATGGAGGAATCCCTATCAAGGAAGGAAGGAGCGGAGGGAGCCCTGACGGCGAACGCTTTGTTAATTGGCACATTTGGGTACCAGCATCCCCTGCTCCTTGTGTGTGCCACATAAAATGAATTTTATGGTATAGATAACAATATAGATTCTGCACTGTTGATTCAAATAAGTTTCAATTTACTTTCATTTTGCATGTTTTTCAACTTAGGTTTCTGGATCCCAAGCAAGGATCTACTTCTGAGCAAAGAAAGGGAGCAATAAATGAGTGTGGCCACTTATAAAAACAAAGGAAAGCACTCTGTGACTGTCGCCCACTGGATCCTGAGCCCTGTTGACCATTTTGCCACCGGGCCAGAGGTCTACTCGGGGAAGGGGACACTCGTCCCCTTCCCTGAGTGTAAACCAGGGCAGGCCCTATCGGCCTCCTCGGATTTCTGCCAGCTAAATAGCTGGCGAAAGTCAGAGGAGGCCATGTAACAGCCTAGCCGCCCGGTGGGGGCCAGGATATGGCTGAGGCCATCCCCCTCCCCCTCCCAGGCCAGCTAGACCAATGGCCCCCCTTCCTCGCCCACCAAACACCCCTGCGCCCGCTGGATCCTGACTTACCTCATCCAACGGCCACATGGGCACTCCGGCAATGGAGCAAGGGAGGCCGGCCTCTGCGCTGGCCTCCCTTGCTCCAGAGTAGTCGCAAACGTGCTTTATGGCATGTTCGCGACTGCTGCCGGTGACTAAACTCACGTGGCGTGATCTCCAGGATTGCGCAGTGTGTGTCTCAAGTCTTGTATAAACTGATTTGATTATTAATAATGCAGCAATCACCAGCCAAGAGCTCTTCAAATCAGACTGGAATCTTGGGAAGTGCTCCACAATTACTACACACTCAATCTGTTGCATGAAGAGCCTTAGCTCAAGACTTCAGTATGTTGTGTTTTTTTCTGATCAAAATATGCCCCATAAGTAAGAAATGGCACTCTGACTTTTCGTGTTAGGTTTTCTTTGTTTTTAAATACACACCTGGGTTATGAACTGAGATGACATAGAAGGTCTTGTGTTTTCTTCAGCATCTTCTGATTGTTTCTCAAAGCCAGGTGGTAAAGCAGGGCCTATAATAGGCCTCAAGGAGAAAGAAATTCAATATATTCTAGTTAGAAAAAAAAAATCATCCTGCAAAACAAGCAGCAGTTATTTGATGTTGTAAGTTGCAAATACTGTACATTTTCCTAATAGTTCTAGAAGCATTTTTTCTTGGATTTTTATTCGTTAACAAGTTAAGAGTTCCGTTGCAGTGGTGGCTCATGCCTAGGCTTACCATAGTCCCAGAATCGAGCGCCGCCGCAGCCTGCAAAAGACACGAGCCTCTCCCAGAAGTGCACCACGGCAGGCCAATGCAAGCCGCGGCTTCCAGCACTTCCAGTAAACGAGACGACCGTGTTGGTCCGCCGTGGTGCATCCTTGGGAGAGGCTCGTGTCTTTTGCAGGCCGCGGCGGCGCTCGATTCCAGGACTATGGTAAGCCTACTCATGCCCCACACCTGCAAGCAGTTATAATCCCTCAAAGCTCCATGCCTTTTTCAACGCACCTGCCTATCCAAGCCCCAAATTCCTCTCACTTGTGCAATCAGCCATTCTCTTTCTGTTACCAGATATATCCTACAAACCACACCATGGAATGACAACATACATAAGAATCATCTGTCAGCCTGTTTTCAACACCTCGTTGATGTTGGGCACAGATGTTGGGCTTTACCAGCTCAGACTGAATTGTGGATACTGTCATGGCATCTTTGGGCTTCATTTGGAGACGACTTGCCACAGCATTAACCTGATGCATACGTCTGCCATACTGAAGACAGGCTTGGTCTCTGAGCAGGTTCTTGTTTTGAGGGAAGCTACCATTCCTCTAAAATAGCCTCAGACATATTATCTATAAATAGTAAAGATCAAGGAAATAATGGGTCAGTTGGAATCAACAAAGGGATGCTGGAAAGAATTAATGAGTCACCAACCTGTCAATATTGGAGACAATGTGACACAAGAGGGCAATGAAGACAATGACCAGAAGAAGCAGAACGTTGTGTGGTCTTGTAGGTTATCTCCCTGCCCTAAGGAAGTTCAATTGTTAACTAAAAACATCCAATATTATGGAGGACAAGAAGAAGAAACTACAGGGGGCTCCAGTATCTGCAGATTAGGTATCCACAGACTCGCTTATCCGAGGATCTAGGGTCCGTAGCCCCCACCTTTATTTCTTTAGTGCTAGCACCAAACCAGCACAGGTCTTGCTTAAACAGAATGCTATAAGTCGCAGTGTGCTGCTTATAGCACAGAGCCTGAATGATTCTACCAAGCAGTCTTGGTGCTAGAGAGGCTCTGGACGTTAACAGGAAGTGGAAACTGCTTCCTGGTAACGTCCAGAGACTCTCTACCATCGAGGCTGCTTGCAAGAATCATTCAGGTTCTGAGCTATAAGCAGCATGCTTGGCATCAGTGCTAAAGAAAAAAAAGTAAGGGCTGCATATTAGGACTTATACTCCCATCACAGAATACATTTCTGTTATGAGAAGTCAGAAGATTTTTAGTTATTTTGTTTAGAGTGTTGCATGGCCATTTTATCTACAAATCAGTTTTATCCCCATTAAAATGCCCCCCATTACAAAGAGTTCTCTGTAAAATGGAACTATGTGCACTTAACGAGATAATCTTCCTGTATTGATTGAACAGAAATGCTAGAGAGAAGTATTTTTGTAGGTATATATTCATTTTAAAATGTATAACCAAACTCATTCCATCAAGTTAGGGCAGGTAAAGAAAATGAACTCTAGCAAAACAGAAAGTTTGTTTAGCATCTCAAGATCTACTTTCCTTATTTCCAGTAGGCCATTTTTCTTGTGTTCAAATTCTAACAACCAAACTATTGATTATTATTATTATTAAGCTTTTTTTGTAATTTGAGGTGGAATCCATAAGGTATTACCAAGGTAACATTCAGGAGCTCCTCTATTCAGAATCAAAAAACTGTTAGATTTATATTCCTTATAACCTCCTATTCTACATATGAAATTGCTGTTCTGCATATAAAGGATATTAATATCCCTAGTCTTCTCAATAAGAATTAATAACTCAAGGTTTATTTAAAAAAATCAATTCCAGAGTAGGAATATGGAAAAGAAAACACCCCACAATCCTGAAAACACTTTTTCTATTGACCTGGCAAACACACAAGGGGCATCCATTATTGTAGAATAAGAAGCCTAGCTCTCTACAACAGCAGCTACTCTTGATAAAATAAGAAGCACCTGCTGCTTTATAAAGCATCACCTCCCTCTAGCTGCTGAAAGCAAAAAACAGCTTTTTCCACCTCTTTTACCACCATAATCTTTCTGTTTGTAAAATATAAATGATTTCTAAATAGCAGTTCCACTTTTTCTTTCCATGGTTCTTCAAATGCATTTGTATAATACCTACCAGATGGGGCCACTATGTGGTAATAAATTATAAGGCGTACCTGAAAAAGCAAGGGTGGCAGAACAAAGTCTGCTCAGAGACTTTCCACACTAAACTATTCTGGAATGAGCGTTTTGTATTCATAAGCAAGAATAGATTAGCTAGCGCTATCACCAAGAGCTATCATCACACCATTCTTTTCTTTATACCCAGGAGTGTAGGGGCCCCTGGGGGTCACAAGTGTGAGATGGCCCTCAGAAGAGCTTCCATTTGTGTTTGGGAGCTACTTCCGTTTTTGTGCGAAAACCAGAAGTAGCTTCTGAGCATGATTGGAAGCTCTTTTGAGGTGTAGGGGGTCTGTAGAGGGAGGCGCGCCCCCCCAGCCCTCGGAGGGCCAGCACGACCCTAGTAAGTGAAAAAGCCTTTTTCCGCAGTGGCAGGACCCCCAAAGTACCGTCGCCGCAGAGTTCGCAATGACTTTCAGGCTTCCCTACTCGCCTGTAAAAGTTTGAGAACCACTGTCTTAGCCTAACCTACCTCACAGGGTTGTTGTGAGGACAAAAGGAACTATGTACTCCACCTCCTTGGAGGAATGGCGGTATTAAAATGTGAAAAGTAAATAAAATAAATTATTTTGATTAGAACTGCCTCCTCCCGCATGAACCGATCAAAACTGCATTCACCAGAGGCTCTGCTTCACATCCCATTGCTGTTAGAGAGTCATCATTTGTGGGCACACAGTATTCTCCGTGGCGGCCATCCCAGCTGTGTACTCCCCCACCAAAAAACACACACACACAACACTGCCTGTTTTTAAGCATTTCTAGTGCGTCTGGTCTTCTCCAGAGTATGTTTTAGTGATCTGTTTTACTCTAGTACGGTAGTTGTTTCTCTTAGGTCACACTGTGTTGTGTTTTTGGTTCACCGATTGTCTGAATTGTGGTTTTAAAATGTTTTTAGATATGGGAGAGGGTTGCAAGCTACTCTGGTGTGGTCCCTTAGATCATGGGACCAAAAGGTAGCACAATATAAAAAAAAAAAAAAACAGGATTGTTCGCTGCTACTTTATCGTTTGGGGAATACTGTAATTTGTCTTGCACACAATAGTAGAAAACCTTTGGGAGTCAAGTGTTGTCAGTTGAGATGTGACAGATAAGGGGGATAAAATGGAAACAAAGAAGAAATAGTAAGACCAGGATTTTAGAAGAAGGTGAGCCTTTACGAAAAAGAGTAAAGGCTGAAATGGTTAAAGATTATGTAATTAATGTAACAAGAACTGTTATAGTTACTGGTAGTCTAAACAGCATCATACTTTGTATCTTAGTTGTTTTAATCCAAGACTCATGTTGCCGAGATACCAATAAAATATATTACTCTCAGAGATTTGTAGATGTTAACTTTTTTTAAAAAGGACAAATTGTTACTTTTTTGAAAAATCCCTGACAAAGTATACTGTCACCCTCTCACACTTAATATCCACCTACTGCAAAAAAGACAGAGACTGAACAATATATATTTTTAAAAAGATAGGATCATACTGGCTGACTTGGTGAAGTTCAAGACCGCCTACTCAGAGCTGCAGTTAAAAAAAAATATTAATTCTGAGTGGTTGCAGTGGACATATGAAGAGGTAACTTGTACCAGCAAGAATCAATCAAGTACCCTACTTGAAATAAGTACCTTGGTAAGATAGGCAGCAGTAGCAAAGTGGATGGCTGTTACTTCATTTGCCATAATGCATATCTTCTATGATGAATCAGCTATGACCTCAATATACCCACAAAAAGATAGCCCTCATATAAGTCAATGCTGTCATGGAAGAATCTGTGAGTTGGTTTCAAATATATTTTACTGAACTGTGTAGTGGTTCCGGAGTTGGACCTGGAAGATACAGATTCAAATCCCTGCTCAACCATGAAGCTTTCCGAGTTTCTTTTTTAAACCCAGCACAGCAGTACTTTGGCTGACTGGGTTATCAGGTTGTTTCGAAAGGACATGAACCAACCACCTCAGTGATAGGTTAATGCAGATAGGGATTGGGGAGAAGAGCCTGAATTGCCAATAATGGACCTCTGCAAAACGCACAATGAGGAATACTTTTTCCAGTGCTTGAAGGATGGATTCCGGGCCTTCAGTAAGCTTGCCCAGATCCTGCTTCAATTTATGGGAAATGCCAAATTATATAATCCTGAAGCCAATTAGGACTAGAGAATGTGGAATCAGTATTCTTCCTGCTGAGTATAAATTCAGGTTTTACAAAAAGTATTTTAGAAATAAAGGAATGGCTGTGTTGAACTCTTGAAATACTTGAGTGGGAAAATGTAGGACAAGCTTGGTAGGCAGAGCTTATTCGTTTATTCAGGAAATGTAATGCTACTCATTTTCTGAAGTCCTGCTTGGTGTGTATTGCTTAGAGTACCAGCACTTGAGGACATCAGCCTTCCCTTTCCAAGAATGAAAACAGGACACTCTCTTCTTTGTGAACATATACTTATGAGGATATTGGTTTGGGAAAACACAAATGTGTGAATGTAACGGCCCAATCCTATGCTGGAATTCACCAGCGGAACGAGCAGTGGCGTACCTAGGGGGTGCAGGTGACAGAACGGCCACACTGGCGGCGAAAAAGACTGAAAGAAAAAAGAACCGCGGCTCTTGGCTGCTCCTGCGGGCGGTGGCGTAAAATGATGCCCCCCCCCAGTATGATTTTGTGCTGCTGGGCACCTTTTCCGGGGGCAGCCAGTGACATCACTTCCAGGTATGATGGCACAGGGGGTGTCACTGTGTGCTACGTCCCCCCCCAGCTACGCCACTGGGAACGAGCATGTGTGCTGTCGCAAATGTGCCATAAGGCATGTTGCGGCAACACGGAGGCTTGTGGCACCAGCAGAAAGGCTCCCCCTGGGCTGCGGAGGGGCTGGTGGAACGGGGGTGGGGAGGAGGGCAGATCAGGCCCAGGAGGGAAGTGGGCTTGGCGGAGGAGGCCTCCGCCGAATCCTATCCCACTTCCTGGGCTTGAAAGCACAACACGGAGCTGCCCGGATTTGTGCCAGCCATTTAGCTGGCACAGATCCAAGTAGCCCCATAGAGGCTGCTGGGGCTTGACACAGTGTAAGGGGACGAATGTTCCCTTACCTCAAGGAGACCTCCAGCCCTGCGGTGGATACAGCAGAGCCTGCCCCAGTGCCGCTGCATCCCAGCGCAGGACTTTACGTAGGATTGCGCCGTATGAGTACTGGAATAGAAATGGTACATGAGGACAGAATCATCTCAGATTTTACAGAAGGAGCTAATCATGTGGAAGTATTTGAAAAATTGCACCTTACTAATTTTACTTCCTCTGCAGTATTTAACCAGGCCTTTTAATTCTCAGGAGAGTAATGCTGTCTGGGTCAGGTTGCCCAGGAAGCAGGGCAGGTTAAATTAACCTGAATATAATTTGTACAAGAAGCTCCCTCTTAGTTTTGGATCATGACTGCAGCAGTTGCCCACTTTCCTACACAGACACAATTCTGAATTATTTATTTATTTTATTTTTATTTGAAGAATTTATATCCCGCCTTTTCCTATGCCGAAGGTAAATGCCCAAGGCGGCTTACAACAAAGATTAAAATACGTAATTTAAAATAATTTAAAATACATAAAATAAGTTTAAACAATACATAACCATACATAAACAAGTTTAAAAAACAATAAAATCCACTGGGGGGGCGACAGTATGGAGCAGAGAAGCAGCATGGCAGAGCATCTTGAGATACAGGAGGCAGACCACAACCTATCACCCAAACGCTAGACGAAACAAAAACGTTTTGAGCCCTCGCCGAAAAGTCATGAGGGAGGGGGTGGTTCTCAGATCCCCTGGCAGGGAATTCAACAGTTGTGGCGCCACAACAGAGAAGGCTCGCCCATGTGTTGCCACTCCCCTAACTTGTGATAGGGGTGGCACTCGCAGGAGAGCCCCCTCAGATGACATAAGAGAGCGGGCCGGAATGTATGGGAGAAGGCGGTCTCTCAGATATCCTGGGCCTGAACCATGAAGGGCTTTAAAGGTCATTACCAGCACCTTGAATTGGGTCCGAAAGTGAATGGGCAGCCAGTGCAGCCGCTGAAGCAGTGGTTCAACAGAGTCAAACTGCATAGCTCCAGTGACCACCCGGGCCGCCGCATTCTGCACTAATTGCAGCTTCCGAACCGTCTTCAAGGGCAGCCCCACGTAGAGCGCATTACAGTAATCCAGTCTTGAAGTCACTAAGGCGTGGACCACCGTGGTCAGGTCCGAACGACTCAAGTACGGCCGCAGCTGGCGCACCAGCCGACGCTGGGCAAACACACCCCTGGCCACAGCCGCCACCTGGCTTTCCAAGGAGAGCTGTGAATCCAGAAGTACTCCCAAGCTGCGTACCCGTTCCTGCAGGGGGAGTGCAACCCCATTCAGAACGGGCAGGTGACTCAGTACCTGCATCGAAATTTTCCTGACCAGTAGGACCTCTGTCTTTTCTGGATTCAATCTCAACCTATTAGCCCTCATCCAGCCCCCAACCGCCTCCAGACAGCGCTCCAGGACTTCCACAGCCTCCCTGGAGCAAGATGGCAAGGAGAGATAGAGCTGCGTGTCATCAGCATATTGGTGACACCCAACTCCAAATCCCCAGATGATCTCTCTCAACGGTTTCATGTAGATGTTAAAAAGCATGGGAGACAGAATAGAACCTTGTGGCACCCCACACTGTAAAGGGCAGGGCGCCGAACAGGCGTCTCCCAGCATCACCATCTGGGACCTGTCAGCCAAGTAGGAACGGAACCACTGCAATGCAGTGCCCCCTAGTCCCAACTCGGCCAGCCGACCCAGAAGGATACCATGGTCGATGGTATCGAATTAAAGCTGAGAAAAGCAGACAGAGAAGAAAAAATGATAGTTAGAATCCATAGGTGGGATATCCCTACGAAATCTTACACTGAAGACTTCTCTAGTATACAGTCTAAAACTGCAATCCTATGCACACTTCCCTGGGAGCAAGCCCCATGAAACACAATGGGACTTTCTTCAGAGTAAATACAGTATGTACAGGATTGTGCTGCAAGAACAGTAAATATATCCCAAGCTTGCCACTCAAACTATAAACAAGATGACTGCAGAAAACAGATTATGATCCACTGGCCAATTTCTGATGGACCATCTCATGCCTGCTGGGGAGTCTATGCTGCACTAGAGGTCTGCCACAGCAAGAGTGCATACTCAGAATCACTTAGCACGCATCAATTGTACCCTAGCTGTTAAGAGATCTTGATACATACTGTTGCTTTTTCAGTCTAAAATAGACAGACCATGAGGGCTCTAGTTAAAAAAAAAAAAGTAGACCACACAAAACCAAAGTCAGTCCACCCTGTTGTAGATTCTGCATATCTGTGGCAATATCCCACCTATGAAACGAAGCTTCTGCTGAGGCAGAGAAATTAATGTAATAATGTTTAATGAAATGGCTGTCTAAGTGCACACCATCTGCACACATGCTCCAGAGCGCTACTGAGGCTAAGGGATACAGGAATGACTGCTCCCATCTCTAAATGGCTTGTGGCCTACTTTCTCTGAATGTGCTTGGATACTTTCTCTCCCAAGGAAGCAGGACTGAAGAACACAGTGACAGAGGGACTGCCTAACTATGAAATTCTTCAGGAACACATGAGGGATGCTCTCCAGATATCCAAGCAATGCCACCACTCCTTACTTGGACAGACCGGCAGGCTCTCATTTACTCAATCCATTTTGGCAGCCTATAACACCACTCAGTTTCCTTGTGAAAAAACACAGAGCTCTGAGCAGTTGTTTCTGAGCTAGAAGCTCTGTCTCTGGATAGGTCTCCAGATAGGAGCTCTGTCAGTACTTTGGACTGATGTCACCATCTCCAAAAGAAAAGCTTGAGGGTTACACCCTCAACCACACCTCCATTTGAATTACCTGTCTGGAGATTCATCTTGCTTTTTAAAGCCAGGAGGAAGAGCAGGTCCAAAGAATCCATCATCATCATCATCATCTTCCTGATATCTTCTCCGCTTTCTATAAATACAATGATGGAGCTTAATAATTATCAAGATAAGGATAGAAATTACGTACACTTGAAAGGAAAAACAACCTGGAAATTGTATCTTACTTATGCTCCCTGTGTGTCCCTCTATCTCCATGACAGCAGTACTTAAAACTCTCTGTTCAGAGCAATTAAAAATCCCATAACGCAAGCAAGATACCTATATGGAAGACCTTATATAGGCCCAAAGAGTGTCAAAACCAACTTTATAAGCACTGACAAATTTTGGATGGCCTTGGTAACCAGTCAGAAGTTGTGCTCAGCACCAAACCTACCCCTGTCCTGTGGGAAAAGGGAGCGAACTTGTCTGTAGCATCTCACTGTACTTTAGATGTACACTGAGGCCCAGCATGATTTGGGGGGCAAGTTTTCGCTCTCCTCCCCAGCTTTGAGAGAGGAGGAAAGGGCCTTTCCCTGTTACAGAAAGTATGGAAGTGACTTGGAAACAGCAAGGCATCTTCATTGCTTTCCAATCTTCTCTGTGGTTCCATGCGAGTTTCCATCCTTCTCCAGGCTCTGAAGGGCAGAGGGGGCCCTAGCCAGAAGAAAAAGAATGCACTTGGCAGCGATGAGCATATTTATGGGCCACTATGGATCCATATTAGCCTAGTCATTTTATGGAAACACAATGGTAAACCTTACACCAATAGTATGAAAAATTATACTTTGTTTTTTATATAATCAAAAAGATACCCTGATCAACATACCCCAAATCAGTGGTTCCCAAACATTTTCCTGCTGCGACCCACCTCATCCTCCCGTGGTGGGTTGCAACCCAATGCTCAATGTTGAGCCACAAAGCACTTCTGGGAACCTCTGGAGGTCGCTTCTGGGTCATGCTGGAAGCGACTGGAAGTCACGGAAGCAAACAGAAGTTGCATTCGTGAAACCAGAAGAGGCTTCCTGTTGCATTCTCAATAGGATCACAGTGGGGAATAAGAGAGAAGACAATATCTTAAATTATTTGGGCCCAAAGTTCTTATGGTTTTATAGGTCAAAATCACCATCATGATTTATGCCTGGAAAGTGATAGTTGTCATGAAGTCAGAAGGTTGCTTAAGACATTGCCTTTGGTACGTATGCTGAAGTCTTTCAAAACAATATATGTGGGAGCCTTCATCACTACCTACAAAACCAATCTGATAAGCAGGGCAGGGACACAGGTAGAATCCCCAGGGTTTCTACTACCAGGAACACATAATCTGTGTTGCACACGAGAGAACTACTAGCATACAATGAGAAATTAATTAAAAATTGTACATCAAATCTCTATATAATTCGTTGTCCTGGCCTTGCCTCCTTGCAAACAGTATCTCTGTTGGGAGTGATTGGATCACCATCATAGCAGAATTATCTATCGTCAAAAAGAGACACCCAGAACAATGGGTCATGCAGAAACTCATGGGTCTCTCTAAGGATAGAGTTCCTATTAAAAAAGTGTGCTTCAACCATGGAAACACTGAACATCTTCTGAATGCCAGAATAACTTTATCTTATCATAAGTCTGTTTATGTACTTACTTCCGGGTTCCACAACCGGCGCCAGCGGAGGGGTGTGTGTGGCGTTCCCGGTAGGTTTGGGAACCGCTGCCCTACACAGTTCAGACCCGGGGTATCTCAAGGACTGCCTGCTGCCATCAGATTCTTCCTGCCCATAAAGATCTTCAGGGCAGCAGGCTCTTCTCCATGTGCTACTGCTTGCTGAGGCTCAGCTGTCATGCATGCAGGACAAGGCCTTCTTCATGCTGGCCTCCAGGGTGCAAAATTCCTTTCCACAGGTGGTTCGTGCTACTCCCTTTCTCCTGGCCTTTCAATAGGCCTTGAGAACCCATTGGGTATATAATTAGTGCTGGTTTCTGTCTGTCTTTGATTTGTATTTTATGTTTTTAAATAATTTTAATTGTTTTTGTTATTATTGTAAGCCATTTAAGACAATTTCAAGAAGGCGAGATAGGAATTAAAAATATATAATAAAATGTTGTACAGACTGTCCAGTTTAAACCAGCACCTGCCTCTGGATGATCATTATGAGTCTCTTGACTTAGCCAGATCTTGCTAGTACACAAAATGCTAAGTCAAGAGGCTTAAAATCATCATCCAGCTTTTTAAAGATGCTGAACTGAGGCTGTTTTAGAAACCATGACATTTGAAAAAACACACAAGGCAGGGTTCATGGAACTTGCCATTTGGTTACTGACCATTTCAAAAATAGCATATCCTCTTATCAGGTCTCCCTCTGCTATCCCTGGTGTCTCAGGAAGCAGTGCTGAAGAAGACAACCTCTGCTTAAATTCTTGAAAAGCTACTGCTGCCCATTTAAGAAGACAGTTGGGCAGACCAACAGTTTGATTAATTGTAAGACAAATTCATATGTTCATGTCAGTCTACTAACCTGGGTGTTGGACTTGAATCTTGGTCATCTTCAGAGTCCGAATCCACTTCTCCAGGTGCATGAGGAGAGGTGCGTTCTTGGTCACCACCACATCCTTCTGGGTTACTTTTGTAGCCAGGAGGCAACGCTGGCCCTGTAGCCACACATAAAGCCTTGTATCACTGAAAACTTCATGTGCTTAACATTTTCCCATTTGTGTTTGGTCAATTAGCATAACTGAAACATGACAGTTTATTAGGATCAACAGAACTATCAGAAAACAACAAGTTTGACACGTATAGAACAAGAAGCTTGGCTACAGCAGAATCAGCATGGCTTCTGTAATTTGCCTCACAAATCTTTTAGAATGCTTTGAAAAGGTCAACAGGCATGTGGATGAACCTGTTGATATTATATCTGGACTTTTAGAAGGTGTTTGACATAGTCCTCACCAGAGGCTCCTGATAAAGCTCCAGTCAGGGCAGGTCCTCTTATAAATTATAAACTGGTTGAAGACCAGGAAACAGAATGGGTGTAAATGGGCAATTTTCACAATGGAGAGAGGTGAAAAGCGGTGTGCCCCAAGGATCGGTCTTGGGATCAGTACTTTTCAGTTTGTTCACAAATGACTTGGAGTTGGGGATAAGCAGTGAAGTGACCAAGTTTGTGGCATTTTTTCTGGGTGAGAATGATATCTCTAAACTGGGGGAACGGGCAGTAAAAATGGCGGATGTGCTCTAATGTAAGGAAGTGTAACGTGATACACATTGGGGCAAGAAATCAACATTTCAGATATACGCAGATGGGTTCTGAGCTGTTTGTGACTGTGAGCTGATTGAGCTGTCTGTGTCCATTCCTGCTGCAGATGGGTGGATAGCTCAATGGAAGTGTTGACACAGTGTGCAGCGGCTGTAAAGAAGGTCAATTCCATGCTTGGGATAATTAAAAATGGGCTTGAGAATAAAACAGTCAATATTATTGTGCCATTGTACAAATCAATGGTAAGGCCACATCTGGAGTATTGTGTCCAGTTCTGGTCACCACATCTCAAAAAGGATAGTGGAACTGGAAAAGGTGCAGAAGAGAGCAACAAAAATGATTAGTGGGTTGTGGCACCTCGCTTACGAGGAAAGGCTACAGCATTTGGGGCTCTTCAGAATAGAAAGAAGGCACCCAAGGGGGCCCATGATTCAGACATATAAAATTATGTATAGGATAGAGTGAAGTTCTTTTCTGAAGGGGCATAATGAAGGGACATTCACTAAAATTGGCTAGCAGAACAGACAAAAAGAAATATTTCTTTATCTAGTACATAATTTAATCTGTGAAACTCCTTGCCACAGGATGCTGTGATGGCACCAGACCTAGATGCTTTTTAAAAGGTATTGGACAGATTTTTGGAAAAAAAGTCCACCACAGGTTATGAGCCATGACGACTAGATGCAACCTCTGAATTTTAGAGGTAGCTTATCTCTGAATGCCAGATGCAAGAGAGAAGCAACAGGATACAGATGTTTGAGTGTTCCCAGAAGTTTCTGGTGGGCCACTGTGAGACACAGAAAGCTGGACTAGATGGGTCCTTAGTCAGTCCGATCCAGCAGGGCTCTTCTTATGTTCCAAATTCACTAGAACTCTTATTCAGGCTGCAAATTAAGTCTTTTTGGGTTTTTTTTTTAAATTAGTGCTTAACATCCAGCCTGAGTTCAGGCATACATACTCAAAAGTATGTTCACTACTTCATAATGCTTCAGTTCAGTGGGTCCTAACAATAAGAATACGCTACTGTTCGGCATTATTTTCTAATGGATTAAAATTCTTGTGCACTTAAGCAACTTTTCTGTGAGGATAAAAAGGCAGAACTACCTATGTTACCGTGACCCTCTCTGAAGGAGGGCGGGATAACAGTGCAATAAACAAACATTGCATACGACTTTCGCCCGCCGCGTATAGAGCAGGCTGGGGCGAGCGAGTCTAATACCATTTTGCAATGGAACCCTCTCTCCTTAGCATCGTTTCCTGATGCCCACTTCCGGCCGCCTCGCGGGTAAGAATAACCCGCTCAACCATCTCTCCTCAGAAGACAGAGAGAAAGAGGCGGGGCGTTGCAAGACCTCACCCCAACCTCCGCGCGACCATCGGCCGGCCCGTAGACTTCTCTCCTCACCCTCGCTGATGTCGCCATCGGGGTCCGCTTCAGGGGCGGAGCGAGCGAAATGCGGAGGCAGCGCAGGCCCGATCAAGTCTCTTGACGACATGGCACGCGGAAGGGTGTGAGGAAGGAACCACTTCCGGCGCTTACAGATTGTGTCACCGAACGGGAGGGCGGGACTTTGTTTCCTTTTCCGGAGGCCATTCCCGCCGCTATTGGTTGCTGTGTAGGAGACGTAGATTCTGGTGGGCAAGCAAGTTATTTCCACGTGCGCGTGGTTAGTACTGCTGAGGCCATGGATCTGTCTACCTGGTACCTGCCGCCGCCGCCGCCGCCACCGCCGCCTTTCCCTGACTGGAGCTCCCAAGGATATTGGCCCCCGATGCCTGTCGGGTCCTGGCAGTGGCCTCCGCCTCCTCCTCCTCCTTCGTTTCAGACGCGCCCGCCAGGTAGGTCACTCACACCGACGACCATCCCCTTCTCTGGTCGCCCCCGGAGCCCCGTCCCGTTCCCCCCATTTCAGTCTCCAGCTTCTTCCTATAAGTTAGCTCGGAATCAGGCAAGCCACTCTCTCGGAGCCTCAACTCCCCACCTGCAATCTGTCTCACTAACTTACCTTGCAGGGTTGTTGTAAGGACAACGTCAAACTAATACATGTGAAGCACTTTGCACACTCAGGAAATACAACAGACGTGCTAAGTATTATAATTGCAATAAATGATCTGTGTCACACGTGTCACCTGTTTACATGGAATTCCTAATTTACATTGTGCTATCACGTGGTTCTTTCCCATGACAACCCCACCACGCCTTCAGTACGGTACTGATGCTGATATTATGGGAAGTAAGTAACCATGGGGTCTGCCAATTGAATTGTCCACGTTTCCAATTTGTAGCCCAGCCATCATACTAATTCATCACTTTATCTTAATGGAAGAGGAAATATTCGTAAATAAATGGTAGTTTACAGCAGCACAGTGAGTTATAGCTGTTCAGTGAATCTCAATTTTACCATAATTAGGGTTATCATGTTTTGCTCTGGAAACTTTTGACATTATTTGATTTGCAGTATAAACAAAAGAGTGTGTATTTTGGTCGCCACCACATGTTCGAGCACCTTGCTCAAAGATGGGAGATGGTAATTACCCAGTATAGTGGGACCCAGAGAGATAGGGCTTCTTCACTTGAGGGTATACCACCAGCATATTAAGGTAAAGTGGCAGCACACCCTCCACCAATGATGAATTTATTGCTTTCTTTGCCCACTTGTTCAGTTGTCCCTGTCCTCCTGTGCAGAACTTATAAGTAGAGATGGGAGAACATGGTTTTATTTTATTTTGCAGATTTTGGTATTTAACTGAAATGAAGTAGCAAAAAGCAGTGTTATGTGTTTTTATTCCTTTCCAACCATTTTTATCAATTGTAGCTGCTTTAAAAAGTATACTAGGTAGGTGGTATAGGTTGTACAGTTTCAGGAGATGAAGAATGATGCAAAAATTGCATGGTTTTATTTTATTATGTTTGTGCAGATTTTTTTTTAGCAGAAGGTGGTGTTTTTTATTTCATTATCACCATTTTTTCCTGTCCCTACTTAGAAGTCGGGAAGAACAAGGTTTGAGAATGAAGTAAGCTGAAGGCTACAGAGTTAAGTTCATTGGGTGTTGGGTTTATCACCAGGGAGATGGAGAGAAAACTGCAAGTCTCTCTTTTTCTTGGTGCTCTCACTTCTCTCTTGCCCCAGCACCAGAAGGGCAGGTGGCACAACCCTGGATGGTGGTGGTAGTGCTGCAGATCCATGAAATACCCCAGGAGAAATGGCAAGATATGCAACATGAAATGACCATAACATTTCTAGTTTAATCATGACAATTCATCTGTTTGAAGAGATTACAGCTATCATCTAGTGATATGCAAGAGAAAACTATAAAGTAACGTTGTTCTGCTTTCTCTTTGGATCAATAGTCTCTTGTCCCCAATTAATACAGTTTAGAGTGGGGGAATCTTGAGCTTCACTTGCATTCAAATTCTTTTTCTAAGACCAAATGAGTTCCTTTATAGGCAGCTAGTTGTAGGATGTTTCTCAATATATTTCGCAGTTGTAGTTTTGAAATGTGGGTTAGATTGAACATTTCCGTCTGGTACTCTGTGAAAGAACAATAGATCTGTTTGCAGTTGTAGTTTGTAGTTTTTCCTTTTGAAGTGAAGCTTTTTTATGTCACGGATTGTTTTTGACTTCTAATTGAAGGAGGAAATTGCCATTTTGATGACTGGCAAGTGAACCAAAATGTCCAAACCTGCCGAGGCAGAAACAACAAGCAGAAGGTACGTAATTGTAAATTTGCTACTATTAATTTGCATGTGGTAGGTTTTTTCTCATTTTTACTAATGGAAAAGTTTTGTTGTACTGTATTGCAACTTTTATAGTTAAAAGGCTGATAGATATAGATATGTCATTGAACACACAGGGTGTTGGATTTGGCCTGGGTTCAATTTCTGGATTAGCTATGGACTAAGGTCCTATTCACACTTTATGTAACAAGTGTGTTTGCCACAAATACTACTGGTGTTTGTAGAAGTGTGAAACGCAGAATTGCTTGTCACCCTCACATGCTTAAACCTACAAGTTTATGCTTCACATTTTACACAATGTACTACTGCAGTCACTGGTGTATACATGGCAAACACTCTTACTATCAAAAATGTAAATTGGCTCTTCTTGGTTGACTTTGGGTAAATTGCTCTAGTCTTGAGTTCTTCATCTATAACATGGGTTTAAAGTCACTCGGGAGATAAAATTTAGTGTTCATGTAAATTGTGCAAAGTGACTGATAGTCAATTATTTCCAACTTAATTTTTTGTGTCCTAGAACAAATTCCTGGATGTTGTCTGTAATGTTCATAGTAAATGGATATGATGACATTATTTTATACATCCAAAGACATTTTAAAGTTGATAACATCCTCCTTCCTGTTTGCAGAACAAGAAGAGAAAAGAACCTGTTTTTACTCACTATTGTGATACATGTGATCGTGGCTTTAAAAACAAGGAGAAATATGAGGAGCATCTCTCTCAGCACAAACAGGTGTGGTTTAATGGTGAGCCTGGTAATAATTGGAGTCTTAACGCTCCTTCAGTTATGTTGTCATGGGAGAATTGTCTGTGTGTAATCCATTTCAGTTGCATCTTTTTATTGTGTATCCTCCTAGAAATCTCCAGAGAATACAGTGGAAGGTGAAATGTTGTCCTTAATGGAAAGGACAACAATGGAATACAGTGGAAAGTGAAATGTTGTCCTTAATGGAAAGTCTTAAGCACATGCAAAACAATAGAGATGAAAGTGTGTGTACAGTATATATAATTACTCTTTCATCTCTATTGTTTTATATATTTATAATTAATTAAAATAGTATATTGGCCTTGATTATTAGTAGCTGGGCTGATTATGTGATCATGTAGTATTAGTTTAATGCACTTACTTAGAAAGCGGTATTCCAAAGGTTTGGAATCTTTCTTTGGGCCAGAACTCACAAGGCTTTCTGCAACATCAGAACATCTGAAGCACTGGCAGTCAGAGAGACTGGGACAATTATGGTTGGCACGGGACCCTCTGATGTAACAAAGGGTCTCATCTGGCTTAGGTTCAGACAACTGACTTCCTTGGAGGAGCAATAGAAGTCTCCAGTGATAATAGAGAAGATTGCCCAGTGGCTTTAAGAGAGGTGTTGAATTGGAGAAGATAAAGGCAGTGGAGGGAAAAGCAACAGTGAGAGGAGATGCTAGGAGTGCAGGACCACTGAGAGAGACATTGGATAGCAATTGTGTAGTAAAAAAACAGGGAGCAGCATCCATTCAGGCGTGTTATCTTCTTTTGCTGCAAAAATACATCCTCAAAAATGACTGGTATCTATTATAGTCCTCATTTTTCTAGATTTACGCTTGCCAAAATTTGCTGGGCCAGCGATTATGATCCATAATAAACTTTTTTTTTTTCTGTGCATCTATTTGCGGGTTCCTTCCTTTTTCCCTTGTCGTTCAGTAGCAATTGCAGGCTGTCATAGTGACAAGCCCTTAGATTCTAAGCACGAAAATATTATCTAATTTCAAGAGTGTTGTCTTTTTTGACTACTTAGGCTTTCATGGCCAGTATATCCTGCACAAAGTCTTCTGGGTCTTAAGGCCATGTTAATATTTTTTTTTTTAACTTAACACTATGTTGTCTTTTTTTTCCTAGTGTACTGAAGATGGCTGTAATTTTAGTGCACATGAAAAATTGGTTCAAATCCATTGGAAGAATGTAGGTATTTGCCACTTTATCTTGAAATCTGATTTCATGTGAATTGTAATGCCCCATTGTTTGTCTCTCTTCTTACACATTTTATTTTATTTTGGTATATTCTTTGCTTTTTCTAAGGGCTTAGAGCAATCTTACAGATAAGTCCAGAAAAGGCTTCTAGCTGATCTGCCTGCTCATATTTATGTTAGGCATTTGGGGCACTTCGATAGACTGTAAGACTAAAAGAGCCAACTCCTTCAGGTTTATTTGTTGGATGCAATTCTTATGTGCCATAAGTGACCGTGTGCGTGGTTGTGTACAAATCTCATTGGTATAAATCTGTGTGTGAAATTATATGTGGATTAAATTTAATACTACGGTACTTTCCAACTCTTATCCTTACCACTCCCTAACCTCTGGTTCAGAATCTTGAACTCCCTTGCTTATTCCTTTAACTCTTGAACTGAATCAGTGTGCAAGTATACTGTGATGATTATGTGAACTTTTGATTTGTTTTCCAAAGTCTGTTTTAAACAGTGTTGAATGACTTCTCCTCGTCTTCTCTCTTTTCCCCCTTATCCCAAATATTTAGCAAACAAAATATTCTGTGTCTTCTGTCTCCAACAGGCTGTGGCTGCTTACACAGACATTGACATGTATAGTCCTTATCTCTGCTCTTGAATTTTACTTATTCATTTTTATAATAACCTTATTCCAAAGAGCGCAATGTGACTGTATGGGATTCTTGTATGGTTTCCCATCCAGGAATTCGCCTGCTTAACTTCAGCACAGTTACTGTGCATTGCATTGTCTTCAGACTATGTCTCGGGCCTGTAACAATGCTGTAAATGGAAAATGTAATAGGGGTAGTAGGAGTCATTTATCGTTTGCTACTTTCTCTGTGCAATCCTTTTGTAAAAATTACAATCATTTTAAAAACAGCAACTAAAGCCTGTGTTTCATAGTGCCTTAAAATGCTTCCCCCCCTCTCTCCCTAGATGCATTCACCTGGTGCCAAACAAATCAAGTTAGATACCCCAGAGGAAATTGCTAAATGGAAAGAGGAAAGAAGAAAGTGAGTAGATGTGAACCTGGGTAGGTACAGATATGTGGTAACTGGGGCGGGAAGGAGGAATTTTCCCCAGAGTTCCTTCTGTTACCATGTTTTCTGTGGCTGGGAAGCATTTGTGTGCCTCACGTATCCCTGTCCAGCTGTCCCATCTGTGCTCAGGGAAGGGTCATGTTTCTTGATGGAGTGAAGGGATGGGTGGGACTATGCTCAGGTCTCCTGCTCCCTATAAAGGCCTGGTGCACTGAATGCCCATACTTACTTACCTGCAGGTGGAGGCTTGCCTGAATGAATGCTTTTCCATACAATGACATTTACTGCATATAGGTGCACCTGTGAGAAGGTTGGGCTAGAACATTTCTCCCTAATGTCTGAGTTTCTGCATGGAGAGACTGTAATCTCATAACCATAGTTAAAAGATTGAGAATGGACTATGGAATCGCACCCTCCTTTCTTGGGATGAACCCCACACACACACACAAACTTCCTCTGTGGCTGCATGAGTTTTCCTCTGCTACCTGACCTGCTTCACAGACTGTTATGATTGATTGGCTGTGAGTGTAAATTAATTGTAAATTGATTGGTTGTGAGTGTAAATAAGATAAGGCTTGGCAAAGCCCTGCAGTCCCATTGAAGTATTAGTAACAAGGCTTCGTGTGTCTGTTTCTCTAGAAACTTTCCAACGTTGGCAAATATTGAAAAGAAGAAAGCACTACAAATGGAAAAAGAGCAAAGGGGAGAGGTCCTTAGAACGCTGCAGTTTGGGTAAGCCTTATTGTTAATGCTGCTCACATCCTTTTGGAGGATTGGTGCGACGGCTCCTGCCAACCTAGCAGTTCGAAAGCAAGAAAGTGCAAGTAGATTAATAGGTACCGCGTCTGCGGGACAGTAACAGCGTTCCATGCGCCTCAGTGTTGAGTCATGCCGGCCACATGACCATGGAAACGTCTTCGGACAGCGCTGGCTCTTCGACTTTGAAACGGAGAGGGATACCTTTACCTAACTATACCTTCATGGTACAGGACCAAGGACTGGTAATGCCTCTCTTTTGCTCTCTGATTTAATTTATTATTTTGGTTAGTCACAACCCACACCTGATGGTGGCTGGCATTTTCTAAATATCAAGTCCTTCCCAAGGACCTAGGATATTTAGAGGTATTTGCGTAAAATAGGTGCAGTTCCAAGAAGAGCTGCTTTTTGCAGCTCACATGTGGTACGGTAATTTCATTTACACCTAAGGTGTGCAGGTGTTTTCCCAAGTTTTCCGGTACGGCAACTAAAGCACCCACTACTATCAGTACAATCTTCTCATTTCTTTGCCATAAATTAACAACATTTATTAATATTATTAATGTTAATAAGAATATTTATATAGTTAAACAGGTAGTACGGGTAACGCAGCCATATCTGTGTAAAAAACACAGCAATCCGACTGAGGTTTAAAAACAATGATGATTTTATCTGGGTTTAACGATGTATTCCCGGACAAACAGAAATTATTTAGAAACCACGGCTGGACAAGTGAGCCCAACGTTTCGTGTCACATCTTCTGGGGCAATCCAAAAAGGAATGAAAGATGTTATAGTTCTCGGCGTCTCAGTTCGTTGTTTTGAACTTCAGAAGCTAGGGAAACACTTGTCCAGCCGTGGTTTCTAAATAATTTCTGTTTGTCCGGGAATACATCGTTAAACCCAGATAATATCGTCATTGTTTTTAAACCTCAGTCGGATTGCTGTGTTTTTTTACATAGATATGGCTGCGTTACCTGTACTACCTGTTTCTCTAACTATATCTGCTGGCCATGAAAGCTTTCGAATGAAAATATTTATATAACACTTTTCAACAAAAAGTAGTTCACAAAGCGGTTTACATAGCAAGATAAATCAATGGTTCTCTGTCCCCAAAGGACAAAGGGCTCACAACTTTAAAAAGATGCAGAAGAGACACCAACGACAGCCTTTGGAAAAGACTCTATGCAGAGGTGAAGAGGGACAGTTGCTCTCCCTCTGCGAAATATAATAGGGCACCATTTTAAAAGGTGTCTCTCTGCTCAGTTAGCTGAGGTTAGTTTCAATAATATATATGGGTCCTGCTCTTTCCCCAACAAGGTCAGAGCGCTGCTAAGAGGATTTCTAGGTTGTCTCCGCCCAGTTACTGGCCCAGCCCAGGCCTTCCTCACTGCTGATTATACTGGGCTTGTTCAGTCCATTCTCTGGGTTGTATCCTAAGTTATCCTACTGCTTGTGTAAGGGAGCTTGTGCACATGGAAGTGCACATCACCAGGGAGTGTAGAATGTTGCATTCATGGATGCACAATATTTTTGGCATGTGTTTGTGCAACAGCACACAGAACAATGCACGTGTTCCTTATGATACAACCCTCTGGGTTGGGAAAGTTTGTAATGACTAAGGTTTTTTAAACTGGACTGCTTGCCAGGTGTGTGTTTAGCATTTACCATCAGGAAACGTTGATGGCTTTATACCACTGTAGCTGTACCAGGTCTGTGAAATAGGGCAAGTTCAGAATATTCAGTAGTTACAGCTTAGTTTAGCTTGTAGCTAACACTAGAAGAATGTATCATTATCCTCTGAATGCCCCAACAGCAGCATCTCCAAATTTTTGATACTTGGGGCACTTTTTTTTCTGGATTAAAATTGAAAGCATTTCACTCTGCACTTGGGGGAAAGCATGCCTCCATGTTTAATCCAAAAAGATAAATAACACTTTTCTTGATAGGTTCCTGATGTAGCACGATAGGCAGTGACTTCTTGCAACTCCAATTAATGGTGCCTTTCAGCTTCCCATTCTTTCCTTTGCCCGGTCAGCTAGGAGTCATAGATGCATGGGAACTGTGCCACTCTGAGGGACATAATGGTGGTTGTGACCACACACACACACACACTGGTCTTTGTTTACTGTGGCTGCATGAGGTTTTGTTATGTCTGAACCTTGTGGCAGTGTACCTGCTCTCTCCTTGAGCACTCTGTTGCTTGCCTTATTCTGCTTCCTAGTAGAGGATTGGTCTAGAATTGGACGTCCTGTTTCCTTGCAAATTTATAATTCTATGGACCTACTCTGTTCCAAAATTGATTTAGATGCTAGGGATAAAGTCAGGCATGCACTTGTCACATCTGCAGCCTTGGTTGTAATGTGCATGTGGAGAGTAACTTTTGAACTTCCTGTGCACTGATGGGCACATCCAGTTGCATCTAACAACAATGTAGTATGAAAAAGCAGCAACATGTGCTTTTTGATATTGTTGTCCTTGTAGGTGCGATTGGACTGTTCATCAAGAAAAGTATTTATCTTTTTGGATTAAAAATGTATGCATGGCTGATACAATTTAATGCAAAATGGAATGCATTTTGTATCCAATTGCACAGAAGGTGGGTAGCAGGGGTGGCCAACCTTTCAGCATGAATGCTCCTGGACCTTTAATGGTTGTATAGGTGAGTGCATTTCAGCAGGTGCAGCTGCTTTAGCAGCACCATCAGCAATTGCAGCTGCCAAGAGTCTGTCTTCTAATCTATACAACTCTTAAGAGCCCTAATGGTGGAAGGTTGGCCGCCCCTGCCCTATAAGATGTGTGGGGAGATAGAGAGAGCGAGTGTGTGGGTGGGTGTTGCTGTCAAGGCTGGAAGAATCCTGGGATATTTTGCTTCTTTCTCTTTCAGCAAGATGAAGGGAATGTGGAAACCTTCTCACGATGAGACTTCTAGACAATATGGAAAAGTAAGAAGGCAGAAAAATCGCTTCTGGAACAAATCTAAGAGCATGCTTGGTGATGAAACTGCCCCTGGTCCTGACAACTACAGAACTGAGAAGGAAGCTGCAGAAACACAAACGTCTATGAGAGATGTAGATCCCCTTAGCATGCTGGCCAGTAGTGATCCTGGTAAGATGAAGTTGACTGAAGTGAGGGTGAGGGAGAGAGAACAAACATGTGGAGGTGGATAGTGAGGGAGGGCAGAAAACAAGGCACATCTTCTGCCTTCCTTCAATTCCCACCTACAACCTTCTTGCCAGCCTCAACTTGTTCACAAACAGGTCCAAAACATACTTCAGCCACAATTACCAGCAGAACCTTACCTGGCAGGCACAATGTTTTTGACTTGTTGTGCTACCTTTGCAAAGGGGTACTTTGTAGTGGAGTCTGCTTTTTCCCATGCAGTGTGTATGAGTAAGGAACTGAAATGGGCTTCTTGTTAAGGAGGTGAATTTCATTCCAGTAAGAATCTACAGAGTGGACGTGCTGTTGAAGGAGATAAGTTTCATTACAGTGAGACTTCCATCTCAAAACAAATTTAAAACTGGATTAGTTTTGATTATAATTAAGGCTTATTCACATGATATCTATGGAAGCTGCCAGTCTTTTGATGTAGGAAGACACTGTCAGGAGCTGCTGTGGCATGCCCTCATATCAAGCAGGTATGTTTTGAGTACTGTACAATATGAATACCCTTTATAAATATTTATAAAAGTATCTTTAGCTATGGTGGACTTTGCTGTGTATTGAATATTGAATGAATTGCCATGTTTAAATTGATATAGTGTGATATTTCAGATTTCATTATAGTCTTTTATATATGTATTATGGGGGGGGGGCGGATCCGCTATCCACGGATTCACTTATCCGCAGATAGCGGGAGGGCCCTCTTACCCCCTGCTGAATGCCCCACCAGCCATTGTTTTACCTTAGAAGATGGTTGCTGAAGCCGACTGAGTGCTAGAGAGTCTCAGCCGAACTGCTTCCTGTTCTTCGGCTGAGCCTCTCTAGCACACAGCCAGCTTCAGCACTATAAGCAGCATGCTGCTGCTTATAGCGTTTGTTTAAAGGAAGACACAGACCATCTTCTAAGGTAAAATAATGGCTGGGAGGGCACGTGGGGAGGGGCTGCGAAGGGGGCGTTCGCCCCTATCTGCGGTTCTCCAGTATCCGTGGGGGGGGCTGGGATGCATCCCTGCGGATACCGGGGGCTCCCTATATTTTATGCGAGGAAATGCTCATCGCTACTTTTTTAACAATCTGTTGTTCAGTACAAGGATTTTATCACCTTGTCCATGTTCTTATGAACTTGTGATAATACCTTGCTGGTGTATCATCGTCTTCATTGGGAATCGCCTTTCTTCAGTACAGTTGATGGGACTGTGGTCTAGTCTGACCTTTTTTCCTTCTTGTCAGAACCAGATTTCAGAGTTAGAGCTGCCACTTCAAAGAGATCCTGTGGGATATCTTATCTGTTGGGTGCACACATACCCCAGGGGGAGGGAAGAGGTCTCACATTGTCATGCATAGTTGTCCAATCATTAAAGAAGAGGACTATCCTTCAGTCAGTCTTTGTCAGAATGATAATGAAAGTAAGTAGGCATGCATGAAGTATGGAGGGTTATAATATCGGCTTTGCTCGTATTCAGGTTCTGCATGTTGAGAACTGAACCCCTGAATCCAAAACTTAAAAAGTAGCAGGGTCAGTGTTCTCTTTATTTTGGATAAACCCTTCCAAACACGTCTGGGCAGAGGGGTCTGGCTCAGTCGGGAGAGCCGCTGCCTTGCAAACCCAAAGATCAGTGAATGGCAGGTTCGAGACACGCCGCCGACAAAGCCTCCATGAGGAGAGAGAAGAGCTCCCAGCTGCGTTGGTCGAGTGTGGATGGTGACGGCCAGCGGAAAAAAGCCAGACTGCAAAAGGATACCACCTGGAATGTAGCTGTTCATGAAAGACTGGACATTTATATATTGTAAAAAAGAAAACATTAGGGGAGTTAGGAAAGCCTGCCCATGTACACCGCCTTGGATTAAAGTCAGAGGAGAAATCCAATGACCAAGAAAGGCGGTATATAAATACTGATTATTATTATTATTATTATTATTATTATTATTATTATTATTATTTGCATGCTTCATTCGGAATCAGCTGCATTTAGTTTTCCAGGAGTTTGCATTTTTTAGTATTGTGGTGGTAGGATTAATGGAGGTGGGTAAGTATCCATTTGTGAGTAGTGGAACATGGCTGCAGATTTCTCTGTGGAGCAGGTAGCCCTGCTGGGTCCCGAGGGGTCAACCGTTTGAAGTTGAGAGTTGTTTGTAGGCCCTGCTGGCTTGTCATGCTACCCAGTAACAGAGTTGTTGGGGTTTTGTCTTTTTGCAGATTCTGACAAAGAAGCAGGAGATACAAAAGATGCAACTTTGGGGATGACTGTCGTTCCAAAGCAGGTGACCTCAGGTCTGAGCTTACTCGTGGCCAACTATGGCAGCGTGTCAGAAAGCGAAAGTGAGCCGGATGGTAAGTAGAGCTGTTCAGTTTTTCCTGCTCCTCTGGGTGGCAAGGAGTATTGGAAGGAACAACTTGAAAGAGCTATGTGATGGGGGGAAAGGTTGAATTCTCAGAAACGGTAGCTTTTGAACAGTGTACTGGTAATTACTAGGAAAATAGAAACTAGTATAGTAGTGTAACGTAAGAGAAACTACTGCTGTTTGGCAATAGTTTTCCTGTGATATAGTTTGCTTCTTAGGTGACATTTTGTATCCAAAATTGTAGATTGTTGTGTTGGTTCATTAGAAGACAAATTCATCATTCAGCACAGCGCTTTATTTAGGACCAACCAAAAGTAACAAACTATCAAACGGCAAGCTTTTGAGTCCCGCAGAACTCTTCATTGAGTAGGTGGTAAACAAAAGAATGGCCAGTAGTGGTAGCCACTGACTTGCGTGGCTCTTAAGGGAAATATACCGTATTTCTTCGAGTCTAAGGCGCCATCGATTCTAAGGCGCACCTTTACTTTCAGTACCACCAGCAGGGGGGAAAAAAAGTCCATCGATTGTAAGACTCACCTCCCTTCATTGAATCTACCCGCTCAGCATCAACTCTCCCCAGTATGTCTCCTGCAGCTGAGGATGACTGAGTGTACTGCCTTTGCATAGCATTTCTGGCCCCGCCAGAAAGTGCTATTTCCTTCGTTACCTGGGCTTGGGGGAGCTTCAGGGAGGCCTGTGCAACCCTCTGCAGGCCTCCCTGATCTTCAGTTCGGCGAAAAACAGCGATTTTTGGCCATTTCTGGTTTTCGCGAAAACTGGAAAGGGCTGAAAATCACTGTTTTTTGCCAAACTGAAAATCGGGGAGGCCTGCAGAGGGTCGCACAGGTCTCCCTGAAGCTCTCCCAGCCCCAGTAAGTAAGAAGATAGCATTTTGGGGTGCTTTTTGGAGACCTTCGATTCTAAGACGCACCCCAGTTTTTGAAATGCGTAATTGGGAAAAAACATGCGTCTTAGAATTGAAGAAATACAGTAGTGCAATCCTACCCAGCTCCTCCACTGGTGCAGCAGTGGTGGAGGGCCGGAGGATTTGCCTCCCGTTCTCCCTCCACCACTGCTGCACCAGTGGAGGAGCTGGGTAGGATTGCGCTGTTAGACAACTTATGGAGGGGGAGAGGTCTGCTGACAGCTGCTCGCTGTTACGACAACTTCATGGTATCTTAAAGTTCAGAGGCAGCATGTCGCTAAATAGGAGATGTCGCTTGTTGGAAGATGGCGGCAGCAGCAGAGGGCTATAGCCTTCATACCGTGCTAGTGGGTGTCCTGGGAACATCTTGTTGGCCACTGTGTGAAACAGGAGGCTGGACTAGATGAACTCTTGGTGTGACCCATGAGGGCTGCTCTTATGAATTGATAGAATGGTAGTAACATAGGAATGGTTCATGTTTTCAACTGTGACTTACTGGGACATTAAAAAAGCAGGTTTTCCCCTGGAGAGAAAAAAAAAACCCTATTCAAATGCCATGCCACTATGGTATAAAATATGTAACTGTTCTCTGCAGCTATGTGTGTGATTTTTTTAAAATGCTATTTTTTAAAATGAAATTGGGAGTGTAAAAAAGGATCGGATTCAGTGATTTCGCTAGAGTGTGGTGGGGGGCAACATCAACCCCCCCCCCACTGCTGCCGCATCACCCTCCGAGGCTGCCGCCGGCTCCGCATCACCCCCTGAGGCCACCCGGTACAAACCGGGAGAGCGTCTTGATGCGTCCTTTTCAGCCGGCAGCTTCGCCTCTTCTGACTCGGCCTTCAGCAGCGTTTTCGCACATGCGCACAACGCCGCTGAGGGCAAGAGTCTTCAAGCGGCATTGTGCGCATGTGCGAAAACGCCACTGAGAGCCTAGTCAGAAGAGGCCGAGCTGCCAGCCGAAGAGGACACGTCAAGAGGACGCCTCTCCCAGCTCGTGCCAGGCGGCCTTGGGGTGATGAGGAGCTGGTGGCGGCTTCAAAGGGTGATGCAGAGCCTGTGGAGGCCTCGGAGGGTGACGCGGAGACCCCGGTGGGTGACGCGGTAACGGGGGGTTGACGTAGCGGCAGGAGGGTTGACGCGGCGGCCCCCGCCCCCAGGGTGACACGCACCCTAGTGACGCCACTGATCAGAGTCTAGTCCAAATTTATAAAACATATATTTATTAAATGTATAGGTCGTTGCACAGTAAAGCCCTCTGAGCATTTTACAGTAAGATGAAAAAATAAAGTCCTGCACAGCAATCTGGATAAAAAGATGCTCTGTATTCCATGTACTTTTGTTTATGGATCTTGGGCTGTGTACAACTTAGGTTAATTGGGTATTTGTGGTTAAAATAAAAGTTTCTGAAAGTGTAATTTATTTTAAAGGATATAGGGATCGTCATTTTTGCCTTTGACATTCGTATGTATGTGACTAAAACGTCAACTGATGCTATCATTAAAACAGACTATCACCTTTACTGCTCTGAAGAATCATAACTGTATCTCTACTCATGCAGTGCAAATCAGCTATTTAAAGCAATGCTGGTTTGGATATTGTTTCCTAGAGCTGACTAATTTAACTTGCATGTATTAGAGAATTAATTAGTTGCTTAATCTAATCTATGCCTTCAGACCTAGTTATTTTATTTTATTCATTTATTTAGAAGATTTCTATACTGCCTTTCCCCAGGCGCTCAAGGTGGTTTACAACAAGATTAAAACATACATAAAAACAATACTTAAAACCACAGTGGCCTTAAAAATAGCAGATTAAAATATAAGAGCATCAGGCAAACAGCAGATAATTATTATTTTTACCACATGCTGTTTTTTTAAAATAGAAAAGCCCATCAAGACTGCAGCAAAAGCACTTGTTGAAAACCAGACAATTCTCAGAGGTATCCCTCAGTCTTCAAACATCCCTCAAACCTTTGAAGAGAGAGACCACAAGAAAGCAACTCACTCTACAGACACAATGGTGGGAAGGCCAGATCCACGAACAGTGCATTCCAGAAGCCCGAAGAGACAGAGGAAAATGCTTCCTAGATTACTAAAGCGTCGTCCAACTCTTCTGGAAATGGTAAAATACTTTTACTTCTAATATTTGTTGCCTGCTACATACAAGCAGGATCTTTTCATCTATCAGGGGTTCTCAACCCCTTCCCGTCCGAGTACCACCCCTGGCGCCACTCTCCTTCTGAGTACCACCGGAAGTGACTGGTGATGACATCATCACCAGTTACTTCCGGGTTTTCAGAGGCCAGAAAACGCAGGTTGGAGGCTCTGGGCTGGTGGGAGGGCCCTTCTCAGCATTCCTGAGAGGCTCGGCCAAAGGCAAGAACTTCTCGGGAGCAAAAATGCACCTCCAAAAGCACTGCATCGGAGGAAAGTTCTGGTGTTCTGGTGATCCAAGTACCACTGGTGGTACTAGTACTACTGGTAGAGAACCCCTAGCTGTTTGTGTGACACGTGTCTTTAGCGAATCATTGTGGATTGATGTCCTCCGTCACTGGCTGAGAAGGATTTTGTTCTATCGACTCTGAAAAGCGTGATTTGCCTTTTCAGTGAGGGACATCTTCGGAGCCTAAATAGGTTGTCCATGTCACCTTGTCCTTCACCATGAGGGGACTACTGGCTGTGATCTTTAAATGCCCTGGTTTCAAGAGCATATTGTGCATACTCTGCTGAAAGCAGTGACAGAGCTGTTTACTATCCTTTATCTTATCAGTATATCTAAATACACATTAGTATGCATGTGGCTTTGTAAAATAGTATTTTGAGGAAAACCTAGCCCTTAACAAAATAGCTTCTTTTAGGAGAAGTGCAATTATACTGTATTGCTTGATGGCACGTCAAAGTGTTCAGAGCATTTCACATGCATTTGCTTGTAATCTCTATAGCAGGGTTTCTCAACCAGTAGTATGCATACTCTGGCCGACTGGAGGTGATACGCGGACCACTGGTTTGTCAGAACCCCGCTCCGACGCGGCGTTTTCAGCCTCGTTTTCCTGCTGCATTTTTGCTCCCGAGAGGCTCCTGCCTTTGGCTGAGCCTCTTGGGAGTGCTGGGAAGGGCCCTCCCGCCTACCCTGACCCTGCTACCTGATCCAAAAAAAGGGAAAACCCAGAAGTAACTAGCGATGATGTCATCGCCAGTCACTTCTGGTGGTACACGAAGGACGAGTGGTGCCGGAGGTGGTATGCAGCCGGTCAGGGGTTGAGAACCCATGCTCTAGTCTATAGGGTTGTGATAAGTAATGTAAGCATTATTATTCCCATATGCAGCTGGGGAGCTGAGAGGGCGGGTGGCTCTCTAGTGAGTTTATGGCAGAAGTGAGAATCAAACTGGGGATTTTTGGATTTGCAACTCAGCCTCGTAGTCACTACACCAGTTTTCTATTGATGCTCATTATTTTGCTATTTGGAAGATGGAATAAAATAATTAACTTCAGAGGAATTAGCAGACTGTCCTAAGCTCATTTAGAGTCAATGCCTTCAGGGGACTTGGCTGTAAAGGCTTGTTATATACTGTGGTGAAAATCCCTGAATTTTTGCCTGTTTTTCCACCTATTTCAGACCCCTCTAGTCCCCTGGAGATTTCTCTGATGCCTCAGCTTCCTAGAAAGACTGCTGAGATATCCTGCTTTAGTAACCATTGCCCTAGGATGCTTCCCTGAGACTCTTTGAAATCAGCGCCATTGCAGAAAGACTGCATGGCAGAGCGGACAGGTCATTTTGTTGATTCATCTGGGTCCAGCTTAAGACAATAACCCCTAGTCAGCCCTAGGGATTGACATGCACCTCCTGATTGGACATCCTGCCTGACCAGACTGCCATCTCTGTAATTTGTGTATTTTATGCCATTTCCCCAAAGGAATTAAATTAAATATACAGTGGAAATCAGGAAGTCTCACAGGAAAATCAGGGACTTGTGTCAGATCACAGTAGCAAATAATTGATAGTTCCAAGTACTGTATAATGTTTGCCAGAGGCAGCCGTTTCTGTTGGTCTCTGGGTTTTGCTGAAAAGCCGTTTACTGATTAGTCTCTTATCCTAGGAACACATGCAGTTCTGTTTACAGTGGGAATATTCCTCATACTTTCTCTTTCTTCTAGTTGTTAGCCAAGGACATTCGGCATGAAAGGAATGTGATTCTGCAGTGCATTCGCTATATCATCCAAAATGATATCTTTGGACTACGCTTACAGACTGATTCAGCAGCAGAATTGGAGACTGGACAGACTTCTCAAGATATGGAAGAGCTATTGACAGGCGGATCAGGTGGATCTAAAAGCACTTCTCACTTTGACCATCAGTTAGCGGCACAGAATGAATTATTTGTAGCTCAGAGCAAGGAGGCAGCTGAACCTCAGACATCACAAACTCCTCAGACTGTTGATGAGGATGTATGGGAAGCCACAGAAATCCTTTCTGATGAAAACGGACTTTTTGAAGCCATGAAGAACTAAGAAGTTCAGGTCTGATCTCAGGATTCTTGTTGAAAGTAATCAAATGGCATATTGTATCTGAGAAAAAAAATGTCGAAATAAAAGCAGCCTTTCTGCTGTAAAATTACATACATTTTGCCTGAGCTCTCAAAGATTTTGGCTGTGACTCTGTTTTCATCTGGCACTATTTTTCTTGGGGGTTTTAATTTTTAATAAATGTAAAAAGAAATTGCATTAAAGTTGCTTTGTTAGACAATGTCTGTTTTAGCTTTTGGTGTAGGGTCAAACTAGACACATCGGCTGCCACCACATTTCTTTTTCACTTACAGTATCTGTATCGGGAGAGTTGTGCAGATGAGGGGAGCTGAACTCTGTCTTACCTTCCTGGGCTGGCTAGGTTCTCAGGTGACTTACAAGATGCTTGCAGATTTACTAATACCAAATCTAACAGCTTTCTTTAACAATAGTCTAGAGCAGGGGTTCTCAACCTTTGGAGGCCCGGGTACCCCCTATCATGGTCCAATTTTCTGAAGTACGCCCTGCTAATTAACTGCTAATTAATTGGATTAATCAATTGATTAATTAGGTAATTAATCATTAAATAAAAAGTACTAGAACAATTTTAAATGTGAAAAATGTCATTTAACTCTCTCTCTCTCAGTGAGGTGAGTGAGTGAGTGAGAGAGACACATGCAAGGATCTCTTTTTTTTCTCCAAGTCACACTTCCCAACATCAGCTCCTCCCTCCTCCACCCCACCAAAGTACATTTTCCAAAGTACAAAAATAAGCCCAAAACCAAAATCAGGGAGACAGAAGGGCTCTGAAAATAATTAAAATTTAAATCCACGTTAATTAACACTTAATTAGCTGCTGATGGGGCAGATAAGGGGCAGGGCTTGGCGTACCCCCAGCAAGAGGTCCGCCTACCCCTAGGGGTGCCCGTACCACAGGTTGAGAACCTCTGGTCTAGAGAAGTGGCTGACTCCAGACACATAATTCAAGAGTTGTGGTTGTGCCTAAGCCCGGGAAGGATCCTAAGTGTGTGGAGTCATACTGCCCCATGGAACTATTAAATCAGTATGCAAAAATGTTTGCATCCTTGCAGCAAGATATGATTGTCCTGACATACACAGGATTGGGCTGCAAATGTAACTATATGCGTCCAGCCTAAAGGGCCAGCCGCTGTATCCTAGGCCCTGGTGCACCTGGGGAGAAGGGGACGTTTGTCCCCTTCCCCTGGTGTAAGCGGCGTGGGCCACAATGGGCCTCAGATGCATGGCAGGTCTGAAGCTGCCGCACAACTGGGGAGGTCGTGTAAGGCTGGCCCGGGCTGCGAAAGGGCATAGGATATTGGTGCATCTCAGCACCGATATTCCTTCCCCTCGCAGCCAGGGCCAGCCAATGGCCCCCTGCACCAACTGGCACAGCACTCACCTGAGGCGGCTGGCATGGGTCCAGGTAGGTCGTAGAGTGAGCGGTGCTGGCCTCCGCACCGGCACCTCTTACTCTCCAGGTGCCAAAAACGTGCTTTACGGCATTATGACACGCTAGGCCAGCCTATAGTTGTGCAGCATTGTGCTGTAAGACAGATCAAACTAATTTTATACCTCATATGTAGCTCTGATTCTGTCAGATTATTTATGCAGTTTTTTCTGTCACCAAATCATGTTTATCCATCCTGTCTTTTGACGCCTGTCAACATTTGTCAAGTTGCCGTTGCAGAGGCCCTCGTAACACCGCAAAAGCAGCGTGAAAACACCCACCGCTGCTGCTGTAAGTGCACCCCCGTGCACCTCCTTGCCGCCTGGGGCGGTGGCCCCCCCACCTTCCCCTAGCAATGCCTCTGTTCAAACCCACAGTCCCTGATGAATCAAAATAATTGTGACCAATCAGAATCCTACCCAGGACCAGAGGAGAGTCGAACGCTTTTCAGAGGTCAGCTTCTATCTAAAGATAGAAGTTCATGGATTCTGTTTTGGGAAACTGTGTTTAATTATATGTTCATTTCTATTGTCCTTCCTGTCACTGACTCAGTGGTGAGAGGAGGGTGCTGGCTTTGAATAGTGATATTCACAATCTTCTGCTTCTACTGGACCCAGCTTGGTGGTGATCTGCTTGTAATCTTCCAACACACTTATTTGTCAGGGCCGCAAAACGTATGGTCCATCCTTCCCTCCACTTGTCCTATTGGCAATAATGTGCAGTCCAAACAGCTCTATCTTATGCATGCCTACACAGAGAAGCAAGTCCTTCTATGTTCAATGGGGCTAACTCCCAGGTAAGTGTGTGTAGGATTGCAGCTTAAACTGCTTATCGAGCAGCTGAGCTTGTGTTGGTGTAGAGAAACCGGCCAGGAGAGGCAGTGAATGCCCAGAGGCTGCACCAGTTTCAGAGTCAAAAGCCCTTCTGCACAGTTGCCGAGTGCGGTCGCTGATTCTGCTAGTTCCTCTCCCCCCCCCCACCCTTGCTTCTTTTGCCAGGCTGCTGCTGGGTGGTCTCTTGATCTAATTGTGCTTGCTGAACCCTTGCATTCATGGTCCCTTCAAACATAATCAGAAGTAATTCTCATCAGAGCAGTTCCAGCAGACACAAGAACAGAGGCTACAGCCACCAAATCTAAGATCTCATCATGCTCAGCCTTTGGAAAGCGTGGTGGGTGTTTCAAATATAAATAGCTGAATGTATTGATATTTGAGATTTCTGATTCTCTACAAGAGGATATATCATGCTTAAAGGTGTTTGAAAATGGTAGGTAAAGGTAAAGGTGACCCCTGACAATTAAGTTCAGTCGTGTCCAAAAACACATACCGCTTTCTGCTACAAAAATGTGAAAAACATGTAATTTTGCGTCATTCTTCATCTGTTGACACTGTACAATCTACACAACCTATACCACCTATCTAGTACACTTTTAATGTGTTTACAATTGATAAAAAATGGGAACATTTTGAATAAAAACACACAACACCGCTTTCTGTTTCATTTTGGTTAAACACCGCAATCTGCAAAAAAAAAAAAAAAAACCACACACCAGTTTCAAACACCTCTATTAAAGGAGCACTCACTAACTAGCTTACTAAAGTTAAACTAAGCTTGCTTAGCTTACTAAGCAGCGTTTACCTATTTCATCTCTGTACAATGAAGGAACAGACTGGCTGCTGAGACACAATGACAGGGGATGACATTGTTCTGAAGAAGAAAATGAGAAAACAAGTATAGTCTTCAACAAATGCTGGGGCCTAAAAGTCTGGCCCATTGCACTAATACCAATTCAACCCCCCAATCCTCCATTGCTGATGTTGACAGTTCTAGCCCGGCAAACCTGAAACATAACTGGAAGCTGGATACCAGTGGACTCCTGTCTCATTCAGCAGAGTGCACACAGGGGGCCAAACTATTTTCCCGGGGGGGGGGGGGGACACATTCAACTAACCGCTACCTCTTTTTTGCCCCATAATATGGTGGTCTGGAGGTTTTTTTAAAAAAAGAGTTGACTCATCCCCTCAAGTCTGACTATGTGATGGCCTTGCAAGCAAGAATGAAGTTGTCCACCCAGGAGCACTTCCTGAATCAGTAGGGAGAACCATTAACTACAGTAGTTTCCCTGATTCTGAGCTTAAAAGCAATGAGAGGCTAGCATTCCAGCATTTAAGGGCATATTATCACATTCAAGAAAACAGTTCATCACCAGTACTGCTCCTTGGTCACAACAGCAACAGGTTTCTGAAAAACACAGTGCCCTAATGGCTAACAGTAATGTCAAGGTGCTTTTGCCCACGTTCATGGCACAGAAGAGCTGCATTGGTGGCTGCATGTCGCAAGCAATGCAACTACTGTACCATAATGATTCAGTTTGTCTAGGTGTCAACATTCAGCACTCTGACCAGGCCTAGCCAAAGCTTGGATGTTGCCTGCACAGCCCAATTTTGCCACCACCACCACCACCCAAAAAAAGTAATAAAAACCAAACATCGTTCACATGCACCTCCTCCATCATCACCGTTGACTGGACAAGAAGAGGTGGAGCATAGCAATCCAGCACCCACGCCCTTAATTTCTGCTCCAGATTGTTGCTCCCAGAGTTAAATTAAACAGGACCAAACAAGGAGCAAAGAGGCACCAGTCTGGAGTAGAAAGTAAGGGAATGGGCTCTGAATCGCTCTGCTGTGCCTTTCCTCGGCCACTTGACTGCTTTTCTAAGCAGCCAGGTAGGCAGGGAGAGTGAGGGCAGTGGCAGCATCTTTCCGCCCCTCTCTTTTTTAGTGGCACTGGAGAAATAGTTGGGCTGCCGTGCCGCTGTCCCAATCCTCTTTCCTCAGTGGGCAGGAAGAGAATTGGAGCACGGATTGAAGCATTTCTGTTGGCAGCAGGCAAGAGGGTGGGTGTGTGGGCAGATGTGGGGGGTATAGCAGGGCACCTCCAACTTGCTGCTCAAAGCGGGCCTTTCAGTCATCCTCATCAGTAGGCTGGCTGGCCCTGACTTGGACACTTCTTAGAGCACTCTGGTGATGTTGACTCACCTCTGCTGACATAAATCTTTACCACCTTGTTTTCATAAAGTAATCAGGGAATTGTCTCTCACAGTGCAATCCTGCTTAACTGATCCGCCGGGCAGGCAGCCCAGGGCCTCCCACAGGATCCTGAGGATCTTGAGCTCCGCCGTGGGCAGGCTCCCCGTGGCGGAAAGTCTACTCGGGGAAGGGGACGCTCGTCCCCTTCCCTGGGTGTAACTGCGGTTGGGGCCGATCGGCCTCCTCGGATTTCCGCCAGCTATTTTGCTGGCAGAAGGAGGAGGCCGTGTAACGGCTCAGTCGATTGACGGGGGTCAGGATTCGGCTGAGGTCGATCCCCACACCCTCCCCGACTGGCTGCCCCTAGAGTCGGTAACAACTAGCTTTCGAGCAAGGGGAACCTTTGCCTTTACCTTAATGTTATTTCTACAATCCTTTTTCTCCAATACTATTGTTGCTCACTAATTTACAGTACTTACAGCAAGGGAATAAAATGTAATTGAAACAGTAAATGGAGAAAACATGCTTACACAATTTAGCAATTTATACATCTTCCTTCAGAGGTTTATCAATTACATTTTGGGAGGACATTCTGTCCATTCCCATATAGGCACGGGTCTCAGTTGTGGTCTTATTCCCAGGTATGCATAGGATTACAGCCTTCTGTGATGCTATGGTTTTCATGACTTAAAAAAACCACGAGGAAGGGTTCACCATACTATATCATGACCTTGGGTTGCTCCCTACTCAACCACTTCTAAACCAACCGAAACCTGTAATTTGAGCGTGCATGGGGCTAAGTAGTCAAGGAAGCATGATAATTTAAACATGCTTTTCATTCATACTGCACACCTTGTAACCTAGCCCAGATGAAACAGACAATAAGCAGTTGATAGGGTCACAGTGGAAAAGAAGGAATTAGGGTATCTGGTCATTTTTATCTTGTTACTTTATTCTCTCTCTCTCAGGGGAGAAAAATCGCAATCATATCAAAGATAAGTGGGCTCACCCCGCCCCCAAATCTGGTACCCCTGCCTTGCATGGTCTGAGGGAGAAATCTCAAGCAATGAAGCCCTGACAATTTTGTCATTATGAAAACAATACTGATGAATTCCTCAGGAAAAAGTCTACACAAGAAATGCCTTCAAGTATGGATGCAGATCAAACGTGCAGTTTGCACAATGTGTCGCCGAAAGCCAAGTGAAGATTCTAGTTGAATGTCCTATGCACAAGAACACTGTGATACTTAACATTTGTAGAACATGTTATAAGCATGCAAAGTGCTCCACATGTATCATCCTGATCAGTGGGGTAGCTAGCTCCTGCGAGGGGGGGGGCAGCAGCTCCGTGACATCACCACCCCCACCTGATGTCACAAGTCCTGCCCCTCCAACGATTTTTCTGGTGAAAAATGCCCCCTAGTGTGTTTTTGCTGGGAAAACGATATTAGGAGCCCAGGTGGGTGGGGTGGGGGAACTTCTTTTCCCCGCGCTGCACCAAAAAAGTCTCTTTTCCCGCTGCCGCAGCTGCCCTACCTCTAAATTGCTGCGGATGTGGCGGCTTGTGCACCCCCGCATGCCACCCGGGGGTGGACTGCCCCCCGCCCCCCATTCCTACACCACTAATCCTGATATTGTCCTTACAACAGTGTAAAGTAAGTAAGGATTATTATCTCCACGTTGCCACTGGGACTGTAGGAAAGCGAGCGACTTGCCTCAGGCCACTTCGTGAGTTCATAGTTCCAATTCAAAGCATAGTCTTAGTTGCTATGCTGTCATTTCTGTGCGCACAAGCCTCCTGACATGCGCAGAAGCATAACAGACTACAATCTGTGATGATTCGTAGGAGACTTCTTGGTCCCCTGCGTCACCACACAGAGAAGCAAGATGCACAGCCTGTGAAAGGGCGTTGACCCAAAACTGGGGTGCCCTCTCTCACCCCACCTCCCATCTAGGGAAGCCCAAAAGACCAGGGATCCTTCAGCACAGATGCCAGTGTCTAGATCCAAGGGAGTCAACTGATCAGGCTATCCCCAATTTCTTAGCACCTACACTTGCCCAGGACAGCATTAGCCCTGAACAGCTCTCAGAGCAAAGAAAGGTTGCTCTTTGCTCTGGGTAGAAAGGAATAGGCAAGGCTTGTAAAAGCAGCAAGAGCTTATTCTAAAAAGCAAAAATAAAAAGGGGGAAAGAAAAAAGGACAAAGAGACAATAATAGGCACCTGAAATTGGACAACACAGGTCAAACTTGAAACAACTAACACCTACTGTAACATGACTAACAATGCAATCCTATGAATGCTTACTCAGAAGTAGGTCCTGCTATGTTCCATGGGGCTTATTTCCAGGATAGTGTGCATAGTATTGCTGCCTAACTAGATATAGCACTGTCTAGAGCAGCAGTGTCAAACATACGGCCTGTGGGCCAGACACAACCTCCAAAAGCTCTTTATCTAGCCTGTGTGATAATTGAGCTCTTCCAGCACCCCCATCTGCTGCTCAGCAACTCTCAGTTGCTGAGCTGTGAAGTGATGCTTCAGCAGAAGCAGCACTGCTGAAAGGGCAACCTGCGTGATAAGGACTCTCCCATATCTTGAAAATATGATCAAGATTTGCATATTTTCTCTTCTGTCATTTGCAGCTAATGAGTTCCTACTTGAGAACAAAGTGCTTATTTCTGATCATCACCTGCTTAATGATGTCACTTCCTGCTTGACGACATCACTTCCAGCCCTCAGCAGGTACCACGAATACTATTTGGTCCCTTGTATGGAGCAAGTTTGATGCTCAAGTCTAGAGTTACTCAGTTGCAGTTTCTCTGTTCACCTCTAGAGTTACTCAGTTGCAGTTTCTCTGTTCACCTCTAGGGGCTGGAGAGGAGCTAGAAATATACAGGTAACTTTTGTCAGAACTGGAACAGAACACACAGCCAGATTCAAACTAGCTAGTTCATTATATGGACAACCCCTGGTTCCAGGCTTATACAGCTCTGCTTGGCTAATCCAAAGTCAGAAAACCCAGTATCAGGCCCTTGACCATGGTCAGGTAAGGAGACTTGGCCAAAAGGCAGGTGAATTTCAAACTCAGCAGGCTATATTTCCTGCTTGGTCCTCTGTTTTACCTGGCCAAGGCCACTGACATTCCCAATGCGCATCCTAGATAAGCTGCTCCTGCATACATGCAGGTCATAGCAATCAGAATGGCGGAGATGTGAAAAATTGACTCATCCCAACCAACACCGTATAAAACAAGGGCTTTTCCTTTCAAAGTGGTGCATGGGAACCCTTCACACAACCCAGTCTGTGACAACAGTTTCCGATGGTTAGTGAAGAGTTGTAGATTCGTCTTATATCCTTTTATTCCTGGATTTTAAAGAACACCTCCTCTTTTCACAATCTGTCGTTATTTTATTTATTTATTTATTTATTTATAGAATTTAAATAAAAATTAAAGAACTGAAGATTCTTTACTGAAGAATCTGGCTGGCAGAGTTGCTTGAGTAGGTCTCAAGATGCATAGGCTCTGGTGTACAGTTAAATCACCTTCAGTGTATGCAATATGGGATAGAGGTGTACATAAAGAAGTCTGTAAAATTATGAGTTCCTTCCTACATGATCTTTGTTTCTGATCTTTTACCTTTCAAGCTTATCTCTGTATCTATGACAGCTACAAATAAGATTGCTTTTTTTCTGGCAAGGTTCTTGTGCCTTAAAGTTATAGGCTATGCAAAAACCCAAAAGGTGAAGCTTTTCCAAGCATGGGATAGGGACGGGAAAAAAACCTTCATGAACTTACAGTCCAATCTTAACAAACTTACCATCTCTGATGGAGCCGCAATGCAGCCCTGAGGTAAGGGAACAAATGTCCCCTTGCCTTGAGGGGGTCTTCGTGACTGCCCCCCCCCGATGTAGAATGCGCCCTGTTGGCACAGCTGCATCAGCACTGGAAAGTTAGCAAGGATTGGGCTATCAATTTAAATATGTAAAGTCACTGATAAAGGAAGGACAGCTCTGCTCAGAAAAAAGCAGACCAGCGGACTCCCTGGACAAGCCAGGTCTCTTCTTCGCAGGAGGAGGATGTGTTTTCATAATTGAGATGTGTCGTCTTGGTAAGGGCTTGGAGTGGCAACCTTGTGCATTATTACCACTGTCTATATAATTTGGTTTCTTCTTCCTTCAGGCCATTTATAGTGCAAGCCTTTATTCAAGCCACTAGTCAAGCTACAGTCACTTAATGGGAGTCTGTATCTTATACTAGTCCAGCACAAAGGAGGCAGCACAATGAAGAATTTCTAAACTCTCACAGTGCAACCTTGTCATCCACTCCCCCATGATCTCTGAAAACACCTCCAGCATGTACCAATCATGAGGCATACTGACAATGCCCCCCCCCCCCCACATAGGTAGGGTATGGAATGAGCTGTCACAGCGAGGTGCACACTACCAGCTCTCCAACCTGGGCTCTGCTGCATCCTGTAGCCATGGGTTGGCTTGAGAATGACCATACTCCTTGAGAGGGTTGGCTTGAGAATGACCATAATACCCACCCTGCCACCACTTCTTACTGCCACTCCTTCAGCCAGGGGGAACCAAAGGCCTTTAGGCATCTCAGCTACTAGGAGGGAACAGAGTCTCGCAAGCTGCCAAGCCTCCCCCCTGTCCCAGTACTGGCAAAATACAGTAACACGACTCTTGTGGTCAAGACTAGACTTAGACTGAGCCAAGATTTCCCTAGCAAGCAAAGGTAGATTATACATTTATTGAAAGGAAAACGAGAAAGATAGCAGTAAAGTTTAAGAATACAATTTTGGAATAATAGGCAGACAGAAAATAACAAAGCTGAATCTCCTAGCTAAATACTTGCCAACTTCGTCTCAAGAGCATAGCTTCAGAGCATACACAGAGTCCTGGAACACCATCCCTCAGCATGGCCAACTGCCATGCTGAGTCCAGCAAATGGGAGGCAACAAACACTCCCCTAAAGGGATTTTTATACCTTTTGTTCACCTTCTTGACAGTTCCCACCAATAAGAGGCCTGAAGCTGCCAAAGAGTCTGGAAGAACTCTCAGCCCTCCCAACTGGTAAGCACAGCTATGTTTGGCTGTGACAAGTTTGGCTGAGACAAGGCAGAGAGGGCAAGGAAGGGTCCGAGGAATCCTTTGTGAAGTGAGGAGTCGAGCACCTTCACTGATGTTTGGTGGGAAGAGGCTGTCCAGATTGCTCTGGCCAAATGTTACTGAGAGGCAGAGCAGTTTCATTATATTCTGGAGAAGCTTAAGATCATGAGCTGGGGGATCTTGAGGCGTGCAGGAGCAAAGCCAAAGAAACTTTGGAGGAACTACAAGAAGGCGAAGGAGGTGAATAGCCATTCTGGGCACACCAGGGACAAACATGCCTTTGACATTGTTGACCAGTTTCACAGTGTGAACAATGGGGTGGTGGCATCCCAGATAAGTGGCAGAGGGGTTGCACTATGGTGAGGGATGTGGAAGAAGATATGGCCTTGATCCTGGTTCCCATCAACATTGATGACTCCTTTCCATGGCCAGGTCTTTCAGCACTGGACAAGTCTTCACGAGGAGTGGTTGATGCAGAAAGACTGCTGCTTGAACTACTGCAACAGATGCCTGCAGAACCAGGTAATTCCTCCCTGTCCCCTGTACAGAATAGTTTGGAAAGTTGCAAGGGGCAGCTAAATTAGCAGGGGCAGAGAGACCTGGAAGGGGGGGGAGAGTTAATTTATTTCCCTACTTTGGTACTTTCATCAGTACTGTTATATTTTAAATTGGACTTTCCTTTGCAGAAATTGAGCAATGAAAGCCTCAGATGAGCAGCATGGAGAGAAGACGGCATCTGAGGAACAGACAGAAGTGCAACATCTTGGAGTTCTCCTGGGAGCTGTAACAGGAAAGCTGGGCAATGAGCGACAAGCTCATGTGAAGACCCTCAACTGCCTCATGGAGACCCTCAACTGCCTCCAGGATCTTGCAGTGTGGGAAGTGTGTTTGGAGAAGGCCACAGCCAGCAAAGACTGTCCTGGACAGTATGACCACTAGGCTTGAGACCTTGATGGAGCAGAGGTTGCGGGACATCAGGATGCTGGTTGGGGCTGTTGAGAGCACTCAGCACTTGATGAAGGGCTTTATGGGAAAAACAGACTGTTCTAACAGAGGCTTACCTTTCCAGGTATGAACAGTCACAAGCTGAGGGAGGGGAAAAGCATTAGGAAGTTGCATCACTGAGGGGCTGCACCACCCACTGTGAACCTTGCCACATACCGTATTGTACCGAGTATAAGACGCACCTGATTATAAGACGCACCCTTAAAGTTTGGTGCTATTAACATTTTTTAATTAAATCACTGGCATTAAATTGCAACAGTCTGATTATAAGACACCCCCCCTAGTTTAAAAACTTAAATTAGGAGAAAAAAGTGAGTCTTATACTCAGACCAATACGGTATCTACCAATCCATTTGCTTGAATTTGTTTTGTGCGCATTTACAATGAACTGTTTAAGATTTGAATGCATTTACCACAAACTGAACTTAGATTCATTCAGGAATGTTTATTAATAAGTAACAGGATAGTAAGCAGATGGAACAAAACATTTTTGTTTCACAAAACCCATCTCCTTATTTGAAATACAAATTACCCACACTGTAGAAGTAGCCACAGAGAGCCTCTTTGATCTTTTAGCAGCCTCCTCAGACACTCTGTCTCTGAAACGGGCTCTGGGTGTATGTGAGGAAGCACGGGTTGTCATCCCTCTCCAAAGGAGATGGCTCCAGATCTGGAAAAACCTCATCATGAGGTAGATGTTGTATGGCATGCAGCACCACCATTACTGGAATCAGCTGTTTGTTGCAACCCACTCATTTAAATTAGAATCCTCTGCTGTCCCTTTAACATTCCAAAGACTCTCTCCACCGAAGGAGGATGTAGTTGAAGAGTTCCTGCTCAGGAAAGGGGGGGTGATGGGTAAGGCTTCATAAGCCATTGTCACAGTGGGCAGGTAGCATCACCAATGATTATTGGAAGGATATTAACCCCATTTTTCTCCTCCACATGTTGGGTATCCAAGTGCCTCCTCCATCTTCTTGGAAAAAAGGGGTATCTGCAGAATCCTGGCATCATGACATCTTCCAGGTGCCCCTGCAAAAATGTCTGTGAATATTGCCCTAGAGCAGTGGTGGCCAACCTTTCAACATGACTGCTCCTGGCCCTTTAAATGGTCGCATAGGTGAGGGCATTTCAGCAGGTGCAGCTGCTTTAGCAGCACCATCAGCAATTGCAGCTGCCAAGATTCTGTCTTCTACACACAACTCTTAAGAACACAGTAGCCCTAATTGTGAAAGGTTGGCCACCCCTGCCCTAGAGTCCACAACTGCCTGAAGCACGATGGTGTAGTAGTACGTCCTGTGGTTCAGGAAAGTGTTAGACTGGTAGCTTGGATATAGGATGGGGATGTGGCTTCTGTCCAGGACCCTGATGCAATTTACAAATCCTTTTGCACAGAATCCCTCGATTACTAATTTTGCATCACCAGGTCTTATGATCAACCCCATTGTGGTCTCCGTAAATGCCTCACAAACCTCTGCAAAGACAGCAGCAGCTGTTGAAATGCTTATTGTATACAACACTGATGGTGTCTTGCAGGTCAAATCTGACACCAGTCTGAAAATGGCGATAGCAATTCATTTTTCAGGTGTGATTGGCTCTTGCATTGGGGTCAGCATCTGAGCAAACTTCAGCCTAACCTCACCAACAATTCCCATGAGCTCTTAATAACCAGGGTGACCAGGTACAATGGAGGACAAAGTGCCTATACCTTTAACCATTGTATAGAAGTGGGACTTTTGGCAGGTGCAGCTCATCATAGAAGGGCGCAAAATGTTGGACCTGCCAAAATTCCCTCTTTTTTATAATTATTAAAGGTATAGGCACTTGTCCTCCATTGTATCTGGTCACCCTGTATAATACTTCTGCATATTGTGTGCCAGACATGGGGAGTAGCAGGTGTCAGTGAGGTCTGACTGCACCTGGTATAGCACTGTCTAGAACGGAGTCTACAAAGCCATTGGGGTCTTTCTGGACCAAGTAAGTTAGCAACCCCACAGAGGAACAGCTAGAAACACATTGGTGACTGCTGCCAGGCATGTTGTGGGCTTCCCTTGAGGTCTGCACAGCTGGACACGTGGAGAGTCTCATGTCTTCTTTCTTTGTTGGAATGTTGTCTGTGGAGAGTGAAAAGAAGCACAAAACGCATAGCAACGAATGGACAGCAACAGCACACTGTCTCTGGATCAGGATGCATACTTAGCATTTGTGAGTGAGAATGGTGCCACCGTGCACATACCATACTGCCCTATTGAGGGTAAAGAGTGCAGTATCTGGAGAATTACCTTTCCCTCCTATCTTGCAGTGAAACTCTGTGGGTAATGACTGTTCTAACCCATGAGGCCGTGCTATTAGCTGTTGCAAAAGGATGGAATGGATATAGGCAACACAGTTTATAGTTGAGACTCATTTCACAACACAGGGCCACCCCGTATTCACAGGGGATAGGTTCCTGTCCCCTCTGCGGATACTGGAATTCGCAGATGGTGGGGAATGCTATCCCTGCACCATCCCCCCCGTACTGAAGGATGGAATGAGGGAGTGGAGACAGGAGATATATACAGCATTCATACTTAGAGGCATGAAATACCCTTCCCCACCTCTTATCCATACGGCATGCATTATCTTTTCATCCCCAGTTGAAATAATGGAGTGGAAATTCCAGTACCTGCAATGAGAATTCTGAGAAGACAAGCATGAAAGTACTCTTCCCATATCTATTCTAAAGGCAGCAGGCTATTTGTGTAAATTGCTCCCTGTGCATGCAAAGTACCACCCCCTTCTCCACAATTCCCATCACCAGAGTTCCCTTTTGTGTGCATGACATGAGGATAGAGGGATATAGCCCTGTGTGCTATGCACCCTATCATCTGGGGATAGTTTCCTAAGCAGGGACTTAAGTACTGAGATAGGAGTGCTGCGATTGGCTGCTGAGTTTAGTCTGTATTCTATGCTCTCTCTCTGCTATAGTAGAGAGGAAAAGGGGGGAGTCTTTATATTTTTTGTTCTCCACTGATTTCTATGGGTGCATTTTGGCTTAAGCCAGCTCAGACATGTGCGCAACATTACACGTCTGTCATCTGGAAGGAGTATAGGATATGGCATATGCCAACTCCTCCTTGTCCCCTCCCACATCCTGCCCATGTCTCCACCCCATTTTGGGTCTTACACCAGCTGGAGTTACACTTGTGCACCTGGCGAAATCATGGTATAGCAGGAACAAAATTCCACTGGCACCCTATGGGTTGTGGCATATCCTACTATGCCACTCAGAGGAGGGGGTTGGGGGGGAGTATAGGGTTGCACTGTTGACCTGTTTGACTCCTGGCTGAGGATGCTGTAATTTCCGACGGGTAAGGGCTTCTCCAGCTGCTGAACTGCTACATTTCAAAGAAGTATGGGCGTGGCCGACGACAGTCATCTTCTGGGCGTTGAAGGCAGTCCTCCGCGTCCTCACCCCTATTTAACTTGGGGACGCCTCTCTGGACGAGCTTCTTCGGGAACAGTGAAGGGGGCGGCAGGCTGCCAGTTCTGTAGAGAGTCAACTCGCCACTCACACCTGAAAGCCTTTCTAGTCTAGCTCTTCCACCTCCCGTCCGGGACCAATCCGCCAATCAGCTCCTGCCCTCGCCCACATCCCCAGAGCGCACACATGGCAACGAGCGCTTTGCTGCTACCGTAGCTGCTACACAAAAGAGGCACCTGCCTGCGAAACCCAGCAGCCCGCACGACGGCTTGCCACAAAGGAGGTTCCTCCCGTCCCTACTATCTTTCCTCCCTGTGGAGAGCGAAACAAAACCTTCAGATACTCAGCCCCGTCTAAACGGGCGAGGTGGGGCGAAACCTGCTGGGGAAAAAGGCAACGCCGGACTCCCACCCACAGCTCCCGGCCATTCCAGCCCATTAGAATCCTTTTCACGCAGCACCCGGCACGGGGTGGGAGGAGACCAGGACTCTCTCGCGGGTTGCAGTCGCCGCCTCCCCCCTGTGGATTCGCCAATCGAAGCCCACCCCCAGCCAGCTCGGTAATTCCCGCCCCTTGAGCCGAACCTCTTCAGCCGCTTCCCTCGCTCTAGACGAGTCCTTTATGTCTGCGCCCTGGCTGCGCTTGCGCCGTCAGCGCCATCTTTTTGCCTCCTCTCTTCCCCCCTCCCCTTAAGGAGGAGATTCTGGAACAGGGAAGCCGGGAGAGAGGAAAAGGGAAGGGGCTGAGAAGACGCCGCGAAGCAGCAAGAGGAGGACGACGACGCAACGTTTCCAGTGTCTGTCCGTGAAGCGCCCTGGCTCCGGCTCCTGAGAGGTGGCGGCGAGGCACGCAGAGAAAGGAGCGCGAGAGACCTCCCGGCTGCGCCAGCCGTCCCCTCGTGTCTCTCCACCCCCCTCGGAATGCCCCACATCTTTGGCTGCTGCTCTTGATGGGGACGCGCCTGGCGCCCGCCGGCTCCAGCCGACAGTACGTACCCGCCTCATCGTTTGGGTGGCGACTCCCCCTTTCTCAAGGGTGGCTACTGCTTTTTTCCTTTTATCGGGGAAATTTGGGGGCCGTGGGGAGCGTCGGAGGCATTTTTATTTAGTCGGAGGCGGCGCCGGCGCCGAGGGCGATTACTAGCCGCCTCTCTCCACACTGGAAGCTGGGAGGGAGTTAGTCTCGGAGAAGAAGAAGAGGAGGAGAAGGAAGAAAAAAAGTGAATGGCCAGGGCTTGAGTGTCACATTCCCGGGAGGGGAGGGAGGAGGGTGCTCGCTCGCTCGGGGGTACTGCCGCCTGGATCGCCCTCGGAGAGTGTGTGCGCGCGCTCGCCTGTCTCTTCCTCCTCCCCCCCCCACCCCGCCGGGTGTCCGAGCCAGCCAGCTGCGCCTGTCTCTGCCTGGTCTCTTCCTCTCCCCCTCCATTCTGTGGAATTGCGCTCCTTAAAATAGCCCTTATTCAATGCACCAGCCTGACTCAGCTGCAGACACTAGTGCGAGGAAGATGGCGCACCCGGCGATGCTTCCTCGAAGGGGCAGCAGCAGCAGCAGCAGCAGCAACAACGTTGTGCCGGCTCTGCCAGCAGGAACAAGCAGCGTCGGAGGCAGCAGCGGCAGCCTGGAAGATTATCCACCTCCTTTGCTCATCCAGCCGCCGCCTCCTGCCGCAGCATCTTCCTCTTCTCCTGGGCCGCAGCCGCCGCCGCCCCCTCCTCCGCAGAGCCTTACTCTCCTCTCTCAGTCGCCGTCGCAGCCCCTCGGTCAGGTGGGGGCTCAGATGAAGAAGAAGAGTGGCTTCCAGATCACCAGCGTGACCCCTGCCCAAATCTCAGCCAGCCTCAGCTCCAACAACAGCATCGCGGAGGACACGGAGAGCTACGATGACTTGGACGAATCCCACACGGAGGACTTGTCGTCTTCCGAGATCTTGGACGTTTCCTTATCCAGGGCCACCGAGCCCGAGCGGAGCTCCTCAGAAGAGACTCTGAATAACTTCCAAGAGGCTGAGACCCCGGGGGCTGTGTCTCCCAACCAGCCTCGCCTTCCCCAGCAGCAACACCCCCCTTTGCCACATCCCCCCCAGCAGCAGAGTGTGGTGATCAATGGGAGTGTTCACCCTCCTCATGGGCACCATTACCACCACCACCACCACCACCATCACCATGCGCATCACCACGCATCACACTCTGGGGTGGGTGGTACAGCGACCCCTGGAGGACCTCCAGCCAGCCCATCATTTAGAAAACTGTCTACCACTGGAAGCTCTGATGGCATTATAACAGCTGCCATGCCAGTTTCTGCTGCATCATCCACTGGTACTCCTGTGGCTACTATTGTGTCTCATTTCTGCACTACCGGTACACCTGGGGTCACTTATACCAGTGGTGCTACCAGCAGCACATTAAGCAGTGTGGGTAGCGGGAGCCCTACCGTGGCAAGCAGTGTGCCTAGTCATGTTAACGTGAATTTAAGTAACGTTGCAGGTACTGGCAGCGTAAATGCTTTATCAGGAGCTAGTGGCAGTGTTAATGTAGCTGTTTTGAGCGGGGCTGGCAATGGCACGGGTGCTTCTTCCAGTGCTGTCAACAATGCAAGTAATCCAGTTGCTGCTGCTGCTGCTGCTGCTGCAGCATCTAGTCAGTTTCAGCCCGCAGCAGCCAGCACATCAAGGTTTAGAGTTGTTAAGTTGGATTCCAGTTCAGAGCCTTTTAAAAAGGGGAGATGGACATGCACAGAGTTTTATGACAAAGAGAACTCTGGCACAGTTACAGAAGGAATAGCAGTCAACAGAGCAGTAGACACTCTAAAACAAAACCCGCTTGAAGTTACTTCTGAAAGGGAGAGCACCAGTGGGAGTTCGGTTAGCAGCAATGTAAGCACACTGAGTCACTATACGGAAAGCGTAGGAAGTGGGGAGATGGGAGCACCGACTGTGGTACAGCAGCAAGCATTTCAAGGAGTAGGTTCTCAGCAGATGGATTTTAGCAGCACTGGCCCTCCACCTGTGCCTGCACCTAGTATACCCCAGAGCATTTCGCAGCCACAGCTTGCGCAAGTTCAGTTTCATCCTCAAGATGTTAATTACCCTCCGCAAAAGCCAGGTGTCCAGGCTCCTTCAGCAGCCAGCCTAACCACGGCTGCTCCTCCAGTGAATATAATAGGTGGCCATCAGCAGCCTGCCATGCCAACTGTGGCTCAGCAGCAGGTACCATACACCCCATCAGCACAACCTGTGCAGACTGTTCCAGTTGTGCCACCGCCACAGCAGTTGCAATATGGGCAAGGACAGGCACAGCACCCACCACCACCGCAACAGATTCCTATGCAGATGGCACCAGGGCATGCTAAACCAGTCAGTCAAAATTCTATCTCTGGGCCTGTGCCAGATTATATACAACATCAGCAGATGCTTCAGACTCCAGGCCCTATGCAGTCTGGCTCTACAGTGGTGGGCACAGGGATGCCTGTGGCTCAGGCACCAAATATGCAACCTTCTGTACAAGCACACCTGGCAGGGGCACCCTCTCAGCCTGTTGCACATGCCCAAACCACAATGCCAACCATAGGAACTAGTGCTCAAATGATGAATGTTGGACAGCAAGGAAATGTACCTTCTGTGGTGCAGCAGCCACCTGTTGCAAACCAAATTGCCCCGTCGGTGATGCTGCAAAGTGCTGCTGCTCCTCCTCCACCTTCCCAGGTGGTGCCACCTGTTCCAGTTGGGATTATTCAGCCAGGGCCACAAACCAGCACATCAAGCCTTCCTCAACCCTTGGTTATTGCTCCACAGAGTACTTTATTACCGACGCAAGCAGCAGAATCTCTTGTTCAAGGAGTGACTAGTCAACAATTGCCTGCTATTAGCCCTGTGCCGCCTGTTCCGTGCAATTCTGCTGCAAATGTGCCCACTGCTTCTGTGAGTTTGGCTTCCTCCAAGAACATAGCACAGTCTTCAGGTGTGCAAAATGGGAACTTGGTCCCAAACATCCCTCAGCCTCCTTTGATGTCCACTAGCATCAATTTGCCTGTAGTTCAGAATGTGCCACAACAGATGTCCCTGAACCCTACTCAGTTCTCTGCACAATCCCTTGCTCAGTCGGTGACAAACCGAGGTGAAGACGCCAGGCGCTCTACAGAACCTACCTTGATCGGCTTATCCCAACCCCTTGGCGGTGAATGTGGTGTTGGAGCATCCTCGACTATTTCAGATGTGAGCAGCAGCATGGCATCATCGCTTTTCCCTCTGAAGGTACTTCCACTAACAGCACAGCTCGTTGATGGTGAGGATGAGAGGTAAGATCATGCCAAAAGAAAATGTTATGATATGTTGTAAACTATACGCTATTGACCCCAATGTCCAACCAAATGCTAGCTTTATAGAGGGGTTTTTAATAACTGATGTTAACAAGTAATGATTTTGTTAGGAGCATAGCAGAGACTTTGTGCTAAAAATATTTGATTGCAGTAGTGTGAAAAGGGTAACTTGGGAAAGTTGAAGCAGGGGAGATAGCTATGAACTATGAAGAAGATGCCTACAATCATAGTGGAAGGTTCTGTGACTGTCAATCCAGAGGGGTTAGGGTTGGTTCTTCTGTCTGTGTGTATGTGTAGTATACTACTTCATGTGAAAAGATCAGTGATTAAGAATATCAAAGTAGGTAATGCTTCTTTCGGTATATTTTGTAAGCTTTTGATCCAAGCCAGGCCTAATTCAGACTCTTGACTTGCAGATTTAGATAAACCTGAATACATACAAAGAATATATGGACGGGATTGCTTTCCAAAAGCTTTCATTTCCAATTAGGGCTGAACTGCAAAAGAGTTATTTCTTGAAGTACCTTTTTTTTCCTTCCAGGCCATTCTGAAGTTGGATGTCCTCTCTTTTATCATGTATCTTCTCTTGCTTTTTTCTTTTTGAGCACTCTTGTTACACTATAACTTAAAGAAAAAGAAAAAACCACCTGAAATTTAAGGGGTTGCTCATTGCCTTCTTTATCCAGGATGTCCAGTTGCTCTATGAGACATGATGTTCCTTGAAATGGATGTTGTACTTGACGTGCAGGGGAAAAAGAACCAACTCAAATCTATTTAAAAGTGGGGTGATAATTTGGACCTTATGTGATGTATTCCTCTTTTTTTTTTTTAAATAGAAACCATGGAGATCTTAGACTTCATGCTTTCACTTCTCATTTGGCTTTGTAGTTTGTTTATGTATAAAGGTCACAGGTGTAATGGTTTCATTTAAATATATACTTCTAGCCCCAGCAGGGTTCTCATGGTGGTCTGGTCTTCATGGATGCCTGACTATCAAAGAGCTAAAAACTTTGAATGGTGAAAGAGTTCATGGTACTGGCGAAGGCTGTCGCATGTGATATGGAATATATCTTTTGCAAACTGAATCTAGTAGTCCCCTTCCCAGCTGTAATCATTTGGAACCAAACAGGTGCTGAGGCTCTGCAAAGTTTTTTAGGTGGCCGTTCATTTCTGTACACAGTCATCTGCTCTGGGCCGACTGTGTTAAAATAACATGGGTATAAATACATGTCCTGATTTATTCAGAATGTATTACATTTGTATTCTGTCCTTCTTCCAAGGCATAGAGAGCAACACTGTAGCCTCAGGAAAATCCTGCGCGGTAGGTTAGTAGTACCAGCATCAAGTTCTTTCTTGACTTTGACTCAGACTGAGGGGTCCATTTGCTGAGCAGGCAGATGAGTCTCGGGGGTCAGAGAAAGCAGATAGGGCCAAGGCAGGCTGGACTGAAGTGCTGGATCTGGTAGATGAGGGAAGGATCAGGAAGGGATAGAGGCAGGTAAGTGTAGTCTGGGCTGGTCAGGCGACAAGGCAGCCTGTTTTGCTATTTCTGGCAAAAGATGTTGCTTGGACTGAGGAACCTAGACCTAGAAACATTTCATTGTATTGGCAGTGTTGTACCATATATTATAACAGGCCAACCTTCCACCATTAGGGCCTCTGTGTTCTTAAGAGTTGTGTAGAAGACAGAATCATGGCAGCTGCAAGTGCTGGTGGTGCTGCTGAAGCAGTTGCACCTGCTGAAATGCCCTCACCTACAGGGTGAGGGTAACTATGGTGGGGCCTCAGGGGCAGCTGCCCAAGGCTCAACAGCAGCGGAGGGTGCAACCTTCAGGCTCCACCACCTAATGGCTGCCCTTGTGTTCGGTTTGGAATGCTCCAAGCCGAACGCAAGGGCAGCCATTCACTTTTTCTTTAGCCCTTTCCCATTAGCATTATATCCGCTAATAAAGGGTCCCTTCGGGGAGAAAGGCGGGATATAAATACTGTAAATAAATAAAAATAAATAAATTATGGGAAATTAACATGAAATACTGACAAAGTTAGCATTTGACCAGGCAAATATCTGTTTAAATATTTTTATAGCATGCTGGAATCATCATACAGGTTTGATACCCTGTGCTAATTGCAGAAATAAATTACTTAATTGTTACTGTGAAGCATTGAAATTAACTCTTTAAAATTCTAATCGTTGTACCTTTTAACAATGTTGGGTAAAGTTTCCATAAATTGGAATGGTTCACTGAACTCTTCGTGGATAGTCCTAGGGCTAGGCAGTAACGTTTGCCACTCTTGACTTCTTGTGTTCTGTTTGAAGATGCCTGTGGTTAGCAGCAAATGGCCAGGAGGATAAGTTTTGCTGAGTAGCTAGGTATGCACTTACACAATGGTTTTCTAAGATTCATGGAATATCCGACAATATTGGACCGCAGTCAAATAGTGGTAAATTGACAATATTTTATTGGTTAATCAACCAGTGTGACAGCCCTATACTGACACACAAATCATACCATTGTACCATAGTTTGGTCAATCGGACTTCACTTTTTAAAAATCTTTGGTTTTGGAACAACAGCTAGCATCTGCTTTGACCCAGATTTCTGGAATATCTTTTAAGAATACATAATCATATGGACTCTTGAGAACTGGGGTTAGTTCATTACTAAATTTTCTATAGACCTCCACTGTAAAGTTCATTCAGTCTAAAGCCTTATCAACTTGCAGTTGTCTAATTGTCTTCTATCTCCTGCATCATAATTTCTGCATCCAACATTATTTGGTGCTCATCTGTTAAAGATGGAATATCGAATTGACTCAAGAAGGCTTCATTTTTCTCTGACCTAGGTTTATCAGCCTCGTATAAGTTATAAGTTTGCAAATTTTTCCTCTTCTTGACCTGTATATCTCCCCTGTTGTGTTAGCACTTGAATAGTTACGTAAGTTGCCTGTACCTTCTGCCAGTGTTTTGGTCAGCTTCTCCCTTGACTTATTCCCATATTCGGAGATCTTGTCTATAATATAGCAGCTGTTTGGCTGCCTTATAGATCTCTTAACAATTTTGCAACGTTACTTGGGCATAGTTAGACTACACTATAGCTTCAGTTTCAAAAGTATCAATCTTATTTGATATTCTGGAAGTCACATAGTTGAAGTCTATCCTCAAATAGCATTTACGCTGGTTAAACTAAAATGTAAAGTCTCTTTCCTAAGGGTGAAACTGTTTCCATGGATCCTTACTTGCACTATCTAGAAATTCTAATAGATGAAAGTGTAACTGAGATTTGTAAAACAATTCTATGAAACATTATAAATAAATAGGTCAAAATTACACTGTGTAACAAAATTCAAACAATGGTATTTTGATGTATCTTCATTAATTTTGGTGCGAGGATTTCAAAAATGCCACCATTTTTGGCATAGCATCAATAGTTCAGCCACAATTTACGTTACTTGGGGAAAGCTTACAACCTCTTGTTTTGGTCATGTTTACCCTGGTGTAAAGATGAATGACAGTTTCAGAATGCAATCCGCACTAAAGGGCGGCCCAGGGCAGCCCGCTGGATCCTATCCGCGCAATCAGCCCAGAGGTCTACTCGAGGGAAGGGGACGTTCATCCCCTTCCCCCGGTGTAGCGTGGGGAGGCCCCAATGGACCTCCTCAAATTTCCGCCAGTTATTTAATTGGTGCAAGTCCGAGGAGGCCGTGTAAAGGCTGCGCTGGCCTGGGAAGGGGACCGGAATATGACGACCACCATCCCGGGCCAGCTCAGTCAACGGCTGGCCTCCCTCGCCGCCTGAACCACCCCTGTACTGGAGGATCCCTTGCCTTCTCCGGCGGCTGCAGGGATGATCCGGTGGTGGAGTAAGAACTGCCGGCCTCTGCGCTGGCGGCCCTTACTCTGGAGTCATTGCAAACGTGCTTTACGGCACGTTTGCAATGGCTTTGAACTGTATAATTTTTGTGTTACAGTGTTATCTTTCCTAGGACACACCACAGCTATGTAAATGGTAGTTCTGTACTCAAATTTTCATTTCAAATACTTTCAATAAAAAATGGAAAAAGAATGAGCTTTGTGATAAAATCTGATATATCATTTTAGATGGAACAGAACATATAGTACCTGTACAAGAGTAATGTAGGATGAGAAAAAAATGGTAAACGTTCAGTTCCAAACATTAAGCATTATTATGCTGATTGTATTGACTGGATAACAGACTGAATTAACCCCCCCCCCAAAAAAAAAGTATAGAATTGGAACAAAACCTTGTAATATCCAGGGATGGCCAAACTTGCTTAATGCAAGAGCCACAAACGATAAATTTCTGATGTTTGAGAGCCGCAATATTTAAGGAGCATTTAAATTCTTAAATATATTTACTCGCCATGAACATTAAACCTGTTTTAATCCAGTGGACTCTCAGTTTATACCTGGTAAATAATTACAAAGCATGAAAATTTCTTGTTTGCCTTATTTGCCTTTTATAGTAATTGTGATGCAAAAAGGGAGCTCTGCCAATGTATTTCCGAGAGCCGCACATTATACTTCAAAGAGCCTCATGTGGTTCAGGAGCTGCAGTTTGGCCACCCCTGTAATAAACCTACAAATTTCATTATGGTGCAAATCTAGACAGTCAGGAAAATTATGGAACCTAACGTCTTGATAATAAAACACAAGACTATGGAACAGGTATAAAGAACAATTGCCTATATTGTTAGAATGCAGATTTTAAAACTCAGGGGAATTTAAGACCACTTGTATTTGGAAAGAATCTCAGTTGTACAGTATTTGTATGCATGCATTAGGTGCATTGTATTTGTGTTTACATATGATGAAGTAGCAGTAATGATGGAGGACAAAGTCTTCCATGGTTTGAATATCTAAGATTATACAGTATTCCTACCTGAATATAGTTCAACCATTCTACTTATGAGCCTTTACAACATTTGAAAGGTAATTCTTGCTAGGCCAAACACACATTGCCTCACAGCGCAATCCTGTGTAACTTTGCACCAGTATAACAGCAGATGCACCGGTGTAAGTGCACTTACAACCGGTGCATCTACTGTTACACCGGTGCAAGGTTACACAGGATTGCGCTGTCAAAAATATACAACGTTTTCTTTAAAAATTGAGCATGAATTGAAGCAAGCAAAAGCTTATATAATGAAATGGGAGTGGTGTCTACTTAAGACACATGGGAATATACTAATAGCTACTTGCTCTGTATTAACTTAAGAGGAAATTGCTACAGTATGATGACTAGGTAGTATAGAACATCCATAAAAAGCAGTTATAGTGCTGCAAATGCTTGAAAGAAACTGGCATCTCTTTCCGTTTGTGGTGGTCCTGCACACAAAGCATGTTTAAAAAAATAGATGCAACAGATTAAAATGACTGTTGGAAAGGCTGGGGGTGGGGGGTTAAAATTAAAGTTGGATCCTTTACTTTTTTTGTTGACATGCTAAAGAGATTAAAGATGGATATGAGAGTGTAATGGCTAGGAGACTGAAATCTCTGCCATGAACTTCCTAGGTGCCTTAGGGCAAGCCTCTCTTTCTCAGCTCTAATCTACAGTATGGGGGGATAATAATAGTAATACAGGGTTGCTGTAAAATTATAGCAAGGTAATGTATGTGCACTACTTTGAACCCTTTAAAGTGCTATGTCATATATATTATTGATGAGTCATATGTGAAGTAGCGAAGCTATTTCCTTTACAGTGGGAAAACTGTAGACAAAAAACTATTTGAATATGCAGCTATGTCAAATTAATGAATTATGTTAGGGTGAAAGGAGGTGAGAAAATAATGTGCAATTAACTTTATGAAATTTATTGCCACAAGATATAGCTTCCACTGCCTTAGATAACTTTTAAGGGGGAGAAGACATTTGTGGAGGATACGTATGTCAATAGCTATTTATGCGAATTAAATGGGACCTCTGTGTCTAGGAGTGGTATTCTTCTGAATGCTAGTTGGGGGGGGGGGGAGAGGAAATAGCAGGGGATGGCTGTGTCCTTCATAATCTTCCTATGTTCTCTTAAGTGATAACTGAATATTGACAAAACAAGAAACATGAAGGTTGCATGAATGCAGGGTCCATTTTTGGACAAAATATGAAAATCCTGCTAGCTAAAATGTGTGCCTGTATTTTTTCAGGTGCAAGACTAACTGCGCCATCCTGCTTAAGCTATGATAGTCGCAAACGTGCTGTAAGGCATGTTTGCTGACTACTTTAGAGCCGGGAAGGCCGGCGCAAGGCCAGCCTTCCCAGCTCCACCGGCCGAGGACTCGGGCCTCCGGCGGACCCAAGCAAGGTAGGATCCGGCAGACGGCTCGGCGGATGGGGGGGAGGGACAGCGGAGCCGGGAGGGCGGCCATAGGCCCAGCCGCCCTGGGCGGGGACATGGCGTCTGCTATATCCCAGGCTCCGCAGGGCGGCTGGGCCGTTACATGGCCTCCTCCAACTTCCGCCAGCAAAATAGCTGGTGGAAATCCAAGGAGGCCTACCGGCCCCAGCTGCTGTTACACTCGGGGAAGGGGACGAGTGTCCCCTTCCCCAAGTAGACTTTCCGCCGCGGACTGCTTGCTGCAGGCTGCCCGCAGCGGAGAGCAGGATCCGGTGGGCGGCCTCAGCGGTGGGATTGGGCTGCCCGGCTGCTATCCTATGCACATTTCCTTGGGAGAAAGCCCCACTGAATGCAGTGGCAATTCTGAGTAAGCATATATAGGATTGTGATGTATCTAGAACTAAAGTTTACCATGTTAAATTCAGTGTGAGAACTATTTTTGCATAGGAAGTTCCCAATTCATCACCAAAAGCAACAAAAATAAGAGAAACCGCTTTTGGAAATTGGATTATGTGGCTATTTGACCAGATACAGTACACCCGCCGCCAGCGGGTGGCGCAGTGAGTTAAACCGCTGAACCATGAGCTGTCGATCGAAAGGTCGGCAGTTCGAATCCGTGACGGGGTGAGCTCTCATTGCTTGGCCAGCTCCTGCCAACCTAGCAGTTCCAAAGCATGTTAATGTGAGTAGATAAATAGGTACCACTTGCGAGAAGGTAAACAGCGCTCCGTGTTCCAGCCGCATGCTACGCGCTGCGGCAAGGAGAGTCATGCCGGCCACATGACCACGGAGGCGTCTTCGGACAACGCTGGCTCTTCGGCTTTGAAATGGGGATGAGCACCACACCCTAGAGTCGGACACGACTGGACTTAATTGTCAGGGGTCACCTTTACCTTTACCTTTAGTAAGACATTGGCTTTTGACCCCTTTAATAAGGAGATTTGCCAGTGGAAATGTGTATGTTGACGTTCTGCCTGTTTAAGAGAGTGTCTCCTGCCTTAAGGCCGTGACAGACCGCACGAATTTCAGTGCGTCCCGGATGCCCAAGGAACTTTGTCAAGCTGTGCTGAGGTGTCTGGTTACCACAGCGGAAGCGAGCGGTCTCCCGATGTCCGGCACGATCGAAAATCTTCCTGGGCCATGTTTGAGGGGGCCGCACAGCGGAGCTACTGCAGCTACCAATCAGATGAGAGGGGGAGGAGAGTGTTAGTCAATCACCGTGGAGGTTTCTTCCAAGAAGGCGGGACAAAAGGAGGGACTATTTGCGGGAAGACACTCCTACAGACAAGCTCAGTGCCCGGAGGATGGTGGCCAGCCTCTCGCGCTCGCTCGTTTGCCTCGGCATGCGGTCTGTCACGGCCTTAAAAGATAAACTGTCAATTTAGCAAAAGTCATACAGTATATATATTTTTGTTGTTGGGGCTTTCAGCTTTCTTATCGGTCTGTAGCTCAGACCCAGCAGATCTGAGTATGTTTCTGTTTAGTCTTCTTGCTGGGTTGTTCCTACAACAGGTACAGGTTGATTACTCCTTATCTGAAATCCAGACTATTCCGAAATCCAGAAAATTCTGGGGCTATGACTTAAAAAAAATTACACACAACTGTTTTCCAACACCTGGCTGGCATAGTGCAAGGCATGCTGGAGCACAAAATTATTTATAATATTGTATAAAATTACCTCCAGGCTATTTGTATAAGGTGAATATGAGACATAAACAAATTTAGTGTTTTGACTTGGGTCCCATCCCCAAGATATCTCATTATATTTATGCAAATATTCCAAAGTCCAGACAAATCCGAAACTCAGGCAACTTTCCGTCCCAAGCAGTTTGGATAAGGGATACTCAACCTGTATTGCTGTTGGCAGTCTGGCAATCCATGCACAAGAATCTTGCGGTCCATTGTTTTGTCTTCTGATGCACTATTTGGAAAGATGCAGACAGAAGATTCTTGTATTCATTTCTTGACATCTTTCAAGTTGCTTTCGTTTCTCTAAATTTGATCACACACACTCGTAAAATGGGACTACAATTGTGTACAGATGAGAAATTATCTTTAGAGTAAAATAAAGGAACCAAAGCACAACCAATGTGGACTAGCAACTTTAAACAATTGTTTTATAAATATTAACAGCCTGTTATTAATTGGGGCAGATAACAAAATATGTGTATGTTATGCCACCAAATTGGCATCCCTTTGTTCTTAGAGAGGCATCAATAATTAATCTGTGGCACTGTCTGCCTGTGCCTTTTAATGAGAAAATATTTTATGAAAGATTGACATGTGCAAACAGCAAATGTGGTTTTCTTTATTAAAAAAAAGAAGAAAAACTTGTCAAAACCAAAACAACTCTCAAGCCTGTAAATGTGTTGCCTGTGAGATTTCTAGAGTGACTTCAGTTTCTAAACTTGTTTTTCCCCATACAGAATTGTAACTCAATTCTGAATGGGGAAACCCTTCTGTTTACCTATGAGAGATGGGGCCACATTGACTTTTAAGCTTAATTTTGCTATAGAGGGCGATCATAGCCAAAATGGAAGTTTCTGTTGTGTTCCAGTTTCAAAGGAACCGTTGAAGGGAAACTGAACGATTTTAACATGCTGCAAGAAGCAGAATGCCCGCCCCATGCTGACTAGGCTTCAGGTGAGATTACAGAGTGGTAGAATGCCTCTTGCTAGTAATTTGGGCTCTAGGAAATGTGAGTGCCTGAAATCTGAAAGTTTTGCATAACCCTTCTCATGCTGGCACTTTTTATGCTGACTCACTAAAATCCCAAGGTTGGCACCAAAGAATTCAGAATCATCTTGCGACCCTGTCAGTCTGTATGTGCAACTTCACAATTACTTTAGGATTTGAGAGTTGGTGTAAGTCCACTTTTTGAATGAATTCTGTTTCTTACAATAATTCACATCTGTCAGTTTTAAAATAATTGCAAGTATACTCAGATGGCTGTAGTGTAGTGGGTCTTAGTCTTTTTTGGGGTCCCGGACCTCTTTGAGAATCTAATGAAAGCTATGGACCACCTCGTTGGGAGAATGCACATAAACATACAAGTTTTTTGGACCTGGTTCATGGACCCCCTAAAGCTCATCCATGGATCCCAAGTTAAGAACCAATGCTCGTCTAAGTATATTATGCAGTAATTGTGTTCTTAATGCAGAATTAAGCTAAAAAAAATTAAAAGATATTGCTTTTTTAAGAGTATTCTGGCATTTCATGAAGGCTAAACGTCCTACAAAGTAAGTGGAGATAGTGATACATTAGAGCTGCTTATCTGCTTTGTTTTTCTTCCTCTTGACATTTGGTTTCATACACTAACCCCCATTTCTCTGGTGTAGCAGCCTGTGGAAGTGAAGTGTTATACAATGGTTTCTCAATTCAGACATTTCAAATCACAGCTAGTATAAGTGGTTTGCAGACACACTTCAAACAAAAGTGTCTTTTGCTACACTTTGCCAACCAATCACAAAACATGGTTTTGTCAACGTAGACTTTGCACCAAATGTTTCCTTAACCATAGTTAAGGAACTTCAACACAAACGTCAGTAGTGCGAGACATGAATGAATCGGAGAAACCACAGATTTTCTCCTTATGGATGCCTGTTCTCTAGAATCTCATGCAAGTAAATGGAATGTGAAGTTGGAGATAGAAGAGCTTGCTGTGCCAATGTCCTTCTTTGGTCAGAGCCTTTTCTGTTTAGTAGCTATTACCGTATTGTCCCCGAGTATAAGACGCACCTAATCATAAGACGCATCCTTAAAGTTCGTTGCTGTTAAAAAAAATTAATTAAATCACTGGCATTAAATTTATGCCAGTGATTTAACAAACAATGCAATCCTGTGCATGTCTACTCAGAAGCAAGTCCCACTGTTCTCAATGGAGCTTACTCTCAGGAAAGTGTGCACACAAGCCTATGCAAAGATAGCATATGCAAAGCCTATGCAAAGATAGGCAGCGATAATCACTTCAATTAAGCTCCTGCTTTGAAGATAGCCTACCAAGACAATGCATCTCCTCTTAGCCCAGTCCCTTGCTGATTCTTCCAGCAATGTCCCACACCCGTTCAAAGGCCCTTGCTGCACAGCTGAGCAGCAGCAGTTAGTATTATGCCTCTCTTTCTCTGCTGAGCCTGGGGGGGGGGGGCGGCTGCAAACCCGAATTGCAACAGCCTGATTATAAGACGCCCCCCTAGTTAAATTTGAATTAGGGGGGAAAAGTGAGTCTTATACTCAGGCCAATACGGTAAGTCTAACCTGAAACTTTTATGGCTCTTGACAATGTAGCATGAACGAATAACTTTAGTGGGATTAAAGGCCAGCCAGAGATGTTATTGCAGAGGAATATGCAGCTGGTGAGAGCCTACAGACTGGGATATCAAGAGCAGTCTGCTTTGGCTGATTATGCTATTTCTACTCGTCATGTAATTAATTTTAATGGGACTGAGAAATTAGTACAAGAACAGGGTTTTAAACAGAGACTGCATCACAAGGCAATACAGATATTTAGGCACAATAAAAATTTATTAAACCGTAAACAAGAACTGACATTCATCAACAAGGTATGGACTCCCATATTGAGCAAGTCCTCGGGGACCTGGGTGAACTAGATGAGGTTTCTCCAGGTCATCCCCACTGTCTAGTGTTGTGGTGTTACTTAAGGTCACAGACACGCCCTCTTGTTCTGGCAGTTACTGATGTCTGTTAGAACTACGCAACTGCTTTCTTTATACCGGCTACGTATTCCTCTGCAATAACATCTCTGGCCGGCACTGGCTCATCATCGTACACCTGAAGAGAGGCTCATAGGAAATATGAGAGAAACGTCGTGTTTTTAACTTGTCTTTAAATTAAATCTTATTTACATATGGCTTTTAATCCTGCTGAAGTTATTCGTTCATATATTAAGTCTGTCTGGTTCATAAGTACATGCACAGGTAAAACATCTCTGCACATAGAAGACAATTCATAAAGCACATTACTTTGAGAAAAATGTTAGGAAGTGTCAAAAAACTGAAAAGCTGAAAAACTCTGCCTTTGATTTTTCTCATTGGATATTACATACATGCCTTCTACACAGGAACACTCTAGAATTCATGACTTTGCTGCCATGCTAATCAATGTGAAATTGATAAAACATGCTTCGCCATTTCTTTTTTTCCCATCTTTTTGTCCAAATCCCAGCCACTAGCTGTAGAATAATATTTCAGTGACCGAAAAAACTTTAACAAATGTTCTAATTCAGGACAAATTCTGGGTGCCAGGTTGTCATGGCAACTCAAAACTTCCTCATGGCACCTAGGAAATGGTTGCAAGGCCGCTGCCTCAGCTGCAAGAACAGCTGGGCCTCCTCATTGTCGTTATTGGGCTGGCCTGGACAACGAGGCAGTTTGTAGCAGTGAGAGCTGCTGGGCTGGGGGAAGGCATAGAAGAAGCTGTTGCCCAAAGGAAGAGGGGTCTTGGTTATAGAGAGATACTCGTGTGTGTGTGTGTGTGTGTGTGTGTGTGTGTGCGCGTGTGCGCGCATATGTGCATGTCTTCACACAGCATGCACTCTTCCCTCCCTTCCTTAGGCCCTCTAGGTGTACTTTGTGCTCTCTCTGCACCTTTTCTGCATCCCCTATGCCAGACTGGAAAGGAAAGGGAGGAGGTAGAGAGCTTATTTTACAGCCATGTCTGTTCAGAAGTAAGCCCACTGAGTTTAATGGGCCTTACTCCTAGGTAAGCAAGTATGGTATTGCAGCCTTTGGATACAATCCTATGCACACTTTCCTGGGAGTAAGCTCCACTGAACACAGTGGGACTTACTACTGAGTAGATATTGTATAGGATTACACTCTGGTTGTTATGAATTTTAACTTAAAATGTATCTTGATGTAACTTTTTTGGGGGATCAAATCCTTTAGATCTTTTTGCTGTCACATTGACATTTGTGAAGTTTTCTCACCACCACACATTTTATCTGTAAAATTGAATTTATAATAATAATAATAATAACAACCAGTATTTATATACCGCCTTTTCTTTGGTCATTGAATTTCTCCTCTGACTTTAATTCAAAGGCGGTTTACACAGGCAGGCTTACCCCAAGAGTTTTTTTACAATACAATAATATGTTCTAATCTTTCTTAGAACCCTTCATTCTAGATGGTTTCTTTCACAGTCCAGCTTCTCTCCAACGTTCGCCTCACCACGCTTCAACTGACAGGCAACCTTGACTCCCACATACCATTCACTGGTGACATGTAATGGGGTGGTGGTGGCTGGGGGGCTGGTGTTAAAACCTATCACCCTGAAATCCGGAAAGCTGAATTATTTGCTTGGCTTCTAATTATCTGAATTATTTGCTTGGCTTCTAATAAGTTTTGGGGCTGGCTTTCTTCAAACACAAATTTGTTGAGCCCTGATCTAATATATGTACACCACTCTGAGCTCCTTGGAGGAAGGGCGGTATAAAAATGTGAAAAATAAAATAATAAATATATTTGGAAACAAAATTAAGAAAATTTTATCAAAACAAGCTAATAATTGAACATTCAAAAAGTTATGGGTCATGTAATGGGGTGGTGGTGGCTGGGGGGCTGGTGTTAAAACCCATTGCCCTGAAATCCGGAAAGCTGAATTATTTGCTTGGCTTCTAAGTTTTGGGGCTGGCTTTCTTCAAACACAAATTTGTTGAGCCCTGATCTAATATATTTGGAAACAAAATTAAGAAAATTTTATCAAAACAAGCTAATAATGAACATTCAAAAAGTTATGGGTCATTTTTTTGATATTTTCTTTAGTTAAATGAGAAGTTTGGAAAAGCCTGTGGCTCTTTGCATTGTTTATTGCTAGTAGATTCTGGCACAGAGGTACCAACTTGGTCATGTAATTGCTTTTGTTCTGCTTTGCTAAGGTGGCTCATGAACTAGGCCAAAATACACCGAAAAAGTGGTAGCTCTCATATTTAATGGGAGAGCGCAACTGTCCTTATTCACTCCGACGGCTATTTGCTGATGTCTCTTTTGTGTCTTTTGTTAAACTGTGAGCTCTTTGGGGGCAGGGAACCATCTTTTCATTTATTTTGCTATGTAAACCACTTTGTGAACTTTTGTTGAAAAGAGGTATCCATAATAGAGTATAATCAATGAGACTAGCAATCTTAGCTGGGTTGGGGGGGGGGAAATATGGTCATTAAAACTAGGTGGGGATATCTGTCAGAGGGAGTGCATAGTTGAAGCAAAGTAGAAATTCTTGCTCGAGGATGAGGGTTATATGTAGTAGGGAGATTTGCCAAAAACGGAAAAGAAGGTTCAAGCATGCATTCATTGTAGTTTGTTTATGGGTAGTAGCTAGATGGCCAATAGCAAAGGTAGAAACCAATGATGATATTTTCCAAGACTCCTTCAGGTCTCAATGCTGTGTGGTATTTTGTTTTTCTTCCCCATCTACTACTCGTAAATGTAGTGATGCTTTACAAGTCCTGGGAGATGAGAGTGATGTGCACAAACTGAGTTTCAGCATTGAGCAGCAATCTGATGCTAGGTATCCTAGATCAGCGGTTCTCAGTCTTCTCAGTGCTGCAACCTACCTGGTTCTCCGTGGTGGGCCGCGATGCTGGAATGACTCACCGTGAGGGTGGGGATGCCACTTCTGGTTTTCAGAAGCAAACTGGAAGTGACTTTCTAAAAACTGGAAGTGGCATCCCGAAGCTTCTGCGGACCATTCTGAGGCCCACAGAAGCCACTAAAGTGAGTCGCCGGCCTGGTGCGACCTGGAAGTGGCCTCTCCACTCTCCTGGAGAGTAATTCAGCTTCTGGAATGGCTCCGATTTGGTGCCGAACTGGAGCAAGGGCGTGTGGGAGGGCCCAGGCCATGACCCACCTCCGCATCGGGCCGCAACCCACCAAGTGAGTCATGGCCCACACTTTGAGAAGCCCTATCCTAGATCAAGTTGATGTGAATTCTTACACTATTTGTCCCATAATATCTGTTTTTGTGGTGCTGATGGCCTCTATTAGAGCAGTACGGATGAGAGAGAATATGAAGTATGTGGCACTAAATCTTGAACTTCTAAAGAAAAGGAATTTATTTGAAGGCCAACATTTTGCTTTTTTGCTCTACACTACACAAGTCTTCAAGGAATTTAAATACTTTCCCCAGCTCACTTGCTGTTCTAGAGATCTTGGGTTCTCTTGCAGGATGATGCTTATCATGGTGACTTAGCAAAGCTGTGTTCATTGCAATTATGGTGATAGAAACAGTGGCTCAGACTTCCTCAGCGTTTACAAAGGAAACAGAAATCCAAATATGCCATTCTTCTGTGGTGTTAAATAAGCTGCACGAGGCAATTGTTCTATTTTAAAATATTTTGCTGCATACTGGTATACATCTGTGGCCAGTGCAGAAAGATTTTGTGTGTTCCAATATGTCTGGTGCTACCACTGTGCAGCAGTCGTTCAATGAAGAGTCAGCAAAGTAAATGGTCAGTAAATGGCTATGCTACGGAAAGTGATTCATTTGCTGTGTTTACCTTTCCCTTTGTGTTTTTTAAAGTATTTTATACAGAATAGGCTTTTATTTTTCTTGTGTGTTGTTGCCTTCTTATTGTGATGAGGTTGACTGTGTGTGGTCATTCTTGGTCTTGCAATTTCAGTTTAAACTTTGATTCAGCCATAGGATGCACTGCTAAGCTTATATTGATTTTTACTGCATATTGTGAATATAACTCATAATGAGTGTCTTTTAAAGTCTGTTTGTATTTATCTCTTTGTTTCTGGGATACTGTGAGAGCAGAAAACACAGCACACACTTTAAAAATTGCTTTATGTTTCTACCGCATTTTTCTTTTGTAGTTGTTTCTTCTAATTTGCTAAACTCTCTTAACCTCTGACTGGAGAAAGGAGAGGAGAAATGACTTCTTCAGAGCCAACAGACAACACTTTCCCCTGCCCTTAGAGACTGCCATGAAGAATGCATTCCATAACTTAAATGCAAAGCGGAGCACAACCCTCCATCCTTACAGGTGTGTGTGTCAAACTGTGTTAAAGTTTGAGAACAAACACTGGCTTGATGTTGGTAATGGAAGGCAAACGAACAGTGTTGATTCTTTTGTTCCGAAACTGAATGGCCAGCAAGTGCCTAGAAAACCCCTGTAGGAGTATGTTAATGTTGAGACTTGAGTTCAACAGTATAGATTCAAAAGTAGCTGAAGTAAATTCTAAGAATTGTACATTTAGAATAGGTAGCCGCATGGAGAAACTTCAGTCTATAGGCAGCTTTCATCTTGCACATAGTATCCATATGGGATACTAAGCACCAGGACCCCTACAGGGACGGTAACAGCTCTTGGCAGCTTCTGGGCTTAGAAGAACAGAATTAGTATTAACTGTGTGTGTGTGTGTGTGTGTGTGTGTGTGTGTGTGTGTGTGTGTGTGTGTGTGTGTTGTCTTTGCCATTGCTCCAGTAATGATAAGTTGGGAATCCCTTACTGACTGTGCCTTGGACCTTCAGGCGGCCTAGGGCTCCGCTGAACCTATATGACTCTTGTCACTCCAGCCCAGTCTGCTTGCTCACCCAGAGATTTGGGCTGCAATTCTCTACACAATTACCCATTGAACTTATTTCCGAGTAGATATGCATAGGATTGCACTGCATTTCAGAAAGTTTGACCCAAATTCCTCCTCTTCATCTCGGTGACTAAGGGCCCAGTCCTATCCAACTTTCCAGCGCTGATGCAGTCGTGCCAACAGGGTGTGCACTGCATCCTCCGGTGGAGGGGCAGTCATGGAGGCCTCCTCAAGGTAAGGGAACGTTTGTTCCTTTATCTCGGGACTGCATTGCAGCTATATTGGTGCTAGAAAGTTGGATAGGATTGGGCTCTGAGAAAATGTCCAATTTATTTTTAATCACCCTTGGGGTTTTTCCCCCTCTTCACTGTTGCTCTCCTGTGTACTTATTGTCAGTGGCTTACAATGAGCTGGGTAGTTTAAAGGTAGCTTTGATGAGAAGTTTCCCTAGAGCATACCTGAGTTAAGTTTCCAAAAGACCTTTTAAACCAAAATGTTTCTCCTGGGAATCTTATAACGTGTGACTCGAGAAGGGTGCAGGTATCGCAAGTGATGTGCCTTCAGTATGAATAGCTCTGGATAGCTTAGAGAAACAGTACACTTTCGGAGCAGGGTCGAGATGGAGAATTTCTGATTATCAATAGCCTGGTATAAACTGGGCAATGATTACTTCATTTCAAATATGCTGTGTTCACCCTAAACACTTGTCCGCAGATTCTTCCCTATGGAAAATTTATTAGAGCACATATCCACGCCACCAATATCCTATTCTTTTGTTGTGGCAGCATGTTGAGTTTTAATTATTAGTGTGTTCACCTAGGTAATAGAAATGTTGGCTAAAGAGATAGTTTCAGGTAGAAAAACCACCATATCCAACACACTGAATAGAAACTCTGGAATTGCTAGAGACTGGTGGATGTTGTCTTTGGAAGTAAGGAGAGTGCTCTTTTGTTCCCTTTTCTGTCAGAGAAAAGACTTTCATGTAATAGGTGGGAAAAGTTGTGATTGCCACTACTTGAACATTTGAGAAGGACCTGGGGTGGTTGTAGCCTCTTTAGTGGTTACGAAACATAATTTGTAAGCATGACTTTACATGGGTTTGACTGATTATTCTGATACTCATGTTGATCAGTCCTGTCTCCTCAGAAAATGACCGAGAAGCTGTTCTGCCTTGGGACTCCCACACCTGCAACAGTTCACTGGATAAGGGCAATTGCATGTATTGAAGCGTTGTTTAATTTTGAATTGAAATACCTGTCAGCAGGCATGATTATATGTTAATGTGTGTAAAAACATAGAGTAAGATGATTCCTATTAGAGGCTTTTCTCCACCCCTCCCCCAGTTTTTTTTTGTTTTGTTGGTGTAGATCTTCTTTTGGAAATGTCACACTGAAAATGTTGTGCTTATTATTATCATACATAAATGCATATTTTAGATATTGCTTTCTGACATAACTACACAGTTCTGCCTGTTTTTAAAGTATAAGAGAGATCAGGAAATTGAAGTGGTAAAAGCAGAAATCCAGCAAGCATAGCTGTGTTGGAAATTTGGTTCAAAACTAAGTGAAATCTAAAGTCACAAAAAGCATAAATGATGTTTAATAATAAGGCAAATAGATATACTGTGATCCAAGTAAATCTGGGATGTGTTTTGAGCAAGGAAGAATAGTGGAAGTTACAATTGTCTGACCAAGTAGAGGTGGTACTTTATTATTTCTAACGTGCCTAACAATAACTAGCTCTACAAAACTATAGCTGATGAACTTTGCCCCACAGGCTTTCTGTCTAGATATATAACCCTCCCACTTATGGGCCCTTGAAGCCTTTTTTTTTTTTTTTTAAAGGCCACATTAGAAGTCCAGTCGGCCCTCTTTATCCACAGGGGTGCCATTCCTGGAACCCCTGCAGATGCCAAAAACAGTGTTAAAGCAAATCCGTGGTGGGGGAAGTCGAGGGGGTTGGCGCCACAGTACAGCACCTTACTTTTCAGCTGTGTGTGTGGAGCCTACTTCCCACTTCTTGCCTCCCATGCGCCTTCTACGTACTGTACTCCAAAATACTTCAAACAGTAAAAAAAACAAACCCACAATTGGAAACAACTTCCGGTTGCGTGATGCGAACTGGAAGTCATTTACGATCAATTTTTTTTTAACTGTTTGAAGCATTTTGGAGCACTTAGAAGGCACGCGGGAGGCGAGAAGCGGGCCCTGTGCAGTTGAAAAATAAGGTACTGTGGCTCCGTCTCCACTGGGACTCCTACTTCCTACTAGCCACCTGCGTTAAGCCACCTTTTCTTGAGCCATCCATGGAAAAAAGGGGCAGCTGTACTGAGTTTCTCAGCTTGCCTTGTACAATTAGCTTTCTTCATTGCAAAGATAATAATTAACATGAGGTTGGTGTGTTTGCCTTCTGATTAATCTTACAGATAATAATGAGCCCCACATCTATATTGCTTTTGAGTTTTTTATTTCCTTTCCCTTCATGTTACGATTTTGAGCTTAGGGTTTGGCATTGAAAGTGTGATGGTGAAGCAGGTCTGAGAATCTGATTTTGGTCTGCATTGCTGATGCGAAATATCACTCGGTAAGATGGTTATGTATATCCCTGTGTGTGTGTGTGAGAGAGAGAGAGAGAGAGAGAGAGAGACTGACTGACTGACTGACTGACTGACTGACTGACTTATATCACGTATCCCTAAGCCTTAAGGTGAGCTACTTTAAACTTGTTGTTTTTTTTTTAAAGTAAAAGACAGATTCCTGCTTCTGAAGGATTCGCAATAAACCTTGGCACATGTGTATTGAAAGGGCATCTTAAAGATGGGGAAAAAAAACCACAGTGACTAATGTGGAAATCATGATCCCTTAAAACCCAAGCAGGCCTTGTCTGGCTTGCTTTTTCTTACATTGTGTCTATGTGTGTGTGCAGTTTGGTGGTCTGGTTCTGCTAAGCAGTCTTCTCTCCAGCCCCTGAAGACCTCAAGAGAGTGTTATTGAGAAGCCCGTCCTTCATATTCTCCTCCCATCGTTTCCTCAGTCTCATGGTCTTCTTAGGTGTGTTACATGAGTGGTTGCCATGGTCCTGTTTCTGGATAACTTGTGAATAGTAGGAAAGAGTGGTGGCCTAAGACTTTTCAGCACCTGAGATGGGACACTAAATGCTGCCTGTGTCATCACCTCCATCTCACTCCCTGCATGTTACTGTACTGCTTTGCTCAGTGACAGCACATGAAGAGCTGCTCTGTTCTCAGCATGCTGTATTTGAAAAGGAAGTGGAGAATGGAGCAGAAGGCAAAGCATGGCAGAGAGGAAAAAGGAATGGGGTGCTAAAACATCTCTTTCCTTTCCTGCTCCATTTCTCTCTTCTTTTCCAAATTCATTGGGCACAGAAGGAGCAGCAGTGTGGGAAAGTAGATGCAGATCACTGCCTCTACCCCTCTGAATCCACCACCTGTGGCAGTTGCCTCAGTTCACCGCATGGAGGAGCCAGCCTTGACAGGACAATGCTTTCCAATATTGGAGTTTATTGTCTAGTGTTCTCAGGTTGGCTTGGTGACTTAACTTCTGCAGCGTCTCCTTAGGAAGGAGCTGTAACGGGGGGGGGGGGGTAGAACACATATTCTACATGCAGGTTCAACCCTTGGCATCCCCAGATAGGGTTGGGGAAAGACCTTGCTCTGAAATCTGGGAGAGATTATTACTGCTACTACTTATACCCCACATTTCCACTCTTGTGGGAGTTCAAAACAGCTTACGTTTTAAAAAATAACAATGATGCAATATAACAATTAACAGAGACACTACAATCACAATTAAAAACACCCATAAAATGAATCCGAAAGTCCTAATTAAAAAGACAGGAAGAATAAAGAAGTCTTACAGCCTCTATGGGAGGCCAAGACAGAGGGGGAAGCCCTAATTCCAAGAGGAGAGGATTCCACGGAACGGGCGCCATAACAGTACAAGCCCTGTTGTGGGTTTCCAGCAATCAAACATCAAAAAGTGTCAGCAACCTGCAACAGGGCCATCTAAGATTACCAACGATACAGTCCTTCAAAGAGTTTAGGGCATAATAAGTCATCACCAGCACTTTTAATTGTGCCTGGAAATGGACACGCAGCCGATGTAGATTAATTAAGAGGATCATAATGTGGACACAATCCCCATCTCCCATAAGGAGCCTAGTGGCTACATTCTATACTAGTTGCCAATAAAGGTCTGTTTATGTTTATGTTACTAATTGAACGTTCCCAATAGCCTTCAAAGGCAGCCCCACATAGAACATGTTACAATGGGTTCTTTAAACTATTTTTCTTTACAATAAAAGCAGGGCCCAAATGAGTAAGTAAATAGGACAATACACCCATATGACACTGACTTAGATACCAACGGTCTGATTGAGTGTGAGACAGCTTCATGTGGTTGTGTGTTCGAGCAATGACATGGTGAGAGGGTGGTCGTGTGGCTAGGTGGAGGCGTGTGAGAAGTGTGGCCTTTTAGTCAGTTGCTGTCGTTCCCCAGGAGCTTGAGTCTTGTGGCATTTTAATGTCCAATATTGTAGCATAAAATTCTGTGGGCCAAAAAGAGTGGACTCTGGCCCAGGACAGCTCATGCGACACCACAATAAGGGCCCAATCCTATCCAACTTTCCAGCACTGATGCAGCTGTGCCAACGGGACACGTGCTGCATTCTGCGGCCGGGGGGGGGGGCAGTCATGGAGGCCTCCTCAAGGTAAGGGGACATTTGTTCCTTTACCTCGGGCTGCATTGCGGCTGCATCAGTGCTGGAAAGTTGGATAGGATTGGGCCCTAAACCTGCCAGTCTTTAAGATGCTGCAAAACTGTGGGTTGTGCTTGCTGCAACAGCTGAACATGATTGCCCCCTTGAAATTTGTGAAAGACAAGGCCATTTTGAGCAAGTTGAATATACAGATGAACTGTTTCCCCCTGGCTTACATGTTGGCAGTGATAAATTGCTTGCTTGCTTCAGTAAAGGCTCCAGAGAGACCAATAACTCGCAGTAGCTGATCACTTGTCTCCAAAGTCAAAATCAAGGAGGTATCCTAGTCTAGTAGTTGATTTGCCACACTGGTATCTTCACATTCGTCCCAAGGACCTCAGGGAGTTATATATCAAGTGATCCCACTTTATTCTCACAGCATCCCTAAAAAACTACCATAGGTTAGCCTGAGAAATAAGGCCGCCCAGTGGGTTTCATGATTGAGCAGGGTTTTAACACAGATAACCCTCATCCTTCTATGTTCACTGCACCACACTGGCTCTCAGGTTGCTGAGAATATTTGTATCTCTAATTGGTCTGGACTAAATATTTAGTCCTCCTTGTCAGCAAAAAAAAAATCTGTCTGATTTTTTTTCTCCTTCTGTTTTTTCTTAACCTTTTTTTAAAGTGATCTAAAATGAATGCTAATATTTCAACAGATACAGAATGACTGCTAATATTTCAACAGATACAGAATGACTGAGTCTAACATTGCACAGTAGTATGCCCATGAAGAGGCACTGCCAAAGTTAATTATGTCTAGTGCAAAAGCTGGGAGGTCTGACTGAGCCAAGCAGGTAGGTAAAGATGCTTCATATGTGGAAGAACTGGAGGGAAAGTGCAGCAAAGGGTTTTCTTTGGACTGCACCTTGATCCTTCTTCTCTCACCCCCTGTCCCCAAGACCCAGTAGACTCTGCTTAAGCTGTTGAACTGCATTGGAAATATTCTTGTTCTCCTTTCTAACAGCAATCTGTATTTAATTTTTAGTACTGCAAAACTATGCACAAATAATTCTGGAGGTGATTCTTTTAAGGATAGAGTATAATTTAATAGGCTTATATATTTTGAAGCTGTGTTGGCGCTTTACATTCCCCCCCCCCCAAAAAAAAGGTTTCTGTAGTAGCGCAATGCGGCTCAGCCAGTTTAACATGCCTTTAGGAAAAAGGAACCTTAATTATGGATGCTATTACAAGTCATCTAAAACTAGTCTTGTCTTTTTATTCTTTAGTATGTTAAGTAGCATTTCGAGTAGCAGTGATTAATTTTTCTACAGAGGTGTCAAGTGAGCCAGTGTGGAATGCACTTCTGTACATATGCATGCATGTTGAAGAGGGAAAAAAGCAAAACAAAACCCACCCTTCTGTCCTATAATTTTAATCAACGAGTAGGATGCATTCAGAAAATGTGATGCAAATGAATCACTAATCCATTTTTGAGATTAGAGCGAGAGATCAGGTGTTCTGTGCATAAGAAAGTTAACAACAGTGTTCATGTAGTGTGATAGGTTAGGCAGCATTGGATTAAGATAATCCAGTAATGTGAGTTGTGGTAGTATTCTGAACGATAATGCAAAATTGTCTTGCTTGTAAGAAATAGTTGCTGTTTTCAAAACAATAATACACCTGAACTCTTCCTGTTGTGATGAATGTTAAACTAGTTTTTATTTGTATGATCCCTATTTGTATGAAGTCTGTCTCTCAATTTTGAGAGATTGTAAGTGTTGCAATACAATTTTTATATAGTCACTATTCAGAGCAAGATTATGTGTATGCTTTATCAGATGAGGTGTTAAGACACCATTGTCTTTTCAATGGATGTCTACCTTCTTGGTTAGAATTATTATTAAGAGTTATTTATATACCGCTTTTCAACAAAAAGTTCACAAAGCGGTTTACAGACAAAAATCAAATGATTAAATGGCTCCCTGTCCCAAAAGGGTTCACAACCTAAAAAACATGCAGAACACCACCAGCAAACAGCCACCAGAAAAGACACTGTGCTGGGGTGAAAGGGGAGCAGTTACTCTCCCCCTGCTAAACATAAGAGGAGCACCAATTGAAAAAGTGCCTCTTGCCCAGTTAGCAGGGGTTAATGGGACCTTCATGAATGTTTTGCAGCATTTGTGATTGTGTAAAGAAAGCAACATTTCTCCATCACTTACTTTATTTGAGTTCTTCGTAGAACATAAACATCAGAAGAAGTCATGAAGAACCAAGGGTAAATGGAGTCAGTAGTGAATCTGCTAAAATCCAGTTTGAAGAGACTTACTGGATATTGCCATCGAGCAATTGGGAAAGGGTTTCCCTTACAGTTCTGCCCGCTTTGGAACTAGGAAAAAAAGATAGAGGCAAACAACTGAAATCCTTGAAGACTTGAATCGTGTGGAAGAACAGCATGGATGGCAAGCATAACTGAAGAATGTCTCTTTTGGAAGCCATTTTTAGACTCTGTCATGGCTGTTATCTCTCCAGAGTCATTTTTAGTATTTGGCAAAAGCCGGTTAGTGGAACCTCCATGCCTAGAAGTGTTTTGGAGAAAGGGCTGTGTTCTTGTTTTTTTAACAACTTCAGGTATCCTCTTGAAAACACTTAATGAGCCCTTATTCTTGCAATGTGACTGGATCTTGTCACCAGCACAATACATTTGTGGGAGGTTTTTTTTGCCAATATTTTTTTGTTAAACTAGATGAGTTTCTTTTGACTGGTCTATGGACCTATGTAATTTATTCAACGTTTAGCAGATTTTTACTTTGCATGTTTTAATTTGGTTTTTCTTCAGAAGATGTAATAAAAAGTTCTTATCATTTCTTGCCTTACTTATTTTCTAAAAGGAAGAATTGTGATTGTTTTATATAAAATAAATCAGAGGTGTGACTACTTTAGAAGAGATTAAGTAAGGAACCAAGATGCTGGTATATGCCGATGCAGGGAAACTGTTCCTGGTGGAACCTGTGATCTAATCTAAATGAAACAAACACTTGACTCTAAAGTGTTGGGCCGTGCCGTGCGGGAAGTGTTTGTTACAATTAAATTATTAGAACTGGCCCCATCATGATCCATGGAAAAATGCCGCTGCCTAAACTTGCGATTGTGCACATGAGCCACCCGCTTACTTGGGTGCAAGCGGGTGGCGTACATACACAATTTCAGGCTGCTGCTTTTTTCCGCAGACTATGATGGGGCAGTTCTGCCTCACCTGCCGCCCCCGCACTGCATGTCCCTGCTAAAGTGTATATTCTATGCAGGGGGTGAGGCATAGTTCATTAGTACCTCATGTGCTCCACTTAAAGGGTAACGGAGCTCGGAAAGACTTTTGACTTGGAGTTTGAAGAGCTACTGCCAGTCAAAGCAGATAATACTGGACTTAGAACCAATAGCCAGACGCTGTATAAGATAGGTATGTGTGTGTATTATGTATGCATACATATATAATGTTGTTTCTCTTTTAAGGGAGAAGCATTTGGATAAGTTAGCAACAAATGTGTGTACTTTTCAAATTGTGCTAGCTCAGTGGGCCTCTTTCTGCTGGATATCTGGAATTGTAGGAGTAACATTTCAAGGATAAGATCATTTGTTTTACATTAGTTCTGGTTAAGTTACTCCAGGTTCTGTGGCCCATGCCTCTTAATGGCTGTTCCCTTGCAGAATGTTTTTCTTTACATGAAGGATAAGTGGCACATGAGGAAGAGAAGCTAAGAGGACAATTCCATGTACCACCGGTATCACTGAAGTTTTCCAACATTCTGGAATTCAATTAGCACTTTATATGTGCTACTACGTATCAGACCTGCACATCTGGTAGGGCATAAGAACATAAGAGCCCTGCTGGATCAGGCCAAAGGCCCATCTAGTCCAGCTTCCTGTATTCACACAGTGGCCCCACCAGATGCCTCAGGGAGCACACAGCCAACAAGATAACCTGTTTCCTTCTGCCACTCCCCTGCACCTGGCACAGAGAGAACCTACTTCTAAAACCAGGAGGTTGCTTATGGCTTGTAACCTGTGATGGTCTTTTCCTCCATAAATCTGTCCAAACCCCTTTTAAAGGCATCTAGGCCAGATGCCATCACCACATCCTGTGGCAAGGAGTTCCACAGATGAATTACACGTTGGGTAAAGAAATATTTTCTTTTATTCGTTCTAACTCTCCCTCCACTCAATTTTAGTGCATGTCCCCTGGTTCTGGTGTTGTGCGAGAGGGAGGAGAATTTCCCTCTATCCACTCTCTCTATCCCATGCATAATTTTATACGTCTCAATCATGTCCCCCCTCAGACGCCTTTTTTCTAGACTGAAAAGCCCCAAACGCTGTAACCTTTCCTCATAAGGGAGGTGCTCCAGCCCACGAATCATTCTGGTCGCTCTTTTCTGCACCTTTCCCAATTCAACTATAGGGCAAGGCTAGGGGTTGGTTGGAAACTCTTGGCTTATGAAATAATTGCAAAGACTAATCGGCACCTTGGAAAATATCACCCGAGAGAGCCTTATCTTTCTTTTGACTTTTCTGAGGATTCAACATTAAAAGCTAGAGAGTCCCCACTTTGAAACAAATGCAACTTCAATGAGATCTGAAGATTTTATCCAAGGATCTGACGTTTTATCAGAAAATTTTGGCAGTGTTGGTGATAGGGGTGCGTCAGTATTCTAGGGTTTAATATAATATATATAAAATCTTTTGATAACTTATCCCCAAGATGGCTTGGAGGAGCAATAAAATACAATGAATCACATCCTTAAAAACATCATAGCACTGTAATAAATTATACAGTAAATGTAGGAGGCATTCCTGGACTGCTGGATTCTAGTAACTTAAGGTCCAGGTGTGTGATAGAATCCAAAAGTATCCTAAATGCTTGTCTGAAATAAATCTGTTAGAATGGATTTAATTTTTTGCTTTAGCGATATCAGTTACCTGTTTTTACGACCTGAATTTTTTAATCGAAAATTTCAGGCTGATGTGGTGTAATTTTCTATGCTTTTATTCACTCTGAACTACTTGTATGCATTTTTCCACATTTTTGAATTTTGTTTAACAAGCCTCTGCTGCCTTAGTTACTCTGTCCTTAATCAGGATTTCTAGCTGGTAAAGTCTCTGACTCTCCTTCAAGAATAGTTTCAGCCGCGATGTCTGAAAACCATGTTATCCTCAGAGATGCATAATCACTATGTTTATGAATTTCAGCACTTTTTTGCATTGTTTGATTCAAAACTAAAGCATGTAAAATGGACTTTGGTGAATGCTTACTGACTTGGCTTCCTTTATGGTGCTTAGATGCTGGCGTGTGTCAGCCCTGATTTGGCATCTACAAAGGGCTTAAGCCTGTGCAGTTCAGATGAAGCCCTCCCTGCTCCCCTCCCCCGCTCGGGAGTCATTGGTAGTAGTCTATCTCATTGCAGACACCAGCCTTTGCAAGATCTTGAATGTACTTTCTCTTCTGTACTGTATTCAGAGATGCAGCGGGCATCAACTGCAGTCCCATTGCTGATTGTTGTTTATAAACTGCTTTTTGATAAAAAGTTCACAAAGCAATTTGCAGAGTAAATTAAATGAAGAGATGTTTTTACAATCCCAAAGGGGATCTCCAGTCTTAGAAAAAGGAAGGAAGAAGCCACTGGAAAAGATGCTATGCTACAGTGAACAGGGATAGTTGCTATCCCCCTACTAAATCTGAGAGAACCACCATTTAAAAGGTGCCCATTAGCCCGATTTGTAAAGGTTGTATAATGCTTAATGACTCTGAACGTACTGTGCAGGTGCGGTAATGATGAGGGCTTCTGCAAATGACTTGCATCGGAGAGACTTAACAAAACCTCATGAAAGTCCCTCCAAGATCAACTTACCTTTCAACTTCAGATAGTAATTGGATATCTAGTACAAATCTCAACTTGAAGCAATACAGATAAAATCTGTGCACTGTATTTGGAGTGAGTATGAGACAGAGTGTGCCAATATTCTGTCTCATGGAAACTAGATACTGTAGTGCAGAGTATCCTTCATAGGAGTACCTGATGTGTCTTGTTTTGTCCTCAGTTGTATGTTGGTTGCAGTTTTTGTCTATGTTCCTCAGAATAATCGTGGTTCTGCAGGTAAGCTTGACAACATAACCATACAGTATGCACTCGGTGCTCAGAAATCAGTAGGCAGGTTGGAAGAAGCTCAGAACTGCTTGTTTTCAAATTCCATTATTTTTAAGCAATTTGTATGACTTTTTATGCCAGGAAGGGAATTTGAAACTAATTTTTAAATTGAAATTTAAAGTTGAAATTTCATTACATAAATGTTGGGAGTATTTCCTGCTCTGTTTCTTCGCTGTCTGGGCTTTTCCTACTACCTTGCCTATGCCCCTTTCTTCTTTCCTGGTTACAGTAACTCCCAATTTTATTCTCCATATGTTAGCATTTCATTCCCCTTTACTACCGTGGATTCTGTTTCTTTTCTTTGTACACATTCATGGCAACCAACACAAATTTGCCAAAAAGAACAACAAAATATTTTATAAAAGTAAATCAACAAGGTAACAAAGTGCTCTGAAGATATATGGTGTGGTTCTGCTGTTGAAGCTGTCTGGAAGGGAGACCACATGGGAAACACATCTGAACTTCTTGAAGGAAGAGTGAAATGCAAGAGTAGTGAGTAAAGTCTTGCAAAGTGAAGGAAGTACATTCCAGGTCCCAGTGAAGCCCTTTCTCTCTGAGTTTTCTTGTTCTTAACTTCCTTGATAGGGAAAATATTAAGCAGGTGCTCCCCAAGAAATCTCAACAAAGGAGAGATTGTTCATTGGGAGTTTATGGGAGATTTTCTATATATATTGGGAGTAGCAATCTCTGAAATGCACGTGTCATGAAGGGCCTCAAAAGTTGAAATGAGCACCTTGGACTAAGCCTAGAAGAAACAAGCAGGTAGGTTGAATATTATTCTGAACTAGCATTCTCAAGGGTGCCCAGAGTGCATTATAACACAGACATGAATTATGGTAGCAAAGTTCTGGCTTTCAAAGAAAAGAGACGGTCGGAGTATTGAACGTAGCTAACAGACAGAAAAAAATACAGAGAAATACATACATAAATAATTTTTAAAACAGTAAAAAGCAATTAACAAAAACTAAAAACAACATCTAAAAATGATTAAAAAAATTATTACATGATCATAAAAACAGCAGCGCACCACCTGTATCAGCAGGCTATTAAAAAAGGCTATTAAAAAAAAACTGTGTGCCAAGAAATGTGTGCCTAGTAAGGGTAGCCCTGTGGGCACTTGCCTCAAATGGGCCAAACTCAAGATGGTCACCGAAAAGCTCTAAAAAGCTTTTTAAAATGACACTCTATCAGGACCCACCTAGCTTTACGAGACTTTAAAAAAAAAGGTGATCTAGAAATAAATTTGTTTATTTACAAGTAAAGAGCCCAGCTGCTTGCAGGGTAATTAGCAGCTATCTTGCAAGCTGCAAGAGCTCAGCTCTTTGAAAGGCAATTAGCAGCTATCTGATTTTTGAATAACCTCGGGGCTTATGGCAATTACTTATCTGATCTTTCCATCATCTGGGACCCATCAGAAATCGGGTCGTGACCCACCAAGTGGGTCCTGACCCACAGTTTGAGAAACACTGATCTACAGCAAGAGTAAAGAGACAGTGCCAGTTTTTCAACCAAATTCCAAGATGTGTACTAATAGCAAGGTAATAAAATTCAGATCCAGCAGTTTCTTAGATTAACTTAGAAAGTATGCAAAGCAGCACCCATACATTCTTTTGATGCACTCTGTGCTGGGATCCTTTCCCTACCATCATCCACCTTGGAATGACTGCCCAACCAACCACCGCACCTCTGCTTCAGACTTCAGCTTCTTGGGGGTTAGTTACCGTTTGTTGATTTGTTCTTTATTAAAAAAAATATTTTTAGCTTGTAAAACAGGTTTTTGTTTTTCACCTTCAGTCCACTTCAACACTTATAATTTCACTGCTAGAGACAGACCCTTGTAAATTTCTTTGCCTTGGGCATCACACCATCATTAACAATGCACTTGGGAGGCATATTGATGAAATTAAGGGCAGCACTATGTCATGTTTGCATTTAAAAATGAGGAATAGTTTTTTGTGGTTGTTTTTTTTTGTCATTTTACACCAGCTAGAAGAAACTACATAAGATTTAATGGCATTTTAGGCTTGTGTTTGTGAATATTCATGTCACAAACCATCTTCGGTACATAATTTGAGTTTGTACATTGAGGGATGGGTGTACAGTAAAACTGGAGAAAAAGTTGTTGAGGTGTGGACATGGGCAACATGCTAGCAGGAGCTTGTGCAATGAAGAAGAAATTACAAAGGAATTACCTCTCGACTCCCACCATCGTGGCTTGAAGATCAATCAGGTGAACTTCCATGTATATGTCCTGCTCTATTACAACTAACCTGATGACCTACCTTCACCTGCAGATCATGGACGGACTGTATGACAGATGCCTGCTACTTGTTTCATATCGATATTGAAAAGCATGCGGGACAAGATAGAACCCCGCAGGAAGGACACTGTAATCAAATGGGAGTCTCCCAGCATCACCTTCTGGATCCTACCCTTCAAGGAGGACTGTAAGCCACTGCAACTCTCAGCGCCCTTCTAGCTAGGTGGTCTGGAAGGATAAATTGATCCAAACTCTTGATTTGGAATCTGATGAGGCTTCTAATTCTGATAGTGGGTTAGAACATTGCTAAGAATTGCACACCAGCAGATCAGTAGAGAATACTAGCTTAGCATGATGTGGTTTATTTTTACTCTCAAACTTCTGTTTGTCACAGAAGTAATGCTTTCATATAGAAATATATATATATATATATATATATATATATATATGCATATGGTGTATTAACGTTCCATATGCTGCTGCATCATTCAATTGTTATGAGGTGAACCGTGTTTAGAACACTTTGGTGGCAAGTGTCGTCCTACTGTGGTGATTATCCCAGCCCCCTTCTTCAGGTACACTTTTCAGAAGTAGGAACTAAGCTAGGCTTGGGTTCCATGGTCTGGTCACAGATCTGTATAATTTTACCTGTCAATTATGTCTACAATCCACCAACTTGGATTGGCCCCTTGGTGTGTTGCATAGTAAGACCTGCCTCTGCCAAGATCCCGTGGGTTTTTTTCTTCTTCTTCAGATAAAAGACTCATAAGTCTTTTTTTTTTCTTCAGATAAAAGAAAATGAATGGTCATTTTCCTACCATTTTTCAAGAATTTGAAAATTCAGTAACACTAATCCATCTCTTTCAATACATGTGGTTTGCAGTCATGTCTCTTTTCTCCCAACGGCCCCAGTAGCTTCAGAGATCGCTATTTCTATTTTATAAATGGTGGTATTTTGAAAGAAAGTACTGTACTGGTCCGCATCATCAGTGTGTGGTAACGTCCAAGAGGTGGGTTGTTTTCCCTTGTAACTGCCTCAGGCCCCATGTGGAGCGGGGGGGGGGGTGTCTCTTACAATTGTAATTTCTTTGTGCCTCTAATAATTGCTGCTATTGCTAATGAATGTTCGCAGCAGCAACTGCTGTTCCATCTGTCTCAGTGGGGAGAAGCCCAGCCCCCCAGGGATATTTCATCTTGTTGCCCGAGATGTTGCTAGCAACATTAACTTCTGGCAAGGTGTGTGTGTGTGGGGGGGGAAGAGGAGTGCTGTTTTCACCAGTGAGAAGCAGGTCACCACTAAAGGGAATTGTCACTTTAGCAACACTTCAGTGGGAGAGCAAGTGCATGTTGCTCTGCATGTCATTTCCTAGCTGGCTAGGCAGTAAATCTCAGACTGAGTGAAGTCTTCAGGACATCCACCTCTCTTCCCTCCAGTGAGAATGGTGTGGAACTGACAGAACAGGTGAGAGCTGGCTGTGCTTTCATGTGGAGACTGCAGGCTCGTTTTATTCTTTCTTGCACACACCCCACCTACCTCATCGAAAGCAGAGGGTTGTAATTCTGGGGGAAAGAAGTGGTATGCTGTTGGGTTGGCTTGTTTTCTGGTGTCTTCTATTGGGCTCAAATGAGCTTTTTAAACTTTAAAATCTTAATTCCTGGTATTGTGTCCCAGGGGCAGGGAGAGAGGTTCCCCTATAGAAAGCATTTCACATAAGCGTCTGAACTCTCTCCGTCTTCAGAGCTCTTCCCCTTCTACTCAAAATACCCTGGATGTTCTGCTTTTAGTCTAGTCATCTCCCTGAGATCCAACTTTCAATGTGTAGGGAAGAGGGCTTTTGGGTGTGTGTGTGTGTGGGGGGGGGGAGAGATAGAAGAAATGGAGAAGCATTATCATGTGAGGCCTCCACTACAGTCTGAAGTAGTACAATCCGGAAACAGGCTTGTCTCCTAAATGCAGAGTAGCCCAGGATGCTTGTAGATTTGTTGGATCAGAAATCATAAAAGGTTGGAAGGGTTCCTGGAAGTCCATGTTAACTTCCTGTTCAGTGCAGGCAGCTGCTACAGTATCCCTGACTGGGGACCATCCAGCCTCTGCTTGAAAACTTCCAATGAGGGAGAGCCCACAATTTCACAGGGTAGACTGCTCCAGTGCCAGCTAGCTCTTACAGTTAAGAAATCCTTCCTCATCTGTAGCCTAAATTGTAGTTTCAACCCATTGATTCTAGGAACTACAGAGAGCAAGTCCTCTGCTTTTTTGTGCGACAGCCCTTCGGGTACTTGAAGGCAGGTATCATATCTCCCCTTAGTCATCTCCAGGCTAAAATATAAAGCTCCTTTAACCGTTCCTACAGGACTTGGTTTCCAGACCCCTCACCATCTTCGATGCCTTCATTTGAAACTGCTCCAGCGTATCCATGTCCTCCTCAAACTGTGATGCCCAAAACTGGATGCGGTATTCAAAGTGAAGCCTGACTAGTGCAGAGTATAGTGGAACTACCATATTTCTTCGAGTCTAAGGCGCCATCGATTCTAAGGCGCACCTTTACTTTCAGTACCACCAGCAGGGGAAAAAAAAATCCATACTAGTGCCAAGTTTTCCCCCCCATCCTGTACTTGTGTTTTGATTTTTGTACCTGTGTGCTGGGCTTTACATTTGTGTCTGTTAATCTTCATCTGGTTGGTATGGACCTGGGGATAAAGGTTGTCAAGATCACTTTGAATCTTGATTTGGCCTTCCAGGGTGTTGGCTATCCCTCCAGCTTCATGTCATCTGCAAATCTGATAGATGTTCCCTCTACCCCATCATCCATGTCACTTATTAAAATGTTGTACAGCACCGGACCTAGGACAGAGCCAGGAAACTGGATAAATGCTGAGTGTTTTTAATTTGGAATCCTGCCCAGCCTATCCTGTACATGGTGGTTGTAAGGTAAGAGCATATGGTCCTCAAACAAGCAAACCATGAGAGAAGATCTAAAGTTGCCCCTGAATAACGTCTCTACATGGGTTTCTCTCCCTCATATGAATATTAGTTTCTCATTTGTTTATCTGTGATTGGTCTACTCTAGAGGGAAAAAGTCACCTACTTAAGCCTTCCCTCCCTTTATCTTGCATGTTGCTTAACAGTTATGTCCTTGTACCTGTACACTCATATTTTTTTTGGGGGGGGGAATTAACTCTCAAACTCTCTGCCTTGAGTAAAAAAGAACCATGTACATACGGAAAAGGCATGGAAGTGGGCATATGATTGAAACATGAAGGAGAAAATTGTTTTCTTTCAACCAAACACGAGAGCAGGGAACCAAATATTCATAAGCAGTAGGAGGAGTTAAGTAGAAAGGGATTCTCCTTTAGGTTTATAGTCTGTCCCATCCAAAGAGCTAAGGGTATGGGTTTGGAATGCAATTGCCTTTAAGGCTCATAATCTAAATTAACGGGAGAATTTGCTTTTGGTACTGGAGAAATCTAGAGGAATACATGCTTAGGTCATATAAAATACTACTGTTTCTCCTGTCTCTCTTACCTCTCTGCCAGGCAATTTCTTTTCCCGCTTTCCCAGTTTTTGTGTTTGTGTGTGCCTGCTGCTACAGTACATGTAGCTGGAGAGGCATCCCCTATTATGTTAACATTATTTTCACTCTTTATCTCTCAAGATTCTCTACATCAAACCCTTCCCAAAACTACTAGAGCCTCACCATGTCTGCGTCTTCATAGTGACCTATCTTATCTTCCGGCTGCTATTAATGTGTTGATCTTGGGCTTCCTTGTTCTGTCATATTAATGTAAACCATACACTTTTAGACTGTCATGTTTTGTAGTAAAAGTTTACTACTTTTTAGTAGTAAACACTTTTATATGCAGATTTTCAAAAAATATTGATGGACTTTTCTCACTAGTGTTAAATCTATTTTTGTATGTGTATCCACATGCACAATGCTTAAAAAAACAATTACTTTTTAGTATATTCAGAAAAATTGTTCTAACTGGAACTGCAAACCTAGACATCACTTTTGTTTTATCTTAGACTTGGAGATTGGATAGATAGCATGCAATGTATGGATTGTCTGTTAGATGCTTATCTTGGGCCACGTTCAATATGTATGGCTCCAAATTTAGAAAGTTAGATGAAACAAAGAAAATATAAAGTTACATATTTATGTCCGCCTTGGATACAATTGACGGTGTGCATTTGAATGGGTGCGGTCTGAACAAGTTAGTGTGCTGCATAGAATAAGATAAATGTTAGGTTGTAATCCTCAGTTAATTTTAGCTCTGTGCTTTAACCTTGGCTAGTTAAGCACAAAGGTATATGGGGTAAGTTAGTGGCCAAGAGGTGATCGTATGGTTAAGAGACTGCAGCTTTAATCAGTGTTTAAAAATAATGATCTCTGGCCATGAATGATACTGTACTAGTTCAATTCTCTTCCTCATCCTCCCATCTCTACACATTCAATCTTTTTCTTGAGGCGGCAGATAGACTGTTGTAGCCTTCTGCAAATGCACTCTTGAATCTGGTGGTTTCGGTTTCATCTGGATATAAGCATCTTACCTCTGAATTTTTTTTCTCATTGCAGCCTTCCTGAGCAGTGTCAGATAAATTCTATTGGACCTACTACTTTTTAGTGAGGTATATCTGATCAGACTCATAATCTCTTGCTTCACAAAGTTCTGCATCTTCTTATCTGCCTTCTTGGAGGGTAATCTGCCTCCTGTTTTTCGCCACGTACTGTGCTTGCTCCACTGATACTCTGACATTGATTTTATTTTAAATATTTCTACTTCAGGTTTTTTGTGCTCAAAGACAGTGTATGTAAATTGCTTGTGCTGGTGCATTTAATGGAAATAGCCTTTCTTGGATATTTCTGTCAAGATGGAGATTAAGCTACAACTCTGGGGCTTGCCTTTGTTCACAAACTTCATGTGCCTGTAAAAGAATATGCACAATGGGCCACAGAATAACTCCAGGTCACAGTGGCATATTGCCAGTGCTTCTATTTCAAATGGTGCCCATTCTGCAATGTGTTGGCTTTGCCAAAAATGTAATGCAGGAGACCAAAAAAATGTGCAACGGTAGCTGCTTGATGAGTGTTGGTTGGCTTACATTTTTAGCTTAGTTTGCAGCCACAATATATAATGCGTAGTTGTGCTTTTTTTTTTTTTTTTAAAGAGTACCCTTGTTGAAATGTGTAGGAATCACTTGTGTGTAGGCAAAGTTTGACAGCCCCAGAAAATTATTTTGTTGCTGAATAAAGCAAGAGGGAGTCTGGGGGAGTGTTGCGATTGTAGTTGTCTCTTTTAAATAACCTTGAAAATTGTTGCCAATAATTTCGGTATTTCTTTAAGTGTACAGCTTAAATAGCTTTTCCGCTGTTTACAACAATCCTATGCATTAGGTAAACCTGAGTTGCAGAAGCAGCTGTGTAATAAAGCATATGTAAAGTACATATATCCTATGAAGTTTGAGCCAGCTACACAATTCTTTGGATGGGGGGAGAGAGAGAGAGAGAGGCTTTGTAGTCAAGATGGGTGGATAACTGATGCTCACTGAGTATATTTTGTACTTGGGAATTAATTCCTGAATACAAAATGTAATGAGCAAATCAGTTCTAACTCTTGCTAGGTAGTTCTTTCCAGTGATGTAGACTTGAGTCTATTGACTCGGACTCAAGTGGGACTCAAGTCGCGTCAATGACTTGACTCGGACTTGATTCGACGATTGTAAAAGACTCGACTCGAGCCTTTTACGACAAGTCGAATTTTATTCAGGTTTAAATTCCCCATTACCAATAGATAGGGACTTGCAACCAAAAACTTGGGACTTGACTTGAGACTTGGAGTCAGAGACTTGATCCACATCCCTGGTTCTTTCATGGTTATTGTATGTTCTAAGAAGCCACCCTGCTGTAATTGCACAGTAATATTTTTTAATATCACAAATAGACATTTTAAATGGTTCTTGTGGGGAAAGATATGTAATAGATTAGTTATTCCTAAACACACTTTTTGCTATACCCACAGTCATGGCGGCAATTGATTATTTTTTAAAATTTATTTTAAAACATTTATCCTGCCTTTCTCTTTAAAATAAAGAACCAAGGTGGCTAACAATCAAAATTCAAAACAGTAAATATAATCAATAACAATAATACGATAACAAAAGCAGCAAAAACAACAATTTTCAAAGAGCAAAATTAATCTGGAATTTAAAAAAAGTCTTGAGACTGCAGGGAGGCTGATCAGGAGGATTCAGTTCTTAATTCAATAGTTCCAAAGTTGTGGTGCTGCTATAGAGAAGGCCTTTCCCCTGTCACCACCAGTTAAGCATCAGAGACTGGTGGCACCCATCGGAGGGGCCCCAGATGCCCTCATGGGGCAGGCCATCTCTTATAGAAGAAGGCTTCCTTGAGATACCCCAGCCCTAAGCCATAAAGGGCTTTAAAGATAAAAACTAGCACTTTGAATTGTGCTCGAAAGATGAATCGACATCAAGTGCATATGGAGGAGAAGCAGTCCAGAGTCGAACAGCCTCGCAACCATCACCGCATAGGCTGCTACAGCATTCTGCATTAATTGCAGTTTCTGAACAGAAAGTTTTTCCCCCACCTTTCCAGTATGAGCCTGAATAGAAAGAAAATTCTAATATACATAGTTAGTGAACATAAACTGGGATGGTAGCCACTTGAGATTAATTCAAAAGGGTGGTACGTTGTCCATACTATAAGGTAGCATGAACCATCTTGGGCAGGTGGTATGTAGATATATGCATAATAACAGCAAGGTTTTGGTTTATGAAGACACTGCACTGCCATTGGAGGATGTGTATGCAAGACACATTGCAATGACTTCCATTTTCCTCCTCACATTCTTCTCCTGCCCGCCACTGTATTTTTTTTCTTTTTCAGAAGGATATGTCCTTTGAATATCTATCCCAAAACATCAATCTGAATCTGCGTTATTTTGTAATCACTCAGTGATACGGTGGTGGGGAAAAGCCAGGTTGGGGAAAAGCCACCATACAGTGGCGGGGAAAGCCAGGAAATGTTCCATGTTGACAAAACCATGACTCTGACAAAACCTGGCCTCTAAAATTAAATACAGTAACTCCTCATTTGTTGATAGGTTTTTCTTGGAAACTGCGACTTTAAGCGAAACTATTTACAATGAAACAACTTTACCATAGGCTAATAATTGATAAATGTAAACATTCCAATGCCATTTAAAACGTAACTTTGAAACGACTAAGACTAAGTGAGTACCTTAAGACTAAGTGAGTACTTGCTGTATCAGTAAACTGATATTACTGATATAAGAGAGGTTTGTGACAAAAAATGACATGCATACTATTTGACTCTTAAAAAAGTTATTCCCATGAAAGGGGAGTGCACTGGAGAAAAATATGCCCCTTTATACTGGGGCCATGTCATCATTAATGCAGCAATTGTGTTTGGTATGGTTATGTTAGTGTGTACTCTTGTTTCCTGCAGTAAACATAGAAAGTATGAAGAGTAAATTGGTGTATGTAAATGCACAGTTGGCATGTAATGGGGAACCCTGATTGACCATGGCTCTGCAGTGCATGTCAACTGACTGTCTAGACCAGGAGTGGTCAACCTGCATCATGCCATCTGCCATTTTTTTTATGTAGACCCGTTGGCCAAGTGCCTTGTGGCGGCATAGCCTATGACCCACTTCATCAGCCAGGTAGTGCCCCAGAATGCCTTGCGGCGCCACAGCTGGCAGTTTGTTTAATAAATTATTAAAATTATATTTATTTATTTATTGTAATATTTATATACGTACTGCCTTTTCTTGCCACTTCGAAAGTGTCCGCATGCCACTAGTGGCACATGTGCTGTGGATTTGCCACCCCGTCTAGACTCGCATTTGCCTTAATACATCACATGCTTACTGCAGTAAACACCAGTCTAACGGTGGCATAGCTATGACAAACACATTGGGGGATGAGAGCCCATAACTCAGTGGGAGAGAGAGAGAGAGCACATGCTTTGCATGCAAAAGGCCCCTGGTTCAGTTCTTCACCATCTCCAGTTTAAAAGTATCTTGTTTAAGGGGACTTGCTCCGAACCCCCTCAGCCCTGCCTGAGCCACCCAGCAGCCAATCGGCTGCTGAGAAACTCCCACCTCTGTCTCGTGAGTGGGGGCGGAGCCAGGCAATCTGCACCGGCCCTCTGATGGGGCCAACGCCCTAACTTCGTATAAGGTAGCTTCAGGTGTTGTTGATTCAGGTATGTCCAGTATACCCCGTCTCCCTTAAGACCCACCCCCGTCTTTATGTTAACGTTTTCAAGCATAAGCCCGTACGATTTTGTAACTAATACAGTTATGTGTTTATCATTGTCTTTGAATCTATATACTCTTAATGAGTTGGAATCTGCTCACCTTTCTCCCTACCTGCAGCAACTTCCAGAAGTTAGATGGTGGCACCTAATGCATTATTACCACTTAACGTGTCAGAAGGCTTGCAGTGTAGCTTTATGTACTTGCTTGTTTTTATTTTAAAACTGTCTCAAACCATTTTGATGGTGCAAACTTAATAGATGCTTTTATCACACAGTGCTTCAGAAGAGATGTGCCAAAGTGAATTTGAGGCTTATTTCTTTCAAACACCCATCAAGCTTCCTCTTTCATTTGCTGTGCCTCTCCCCTACATTTTACCCAAATGGCTGACTACAGGGGAGCATTTTGCCACTGGTATAAATGAAGTTCTTTGCTTCAGAAGGTGTCCTTACGTATTGGAAGTGGGAGGTCATGGTTAGGGTCATGGACATTGATTGACCAACATATGTTTGAAAAAGACTGCAATGATGTTAAACATCTAAAATGAATGAATTGCTCTCCTAATTGGCTCCCTTTAACTTTCAACAAAGGTCTTATTTTCCCCCAGTGGTGTTGGAAGCACAGAATTCTAAAAACACCTCTGCGGACTTAGTTTTACTCTGTTGTTCCCACTCCAAGCTTTGATAGGGTCACCTCATTAAACTGCGGGTGACTTGGCAACATTAATAGGGGAGAAACTGTGAAAACAATGCTGTCCATCAGTAGAATAAGTTGGTTCATCCCTAATTGACAGATTTAGGCTGTTTTGTTTAGTTTTAATGGAAGCAAACGACGAGAAAATGTCAGTGGATGTTTCTCATAAAAGCAATCTGTAAAATTCTACGGACTTCAGTGCCGAATACAACTGTGTGTCACCAGAAATAAGTTTTACCTCTGCTATAGGGTTGGATAACTTTTCATATGTTGTAATAGGTGGTGCATAATATGATACAACTTTATGCGCGGGGGGGGGGGTGTTGAAAACATTCCATTGTGATTTTTTTCTGACCTTTTTATGGGAAAACTAAAGACCTGCCCAAGCCCATCGAAAGTGTGGCTGGGAGTGGTTTGTTTATACCACTTGATCTGTATTTGCTGCTCCCCTCCCTGAATTCAGAGATATGTGGTGGAGTTTGTACCATTTTTTTCCAGGTCTCAAAGAAGGTAGCGTCACAAATCCAGGGCACAGAAAGATCTATTTCAATAGGCAGGGCCAGACCTAGGGGTATGTGGGGCCTGGGACAGGCCTGCCCAAATCAACCTAGCACTTGAAGTGGCACTCAAAATTTCTGCCCTTGCCCCGTATTTGAATTATTAATTTTAAATCTCAAATGTCTGTGAGCATGGTTTTAAGACACCCCCCCCCACCTCCATTGCTGCCTCTGGCCAATGCCCACTGCTTCTTCCAAACAGGCTGGGCAGGAGAATGCTGGGAGCAGAAGAGGATGTCCTCCTGCTCAGCCTGTTTAGAAAAAGCACTTGGGCAGTGAAGGAGATAGCAGCTGTAATGTGATCCTTGAGGGGAGCCATTGGAACAGGATTGCAGTGGCCCCTTGCTTTGTCGTTTAGCCTTTCCGCCACAGTTTATTTATTTTATTTTATTTTTCACATTTTTATACTGCCCTTCCTCCAAGGAGCTCAGAGTGGTGTACATATTTCCTCCCCTCCTTTTTGTCCTCACAGCAACCCTGTGAGGTAGGTGGGGCTGAGAGATAGTGACTGGCCCAAGGTCACCCAGGAAGCTTCGTGGCTGAGCAGAGATTTGAACCTGGATCTTCCAGGTCTAAGTCCGACTCCCAAACCACTACACCATCCTGGCTCTTGTTTGTGGCAGCAGTGCTGGGGGAACAGGTGGGCCACTGCTGCTCCAATTCTTTTCTCCCGGGCTCTCTCTTCAGGGAAGCGAGTGAGAAGAGGACTGGAGCAGCAGCAAGGTAAAGTGGAGAAACTGAGCAGTTTCTGGGCTCTAATTCGCCCTACCTTTGTGAGGGCTCTGACAATAGTTGTAGGAAACAGTTTTATTGAACACCACATGGACCTCAACTTGTTTTTGACACAATGTCTCCCTTAGGGACAATATGGGGTTCTCAACCAGTGCTACTACTAGTACCACCAGTGGTACTTCAGCCGACTGCTTGTGGTACTTGGACTGCCGGACCACTGGAACCCCGCTCCAATGTGGCACTTTCAGCGGCGCGTTTTTGCTCCCGAGAGACTCCTGCCTTTGGCTGAGCCTCTTGGGAACACTGAGAAGGGCCCTTCCACCCACCCAGAGCCTCTTACCTGTGTTTTCTGGCCTCCGAAAACCTGAACACCCGGAAGTAACTAGCAGTGATGTAATTGCCAGTCACTTCCGGTGGTGCACAGTAGGAGAGTGGGGCCTGAGGTGGTACTTGGCCGGAAAAGGGTTGAGAACCCCTTTAGTTCTTTCGTTTTTGCTTGCTCCAAAAGGAGCTACTAACACTCTCTGCTTCCTGCAATAGCTTCAACCTGTGTCTATCTACAGCTGAGACACTGCTAGGAGAGACAGAAACATGTGTGCTGTTGCCACCAGAATCAGTGGAGGAATGGAAACAGGAGAGGCAAAAAAAAAAGGGGGGGGAATCTGAGAAGTGGGAGTGAAGAGAGGCTTGTGGTACTCAAGACAGAGCACTTTATGGAGTATAGAGAGCAAAAGGGGAGGAGGCTAACAAAGTGGTGCAGAGAGAGTTTGTGCTGTGGTGTGCATATGTTAACTGAGAATGTGCTTTTTAGGCCATACTAGGTTAAAACTGACAATCCTTTTTCTACAGGTAACAGAATGAGGTATTCTGGAGTTAATGTAAAGGTGTCCCTCGGTTATCTGAGTTGTGCTTCCCTATAGTACATCTTTAAAATCCATTTGGAAAACAATTTGTCTTAAAAGGTTGTTAAATATTGAACAGATTGATAAGTAAAAGGTTCAGAGTTCAGTGGGCCACAGACATGAAAGGATTACGTCAACCCCCTAATCTGACAGTAGTATTCTGCAAGTGTGCTTCAGTTGTTCCAACTATCAATTTGCAGTTGTGCTGGCCTTGAGTCAAATGTTTCATACATTGAGTCCAATGTTTCTTTTTGGTTGCGCAATAATGTGTAGGCTATCACATGTGATGAGCACCCATGTTCGCATTTTGTTTTGGCTGCACTATAAACTGCAACTTGGCCACAGCTTCCCAACATGCATGTTGTACATGTGTGTGGAGCAGATGTTTTCAACATGCCAGTGGTGTCATGTGGGAAACCATTTCATGTGGCATGGTGGCGTGTCTGCCCTTTCGTTGTGTATTTGTTGACCAGTTAGGCCTTGAGGGGTTTCTGTGGCTGCACTTTGATCATGGTATATGTGGCTTTTGACTTCTGTTCTCAAGTAGGCTGCAGTCCTATGATGGTGGTCATTGTCAAAAACGTTCCAGTCAGTTTCCTTGTATCCTTACTGCCATCTATTCAATTTTTTAGCTCAGTGTTTCTCAAACTGTGGGTTGGGGTGAAAGGGGTTTCTCAACCTGATTTCTGGTGGGTCCCAGAAAGATACGTAATTGCCTCAAGCCCTGAGGCTATTCAAAATTCAGATAGTTGCTAATTGCCCTGCAAAGAGCTAAGCCCCTGCAGTTTGCAAGCTTGTGTAAATATAGGGAGATAAATGTTTGAACATCTTTTTTCTGGTGTGTGTTTTTTCCCCAAGTCTGTCAATGACAGGTAGTGGCTGGGTCACATAACTAAGCCCCTTAAGCTATTCATTAGGGCTGCCTCATTATGAGAAATGGATTGTGATTTTTTGCAAATAACACAAATAAAATATTACCTGTAAATATATTAATAAATATATTTCTTTCTAGATCTCTTTAAAAAAAAGTCTTGTAAAGTTAGGTGGGTCCCGATAGAGTGTTACTTTAAAAAGTGGGTCCCAATGCTAAAACGTTTGAGAACTACTGTCTTAGCTTATTAAGTGTATGTGTGTGTGTGTGTGGGGGGGGGATGCCAGACTAGCACTCTAGCACAGATGAGTACCCACATTGCATTTGGTACCTTTGTTGTGGCCATTCTTCTCAGAGTTCCCAAGAATGCTGAGCAAAGCTTCTTTTACTTTTTTTTCCTGAGAATAATTTCAGTTTGATAGTTTGTTTCGAGGGTCATCTCTGGTTGGCTGACTGTGTGAGGTTTTATTGTAGTAGACAGAAATCTAACTGTAGCATCATTAATGGTTGACCTAGCAAGATGTTTGTTCCATTCTGCAAATGGAGCACATTTGCTTACAATACTTTGTTGAGATCACTTTTTCATATTAATGATGCTCTTGGCATACACAGACTAGTTTTGGTGCCATGTTGGTTCTAGCGCTGAGATGAGAACTGAAAGAGAAGGGAATTTGCCTTCAATGAGGGTAAAGAGAGGCCCCAATAGGTAAAAGGTAAAACATCCTTCAAAAGATTTACTAAAAACAGCCATGTTTATCCCTACAATCTTTGATTCTATAGTTCAGTGATTTTTTTTTCCTTTGGTCTGTTATGACATTTTCTCCCCCCCCCCCAAAAAGGGAGTCAGGTGGGAGTTTCCTCAGGGGGAGCTTCTTTTTCCTCTGTATTGGAGTCCCTCAGAGCTTTATTCTCACCCCCCTGTTATTCCCTCTTTACAACCTGTCCCTGGGTAACTCCATCAAATCAGATAGCCATCAGTATCACTTATGTGCTGATGATATCTACCATCTGTACTCCAAAACTTTCTCCATCCAGTCTTGAGTCTTTGTTTGTCTGACATTTCAGCCTTGGTGCTTTTATTGCCTCAAGCTCTTGAATCCAAGACTCAACTTCTTATCTTTCCTCTCAAACACTCCTCTCCTTGTAATAATAATAATAATAATAATAATAATAGCCGCCTTGGGTCCCTTCGGGGAGAAAGGCAGGATATAAATACTGTAAATAAAATAAAATAAATAAATAATAATAGCCGCCTTGGGTCCCTTCGGGGAGAAAGGCAGGATATAAATACTGTAAATAAAATAAATAAATAATAACAACCAGTATTTATATACCGTCTTTTCTTTGGTCATCGGCTTTCTTCTCTGACTTTAATTCAAAGGCGGTTTACACAGGCAGGCTTTTTGAACCCTGAGGGGTTTTTACAATACAATATTTTCTATTCTTACATAGAACCCTTCATACTAGGTGGTTTCCTTCACAGTGCAGCCTCTCTCTGGTGTTTGCCTCATCACTCTTTGACTGACAGGCAACCTTGACTCCCACTCTGCAGCTGCAGCTTCTCTCCCTCACAGAGTCTCTGCAGCTTATCAGTGCCGTGCCGACAGCTCTCCGACAGACATGGATACTTCCGGCCGTCCCGAGCTGCTGTCCTTCAGATCTTCAGGCATATGAGATGGCCGCTCTACCAACTGAGCCAGACCTTCTGCCCTCCTTGTACTATCTGCTTTTTCATTGGCAATGTTCCCATCCACATACTCCCCCCTCCCCGTTAAACATGCACAGAGTCTTGACTTTTTCTTTGACTCCTCTCTTTCCTTTACTCCCCTATATTCAGTCTGTCACCACATCATGTCATTTCTCTCTTCGCAATATTGCAGGAATTTAGCCATCCTCCATTCTTCACCATCTTGCCCAAAGCTCTCCTTCATCTCTTACCTTGATTATTGCAACGTCCTCCCAGCTGGTCTTCCATTGGTTCATGTTAGGCCCCCACTCCTTCATTTAGTGCTCTGTTGCTAAGGTCATTCAACCTGTCTGTCACACTGATCATATCTTGCTCTTCCTTAAATCCCTCTTGCCTGCTACCAGGTCCAGCACAAGCTTCTTGTGCTTACCTTCAAAGATCTCCATGACTTTGCTCCATCTTCTCAGCTTTCCTGAGAAGTATGTTCCTGCCAGCGTTGTTGCTTACCTTATTTGTGGCTGGTGTGGTGCACCAGCCGAAAGCCAGAAGTAGCTGGCATGGCGTGATGACATCATCACACCATGTCAATTACTTCTGGATGGCAGAGCCACGAAAAAAGCCAAAGACAGCGAAGGGGTGACAGTCTCTTCGCTGCTTTTGGCTTTCTTTGCGGCTTTTGCCTGCTAGCCGAAGGCAGCGAAGGGGTGACAGCCCATTCACTGCCTTCGATGTTCTTTGCAACTCTTGCCTGTGTGTCGAAGGCACGTGAGTCGCTTCTGGCTCACGTGGCTTTGGCTTGCGGGGCACAGGCGACTGAATGAGCCAAGGGCTTGTGTTACCCCTCCTGGGGAAGGGTGACCCCCCCCTTGGCTTCTTTGGCTTTTTCGCGACTCCACCTGCGAGCTCAGCTGTGATCGGCGAGAAATACAGCTCACAGCTAAGCCTGCCCAGCCATGGTATCACCCCCACGCGACTACCCAATTGGTGTCACTCAGTGCGTGGCGCACCACACACACCCCTCTAGCAACGCCAGTGGCTCCTGCCTATGTCCTTTGGTCTTCCAGCTCCACCACCTTCAACAGTCTAAAGGTCTTCTGTTTCCTCAAACTGCTCTGTCTTTTCTCCATTGCTGTTCCTTATGCATGGAACGGCTTCCCACTACACTTGTGGGGAGCTTCCTTGCTCACATCCTTAAAATCCTTTCTTAAAACCCACCTTTTCTGTGAAGGCATTGATACCATGCTTCAGTCCCTGCTTCCTGCTGTAACTAAGTCTAGGTATGAGAAAATGAAAGAATGACATATGCTTTTCCTCTTTACCCTCTCTCTGTTTGTCTCCCTTGTGAAGATTGTAAGCCCCTTGGGACAGAGCGCTTTTTACTCTATGTAAAGCCAGGATTGTGTAGTGGTTTGGGAGTCGGATTTAGACCTGGAAGATCCAGGTTCAAATCCCTGCTCAGCCATGAAGCTTCCTGGGTGACCTTGGTCCAGTCACTATCTCTCAGCCCCACCTACCTCACAGGGTTGTTGTGAGGACAAAAAGGAGGGGAGGAAATATATACACCACTCTGAGCTCCTTGGAGGAAGGGCGGTATAAAAATGATGGCACTATATAACTAATAATAATTTTAATGATTATTGTATAACTCAGAATAAATAACACTTTGCCCTCTTCAGACTCTCCCCCCCCTCCCTGCATTGCAGCTTGCATGTGGGCGGTGAGATAGCGTGCCACTTAGTCCCACCCCTGCATACAGGAACTCTGGGGGAAACTGACCGAAGAAGACTTCTGTCTTATCCATAACTGGATACGTGTGCAAATAAGTAGAGGAGGAACTGCAAAGATGGTATAGGAGAAAATGTGGTAGCTGTGATAGGGATGGAACATATCTGAGTTTAATTTGAAACTATGAAAATTCTGAAACATTAGACTAGCACAGGGGCTTGTTGCAAAATATTTCAGTTTATCAGCTGCATTTGGTGGGTGGAAGCTGTGTGCTAGTCCAGGTGCACATGGAAATTTGGGGCAACATTGTGGGCCGATTTGAACAATACTTTCTAAAGCAGTCCCTCTGAGTGTATACTCTTTTTTTTTTCCCCCTCTCCATTTCATCCCCCTCCGGGGCTTTTTAGCTTAATCACTGGGTCGCTGTGTCTAATAGTCTCTCTGCATGCGCTGCTAATACGACTTTAAATGTAACATTAGCTGTCCAGTTTGAACGAACAGGCCCCCCCCTCCATGTGATTAATCTAAAAAGACCCAACATGCCAGGAAGTAAAAACATGCATGCTCATGGAGTGTGCACTGCACAAATGCAGAATGAAGCCGAAGCTACACTACGGGCAGAGGCTCTGCCGCCGCCTGTGCCTCCGCCTCCGCGCTGGAAGCGGGGGAGTGTCTTCTTGCCTGTTGTCCCTCCTGTTGTCCCGCCTTCTTAAGAAGGTGATTGGAGATAGTACTGATTGGCGTGCAGTCCCTCTCCTACGATTGGTAGGCTGCAGTAGCTCCATGAACCGCCCCCTAGCTCTGCGTCCCCACCCCCTGAAAAATAGAACTCCAGCTTGAGGTACGTGCCGGCCGTGCGGAGGTCGCGGCGGCTCCGCCTGCTTCAAAAATCAGGCCAGAAGCGCCGCGACGCGTGTAATGTAGCTCTGGCTTGAGGGACTAGCTTGGTAAGCGTCATCTAAACCAGCCCCAGGAAACAATTGAAATAGAATATGTACTGTAAGTCATCTTTATGTTGAAAGACCCATCAGACTTGAGAGGTCCAAGCATAAAGGAATCTTTGCTGCACAGGCTAGACCAGTGCTTTTCAACCAGTGGTACAGGTATCGCTGGCGGCACTTCATAGTATAACAGGGAGAACTTGCCCCACTGCCACAGAGACCGCATGGCATGGAACCCTGGCCTAATCCTGCCAGCAATGGAGATGACAGAAGCGGCAGTGCACCAATGGCCAGGTGTGTGGCAGCCCAAAAGAAGAAGAGTTGGATGAGCAAGGAAGGTGAATAACGCAAGAGGGGTCAGGAGGCTGCGGTAACTGTGGAACTTTATATGCCCTTCTGTTGGAGACTAGTGACATCAGCGGAACCAGCCTGAAAGAGCAACTCCTTGCATTCATCTCTGACGACTGGGCAAAGAGGCACTTTTTCAATTGGTGCTCCTCTTATCTTTACCCAGGGGGAGAGTAGCCGTCCCTCTTCACCTCAGCACAGTCTCTTTACTAGTGGCTGTTTACTGGTGATGGTGTGCATTTTTTTTTTTAAAGATTGTGAGCCTTTTTGAGACGGAGCCATTTAGTTATTTGATTTTCTCTGTAAACCGCTTTCTGAACTTTTTGTTTGTTTTTTGAACAGCGGTATGCAGTTTGCTTTCATTATCCGCGGGGGACCTGTTCTAGGATCCCCCGCAGATAAAGAGATCCGTGGGTAATGAAACCCGCAGGGGGGCAATTCTGAAATACCGGAAGTGCCTTTCAGAAGCCCCAGAAGGCCTTCTGAGACATGGGAAGGTGTGTGTGTGACCTGTGTGACCTTCCCGTGTCTCAGAAGGCCTCCTGAGGGCTTCTGAAGAGTACTTCTGGTTTCTCAGGGGGAAAAAACATGAAGTGCCCTTTTCCTGTGTGTTCGGAACCCACTGTTAGTCAAATCCGTGGGTTCCGAATCTGTGGAAAAAAGGGGGCGACTGTATAATAATAATAATAATAATAATATAATAATAATAATAATAATGTTTATGAGCAGGAATGTGACTGCCAAGTTTGTGCTTACATTTAAAGGGATGGCCACAGTACTTGTGAAATTAATGCCATTGGTGATGAGGGTAGGTGTAGCAATGAAGATGCGTCTTTATGATTATATAGCTGTTAACATTTCCTCTTGAGTGTCCCATTGACTTCAGTGGGACTTGCCTGCTTCAACAGATTCCATGAGAGTGACTTTCCAGGTGATTTGAAAGCTTCCCTATGCATACAATTTCCACCAGCACTATGAAGCTGCTGCTATTTTGTTCATGTCTGGTGCTACTACATCTTCTTTTTCAGACTTGGTTTTTGAATTGAACATCTCGGTCTGCAAACTTATCAAGTAGCGCCACCTAGGGGCCAAAACAAGTTTGTCACTGGTTCTCAAGGCCACAACTGCGGAGAGTGACACCCTGCCTTGCTATTCTTGCATTATAGTAGAGACTTGGGTGTCGTTGGGGAGTTGCTTCTCAGTCTGCGAATGCATGTCAAGCATAACACGTGAAAGAGTTGGCTAGATCTCAAGGAAGAGCCTGGAAGCAGTATTTCTGAGTTAACTTGCATATGTAATAATGCTTGAGTGGGTGGACTTTTTTTTCATCATGATCTTGGTGCAGTCACGCTGCTGGGAACTATCTGTACAGAGCAACTTTGGAAACTAGAACGATCCAACCGGTCCTAAGGTCTGTGAAAGATAAGAGGAATACCCCCCCCCCCGAAGCTGGGGTATACCGCATCCCTTGTAGCTGTGGTAGGGTGTACATTGGAACTACACAGAGGAGTGTGGCCACACGTGTTAAGAACATGCACGACACTGTCGTTTGGGGCAGAAAGAAAAGTCTGCAGTGGCTGAACATGCATTCAGGAGACCAGATAGATTTTGAAAGAACACAGGTGCTTTTCCTCCGTTTGGAACTACCATGTCAGGATTCACAGAGAAGCCATAGAAAGTAACAAACATAAAAATAACATGAACAGGAAGGAGAAAACACTTTCTGTCAGTAATGCATGGCTTCTGGTCTTTAAGCAGACCAAGATCCGAAGTTTTGATACTTGCAGATCTGATCAGGCGACTGTCCTTAGCCATGAAAAATCTCAAGAGCCTTGATAACTGTGGGGCTGATTAAAAAATGGTGATATGACTTTTAAGAACCTGGCAAAGGCAAGCAGTTAATCCCTCAACTGTAACAATGTGTGTGCTAAGAAGAACTAGAGCAGACAGCAGAACGGCTCCTCACAGTTAGGGGCGAAACGTTAGGAGAAAAAAAAATGTTTTAATAAACTGTGGCTTATAAACCCGAACAGTGATTCTTCTCATTTTATGGATAACTTTGGAAATGTCTGGGTCTTTAGCCAGGGCACTGGTGCTCATCCCTCACCCTAAGAAAGGGAAGACACCCATAGCTAAAAGGGGGGTGGGGTGAGTGCCCTCCCACTTAGTTCTCTTTTAACTGCTATGTGAGCAGCAGCTTGGAGAATGCATGCTTGCCTGCTACAGCCTCCGGGTTTCTCTTCCTCTAATTGTTCATTATTGGACTCCACCCTTCCTTTGTTTGTTTGTTTGTTTGTTTGTTTGTTTGGGGTAGTTAGGGTTTGTTTTCCTCCTGGGGAGCTGTGCATATCTGTGATGCAGTTGACATCCTGTGAATGGCTTTTGGGTTGTGTTTGTGTCATTAAAACTCTCCTGGGGTTTTAGCTGTTTCAGAACTTACAGTGGTAGTTGTGCTAGAGCAGGGTTTTTCCATCACAGTAGTATAGAGGGTTGGATCCTGCCTTGTTCCTCATTGCTTAGTAGTGGTAAAGCTGCATTTTGAAAGTAAACGACACATTGTCACCCCTTTTCCTGGCACACTTGTGGAATGCTAGCCAAAATAAAACTCTGTTCATGGTAAATAATGTGAATTTGGAGTTATTTGGAGTTACTTTATGCTGTAAAAAAGGGAGTAAGCACATCCAGTGAACTTAAGGATTCTCTCTAAGTATGAGGGAGAAGTTAGAGCTTTGATTTGTGTTTTGTTTGAAGATGGAATGACAAAGTTGGTAATTTTCACTTGTTCCACAAAGAGGCAGCATTACTTTATCACAACTTGCATTAGCATTACCAGTGGTGTAGTGGTAATTTTTTAAGTGCAAGAGCTCACCGTGACACCCCCACCACCCCCAGCCATACCCCATTAAGGCTATAACAACAATAAAAACGACTTAAGTTTCTTCATTAGAGTGTCATCTTCTCCTGCCAGTTATTTCTACCTTGGGCACTTACATTCATTTAAAGATCTAGCTTATTTCATCCCAAACTCTTGGAGTAAGTTGTAATAGTTTGAAAACAAATGTATAAAAATAGCAAAATGGTATTGGAAAAATATCCCAAATAAAAGGTAACTGTAGTACTAGCCTGTGCGTGTTAACTCAGAAGTAAGTTCCACTGTATTCAGTAGGATTCATTCCCAGGGAAATTTTTACAGGATTGTAGCCTTAATGGAACATAAGCGGTTCCCAAACTCCCCCCACCCTCGTAAGTGTGTGTGTGTGTGTGTGTGAGAGAGAGAGAGAGAGAGAGGGCGACATGGTGATGACGCTTATGGGATTACGCCACTGTTGCAAAAAATAAGGGGGTTCCCTGCTCACCTGGGGGTTGTGCTGGACCTTCAGAGGGTTTGGGAAGCCCACGGCTCCCTCTACGGGTCTCCTCTAGCCTCAGAATGGCTTCCTAGAGTGATTATGACCCTCTTATGGTTTTCATCCAAAAACTGGAAGCCGGTTGCAATTGCTCCATGGGCTCGCAGAGGGAGCTGCGGATTCACCACGTCATCCACAGGCCTGGTGTGACCCCCAGGTGAGTGGGGGGGGCTTATTTTTCTCAGTGGCAGTGCAATCCTGGAAGTGCTGTTGCCGTCACCGCAGGTCACCACTCCCCTTAAGACGGTAGTGGCCGATTCTACCCGACTGAGGTGACCAATGCCCTTAGGCAAATTTCTCACTTTGCCTTTTGCTGAGTCTGAAGCTTCTTTGTGGCTGAGGTCCTTTGAAAAAAATTACAAGGTGTTCCTGTTGTTGAAGCCCTGTAGCTCCTGTCCCCTTAACTACCCCCAGGTATTATCCATTGAATTATTTGCATCTACTGATATGTCGTGTATGTTTGGTCTTGTGCGTTACTGAAACCCGTAAAAAGGACCAAAGAACTAAGTATTCTCCTTTTCCCATTTGAAAGTCTTGTTGAATATTTTGAATGGAAGTTTCTTTCCAAAGGCTCTGTACTATATGAAGCTATATAATGAGACAATTGGGGGAAGGAGCAATTACTACAGTACAGAATAAAAATTAGGATGCACCAGTTTATTGTGTATTTAATTCTCATTTTCTTTTCAAAACAACATCATACATAGATCATCTGTTTAATTGCATATTTATCGCCACTAATGTTGTAGTAAGCTATTCTGTATTTCCTATTACAAAAGCCCTTCATGTCTCTAACCGTGGGATACATGTTTCAGCTCCGTTTTATATACTCTTCACTCTTTTAATATACATATTTATGGATATGTACTGTATATTAACTTCATTCTCTCTCAACAACCTCCCCACCCCAATCCTTCTCTGGGCAACTCACTAGCACAAACTGCTAGGCATTTAAGTTAACAATCTAACACTGCTTTTTTCATTCTTGGAGACTATTTGTATCCATGCCATGCCCTGCTTTTCTTCTGCATCTGCCACAGAATGGATGAGACGACCCATTGCAGAGCGGGAGTCTTACAGAGAGGGTAAGGGGATTTAAATCCCCTTTCCCTTCCAAAGCCTCCCAATCTGCCCCTCCCCCGGATACAGTGCACACTTTTTTGGTGTGGTGGTTGCACTAGTGGGGGGGGGGGAAGAGGACAGGATTGGGCTGTAAGTCATGATGACTCTTTGGATACATCCCCAAGTCTTCAAAAACAAGCTGTATTTTTGTGACTCTTGTGCTGTTTGCTCTTGATCCACCCATTTTTGTTTAATAGTTGTGTTCCATATTTTCTGTGACCTTTCTTTCTGTGCTGGTGTAGATCACGTCATCCAGTTTTCCACTAGGCCATGTTAACTGCCGTCAGCATTTTAAACAATTAACTGCTTGTGTGAATGGAAACATGCATGTCTTTCCCCCTAACCCTTTCACCATCTTAAGTACAGTACAGTAATTATTATTATTATTATTATTTAAAAAATTTATATCCCGCCTTATCCCATGCCGAGGCAAATGCCCAAGGCGGCTTACAACAAAAATTAAAAACAGTTTAAAATACAAACAGTTTAAATACATAATTTAAAAACAATAATATCAATAAAAACCACTGGGGGGCAACAGTAGGGAGCACAAAAGCAACATGGCAGAGCATCTTGAGACACAGGAGGCAGGCTACAACCCATCACCCAAACGCAAGACGAAACAAAAATGTTTTGAGCCCTCGCCGAAAAGTCATGAGGGAGGGGGTGGTTCTCAAATCCCCTGGCAGGGAGTTCCACAGTTGTGGTGCCACAGCGGAGAAAGCTCGCCCACGTGTTGCCACTCCCCTAACTTGCGATAGAGGTGGTACACGCAGGAGAGCCCCCTCAGATGACCTAAGAGAGCGGGCCGGAATGTATGGGAGAAGGCGGTCCCTCAGATATCCTGGACCCAAACCGTGAAGGGCTTTAAAGGTCATTACCAGCACCTTGAATTGGGCTCGGAACCGAATGGGCAGCCAGTGCAGCCGCTGAAGCAGCGGCTCAACAGAGTCAAACCGCCTAGCTCCAGCAACCACCCGGGCCGCCGCATTCTGCACTAATTGCAGCTTCCGAACCGTCTTCAAGGGCAGCCCCACGTAGAGCGCGTTGCAGTAATCCAGTCTTGAAGTCACTAAGGCGTGGACCACCGTGGTCAGGTCCGATCGACTCAAGTACGGCCGCAGCTGGCGCACCAGCCGAAGCTGGGCAAACGCACCCCTGGCCACAGCCGCCACCTGGCTTTCCAGGGAGAGCTGTGAATCCAGAAGTACTCCCAAGCTGCGCACCTGTTCCTGCAGGGGGAGTGCAACCCCATTCAGAACGGGCAGATGACTCAGTACCTGCATCGAAGCTTTCCTGACCAGTAGGACCTCTGTCTTTTCTGGATTCAATCTCAACCTATTAGCCCTCATCCAGACCCCAACCGCCTCCAGGCAGCGCTCTAGGACTTCCACAGCCTCCCTGGAGCGAGATGGCAAGGAGAGGTAGAGTTGGGTGTCGTCAGCATATTGGTGACACCCAACTCCGAATCCCCGGATGATCTCTCCCAACGGTTTCATGTAGATGTTGAAAAGCATGGGAGACAGAATAGAACCCTGTGGCACCCCACACTGTAAAGGGCAGGGTGCCGAACAGGCATCTCCCAGCATCACCATCTGGGACCTGTCAGCCAAGTAGGAATGGAACCACTGCAAAGCAGTGCCCCCTAGTCCCAACTCAGCCAATCGGCCCAGAAGGATACCATGGTCGATGGTATCGAAAGCCGCCGAGAGGTCCAAAAGGACCAGCAGGGATGCACTCCCCCTGTCCAGTCCTCGGCGAAGATCATCCAGCAGGGCGACCAAGGCTGTCTCCGTCCCAAAGCCCCGCCTGAAGCCAGACTGAAAAGGGTCCAGATACTCCGTTTCATCTAGTATCCCCTGGAGCTGAGACGCTACCACCCGCTCAATCACCTTACCCAAAAAAGGCAGATTGGAAACTGGCCGATAGTTATTTAAATTGGAGGAATCCAAAGATGGTTTTTTCAGGAGGGGACGCACAATTGCAGTCTTCAGGATGCTAGGCATCACTCCCTCCCGCAATGATGAATTCACAATAGGTTCCACCCAGTCGGCCAGCCCAACCCGCGCAGATCGTAATAGCCAAGCTGGGCAAGGGTCAAGCGGGCACGAAGACGATCTCAAACTACAGAGGACCCTATCCACATCCTCAGGCTGTATAAGGTGAAAAGAATCCAAAACGATGGAATTGACAGATGCCGTAGGGACAACTTCTGGAACTGTTAAACCAGAGTCCAAGTCGTGGCGAATCTGAGCGATTTTATCTGCGAAGTGCCGTGCGATCTCATTGCAGCGGTCCGTTGAACACTCCAACTCACTTGCTACAGGAGCCGAGTGGAGCAGATCCCGGACAACTCGGAAGAGCTCCGCTGGCCGGCTACTCGCAGACGCAATGGTGGCAGAGAAAAACGCCTTCTTCGCTGCCATCACCGCCACGGAGTAGGCCCTAAAATGGGCTCTAGCCCGTGTTCGGTCAGATTCATCACAAGTTTTCCTCCACCGTCGCTCTAGGCGTCGGCCCAGTCGTTTCATTGCCTGCAGCTCCTCAGTAAACCAAGGAGCCGCCTTGGCTCGACGACAAGGCCGTGGCCGTTCGGGAGCGATCTGATCCAAGGCTCTAGCTGCCTCCCCATACCACAGGGCAGCCAGAGCATCAGATGAATCACTGACCCGGGAAGCTGGGAATTCCCCCAGAGCCCTCAGGAAACCATCCGGATCCATCAGTCTCCGAGGGCGGACCATACAATTCGGTCTCCCAGCTCTGCAGGGGTGATTAAACGTTGCCAGTCTAAAACTCACCAGATAGTGATCCGTCCAAGACAGAGGAGTGATCTTAATCTCCTCCATGGGCAGATCACCATCCCCATACCCACCAGTGAATACCAAGTCCAATGTGTGCCCCGCACCATGCGTTGGGTCCTTAATCCATTGAGACAGGCCCATGGTCGCCATGGCGGCCATGAAGTCCTGAGCCGCCGCTGTCACAGGGGCCTCAGCATGAACATTGAAGTCCCCCAGCACTAACAGGCGGGGGGACTCCAGTGCCACCGCCGAGATCACCCTGGTCAGCTCAGGTAGGGAAGCCGATGGGCAACCAGGTGGACGGTACACCAACAGCAATCCCATCCTGTCTCGCCCCTGTAGCACGATGCGGAGACACTCAAACCCGGCACACTGTGGGACAGGGTATCCGGTGAGGGAGATGTAATCCCGATAGACCACAGCAACACCACCCCCTCGCCCCTGTAGCCGCGGCTGCTGCATCACCCGGTATCTCGGCGGACACAGCTGGGAAAGGTTCACACCCCCAGCCGCATCCAACCAGGTCTCCGTGATGCAAGCCAGGTCGGCACCCTCCTCCAGGATTAAATCCCGAATGAGGGAGATCTTGTTATTAACCGACCTGGCATTTAATAGCAGCAATTTAAGGCCACAGGGGTTTCTCCCAGGCGCTCCCCAGGCTCCGGGGTTGGGGGAAGGCCTAGAAAGAGGGATGGTCTGCCTATGACCATCCCACCTTCTCCTGGAACGGCCAGGCCAGCCCCCACCGCCATATCGCCCTCGGCCCGTTACACTTTTTATGGTGGCGCCACTACTCCCTCGAACATCCCAACACATCTTCCCGGAAAGGGCTCACACAACACAAACACACACTTAAACAAATATAACCCCAACACACGACAGTAACACTGCCTCCAGTGTCTCTATAGCAGTTTAAGGGGTAGGGAAAAACAACCAGGAAACCACCCAGACAAGAGGCGCTCTCACCAATCCCAAGTCCAGAAGGAATCCCACTGTCCCCTATACCTCCCACTTCTCCTCACCCCCTCTCACCAGGGTTACAGAAACTGAGAAGAACAGGGCCCTCCCCTTGTCGCTCAGAGGATAATCCCCTCTGGTGCTGCAGATGTTAAAACCCCCAGGATAATAACCTCCAAACCCAGAACATCCAAGTAAGGAGGTAAGTCTCTTCTCCAGGGCACATACGCAATTCATGCCACTGCCAATCCACAACCAGATAACGATAAATGCTCCAGCAGAAGATGAGAAGTTCCACAAGGTAACAGAGTCGGTGAATAAATGTCCTTGGTATGCAGGTATCCTCAGGGCTACGATCCACGGGCTAAGAGCCAAGGGCCAAGAGCCCTTTGGCTCGCGCCCTTCGGCTCGCGCCGAAGGCTCGCGCCTCCGGCAAGCCGGAGGCCCAAATACCTGTAGGAGGGAAGGGAGATGAGAAGCCCTTCTAGGTCCAGCACTGTCCCTTTCTCTTGCTGCTGCTGTTGTTCCTGCTGTCCCAGCTTTCCAACTCTACCCAGGTGGACTCCCTCATGCAATCAGCCCACTGACAGCCACACCCCCTCTCTTCCACAAGCAAGCCGGAGGCCCAAATACCTGTAGGAGGGAAGGGAGATGAGAAGCCCTTCTAGGTCCAGCACTGTCCCTTTCTCTTGCTGCTGCTGTTGTTCCTGCTGTCCCAGCTTTCCAACTCTACCCAGGTGGACTCCCTCATGCAATCAGCCCACTGACAGCCACACCCCCTCTCTTCCACAAGCAAGCCGGAGGCCCAAATACCTGTAGGAGGGAAGGGAGATGAGAAGCCCTTCTAGGTCCAGCACTGTCCCTTTCTCTTGCTGCTCAAATTCTGGTTTGGTAGTCTCTAGACACTCCTTGGCAGAATGATAGAAGCCATTTTTTTTAACAAGAACAAACTATGCAGCACCACCAGTATACATTGTATACTTTTTGAAGGAAAGATCCACCTAAAAATACAACATGTGAGCATTAGCACCACTACCACAAATGTATACAACAATTTTTTCCCCTCTTCACTTACTCCAACACAGGTTTCTCCCCTTTCAAAAGTTCTGTTTAGATAATTATCTTTCTGCTTGAGGGGTGTGTGTGTATGTGGGGGAAACACAGGATTATATCCTAAATTTATGGCACAATCCTCACAAAGGGAGGCACCAGCACAGTCCATGCTGCATCAGCGATGGTCATATCAAAAGTGCCGGAAAGCACTTTGTGACGGCACAGTGATCACCAAGGCCGGCACAAAGGCCCTACACAAAGGCTCACATGTGCTCACAGAAGGAGCAGCAGGGGCTGGAGATAGTGAGTTTTGCCAAGCGAGGGCGGAACGGAGCAGAGGAAGAGCATGGGGAAGGCAGGGAGGGGGTGTAACAGGACAGGGGATGTGTCGGAGGATTGGGCCGGGAGGGGTGGGTGGGATCGGTTGCGCTGGTGTGCGCCACATCCTATCCTCCTACTCCTGGACCCAATCTGCTAACTTGGGGCAACACGGACTTATGCCAGCTATCAAGCTCATGCAAGTCCAGGTTGTCCCATAGCAGCTGCTGGGGCCTACCCCGGGGCAAAGGGTCAAGTGTCCCCTTACCCCGTGGAGATCTTCACTAGTTGTTGTTTCTGCACAAGATGACCACTGCGCAGGAAGTTATGTAGGATTGGGCTGTTAGTCATGATGGGCAGCCCAATCCTGCGTAAAGATCCGCGGCTGGCCCATAGGGCCAGCCGCAGGGTCCTACACTCTTCCTAGGTCACTCCGGTGCAGCCTGGGGTCTACTTGGGGGAAGGGGATGTTCGTCCCCTTCCCCCGGTATAGTGCTGAAGTGAAAGGCCCCAATGGGCCTCCTTGAATGTCCGCCGGCTCGAGAGCCAGTGGATATCTAAGGCGGAAGTGTAAGGGTCACCGAGCCCGTGGATGGGGATATCACGGCTGACATTCCCTCCCCCTCCCGGGCCAACTCGGCCAACGGCCGCCCTCCTTCACTGACCAGACCTACTTGCTGGGTGCCAAAAACATGCTTTATGGCACCCTCCGCCTGTGGAGTGTGTGCTCCACAGGTGGGACTTTGCGCAGGATTGCACCGTAACTTCCTTAGCCATGACTAACCCATGGCATTTTGATTGTTTTTAATCAGAGCTCTTTCTATTCTGTTTCATTTTAAAAAGCAACCACCAGATACTGTGATAGGCATATATTATTCAGATAGGAGAGACTTTGCTTTATTTTTTATTTTTTATTTTATTTTTTAGTGAGAAGAAAACTTACCACATTGAAACAATGTAATACAAGCGCAAACAAATTGCTTTATTTTGGCTGACCTATTTCTGCTAGACATGGGGAGTAATAGGAAATTAAGGCAGAGCATTTGAAACCCCAGCCTATGCCAGCTGAAATAACTTCTGAATCTCTCTTCCCTGATTCATCAAGCATAATAGCCCACATACATTTAAACATATCATTCTAACAGTAAAAGATAAAAACGTGCTTTAAATATGAAAGCTGAGACTCTGCACTTACAAAGAACTATGAAATACACACAGTCCTGATTTTTTTTTCTTTAACCTATTAATACGATTTGGGTAAAGACTGAAGTGGAGTATGGTGAAGACTTACATAAAAGAAACTAATTCAGCATTTCCTTTTTGATGGTGTATGCTGATAATACATTCTTTTCTTGTATATAGCCTTACTCTGTATTGAACAGAAAAACCCAGGGAATTTATTTATTTTATTTAAAGAATTTATACCCCGCCTTTCTCCCAGCAAGGGCACTCGGTGGCATACAATAAAAACATTAAAATACATATATACATTAAAATAATTAAAAACAAATAATTAAAACAATTAAAACCAACATTATATTATAAGAAAAATGAACATAAAAAGTCCCAGAGGTGGGAAAAAAGCACCCCCGCTTGCAGGGGTTATGTCAGCACCGAAATCGGTCCGAGAAATTGGGAGACTGTGGCACCAGCAAAGCAACTGTATGCTATAAAATTAATATGAATAAACCAATTGTGGAATTTGCTCTTCTTCAAGGGCTGTCTCTGCTACCCCTCTCATGGGGTCCTGAAAAATTCTTAATGTGAGCTTCATGCTAAGACAAGATGTTTCTGTGACCCCTTCCCACTCCCTTGTGCTGACGTTGACGAGACAGAGAATGTTGTATTCTCTGGAAACTCAATCCATTGTTTTCTGGTTTAAAAACACACGGTTTAACCTGAAGCTTCAAACTGTGTCCATGTTTACGTTGTTATGCTTGAAATGCTGAATCACCAGCTCCACAGTTAGTAAAAAACAGAGTGAGGTCCTAGTGTAAACGCAGTTCTACTTCATTTCAGTTCTTCAGCTCTTACCCTTGCCTGAAGAGTTCTGTGTGATCTGAAACCTTTTGACAGTTGATCAGTGATTTGTGAAATTGGATCATTTTTATGCCCTCTTTAATTTTATTCCAGCTGATGCTAAGTTCAGTAACTGGGTCAGTTGACTTATCAGATAAAATGCGGGTTTCTGCTTTCCTCTGGTATTTTTGGGGTGGTGGTGGTCGAGGCATGGAGTTGAAGAAGATGCCACAGCAAAATGGTGATGTACACTGATGGTGCTACATGGTACAGGTTTAATATCCCTTATCTGGATTGCTTGGGACGGGACACTGTCTGGATTTTGGATTTGTCTGGATTTGAGAATATTTGCATAAATATGAGATCTTGGGAATAAGACCCAAGTCTAAACATGAAATTAATTTGTGTCTCATATACACCTTATACGCATAACCTGAAGGTAATTTTGTACAATATTTTAAAATAATTTTGTGCCCCGCTATGCCAGCCAGGTGCTGGGAAAAGGTGTTTTTTTGTTTTAAAGTCATAGGCCCCAAAATGTCTGGATTTCGGAATAGTCTGGATTTCGTTTGGATGTCCGGATAAGGGGTAATCAACCTGTACTTTACACAGAATGAGAGGGCAGGATCCTGTCCTGAGAGGCTTTACAAAATTTTAGGTGGACCAAGAAAAATTGGGGTGGGTGGGTGGGTGTGGGGAGAATGGAGATAAGAATGAGCAGAAAAAGAAAACATAATTGTTTCAGGTGCAAACACTTAAGCTTAGTTACAGGAGGGAAAGAGGACTGATATGTTGTGGCAAAGGCTTCACAGAAAAGGTGGGTTTTAAAAAGGCATTAAAGAAGAAATTTGGAGGATGTTTGGAGCTTCAAGAATATTAGATTTATATTAAGGTTTTTTGAAGTCCAATTGTCACTGAGGCAAATAAATTAAAAATTGGTTAGCTCCCTAGTTCCACTGTGTATGCATTCTAGTTGTTTTTGTACCATTGGAGCTAAAACTTGTCTGTCTGCCTTCATTGTAATAATTCATCTGTATGCAACCTGTCACTATTGATAACAGTCAGGACATTTCAGAACAAAAGAGAGAGTGTATCTTGGTGCTGAGTTTAGGAAGCTGACAGGAGAAGAAAAGAAATGAAGATACTTCAAACATATTCAGTTGTAGCTGGAGGCTGCCTTTTCAAAGCAGTACAAATGTTTCCTTAGGTTAACATTTGGTGGAGGAGAGTTCTTACTGTTTAAATTGTTGATCTGCATAGAGGACCCAAATGTTGGGTTACAGGCACACATTGGTATGTGAAATCAGCAAATGTATTTATTATAAATAATCTGGATCTCGCACACTGTAACTACAATAGCACCCGCCTTCCCGAATCTTATGCCAGTACTAACAAGAATATTTTAAACTGTAGTTTGTTTTTGGTGTGAGCCTAGTTAAGATGGGTGCAGACATATTTATTCTTTTATGCCATGTGTGTGGCAAGTCGGTGGGGGTCTAATTTTTACAGCAAAAGAGGTGGATGGGTGAGGGGAGCGGAACCCTCCTTTGCCTTATCTTGCTGCGCTCCATCGTTTGAAGCACTCAGCCAGCTCACCTGCAGGATCTGAGCTTGGCTTGGGAGAAAAAATGCTGGAAATGATAGAGAAAAGTGTTTGGATTTGAGAGATCCTGTAAGTCAGAGGTTCTCAACCTGTGATACGGGTACCCCTAGGGGTATGCGGACCTCTTGCTGGGGGTACTCCAAGCCCTGCCCCATATCTGCCCTATCAGCAGCTAATTAAGTGTTAATTAACATGGATTTTAAATTTTAATTATTCTTGGAGGTACCTCCCGCTTCTGTCTCTCTGATTTTGGTTTTGGGCTTATTTTTGTACTTTGGAAAATGTACTTTGATGGGGTGGGGGACGGAAGAGCCTCTCTCTCTCTCTCTCTCTCTCTCTCACACACACACACACACACACACACACACACACACACACACACACACACACACACACACACACACACACAGTTAAATAAGACATTTCTCACATTTAAAATTGTTTTAGTACTTTTTATTTCACAATTAATTACCTAATTACTTAATTGATTAATCCAATTAATTAGCAGTTAATTAGCAGGGGGTACTTCAGAAAATTGGACCGTGATGGGGGAACCTGGGCCTCCAAAGTTTGAGAACCCCTGATGTAAGTGTAAGGTAAGGAGGTGGGAGTGGGCTTGGCTCCCCTTACCTGTATGCACCTTCTGTTTAAAAAAAAAAAAAGTTACTCCCCACCCTTAGATCAAAGACCACTGCTCCTCCAATTTTATCAGTTCGATATTATCTGCAAGCAAAAGCCCTGTTGTGACTTGCCACCAACCAAACCAAAAGGTGATGGTACCTACAGCAGCGCCACCTGAGTATGACATGTAGCAGATGATTTCCATATGTGAGGGAGGGAGGGCAAGGGTTGGCTAAGCCAGCCTGGGAGGGGGCGGGGAAGGCGACCACCGCATCCCCGCCCCATTCCTGGGCTCAGCGGCCATTACATGGCTGCCTCAGAGTTACACCAGCTCTTGAGCTGGTAGAAATCCTAGGAGGCCCATTGGGGCCTCCCAGCTCTACACCGGGGGAAGGGGACGAAGACCCTAGGGCGGCCCACGGATCTTTAGGCAGGATTGCGCCTTGAGACTATTCATTAGGGCTGCCTTATTAGGAAAATGGACTGAGGTTTTTTGCAAATAAATAAATTACTTATAAATAAATAAAAATATTGTTTATTTCTAGATCACCTTTTTTAAGTCTCGGAAAGATAGGTGTGTCCCGATAGAGTATCATTTTTAAAAGTGGGTCCCAGTGCTTTCTTAAAAGTTTGTGAACCACTGCCCTAAACCATATATTTGATTTTTTGCAGATTTAATCAGTTTAGGGCAAGGATGTCTGATGAGGTAGCAGGAAAGCAGTGTGTGGATGGAAGGACAGATTGAGAAAAAATCCATACATTTGAGAAAAGACAAGGAAGCTATGCAGGTTACAGTAGTATTGCCTTTTCAAGCACTAATGCCATTTGTAGCTGCTGCCTGCGTATGTATCTACATAGCTATGAGGATTAGTAGATTGGTTTCTCCCCCATTCAGTGTGTGTGAAATTGCAGAAATAAGGCAGATGACCCTGACCATAGGCAAGCACCCTCCAAAAGGGGAATTCAAAGGGGATTTGAATCCCCTTTCCGTCCTGGGGCCTCCCCTTCTCGCTGCGCCGCTGGGTACACCGGTGGCATAAGTTGGATAGGATTGCGCCCTCAGTTGAGTAGGGGCTTAATTCTTAATAGTATTCAAATAAAATGAAATTCATTTCATTTTTCATTTCAAATTCATTTCAAATTCAAATGAAAAGGGGCTTAACAGAGCTGCCCCCAGTTCAGTAGTCATGTATTTTCTCACAAAACATTTCTGTGAAATGTAACAAGGCTTTTCAGATGTCTGAAAGCTGCAGGGCATTTTATTGGACGTTGACAAGCAGTGAAATTTAGACTCTGGTCTAAAAACAAAGGGTGTAGACTGAGGAAGCATTAGTTTCTTGAGTGTGTGTAGGAGCCTAACAACTGACTTGAAAAGAACAAAACCAAACCCATGAGTATTATTATAATACTAATTCTATCAAAATACTTTGGCACCATACTTTGTGATAGAATTAGTATTATAATAATACTCATGGGTTTGGTTTTGTTCTTTTCAAGTCAGTTGTTAGTTGTTAGTATCACAATACTTTGTTGTTAGTATTTAGTATTACAGTTGTTAGTATTGTTAGTATTACAATACACAATACTATTATCACAAACTATTCAAATGAGGAATTATAGCTTTGAATGTATATTGCATTTGTGAAATGCAATATTCAACTGTAGATAGTATTAAAAAGATTAAGTAGGCTGGCCATTCTTGCCTCCTACCAAATTTCAGGTAGAAAGCTGTACTCTTTGAACTTGTTTTGACTTGTGAAAGGGAAGAAATTCCTTCTGGTCTGTCCAATACTGAGCTAAGCACTCCTAACTAATTGCGAACTGGCAATGCACAGTAGCTACTGAGCTGTGAATTGGGAGTCCAAATCTTGCTTCTACTGAGTCCTCACGAGATGCCTCTTGGCAAATATGCTCACACAGGCTCTCACTACCACCACCACAAGCTGCAATATAGGGATAAGAATATTGACCTACTTTACAAAGTGTTGATAAGGGCTACAAGATAATCTGTGAAGTGCTTTGAATGCTCTCAAGTGTTGTATTACTGTAGATACTCATGTATAAGTCTAGAAAATTAACCCTGAAAACCTGGATAAATGGACCAAGCTCCAAGCTCTCTTCCAGCTATAATGTTCTATGATTCTAAGGTTGCTTCAGATCTCTCTGCGCTGGCCCCACCCACTGCCACTGTGACCCCTTATGCTGGGCGGCGAAAGAGGTGGTGCCTATTGCCCTGATGCTTGGTTGCAACATTTCTCTGAATTTACCATCACTCCAGTTAAATATCGTTATTGACTTATCTTGACACAACACAGGTCATAGCAAATTCCATGATTTTTGGTTCAAAACGTGCCCTCGACTTATCTATGAGATTGACTGATAGACGAGCAGTGTCGTACTAAGGGGTGGTGGTAAGGCAGGCTGCCCCAGGGCGACAGGCCACCCAGCTGGAGGGTGGTGACAACCAGCCGGTGACAAAGGCTTCGGTTGCTGCAGCTTCTCTTCCCCGATTATGGGGAAGAGAAGCTGAAGATGCGGCCGCCCCAGTCCCTACCTCCTGCCTGCCTCGTGGCTGCTCCGGAAGTGACGCCACATCTGTGCCGAAGTGACGGCTGGGGCGTCGCGAGTTAGGGAACCACTGGCCTACATAATGCAATGCAATACAGTGCAGTTGTAATAGAGAATGAATTGCAAGTACTCTAGAGGTGTCTTTTTAAATCCCCAACCCATCAGCTGTTCAGCGCTAGATAAGTACTTTGATGTTTAGTGACTTACTGTAATTGTCTTAATTGTCTACATTGACTTAATTGTGCTTTTTGTAAGGTCTTTTTGTACTGGGAGACCGCTATCATATATGTGGATCGTATGACCAAAAATAAACAGACCTTCATTAACTGGGGGACACCTGTATATATTTATTATTGTTCATTATTATACATTTAATGCTGTGAAAATTATTATTATTCAGTGTGTTACCAGGCTTTTTGTGCTGACACTGATTCAGAATGGAACCACATGCTATAGCTGGCATGGTAGCTGCTAAAAGTATCTCCTCTTCTTCTCCCCCACCCCATTGACATTTTGGAACAAACATGTGTAGTGTGAGGTCATCATGTTGTCAATTTCTGTGCTCTGCTTCATTGGCTGTGGCTTGCAGGGTAATGACCTAAACTCACGGACATTGTGAGGCAGGGCTACCACTACTTTTGTCATCTAGCTCCAGCCCGAGGCAAGGTATTCATGATGCTTTCCCCATCAATGCTCCATAGATCTGCAAAATTCAGAGACTGTTAGCTGGTGCAAAATAAACTCACAGTATCATAGCTATACAGATATTGCAATGTTTTAATTGGCTAATTTATTAGTCAAAAAACAACTAAGCTTAAAAATCTCTTAATGTCAACAGGGAATCCATGGAAATAAGGGTAATTTAACCTGTTATAAAAATGTGAATATTCTTGTGTTGCTTCTGTTATATAGTAGTGACTCCTTATGCGCAAGGGAATATAGCTGAGGAATTATTATTTTTTAAGCTGAAATAACTACCCTCAATTAAGGTGGTGATTGCTAGTTTCCAAACGTAAGGGAGGGGGGAGAGTCTTCATCAGGCTTTCTGACAGTTCAATCCTATGCATGTCTACTCAGAAGTAAGTCCGACTGTGTTCATTGGGACTTATTCCCATGTCAGTGTGCATAGGATTGCAGCCTAAATCTTGTGGCTGTTCTTGAGTTTATATTTTGTGTCTAATTCTTGAACTTTGCTTGAGAAGCAAGGTTTTGATCCCCTGGGTTGGAACTTCTGTTTCTGTTTTTAGTATCTTGAGAATCCAGCTATTTGCTTTCCCCTCTCCTATCCATTGCCTCGTCTCTGGGGCATTGGTAAAGACAATTGGGCAAGTGTGTGTGTGTGAGTGAGTGAGTGAGTGAGTGAGAGAGAGGTGTGTGTGTGTGTGTGTGTGTGTGTGTGTGTGTGTGTGTGTAAAGCTGACACAGATCTACAAAAAAAAGCACCCAACATAGTGTTGAGAGATCAGCCCAGTGAAAAATGTTCTGGGGAATAAGACAAACCATGGCTATATATGTTAGACTAAGGAGAAAAGGGAGTGACTCATCAGAATTAGGGGAGGAGCAAATATGTACTTCAGGAAGACAGTATGTGTGTGTAACTGCTGAGAGGTGAAATCCTGATCAGGAAGATTTTAATCTCTCTTGATGCTTTATGTAACAGGACAACATGTGATCTCAAGCTCTGTGATATCATCACTTGCCCTTGTTTCTGTTCACCGTAACCAGCCAGTATTGTACATGACAAACTTTGAATAGAAGCATCTGCATGAACTCCTGCTGCATTTTTTTTTTGGGGGGGGGGGGTTAGATTCCTGAAACTACTGCCTCTTTCAAGATGGGCAGTTTAAGCTGTTAACGTTAAGCGTTCTAATGCTGAGCACTATGACATGTTTCTTTTGGTGTCTGATTATGTGAAATAGCCAATTGATAGACACAAGAGAGGTTGGTGTACCCAACAGTTCTCCAGGGACAAGGCCTCCCAGGAATAGTCATGAAAGTGTTTATGGAACTGGAGCAGCATCTTAAGAGGTAACTTTAAAATGACATGTATTGAATGTTAGATTTTGGCTTTTATAACTTTAAAAACCATTGAAGTTGTTTTTTTTCCTGCTGGTCACTTGTATTTTGTTGAAGCAAACTGTTTCGAAGGGTGATGGTTTTGTTGTGCCAGTGGAAAGGATTGCTTTGCCAAATGTGCATACTTTACACAATTTTCAACAGAATGATGGGTGTGTTGGTTTGGTTGTCATTTTGTAACTAGAGTACCATTTTTAATCTGTGTATCATTTGAGGCAATAGGGCTGAATCTGGAAGAATCTTGGTCTAAATCGCATGTCTGCCTTTAGCCCTTGTAGATGGACTTGTGCAGATCACTAGCCCTGTTTCTGAAGCCCACTCCTCCAGGAGGAATAATAGTGACCATTGTCACTGTAAGAATTTTAAAAAGCTAGGCTGCCTACTTCATCTGCATTTTCTTTGCCATTAGGCAAACGAGTCTCCCCCCCCCCACACACACTCATTTGTCCCTAGGCATTTGTTGTTCCAGATATGCTCAGTAAGAGTCAAAGATAGTGGTATTTATGTTAAGATTAAAATTATTCAGGCTTGATGGCCACGGTCTCATAAAAACATAGATTCCTGATGAAATACCAGTTTCACCGGCCACGAAAGCCTAGTACATACAAGAGTCAAAGACGTCCGTGGAAGACTGTGGACAAATTGAGGCACCTGAAATCTATATTGGTTTGAGGAGTCATTTTATAATGTCTTGCTGTAATTTATAAAAATCTGGGTGAATCACCTACCTTCCACTCTGCTTCCCTAACCCACCTCTGTTGCTTTCTCCCTGCCTTCTAGCATTTCAGCCCAAAGAGAGGGAGAGGAGATTGGGCAGTCAGTCACCATTAGTGCTGCTCTGTGTTTGTTTGCACTGCTCACTGGCTGACCCTCCATTTCGTGACCTAGAAGCGAGGCAGAAGTGACGATCAATTCTTGTGCGGACAATAGTGGGAAACATGGATCCAGGAGACGACTCAGTCCCTGTGATGGTTCTGCTGCAGTAGGAAGATGAACGCAGGAACCATACCCCAGCCCATAGACATGAGAGGCCAAGGAAACAGTGGTAGATGCTGCAGCTCTGTCTTCCTTCTGTATTAAGGGCCACTGGACAGGGAGACAGCTAGCCCCAGTTCTCCCTGAGTTGTGTGTGCAACTGGCCATGGCTTGTGTGTTTTGCCAAGTGTTTTGTGTATGGGTGTTTTGCCTGGAAGCAATTGCTAGTCACCCCAGCAGAAAAGTGGCAATTGATAGATCTGCTTTTATGTATCAGTGAGCGGAAAATGAAGCTTAACAAAATAGACCAAATTTTTGGAGGGTGCATACCTTTCTGGCTAGTACAATTCATTATCTTTTATTCCAATACTGTATGTGAAAAAGGTAGCTGCTGCTGCTGCTGCTGCTACGTGTTAGTGTGTTTAGTGCCAACAGTGTGCTACCGACTGCATGCAGTCTGAGAATGAAAGGCTTTGAAACGCTAGTGAGGTTGTGGAAAAGGAAGGATTATCTTCTTGGTGATGTAGGAAAATGTGATGTAGAAAAAGTCAGGCTGTGGTGGTTCTGGAAGAATTTGGAGAAGGGGAGAGAAAGATGGCATGATGAATAGAGAAAGGAATTATTAAGAACTTGACAGAAGGCACAGAGGCAAGAGTGGGAAAAGGAAGCAACAGGGGCTGATAGTAGATGTGTCCCTGCAAAACTGGAGAGAGCAATAAGGGAAAACAGAGAGGGGAGCTTGAACATATAAGGACTTGGAATCTGATGTTGATTTGGGAAGGTTTAGACAGCCAGGGCAGAAGGATGACTTGCCTGTAGAAAGAGATTATTTGAACAGAGTGATGCATTCTACATTGACTAAAGATGCAGAATAACAACTTAGTGTCATGTTTACGTTTAGAAAAACACACACACACGTTTTCTTATGTGTGTTTGCATATAAATCACACTGATGTTTTGTCATCACAGTCTTCTCCTCGGATTAAGAACTTCATCCTCTCAAGGGGTTGAGAAACTACCCTCTTACGCCCAACTGGCATCGACTTGGTCCAGCTTGGGGGGGGGGGGAATATAGTTGCATCTCTGCTTGGCCCTGCCTGCCCTTTGGCTTCCAGACAGTTTTGTGCTGTAAGGCTTGGGTCAGTGGCAGCAAAATCTCCAAAGCTACCCCAAGACGGAGACTTCCTACTAGGACAATGATGGCGAACCATTTGGGCTTGGTGTGTCAAAAGTTTTGAAAATGCCTAATTTGACTCTGCTGGTGTGTCGCCTCCCCTCTGAACTTTTAATAGTACTTTGACTATTGCTACTTTTAATAGTAATTTTGAATTGAACTGAACGGAAAACAACTATGGAACACATTGCATTTTATTTAACATCAATTAGTGACTTTTTTGTTGCTGAGTTTTACTAGATAATAAAATAGGTCTGCCAAAAATCTCTGCCCTGAATGTTCAAGACAAGCCTGTAAAACTTTTGCGAAAATGTGTGTCGGGGCCCTGGGGGAAACACTAGCGTGTCACCCAAAATGACCTCGCGTGTCACCTGTGATACGCGTGTCGTAGGTTCCCCATCAGGGTACTAGGGGAATCCAGAGAATGAAAACCATAATTCCCTTCTGTTTCTATCTCTGAAACAGGACCAGTTTTCATACCCCTTTATTCTGCATCTCAATTTGTATATTACCGGTCGTTATAAGACTGTGGTATATATCAGGGGTGTGCATGTGTGCATGTTAAAATGCTTCATTGCACATGAGGATTTCAGAGTGTTGTCTGTCCTGACCAGTTATGTAATAAGTTCTTAGGGCCTTCAAGGAACATGAAGATATTTAAAAATTCATAGCATTATGCTTGTGTGCAGTTCTGCCTGGTTTGATGAAATAATGCCTGCAGACACAATGTAAGGTCCTCACTTAAAGTTATTACATAAATTGGGGGGGGGGGGCTGGTAGGTAGGCAAAAAGTTACTTATCCTTAACTATACTGGTTACAATTGTTATAAATGTACTTGGCTGGCAACAGGTAACTGTGAACTACTGTGTACAAATATGTATAGAAGTATATACAGTATATGATGTTTATGAGCACTGCTTATCAAATGAATAAATTTCCTGTACAGTATATTGCTGCTTTAGGGTATTGTTAAAAACATTGTAAAGATTTTTCATTTACATCACCAGTTAAAAGAAACAGAAAATGAAGAGCAATTGTAACAGTGTGTGGGGGTAGGTGGGTGGGGTGAAGGTGTTGTATCTGAAAAAAAATGTTGATGTGTATGGTAGCTTCAGTCATAGCAAAGGGGTTAAGAAATAATAACCACAAGGTTCGGTTCTTCAAATTGTAATAACTTCAACTCAAAAAAGGAGCTGCATGAGTGACGTCCAAAACAAAAGGGGTGCCTTAATGAAAAGATACAGTACCATTTCTCTTCAAAAGCTTCTGGTTTTAGCTAGACCCTTGGATAATTGTGTATTTTCCATAAGCCTGCTCTTTCAAGTGAGCTGATTAAGGAGCACTTTAAAAACTGAAAATAGATAGAGTTGTCTTGTTTGTTTTTCTAAAAGAGAAATGTCATTTGCATGTGAAGTATTAAAATTGCATACCGACTATGTAAAATCCCTCATTATATTTACAGGATGGTTGGAGTTAGCCCTAGCCAGTTCTGAACCAACTCCAATCATCCTGTAAATGTAATGAGGGATTTTACACAAGATACATGTGTACATGTATCACAAGATACAAGAAAGCTGGGGTCAGTAAAAGCATTATTGTCCTCTAACTGCTAAAAACTGACCCCAGCTTTCTTGATGACTCCCATGACTGTGTAGCTACACAAAACTCTAAACTCGCTGCTTTGGGTGCCCACTTGAGAGAAAAGCAGGGTATAAGTTGAAAAAAATTAAATAAATCAGGCAGGAGAGAAAGCTGGTTAATGTCAGAATTGTATCTAGGGGTGAAGAGAGGCCCTGCATACATGACCAAATAATAGTAGAAAAGGAGAAGTACTTGGTCTGTGTTACGCTTTGCTTGGTTGTGAGTATGCTTCCAGAAGGTTGCCACTGTATATTAGATGAAGTGATAAGATTATCATTGGTGGTATTACTGCTCATGATGACTGAATGCTCTTTTAAGTGTAGAAGTTCTTTTTAGGCCTCTCATACTCTGACAGATATGAAAGTCCAGTAGTAATATCTGGTGGGAGTGTAGACATGATGAAATGCTTATCAGCTGTGATAATTACTGTGATGCATGAAAAAGGGTCAAGCCACCTGTGCCAAGGGAACAGCACCATATACACAACCAACTGCCATTTATGGAAAGTTGTGTTTGTGCGTGAAAGAAGAGGGATTCCTTGCTATATCCTTTCTCTTCCCACTGGTCTCCTATTCTGTTACCATACAAAGATGCAGGATAGCTCATCCCCCATCTGTCCATATACCGTATTGGTCTGAGTATAAGACTCACTTTTTTCTCCTAATTTAAGTTTTTAAACTAGGGGTGCGTCTTATAATCAGGATGTTGCAATAATGCCAGTAATTTAATTAAAAAATTTTAATAGCACCAAACTTTAAGGGTGCATCTTATAATCAGGTGCGTCTTATACTCAGGACAATACGGCTATTTTCCTACCATGGCTGTCACAGGGATTAGGAAAGGTGGAGGATAAGTTACATTGCATATTGATGCTGATAACACAGAAAAGGTGAGTCCTCCTATCCTGCCTGGCTAGGAAAAATAGAAAGCCTCTGGGTGTTGCTCTAATGGAGAGAGATGTATGTGAACTCTACCGGTTTGCTTCACATAACTCGGGCGTTCCCACCCTGTGGTACGTGTACCCCTTGGGGTATGTGGACCGCAGGTTGGGGGTACGCAAGACGCTGTCCCTTATCAGCTGCTGCAATCAGCAGCTTATAAGGGACAGCTGCTAAAGGGGATTTTTTCCGGGTTGAAATGTCCCCGGTAGCTCCTCCTACCTGTTCTCTTGGGCGCCGCCATCTTGGATCTAGCAAGATTTCATGAGATCTAAGATGGCAGCGCCCAGGAGAACAGGTAGGAGGAACTACTGGGGACATCTCAGGGACATTTTTCTGGGTTGCGGCACGGGTGGGCAGGTCCTCCCGCTCGCGCCGCAACCTGGAAGGAAAGGGTACTGGGTACGCGGGGGTATGCAGGCCTCTGAAGGTCTGGGGGTATGCAGGGCAGCTGGAGGCCCATGTAGGGGGTACATGGGCCTCCAAAGATTGGGAACCCCAGGCTTAACTAAAGATACAGAACGCTACTTCTTTCTAGACTTAAGAGCCCTAACTAAACTGACTTAACTAAAGATACAGGCACCTTCTTTCTAGACTTAAGAGCCTCAAAATATTGTAGCCTTTCCTTGTAAGGGAGGTGCCCCAGCCCACTAATCATTTTGGTCGCTCTCTTCTGCAACTGAAGCAATGTCTTCAACTCACCAAATATCCCCAAATTTCAGATTGGGGGTCTCAAACGTAATGTCTTGTCTAGGGTCCCCTACTAAGGAGCTTGTAGATGACCTCAAATTTGAACTGAGGTCTTCCTGGCTTATATTCTACAGATACAATAGTAAATCTGCTTGCTAAGGAGAAAGTCTTATCGAATGCAATGGGATTTACTTCTGAGTAAATGTTCATAGCACTGCACCATTGGCCAATACAGTACAGTTTGAACACACAGATCCTCAATTCTTGTTGTGCGTGATGTAACCTGCCTTATGTACATTTTTAGTAAGATTGCAAATCCCTCTAGTTCTTCTCTTCCTGGTTGCCTGTAGTTTATTGGTAATGTTTTTAACAGCAGTCCTTACAAGCTAGGATTCGTTGGCTTAGATAAGCTATATTCCCTGTAATGGGTCCATGCCAGTGTGCGAACCCCTTCTCTTGCTGCATGGTGGCACGCATCATTGCCGAACTTCTAGGGTGCTATGCAGAGCTCAGCTTCGAGCTGTGGGGTCACACAACTTATTGGGAATTCTGGAGATAAGTGGTTGGGAGATTTGAGGCATACCATATTTCTCCACCCGAGTGAGGTTGCAGTTACAGGGGACAGTTAGCTTAGGCACGCTGGCTGCTGCCTAGTGGAAATATATTTTTGGTTTTTCTGGCTCTTCTAAATATTCGTACCTTGAAAAACAGCTGGCTTTACTTTGCTTGATGTTGCTCAATTACATTCTGATGTAATTGCTTATAATTCCCTTCAAAGCAACCCTGAAATTAGTCATCATTTTACAGATGGAAAACTGAAGTGACTTGCTCAAGACTGTCAAACAGCTGAGTAGGGATGTAGACCCAGATTGCAAATCCAAGTGCTCTGCCTATTAAGACTCCATCATCGGCTCTGGATGGATCCGACAGGAGAATGCTAAGGTGAGGATTAGGAATTGTTAAGGAATCACAAGCAGTTGAAGACGTTTGGTTAGTACTGAGCGCCGAAGAATAGATGCTTTTGAACTGTGGTGCTGGAGAAGACTCCTGAGAGTCCCTTGGACTGCTAGGAGATCAAATCAGTCAATCCTAAATGAAATCAACCCTGACTGTTCCCTGGAAGGACAGGTACTGAGGCTGAAGCTCAAATATTTTGGCCACCTAATGCAAAGAGAGGAGTCTCTGGAGAAGACTCTGATGCTGGGAAAGATTGAAGGCAAAAGGAGAAGGGGAAGGCAAAGGATGGGATGAGATGGTTAGACACTACAGCATCACCGATGCAACGAACATGAAAATGAGCAAACTCAGGAAAATAGTGGAGGATAGGAAGGCCTGGCGGGATATGGTTCATGGGATCACGAAGGGTCGGACACGACTTAACGACTGAACAACAACAACAAGAAAGGGACAAACAGAATCTCGGTACTGCCAGATCAGTCTCTAGTGCAGATGACTCCCAATTAGCGTAGCTGGTACTTTAATTCAGACCCAATATCATTTCGGAAGAGAGATGGTTTTAAACTGGTCATTCTAAAATGTATTGGAGGAGGACTGCACCAGTTTCTTTCGGGTGATTCAAGCCACCAATTTGGAATGCAATTTTCTAAACCTTGTGTTCTTTTTTGCCGCCCTACTAGCAATTCCCAATCCACAATTTGGTTACCCATAATGGATCTCAGAATTGTACATGGTCTTGCTTAACATTGGTACATTACAGCCCAGTCCCAGGCATGTTTAATCTGAAGTAAATCCCATTGAATTAATTGGGGTTTTCAGGATTGTTCGTCATTTCCCCCTTTCCCTTGTCACAATCTCTGAAATATCTCTGTGAACCACGTTCTGACTTTTTTTTTTTAACACCATTCTTTGTCAACTGTAAATCTTCAGAGCAGCTTAAGAAAAACATCTCTCAAAATACACAGGCTATTCTAATGAAATCCTTCTGTTGCTATTCATATATTCACCATTTACATTTTAATGTTTGATCCATTTGTCTGCCTTTCCAGAGTGGGAGAGAAGGAAGGAAATAGCTTTGAATTTGTGGTGTTCTTGACTAGAAGACCCACTTCAGCAAACAATGGCTTGGTTTAGTTTGTATTGCTTTCCTTCTGAGCAACTTATTTCAGCTATGCTTTTCTTGTGGTAGTACTGTACTGATTAAAACAAGGAAGCTAAAATAAGCTCCTTAAGAAGGATGAGGATGACATACTAGCACAAGTTAAGAGTAATACGATTATTCCTTGGCTTTTTCTAGGAGCTATGCTCTGTAAAACGTTCCTTGAAACTTACTGCACCACATACAGGGGCTGATTTGTTTTGGAAGTGTGTGTGTGTGAGTGAGTGAGAGAGAGAGAACCTGTGTTAACCAGGCATTATGCAATCACTTTCAAGTGTTGCAGAAAGCGTTTTAGGGAGATCTTATTGAGGCAGGAGAGTTTACACACTTGTCTAAACAGATAGGATGACCCTAATGTAAATGATGAGATTCAGAAGGGGACTCAATTTTGAATCCTTATCTGGATGGTTGACACCGTTCTGTAATGCAATTGCTGAAATAAGGTTTCCTTTTTTGTTGAGATTAGAAAATAGCAACCATATTCTGCAGTCAATAAAAGGCTGAATAAGCTATTCAGTAGAATTGTTCGCGCAGTGGGTGTATTTTTGTTGTAGCACGTTTACTCTGTTTTTCCCCTTGAGTTATTTTTTGACTGAATCTCTTTGTTTTGTGCATGAAGTATAGAACAGGTTTTCCAGGCTAAAGGATGGATAAATGGCGGGGGGGGGGGGGCTGCAGCTGTGTGGTCCCAACCATCATTGTAAGCAGTGGTGCTGAGCCTATGGATGGAATATGTTTGTACTGGGAAGCTGTGGACCCTTTACTGTGGGGATTGAACCACAACCACTACACTTTAAAGGGAGGGAGTTTGCAGCAGTGAGAAATGAGACGGGCAGTGCAATCCTGCATAAGGATCTGGCCGGCAGCCCAGGGCCGCCCGCCGGATCCTGTACACCAGCGGCCAGGGTGCCGCTGGGCCCGGAGGTCTACTCAGGGAAGGGGACGTTCATCACCTCTCCCGGATGTAAATGCCAGCCGGCCCGACCGGCCTCCTCTGATTTCCGCCAGCTATTTAGCTGGCGGAAGTCAGAGGAGACCATGTAACGGCCTAGCCGCCCAGTGGGGACTGGGATATGGCCGAAGCCATCCCCCGTCCCCTCCCAGGCTGGCTAGGCCAACAGCACCCTCCCTCACCCGGCGAACCGCCCCTGCCGGATCCCTGCTTATCTGGTCCGGTGGCCACAGGGGCAATCCGGCGCCATAGCAGGGGAGGCCGGCCTCTCTGCTGGCCTTCCCTCATCTTGAGTTGTTGCGAACATGCTTTTCGGCATGTTCACGATGTCTCCCAGCGACGGAACGCTCGTTCCGCCACCTCTTTCAGGATTGCACCGTGAACCTCTGAAGCAGGACTTGATGAAAATATTCAGTATCCTTGTATCTGTGTGTGCGTTGGGGGGGGGCGGCGGCGTCAGGGAAGCTATCCTTTTTCCATGAAGAAGGCTTCAGATTACATATGCGCACATATGCTAATACACTCTCAAATGGTTGAGCGACTGTCGTTTGTATTCAGAATGGGGCTACCTGCCAACAAAATACAGTAGTTGCTTGGGTAATTCCCTAGGTAAACAGATATAGATACTAATAGAGGACACAGGTGTTATGGGTTTGAAAGCCATGTATTATTTGTTAGAGACCGACGTTTCAACCTCTTAGCCGAGGTCTTTGTCAAGGTGATTACAGCAAGGCTGCGAGGATGGTAGATATAGATACATTTGATAAGAAAAAAGAAAAAGAAACCAAAAAAGCCTGATGCAGACAGAATATGCTTAGTGACCCCCAGAAACCCTAGAATGTCATGGTGTCATTTGGAAAATAATACAGCAGAACGCAAGGGCAAGGAGAGGGAATTGGCCTGCTTGAGCCATTTGGGCATTAGGGTTGGGGAGACGCAACATTTTGTGCAGGTGCCTCTTGTATAATAGAATCTGAAGTAGTCTTCATGAGTTTCTGGAAAAGGTTAGCTCTAAACACTTATAAAGTTGTCAGTAGAGAGATATGTGCAGTGCTAGTATGAGGTGGTCTTATCAGCACTTCGGCTAAGCCACTGATTACCTGTGCAATTGGCCCATGGACATTTATCTTTTAAAAAGCTGTGCAATTGACATTTCTGGTCAAAGATTTGGGGGTACTGGCAGTGCTGGTGTCAGGTTCTGCTTCCACCCAGCATATGCACACTTCTACCCCCCCCCCCCCACACAACAGTTTTGGAGGGTGCCTCCCAGTACTCCAGCAGGGATGAGCAGTGCCCTCCAAGACCACTCCTCTTCATTTCTCTGACCCAGAGTCAGGGAAGAGGAAAGGAGTGATTTCAGCACTGATGGAGGATACCTCTCCCTTGGTGTTCAAGTAGCACTGAAGAGGAGGCACCTTCCAAGATAGTTCCTCTTCCTTTCTGTTTGGGGGAAAGCAACAGGAGAGATTGGAGGTTGCCCCTTCCTCAGCAATGCTGAGGATGGGGCACCCAAGTTCCCATCTATCCTCCCCATCCATGTAATCATCACAGGGTCTCCGAGGAAGCCCAATTTCAGACTGGGAGGGCGAGACAAGGCAGTGATTGTGTGAATTGCTTTGTTGAGCAACTTGTGCTGCCGCTGCCTATATTAGGGGACTTCAGTGGTCAGCCAATTAGGCCCCGGGAGTCTGTGGGCCCTTAGCCAGTGCCCCTGGCCAGGCTCTGATGCTGCACTCCTGGGTATTAGCAAAATTCTAAGTAAAACAGTCTAAAGGGTGCTTTGAATCTTTTGAAGCTGTGCTACAGTTTTTCAGGAATGGGGTGGTAACATACTGATAGCCTCAAAGTCCTGGGTGCATGCAGGTTGGTTATAGGTACAGCAGAGCTCTACCTTGTTGAAATTTTCCTGTGTGTGCATGCGTACATGGGATAGCATTCTACGTTTTACCTTTCCTATCAAAATTCACCTTGCCCTTTCAACAGCAGTATATTAAAAAGGGTCATCATTCATGTGGTGCTGGGTAAACCAGAGACCAAAGGATGCAAAGCACAAATTCTAAACCCTGCCATGAGAGCAGTAACAGTGGCTTGCTAACAACGAGTCATATGGCATTTTAACGACTAGTAAATCGATTGTAGCATAAGCTTTCCCCACTTCATCAGTTGCATGAAATCTCCTTGCTAAGGAGGACTTGATTGGTATGTTCCCTGCAAGCATTGTTGTTTTTCCCCTAAGCTCCACTCTCTGTCTGTGCCGTTAGGTGGCGATATTGGAATGGCTAAAAAGGAACTACTGTATAGCACACCGCTAGCGCAATTGCGCCTCAAAAGATCTCTCTCTGTACCCGAAAATTTGCGCGTGTAGTTCTTTGGAGACACACAACACGTGTCGCTAAGGTGTGACTAGGAGAGAGAGCGCTCAATCTTGGAGACTTTCTTTGGGGTGGTGGTGTATGTATATGAAAAGTCTGCCTGAGATGCATTCCTCCCCCCCTCCCCTTCGTTGAGCCCGGAGGTGATGTGGATCCCTTATCTGTGCCGATGAGGTTTCTCGCGTTGACGTTTTTACGCACCAGGTTGGCTCCTGCCCAGACTGGCTTTTGATGGTTCCAACAGGGCCGCCACTGCCGAAGTAATCATGCTGGGGGCGTGTCTGAAGGTCCAGATAGCCAATGGGCTCTGTCTCTCTTTTGCATGTATTATGCAATAAGCCTGGAGAGCCCGCTAGGTTTTCCATCGGCTGAGCAGGCAGGGAAGCGCTGGCCACGAAGGAGGAGGAGGAGGAGGAAAAGGAGGGGATCGCATTTTTTGCGCAGCAGTATCTACCCGATCCCTTTAGACTTGTCCCCCACAGATCCTCCAGCCATTCTTTGAGCGATTGCGCCGGTCCATAAGCCCGGCCAACCATTCCTTTGCCCGTCTGCCTTTTCTTTTCCTTTTCTGCTATTGCATGACTGCCCAATGGTGTAGGAGGCAGGTGGCAATGGATCTAGGAGTCTACCAGCTCAGGCACTTCTCAATTTCCTTCTTGTCATCTCTGCTGGGCACCGACAGCTCTGCGCTGCGGCTCGACAGTAGGTAAATATAGACTGGCACTTTTGCTTTCGGAGGCGCTGGCTGGGATTTGGGGGTGTGTGGCTGGCTCGCTCGCTCCCCCCACTCCTGTGTTGCAGCAGCAGCAGGCATCTTTGCAGCGGTGCAGGTGGCCGCTTCCTTTGTCCGTAGGGGCGGGCAGGGATCTCTAGTCTGACAGATCTGAGCTCTGTCGGCGCCGACAGATCGCTGCAGTTCACCGCATTATGTAATTCGGATGCCATCTTCCTGGTTTCTTGGTGAGAGGGAAGGGGGGCTGTTGATTGTGTGTGTTGTTGCGGCTGCTGCCTTTGGTTCCAGTGCGCCTCCCTTTAGTAGCTGCCGCTGCTAACGTGCTCTGTGTGTTCTCCCCCCACCCTTGTTTGTGTCTTGCAGCTCCTCTGGTGCGAGCGTCGTAGCGATAGACAACAAAATCGAGCAAGCCATGGTATGTGCACTTTCCCAGTCCCAGGAATGTGGCGGGCGGGGAGGGGGGGAGGGCTGCTGCTACTCCTAGAACGCTGGTCTTATTGATGCTTTATTTCGACTAAGATTGCATCGTTTGAATTGATCAAAGGCGAGGAATGGAAGGAGCCCATCACCCCACCCTTTTCCATTCCCTGGAAGGCGAATGGCTGCAGTAGAGCGCCCTGGCTCGTGCCTCTTTATGCATGCATTCATGCATGCAAAGAAATAGTGTTGGAGCCTGGTGGCTTGGGGAAAGGGAGGCGGGCTTGGAAACGAACTCTCTTCCCCCCACCCCTGTTGCAAAGACGACGAAGGATCCCGATCATTTCTGGAAGAGGGAATGCGCCAGTGAGGACGGAGTGAAGATTGGACACGTTTGGATTTTGACAAAATGTATCCCATTTTTTGTGCTCCTTTCCTTTCAAAAATCCCAGCTATTTCTCCTCCCCCCCCCTTTTGTTGCTGGAGAGCTGCATGGAGCCGCTCTCACGGGATCCTCGTCCTGTCGTCGTCCTTCTCTGTTGCTAGGCAAACTCTGAACTATAACTCCCGGCTATAAATAGCGCGGCTCCTGATTGGCTGAGGGTCAGCATCGGGGGCGGTCTTCACTGGTGCGCTTGACGTCACTGAGAGTGGGGTGGGGAGGGAAATGCGGCAACCAACGTTGCCCTCTAAGATCAAACTAGCTGCAGCCGGTGCTTCAAGGAGGCGGGGCTTGGAGAGCCGCGGGAGGGGAAGAGGACAGGCAAGGATTGTTCCATAGATGATAAAACCCGCTTTTGCGGCGGACGGTGTAAGACATCCGCCTGCTTGCCTGCCCGTTCTGAATTCCCACCAAACAGATCTCCTAGTGCCTGCTGCAGGACACTGGAAAGCTAGAATCAAGAGTGAGTCGCCAATAAAAAAACAAAAACAAAGGTGAAATGGTTCAAGAGAGGGCAGGCCAGACCAGCCTTGGCATGGTGTAAAAAAGCAAAACTGGAAATCGTGCCCTCATTTTCCCCCAGGCCAGTAAGCCACAATCTTAAAAACATTGATTCTTTTGTATCTCTTGCTTTGTTATGTGGTAGCAGCAAATGTAGCTGTAGCCTTCCTTCCCTGTGCCACTACTTCCTTGTCCCTTCTCCACCCTGATGATATTGCAAGAATTATATGAATCTTTGAAGACACCTAGTGTAAAGTCAAGAATGTAAAAGACATGTTAGCTAGTAAATAATCCGGGCTACTTACTTTCTGTGTGCAGATAGTGTTGCCTTACAACAAGCCCTTTTCCTTCACATGGTAGTAGACAGTTGTATTCAGCCCTTTTTCAGGTGCCATCTGAATGTTTGGCATTCAGGTGCCAAACACGGAGCATAGCATTCCCTTGTAAACCTTGCCTTCCCTTGGACAAACTTCTCAGCACACCTGTGATCCCAACTTCACCTTGAAAATTGTGTGTAACAAAAAATTGAATTGTCACATATAACCAAAATATTGTGTTGGTTTGGTCAGTGGTGGCAGGAGATATATAGGATCTCCACACTTCACTGCTGTATCTTAATCCACTAATGTGTGAATGTCACTGAATGGGTATGTTAAATGAGACTATGAAACTCCTAGCTCTAGCCTCTATCCCATAAGACTTTAAATACTAGGTGTCTTTCCTAACCATCCATCCCATAGAACTGTGCAAACCAGGACGCTTCTTTTAACATAGCGGTTCTCAAAGTTCTCCCCATGAGTTGGGGAAGTCGTAAGTCCTTGCAGGGGCGGGCCAATGGTGGTGGCGCTCCCAGGATCACACTGTTGACGGGGAAAAAGGGTTTTAACTAACCGGGGGTCGTGGCAGCCCTCCGGAGAGTGCGGGGGGCTGTGGCCCCCTCTGTGGGTCTCCTCATGCTTCAGATCAGCTCCCTGAAGTGATCGAGACCCACTTCTGGTTTTGGACGAAAACTGGAAGTGGGTCTCGATTGCTTCAGGAAGCCAATCTGAAGCGTGGGGAGACCTGCAGAGGGGGTTGCGGCCCCCCACACCCTCTGGAGGGCTGGTGCGACCCACCAGTAAGTTTAAAACATTTTTTCCTGCCACCAGTGGGACATCGCCAACATCACTGCATGATGCCACCCCCCACCTGGTGGCTGCTTCCGATTTTCGTGGTGGGTCACGACCCACCACTTTGAGAAACACTGTTTTAACATATTCCTGGCCATCAGGGTTTAGGCTGAGGGTGGGGGGAACCTGACTTAAATGTTCAGTAGAAGATTGAACGGAGATAATATGATGAGGATCACAAACAGTGTTGAAGTGAGCTCATTTATTCTTCCGACATGCTTTTATGAACTGCTTGCCATGGCCACGTTGCTCGAATGTGCTGCTCCTTGCTGGAATCTTCACTTTTTTTCTTCTTTTCAGGATCTGGTAAAGAGCCATTTGATGTATGCTGTAAGAGAGGAAGTGGAGGTCCTCAAAGAGCAGATCAAAGAGCTGGTTGAAAAGAACAACCAGCTGGAACAGGAAAACACTCTCCTGAAAACACTGGCTAGCCCAGAGCAACTGGCCCAGTTCCAAGCACAGATACAGACGAGCTCTTCGCCTGCATCCTCCCAGCCACAAGGGACAACTCAGCCTTCCCAACCAGCATCACAAGGCTCAGGATCTTCAGCATAGTCCGCAATGTCTTGGTTGTAAGTGCTCTGGACTCTGCCAAGGCAGGGACTGCCAGGAATTCAGCATAGCCCACTCCATCCTGCATTGCTGCATGCTGCCACCCAGTCATGAAGACTCTTCTGTGCCCTGCGTACATAGTCACAGAATGTTTTCTGTTCCAGTATTACTAAGCTGTTCATTGGGAGTGGGGAGAGTTGAGGTCTGGTGTTTTGTTTTTTTTGGTGGTTTTTTTTAACCTTAAATCGGGGGAGAGAGAGGTTCACAAATATTCAGGGAATTAGCACAAATGCACTGGGGACTTGGAGCAGCTTGTGCAGATGGTTCTGAAGATATGGATCTGTGCCTGAAGTTTTTCTTCCTGTAGAATCTTCCTTCCGTATAGTGCTGTGGTGATTGTGAGCGCTGTTGACCCTGGAAATATGAAGAAGTCGGCTGGGGTGATGCGGATGAAGACCCGTTCCCCAGCACTCCCATCAAGAAGCCAAAGCTACAACTGATGAAAACCGTCTTAGAGAAATGTGGTGAAAAGTATGTTTGGCTTTTTGGCACCTGCAACCTTAAAATGCAGATATGTACTAATTGTTTTCTGTAGCCAAGGCCGGGTGCAAACGTTGTATTTATAGGAGGAGTGCAGGTAGGTGACATGTTGCTGTGACATAGGATCATCAAAATGAAGGTTTATTTGCTTAATGTATATTTGTGTATCTAGTGTAATTATTTTGTAAAATAGGAACTGTAACTGCTCATTAAATTGTACAGAGTGAATTCAGAAGGCTGAACTGAACAAGTTTGGGTAGGTTTTTTATTTTATTTTTGATGCTTCGTGAATAAGACTTGCATCTACACAGCTCTTCAGAAATTGGCTGATAGGTGCTGTTTGTCCGACAGTTGTCTTGGAGCTGAATAACTTGAAGTCAAACTCCATGTGTTCACTGTAATTTCAGTTTCATGCAAAGGGGAAAACACTCCAGGGAATAATCTACAAGAGTAACCATTGGAATTATTCCTCACTGAGTTTGGGGGGGGGGGGGGATGCGATCTGTATAGTAGTATGCATATGTTCCTGTGCATGTTCTTGGGGGTGGAGGAAGAGAATAAAATTGTATAATGTCAGTATATTTAATTATTGCACTTCTCAAGTTCCAATAAAGCATAAAATGTTGATTTAGAAGCCATGGTCTGAAAATAATTATTTTTCCCATCCACCTTCCAGAGGAATCCAGTCTGGTAAAGCCCTTTTGGTTGTTCAAACCAATTTTGAAAATCTTTACTGTGGAAATTAATGTGTTTCAACAGTAAAGGATTTAAATATTTATCTTTTTATAAACCGAGGAATTATGTTTTACTAAACCGAATGCAGATCACGATTAAAACCAGAAGAGAATTGATGGGTGTCACTAATCTTGTTCTCTCCTTTGGCACAGTTGTATAAAAGTCGGCTAATTCCTACAAGAAAATCCTGTGCCCTCTGCTCTGTTTCTTATAGTGTAACAGCCTGAACTGGCTGGTGAATGATCAACAGCCATCCCGCAGAGCTGAATTAGCAGCAGCTGTTCCTTAGCAACAAACTCTATATTGCCTCATGTGATTTCAAGCAAGTTTATGCTCAGTAGCCCATAAGAGAGTGGAAAGTGCACCTGCTGTCACAGCTTCTTGAATGCCTCATTCAGTTGTATAAACTGATTGGATTTTAAATAACTGAAATAATTCTTAGCATTAATTTAATCAGGTGCTTTCCGATGTTCAAAGTGTTTTTTGAGCACATCTGTTTGGTGTAATCTTACAACATCCCTGTAAATCGATGATAATCTCACATCGCCATTGATGGGGCTGTGTTGCTCACCAAAGGTCATTTTGGGGGGTCTTTGGCAGAGGTGAGGTTCGAACCAGGCTGTCGCTGATTTGCTCCACCACCTTTCAGGAATGCATCTGAACTGTGTTTTGGCATTGGGTAGAACATCATTTTTATGATTTTGAGAGAGATCAGGAGCTTCTTGATAGATTGAAAACATTTATTTCCAGCGTAAAAGGTATGTGACAATTTAGAGGAGTTAATTTTGTTTAAATCCAAACATTCTTCCTCACCTGGTTTTAGGTCACTGCTGAATTCTCACATATAGCTTTTTATGAAATCCTTGGACCGTGCTTACTCCGTGTGTCACTGTGTCTTCAGACAATCTTATTTACAAGTACAGGCATCCCTTGCTCTTTCAATGTGTTAGGGACCAGAGCATGGATGGAAGTAAAAAAATGGTTGAATGTCATCGCGCAGATCTGGCCACGGTGATCTATGCCACGGTGACCTCAAGGTTAGATTGTTGTACCTCACTCTATGTGGGGCTGCCCTTGAAGATGGTTTGGAAACTGCAACTGGTGCAGAATGCGGCGGCCCGTGTAGTCACTGGAAGTAAGCGGTTTGACTCAGTCGGGCCACTGCTCCGGCGGCTGCACTGGCTGCCAATTCATTTCCGGGCCCAATTCAAGGTACTGGTTTTGACCTTTAAAGCCCTATACGGCTCAGGGCCAGGCTATTTGAGAGACCGCCTACTTTTGTACAATCCGGCCCGCCCCCTCAGGTCATCGGAGAAGGCCCTTCTAAAAGTGCCGTCGCCTTCAGAGGTGAGAGGGGTGGCGGCAAGTAATACAGGGCAATGTAAATACAGGTGACCCACTGGGGTTGTTTATTTTAATTGTTTTAATTATTTGTTTTAGTTATTTTGATGTACATGTTTATTTTAATGTTGTAAGCCGCCTTGAGTGCCCTTGCTGGGAGAAAGGCGAGATACAAATTCTTTAAATAAATAAATAAAACAATTAAATAAATAATAGGGCCTTCTCAGCAGTGGCACCGACCTTATGGAATTCCCTCCCTCTAAACTTACTAACTGCTCCCTCCTTGGAGGCCTTCCGGTGGGGCCTAAGGACATTCCTTTTTAAACAAGTCCTCTGAGTTAACCACCCCAGACTAACTATTTTAGTGGTCCAACCCCTTTTACTCTTGTTTTTTACTTTTTTTACTCCTGCTTTTATATTCTGTATTGTGGTTTTAGATTTTACTAATAATGTTTTAAGAGTTTTATATTGTTGTAAGCCGCTTTGAGTCCCCCCTAGCGGGGGAGAAAGCGGGATAAAAATCTAATAAATAAACAAACTATGTATGTTTACAAATTTTAAGGAGGCATGTCCATAAGAAGAGCCCTGCTGGATCAGGCCAAAGGCCCATCTAGTCCAGCTTCCTGTATCACACAGTGGCCCCACCAGATGCCTCAGGGAGCACACAGTCAACAAGACAGTCCCATTTTCCTTGCCTGTCTTCTGTGGAGTAGGATGCTATCGATCTTCAGAACATATTGCAAGTGCAAATGCAGCCTTATAAAAGTGGCCATGAACATTTTTCCACAAAGGCATAACCCGTATCACATCATAGTTGTTACTGTTTAATTGTGAATAAATTAGTGCTTCAGCAATCATTTTTGAATGAAAGAAGTACGAAAAGGATGTGAGGAGACAAAAAAAATGGAGTCATCTGGAGGTGACATTGTTTCTATTTGTTGTTTAAGAAAAAAAATCGAAAACACTCAAGACATTTCAGTGCTTTTGCTACTCATCCTATTCAAATATTTTAAGGTTACCTCATTCCCAAGTCAAAAGCATGGAGGGAACCATGCTTTTTTTTTTCCACATTTTTATACCGCCCTTCCTCCAAGGAGCTCAGAGTGGTGTACATATTTCCTCCCCTCCTTTTTGTCCTCACAACAACCCTGTGAGGTAGGTGGGGCTGAGAGATAGTGACTGGCCCAAGGTCACCCAGGAAGCTTCGTGGCTGAGCGGGGATTTGAACCTGGATCTTCCAGGTCTAAGTCCGACTCCCAAACCACTATGCCATCCTGGCGTATTTAATATGAATTTTCTCCAGTGCTAGTGTGAGAGTTTTCTGGTGCAAGTATAACATAGCAGATGGCAATGGGATCATAAAACACCTTAGCTCTTGAAAATTTGTCCTGGTTCCTATTAATATATTTCATGAATTCTTTCTAAGTAGAAGTACCCTGAATGCCCTGTCACGATTTTGTGGTGTATTTCTTAAGCAATTAAGACCAAGAAAGAATTTGTTTAAGAAAGTGAGTTGTGCACCTCACACCTCTATGTATGTTTACTTGTAAGCAGGTCCCACTGTGTTCAATGGGGGGCTTACTCCCTAGTAAGTGTGTTTGGGAATGCAGCCTAAGTCTGGGTTTGATATTGCAATGGTATCCCTTGTGTCATCAGGAAAATTAGATTCTATTCAAATATAGAAAGCACAGTCTTATTTAAAATGTACTTCAGTGTTCACATATTTGGAGCCTGATTTTTGCAAAGGCTCACATGCCCGATTGGTTTGTTGTCCCATTGCCCTTCCATTAAAATGTGTTCTTGGAATTTGGGCTTATCTCAATGTGGTGGTGGTTCTTTTTGTCTTGGGAGTGGAATGGGTCTCTGACTGTAAAATAACTAACATTCCATCTGTGGTGCCTTTGTGACTGGTGTAGTACGTTTTCCCTGTATTTGCAGCACTGATTCCATAATGTTGTTGTTGTTGTTGTTGTTGCTCAGTTGTTAAGTCGTGTCCGACCCTTCGTGATCCCATGAACCATATCCCGCCAGGCCTTCCTGTCCTTACAGTACTTTTAAAAAGTGCTTTGTTGCTGAAGAATGGCAAGACCATCCAGTCTATTGCACTTTCCTGCATGTAAAGGATTTCTGCTATAGCACAATCTGAAGAGAGACTACAGTTCCCCAAGGGAGCTGTCCAGTCCAGCAGCTGTGGGGTTAATATAGCCATGAAGTGGTGGAGCCGGCAGACTGCCTGCTTTCAGAGCTGTTCCAAGACAGACTTCCTTCAGTTAGGAGCATGTTAGCTGAACTGCAAACGTAGGCAGCTACTACAGAAAGTTCAGCATTTTTTTCCCTAGCAGCAGAAAGATCTATGCCCCTAGAACAGTGGTTCCCAAACTTTTTAGCACTGGGACCCACTTTTTCAAACAGCCACCTAGCTTTACGAGACTTTTTTTTAAAGTGAACTAGAAAGAAATATTTTATTTAAGTATTTATTTATCTGCAAAAAACTTGATCCATTTCTCATAATGAGGCAGCCCTAATAGCCTCAAAGCTTGATGGGCTTAGTTATGTGACCCAGCCTTCACCTACCCCCACTACCTGTCATTGACGGACTTGGGGGGAAAAAAACACCAGAAAAAAGATGCTCAAACATTTATCTCCTTATATTTACACAAGCTTGCAAACTGCAGGAGCTCAACAGTTTGCAGGGCAATTAGCAGCTATCTGATTTTTTTCGGGGCTTGAGGCTGTTACCTGATCTTTCCATCACCCGTGTTTTCATTGGAGGCTCTGTGGAACCCACCAGAAATCGGGTCCCGACCCACAGTTTGAGAAACAATGCCCTAGACATTTGTATGCAGATAATTTCAGCACCGGGTGTTTGAGCAAGGATGCTCCATTGAGCTGTTGTAGCAAAGACCTCTTGATAAAACATGTCCTGTCTAAATTTTTTAAGAGGCTTTGAAGCAGGTGGCCACTGGCATCACTACAGGGGGGGGCAGAGCTGTAAGTTCTTCCATGATCGGAGCCTCCGTTACACGGAAGAACGAAGCGCCCCGCCCCCGCGCCTTCCGACCCATTCAAAGCGGTGAAAACAACGCGCATTCACCGCTTTGACTGGGTCGGAAGGCGTGGGGTGGGGCGCTTCGTTCTTCCATGTAACGGAGGCTCCGATCACAGAAGAACTTACAGCTCCGCCCCCCTGTAGTGACGCCAGTGCAGGTGGCCATTGCTGCATCTTGTGATAGTGAATTTCATAAGTTACATTATATAAATTATGTTTTGTTCTTGTTTGTACAGAACTTACTACTGTTAAGGTTCATTTGGCTGGACAGTGAGTGGTAGCATTGTTTCTCTCCAGTGCAGCCGGAGTTTTAGTCTTCAGTTCAAATTTGTAAATTTGAAGTTAGATATTTTATACTTTTAGCCAGTTTGTCTCAATAGTCCAAGACAAATAATTTCACACTAGCATGCGATTATCCCAGTCTTCAAGAGCTTATCAAAGCAATACATTGGAGTACCACAAATTTATTCTTGCATGATAGTAATGCGAGTCATGCTTATAAAACAATAGTGCAATATCCAACCACTCCAATCCAGTCAATGAGGCAGGGCCAAAGATAGCTGTGCTCTTGCTGCCTTTATTGGTTGTTTAGGGGGCTGGGCTGGATTTCAAGAACAATGGATTACATGACCTTCAAGTATATCTTTTTAATATAAGATTCTGAGGGCAAAGAATAAAGGCAGATCATCACCTGCTTGTGAGCGCCTAGATGCTGGGCTAGATCAATCTTGGTCCCATCTAGCAAAGCAATTCTTATGTTCTTAAATGCCAGTTGATTTTTAATATAGCTATATTTTGAATATAAATATACTTTCAACGTTCAGCTAAAATGTGGTACATCACATTTTTCTTTAAATTTACTGTTTCATTATTGCACTAATAGAACTCCTCCCTCTCATTTTATAACAAAAGAAGGGGGGAACAGACTACTGCTGTCCCCTTCCCCAATAAAATTTTATAACAAAACCATATTTTTCTTCATGGTTTTTGAGATCTGTCTCCCACCAACAGCACAATCCTGTGCAAATAGGCTGGCGGAGTTAGTGCTTCGTCAGCCTAGGATGCCGTAAACGTGCCGTAAAGCATGTTTTCGGCACCCTGGAGAGTAAGTGGTGCCGGCTCGGAGGCCTGTGCTGCTCACTCCCCCAACGGCCCAGATCTGCGCCAGATGACCTGCGCTAGCAGGTAAGACCTAGGCTGCTCGGTGCAGTGGTGGGGATGGATGGGCTGGGGTGTCAAGGGAGGGGGGCCGTTGGCTGACCCAGGCTGGGAGGGGACAGGAATATCGGCACTGAGATGCGCCGATATCCTCTGCCCCTTCCCAGCCCAGGTTGGCCTTACATGGCCTCCCCAGGTGCACGCCAGCTTCAGAGCTGCCGTGCATCTAAGGAGGCTCATTGCGGCCCGCGCAACGTATACTGGCGGAAGGGGACAATTGTCCCCTTCTCCTGAGGTGCACCCGTGCTATGCTGGGGCAGACCACAATGGGCTTAGGATACAGCCCTTTAGATCAGCCATGTATAGTTAGGCAGAATTGAGCTGTAAGTATGAGATGACTATTGTATATTCACACCAAAATATAATTAGCATTCAGAGTATGCATAAATGTGAGTGATTTGCTCAATACTCCAGATTGTGTTTTCTAAATATTGTTAAAAAGGAAATTGATAAGAGAGTCTATATAGGCATGTCCCTATAAATATTTAGCTGCTATGTTTATACTTTCCTTTATAGCGCTATACCTGATTTGTAGAATTCACTGCAGTATCTCTGCCCATTACCATGGTGACACTTTAATTTTACCTGGTGACACTTTAATTTTTCACATTGCTTCATAACTCAGATGCCAAAACGCAATTACGAATTTTTCTCTCTGGGTACAGAAGCACTTGGAACACTAGAGCCACTGTATACTTTTCATAACTATGAGGTATAGAAACGTGGTGTAGAAATAGGGAGAGGGAAGAAGATGAAGGATTCAAATTATGAACATCAGTTTCAGTGTGTTTGATAGAACTAAGAAGGACAAATAGCTTTAAGCCCATCATACAAGAAGTGTACTTCTCTTGTAAGTTACCAAGTGTTAATAATACTCAGCTTCACTAACATCCACCTAACTTTGGTTGCTGGCTGAACTGACTGCATAATTTATAGACCTCAATTGCAAGATTTGCCCAAGCTCTGCTGCTGCCTGGTTTCAAGGCTGGAAAATCTAAAATTATGCCTGGTCGAATCCACCAGGAGTTTGTTTCTCCACAGAATTCCTTTTCAGTGGTTTGGTCTGATTGTCTTCTACTCTGTTGTCTTTTTTTGTTGTTCAGTCGTTAAGTCGTGTCCGACCCTTCATGATCCCATGAACCATATCCCGCCAGGCCTTCCTGTCCTCCACTATCTTCCTGAGTTCGCTCATTTTCATGTTCGTTGCATCGGTGATGCTATCTAACCATCTCATCCTTTGCCTTCCCCTTCTCCTTTTGCCTTCAATCTTTCCCAGCACCATCATTGTTTGTTTGTTTGTGTTTATATATATATATATATATAAACATAAAAACAATACATATTTCATAAAGTTATAGCAAGCACGAAGCAATACATCCTACTAGCATACTATTCACCATTTTCTACATATAATATCCAACTAGGCCAAAATAACACCCCCATTCTATTCATTAAATCCGCATATCATCACATCGTTCTTCTCTCTCTCTCTTAAAAAATCGATAAATGGTTTCCAGTTATTCTCAAAAAGGTTAATTGACTTTTCCTTAATTAAAATTGTAAGTTTATCCATTTCAGCATAGTCCAAAACTTTGAGCCACCAATCTTCCAGTGAAGGTATCTCCGAATTCTTCCAATATTGTGCATATAAAATTCTTGCTGCAGCTATCATATATAAGAACAAAATTTGAAATTTTTCGCCTACATGATCATCCCTCATACCCAACAAAAAGGTTTCCAGTTTCATTTGAACCTTAATCTTTAAAATCAACTCAATCTGTTTATGAATCTGAGTCCAATACTTCTTTGCTTGGGGGCATGTCCACCACATATGGTAAAAAGTTCCTTCTTGCTTTTTACATTTCCAACAGCTATTCGTCACCTTCTCATACATTTTTGCTAATTCCCAGCACCATCATTGTTGTTCATCATTGAACAGCCCTCATTGTTTGCTTGGTTTTTTAAAATACATTTTTATCCTGCTTTATCTTAGTAAAATAACCTCAAAGTGACTAATATACAAAAAGTTTAAAACTGTGTACCAGTTGTCAGAGGACCAACCACAGAAAAGGGTCAACTGGTTGGCCACTATGGGGGGAAAAAAGACTGCTGGACTTGACGGGCCTTTGGCCTGATCCATTCTGGCTTTTATGTACCCTGCTTGGACAAAAGTACTTTTGCTATAAAGAAAGTAAAATATCCACAAAAATGCAAAGTAGCAAGAGATAATGCAAAGAATAATTTGTCACTAAGCTAACAATAACCACTGAACAAGCATCAATAGCAATAGTTCAAACAATATCTGCTAATTCTGAAGGCCACTGTGAAGAGTCAGTTTTTGCCTGAGAGCATGTGGTGTTGGGACTTGACTAGGCTGCCTGGGCAGATATTCCATTGGTGGTATCACTGAGAAGGCTGTTTCTAATGGACACTTGCTGAGCTTCCGTACACCGAATGGGATCTCAGCTGTTTAATAGAGCACATGGAGGAAGGTGAGCCTCCAGGTTCGCTGGTCCCAAACTTAAGGTTTTATAAGTAAAAATCAGAATTAGCACCTTGCATTGAGGCTAGAAATGCAAATCAGTGCAAATCAAACTATATCAGAATAAGGTGCTCCAACTGGAGAGTTGTAGCCAACAACCTGGTGATCAGTTCTTTTAGCCTTGCACCAGTCAAAGTTTCTGTATTCCCCCCCCCCCCCCAAGGCAGCCTTCACAGAGTGAGTTACAGGAGTCGAGTCTGGCAGTTACTAGTGCAATGTAGCATGGATATTTTCATGATCAGACATATTGTAAAAAGGTAGAGATTTTTATGGGTTAATCATGTACAAGTTTTAAAATATCAACAAGTAAGAGGAATTCCAGTTTAAAATATATAAAAATATATAAAAACACAAAACACACACACAAAAAAGTTACTAGTGCATAAATGTCTGTGACTAGGTTTGACTTCAGAAAAGGGCACAGCTGGCACTCCAGCTGAAGTTAGAGAAAGGCATTTCACTGACACTATACAGAGCATAAGCAGTGTGGAAGAAAGGACATCATATTCTCTGGGACAGGGGTTCTCAACCTGTGCTACGAGTACCCCTAGGGGTATGTGGACCAATGGCAGGGGGTACGCCAGAGCCTGCCCCTTATCAGCATCAATCAGTAGTTAATTACTTGTTAGTTAGAACTTAAATGCAACCTGCCCTGTCTTACTCACCCACCCACACACACACACAGAGTTAAGACATTTTTTCACATTTAAAATTGTTTTAGTACTTTTTATTTAACGATTAATTTGCTAATTAATTGATTAATCCAATTAATTAGCAGGGGATACTTCAGAAAATTGGACCGTGATAGGGGGTACCCGGGACTCAAAAGGTTGAGAACCCCTGCTCTAGGAGGACTTGAATGTCCAACACAGGAGCTTTCCCTGTACCCCGTTCAGCATTTCCAATCTGAACTGACAATGCAAGAAGTGGCATCTGTGAGAAAGCTGGTAGGTACCCTCTTCAAATGGTTGTGCAGTGATGGTGTCTCTGTGTAGATTGTGCTGTGCAGTCAAGTTTCACAGCTTCAGTCATACTGACCATTGTAGATGAACGTGGAGATTAAAAAAAGCTCCTCTATGCTTTGCAGGAGCTTGATGGTCTGGTTCAGCAACCTGAACTTTAAGAGAAATCTGAGGACTGAAAGCTGAGCATGAAACAAAATAAACTGCCGAAATGTGCTGTGATCTGTGACTTAAGAGGACTTTAAAACAAACATTTGTAAACAACGCTGCACTGAAGCTTGCAGGGTATTGTGAGTAAGAATGCTTTTTTCTCCACTTTTGCTGTTGGCTCATTCAACACACTTGTGTGTGTGGCTATAGGAGGTGATATCACGACGAGCATACTTCTACACACCTCGCCTACCTCACAGGGTTGTTGTGAGGACAAAAGGATGGAAGGAACCATGTACGCTACACCACCCTGAGCTCCTCGGAGGAAAGGCGATATAAACATGAAAAATAAACAAAATACCAGGTTATTGTTTGGCATGGAAGAGAACTTTCAGATGACACACCCAAAACGTTCTGCTGATGATAATATAGGAAAGCTTGATCAAGTATATATTCCTTCCCAGCCATAAATATTCTCACACACACTGGCAGCGCAATCCGACTTAACTTTTTTGCCGTTGTAGCCAGTGGCCCAGCGAGAACGGGAGGCCCCAGAATGGAAAAGGGATTCAAATCCCTGTTGAATTCCTCTTTTGGAGGGGATTTGAATCCTTTTTCCATTCTGGGGCCTCCCGTTCTCGCTGGGCCACTGGTTACACAGGCAAAAAAGTTAAGTTGGATTGCGCTGACCATCATCTGTTGATAAACAAGTACTTATGTAGTTAAATACAGTCAAGGTCAGACAAAAGACAAATTTGGTGCCAGTGTAACGCCAAGGTACTAGAGGTGAGACGATCAACCTTTTCAGGTCTGTACCCAGCCAAACACATCTTTATGTGTGTTTCCCTCTCTTTGCATTAATTCTTGCATGCTGAGATGTCGTGTTTTATACTCCTGCCTGAACATTAAAGCACATGACAATCTAGGACAGGAACAGTTTAAATACATCTTACCCTCCCCCTCCTTCCTGATTATTTGTCTTAGAAGTGTGTCAAAGTTGGATTTCATCTTTATATAAATAGAAGATTGTACACTGTAACACAACCAGGCCATGGACCAAGGCTGTAATGGATTTGGGAAAGGACGGACCAAGAAGGTACAAGGATGAGGCAGAAGGAAGCTGGATTTAATCTGGACTTCATGGTTGCAGAAGTGCCCTTTAGAAATGTCCCAGCCATGTGGGAGCTACTTACCCAGGAGCAGCCCTTTGCCTTAAGGCCGTGACAGACCACATGCCGAGGTGAATGAGCGAGCGCCGAGGCGAGCGAGCGCAAGAGGCTGGCCACCATCCTCCGCGCTCTGAACTTGTCTGTAGGAGTGTCTTCCCGCAAATAGTCCCTCCTTTTGTCCCGCCTTCTTGGAAGAAACCTCCACGGTGATTGGCTAACACAGTTTACACCCGATTGGCAGATAGCCTCTCCCCTCCCCCTTGGTGGCTGCAGTAGCTCCACTGTGCGGCCCCCTCAAACATGGCCCAGGAAGATTTTTGATTGTGCTGGAAATCTGGAGACCGCTCACTTCCGCTGTGGTAACCAGACACCTCAGCACAGCTCGACAAAGCTCCTCGGGCGTCCGGGACGTGCCGAAATTCGTGCGGTCTGTCACAGCCTTTATGCAGCTGGGCGAACACTTGACTGATCCAACCCCATTGGCAGGCAGGGCCCAGTTGCATGGGTCTGTCTTCTGGAATTTGTGCCCCCGGGTGACAGCCACAGTCTCCTAGTGCGGATTGTAGCTACGCAAGTGCCCACAGCGAACATTTGTAATGTGCATGTGAAACTTGGACAGTTTTTCTGTCTTTTCATGTCATGACAGTTGTGGCATGTCAGTTCATTTACGAATAACTCAGCTTTATTTTTGCATCATCCTTTTTGAATAACCCTGTATAGGATTGCAGCCTTAAAGTGTTTTTGGGCACAATCCAATCCTACGTAGGCCACCGTTGTAACCAGCGGCACAGCGAAAACGAGAGGCCCTTATGGAGGGGGTTTGAATCCCCTTTCTGTTCTGGGGCCTCCCGTTTTCGCTGTGCTGCTGGTTACAACGGCGGCCTAAGTAGGATTGGATTGCGCACTTAGTTTGTAAAAAGCAGTCTTTGAGACCCTGAAGTGAAAGTAAGCATGTGAAAGCAAACAGTGCGTTTGTCAGTAAAGCTTGTTGGTTTGCTATGCTAAACAAGGTTCAGGCACGTGATAAGTGCCTCTCCACGGCCTTAGGGAGCATAAATGAACTTTATGTGGCAGTGCTTTGTAAATCCATTTAACTGATCTTAGTAATTACATCCATTGAAGGCAATTGATTTAATGACCCGTTTTTAATAAACTCACTGTTAATATTTTTAAAGCATGTGGATATGTATGTCATCAGCTGTTTTGCCTTCAGCCTGTGTCTAGCTAATTAAACAGTACTACTAAGGTTCTCTGTCGTTCTACCGTATACACAACATTATTGTATATCAGTTATATATTACTTTTGTTCCTGTGGGACCTCAATAATTTCTATTGTCCATATGGAGAACTGCAGCTGAGGCACACTGTCTTCTTGCCAAAGGCTACTCAGTGATTTCTTGAATCAGCTGAGATCTTAAGCTGCTTCTCCTTGAAATCTAACTTCAACTCTCTGTCTACTGAACCACGACCATTTGGGAATACAAAAGGTCCATGGTGACCAATTTATGTAGCACCAAGAGATTGCACCAACACCAGGACCATATCATGGACTCAACAGGCTATGACTAACTGCCGTTTCCAATGTACAGGTGGGCCGCCATATCCACTGATTTGCTATCCACGGTTTCAGTTATCCATGGATCGTGGGGACCCCCCCAGGCTTTTACTTTTTTCCCAGTAAGCTTAGTTTCTTCCTTAAAGAAACAGAAGAATTACAGGCAAGTAGAACAAGACTAAGTACTAGAGAGGCTCTGCAAGGTTAACAGAAACCTTGCAGAGCCTCTCTAGGACTTAGTCTTGTTCTACTTGCCTGCAATGGAGGCTGCTTCTCTGTTTGTTTTAAGGAAGAAACAAAGCTTGTTGAAAGAAAAATAAGAGCTGGGGGGGGGCAAGCGAGAAGGAGGCCCCAGAATAGAAAAGGGATTCAAATCCCCTTTGAATTCCTCTTTTGGCGGGGATTTGAATCCCTTTTCCGTTCTGGGGCATCCCGTTCTCACTGCACCGCTGGTTAAACCGGCACAAAAGTTAAGTCGGATTGCGCTGTAAATCAACTTTACTTTTGTACCATCCTTTTTGAATAACCCTGTATAAACGTATCTAGGAATAAGTGCTATGGAAATCAATGGGGCTTACTTCTGAGTAGATATACATAGGATTGCATTGTAATTAAGCACAATCAAATCATTTAGCTGCAGCATGCCACCGTAAATAAGTGATTTGCCTACAAAAAGAAACCTGGGGCAAGGTATTTTATGCTGCCACAAGTCATGGTTGAAGGTCTGCAGCCCTATACACAATGGAACATACTCCTTGTTGGTCTGCGTTCTACACCAGTAGATCTTGGTGGAACCTGAGAATCAAAGCTTTGTTTAAAAATGTTCTAGTCCTTGTGGAAAAAGCGAAAATCTTGAAAAGACTGTGGGTGTGCTTTTTTCTTTTTTCTAAAAACAAAGGCATCCCTCTTGATCCTCTGTCTCCAATGAAAGCTTGTTGAACCACCAGTACATATAGCTTTGCAACATTAGACTTGAAAATTCTTACTTGTCTGGTTGTGACAGGTAAGAATTTCTCCTCAGTGACCAGGTAGGGAAGCGTTTGCAGTCTGAAAGGGAGTAAAGGACTTTTTTCTTCTTTTTCAACAGCTATAAATTACTAATTTGTCTGATACATAATTTGTCTGATACATAATCTGATACTAATTTGTCTGATACATTTGTCTGAACTGACATACTAATATTTGTCATCTAGTAACAAGCTTTAGAGATTTCAGCAGTCATCTTTCTGGTGATACTAGGTTTTTATTATTATTTAAAGCAATGAAGAAAATTACAAAAATCCTTTTGGAATGTAATAAAATTGCACATTTTAATTGCATATTCCAGGATAATATGCATTTTTCTAACATGAGCTCACCCCTCCCCTTTTTTGTCTGATATTCACTGTGAGTTATCCCTCTGAGCAGCCCCAAAAATACTAATCAGCCATTCTTTAATGGTTGGCAAAACCACTAATTTCAGGCAACAAGATTCTACTGGTCATTAAAAGAATCGCAGTGAGTAATCTCACAAAACATTGATTTGTCAAAACATTGACAAAACATCGGCGGCTACACTGGCTGCCGGTTCGTTTCTGGGCACAATTCAAAGTGCTAGTTTTGACTTTTAAAGCCCTTAACGGCTCGGGTCCAGGGTATTTGAGGGACCGCCTCCTTCCTTATAATCTGATCCGTACTCTGAGGTCATCAGGGGGAGCCCTGTTAACCGTGCCGCCATTGACGGAAGTGAGGGGGATGGCGGCACGGAATAGGGCCTTCTCGGCAGTGGTGCCCCAATTATGGAACTCCCTCCCCTGGAATTAAGAACGACTCCCTCTTTAGAGACCTTTTGGCGGGGCCTTAAGACGTTTTTATTTAGGACAACTTTTGATGTCTGACATGGTGGGCTGACCTTTTAACCTTTTAACAAATGGCTTTTAACATATGTAAACTCAGGTGACCCACTGGGGTGTTTATTTTAAATTGTTTTAATTAATTATTTTAATGTGTATATCTGTATTTTAGTGTGTTGTAAGCCGCCTTGAGTGCCCTCGGGGCAAAGGCGGGGTATAAATTCTTTAAATAAATAAATAAATACATTTATCCCAGATATTATTCAATAAAAGTAATCTACGTTCTCACTTATTTGAAAAAAATGGTGTGTATCTAGGATCTGTGACCCCTCAACCTGTACATGATCACAGTCCCTTCCAACAAATAAAAAAAATCTATATGGTCTGCTACATATTTCCAAGTTTAAACCTATGAAAGACTCTGTTTATCCATATAGGGAATCATATACCAATGGTGTATCATTTTTCATTTTATCATTTTTGCTATGTTTCTTGTAAAGCAGCAAGACAAAGGTTTGACAAAGTGACACAGTTTTAATTAGGGTATAAATACCAAAAGTTCAAAGTAATCTCTGAATTCATTTTCCGTGATGGTTTTTAGAAATATTTTTAATGTCATAATCCCTGTATGAAACTATATACTAAAGATAAAGCACCTATTCTCCTAAATTGATCATCAAGCATTAGATTTCATAGAATTACAGAATGTTGGAATAGGGAGGGACCGTGGCGATCTTCTAGTGAAGTCCAACCAATATACAATATTTAAAATTCTCAAATCTGTCCTACAGGGACACCAAATTGCTCACTGCTACTGCATCCCTGACAGGTGACCATCCACTCTCTGCTTGAAAACCTCCAATGTGGGAGACTCACTACTGCACAAGGCTGACTCTGCCAGGGTGGGACAGATTTTATTTATTTATTTTAAAAAATTATACCCCGCCTTTCCTATGCTGAAGGCAAATGCCCAAGGCGGCTTACAACAGATTAAAATACATAATTTAAAATACATAAAAATAAGTTTAAACAATATATAACAATACATTTAAAAAACAATAAAATCCACTGGGGCAGAGAAGCAGCATGGCAGAGCATCTGGAGATACAGGAGGCAGACCACAACCCATCACCCAAACGCTAGACGAAACGAGATTCTCAAATCTGTGTCCTACAGGGAAACCAAGAGGTTCACCTGGCACTGACTGAGGCTGGTCAATCACTTCACATTCACATAGAAAGCATGGCCCCCTGCCTGCTATAGGATTCCATTTTGTTTTGAGGGACGACTGAAAGTGGTCCATCCACAATATCCTCAAATTGATGTTTTGATGTTTAATAAAGGTGCAAATAAACCAGCTAATGTGGTTGTAATCAGAGGCATCGCTAAGGGAGGGGCAGGGGGGATGGTGTGCCCACAGGTGACAACCACGGTCTCCTCGCGAGGAGGAGCCACGTCAGGATTTTTGTGCTCCGCAGCTGCTTTTTTGCAGCCAGAGGGCTGAGTTTGCAGCCGCGGAGCATAAACACGTCAAAATTGGCACATTTTTTGGCCCACCTGCCCTGTGTCCTGGAAGTGTTCAAATGAAGACTTCCAGGAGTCCAGGGGATGGGGCGATGATGCGAATGTGTAATCATACACACCCCTCAGTGTCGAGCTAGCTATGGTACTGGTTGTGATCAATGCTTATAAACTCTCAGCCCAGTCCTGTTTACTCAGCAGTAAGTTCCACTAAGCTCAATGGCACATAGTGCAGGAAAGAGTGTTAGTTATTTCCCTGAGGGAGTATCTCTGCCTGCGCTGGTGGGGGTGGTCTTGGAGGGAGTGTTGGCCTCTCCATGATTCATTGTTCTGGAGATTTTGACATCCATGTGGAGTGGCTCAGGAGCAGTGGTGTTCCTCTGCCGACGCGACAGAGCCCATGTGACATGGGGACATGACATAACCGCGCGCCTCCAATCACCCCCCCCACACCATTTGGCTTCCTTTTTGGAGCCAAATGGGAGCCAGGGTGGGCGGGAGAGCCGAAACGCTGCCATTTCGGCAGCGAAGAACCAACCACAAAAGTAAGTCGCCTCCGCGATTGCGTCCTCCCGGACCCATGATTGTGCCCTCCTGAGGTCGGCACCTGGTGCCCAGGGCACCAGGACCCCCTATTGAACGATGCTCCTGCTCAGGAGCTCATGGGAATTATGGAGCCGCGGTGGCTTAGTGTTAAGATGCTGAACCGCAGACCAGAAGGTAGGCAGGACAGCAGTTCGGCCCGAGTGTGAGCTACCATCCTCAGTCCCAGCTCCTGCCAACGTAGCAGGTCAAAAGCAAGAAATTGCAAGTAGATTAATAGGTACCGCCTTGGCGTGAAGGTAACAGCATTCCATGCGCCTCGGCGTTGAGTCACGCCGGCCACATGACCATGGAAGCGTCTTCGGACAGCGCTGGCTCTTCGGCTTTGAAATGGAGATGAGCATCACTCCTAGAGTCAGTAACGACTAGCTTTCGAACGAGGGGAACCTTTACCTTTTAAAAGACATTAGAAAAGGGGGTGGGAGAAACCAATGGTGAAGCAATGCTGCACAAACTCTCTTTTCTTCTAGGGCCACCTACCTCAGTGCTTCTTCTTCCACACCTATACAGAAACCTCCCACTGAAGGTCTCTTGCTGAATGATGAGCAATCGCCACACAGACTGTTTAGCGCTGCCGGCACTGTCCAATTTCACTGTTTATACTTTGTGCTGCTGTTGGCACACATTGATAAATGGTTGTCTGTAGCTTATAATTACCAGTTCTAGGAGGTAGTTTTCCGGTGTGATATACTGTAGGGATAGGCTGAAAGAGGACTGTTTTCACCTACTTAATGGTTCCCATTGGAATTGTTGGTGATTATTGAAACTCAGGTTTGGAATTCACTTGTCCATAGGGTTTGGCCAGAATATATTTGTGTTTCTACTGCCTCTATTATTTATGTTTCTCATGTGCCTTCCAGAGAGATTTGGGATAAACCTAGTTACTCTTTGTGAGTATATAATCAGCAAGAGGGGAACTTATAAAATGGCCTTCTCCTGAGTCAGGCCACTGGCGTCACTGCAGGGGGGGCGGAGCTCTAAGTTCCTCCGTGATCGGAGCCTCCGTTACACGGAGGAACAAAGTGCCCCGCCCCCGCGCCTTCCGAACCAGTCAAAGCAGTGAAAACAACGCGCAGGGAGTTGCGTTGTTGTTTTCCTGCGCGTTATTTTCACTGCTATGACTGGGTCGGAAGGCGCGGGGGCGGGGCACTTTGTTCCTCCGTGTAACGGAGGCTCCGATCACGGAGGAACTTAGAGCTCTGCCCCCCCTGCAGTGACGCCAGTGAGTCAGGCCATTGGCCAATCTAACTCTGCATTGTCTACACCAGGGATGGCCAACCTTCCACCATTAGGGCCTCTGCGTTCTTAAGAATTGTGTAGATTAGAAGACAGAATCTTGGCAGCTGCAAGTGCTGGATGGTGCTGCTAAAGCAGCTGCACCTGCTGAAATGCCCTTACCTATATGACCATTAAAGGGCCAGGAGCATTCATGATGAAAGTTTGGCCACCCCTGGTCTACACACTCACCAGTACCAGCTCTTCAGAGGCAGGCTTACCAGATCGTCGCCGGGACGGGAGCAGTCTACCTTTAAGGGGGCGGGGCATGGGGGGCCAGAACGCAACGCGACGATCTGGTAAGCCTGTTCAGAGGGATCTTCCTCAACCCTACCTGGAGATGCCAGGTACTGAACGTGAGATCCTCTGCATGCAAAACATGCATGCTCTGCAGCTGGCTTGGGTTCTCTTAACATGGAATTGCTCGATTCAGTTCTCTTTGCCATCATGGAATCACTAGCCAGCATTTTTTTTGACCCTGCTAACTAGGCAAAGAGGTACCTTTTAAAAGTGGCGGCTCTCTTCTATTTTGCAAGGGGAGAGTAGCTGGCCCTATTCCTCCTAGCATCACGTCCCTCCCCGCCCATGGCTGTTTGCTGGTGTCTCCCTTGAGTCTTTTCTTAGATTGTGAGCCCCTTTGGGACAGGGCACCATCTTCTCATTCCTTTTGTTATGCAAAGCACTTTGTGAACTTTATTGTTGAAAAGCAATATATAAATGTTCTTAATATTTAATTCATAAGTCTTCATAATACTTCACGAGGATTTTCAGTTCTGCAGGCATCTTTGGTGTGGTGTTCACCAGGGCCGGCCCATCCATGAGGCCAACTGAAGCAGTCGCCTCAGGCAGCAAATTGGTGGGGGGCACCCATCTCTGTCAGCGTACTTGCCTCCATTGCTCCTCCTCCTTCCATTCTCTGGCTTGGAAAAGGAAAAGGGGGACAGAGAGAGGAAGAAGAAATGTGGAGGGGAGTGCTGAGCTAGAGCATTAGAGAGCGGAAGAAGCAGAAGCATCATTGTTTAAAGGGGTAGCGTTTGTTATGCCGCCTCAGGTGTCCGTGATCTGGGTTGGACTGCTTATGAAATACAGCGAGGGGACTACCTCAGGCAGCAGATTGGCAGATGGTGGGAAAGTCTTTACCACACCTCTGCCCTGGCAACCCATGGAGGCATGCCAGCTGCCATCCTCACTGCTACTGCTCCTCTTACAACCAGGCTTTTCAAAAGCCAAAAAGGAGCAAGCAGAGCTGAAGGAAGTCTGGAGTGGATAGGGGAGCTAGAGCATAAGAACATAAGAAGAGCCCTGCTGGATCAGGCCAAAGGCCCATCTAGTCCAGCTTCCTGTATTACACAGTGGCCCCACCAGATGCCTCAGGGAGCACACAAGACAACAAGATACCTGCATCCTGTCGCCACTCCCTTGCACCTGGCATTAAGAGATAGCCTATTACTAAAACCAGGAGGTTACTTATACCCATCATGGCTTGTAACCTGTGATGGACTTTTCCTCCATAAATCTGTCCAATCCCCTTTTAAAGGCATCTAGGCCAGGTGCCATCATCACATCCTGTGGCAAGGAGTTCCACAAACTAATTACACGCTGGGTAAAGAAATATGGAGCATCTCTGCTCCAGCCCACTGCTGAACTCTCCTACATAGTTAGTTCCTTTTGCTCCATTCCTTCTGCCTTTTGAAAAGCCAGGGGAGGAGGAGCAGTAATGGCACTAGTATGTAGTAGCAGGGTAAAATAAGGGGGAAGGGAGTAGGGACATACACATGAGCAGCACCAAGGGCCCTGGGGCAAGCAACAGGAGAGGACTTTGCTTTGTGTGCATGGGACACTATGTGCTCATGCAGCCCCCATAGCTGGACTCACGCCCCCCCCCATAACATTTCCCCATGTGCACTGCACTTCCCTTGCCATCCCTAGTGTTTTCAAATGGGTAGATGGGAGCATCCGGAGGGCTCTGGAAGTAACCTGATTGGCCAAAAGAGAAGAAGGAAGAGCCTATGGAAGGCTCACAACATGGGTTCTTTCTCCTTCCTTCATCCACTGGCCAATTGTGCTTGGAAGGCAGTGATAGAGTGACATGCTCCACTCCACTGATATACCCACTGTAAAGGTGAGTACTACTGAGGGGCAACACAACTCACCCAGTTTGCCATGGGAAGTGTACACTTTTGGTCAGTGCCTGACTTGGCTGCCCTATGATGCCAGCCCTGGGCATGCACCAAAGGGGTGGTGGTGGGGAAGACCATAGATTGTTGGAAGGGACATTGAAGGTCCTCTAGCCCCCCCCCCCCCCCGCACAGTTCAGACAACTGCTATAGCACTCTGCTTATTGTAGGACTGGAACAGGAGTGAAGAATGGTGCACTCTTTCTGCACCGGGGGGGGGGGTCAAACTTGTGGTGGTGCCTTACCTTGGGAATGGGGGGAGGCTTGGGGTGGCCCTGTTGCTGATTTCTCATTCATGTATTTGATGATATGACTCTCCTGCCTCCATTTTAATTATTTGGGTGTGTTTATTATTGTATGTGTTTAACATCTTGGTCTCCTTAGTGCAGTGGCGTAGCTAGACTGGAGTGGAGGCAAGTAGTTCTGCAAGACTCCGTTACTCCGGAGTCAACGGCCCCTCCCCCTTGCTGTTGGAGCCATTCTGGCGGCAATGGCAACACGCAGGACACTCCCCTGTCGCTGCCGGAATGGCTCCAACAGCAAAGGGGAGGGGCCGCTGACTCCGGTGTAACGGAGTCTTGCAGAACTACTTGCCTCCGCTCCAGTCTAGTTTCACCTCTGCCTTAGTGGGATTAAAAAGTGGTCTAAAAGTATTTTTAATTAAATAAATGTTCCTGAAAGAACTATTTGGTATCCTGTGAGCCACCTTTACATTTCGGTTTTACTTTTTATTCTGAAAGGGAAGGAAGGTATGTTATGTACTAGAGATGAGAGCTTTTATTAATCCGTCTGAACAAAAGAGGAAGGAAGGAGGCTCTGCTTGACTAAGTGGATTAAAGCAGAGGCTAGTTTCAGAAATAGTAGCAGCAGTCTGGCCTAGGGACCTGCGGACAATAAGATTATTTCTTGGCTCATTTGCTGCTTCCATATATCAAGGAGAGAGAGAGAGAGAGAGAGAGAGAGAGAGAGAGAGAGAGAGAATTGTCCGTTTATGGTGGTCATGTCGGAGAGCTTCCTTTAACTGTTGACATTGTCCCATTCTTAGACCTCAGACCTAAGTATACATGCACCACAGTCCTAAGCTAAGCATGCTTACTCAGAAGTAACTGAATTCAATAGTACTTACTACTACCTAGTAAATAAGCCTAGGAGTGCAGCTTTATTTGCAAGCCCACTAACATCAGCAGGCCTTTATCTCTATAAGACACCTGTGTTTTTCATGTGATGATTTTAAAGGTGTGGGGTGACTGAAATGTAAAATCTGGATTGCAAAGGATCACAAGGCGATGAAGTCCAGCAAGGCAGGGCAGCCCATGCACAAGGTGAGGTGGTGATGCGACAGATGGGGGGTGTGGTGAGCGGGTGGAGGGTTTGTGGTGCCCCTTCACTCTGGGTCTGCTGCCGCTGCTGCTGCCTCCCTTGCGGACACGAGCTGCGTTGATCTGATTCTGCCAGAAAAACTGTTCATCTGCCTCCTTACCTTGCTCTTAGTGTGGTTTCTTCAGACCTGGAAGTGTAGGGTTTGGTTTACAGGGTTTGATTTACAGGGACCAAAGGAGCTCCTTCGTTTGTGCACTCCTTTTAAATAAAACCGGAAGTCCCAAACTGGTCTGTAATTGAAGAAATTGTGCAAGGAGCAAGGCAAGGGGCTTTATTTAATAGCGCAGAAGTGACAGCCGGAGGTAGTTCAGTCCTGGCCGGCTGTGAGACACAGCCAGCTGGCTGGGAAAGGCCAGGACAGTGCCGGTTTCCGGGGCCGGCCAGGATGGACTCCTAGGCCGCATACTAACGGCCATGCTGGCAGGTTGCAGTGATAAAGCAAGGAGCATAGGGTGTGTGGGTGTGGCTAGCCGGGTGGGATGCTGCAGTAGTGCCCTGTGTCACATGCTGTGTCATCCTTGGGTTATGGGGTGTGTGTATGTATATGGTGTCCTTGGGGCATCTCCCCTGGGGCATCTCAGGTGTTGCCTCTGGCTGTGTTATTCATTCCTAGTGGCTGGAAGGGGGTGTCCCCCCCCCACAGCATTGGCTGCTGATTGGTTCTGTGTCTACCTCCATCCCCTGCTTAGTTCACCCTGGCAGCACTTCTCAGTGTTGGAGCTGGTTAGATGCAGCAATTGGTTCCTTGGGCATCATTCCAATGACGTTCCAACATCACGGCAGTGTCACATGGACATCGTGCTGGTGTTGCACCAATGATTACATCTGGATGTCTCTTCTTGGGTAATGGGCTGTGTCAGTGTTTCCATGTACGCTGGGGATGTTACTGGAGAGGCTGTGCCAGCGTTGCCTTGCCAGGACAGTCTTGGCTTATGGCCCTTGTTGTGCCGACATTGGTGCGCTGTTGGTGTGGTGTTGCCAGGATGGGCTCAGAATTATGTTGGATGTCACACTTCTGTGCACCATCCGCACGGCAGCCAAAGAAGATTGGCCCTAAACACAACTACACCCCTGGAACTAAACTAAGGAAGAGAATTTCAATGAATGTCTCGGAAACATATTGTTCCAAGTCTTGTCCTCATTTCTAAATTTGGACAGCAGCACGAATCCCCAGAGAACATAGATGGATAGTTTCATAGCTGAGTGCTTCTGTTTGTTACTGGTCCAGAAAATGTCAGCTGCTATAATCGGGACTTATGACAATTTCAATTAACAAATGCAGAAGAGTAATGGAAAGCCAGTTCTCTCCCTTCTCACCCTTGGAGAATAATACATTTTGCAGTGAATGTATTTTTAAAACATGAGTAAATCGAATTTTTAACTGAAGCCAGCATAACAATAGGAAAAAAAAACAGAATAAACAAGTAATTGCATACTTTTAACAAAAGATCAATATTTTCTTATTTTCTGTATTTATATACTGCCTTTCTCATCATCAGATTTCTCATCAGATTTATTCAAGGCGGTTGAATATCAGAATGGTTTTTTTATTTTATTTTCAAGGATGTATAAACAGCATTCTCTAATTTCTGCCCTTGCAAGTATGGTCCCTTGGAGTACTTTATTAGGGTTTCCTGTTATTGGGATCTCTCCAACTTTACATGATGTCGTATTCGCAAACTATATCAAATGAGTTAATATTGTAACTACTAGTGCCTCATTCAACCTCATTCCTGATGGATTGTGTTTCCACATAGATATCCAGGTTATATTTATCTCCTATTACGGTATTACCACACCTCTCTTCTTTGAAAATTTGGCCATTTGCTCTAGGGAGGCATCGTCTAGGGTTTCCTTTTGGCTCGGCAGGCTGTAACAGACTCCCACATTTATGCCGAGCGTCCCCTCGGGCGATGCTCGGGGTTTACCCGGTTGCCCTGGGGACGCATGAGAGGTAGGGGCCATGATGCCCCTTGTTATGTCTTTGGGGGAGGAGTGTGGGATACCTTTTAGGTTGGCTCTGATACCTTTTAGGTTGGCTCCTGGCCACACTCCTCCCTGTCTTACCTGAGCGCAGCAACGGTTTACCCACCCGCCCTCCCTATGTACAGTCTGGGCTATGCTGGCCGCCTGGCTCGGGGGCCGGGTAGGAATTTTTCTGCACACCTGATTGGCCTTGGTGTGTAGTTTTTTCGCCTACCTCTGACTGTATAGTGGGCTATGTCATATCTTCTCTAACCGGTTACTAATTGGCTGGGGGTCATGGGTAAGAAGGCTGGAAGCTGGTATGAGGGAATGAACTCAAGGGCAGCAAGGTTAAGGGATGCACCCCCCCCCACCGTCCATCTCCCAGTCGCCCTCCGGCTTGTGGGGGGGGGCTCGGCTGGGATCATGTGAGCTTCCCTAGAGCCCGCCGGCTCAGGGTGGTGCAGCGGTTCCTGCTGCCCTGACCCGCTAGGGGTCGGCGTGGATGAGTCGGCTTCCTCAGACGAGGGGCGACAGCTCGGAGTCCGGGTCGTAGCTCCGCCCGGGGCAGTCCTTAGGATGTATGCCCCGCATCAGCGCTTCTCACGTGCGCGTGTAACGCCCTGACCCCAGCCTGTAGATCTCCTCTTTATCTAATGCTCTTACTCTGTCCTGTATTTTCAATAAAGTGACCCTTTTCATCCATATCTGGACTCATGTGTTTCTTGGGGCGTACCCGGATAATCTCACAATCTCTTCCTTCCGCTTTTATTTTTACGCCAACATTCTCATCTGGCCTTTCCCTCTCACCTTCATCGATTTCTTTGCAGGTGTAAATTTCCTCAACATATTGTGCAACTCCCCCACCTGTCCAGTTTTGTCTGTCCTTCTTGAATAAGTTATACCCCTTGATTACCGCATTCCAGTCATGTGTCTCACCCCACCAGGTTTCTATAATGCCTACTAGATCAGCGGTTCTTAAAGTCCCCACTGCCGCGACTCACTTTCTGCAGCTGCTCCCCCCAGAGGCGTTGGTGGAGGGGGGCAGTACTGTAAGTTCCACACCAATCCACTCCCCGTTTACTCCTTGGTACGAGGTGGCCCTGCCCCCTCGCCATCGGAGCCATTCCTTCCAGTGAAGGCAATGGGCAGGGAGCCTCCTACCCGTTGTCTTTGCCGCAGCGGCTGCACAGAATGGCTCCAACGGCGAGGGGGTGGGGCCACCTCATACCAGGGAGTAAACGGGGAGTGGAATGTTGTGGAATTACAGTACTGCTCCCCCATCGCGACCCACCAAGACGGCCTCCGGAAGCCCCTGCAGGCCTCAGAAAGGCCTCCAGGTGTGACCGGAAGTTTAGGTGAAACCAGAAATGACCCAGAAGTCACTTCCAGAGGCCTGCAGAGGCATGTGAAAGCCACTGGAGGCCGTCCTGGGCCTGGCACAGTGGGGGAGCAGCTGCAGATGGTGATTTGTGACCCGAAAGTGACCTCCAGTTGCTTCCAATTTGGAGTCAAATAGAGGCAAGTGCAGGTGGGTGGGCCCAACTGACAACCCACCTCAGCATCGGGCCATGACCCACCAAGTGTGTCACAATCCACAGTTTGATTAGCCCTATACTAGATCATACTCATCTTCTTGTAGCAACAGTTCTAGATGATCATCTTGTTTGTTCCCCATACTTTGTGCATAGGTGTAGACATCTGAAGCCGCTTTAATAGATAAATTGTGCCATGCCTTTGTCAGCCTTCCCAAGCCAGTGCTACCTGAAGTGGATGTGTTTGTGTGTATGTGCTGGTGGATCTGAGTAAGAGACAGCGAGAGAGGAGTCAAGAGGGGACTAGTGGCATTGCTAGAAGGGGGCAGTACCGTAAGTGGGGCAAGACACTCCTACACACGATTAAATGCCCCCGCCCACTCACCGGTCGGAGTCATTCTAAGCGGCGGCAGCACCGAACAAAGCTGCCTGCACATTACCTCAGAATGGCTCTGATCGGAAAGTGGGCGGGGCCGCTTACTCACGTGTGGGAGCATCTTGCTCCACTTATAGTACCGTCCTCCCCTCTAGCAACGCCACTGGAGGGGATGTCGGTCTTGGATACTTTTCACTCTTCCCTTTACCCAGGGAACCCAGCAAGGAAGGTTGTTGACCAACATACAGACCCCTGGCTAGGTGAAAAGGTTTGGAACGTGGTCTTAATGTATGTTTCTGATGGCTTGTTGTTGTTGTTCAGTCGTTAAGTCATGTACGACCCTTCGTGACCCCATGAACCATATCCCGCCAGGCCTTCCTGTCCTCCACTATCTTCCTGAGTTCGCTCATTTTCATGTTCGTTGCATCGGTGATGCTGTCTAACCCATCTCATCCTTTGCCTTCCCCTTCTCCTTTTGCCTTCAATCTTTCCCAGCATCAGAGTCTTCTCCAGAGAGTCCTCTCTTCGCATTAGGTGGCCAAAGTATTTGAGCTTCAGCCTCAGTACCTGTCCTTCCAGGGAACAGTCTGGGTTGATTTCATTTAGGATTGATTGACTGATTTGATCTCTTAGCAGTCCAGGGGACTCTCGGGAATCTTCTCCAGCACCACAATTCGAAAGCATCTATTCTTCGATGCTCAGCCTTCCTTTCGGTCCAACTCTCGCAACCATACATTGCTACTGGGAACACCATCACTTTGACTATATGGACTTTTGTTGCCAGGATGATATCTCTGCTTTTTATTATGCTGTCTAGGTTTGCCATAGCTTTCCTCCCAAGGAGTAAGCGTCTTTTAATTTCATGGCAGCAGTATCCGTCTGCGGTGATCTTGGAGCCCAAAAAAGTAAAATCTGTTACTGCTTCCATTTCTACCCCTTCTATTTGCCAGGAGTTGATGGGACCAGATGCCATGATCTTAGTTTTATTAATGTTGAGTTTCAAGCCAGCTTTTGCACTCTCCTCTTTCACCCTCATCAAGAGGGTCTTTAGTTCTTCTTCACTTTCTGCCATTAGGGTGGTATCGTCTGCATATCTGAGGTTGTTGATATTTCTCCCGGCAATCTTGATGATTCTGATGGCAGAGAGAGTATCATTTCATGTCTGTCAAAGCATGTTATATGTGCTTAGAAGACATAACCCAAAGGGAAGCAGAAGATCAGCTTCGCAAAGATGAGTCTCATCTAGGGATCTACTCTAGGGATTGCCACATAAGCATAGCAAGATAATAGGAGGTAAAATCTTTTTTGCAAATGTGGTATGTTACAAGTCTATTTGATTCTATCTCCAGAATTATGCAAGAGAATGACAAACCAGATGAACTCTGTTCAGTGGTTGGCTTGCTATTTCTGCTTTGTTTTTGTGACTCTAACATTAATCATAGATCTTGGGAGAAGTGATCTTAAAGAAGTAAGATAAGGCAGGTAAGGCCTCTTATTTGTGTCTTGGTTGTCAAGGAGACAGCACTGTAACCGACCTGCCTGATACTGATAATAGTCAACAATAAACAATGTGGGAAAGTTTCTGTTTTGTTTTGTTTTCAAAGCAATACTCCTAGTGACTGATAAGTTCTGCTTTAAATAAGTATTGATGTCGTAATCTTGCCAAGCCCGAACAACCAAATGAAAATGAAATGTGTTCTCCCAATGGCAGGTTAAAACTCAGAGCATGAAAGATTGACTCCCTTGTAGACTCGTACTGGGCTGGTAGCATCACTGAGGTGATTGTTTCCTCATAAGGGCTAAACCACATGCTCAGTCATTGTGGTAGGGTGTAGTGTTTGATGAGATAAACTGTAGTAGTCAGCATGAAATTGCTTGTTTGTGGGATTCTGGAACTGTGCTTCCCGTTCCACGCCCCAGAGCTAGTAAACATGGCTGCTGAAAGGTGCTGGTGGTGACAACTGCCTGCCCTTTGCAGATTAATGAGGAGGACAGAGAAATCATGTATGGCCCAGAGAATGAGGGATGTGGGAGGGCAGGGTTTCTGGCTCAAATATAAAGAGACCCTAAACTAAGTCTAGCTTAAGCAAGCAAGGCAGGATGTTGTACACTGATGGAGCACATGAGCTAAGAGGTTGCACTGTAAATCTAAAAGCCCCTGATTCAAGTCTCATCTCTGCTGTCAATTCCTGCAAGCAGTCCACTCTATCCCAACCTCAACTCTCCCATCTGCAATATGGGGATATAACATCTACTTTTATAGGGGTGTTGTAAGATTGCAACAAGATAATGTATGTGAACAATAATGTATATGTGAACTCTTAGGTGCCATATAAGAAGGATCGATCCCTTTAAAGTCAGTTATGAGAGCCACAAAAATATCATCTTAGGAGCTGCAAAACCATGTCCGCTATAGAACTGCAGTTTCCCTGTGACACAACAGGTCCACTTTACCCTGGCACCTCTCAGGAGTGACCTAAAAACTGGATCAGAAAAGAGAAAATGGTTAATCATGTTTTTACTTATCATTTCAAAGCCCCAGTTTACTCAACCAGCATCAACCAAACCCATGTGGATTTTTTTAAAGTGTAAATGTTTACACTTTAATAAATAATAAAAATAAAATATTGAAATCTAGGTAGTTAGGGATACCTGATAAAGTATCGATTACTGGTTTCTGGGAAGGAACCTATGCATTGAGTACACTACTGAGTCCATCTCAGGTTTTTCTAGTTTCTTCTAGACAACTCCTGAAACAATGGCCACAGTGCTTGGGGGCGAAGGGGGCTGCAAAAATATTACAGAATAATCCATCAATCCTGCCTAACATCCGGCGTGGATCCTAAGCAGGATCTGGGCCACGCTGTTGGAGCTGGGATACACCTCGGGGTCAGTGTCAGCCCCAGCGGCCCCAATGGGCCTCCTTGGATGTGAGACGGCAAAATAGCCGATGCAACTCCAGGGAGGCTGTGTAAGGCTGCCTTGGACTGGGAAGGGGCTTTGGATATCAGCGGAGCACACCGCCAATATCCCCACCCCTCTCCTGGGCCTGGCAGCCTAATCATCCCCTTCCCAGCCACCCTGGCCCACCCTCCCCACACCCTCCCACTGCCCAGCTGGTGGCAGAGTGAGCAGCACCAGCCACGGTCCATGTGCTACAGCCTCCCAGTCAGGTGTGCCAGTAATGACACGCCAAGTGATGATGCACTGCCATCAAGACACTTCTCCATGGATAACAGGCTGCATCAGTGTTTCCATGGGTGCTGGGAAGTGTGTGTGTGTGTGTGTGTGTGAGAGAGAGAGAGAGAGAGAGAGAGAGTAAGTAAGTAAGTAAGGTCTAGCACTCTGTCCCGATTGGAGATCTGGTAAGCCTACATACATGTCGTATTGTCCCGAGTATAGGCCACTCCTGATTATAAGCCGCACCCTTAAAGTTTGGTGCTATTTTTTAAAAAATACATTTTTAACTTTTTTCAACTTAAAGAAAATTTACACATTAGTAGAACAGTAAAACAGTACAGCTTTAGTACAGTTAAAGGCATAGGCACCCTGTCCCTTATTGAATCTGGGCACCCTAGTATAAGTAGCCTTCCCAGATCCAAAGGGGGACAAAGTGCCTACCTTTAACCTTTGGAATTTGGGCAGGTGCAGCTTGTTGCACCCTTCCATGATGATGAGCTGCACCTGCCCAAATTTCAATGGTTAACAGCACAATCCTATGCATGTCTACTCAGAAGTAAGTCCCATTGCATTCAATGGGGTTTACTCCCAGAAACGTGTGCATAGGATTGCAGCCTAAAGGTTGGCACTCTGTCCCCCTTTGGATATGGTAAGCCTATGCAGGAGCTCTTGCTCTCAACTTTCAAACTGCAGGATCAATAAATATCTTAGTTTCCACAGAGTCCTGGGGCTGGAACTTAAGGGTTAATTTTTTCAAATGTTTCCTGAGGCTAGAGGCTGCTAGAGAGAGCTGTTTTTGGCCATTTAGCAAGTGATTAAGAGCTGCAAGGAACAACCTTGTAAAGGCTTGAAAACACAGGCTTTGCAGTTTAAAAAAAGAAAAAGAAAAAAAAGCCCCGTTTTACCTTTGAAAGAGACTTGGAGAGGCTTGAAAACGGAACGCTTAGCAGAAAACGCTAGGCAGAAAAAGCTAGGCTTTGATTGTAGGCTGCACCCCTACTTTAAAGACTTGCCTTAGGGGGAAAAAGTGAGTCTTATACTCAGGCCAATATGGTGTGTGTGTGTGTGTGTGTGTGTGTGTGTGTGTGTGTGTGTGTGTGTGTGTGTAATAACCTGGGATACAGAGGCCTTCTAGCAACAGGGGGGTCTCTACCATCACCACATGCTGACTAAAAGAGTGGGTTTGCTACTAAGTACAGAATGACTCTTTATTCGGTGAGCTACGGCAACAGCGCTACCTCTCCTGCTCCAGGAAATTGGAAAACAAAGGAAGAGGGGTGAATTCCTTTCCCCAGTGTCCAGTAGCTGGATGCAAGATGAACTATGCTGTCCACCCCGTGGCATTGCCTATCTCAGGGGTTCTCAACCTTTGGAGGCCCTGGTACGCCCTATCACGGTCCAATTTTCTGAAGTACCCCCTGCTAATTAACTGCTAATTAATTTGATTAATTAGGTAATTAATTGTTAAATAAAAAGTACTAAATCAGTTTTAAATCTGAAAAACTGTCTTATTTAACTCTCTGTGTGTGAGAGAGCGAGAGAGAGAGATATGCATGCAAGGATCTCTTTTTTTTCTCCAAGTCCCACTTCCCAAAATCAGCTCCTCCCTCCTCCACCCCACCAAAGTACATTTTCCAAAGTACAAAAATAAGCCCAAAACCAAAATCAGAGAGACAGAAGGGCTCCGAAAATAATTAAAATTTAAAATACCACTTAATTAGCTGCTGATGGGGCAGATAAGGGGCAGGGCTTGGCGTACCCCCAGCAAGAGGTCCGCATACCCCTAGGGGTATCCGTACCACAGGGTGAACCCCTGGCCTGGCCGAACTCAAGCTGGATCATTCTTGTCATTGCCTGATTCCATCATTTTCCTCTCAAAAGTTGGATTTGTGAGCATCCTCTCACATTTGACACAATTTTCTCTCTCTCTCTCTCTCTCTCTCTCTCTCTCTCTCTCTTACTCAGTGTGAAAGTTAGAAAGCAATTTATAAGGAAGAACTTGAAATACATTTCATTAATCTTGGTGTTAAAATGAATTCCTATGCATTGACAAGTACATGCTTTATCCCCAGGCTTTATGACATCAAAGGAGAGAAAGCAAGGAAGCCTTTTAATCTTTGCAAATGGCGCCCCCTCTGGATTCTCTGCTCAAAGTGACTGCTCCATGATAAGACTGGCCCTGCTGTATCATGTCCAGTTCCTGTTATCCATCCATCAGAGGATTTTATTCGCCAAAGAGACTTTCCTGGGGAATTTCAGATTTTCCAAGAGAGAGCTAGTTCTCTCTCACAGTTTTAGTATTAGCACAAAATCTGCTCATGTCCAGTAAGGAAGGTCTCAAAACCTTTCATCAGTAGTTCTTTACCCCTGACTTCTGGTCCTTTCCTTTTTTAGCAGTTGGTGCCCAGGGTTGACCTCATAGTGAATTCTGGTGACAGACTATCAGGGAACACAGGAGGCAGCATGGGAGCGTTCTCTCTCTCTCCCCCCCCCCCATCTGACTTGACAACATGAGAGCATTTCCTTGCCTGCCACCCCTGCAGCTTGACTGGCAACATAGATAAGGAGGAGTTGCCTACCTTACCTGCTGATGCCACCTCTGCCGTGCTTGGATTTGAAAAGGAAGAGGGTGGAGGAGAAGAGATGCTTGGCTCACTGCTCTTCTCCCTTCCACTGTCTCTTCTGGTCCATCTCTCCTCCTTTTCACATCCAAATGGGGCACCAGCCGTTGGCATCTACTCATGCTGCTGAGCCAGGCAGTCGTGTGGGGAAGGGAAGTGCAGGACAGGTGGGGTGGGTGCTCTCATGTTGCTGAGCAAGTGCAGCTGGCATGCAGGTTAGGTGCCTGAAGATTTTGGGCCATCCCTGTTCATGCCCAAGAGGAACAGAATTCATGTCAACATAAGGCTGGCGCTCTGATGTTTCCAGAACTTTCTCCTCCCTAAGCTACTAGAGGCTCTTTAGGGTTTACTTTTCTGGCCTATGATTGGCTTCTCCATACACATGGCACAGATCACGACTGCCTCTACTACTATCAGAGCCCAATTCTATCCCCTACCATCTAACGCCATGCAGCTGTGCTGCCAGAGTGCGAGAGTAGGGGAGGTGATCCGACAGCCAGCGAGAGGTAAAAAAAAACATTTTACTTAAACATAAGAAGAGCCCTGCTGGATCAGGCCAAAGGCCCATCTAGTCCAGCTTCCTGTATCACACACTGGCCCCACCAGATGCCTCAGGGAGCACACAGCCAACAAGATAACCTGTTTCCTGCTGCCACTCCCCTGCACCTGGTATAGAGAAAACCTACTTCTAAAACCAGGAGGTTGCTTATGGCCTGTAACTTGTGATGGTCTTTTCCTCCATGAATCTGTCCAAACCCCTTTTACAGGCATCTAGGCCAGGTGCCATCACCACATCCTGTGGCAAGGAGTTCCACAGATGAATTACACGCTGGGTAAAGAAATACCGTCTTGTCCCGAGTATAAGACGCACCTGATTATAAGACGCACCCTTAAAGTTTGGTGCTATTAAAAAAATTTAATTAAATCACTGACATGAAATTGCAACAGCCTGATTATAAGACGCACCCCTAGTTTAAAAACTTAAATTAGGAGAAAAAAGTGAATCTTATACTCAGACCAATACGGTATTTTCTTTTGTCTGTTCTAACTCTCCCTCCACTCAATTTTAGTGCATGTCGCCTGGTTCTGGTGTTGTGCGAGAGGGAGAAGAATTTCCCTCTATCCACTCTCTCCATCCCGTGCATAATTTTATAAGTCTCAATCATGTCCCCCCTCAGGTGCCTTTTTTCTAGACTGAAAAGTCCCAGACGCTGTAGCCTTTCCTCATAAGAGAGGTGCTCCAGCCCACAAATCATTCTGGTCGCTCTTTTCTGCACCTTTTCCAATTCAACTATATCCTTTTTGAGGTGTGGTGACCAGAACTGGACACAATACTCCAGATGCGGCCTTACCATCGATTTGTACAAAGGCATAATGATATTGGCCATTTTATTCTCAATCCCTTTTTTAATGATCCCGAGCATGGAATTGGCCTTCTTCTTCACAGCCGCCGCACACTGGGTTGACACCAGCAGCGTCACTAGGCACGTGCGGCCCCAGTGCGAGGGCGCGCGCGTCACCCAAATGATCCCCTCACAGCCCCTATATGTAAAATTGGTGCGGCCGCAAGGGCGTGGTGCGATTTTTGGGGACGCTACCCCGGGTGCCCCCTGACTCTGCCCCCCTGTTGCAGCCGGCTCCGGGGACGTCTTCCCCGGCCGGCTGTCCTGGGCCTTCTGACGAGGCACACTGTGTCAAAACGTAATTTATAACTTTTTTTGATGTGTCTTGGTACAGAGCTGGTAATTTCTCTTTTGTTATAATCGGCCAATTCCAACTATGTAGTCAAGGGAAATAAAGCGGCCAGTATTTGGTTCAGAGTCGTTTTCTGTTCCTGTATTGTTGTTATCTGCTGGCATCATGTGAGAATAAATGACTGTTTGGGGATTGTACCCATTTATCCTGATCCTCCTTTATTTAGCTGTCCAGCTCTAGAGACTTGCAATTTAAATTGGCTATAATATTGTCACCTTGCAAGGAAGGAGGAGGGACTGAAAACGTATGTGTGTTGGAGAATTAGAGGTTGAAGAGGAAGTGCTCTCTCTTCTCCTGGCTCCTGTTTCTAAAAGAAAACTCTCCAAGCAAAATTAGACAATGTGAAGTGATTTTAAATGAGAATGTGTGGTTTTGAACGGGGAACCTGAATCAGCATATCATCCCTTCCCTTCTGCTCTCATCTGTTTGCCCCATCAGTTGACAGAAGCCAAAGGGAGTAATATATTTATCTCGCTTGCTTCCCTTTTAATTTCATTTTGATTCTTAAATTATTTTAGTTGGAGCAGTTGCTGGTAATTTGCATGTGTGGTCAGAAGAAGATTCATTGAAAAAGTGGGGGCAGGGAAGTGGCTCTTTCTTTGGCTGGAATGTAAAGGAACTCTTCTTAAAACATTTTTACTCTTGCATTTTTATCTGCAATTTGCAAAACAACACACACACACACACACACACACACACACACACACACACACACACACACACACACACACACACACACACACACACACACACACACACACACACAATGGTGAGCAACATTCAAAAATAAGTAAGTTCAAACCAGTATTGAAAAACCACAGATACTAGAAGATGGTTAAGACAAAATGAGAAGTTCTCTGGCACAAGCCCCAGTGAAATCAATAGCAGCTCTACAAAAACACTACCATAAGAAAAAGAAGTTGTGGCTGGTTTACACAATACAGTACTTCCCTATTTGGTGCATCCTGGCCCCTCCCCTCGGTTCCCTGGCTTTCCTTATTACCTCTCTCTCTAATCATATGGGGAGGTAGTTTGAACAAACTGCCCTCCATGCAATTAGGGAAGTTTATGAGGAAAGGGGGAGAAGACGGGAGGGGCCAAAGCATGTGCACACTGCTTTGTGCACATCATTACATGCATGGAGCTGATTGGATGGACTGTGTATCATCCAAACCAGTCCGGAATAGTTTGGTGGTCAGCGGCGGAAGAACGGTGGAGCGTGCGGAGCAGGAGCTCCAGGCACTTGGGCGGGAGGGCGCGATCGGGGGAACTTACGGAAGTGCTGGATTGTCCCTCCCGCCCTCCCTCGAGCCCGTATGGCTCCGAAATGGCATCGATTCCGGCAGGGGGGGGTGCATCGACGTGACGCGACGCAGGCCCCGCCCCCCCGCGCCAGGTGCCGTGCGGGCTTCCGACATCTCTGTTGGTGGTCCACTGTTCACAACTGCTGTAGTCTTGGCTTCCTTCCTGTATGTTTCAGTGGCAAGAAATTCCTCACTGCTACAGATGTGCTCAGGGTTCTGGTTGCCAGACTACGGAGAGAGAATAGGGAGACCTGATCATGGTTTTGCTGCTGAAACAGGTGGAGCATATACTGGTGTGTGTATGTGTGTGTGTGTGTGTGAGAGTGAAAATGCATCCATCTGTGTGCTCTTCACTTCCCCAATCTGTCTCTCACTATAACTGAGGACTATAGATGACATGAAGTTGTGAGTATGCTTCCCTGGTTATTTTTGTTTTTTGTTTTTTATTTAAATGTAAAGCACCTGCAGGAGGTTGTAATCCTGAGCAGATGACTAGGAAGGTGGAGGGGTTGTGACAGTGAAAGAATATTTATGGTATAAACACAAAGGTAAGAAGTGCCACTTGAATAAGGGTAGATTTTCCTGTAATTTTGGCAAATATTCTGCGCTCTCTCTCTCTGTGTGTGTGTGTGTGTGTGTGTAATTGGAAGAATTATGAATGCTATGTAAACCACTTTATGAACTTTTTGTTGAAAAGTGCTATAAAAATATTTATAATGATGATGAAAATACCACATTCTCCCAGATTAATTGGAATAATAATAATAATAATAATAATAATAATAATAATAATACAGGGCCTAGTCCCAAGGAAAAAAGGCAAATATTATTCTGGCAGCTAGCCTAATGATAACTCAGCATTGGAAGGATAATGGCAAGAGCCATGCCGCAGGGGAAACATCTTGAGAAATGGAGGGTTCTATGAGTTTCTCTCATAGAATAACATTGTAAAATTTTATTTTTTTTAAAAAAATGGGGGTTATGGTTGGCCTGCCTATGTATACTGCCTTGACAGCCTGATCCTGCCTAAGATGCAGCGACTGGCTGAAATGGCTGCCTGCTGCATCCTAGGCAGGATGCGGCCCGCGCCAGCTCGGCCAAGACTCACCTTGGGGCAGTGGCATCACTGGTGCATGCGGGGGGTGGAGGGCACAGGGTGACGTGCCGGGAGGCGCCCGGAGTCCCGGTGCATCACCCCCCCCACTACATTCACCCCCATCCTGGCGCGTCACTCCTGGAGCCAGTAAGTCGAGCTGCTTCTTCCTTGGCGGCTTGGCTGCTTCTGAATAGACCGGCAAGAGGATTCGAGCGGCATGAGCACAATGTCGCTTGAAGCCTTGCCCTCAGAAGGGCTGAATGTCCAATCAGGACTTCGTGGGCAAGGCTTCAAACGGTGTTGTGCGCATGCGCCGCTCGAAGCCTTGCCAGCCTATTCAGAAGCAGCCGAGCTGCCGAGGAAGACGTGGCTTGGCTTGCTGGCTTTGGGATTGATGCACTGGGATGGGGGTGAGTACGGGTGTGTATGTGATGCGGCTCTGGGGGGGTGGTTGACGCACCTGGGGTGGGGGTGACACGCCAGTGGGGGGTGGGGGTGACACGCCGAGCCGGCCGACCCCCTTATGGGTTGACGCGCTGGCTCGTGACACCACTGCCTTGGGGGGAAGGGGACGTTCGTCCCCTTCCCTCAGTGTAAGCCCCAGAGTCCCCAATGGGCCTCCTTGGATGTGTGCTAGCTCTTTACCATTCATTGCCTGGGGAGGGGGGATGATAGTGTATGTGATCTTGCTTTACAAGAGGATACAAAACCCAGCAGAGCAGAGAATGAAGATTAACAACTTATTGCAGCCTGGAAAGGGTTATAGACTGTACAGGAGAGAGGTGTGTGTGTGTGTGTGTGTGTGTGTGTGTGTGTGTGTGTGTGTGTGTGTGTGTGTGTGTGTGTGCGTGCGCACTTGTTTTTACAAAGAAAAGTAAGCCCTTCAGGGCAGAGAAGGACCGAGCTGAAAAGCAGGCGCTACAAAGATCTAACCACTTATTGCAGCCTGGAAAGGGTTACAGCCTGTACAGGGGAGAGGTGTGTGTGTGTGTGCGCAATCTCTGCAAAGACCTCAGCCAGCAGCATTGTCTCAGTCAGCAGCAATAGATAATCACCCGATAATCACTTCAATTAGCTGCTTTGAAGACAATGCGTCTCCTCTTAGCCTCTGCTGCTTCGAGCAATGTCTCACGCTGTTCTCACCATTTTATTTTATTATTTTTGCAACGGTGCGAGTATACAACGCACCCCTAGCTTAAAAAGTTAAATTGGGGGGGGGGAGAAGTGTGTTTTATACTCGGGACAATACGGTAATACCTGTTCCAGTCCTGGCTTAGCCCTGTGCACAAAGGGCTGGAGAGGAAGCAGGTCAAGGATGAGAACTCCAGTGAGGGCAAGGGAAGTCAATAAAAAGGCAGGGACTAGATCCAGACCAAAACAAAGAACCAGGGTGGTCAGGGCTCGGGTTTCATCAAGCAGACAATGTCCAACTGTGGCCTTGCGTATCTCCTGAGAAGTGGAGAACATCAAAGAGGCAGTCTTTGGGTCTGGACTCTAGCACTCTTATCTACGATCTCCCACTGGATGCATTGTCTGTATTGCAGAGGGAGCTCTGGGGGTATACAAGGCCCTTGGTGGCAGTATGGAGAACATCAGCCAGCCTCTGCAAAGTTGTACAAATTCACCACCTGCCCAAGAGAGGAGAGGAACTATCTCTGACTGCACTCCACCCAGAACTGGGTACATCTCCTGTCTGCTTATTAGCTACTCTCACCCTGTCCTCAAGAGACTGTGCTGGATTTGATACCTCCCCACCTTTGCTTGGTCTCAAGTAATCCAGGAGTTAACAACCGGAATCCAGACTGGAATCTTCATCCAATGCAAAGGCAGTAGATGTATTAATAAATTGAATAGATAAATAAAACAAAACCTTTCCATATACAAGATGAAGTGATATGACCTGGCTGCTCAGACTTGACCACGGTGATCCATGCCCTAGTGAGATCTAGATTAGATTACTGTAATGCGCTCTACCTAAGGCTGCCTTTGAAGACTGTCCAGAAACTGCAACTAGTGCAGAATGCGGCCACCCAGGTGGTCACTGGGGCTTGTCAATTCGACTTGGTCGGGCCGCTGCTTCTGCGGCTACACTGGCTGCCGGTTCGTTTCTGGGCACAATTCAGAGTGCTAATTTTTACTTTTAAAGTCCTTTACGTCTCGAGACCAGGGTATTTGATGGATTGCCACCTTTCACAAAATGTTTTAATGCCACTCATATAATAAACATTAATAAACATTATAATAAACATATAATAAATATTAAAAACGGAATAAAGGAATATCATTTTCATGACACATTCCACATAAATAAAATAAACATGCTTCACTTTCAGCCGTCCTCAACCCCAGTTTCTAAGCCGCCTCATGCGTTCCCTTTGAAAGAAGGTGAGACGCTTTCCTCTTATTTATTTATTTATTTATTTATTTAAGGAATTTGTAGCCCGCCTTTCTCCCGAGGGCACTCAAGGCGGCTTACAACATATTAAAATACATAAAATACATATAAACACATTAAAATAATTAATTAAAACAATTTCAGTTAAAAATTTCAGTGCCACCAAGGGCAGCGAAATGGATTGGAACTGTCAATTCTTTCTGTCTCTCACTCAGCAAAATACCTCTGCCTCCCCAGAGAAGTCCAATGTGCTGCCTCCTCCCTTTCCCGCTGAGCTTGTTGCTTCATCATTTCCCGTATGGGGCGTTGCTGCTCTGAAATTGGGGATGATACTTCTAAGTCATTGGGAGGGGTCATCCAAGGAATGAATGTTGCTCCATCAAATTCCTGCACTGGTGAAGATGAACGTCCAGGACAGGAAGGAAGAACATTATATTCATTATGCAGGGTTGATGGGTGGAAGCCAGAGATTGGGGTGCTTGATGGAACTTGGTTTCGGGTGTTCCAAGGGCCTCTCCTTTCAATAGCTGGCAGTCTGGAGGGCACAGGTGTTTCGTTGGCATCCCTGGGTTGTGCCCTCCATAAGCTAAACTGAGAACTCTGAGTAGCCTGCATCCAAAAAGGACCCGAGACAGGTGTGGGCTTTGATAGTGAAGTAACTGGCTTTGGCAATGAGCTTGACTGTGCCGTTCGAAGTGAGCCTGATGGCAGTTTTGGCAGTAGCGTTGGCTGTTGCCTAGACCCTATGTTTGGCAGAGGCTTAGGCAGGGGCTGCGGAAGAGGCCGTGGCAGAGGCCTTGGCAACATGGTTGGTGTTTCCGAAATTGTCCGAGAAGAAGTCACTGACGGAATCTTTTGGCAAGGCACGGCATAAAGATCGTTCTTCCCAGGTGGGTAGAAGACAGACTCTGTCATGTGCAAAGCCAGGTTGCTCCTGGGGATTTGTTTTACAGGTTCGGCTTCTATTTTGGCTTTCTTTTCCTCCTTAATCCCAGCTGGATTAGCATTTGCCTTGGCCTTGTCTTTGATTTGCTCTTTAGATGTCTTTTTCATGGTCTCTGAATTATTCAGGCCAGTTTGGAGGTCTCCAGAATGAGATCCACTCAGCTCCCTGTCCAAATTCCTCTTGCGTTTTTTGTCTACAGGTTTAGTTTCTGGAATAAAGATTTTCATTTTCTCCTTGACTGGTGTGCTTCCTTTGGGTCTGGGCAAGTCTAATCCTGGAAGTTTTCCAGAGATCTTCCGTAAAGGTTCTCCGCCGGTCAAAGTGGTTTTCCTTTTACCCGTAGGTAATTGGAGATCGCTTGTCACCTTGGAGCATAGATGATGACGTTCTCCAGTTCCCAATGTGTCAGAGTTTGTCTTCATTGTTTTCTTCAGGTATTTGAGCTTTGTGTTGTCATTAGGAGCTACCAATGATTTGGGGGTGGGACGGCCTCCATCGTCGACTTGTCTGTGTGCCACATTTGTCCCTGAGAGAAAAGAGCCACAAATAATTGGTCATCATGAAACCTTCTCTACTTTGTCATATCAGGTTAATAGGTAGGGAAATTGAGTGACAAATGTTTCTGTTTGGGGCGGCCCCAACTATTCAAACCATTGGGATGGCAATATTTTAAGGATGAACAGGTTATCGACTGGTTATCAGGGGGTTATCAACTGTTGCATCATCCCAGTGATGGTACTGAAAAGCATTTCAAGAACCAGAACTGATGCTGTGTATTGTAACTGGTTGGGGCTCACAAAAACATTTCTGGTGAAAGACCATCAGTCTTCTTGAGGTGGGTGCTGAATAATCCCACTCAGTGTGACATGGGGCCAGGACATGTAGATGATGCCTAAAGTCAAGTTTCCATTGCTCAGTCCCCTTAGTCAAATCTTCTGTTCATTCGTTAAATGCCTATAGACCATAAAATCTGGGCACCATCACACAAACAACTCCGCCCCACAAAAGGCATTAGAGTCAAAATCCACCTGAATGGCCAAAACATAAAACACAATCTACTATTTAGCCAGTCCAAGAGCCAAGGCAGCTCCCTCCTAAAGGCCTTCCCTGCAGTGCTTTCCAGGCACCCATTAGGGAGCAGAAGCCTTCACTATAAGATGGAGCCTTTTCACACTGACTTGTTTGCAGGGCAATCCCTGGGGATTAAGGGGGCAAATTTTACAGGCATGATCCATTCACCTGGCATGCTGGCCAGGATTCTTGGGGTCTCTCACCCCACATGAGCTATGGGTTCACTGTGTGAATACACCTAACCATCAGCTACAGCAAGGGAGAAGAGTGGCAGTGGTGGGCAAGCTGGCTTTAAGGGTTATTTATCTGCCATTCTGATCTTCTCATTGAGGAGCCCCTGATAAGCATTTGAGGAAGTCAAAGCATTTCCCAGGATGTAGCCTGAAAACCATGGCCCTGAGAAGAGATGAAATAATGATGGAGTTCACCTAAACTGCTGATCAATGGGTAGATTCTAGACAGAATGTCCCCTTTGCAAAGATCAGCAGCACACATCTTTTCATGCTTCTGCACTTACGGATTTCATATTCCTGGATTTTGGTTGGGCTGAATAATACTTACTGGTTTTCACAATTCTTTGGTGTTCTGCCGTTTTGACCACTTTGTTGGTTGGAACCGATGGCACTGGAACAACCCTGCCTGGCTGCACAAATGGACTCATCTGTCTCTCGGGTATGGGAGTCAAGACTGCGTGATTGTAAAAACAGAGGCCCCTCCCATCTTGTACTGAGGCTGGCTGGCTGTGTCTTTGCCCAGGAGGCTGCATGTGTACCAGTTGAAAATTGGGCACTGGCTGGAGGTGGGGGTGCCTGTACATCTGCTCCATGGGGCTGGATACGTTTCTGGATGGATATGTCCCTCGCCCATAGTAGGGCACAGGAGGATGGCTTACACGGATGGGAGGATAAGAACCCACAGAGCAGGGTATTTGCTGCTGCTCGGTATTCCCAGCTACTCCCTGTAGGTGAGCACTTTGTGAAGGCAGATAGTTGTTGGCACTGACCACTCTGCCTCTGTCCAGTTGGACTGGCAGAGGAGAGATTAGGGACTGAAGCCCAGCTGAGCTCAGAGATGCTGTGAATGTTCCAGACGTGCTTCCATAGCACCCTCCACTTCTTTGGGCAGACCTGCTGTTCACCACGTTGATGGTCCGAGGTGGAACGTTTGAGCCTTTACGTGGCTGTTTGTCTGGGGCTTTACCTGGAACAGAGGAACAGGCAAGGAAGCAAGTTGTAAGTGTTCACATAGATGACCTTAGTAATCCTTACAACAGCTCCACAAAGTAGGTCAGTGTTACCACTTTGCAGATGAGGTGGGGGGCTGAAACTCAGAGAAGAAGTGGCTTGCAATGAGCTCATAGCTGAAGTCAGGTTTAAATCTATGTGGACCACCTTTCTGCTGGGGTGTTTTGAGTACCGTGTAATATGACAGCACTTCTAAAGTGAGAAAGTCGCACCCCCTGAGGCTGAGAAACAGCAGCATCCAAAGCCATCCAGAGATGATCCTTAGATGAGGCAGGAATTAAAAGAAGATTGTCCTGGTTTAAACCCAGAAGATCCCCCTCCACTGGCTTCTCAATCCTGAAGGCATTCTGGAGTGGTTGTTGCATCTCTTTGGCATCTTTTTGTAGGACCAAAAATCCTTTCAGGATTGTTAGGTTAACTCTGGGAAAAGGCATTAAAGTTATGCCAATAAAGGGTTTTTAAAAAAATATTATGATGGCATTAAGACATCATGAATTAGTAGTCGTTTAGAGCAAAGCAAGGAAGCAAGTTTCAAGTGTTCACAAGTGTCTGCTCAGAATTAAATCCAGGTAATTTGAGTGAGACTTACTCCCAGATAAGTGTGCATAAGATTGCAGCCTTATGGCCCAATCCTATCTCCTTTCCCCTCTGCCATAACTAGTGTTGCAGTGACAGAGGCTGCTTTACAGCAGTCGCAAAACAGCCTCCACTGAAACATGCAGTGGGCCTGCAGTGGGGTAGTCGGAGCAGCTTCCTGTGCACTGGCAGACCCACAGAGTCCTGCCGGAGCAGCTAAGCCCATGCAGGGGGTTGGAGGGAGGTGGGAAGGGGGTTGAATGGGGCGGGGTGGGCAGAATGGGGGAGGAGGTGGATCGTGATGGGGCGGGGAAGAGGGTAGATCAGGCCTGGGAGGGGGCTGGATCGGCGGTGGCGCACACCGAATCCCAAACCCCTTTCCAGATCTGATCCACCTTCCCAGGTCAATGCAGACTTGCACCAGCAATGGCCTTAAGTTATCACTGGTCCTCCGAGAAACCAGCTCTGAGGGGTTCAACCCATGTTAGCATCCAGAACTGTGATCATATCAAATGGTTTACTCCTGTCTCCACGGTAACTCCCAAGGTTCTAGGAGGCCTGAGAATGTTAATATGCAAAAGGGAATCCAAAGGGCAGTTGGCCCTGAGCTGAAGGTTAAGGAAAGGCAGGAGTCCGTTAGGTTTGCTGGGGAGTAAATCAAATCATAACCAGTTCAGAAACAAGCATCTCTCAAGTGCAAACGGATAATTTAGATTCTCAGTTCAGCCATGGGCACTTGTTAAAATTAATACCTGTTAAATTAGCTGTGTATTATTATAATACAAGAAATGCAATCCATTATAAGAGTGCATACTTTTCACAAAATTATTTGCTTCTTCTTTGTTTTTGTTTTTGCCAAGGCTTGCCTTTTGCTTTGGATTCATTAATACAGAATTACCAATCTCCTTTGCCCCCACCTCTACTCAAAAATCTCCAGCGCCAATTTGTAGCTACAGTCATTGGGTTAGTCATTTACAAACCCACTTGAGTTTGCAGAAGGGAAAATGCAATCATGGAGGGGTCCTTTGCACACATCCCCCCCCAGCTCGACCACTGTCCTTCTTAGGCTGCTCCAATCATGGACCTTTGCTGCCCCCCTCCTATGTGAAATACCCATTCAGAACCTCTGTGTGGGACCTTTTCCTCTCTCCCCCCTTTTTTTCCAACACCAACTCAACACTATCTTGTCTATTGAAGCCATTAAGCTTAACCCCTGCAATGTCCTTTACAGTTTAGATGAGCACCATGGAAAGTACTTTTCCACAGATTCATTCAAGGATACTGGTTGAAAGGCCGGCAGCCATATGGGCAAGGAATGACCGTGTGGGTCTGGTTAGTTACATGAGGCATAAGATGACATTTCTGCATATTCTTTCTCACGCTTCTTCCTTCCCTCCCTCCCCTTTCGGTACTGTCACAACGACTGGCAATATTTAGATTGTAATTGTAATCTGCTTCTTTCGCTTCTGCTAGCTCCACAGGAATAACTGTCTACTACTCTAGCGAAATATATAATGTCTTTGGACAGAAGGTTATGGTAGGAAGTCAGAGGAGGGGAGCAGAAAGCATGTCACTCAGAAGACCAATCTACCCAGATTAGTCACAACTAACACTGCAATTCTATACACACTTACATGGGAGTAAGTCCCATTGAACTCAGTGAGTTTTACATTTCAGTAGACATGCCTAGGATTGTCAAGCTGCTGTAAATCGCATGGAAAGCCTTGAAATAATCCCAATTCACCTAAATCCTTTTGAAATTATTGGGGACTTGTGTTTTTCTTGCTCCCCTACTGCACAGTTTCCACTTCAACTTGCTTTTCCTTCTCTGACCTCTCCAAAGACTTTATCCCTTCCCCAACTAGGATCCCATAACCTCATGTGTGGCTTCACTGTTAGCCATCTGGGAAAATAAGGGATACTTCTGAACATATAGATGGCACAGTTTCCTACCTGCCATTGTTAAGAAGATGTCCAAAAAAGCCACAAAACGAAATAGTTCACCACTCTCTGGAGAGATAGCTCACCAGTGCTCCTAACTGATCAAGTGACCAGTAAAGAGTGGACAACAGACTGGTGATGAGGCACATTTGTTTATTGCTGTCCCTATGGTAACCCTGAAGATTGTGATGCGGGGGCAAGAAGAATACTAGCATATGATGTCATCGTGGCAGCAAGGTGGGCAGAGAGGAGGGAAGAGAGTGATCAGTTCACCCAACCTTAGAGACAACTCATCTTCACAGGCTCCCTACCCACTTGTGATCATGTTCACCATGACTTGTGGGTGGAAACCAGTTCTGGGATCCCAAGATTCAATTTTTCAAAGAAAGTTAAAATCATTTGAAGTTCCTTTGGGAAAACTCATTCTGCCTTCAGGTTTCATAAGTGCCACTTCCATATCATGTTACGGAGATGGGCAGTCCAATCCTGTCCTTTAGACCGGCAAAGCACCACTCTGCTGATCTATAGTGTCACAAATGTGACATAAAGCACGTTTGAAGCACCCGGCGAGTAGGCAGAACTGGCCCAGATCTGGAGCTGCGGCTGCTGGGGAAGGTGAGTTCCCGCCGGGCAACGGAGGGGCATGGGGAGGGTGGAACAGGCATTCTGAGGGGGGGGGTAGGATTAGCCGACCAGGCCCGGGAACGGAGTAGGATTGTCGGAGGCCTCCTCCGCCAAATCCTATCCCCCTTCCCAGGCCTGGCCATTGTTACATGGACCTCCCGGATTAGCCCCAGCAAAATAGCTGGCACACATCCGAGGAGACCCGTTTGGGCGACTGGTGCTTACACCGGGAGAAGGGAACAAACATTCCCTTCCCTCGAGGTGACCTCCCAGCTGGCCTCTCTGTGCTCTGGATGCGGCTGAGGCTGCGCCGGCCCCGCTGCATCTCAAGCCGCAGAATTAGACAGGATCACACTGTTAACCATTGTTGAATGGTGGGCTCAAGGAATTGCAGGATCAAGATCCTATAGTCCAGTTTGCGTTGCTCCTAGTACCTTCTGCCTATGATGCACTGAGGGGGCACCCTTATTGTCTAAGAGGCCATATTGTAAGCCAGGAAATCCTGGGTTCAGCCCTTACCTCTGCTAAGAGCTCAGTAGATGGCCTTAAGTAAGCCACTTTCGCAGCCTGAACCTCATCTACAATATGAGGGTAATAACTCCAGCCTCTCTTACATGGTTCTTCTGAGGATTACATGTGTAAAGCAGGAACACTCTGAACTCAGAACATGATTATTTACACCTTCATATCTCACCTTTTTTCATGATGGAGCTCAGGGCAACATGCAGAGGACTCCCAGCTGGACTTCCATCCAGGCGCTCTTAGTGTCAGTAAGGTGACTGCATCGTGCACCATTAATAGCTCCCTTTCCAAACGTTCCCATTTTATAATTTCCCTCTTGCCCATTTCTCAGACCACAATACCGGATTAGTCCTCCCTATAGGGAACATTTCCTTCACACAGAAAACCAGTTAATCCAGGAGAAGGATTCTAGCCTCACCATCTCCCTGGCATGCTAGTTTTCTGTGTGCAGGGAATTTGTTTTGTATGAGCCCCCATCTGCAGTCTGAAGTGATACAACTCAGACTGAAGTTTATTTATTTAAAAGATTTATATACCACTTTTCTGGTACTCCAAATGGTATATAAATCTTTTAAATTTTCCGGTACTCAAAGGTTGACCAATGCATTGAGAACTAGGATACTGGGACTAAAACAACTTGGGGTTTGGTACTTCATTTGCACAAACTGCCTGTGGCAACTGCAGTCTCAGTTATGGCGGTCAATCTATGGGGAACTCATGTGGAGCCTATAAAATGAAGTCTCAACAGGCACCGTGGCACCAGGTATTTGCCTCAGTCCAGCAAGAGAAGCTTGCAGTGGGCATCTGAGCCCTCTTGAATGATCTAGATCAGGGGTTGCTACATACAAGTTGCTACATACTGTCATTCTCCTCCCCATAGAAGTTAAATGTCTAAGTGGATGGTAAAGTACCTTGGCTCTACTGCCTATGCATGAAAGGGCATGTGAATGAACACAAAGGCACCAAGAGGTGCACAGCTGTCTGTTTCACAAAATGTTGGTGCAGATGTGCATTTTCAAGGAACAGTTGTGTTTTCTTATAAAAATAGCCTTCTTAAGAGAAAAGTTAAGGTGATACCAGTAGCATTGCTGGCCGGCCCGGAGAGAGGGGCAATGATGTGATTCGCGTCATCACCCTGCCCCCTGCACTCCCAGAAGGTTTCATTTCAAGCCTTCTAAGGGGAAGGGCCAGAAAAATGTGCCGTTTTGGGCACGATAATGCTCTGCGGCTGCAAAAAAGCAGCCACAGAGAACAAAACTCCTGTCGCGGCTCCTCCTTGCGAGGAGACCGCAGCTGTCACCCAGAGGTATTGCATTCCCCCCCTTAGGCCCCTGCCCTGCTCCAAAAAGTCACTCACATACTCCAAAGCATGGAAATTGTAAGTTAAGCTGCCCACCTGAACTTCCTCACTATTTAAGCAGTAAACAAAGTAGTGGCACCAGGTTGGTGGGAGCCCTGGGGTAAATGACATATTCATATTTACTAGTATTGCCACCGGGCACTGAGGGTTCAGACGTCAGCCTCTTGGGGAAGGTTTTTTCCTCTTATTCCCAGATATGACACATTCAAATATGTTTTCTTCTGCTTATATTGGTGGTTGCTCTGAATGTTCTTGGACCCCAATGTGCTTACTCTAGTCTAGACTGAAGGTGTTTTGGTCTAACCCTTAACCTCCTGTCATTTCAGATCTTCTGTTGCCTTGGCATATGGATGGGCAGCCTGACTTTCTCCAGTTCCCAGTCTGCTGAGTCTTGGCTGACGGTCTTTGAGTTGCTTTGGAATATCAGCTCCTGGATCCAGGGTGAGCCTGGGGGTTTCACTCAAATTTATTTATTGAGGAGATTTTTTATTTTGGCTTTTGATCTACAAGATTGTCATGGCAGCTCACATCAATTAAAAAGCACAGCACAGACCAACACCAGACACTCTTTTTCCTTCCCCTCTTCTTCCTCCTCATAAGGCAGTTGTTGCCTCATGGCCAGCATGAGGGGGAGAAGAACACAGTCTGCGTTTTAAAAACTAAGATGCTGTCGCCCACCACTCTCATCTACACTTCCGGTTCTGCTCCATCCCCCTCTTCCTTTTCCAATCAACTTGGGGACTGGATTATTAACGTATAAACCATCTCTCTCTCTCTCTCTCTCTCTCTCTCTCTCTCTCTCTCTCTCTCTCTCGCACATGCACACGCACACGCACACGCACACAGAGAGAGAGAGAGAATTGCTCTGAGCCCATGGAATGGAGTGGGATATAATATCTAATATAAGTTTAACTAACTAAGCACCCAGTCAACCAAGTCTTCTAATCAGTAAGTAAAAAAATCAAGCTATTATGATTGATTTAGCATTTAATAAAGCTTACTGTTTTGAACATACAAATAATATCGCAATGTTCATAGTTCTTACAGCAAAGATTAGAAAATGTACAATTTGCAGAAAATTTCTATGATAAAAAAACCCTTCCTGACCTTGATCTGCTTTCCAGGGTCCACTCGGACTTGCGCCAGCTAATCTCTGGCACAGGTTCAAGGAGTAGAACTTTGGGAATCCCGGGCAGTATGTGCTCCAGTGGCATGGCTGCATCAGCGGGGGAGACGTTTGATAGGATTGGGCTATAAGTCTGCAATCCTATATGCTTTTACCTGGGAGTAAGCCCTGTTTGAGGCCAGCGGGTGGCGCAGTGGGTTAAACCGCTGAACCATGAGCTGTCGATCGAAAGGTCGGCAGTTCGAATCCGCGACGGGGTGAGCTCTCGTTGCTTGGCCAGCTCCTGCCAACCTAGCAGTTCCAAAGCATGTTAATGTGAGTAGATAAATAGGTACCGCTTGCGGGAAGGTAAACAGCGCTCCGTGTTCCAGCCGTATGCTACGCGCTGTGGCAAGGAGAGTCATGCCGGCCACAAGACCACGGAGGCATCTTCGGACAACGCTGGCTCTTCGGCTTTGAAATGGGGATGAGCACCACACCCTAGAGTCGGACACGACTGGACTTAATTGTCAGGGGTCACCTTTACCTTTACCTTAAGCCCTGTTTAACTTAATACCACTTCTAAGTCGACATGTATAGACTTGTCTGCAGGCAAAGGTAACAAAGGTATCGAAGATTATCAAATAATTAAAGTAGCTAAAATATTAATGTGCAATTTCAAGAACAGCCAGATGGCAATGTGAGATAAAACACATTGTCTTGGTTAGGCCAGAAAAAAACTCAACAACCACAGGCTGTAATGGTTTATCATTTCTAACTGGACAGCTGCATTCCTGTACCTGGGGAGACCTCTTATAATGACTTAACAAACAAGCCTGTGCTTTGACCATCCTTTTATTAGCAAAGCCCACTAATTACAATTTTTTAAAATGCTGAAACAGTGGAGTTCAGGCTCTATAGACTTTATAAGCACTCTATATAAAAAAATAATTCCTACATAGTAGTGTAAATGTGATTTTGGTGTAATAGGGATATCTTAGCTGAGCAGCCCCTATGGCAGGGGTGGGGAACCTCCGGCCCGCGGGTCGATCCGGTCCGGCCCGCGGGTCAATCCGGTCCAGCCCCTGCGGGACCTGACCGATCCGGCCCGCAGGACCGGAGGGTCCACCGCCGGCCTAGTCACTTTAAAATCGGCCTTTCTGCAGCTGCGCAGATTGCCGTTGAGGCCGAGAGATTGCCCTCTCGGCCTCAACGGCGATCTGCGCAGCTGCAGAAAGGCCGATTTAAACTGGAGCTGACGCGGGAAGGCGGCGGCGGCAGTTGCCGCTGCCGCCCGGAGCCTCAGGTAAGCGTCCATGGGTGGGAGGGTGGGAGGGAGAGTGGTCCGTGGGTGGGTGGGTGGGAGGGAGAGTGGTCCATGGGTGGGTGGGTGGGTTAGAAGGGTAGATTCACGGGGGGGTGTCAAATTTGCGGTGGCATGATGCCCTCACGAGATTTGGGCGCCGACATCTTGGATCACGCGAGATTTCGTGACCCAAGATGCTGCCCGGGAAGTTTGAAATTAAAAAAAAAAAGATGGCGGCGCGGCGAGCGGGTGCTTCTCCCGGTCGTCAGCGCCACCGGGAGAAGCACAGTGCTTGCCCGCGTTGCGCGAGCCTGCTGGAGGCTCGCGCTGGCCGGGCAAGCAGGCTGTGCTTCTCCGGTCTCCCAGCGGCTCCATGCGGTGCCGCTGGGAGACCGGAGAAGCACAGCCTGCTTGCCCGGCCAGCGCGAGCCTCTAGCAGGCTCGAACAACGCGGGCAAGCAGGCTGTGCTTCTCTCCGTGCCGCTGGTCTCGCAGCGGCACCGGGAGAAGCACAGCCTGCTTTTTGCCCATGTTGCGCGAGCTCCAGGGCTCGCGCAACGCAGGCGAGCAGGCTGTGCTTCTCCCGGTGCCGCTGCGAGACCAGCGGCACCGGGAGAAGCACAGCCTGCTTCTTGCCCGTGTTGCGCGAGCCTGCTAGAGGCTCGCGCTGGCCGGGCAAGCAGGCTGTGCTTCTCCGGTCTCCCAGCGGCACCGCATGGAGCCGCTGGGAGACCGGAGAAGCACAGCCTGCTTGCCCGGCCAGCGCGAGCCTCCAGCAGGCTCGCGCAACGCGGGCAAGCACTGTGCTTCTCCCGCTGCGAGACCAGCGGCACCGGGAGAAGCACAGCCTGATCGTCCGCGTTGCGCGAGCCCTGTAGCTCGCGCAACACAAGCAAAAAGCAGGCTGTGCTTCTCCCGGTGCCGCTGCGAGACCAGCGGCACCGGGAGAAGCACAGCCTGCTTCTTACCTTGTGTTCTCCAGGGCTGCGCAACGCAGGTGAGCAGGCTGTGCTTCTCCCGGTGCCGCTGGTCTCGCAGCGGCACCGGGAGAAGCACAGCCTGCTTCTTGCCTTGCTTTGCCTTGCCGCGGCCCCAGCCTGCTTGCCGCGGCCCCAGCAGCAGCAGCAGCAGCGACCACGGACCAGTGACCAGCAGCGACCAGGTAAGCTTATTTTTAAATTATATATTTTTAATAGAAATATTAATTATTTATTTAAAAATTTCGGTCGCGCTTTGCGCGGCAGGAGCGGGCGCTTTGCGCCCCCTTTACTTAATTAATTAATTATTTTAAATTGATTATTTATTTAAAAAATTTCGGCCAAGCTTCGCGCGGCAGGAGGGGGCGCTTCGCGCCCCCTTTACTTAATTAATTAATTATTTTAAATTGATCATTTATTGGATAAATTCCGGACACGCTTCGCGCGGCAGGAGGGGGCGCTTCGCGCCCCCTTTCTTTTAGATTTTAAAAGTTAAAAGGGTTTCTTATTTTTGGATTAATGCTTTATTAGGAGTTTTATGGTCTGTTTTATGCTATTTCGTTGTGATTGAGAATGGCTTTTTCGTTGTGAATGGGACTTTGGGCTTCGTTTGAGCTGCTTAGGATTGCTTTTCGTTGTGCTTTAGAGTGACTTTTTCCTTCTGGATGGGACTTTGGGCTTCGTTTGGCCTGTTTACGATTGCTTTTCGTTGTGCTTTAGAGTGGCTTTTTCCTTCTGGATGGGACTTTGGGCTTCGTTTGGCCTGTTTACGATTGCTTTTTTGTTTACAATTGGTTGTGGTTCTTTGGCCTTGCTTTTTCGTTGCTTTCACATTAATTAATTAATTAATTAATTAATTACCTCGGGGGGGGGTATGGGGGGGGTGTCCCGGTTTGAGGTTTGAAAAATATGGTAAGCCTATCAGTGGCACGGATTGCAAAGTAGATTGTGGTGCCGTTCTCCTTGGTGAAGTTTTCAGGCTTAAACTGATGGGATTCTTCTTTGGTCCCAGCAACAGCCGGTGTCAGACCCGAAGTGTTCACAGAAATGGCACTATGAAAAGTAGTGTCTCTTAATTCCAAAGGATTTCCACACATTTTTATTTCATACGTTAGAGCTGCAAAACAAAGCAAAAGCAACACATTAGAATACAGGTGCTCAAGACCAAAATCAAAATCACCGCCCCTTTCAGTACATTTGAAACATTCTTCCTCAGGGACTCTCTCTACTCTGATTGGAGATGCATATCAGTCATGGAATCTCTGCCTGATGCACAGGATTATTTCTGGGGAATGTAGTAGGCAAAAGTGGAAACATTTTAAAAGTGATTTCCCCCTCATTCTCCCTCCTCACAGATCACTGCAGCCCCCTGGCAGGCAGGCCAAGCAGGCACAGGCACAGACACGCTGTTAAGCCAGAGCGCTTTGAAAACTGCTTTCCCCCAATGTTCCTCCTCCCCATCCAGGCTTGCACAGAAACGAAGCAATGAAAGACAGTGAAGTTTTAAAGGTTAACTTTTTTATGTATGAAGGGAAGGGAAAGGCTGCCGATTCGGGAGCTCGGACGAGCTGCAGCAGCGGGAAAGCTCCAGTGATGGAAGAAGCTGGGGAAGCTGTGAGGATGTTTGGGTGCTCGGACGAGCTTCTGGGTAGCAGCAGCTGGGAAACTCAGCATCCGACGAGGGAAAGGCTCCGGAGGCTTGGCTTAGCTTCTACCTCCGGTTACTTAGGTTGCTGCGGCGATGAGGGAAAGGCTCAGATGATGAAACGAAAGCTGAGGAAGCTTCACCGAAGTTGCTCCGACCTCCGGCTTTGAGGTCAAGGAGGCGGAGCTTCGGAAGTTCCTGAACGCGGAAGTTGACTGCGGAGCTTTCCGGCTCCGGAACCAACTAATATTTTAATTACTCGTTAATTACTCCTTAATGGCGGAGATAAGAGGCGGGTTTCCGCGTACCCCCTGCACGTGGTTTGCGCACCCCCCTAGGGGTACGCGTACCACAGGTTGAGAACCTCTGCTTTAGATGGTATTATATTGACAGACCAATGGTCTTGCTGAGAACAAAGCAGTTTTATAAGTACTGTGCTGACTGTGCACAGCCCAGTAAGGATTTCCCTAGTCCTCTTGCTTAAGGAGAAAATAATTTTTCCTGCTGACTCCCCATCCTCAAATTGAACAGAATTATTTTCCCTGTTACTGACTTTCAGACTATACTTAGGGAAAGTAAGAATTAGGGGACGTAATCAAGTGTGAATTGTTGCACAGCTGACATTCCAAGCCCACAGCTGGCAAGGGGTCAGCAGTACTAATGCCTTCCATCACTTGCTGAAGGCAGTTTTTTAAACCTCTCTTCCCAATTGCTGGCATGTCTTAAACCCTTCCAAAACACACACAGTTATTTGCATAGTGTAATTTCTTGGCAACCCAGCTGGCAGACTTGAATAGCAGTTGGGATTTTTAGTGGGTGAATAAGCCAAGGTGGTGGTGATTCAAAAAACAAAAACAAAAACAAAAAAACACCAGCAAAATCACAGAAGACACCTGCAGAGGCCGGTTTGGAGCCCGCTGATTTTCAAGAACATTTAGTTTTTAGAAATATTTGCTGAATCATTTGGAATTCTGAGTAACATGGATATCCATGCAAAATTGGTTCCCCGTGGGCTGGGTTAGTGTCTTGAAACAGCTGGCACCTACAAGATCCTTTGTGCTTGAGTCGTAAAGAGAAAGCAGCAGCTGCCTCTATGGCGGTGTTGGAGGTTGGAGTATCCAGGAATGTTAAAATGGTGCCCAAGAACGAGTCCACTACCTGTACTGTTCCCCATCATCGCCCATTGAGTCGTGGGGATGCATTGGATGATGGGAGAGAGAAGCAGTGGCATGAAGAACTCCTCCGTCTTCTACCCAGGACCCTTCAGCAAACATGATGGCTGATACAAAAGCTTTATTGAACTAAGAGCTGTGTCCAAAAAGAGGCTGGGAGCTGTTTGCTCAGCAACCCATCTTCCCTATAAGGTAAAGGTATCCCCTGACAATTAAGTCCAGTCGTGTCCGACTCTAGGGTGTGGTGCTCATCTCCATTTCAAAGCCGAAGAGCCAGCGTTGTCCGAAGACGCCTCCGTGGTCATGTGGCCGGCATGACTCTCCTTGCCGCAGCGCCAGGGGCGTCACTGTAGCGTGGCGGGTGGGGCGGGCCGCCGGGGGGTGACGCGTGTCAGACATGTGTCAAAGGGTGACGCGCGTCACCCTCGGTGTCCGGGGGTGTCCGGAGGTCGGGCCGGCCGCCGGAGGTCCTGCGCATCGTCTTCTGCCGGCAGCTCTCGGCCTCTTCAAGTAAGGCCCTAGCGCCGGCAGTTTAGAATTTCGCGCATGCGCACAACTGTCATTGAGGCATAAGGGAGGGAGCCCTTTTGCCCTTAGTGACGTATGCGCATGCGCGAAAACCCTGGCAGGCACTTTAAAGCCGGGCCGCGCGGGCAGAGCACAGTCGCCTCAGCCTGCCTCTCAGCCGGACGAAGGAGCACCGGAGCAGCCGCACGAGTCGACGGAGGCTGGAGCAGCCGTGCAGCCGCAGCCCAGCCCAGCCCAGCCGCCATATTTCGCGCCCTCGCCCTGCCTTCCCTCGTGTCGTGGATTACAGGAGGAGGCAGCAGCAAGCAACGAACGAGCGAGCCACAGCCGGCAGCAGCGCGGCGTCGTTCGCCAGCCAGCCAGCCATTCGTCTTCTTGCCTTCTGAGACAAGCAAGCCTCAGCAGCAGCAGCATTCACCGCCCGCCACCATCTTCTTTTGCCCTCGCCCTCCTCGCCTCTCGCCTCTTTCTCCAGTCCCAGAGCCAGCCAAGCCAGCCAGCAGCAGTGCCAGCAGCACACAACAAAAAAAAAAGTCAGTCATTCAGGGGGTGTTTTGGGGGGGTGGGGTGCCTGTTTTATTTTATTTGCTTTATTTGCAAATAGGGCCACTGCAGGGCCTGCCTGCCTGCTTTTTTGTGGGTTTGCTCTTTGCTGTGTTTTTTTGTGGGTTTCTTTTTGGCAAACCTGGGGTTTCTGCTGTGTTTCCATGGGGGGGGGGTTCTGATGTGTTTCCAGGGGGGGTTGGGTTCTGCTGTGTTTTGATGTGGTTTTTTTTGGCAAACCATTGGTTCCTCCTGTTTCCAGGGGGGGTGTTTCTGGTGTGTTTCCATGTGGTTTTTTTTGGCAAACCTTTTTTGGTTTCTGCTGTTTCCAGTGGGGGGGGGGGGTTTCTGCTGTGTCTCCATGTGGGGAGCGGGGGTTTCTCAGGGCCTGCCTGCCTGCCTGCCTGGCATTGGCAAAGCTTTCCTTTGTGGTTTTCCTCCTGGTTTTCAGTGGTCTACCTGCTGTGTCTCCATGTGGGGAGGGGGGTTTCTCAGGGCCTGCCTGCCTGGCATTGGCAAAGCTTTCCTTTGTGGTTTTCCTCCTGGTTTTCAGTGCAGTCTACTGCATGGGAGGAGTCTATCATGGGGCGGGGTGATGACGCAAGGGGCGGGGTGATGACATCACTACATGGGAGGAGCTAATCATGGGGGCGGGGAATGATGCAGTGGGCGGGGCGATGACATCACTGCATGGGAGGAGCCTATCATGGGGGTGACGCACGCCCCTCTTGATTCGGGGTGACGCGCGCCCTAGTGACGCCACTGCGCAGCGCGTAGCATGCAGCTGGAACACGGCGCGCTGTTTACCTTCCCGCAAGCGGTACCTATTTATCTACTCGCATTGACATGCTTTGGAACTGCTAGGTTGGCAGGAGCTGGCCAAGCAACGAGTGCTTACCCCGTCGCGGGAATTGAACTGCCGACCTTTCGATCAATAGCTTATGGTTCAGCGGTTTAACCCACTGCACCACCCGCTGGCCTTATCTTCCCTATAACCCCCCCCAAACAACCACCAACCATCTGACATATAACAACCCCCACCCCACCCCCAGTGCCTATAAACAGAATTTGATCCCAGAAGGAGTTGTTAAACTTTGTTGGTTAATAGTTTTTGAGGTATTGAATTCTGTTTCTCTCCAACAGCGCAATCCTATCCAACTTACGCCACTGGTGTAACCACCAGAGGAGGGCAGGGCAGGAGACTTTGGAGAGGAGGGGAGATTTAAATCCCCTTTGAATCCCCCTTTGGAGGGGATTTGAATCCCCTTTCTGTTCTGGGGCCTCATGGTCTCGCTGCATTGGTGGTGTAAGTTGGATAGGATTGCGCTGCGAATGTGCCCATACTAGGAGTACTCCCTTTGGTTTCAGTGCTGGGTTCTATATTCTGGGGGTCCTCTTTCTTCTCTGCTGAATTAGTTTCCAGATACAACTCTTTTCTTTCTTCCCTTGATGAGGACTTGACAGTTGGTCCTCAGTATTGAGTCTTGTGGTTTGTGGGCATTTTCTGTTTCCATGGACCACTTCTCCTTCTTGTGTGTCCACTTCCTATGCCCTCCCCTGATTCCTTTTGGCCCATTCCAAGTGTTTGGATATTGACAAGATTGCCTGGAGTTAGAGGTGGCAGGTCCTCTTTGCTGCGCTATTGTACAAATATGCTTACCTTCTCTGCTCATTAGTCTTTTTTTCTGTACTGCCCCCCTCCTGCTGGCTGCGGAATTGCTCTTCTCACTGGCAGCTGTGTTCTGGTCTGATATCCCATCAATACCTGTGCTGAGCTGGTCAGACAACCCTGTGATGGAGTATTCCTGGGTGCCAGGAGGTCTAACCGGGGCTCAGAGTGATAACAGTGCCTTGCGTAGCATTTCCCCACTTCCCCATTTCACAGTGGATTCACCTTTGTGGATGTGCTGGAGAGGAAATCAAACTCCAGTTTTTTGACAAAGGATTTAAAGTCCTCAGATGCAAACGGAGGGCCCTTATCCAAAAACAAAACAAAAACTACGTCACAGATGCCGTATCTTTCAAAATGAACCTTCACTTTACAAATGGCTGCCTTGTTTCTCGTGTCTGAGAGAGGGCATCCCCTTCCAAGGAATTGGAGTAATAATCTACTGTAACCAGAGACTACGTCTCCCTGAAAGTAAACAAGTCAGCTTCAGTTTTTCCCTTGGTCTGTTGGGTAACTCATGTGGTAAGAGTTTCTGTTGTCAGTTCTTGCATGATTGGCAGATATCGACATCTTTTTTCAAGGATCAAACTTGTGAGGTCATTCCTGGCTAGTAAATACACTCTCTAGTCTTTCTAAGGTAGTTGTCAATGCCCTGGTGTGACACATGTATGTTTGTATATTACTTTCTTACACAGAAGCTGGAATTACTCTCTGCCTTTCAAAATCTAATTTCACCCTACACACTGAGCTCACTTTGGTACCTGACTCTTATGCTCAGGTCCATCCTTTCAATATTGCTTTCTGGACTGCCTGCAATTGTATAGCGTTGTCAGTAGCTTCCTTAATTTCTTGGAATTTCCAGAGTGGAAGATCATATTTCATATTCAGTGTCTGGGCAGGAGGTGTGGTCTTCTAGTGGTTGAACTGCCACCTTGCCTGAACAGCAACTAGGACGGGATCAGTACGAGACAACCAGAAGCTGCCGACAAGCTGCCAACATGCTGAGATATCTCAGCTGACATGCTGAGATAGCCTGTGCTGACCCCCTGTGTGAGAGAGAGGAGTTGCTGTCAGACAAGCTCGGAAGCTGTGTGCAGTCAGAGAGGTACCACACCGTTGAAAGGAAACAGCTGGAGAAGATGGGTTCTATCCTAACATCAGTGATTGGCCTGGCAGGGGCGTAGGCTGATCTGGGGCGGTGGTGCGGTGGGCCCCAGGGCGTAGGGGCGGAGAGGCTCCGGGGGGGGGCGGGAGCCTCCCCAAGTTCCGTTTTTTTTTTGCATTTTTTCTTTTTTCAGCGATTTTTCGCCAATTTTAAGTCTAAAAAACGGGTATTTTTAAAAGTATGTATGATTTGCCGGCACTTAACTTGTATAGGACGTTCCCTCAACAATGTTCTTCCTGCTCCCGGGCGCAGCTCCTCCGTGTGCCCGGGCTCGGGACTCTGTACCGCCCCCAGCAGCACATTCCGTAGTTTGCGCACGCGCAGACCCACGGCGTCTCCAGGGGCGCTCCAGGGAGTTTGCGCATGCCCAGAACGTCCCTGGAGACTCCGTGGGTCTGCGCATGCGCAAACTACGGAAAGTGTGCTGGGGGCGGTACAGAGTCCCGCGCCCGGGCGCACGGAGGAGCTGCGCCCGGGAGCAGGAAGAACATCGTCGAGGGAACGTCCTATACATGTTAAGTGCCGGCAAATCATACATACTTTTTAAAATACCCGTTTTTTAGACTTAAAACGGCGAAAAAGAAAAAAGAAAAAAAGGCAATAAAACTGTCAAAAATAGGTTTCGGTTTTTGACAGTTTTATTGGGGGGCTTTGCGGGGTCCGCCCCAGATGCGGGGGTGCCTGGCGACGCCACTGTGGCCTGGACAATATTTAGAGCCCAATCCTATCCAACTTTCCAGCGCTGATGCAGCTGTGCCAATGGGGCATGCGCTGCATCCTGCAGTGGGGGGGGGGAGGCCATGGGGAGGCCTCAAGTTAAGGGAACTTTTGTTTCCTTACCTTGGGGCTGCATTGCAGCTGGGAAGTTGGATAGGATTGGGCCCTTAATCTCTAAGAGTGCTGTAGGTGCACTAATTTCTCTTGTAATCTCTTTGGTTACTCTCAGAAGTGGTTTTGTTATTATTGTCTCGGGAGGTTTATGATCTGAGAGAACTACGGTATTATCATAGGACCACAGGTGCATTGATGAACTTGCTCAACTCCAAAAAACCACCACCAGGAGTTATTTCTCTATCTGGGCATAACCCTGCTCAGACTCCGATAGAGCTCTAATCACTTACGTTTTGTAAAAGCAATATACCATCCTAGGCTTTTCTCCAATGCATCACACTGGACTGTAAATTGTTAATTGGCTGCTGTTGCTGCACAACAATTAGTAATAATTTGTTTCACCACATCAAAAGCTTGCTATTGTGGACCTCCCTCCCCTCTCCCATGCAACATCCTGCCTGATAAGCTGTCGCATTGGTTCTGCAAAGGAGGACAGAACTTGGCCGGAAAATGTATCACTCCAATAATACATTGCACCCTTTCTACCGCCGCTTTCTTTTGTTTTTGCACATACTGCTGAGGTGATTCAACTTGCCACATTCCCTTCAGCACTGCCAAGGGCAGCATCACAGATGGGGCTTGGTTGGGCATGTGCCAAGGGCTCACACCACAGTCTGGCCATGCCCACCACCCCTGTCCCCAGCAACAGGCTTGCAGCTGCCACTACTGCCTCCCATTGCTCCATGAACATCCCCATTGCTTACCAGGTGGTGGGGCAGGGGAGCAGCAGCAGACCGCCCCCCCCTCAGGGAAATAGATTTCACCTGTGTGTTCAAATTTCCCCCCTTTGAAAAGCACCCCCAGTAATGTCCAGTTGAACTCAGATAATTGAGAAGCAGGACTACCTTTATCTTGAAGCACTGAAGCTTTCGGGGGCAGATTTTCCTTCCTTTGTGTCCTTTCCAATCACACACACACACACACCCCACACACACCTTTAAATGGGTCCTTTTCAGAACTGGTTGACATGAAAGGTATGTTTGGAAACTTTCATCTTGTGAAAAAAAAAGTTTCTTCTTTTTTAGATTAGCTCACTGGAAACAAACCTATTTTCTCTGGAAAGATTTATTTGACCCACAGACTTTTTTGGCACAAAGTAATAGAGATTGAAAGAACAAGAGCCCTCTTGTTAGCTTGTTTAAAGGGCTGGTAATTAAAGGCATGAAACTCAGGATGCTTCTAGTGACTTTTGTCCTCAGTTCTTTAGCAGCTTCAGAGTTTGTACTTTTTTTTTTAAATGTAAGATAAGCACTTCCATGCATATTTTTACAGAATAGGGCCGCCTCTGTTGTACTGGATAATAGTTGCACACATCATTTCAGATCCTTAGTAGGTGCATCCTCTATTTGTGGCAAGTCACCTGTTATGTGTGCCAGATACCTTGGCGTTTTGATCTGTTTAGGTTAGAGGAGGCCAAAATATGTGGCATGGAGCAGCCGGGATGCAAAGCTTTGTGGGCAGGAGTCTGGAGAAGAGCAGGAAGACCTGCAGGCTCAGCTGTGCCATAGAATCAGTACAGCCTGCTTGCCTGCCTGCCCTTCCAGTGCTGCTGCCTCTACCCCCCAGTTTAACCACACACAGGCAGTTGGGGGGGGGGAGCTGTGCACATGTGCACACTAGAATGACAGTAGCCCTACAGCTGATGGGGAGCACAAACAACTGAAGAGAGATGCTGCAGGAGCTGATCTGCCCATCACCATGACAACAGGGGCACAGTCCCTCCTGGCACAGGAAACAACTGGAAACTTATTCTCTAGTCTCACAAGATATGGCGGTTGTGAGGGAGATAGGAAGACACAGGAAGTGGCATCAGCTAGGAGACAGTATTAGAGGCAACCAGACCAGGAAAGATTCCTTGGCGGGGTATCTGGAAACTGAGCCAGGAAGACAGAGGAGAAAAGCTGAATGCTCTCTACAACTTGAGCAGAAACCCTTTCCCAAGAACGGAGCCAAAGTAACTTCAAAAGCAAGTATGTGTTGCTTGCAGGTTCATCCCTTTTTATTGTTTCCTGTTGATCCTGGCTAGGTTTGTTGTTCAGTCGTTAAGTCGTGTCCGACCCTTCGTGATCCCATGAACCATATCCCGCCAGGCCTTCCTGTCCTCCACTATCTTCCTGAGTTCGCTCATTTTCATGTTCGTTGCATCAGTGATGCTGTCTAACCATCTCATCCTTTGCCTTCCCCTTCTCCTTTTGCCTTCAATCTTTCCCAGCAGTGGCAAATTGTCCCTCAAATAACCTTTCTGAAGATTTAATTACTGATTTCCTTGCATGCTCCTTTTTAACAACTAAATACCTATTAAAATAGAGGAAATCAATAATTAAATCTTCTGCCCAACATGGGAACAGAACTGACAATTTAAGGAGGCTATTTGGGGGGGGGGTAGTTAAGGAATAGCTAGGATCAACAAGAACAGTTAAACCCGTGAAGACTGTTTAATTTAAAACACAGGAGTCCTATAACGTTTTGGAGGGTTTTTTTCTAAATAAAAAGTCACACATCAGGACTTAAAAAACGCAGGAGGATAACACTGAAAACATCGTACTGCAGTGATGTCATCTGGATGCTCTGTACAAAGTGGACGAACAAATGATGGCAGTTCTGGAGAAAAGATCTACAGTAGAAGCAACCACAATTACAGCCCAATCCTTGCCTTAGCAGGATGCGGTGGTGCAATTAAGGCCCCTGTGCAGTATGGGGCCTGTGCTGGCAGAACGTTCGTCCTTTTACACTGAGCAGAGCAGCCCCAGCTGCCTCAAAGGGTCTACTCAAATGTGCGCCAACTATTTTGCTGGTGCACATTCAAGCTGGCCATGTAATGCTGGCCAGGCCTGGGAAAGGGAATAGGATATGGAGGAGGAGGCTGCTGCTGATCCCTCCCTTTTCCCAGGCCCAGCTGCCCAATCCCAACCCCCCCAATGCCCTGTTCTGCCCTCCCCCTGCCCCTCCACCACGCTGTGGGTCTCACCTCTCCATCACGGCGTTGATCCATCCCATGGTGCCGGAGGAGCATCACATGCCTCTCCGCCGGCGCCACTTACTCGTCAGGTGCTGCAAACATGCTTTCCTGCATGTTTGCGACACCGTAGACTGGCAGAGCAATCGCTCTGCCAGTCTAAATGTAGACAGGATTGCACTGTTAGTTACGAAATGATACTCATAACTGTCAGAGCAGGTTCACTTTCCATTTTAATGCAATTGACAGCACAGTCCTAACCAACTTTCCAGCACCGGTGCAGCCGTAATGCAACCCCAAGGTAAGGGAACAAATGTTCTCTCACCTTGAAGAGGCCTCCATGACTGCCCCTGCACTGTAAAATGCAGTGTGCACCCTGTTGGCATGGCTACACCAGCGCTAGAAAGTTAGTTAGGATTGCGCTGTAAGAGTCGAATGGCAGGGGGTTCCACTGCTCTAGGGACATTTTTGTATTTCCAGAATTGCAGTAGGATCAAACTGTGTTCTGCATTTTTTGTTAATGGCCTCAGTTATATAGATTATTTCCCCATGTGTACAGTAATTGCATCTCTGTTTGCTGCTGTCACAATTACAGTGCCTGCTCATAATATATGCTCCTTCTCATTCATCCCCCAGCTACTTAGCTTTTGAAGTCAGAAAGATAATAGTGTACATAAAAGAGAAATAGGTGCACTCAAGGAGACTGTAAAACTACCTGGACACAATTATGAGATAGACCACAGACTGCAGTGTGCAGTGAAGATTATAGGAGCATCTCCAGATCCAAGATAATTTGATCTTTTAGTTTTTTAAAAGAGTAAGTTTGAGGAATAGTTCCCCCTGAAATTGGAATGTGGCCATTTCTGCTAAAGATCTGAAACTGGAGTTTGTGGCGAGGGGATTCCCGCGATCAAGGTCACTAGGGGCTCATCCAGGCATGGTGGTTGAAGCACCATCCAATTGTAGACTTTGTACAGTAAGTCACAAGTGGAATTGCATTGCTGCTTCAGCATCCTTCACTGCTTGCATACTAAAAAACTCTTTTCCATCCTCATGAGTGGGCATTCCAAGTGGCTGACAGCTTAGCCATTTTTCCCCCATTTCTCCTTGCCCCGCCTTTCATTTCTTCTTTACTATCGTTTCTGTGGGCTCAAACACCTTTGTGTGCCTGTTTTTTGGAATTAAATCTCTCTCTCTCTCTCTCTCTCTCTCTCTCTCTCTCTCTCTCTCTCTCACACACACACACACACACACACACACACACACACACACAAAATTAACACCATGTTGTCACTGTCAGGGAAGGTACCAGGAAAAAGCAGGCTGACCGAGGGGAATAGTGCCTTGTGGTTAGTGTGCATGCACCCATTCATGTTAATTGCTTTCCCTTTTTATGGGGGCCAGCAGCTGAATGAGGAAGAAACTCATAGTTCTATCCACTAGCACCATCCTAGGCTACAGAGACCTGGCCGGGGGTGGGGGTGGGGGGGATTTGGGAAAAACTCCCCTGCCAGGAGACCACAGTACCCCAGGGGTTCTTATTAAAATCAAAACTGCAGTAGCATCTGAGAACGACCAGATGTGACAACCCACTGCATTACTCATGAACATGGACTAGGCAGGCAAGTATCAAAGATAGCTAGTTTATTAAAAATCTAGAAGAAAAGGAACTAAACAGAATGGGGGGGAGGTGGGGGCTAAAGTACAAGCAGGCTGATGGGGAATGCTTGAACTTGGCTGGTTGGGCAAATGGAAAAAGCTTGACCAAATTAGATGCAATAACTGGTAATGCCCACTAGAGGGAGTTGGGATGCTACTCAAGAGCTAAGTACATAAACCCCCCAATGTGTTGACCTGCTAAACTGTTGAAGCTTGCAGCCTGGCTTGGCCTGAAAGAACAAACAGAACAAAAAAAAAATCATTTCTCTGATGCATCTAGCTAGGATTACAGTCCCTATCACTAGCTAGTTACATTGTTCCAGGAATCCTGGTCCCTGCACTTATTGGAATGTAAGTGGGTATTTCTGTGAACCAACACTAGATCTGGGACTGGGAGGAGTTATATTCTATATCCTGCGCCAACCATATGGCAGACGCAGGTGTGAGTAGACCTGTTGCGGGGGGCTGGGGCTTTCCCCAAGGCAAGGGGACATTCCTTACCTCGAGGAGACCTTCCGCCTCCTGATTTTCCCCACAGGATGCAGCGTAGCCCGTGCTGGCACTGCTGCATTGGTGCGGGAAAATTTAGGTAGGATTGGCCTGCCCATCATGTAGTTTCCTTGGTCACCTTGAGCTGGTGACTCTCTCTCTGTAACGTCTCTTATAGGATTGTTGTAAGGGTAACCCAGGAAATATAATGCATGCTGGTTTTTGAAGGAAGGGTAATAACTGTGTAATAATTATTGCCTTTGAACTGGTATTTTCAAGACAATCCCACAATTCTTCCATTATTCCTGGTGGTCCCTTGATCAACCACTCATTCATTATAAAGTTAGGAGGTGACGCTAATGGAGCTGATGGCCAATTTGGCACAGTCTAGGCAACAATTTTCTCTTTCTTGAAGACAGATGGACTGTGAAGGAGGTTTAAATATAAATTGCTGCGCTAACTTCCACCACAACTTTTGCTTAGCCTGGACAATTTCATCACTCACCAATGTCTTGCCAGAAAGCTGTCGGCTATTTAAGAATTTCAGTGCAGACTAATTTGTAAATTAGTCTGTCTGACTCCCCATAAGTCTGTAAGCTATTAAGTCCAAAGCTGATTTCTCATGTACTACTTTCAGTCAGATTCCAGCTGAACTGGACTGTAACCAAACACTGTCTGCTTGGGAACTGTTCAGAAAGACATCAACATGCCTTAGCACTGATGAAATTACATCCTCCTCTCCCACAAAAGCTTTTCATTTGTAAAAAAAAAAATATGCTTCCAACATTTTGAAATTTTAGTGAAATAAAATATACAGCGTATTTGCAATCTTCATGATGAATTGTTGTAAACTCATGCAATATAATGCAATGACAAATCTCTTCTGGAATCTGTTTGTACACCTGTTTGCCTAAACAGATCACAGCAACAAAGTGTGTTTGTGATGCACATCTTTTTAACAGGCTATGTCATGGCAGTAGCTCTGAAAAGAAAGACTTTCCTGCTACCATAGCATCTGTGAAAGGCCAAACAAAACTGACAGTCACTATCTTTAAATAAGACCACGTAAAACTAGTTAAAGCAGCTGTGAAACTACTTTTCAGCGGCATGGTATTCTTATGCACTGAGATGTCTCTGTGAGTTGGCCCCCTTCATAAAATCTGATCACAACAAAAACACTGGAAGCTTGTTTCAGTTATACTATACACCGGTTTAAATGTCATGGACATTCCCCCCATGAATTCTGGGGGTTGTAGTTTGGTGAGGGTGTTGAAAATTGTTCGAATTCTAACTCCCTCCCAGAACTACAGTTCCCTAGAATCCCCAGGAAGAGTGAAGAATCATTATGACCTACTTGTTTGAAAAGACTACACTTTTTCCCTATTTGAAAATTTGAAGTTTTGACATCCATTTGCCGTGTGAGGAGTGGCTGTCATCAGCTTGAAGCCTTGAACGTCTCCTAAGCGAAGCCCTGCACAGGAAGCCTGGAAGATCAATAAACGGCTAAGTGAATGCAGGCAGATCTTGGGGGTTTGTTTTTCACTTTATGTGTCTGTTTTCATTGGCAAGTGGCGGAAATAAAAACGCCGCACACAGTACAAGCAGACTGGAGAGGTTTCATGAGAAGCAACCAACTGTTTCCTGGCCATTCTCAACTTGCCAAGAGATATGCCCAAGTGTTTTGGAAACGGAGTCTTCCCAGGTAATTTGCCTTGTTGAGGTCCACCGGCATATATTGTAGACAGGCTGAAAGTGTCTAAGTAGGGAGAGTAACTGGTTTAAGACTAGTGAAGTAAAACGTCTACACTTTGAAATGAAACAGACATAAACACCAGATCATTAAACAATGAACAAGCATGGGGATGATTATTTATATAGAAGAGAACATAAGAAAAGTCCTGCTGTATCAGGCCAAAAGCCCATCTAGTCCAGCTTCCTGTTTCCCACACTAGGTCCACCAGCTGCCTCTGGGAAGACCACAAGCTGGAGAAAATGCTTATCTCCCACCATTGCTTATCTCCCACCATTGCTTATCTCCATTGCTTCTCTCCCACCATTGCTTCTCTCCCACCATTGCTCCCCTGCAACTAGTATTCAGAAGCATACTGCTGCTGAATCTGGAGCTAGTGCACAAGCTATATTGATAGACCTGCCTTCCATAAAATCTCCCCTTAAAGTCCCCCAAGGTAGTGGCCATCACCAGTGTTCCTGCTAAGCTGCAGCTCAAAACTAAACTCCGCGTAGCTCGGAGTTCCCAGAAGTTCCCATATATGTTCGTCTTGACGTCATTGCCGAGTGTCTGGAGACAACAGCATGCTCCCGCACAACCAGGAAATGGATCCGCACAGTGGTGTGGACCCCGGGAACACTGACCATCACCACATCCTGTAGCAACAGATTCCACAGATTAATTATGCATTGTGTGAAGAATACTTCCTTTTGTCAATCGTAACTCTCTTACCAATTTGTTTCATTGGATGACTCCTGGTTCTAGTATTGTGTGAGAGGGAGAAAAATCTCTCCCCCCCCCACTCTTTCCACACCATGCATAATTTTACAAGTGGTTAGTGCTCATGTACCCCTTCCTACTTTCCATTTTACTGGGTCAGCAGCTGGGGGACCTGTAGTTTTATCTGCTACAAACATCCCAGCCTAAGGAGACCAGTTAGAAGGAGGCCATCTGAGAAAAATCACCCCTCCCAGGAGGATGCAGAACCCCAGGGGTTTTTTTTTTATTTAAAATCAAATCACAGTAGTGCCTGACAGCAATCAGATGTGACAAACCACTGAACATAGACTAGGCAGGCAGTAACGAGTCAAAATGTAACTAGTTTATTAAAAATCCAGAAGAAAATTGAATTAAACGAAATGGGGTAGATGGAAAATGCCTGACTCAGCTGGACGGACACAAAGAGATAGCTTGGCCAAACTGAATGTAGTAACATCCAACTAGTAACACCCAGCAGAGGAAGCCAGGATGCTACTCATTAGCAAAGCACACAAAATTCCAACTGTGTTGCTAAATCGCTGAAGTTAGCAGGCTGGCTTGGCAAACAGCAAACAAAACAAAATTAATTCCCTAAATGCATCTAGCTAGAATTACAGTCTCTATTGCTAGATACTTCTGTTGTCCCTCCACTTACTGGAGAGGTTTCCAGACCATAGGACTTGGTTTCCAGACCTAGTTGTTCTACTCTACCTGCCCTCCTCTGTACCCACTCCAATTTAACAATGTCTTTCTTAAAATGTTGGATGTGATATTCCAAGCGAAGTCTAACTAGTGCAGAATAGAGTGGAGAGCCAGGATGGTGTAGCGGTTCTGATGTCAGACTTATAGCCCAATCCTGTCTAGGGCCACCACAGCATGCAAAAGCTGGATCCTAGACAGAATCCTGTGCTGTATCCTAAGCAGGATTGTGCCAGTGTCGGCACAGCTGGAGCACACCTTGGGGGAAAGGGATGTTTGGTAATCCCCCAGTGGCCCCTATGGGTCTCCTCAGATGTGCGCTGGCAAAATGGCCAGTGGAAATCCAAGGTGCCAGTATAATGCTGGCAAGGCCAGGGACAGGGGATAGGATTTGGCGGAGTGTGACACCAAGGATCCCTCCCCTGTCCCTGGCCTGGCCTGGCCGGCCAATCACCCCCTCCCTTCCCACCCCATTTTGCCCTTCCCACACACCCGCACTGCCTGGTGCAGGACCTACCTCTGTCCGCCAGCGGTGTCCTCAGTCGGGCGGAGACTGAAAATGGTGCCGACCTCTCTGCCAGCGCTGTTTACTCGCCGGATTCAAAAATGTGCCTTTATGATACCTGGTGCCGGTGGAGCCATTGCACCGCTGGTGCTTCTGTAGACAGGATTGCGCTTTCAGACCTGAAAGATCCAGGTTCAAATCCCTGCTCAGTCATGAAGCTTCCTGGGTGACCTTGGGCCAGTCGCTATCTCTCAACCTCACCTACCTCACAGAGTTGTTGTAAGGAGGGGGAGGAACGATGTACACCACCCTGAGCTCCTTGGAGGAAGGGTGGTATAAAAATGTGAAAAATAAACTATTGCTTTTTATGATCTGGACTTTACGTCTCTGTTAATGCAGCCTAGTAATGCATTGCCTATTTTTTTGCAGTTGCATCACATTGTTGGCTCATGTTTGCCCATGCTGCCGCCCTGCTGCTAAACTTACTCAGGGGCCTTTGGTAAAGAATGTTGTCAAAAGCTTTCTGGACATCCAAATATACCATGGCAACTCGATTATTTCTGTGCATCTGCCTCTTGACACTCTCAAACAACTCTAGAAGGTGAGTGAGTCAGGACTTACTATTGTAGAAATTATGCTGATTCGTCTTCAGCAAACTTCATTGTTCTATGTGCTTTAAAATTTTATTTTCAGTTATGCTTTTCACCAGTTTCCCTGGAACAGATGTTAAGTTGACTAACCTGTGATTTCTTGGATCCTGCCCCCTGCTGATCCCTTTTGAAATATTGGTGTTACGTTGGCTACCTGCCAATCCTCTGGCTTGGAGGCTGATTTAAGAGACACGTTTCATATGTGAAATTGCTAATCTTCTAATCAAAATAGGTTAGAGAAAACTAGCAATTTCACACCTGAAATTTTGCACCTTAGGAACTCTCCAATGGATGCCATTTGACCTAGTGATTGATTGATTTCCAATGTGTCAGTAACCTCATCACTTTTATTTGATTCAGTTCTTCAGACTCTCCTCCTGAGAAGGTAAATTCAGGCATGGGTATATATGTGTGCTGTAGTGAAGACGGATGCAAATAATCCATTCAGCAGCCTCTCTGCAATCTACATATCCTGCTTTAAGCTTCCCTTTTATTTCCTCGTTATCTAAAAGCTCCAATGTCCTCCCTGGCAGTTTTCCTGCTTTTGATGTACTTATTTAAATAGGTTTTTATTGTTTGTTTTGGCCCTGCGTTCCAGAAGAAATAACTCTTACTCACTGTTTATTGCAATCAAACAAACATGTTTCTTTATTGTAGAGCATCACACAACTAAGCAAGCGACAAAAAGGAACAGGAAAGAAAAGTCTAAGGGTGGAGTCTAGCTCCATCCTATATAATAGAAGTTCTGTTTAGTGGCCTTGTAACTACAGTTTGCCTTGCTTGTGCCTTGTTAATCTTTAATTTGTTAATACACCCTAGAAACTCACCCTTTGCCACTTCTATTTGACTCAGTTCCCCTGACTCCCTCTTTGAGAGCTCAATCCTAGCTATGTCTACTCAGAAGTAAATCCCATTGTGTTCAGTGGGGCTTACTCCCAGAAACGTGTGTATAGAATTGCAACCTGAGAAGGCCAGTTCATGCATCGATATGTGTCCTATGTCTTCTATTAGTCAGAGCCATTCAGAAGAATTTTATCAGGGGGTACAAAGTTTCTTTTGGGCCCCTTCCCTACATATGAATTTGGCTCCTGGGCCCCCCTTTTTGGCTCTAGAGCCCCCTTTTTGAATTATTTTTCACCTTGGGCCCGGGTATAAATTACCCCCTTAACCCCCCTCTCAGAGGCCCTGTCTGTAGTCACTGGTGATGTTTGGGGGTGCGCTAAGTGCAGGGCTCACTGGGTGACACCAGTTCTTTGGGGTGACACCACAGCCGGTCAGCCGCCATTTTGTTTTCGGACACTCGGAGAGGAGTTGCTTTTAAAAAGCGACTCCTCTCCAAGCAGCCGGAAACGGCCAGGCAAGGGGGTGTTGCCCCCTTGGAGAAGGTGACACCCCATGGGCCAGCCAACATGGTGTCACCCTCGTCAAGCTGACAGCTGAGTCTCGTTTTCACGAAGGCACGACTCAGCTGTCAAGTTCGCTTCGGTTCGGAGGCAGAGCCATGAGGACAGCCAAGCTGAGCTCCCTGCAGGCTGCAGGGAGGGGTGGGTGACACCCCCATAGCTCTTCCGGTTTGCAGCCAACTTTCCCTCCAACCTGAAGTCACCCGTGTCATTTCTTTTCAACTCGGGTGGCTTCGGGTTGGAGGCGGAGCTGGTTGCCAACAATCTGGAAGTAATTCACAGTGGCATGATGATGTCATCACACCACCACAAATTAGTTCCGGTTTGTGGCAAGGACCCCGCACCACGGACAAGAGGGGTGAGCTACGCTGCTGTCTGTAGTGAAGACAAATGCAAATAATTCATTCAGCTTCTCTGCAATTTCCACATCCTTGTTAAGCTTTCCTTTCACTCCATCATTATCTAGTGTTCCAACAGCCTCCTTGGCCAGTTTCCTGCTTCTGATGTATTTAAAGAATCTTACATTGTATGCCTTGATGTTTTTCAGCCACGTGCTCCTCGTATTCTTTTTTCCACCTTCCCTACGGTCGACTTGTGTTTCTTCTTGCCTTCGTCTTCCTTGACTCCATGCTGGCATCCTCCTGGACCGGGTGGTGCCTTTCCAACTCCCCTGTGTCATTGTGGCGCCGCTGCAGCTCAGTCAGTGACTGGGGAAGCTGGCAGGCAAACGCAAGCAGGTGACGGTTTGCCTTTACTGTACTTTGGTTTTTTGTCCATTGTTTGGGTTTGGGCTTTGAAAATAATCAAAGCTTCCCCCCCCCTCGTTTTCAGGAAATCTGCATGTCCCATGGTTTGATTTGACATCTCACTTGTATCTCTAGGCTCAGTGCCCTAAAATGTAGGAATGCAAGTAATCGGTATCATTAATCCATCAAACCTTTAACTGGAGCAAAAAAAATTCTAATTTCATGTATACACTGATGGGGTTTGAACTGGTGGTAACTAATCAGAAAAGAGATCTTGGACTTCTGATGAAAATACTGACTCAGTGTGGTACAGTGGTGCAAATTCTAGGTTAGGGCTTGTTAGGAAAAGAGTAAAAAATAAAGCATCATTATAATGTCTTTATGTAAACCATGATGTTGCTGCATTTGAAATATTATGTACAAGTCAGGTTGCCTCCTCTCAAAAAGGATATCATGGAGGTGTAAAAGATGTAAGAGAAGGGTAATCAAACTTCTCAGGGGTTGGAGCACTTTCCCTCTGAGTACTGGGGCTTTTAAGTTTAGGAAAGAGACACTGTAGAGAAGATAAGAGAGGCTCCCAACATTATGAGTGGTGTAGAAAAAGTGGAAAGAGATATTGTTTTCTCCCTCTCTCATAATATTAGGGTCATGCAGTGAAATGGTTTAACAGTAGATTCAGGACAAAGGGCTGCCTTCACGTCTTGAGCAAGCCCATCCACTGAAGGGGAGGGTGGGAGAAGGCAGTGGTGTAAGACTCACAGCCCAATCCTACCCTTCCCCCCCCCCGCTGGTGCAGCTGTGCCTGCCTGATGTATCCAGTGGGGGGGGGAGAGGCAGATTGGGAGGATTTGGAAGGGAAAGGAGATTTAAATCCCCCTTACCCCTCCATAAGACTCCCTCCCTGCAATGGGTCTCCTTGGATCTATGCCAGCGATTTCACTGGCCCAAGTCAAAGGAAAGAAAAGGGGCAGGGAGGTTGCTAGGATCTGGCACGCACCATCACCGCCGGATCCACCCCCACCCACAGCCTCCCTGCCCCATCTCTCCCGCTCCCTGCCCAGTTTCTCCTCTCCCCACCCCATTCCACCTCCCCGGTCATCTTACCTGCCTCGGCAAATCCTCCTGGATCCACTGACATGGGCGGGACGTTTCCAGCCTTCCCGCCAGTCCTCCAGCAGCGCGCTACTCTGCGCGCCCTCCAGAGCACTCTTTATGGCTGCTTTACATGCATTCCGCCGGTGGCTGAGCCCAATAGGATTGGGTCATCAGACACACTGGCGTCGCTGGCGGGGGGCGGAGCTCTACGTTCCGCCACGGTCCGACCCTCCGTTAAGGCGGAAGCACACCAGCCGTGTGCTGCGTGCAGCGCGAGAAACACAGTCAAAGTTGAGAATTCTACAGGTCAAATGCAAATGGACCTCTCTGCGGCTCCCGGCGGCTCTCGGCGTTCAGTGGGACTTGCCTCCGGCCGGAAACAACACAGACACAGCAGGCCGCAATGGGCTGCACGCACGCAGAGCGCGGCTGGTGTGCTTCAGCCTTTACACCGGTGCACGAAGCGGCCCCGCCCCCTCGCCTTCGGAGCCATTCAAAGGGCCGCTTCGTGCACCAGTGTAACGGAGGGTCAGACCGCGGCAGAACTTAGAGCTCTGCCCCCCCTGCAGCGATGCCAGTGATCAGACAGTTGCCCCAGAGGCTAAATAATAAGCCAAGTGCCTGTGGGCAATGTTCTCCTTTGCAGGTGAGGAGTGTGGGATAAGGCAGTAGTAGTGTGAGTCTCTTGGCTAATGCCCATGCTGCCTCTACCATCACACAAAAGTGAGCACTGGGGCTTCAGAGGTCAGCTGGGTAGGCCATCTGACAGGTGTGGGCCACCAGGTCCAAACTGGCTGACCCCTAAAACTGGGCCTGACAAGACTGACAAAAGAAAGTACTTGCATATGCCACTGAATACCTCTTAAAGCCGAAAAAGGACACATTGAAACAACCACCTTAAGACCTATTACCAATTAGGAAGGTAGCAGGAGAAAATTATTTCCTAATTAGAGGAAAATAACTTCCCAAAGAAGTAGATTAGGGTAGAAAGGTATCATTTGTGTCATCTTTGGTGGAAAACGAAAAGATATCTTGGTCTCATGCTATCTAAGAAATAATAAACTTGTGCAAGGTTTGCAAAAAATTAGAGTTTACTGTATAAGAGTGGTGAGGGTGATGTGAGCACCAAACCCCCCCTGACATATTTTTATGTCCTCCGCCACCCTCCTCTGAACCCCCTCCCTTTTTACCCCATCCAAATCGGTCCAAGAATCACGGAGATACAGCCATTTAAAGCAAAGCGCATTTAAAATTCGGCTTTTCTCCGCTTTGCGCACCATTTGACAGCCGACGCGTGTCAGCCAAGGGCAAAAGTTCACCGCCACGCGTCCGCCACGAGCCCTCCGGAACCCCTAGAGAAGCGGCAGCAGCAAAAGTTCACTATGTACCTTTTTAATCCTATTAAACCTCTTGACCTACTAAGCTTATAATCCTCTTTCTGGGCGTTCAGCCAACTTTTTCAGACAGCGTGTGACGCTTATTACCTGACCTAACTCTAACCTCTCGCCCTTTTGCACTGACAGCCGGCTTTCGCTAACTCGGCTCCATTTGACAGCTTTAAAGGGGCAGTGCTCTATTTCGGTGGAATGGGAATTCTGAGGTTTCTCTTGGTTATTTGGGGGTTCCCTTGGGGGTTATGTGCCCGGATCTTCTCGGAGGTCATCAGGGTTCTCTCTAGGGATGGGATCCACACGGAATGTTCCCGATCCTCCCGCTCAGCTGGGGTAAGCCTCATGCTGAGTGGAGAGGCTCCTGGAAGCAGTACAATAGGTTTACAGTCATTAAAGAGTTCCATTTGAGGCGGAGCGTCCTGCTTGTGGTACCGGGGAGCGGAAACCATGGGGAGCGGTTCGAGGCCCTCCACCCCCTCCAGCGAGTACACAAGAGGTCGAACTTAGGCAGCCCGGGGGGCTCCTCCTGTCAAATCTGTACTGCAGGGAGTAGGAGAGACCATTTTAAAACACATAACCCAAGCTAGTCAGCAATGGCTTCCAATTCTGTGCTGCTCTCAAATGGCTTCCTTCTACCTGGGGAGCTAGATGGGGGCAGGGAATCCAGGAAACTCCTGAGGCGCCATGAGAACTCAGACTGCCACCACTTCCTAAAACTTCCAGCCTAACTCTTTGTGTGTCTCTCCTCTGTCAATCACAGCCACCCCCACATCCTGGAATCATTGTCTCTGCCTTCCTTTGTTACTGTTGTTACTTTGTGCCTCTGTCCTTGCTGCCATATCCCTGATTGCAACTTGTCCCTCTGTGCCTGTCCCCACTATCTCACTTCTCCATTGTTCCTGTTTTGCCTGGCTACTACAATTATTTCAAATGCTAATCTAGTCACTTGCTTGGCTCGGCCTGATTGACAGGAACAATTCAACTGTTCTCAACTGTATGCTTGGTGCCATGGGGCAGGGACCTATTGTGTGGCACTTTTGGCTATCTAATTGGAAATACTGCCTTTTGTGTTAAGCAGGCTTCTCAAAAGGACCCATTCATAAAACCCCGGAAAACCTCGCTTCACCTGAAGTGGGGGTCTAATCCTATTACCTCCTGCCACCCAGTACCCCCACCCATCATACCATTGGTTCCCAGTTGCACAAAGCACCACACTTTTCATTGGTTCTTTTAATAAAGTTTGTCTTTTATTGGTTCAGAGTTTCATACACGCTGCTGCTGTTCTCATTGGTGAAAAGTTTCAATCCTACATCTGATTGGCTGTATCATCGTGTAACTTCTTGGATCCTTTCCCCTGTTGGTCTGTCTTTATCATGTATTTTCTGTAACAATGTACTCCATGATTCTGTATGAAATAATGAAATGTATATAAACTTTTGTATTGATTGTATCTGTTACACTTTCTGCCTTGCTGATTGTGTCCTTGGCTAGCCTAGTAAAAGATCTTCCTTTTTACAACGTTGGTCTATTTTGAGCTCTATTTTTTGGCGCCTCTGCAAACTGCAGATCTCTTCCCTTTTTCTCTCTCTTTTCCTTTTTGGGTACCCTCTCCGCCCGCGGAGTCAGGTGTCTGCTCACCGAATCAAACGAGCTGAAATCACTAAGCACCTTTGAGTGCTCACAACAAGGGGATGAATACCGGTATTAATACTTGAGAAGTACCTAGTCAATTTCAGACAAAACTCTTTTTAAACAGATAGATCTCTTTTGTTAGATTTTTTAAAGAAGGTTTTGAAGAAGTTCAAGAAGTTTTTAAGAAGCTGGTTTTATTGAAGAAGTCGAAGGGGGGGGGGAACCCTTCCCGCAACAGTGAGAAGTCCAGTATTGCACTGCAGGGATTACCTAGACTCCTGCAGAAGGCATTAAGACTGCCTGCATCTTGGAAGCGCTCTTGCAAAAAATGCAACTGAATGAACTGCTCTGGTCCCTGCCTGTCCCTGACTCTCCTGGTTTCAGACCAAGTCCAGCTAAAAACTCTCAGCTTTCACTGTCCTTGCTTGTGTCTAAATTAAAACGGTAAAGACATCTTCTAGCTGCCTCTCTGTTTCTCCTCCAGTTTATGAGGGGCGTCACTTTCCAAGGCTAAAGAGGGAGATTCCTCATAAATTATGAGTCATAATTAAGGGCCATTAAAAACTTTGTAATGTCACTGATCATCAATCAACTTTTTCAGGCAATACCATTGCGATAGCCTAAGATTCATTCATGTTAAATGAGACACTGACAGCCAAACTCATAACAGACAGTAAGTTAACAGGTCTAGTTCCCTAAACTTTCTGTTCTGGAGATGTGCTAGGTTTTCTCTTCTCAGAATCTTCTGAAGAACCTTGCCTGTTTCATATTTGTATACATTTTGAGAAATTTTGAAGGGACTGGTATCAGACCCTGATTTCAGACCCTGTGCCTTAGGTTTTAAATTCGGGAGAGACTAGAGTTGTGCCAGCCCCCTATGTTGCAATTCTTCCGCAGCCGTCAGGGCACAAAGGAAGCACCTCGACTTCCGCCTTTAACTCGGGACATACCCACAGTTGCAATTCATTCATGACTACTAGCACCATATGACCGCACACACTCTGATCAGTCACAATTAAATGAATAAGCCGAATAGTGGTTTGGGAGTCAGACTTGATAATAACCTCGGCAATGGCTCTTTTCTATTTACTGCACAGAACCCTCAAGCTTGCATTGCTCTTGAAAAGCCCAGACACCAGCATGGGCAGTCAAAGGAAGCTGATATATGTGTGTTTGGTGAGAGAGGTAAGCCCCAGCATGGTGAACAAACAAAAAACCCCAAACCTCCCAAAAGTGGCCTCTCAAACTAGCGTTAAAAGCATGTTTAGCCTAAGGGTGTGATCCTCAGTCAGTCATGTACTGTGGTGCTTTCCTAGTAATTCGTGCCTTCTTAGATCGCTCCCAAAACTCATTTTGTCATTTACAAAGAAATCCACAACCCCACACCATCCACAAAATGAAACACTAAAAGAAAGTTAGGTGAAATATTACTTGCTGTCCCATAATATACCCTAGCCTAACAATTCAGTAGGCCACGCAAGCAGTCAGCTAAATGGTATGGCCGAGTCCCATATTTTGTTTGGACAGGTGTACCTATTAAAATATTTGCCAAGTTAAGTAACAACAAATCCCAAAGCATCATTTTCTAGACTAACTGCCATTTCTATAAGCCCACCAAGAAATTGAAAAGCTGGGCTGGTAATTCAAAGATCTTAAATTTAAAAGGACTTAAAAATGTCATTGTTGAAAACAAGAGCGCTGATGTAGCATAGTGGCCAAAAGCTGTGACTCATGGTTTCCCCTGTTCAAGTCTTGCCTCTGCCGTGAACTCACTGGGTGGCCTTAGGCAAGCTGTTGCTGTTCAGTCTCAACTACAATATGGGGATAATAATACTGAGCTTACATGGTTGTTGGGAGGGCTACCTTAAGATAATACATGTGAAAAGCTTTGCATACCCAGAAAGCACCATACAACTGAATAAGTATTATTATTTACTTCGGCATTTTGTAGGACTTCTCTGGGCTGTGGGTTAAAAATCGCAGCAATAGTTTTATTTTATGCTACAATGTGATCGTTCAAGTTAAAATATATCAGCATGTGGATAATAATCTATACCAGCACCAAATTTCAAAAATACTGTTCAATAAGGTAGTCATTTCTTTTCAGATAAGGTAATCCTATCCACATTTACCTGGTAGTAAACCTCATTGACTATAATGGGACTTACTTCTGAGTAGATACACATAGGATTGGGCTCTTCCTGTCTCTGACGAAAGACACTCCAAGATTGCGAAGGAGGGGACTACATATGTTTCTGACACTACCTAACATAAAAGCAGAACCTAGATGCGAGGTTTGGATGGGGGAGGAAAGACGGATACAATGCTCTGCTCTGTTGCCTCCCCCCCCCCACCATCCAAAAAGAAGCTTCCAGCATGGAATGGATGGAGACTTCTTATCGCCTTCGTAGAGCCAGAAGGACATTGTTGATTTGGGGTAACAGAGAGAAAGGCCAGGTTTGGGGAAAAATGGCCTTGATGATGGAGAGAATGGCAGAAGATGGATAGACTTATTCACCCCAATTACCGTACCATCCATTAATAATTTGGGCTGTTGCCATTGTACTGGTTGGAGCAAAGGGTTCATGCCAGACTCACCAAAGGATGATGTGAATTGCATAAGCATTTCTCTAAATTTTCCATAACTCCCCCCACAAACCCCGCTAATATAACATCCCATGGTAGCAACAAGATGTGTCATTGCTAGGTATTGGAAAAATAACACTTTGAGCTCAAAGGTATGAAATATAACACGCCTTGTAAAATATTCCAGTTTCCATCTGGTTGCCATTTTTAAAATTTGGAAGAGAAAAATGTATACCAGGCCCTCTCTATCTATATATATTAAATACATTTTCAAGTGTACTATTTATATTTTGCATTGTTTTCACGTTTGTGTGCCAATGTTAGAAAAATAAAAATGAAATGAAAATATTTTTGAAAACATTTCAAAAGCAAAGCAAAGTGGTGTCTTAGCCTTTCTTTGTATTTATATGATTGCAAAAGAGACTCCACTTTCTGCTCTTTTCCTTACCAAGGAAGTTACCATGTGGTCAGACATTATATTAAACATTATTGCAGCCCAAGAATATATAGTAGCACATTCTGGTTCCAAGAGGAAAAAAGCATTTTGCTCTTCTTCTGGAGATGTTTGTGTTACCACTGACATTAATAACACAGGAAAGTACTGTATTAAAGGAAGGGTTTGGTGATGACTGGAAAGGGCTTGGACGAAGCCTGCCCCATGCTATTCAACATCTACATGAAACCAATGGGAGAAATAATCTAGACTAGAGGTTTGGAGCCTGTTGTCAGCAGTATGAAGATGACATGTAGCTCTCTCTCTCTCTCTCCTTTCCTTTCCTTTGGGTTTCAGGGAAGCTGTGGAGAGGCAGTGACAATCTGGATGTGGTGTCACAGGAAAGTTTAACCCTAGCTGCCATTGTTTTTCCCCTTGACCATCTTCAGAGAAAGGACCAGGTTGAAGGTTGGCAAGACTAGGAGCAGCCGGCCTAGCCTCTGCATAACCAGGTGCCTGGATCTGCAAAAGGTTAATTGTTCAAGGACATCTTGAGAAGGTTGAGAGCAGCTATGACCTATATAGAAAGGGGCAGGAGTGAGTGAGAAGTTGGTGAGGTAAATTATAAGTGTGTGGTGTGATCTCCACATGAAGATGAGGTAATCTTCTACAAGTCTCAGCAGGATCTGGGGCCTACTAGGTTGCTGGTTTTGAGGGAAAAAAGTTATATAAAAAAAAGACCAGAGAACTGGTGCAAATTGTATTTCTTCACAAGGAGCAACTCACCAGTCAAGATGAAGAAGGGAGCTAAAGAACTGCCCAAGGAAAAGGTTATTGGGTGAGCATAGGACCAGTAAAATGTAGGAGTTAGGAGTTGTTTTATCCTGTGTATTCTGTATCCATTCTTTAAATGTCCTTAATTGTGTAATCATATTTGATTACTAAAGTAAATGATTTCAACATCCTCATTGTGGTAAATACTGGGGGGGGGGGGAGTTTGGATGTATCTGAATCCAGTATAGCTACATAACCTAAGAAGGAGGTGGGATGTTGAAATCTACAATTGTTGGCCTATTGTAGACCATAGTAACAAGGGAGTGTACTATGGAGGAAACCGAGCACAGGGGTCTGGAGTAGTAACAGACCCCAGGTGTTGGTGACATGTGGGTCAATCAACTGACCGGGATGGCACTCCCTCTGAGGACTCCATTTCATGCTGCCTCCAAAAGCAGCAGCAAAATATACAGTACATCATCAACCATAACCAAAACCTGCTGCAAGGTAAGGGGAGGGGGGGCAGATAAGAGCAGGTCCATGGTAGGACACATTTCCAAAGATCTCCTCAAACTTCGAGTGAGCAGTGCTAATAGGGCGATGCCTTATTGGAGAGTTATGCCTGACATTTCCAACATTACTGAAACTAGGCTTGCCATATTACCCAAATCAGCAGGTTTTTTCATGTATTTTAGGCCTCTCACCCAGTGCCCATTTTGCCTATTAGCAGGCCTGAATTGCCAGCTTTTTTTTTTTTTAAAGTTTCAGGATGCTGTGGAAGCCAAGAAGCAAGCAAGAACATGAAGGCAGCATTCTGTGCCATTGTTCAGTGAGAAGAGGCTGCTCCCATCTTTCACTGTTCTAGCCAATGAAGGGAATGCAGAGCTGAGATTGGCATGTAAGGGGAGCAGTGATAACGTGTCTTCTTTTCCTCTCACTAATGCGGACCATAGTACTAAGAAAAGACTACAGCCGTGGTTCAGTTGTTTGAGGATGGAACTTCCTGGTTCCTTGATGAAGCTATTGCATGTGGATTTTTTTCCTGGCCCGGGGAGGCAATGAGAGCTGCCCGTAAAATACAATGGAGAAATCCAAGACTTCAGCATAGCAGCAGTGTCTGCCCTTCAAAAAGGTAGCAACAATGACAGGAGTGTATGCTTTTTCCAGTTCAAGTCTTATTTCATGTTTTAAAATGTGATTTATTTATTCAGTCTTTAAACATTTAAAACTGTGATATGTCTGCACGCAGGTCAAAGGAGCACAAGGTTTCTGCGTGCCTCAGAATGCGAAACTTGCCTTGGGAAGGACTGTGACGTGGCAAAATGCAACGTGAAGGGCGTTCTGTGGGGGTGATTTTTGGATGGAAAAGCTCTACATTTAATCTGCAATAATATCCATACCATGTTACAGAGATGTTATAAACAGCCATCTCTTAATCACAGGCTTCCCAACCTGTAACGCAGGCAAAACAGACTGTATTGGCATTGTCAGTGCAATGGCCATTTTAAAAGGACTAAACGCTTTAAAAACTAAATAAAAAAATGTTTTAAAATATGAAACAGACCTGAATTGTAAAGAGCACGAGCTTCTATATTTGCTGCTATCGGGACATGGGGGAGTGGGATACTATCGTCCATTTACAGCTATGCCAAAATCCTGAGTTTCTTATGGCGCGATCCTATACCTATTGGCAGCTGGCGATGCTCCTCTTCCGTAAAGCAGCCAGCGCCAGTCGTAAAAGGTGCTCCAGCAGCACATGAAGCCGTGCACTGCCAGGGCGACAGCAGGAAGGCCCGAGTCTTCCCGCAGTTGCTGGAGGATCCCCCAACCGCCTGCTGATGAAGGAAAGCCAGCGGGAGAGGCGTAATGGGTAAAGGAGGAGCATAACAGGGCCAGGGAAACTGCGGGAGAGGTGGATTCGGTGCCGAAGCCACATGCTGGATCCTATCCCCTCCAGCAGCAGCCTCCCCGCCCCCATTCTCTCCTCAGACTTGAGCTAACAAAATTGCTAGCTAAGGTACAAGGAGACCCACTGCGTGTCGGGAGGCTTACACAGGGGTAAGGGGATTTAAATCCCCTTTCCCTGCTGAAGCCTCCTGATCCTCCACCACCACCCCCACTGGATACAGCGCACCCAGTTTTGGTGCAGCTGCACCAGTGGGGGTGGGGAAGGATAGGATTGGGCTCCTAACTGTATTCTATGAGCAGATCTCACTTCTGCCCCAGTGAGAACGAAAAATAGCTTTAACAGCAGGAACTCCTGTCTTTGCTTCTGCGTTTCTGGAGAGAAGAAAAAAAAGCTTCCCAAGAATCTGGAAAGTGTCTGTGAGTCTAGTTATTATAGGTCTATCATATGACCAATAAGAACTTTCCTTATGCTTTGGTCATATGCTTTGGCTCTTTTGAAGACATTAGCTGAAGGGAAACAGCTTGGAGACTGTTTCATGCTGCTTTTTGAAATACAGCTTGTCATTGGTAGGAAAGTCAGAATGACGGAGTGTACAGATTGGTATGCTTGGATCAGGGGACCTGGGTTTGGTCTTTGCTAAGCCATTAGGATCACCTGGAGTTACTCACTCTCTCTTAGCCTAACCTAACATGCGGATTTAAAGATAAAATAGGATCATGTCAATCTAAACTACTCTAAAGGGAAATCTCTTTTCACTGAAACCATCCACAGTTGATGTTGGGGAACTGTGTAGCATTTCTAACTACACAGTGCCACTCAGTGGATCACTCTGTGGAACTGCAACCGCTATTGGATGAAGAGTAACAAACAAAATAACTGTACAGTGAAGAAAATGAACTGGTCAGTTTTTTTTAAGTCTATGTGACTCATGGCTTCCTTCAGAAAACGAGAACAAAAAGGAACATAAACTGGCATACATAAATGTTACATGGTGTGTGAGTACGTACACACACGCACACGCAAGCAGAGTGAGCATGTGTACTTATAGTGTACTTCTATATTTGCAGGGTAGCTTACCCAGAGCTTTATTTTGATATAGGTAAAGGTGACCCCTGACAATTAAGTCCAGTCGTGTCCGACTCTAGGGTGTGGTGCTCATCCCCATTTCAAAGCCAAAGAGCCAGCGTTGTTCGAAGACGCCTCCGTGGTCATGTGGCCGGCGTGACTCTCCTTGCCGCAGCGCGTAGCATGCGGTTGGAACACGGAACGCTGTTTACCTTCCCGCAAGCGGTACCTATTTATCTACTCGCATTAACATGCTTTGGAACTGCTAGCTGGCAGGAGCTGGCCAGGCAACGAGAGCTCACCCCGTCGCGGATTCGAACTGCCGACCTTTCGATCGACAGCTCATGGTTCAGCGGTTTAACCCACTGCGCCACCCGCTGGCCCTTTATTTTGATATACGAAGTCCCAAATTTGTGTGGGATATTTAGCCAGAATAATGCTAACTGTATCAAACACCTGCAATGATACAAACATAAGCCCTGCTGGATCAGGCCAAAGGCCTTTTAGTTCAGCAGCATCCTGTTTCTCAAGTGGCCTCTGGGAAACTCACAAGCAGGAGAGAAGGCATGCATTTCTCTCATCATTGGTCCACTGCAACTGCTATTCAGCAGTATATTGCAGTTGAACCCAGAGATAGCACATAGCCATCATGACTAGTAGCCATTTAGACCTGTCCTCTGTGACTTCATCCAAGCCCCAAGATCCCTTTCCTGGTTCATCACTGAGACCCCCACTGGGGGACACCTGTACTGAGGATACCACAGAGTACAGCAGTTTGTAGTTCCATTTGTAACAGTGAATAAATGTTTAATTATTGTTTGAATAAAATTACTGCATTTATACAGCTTAATGTCACAGACATATTAAAAAGTACAATTTCACATATTAATAAAATTCATCAATACAGTTCACGTTCTGACTACAGTGCAATAAATTTAGCTTTGGTAGAAACGTATTGCAAGTATCTCAATTTTTTCTAAAATTTGCATTTTTTTCCTGAGAAAATAAACATTTTCCCCCATGGCTTTAAAATTTCAATTTTTTTTACATCTCTAATAGATAATAACCTACTTCACCAGATGCATGAAAGCAGAGTGGACAGGCAGCAGATACACATACATATAGGTTCAGGTACAGTTGAGGAAACACCTAGCCAACAAGATGAGAACTAAAGAGAACAGGAATTTTTTTTTAATGCTATACCTGGGGTGCTAGACATGAACATAAATGTTTAACAATTTCTTTTTGAAGTGAATACTCGCATTGCCCACTTATGGGCAAACACTGAGAAATGCTATCAAGTGTGTTAATCAACTCCAGTTTTGTTTCCCCCCCCCCCAAAGATATTACAATCTTAAGGTGAGAATGAAAAGTTCTGTCTTTCATATGCTCCCATTCATTCTCTTTCCTGTTGTCCTGTTTGGCCAGCGTAAAGTGCAGGAGGCTGTTGTTGATAAGCGGCATATTATTGCATTGGAGGATGTGTGTTTGATGTAGTGGCTGATGTTATTAGATCTAGCACTAGTGACTGTCAGAGTAGCGGACACTTTGGTTTGTGATAATTCTTGGTTCCTAGTTCTGTGTGTTAGTCTGCTCCAGTTTCAGGTTTCTGTAATTGTGGGTTAATTCTGCTACAGTAAATCATCATTTCCTTAAATGGAAATGGTAGGATGGAGCAGAGGGGTTTTAGCTGAGAATGTTAAGATATCATGGATTCAGAACTCAGTATTAGGAAAGACCAGTAGCAACCTGCACCAATAATTTCTGCCAGTTTAATATACAACATTATGACAAACTCTCAGTCTTTAATTGATATGAAGCCAATCTGCGTCCCAAAGTTCTCACCATCACGAACATGAGAGTAAAATTTATCAGGGTAGCAGGACGTACAGAGAGTGAGATTTTGGTTCTGATCCGCTATAGAATCATCCTGAATATTCTGAGGCAGAATCCCTCCAGTCTCCAGAAGAACACTTTTGGGTGAAAAGTAAGAAATTAGATTATTTTTCATTATGGACAGTTATTACAATAGAAATCACCACCTCAGTTTTAAACTCTTTTGTATGAAAGCAAGTCCCACTTCTCCATACGGTATTTAGGACTGGGTGCAAGACAATACAACAGATCATGATGACTCATAGTTTGCATTTTCTGACTTGGTGTCCTGGAAAACATACAATAAACCAAAACAAAAAAATGGCTACAAACCACTGCAACTATATGATCTGTAACAGTCCACTAGTTAGTCATACCAGCGTCCCAGAATCGAGGCTGGCTTCGGCCTAGAGCGGACCCGAGACGCTCCCAAGTGTGCACTGCGGCTGCCCAATGGGGTTCCGGCTTCTGTCGCGTCGTTGACCGGAAGTTCTGGAAGCCGGAACCCCATTGGGCAGCCGCGGTGCACACTTGGGAACGGCTCGGGTCTGCTCTAGGCTGAAGCCAGCCTCAATTCCAGGATGCTGGTAAGGCTACCACTAGTAAACACAGGTTTCTCCTCAAAGAAAGGATGCACAAGATTCTCTATTGAGATGAGTTGCTCCTCACTCACTCTCTGGTGAGTTTGTTAAGAATTAATGTACAAATAAAACTACAGATTTTGTTCTTCTTTGTTTTTACACAAAATAGCAGTCAGGAGGGTGATATCAGGATTAGAACTGTAAGAAAGGGAGCTGTAATTAATTAGGGTTGTAATTAAGCCCTTTTATGCTGCAGTCTTGACAAAAATCTCCCCCTCGAAAGTACTAATTGTCTTGGTAAGGTTGATAGGAAAATGAAAAGAAGGAAACGTTTCCTCTTTTTCAGGCTAGGTGAGCTGTCAGAAGCTGTGGATTTTTCAAAGATTTACGACTATGCCATCATAAGTGTACTTATGATTTGTAATCATATTAACCACCAATAACTCTTCCAATAATGTCTCTCTGATTGTTTCATCTCCCAGGGTGTATTTATATATTATGGCTAATATCAGAAAATTGGTGACTGTTGACATGTACTGTCTTTAGCCCAGGGGCGGGGAACCTTTTCCCTGGCGAGGGCCGTTTTAAATATTAGAAATTTGTTTGAGGGCCGGCCGTAAGGCCAAGCGCCATTTTTATTTATTTAATTAATTTTTGCCCCGCCCCCATCGGCCTCCGGAGGCTCCGCGCTCACCGTCTGAAGCCGCCGGCGGGTCTGCGCGTCACCTCCGGCGTACTATGCCGAAGAGGGCAAGAGCTTGCCCTCATCGGCGTGGTACGCATGTGCGAAATGGCCAACGGCCTGGTGAGAAGGGGTCGAGGTGGCGGCCGGGGAGGACATGCAAAGGCCCTCTCCTGGCCTCCGGAGGTGATGCGCGGACCCGGCGGAGCCTCCAGGGGCCGGTTGGGCAGCCTCCCAGCAATCTCTCCGGGGGCCGGACCGGATGGCCTCGGGGGCCTGATCCGGCCCTGGGGCCGGAGGTTCCCCACCGCTGCTTTAGCCACTGTCCCCCAGCAGATCACTCCTATGACCTCTGGGTGATTCTACCTTACCTCACTTTGGAAATCTTACTCTATACCACTAAGAAAAATAAGCAAAGCCAGGCTTACCGTGTTGCTCTTCTGATGTCAACATAGGGATGTGATGATTCATAAAGTCTTACACATTTTGGATCAATCCTATGAAATTTCTTTGCTGATTCCTGCGGTAGTGTAAAGCAACAAGGTCCAACAGATGGCCCCAGAACCACAAGTATATCTTTCACATCACAACCGTATTCCGTTACCATAGCATTAACAACAGCCATAGACGCTCCTAGCAGTGTGCCTTGCCAACCTGAGAAGCAGGGAAGAAAGGTTTCCAGGGTTTAAATACAAAAGGAATAAATCAAGGCAGCCATCCTATGTTCAAGATACACAAGTTTACGTTTTAACTTTTTTTTTCCCCAAGTATATATTTTATTTTATTAGTATAATATTAAAACATAATATTTCAAAAGATTACAGCAAGCGCGAAGCAGTATATCCTACTAGCATACTATCTCTATTTTCTACCAATACTATTCTACTAAGAAGTTTACGTTTTAACTTAATGAACTTAAGCATGCATAATTGGGCAGAGAAGTGCTTGTACAGGTTAAGGCAGTGGTTTCCAAACTTAACTGGAGTCATGGCACCCCCACAGCCTCTTCTTCCCGGCTCAGCTGGGTGCAACCATCTTGGATTGCACGAAATCTTGTGTGATCCAAGATGGCAGCACCTGAATCTTACAAGATCTCACGTGATCCAAGATGGCCCAAATCTCATGAGATTTCGTGCGATCCAAGATAGCAGCACCTAGGAGAGCTGGTAGGAGGGGCCACTGGGGACATCCCGCGACGCCCCAGTGGGCTCACCTTGACACCCTCAGGTGTCGCAATGCACACTTTAGGAATCACGGGGTTAAGGGCTGAACTAGACACGACAAGGGCAGCTACATTTGTTCTTTATGTCTGCCCCATTCACATATGGAGGGTTGTCTAATGTTTATTTGAAAAAGTGCATTTGGATGAGAAGAAGAACTCTGTTCCCTTTTGTGACTTACCTCCTCACACTCCTTCCCTGCAGGCGCTTCCCCCCCCCCCCCCAACCTGGCCTGCATTCCAAAAATGAGCAGGGCTGGAAAGAAAAGTGACTGAAGCAACAAAGTACGTGGACAAACAACAAGCAACAAAGTACGTGAGGGGTGGAGGTAGGGTTTAGCTCCTTTGCCCATACACACCTTTTTAACCTACAAAAGGCAGCTCTTATATATGAAAGAGGGGCAAATTAAAATGCAAAGTAATCTTGCAAAGGGATCTGCAAGATAGACTTTTAAAGCAAAAAGACACTCTTTTAGACACATTGATCTCCCATAGGTAACTGTAAGGCACATCAACCTGCCAAAGGATCTTAGATAAAAGTATTTACGGTCTCAAAACATCTGACCATGAATTAACGAGCTCCTGTCAAGAGAGGTTGCTTAGACGATTAGAAGCCTTACAATAAACCCTCCCCCCCCCCCCCAGAAGATGTTTTGTGTTGGTGAGAAAACTTGTCCAGGACAAGTTTCTGCTAGGGTTCTGCTTTATCCTCCTTTTTTCCTGCTGACATAAAGGAAAGGAGGGTATGCTGCAAAAGCAACATAAGAGGAACCTCAAAAGGTGCACTAGATTTTGTTTTTAAGTCCAGTGTGTTTTGAGCGGAAACTCCTCTTTAGCGGCACCTATAAAACAAAGACTTCTATATAATCTAACTGTAATCAAAGTGCAACCATAGCCTGCACAGCTTAAACCCCACTTCATACATACCACCTACCAACAGCACGTCTGCCTTGTCTGGATCAACTTTCAGTTTATTAGCTCTCATCTAGTCCATTATCTGACCCAAATATCAATCAGCATCATTCTCTAAACTTGACTCTGGCTTCAATCCTGCACGTAAGAGTGGATGAGTCACATTAAAATCAAAAGGTATTTATCTTTGTGCACCTATGCCTTGCTTATAAGGAAAATGTTTTTGCATAGCAAAAAAAACCCACGTTTTGATTGAAAAAGCTAGAGAGAAAGAGTAAACAGGAAAAAAGCTATGTCATTGGCACAGAAAAGTAGGACAGAGAACGCTGCATGAGACAGAAATAAGAGGCAACAGGGTGTCCAAACAGGGATATTTATAAAAAGATAAATCAGTGAGATCATTGTCCAATGGTTGCCTTTTTCAAAACAACAGAAGAGTCTTGTTACCTGAATGAACAGCGCCACATGCTTTTTTGACTGGATCAGCAAAAAGCAAAGGGATGCAGTCAGCCCCAGGAGCAGCTATTGTAACACCTCTCTGGTTAGTTACTATTCCGTCATAGCTGTCTGGTCTGGCCTTTCCCATGACCCAAACATCACTGGCATGGTTGACCTATCAACACCAAAAACATACAAGGCAGGGTGAAAAACTGACATTGTGTTCCCTTTTTGCTTCTACATTCCCTGGAAGCAGCACTTGTGCCTAATAATCATGCCCAATTCCAAAGTGCTGGCATTAACCTTTTAAAGCCTTCAGTGGTGCGAGGCCAGATATCTCAAGGAGCATCTCTTCCCATAGGAACCTACCTACCCAATTTCTCAGGTCATCTTTGGAGGCCCTCCATAAGTCCTATTCCCACCATCTGTGGCCACAAGGGCACAGACCTTCTGTTTAGCGAGGATCTCCCTCCCTAGGAAGATTCACCCAACTTCTTCTCCTTAATTTTTAAGAAGCAGGTTAAGCTTATTGTTTTCTGTTGAGCCAGACTGTTGTTTTTCCATTCCCATTGCTTTTTAAAGAGGCAGTTTGTTTGGTTTGTTTAGTAGAACTGTGGGCAGGAGGCCATTTCTATGGAAGAATTGCTGTTACTGGGTCAAGGAAACTATCCTTTGTATTCTCAACAGAGCTATGGAACTCATGTCCTAGGTCAGTGATGGCGAACCATTTGGGCTTGGCGTGTCAAAATTTTTGAAAATGCCTAACTTGACTCTGCTGGTGTGCCCCCCCCCCAACTTTTAATAGTACTTTGACTATTGCTACTTTTAATAGTACCGTAATTTTGAATTGAACTGAACTGAACTGAACTGAAAACAACTATAGAACACATTGCATTTTATTTAACATCAATTAGTGACTTTTTTTGCTGCTGAGTTTTATTAGAGAATAATTTAAAAGAGGTCTGCCAAAATCCCTGCCCTAAATGTTTAAGACAAGCCTGTAAAACGTTTGCAAAAATAAGGTGTGTCCGGGCCCTGGGGAAATGCTGGTGTGTCACCCCAAATGACCTCGCATGTCACCTGTGACACGCGTGTCCTAGGTTCGCCATCGCAGTCCTAGGTGCTGTCAAAGAAAGTGTGTAGGGTGAAGCGCTTGATAACAGTTTGGGGCATAGTTATTTTTCTTTTTTATGAGGACTGTTCAGCTTTATCAATACTGTTACCATGGTAACATGTGTTGTTTTCTGTTAATTATATCAAATACTGCAATTAGCATATATTGGGGGGCATTAAAGAAGCTTTAATGTTAAAGTTTCTTGCTTTCCAGGGAACCTTCTTCTGATTACAAACTAGAGGCTAGCAGTATTTGACACAGAGATTGGAAGAGGAATGGGGGGGGGGGGAATGTAGAGAAAAGTCATTTTCAGGGTCTGGTTGTCAATTATTGATTTGCTTTGTTACCGAGTGCTCCATGGGCTCCAGAGTTGGATAGGAAACAATTAGGGATGCTAGAAGGGCATCTTCTCCCTACAGTTGCTCTGATGGCATCTGGGTGGCTATTTCATCTTATATCTCTCCAAACCAACACAAGATTCAATTATCAGGCAGCTTCTATTATTACCTACAGCCTCTGTTGTCGCACAAAGAATTACCTTTGCTAAGCAGGTATCTTTCCTGACTTTCCTAAGCAGGTATCAAAAGATTTAACCTTCTTCTGTTTGCACACTGCAAGTTTTCATTGATTTACCCAAACAAAAGGTAGATACCCGAGCATCATATTTATGGAAAGGATGGAAGGAAGTGAGGGCGGAACAATTCGTAAGAATGGAATAGTTACTGTACTGAGAAAAATGCATGTGAAGATCATTCCTAAAGGATAATGCCAATATATATATATATATATATATATATATATATATATATATATATATATATATATATATATATATATATATATATCTGAGAAGGACCCATTCCTCCCCTGAAGATATGGGGACATTTCCCACAGCAACAAACAATCTGCAGAAGAACAGGGCAGAGTAATCAAGACCTGAGGCAGTAACTGTAGTACCCAATGGTGGCGCTATAATATCTGAGGTAAAGGTGACCCCTGACAATTAAGTCCAATCGTGTCCGACTCTAGGGTGTGGTGCTCATCCCCATTTCAAAGCCGAAGAGCCAGCGTTGTCCGAAGACACCTCCGTGGTCTTGTGGCCGGCATGACTCTCCTTGCCGCAGCGCGTAGCATGCAGCTGGAACACGGAGCGCTGTTTACCTTCCCGCAAGCGGTACCTATTTATCTACTCGCATTGGAACTGCTAGGTTGGCAGGAGCTGGCCAAGCAACGAGAGCTCACCCCGTCGCGGATTCGAACTGCCGACCTTTCGATCGACAGCTCATGGTTCAGCAGTTTAACCCACTGCGCCACCCGAACTTGCTATTAAAACAAGAAAAGAGTATGCAGTGGCTAATTTTGAAAGAGAGATGAGCAAGAGCTCAAATTGTCCTTGTTACATCCTTGACAGCGCAATCCTAGCAGAGTGAGGGCTCTGCTGGTGCTGGGTGTTGTAAACGTACCATAAGGCACGTTTTCAACATCCGGTGAGTAAGCGGCACCGGCAGAGAAGCCAGACCACTCACTCTGCTCGGGACCAGGTCCTGCAGATGACCAGGTGGATGCAGTTTAAGTCCTGTGTCAGCTAGGGCAGTGGTGTGGAGAGGCTCCGGATTGGGCCACCGGGCCCAGGAGAGAGGCAGGGATATCGGCTGCACACTCCTCCAATATCCTAAGTCCTGTCCCGGGCCTGGCCAGCCTTACACGGCCTCCCCAGATTTGCGTCAACCATTTTGCCAGCGCACATCTAAGGAGGCCCATAGGGCTTGCTAGGGCTCTCCCCGGGGGAAAGGGACGATGAAAGGGACTACCAAAACCAGAGCACATGCTTCCTTCCCTTCACCTTACCAAGGACGTTCCAGAACAGGTAGGCCTTCCTGAAGTGTCTACAGCTATGGGACCTCAGTGACCCCCCTTGGGCATCCTACAAAATCACAGGACAACCATTTGAAAAAGTCTTGACAGTTTAGCCTCCCAGTTGTAGAATATACAGAACAGGGCTTTCAATAAAAGTTTTGAAGAGGCTACGACTAGAGTTACGTCCAGCCTTGAGAGGATTTCTGCAGCTTTAAGAACTGCATAGATAGGAGAAGCCACCAGTTGCCATTTCCCCTACTATGTACTCACCCACTAGTTTCAAGATTATTTGTTTTACCTTTACAGTGTGATATGTATCTTGGTCAAATCCAGCAGCAGTGGCTAATCTACGAAGGTTTTCCCTAACCACAACTGGTGGGTCACGCCGCTTGGAACTACTGAACAGATTGAGGGAGCTCAAACTTGGTATATATGAGATGCCACCTGCTCTGGTAGTGAATCCATGTTGGAAGATATGATCTAGTAAAAGTTTATGGGGAAAAAAGCACTGTTATTAAGGTCTAATATTGCCACCCACAGAATAAGTCGAACCTCCTTCCATCTACTTAGTATACCAATTTGGTTTATTCTTACAGCTTATCCCATCCAAATTTCAAAAATTCCAACAGAAAGCTCACAAGAACATAAGAAGAGCCCTGCTGGATCAGGCCAAGGACCCATCAAGTCCAGCTTCCTGTATCTCACAGTGACCCCACCAGAAGCCTCACAGTGGCCCACCAGGAGCACTTAAGGCAACAAAAAACTTGCATCCTGTTGCCACCCCCTTGCATCTGACATTCAGAGTCAGGCTACCTCCAAAACCCAGAGATTGCATATAGTTAGGCTTACCAGATCTCCAACCGGGACAGAGTGCTAGACCTTTAGGAGCAGGAATGTGGGCAGGTGTAGCTTGTTAGGTCCTAGAGCCCAATCCTAGGCATGTCTACTCAGAAGCAAGCACCATTGAATACAATGGGGCTTGCTTCTGAGTAGACATGCCTAGGATTGTGCTATAAGGTTTAACAAGCTACACCTGCCCACATTCCTGCTCCTAAAGGTCTAGCACTAGCACCCGGTTGGAGATCTGGTAAGCCTACATATAGTCATCATGGCTTCTGATCTGTGATGGACATTTCCTCCATAAATCTGTCCAATCTGTTTTTTTTTTTTAAAGCTCCAAAACGTATCCATCGCTCTTCATTGTTTAGTCTAGAAAGTTTTTGCTTTGTTGGTCCCAGAAAGACAGGAGTAAAGAAGTAACAGGATTCTCAGTTTGGTTTCTTCTCATTACTTTTCGGGCCTTTCCTCATCTTAAAAACTTGAATGCAACCTGTTGTTCTTTGCCCTCTTTGGTATCAATTTTGACCCAAACATCACATTCTGCAAAATCCTAACAATTGTATTGAATAATACGATTTAAGCAAAATATATTTCTACTGGGATAATTTATAAGAATATCCCTGCTGGATCAGGCCAAAGCCCCATCTAGTCCAGCTTCCTGTATCTCACAGTGGCCCCACCAGATGCCTCAGGGAGCACACAAGACAACAAGATACCTGCATCCTGTCGCCATTCCCTTGCATACTCCAAATGCACAATTTGACTTCTTTGATGCAGAATTTGTAGGGAGAAAGGTGTAGTGGGTGCATTAAAGAACATGAGGAAGAATACATCAATTTTTCTTCAGACTTAAAGTGCGTGTTAAGGAACTAAACTATTATTATTTAGCAATTGCTTCAATAGGACTTGTACATGGTTGTATTTTCTCGAGCCTGCTATTCAGAACTCAATTCTTCCTTCATAAACAAACACCTGTCACTCTGTATATTGAAAAACTGAAAGATGGGTCATTTTAAAAAAAGAAAATACTTGAAAAGCAATAATCAGATTATTAATTCCATTTCTGCATTACCTGGGATCAACAAAGATTTGAGAATGGTGAGTTCCCCCTTCAGACCAGGAAGATTTTCTAAGTAGATCTTGATTTCACTTTGAATCATTTCCACATCTTGGTCTGTAAGTGACACTAATTCACTCTGAGGTTCTGTGAATTTCTTGAGGTGGGTTTCTCCACAATTCACCTGTAAATCTTTAAACTCAAATTGATAAACACTAGTAAAAAGCTGATCAATAAACTCCCTCATTGAGGGTTTTCTTGGCGATGGTAAGATTATTTGAACACAACTTATGCCTTTTTCATCAAGCTTTTGTTTAATGGAGTACAAGGCAGCAACTGTACTCTGGGCGCACACTACCTCAAGTCCTTTTTGTGGGCAATGAAGGCTTTGCAGTTCTGTGTGAAACACATCTTCATCCTTCCTTTCAGTTTGGAGGTTTTGGCAACATATAAGGTAAACAAATGGGGTGTGATAAGTGTCCTCTTCTCCAACAGTTTCCAATGTCTTGCTCAATGATTCCCGAGTTGCATTATTCCAAGAACTTGCTCCTAAACTGCACAGATCAATTACTACTGCTTTTGCCATATTCTAAGCCACTGAACAATCTCGAAGATTCAAGGCACTGAACAATCAACCTTTGAGAGAAAAAGACAGAAGGACAATGCATTATCTAAATGTTGTATTATTTCTTTTCTATTTTTTTTTGTCAGATCAGACATGTTAAAATTATAATCCAAACACATGTTCGCAATGAAGTTATGCAAACCGGAAAATCAACGGAGTGCCCCAAAAAATTATTACAGAAAATAATGCTTAAATGTCCAATGCATTTCAAGCTCCATTTAGTTTTTTTAGCAAGGAAAACCTCTAAATCCAAAATAACTCCCATCTTGCTTGGAATAAAACCCATTGAACTAAGTGGTGGGACTTTCTTCAGAGTATACATGGGCAAGACTGGTCTCTATATGCATACTTAGAGGGATAAGTGCCCTCAAACTTAGCAAAATAGATTTCTAAGTAAATATGATCAGGTTGTGAAGCAACTGTAGGGTTGCGATCCTAAACCACATTGGTTAGTAAATAAATGTTATTCAAAAGGAACATTCAAGGATCCTGAATTCAGTTGGGCTGATTTCTGGTTAAAGATGCCCGAGATCGTTCTGAAAGGGAGATAGGAAAAAACAACCATCCATGCAAATGAAATCGTTAACTCTTCACACACCGAGACCCATACAAAAAGAAACTAGCATTCTAGCATGCCGTTAACAGCAAGAAGCCTGGATTTTAAATTACAAAGTTCGAGAAGCAGAGTTTGAGGAAATATATAACCCCCAATTTATATATATCACAGCGATATACCTACTTGTTAGATTTGAAAGTATGCAACAATTCTCACAAGGATCCGCATCGGACGTTGTACCTGTTATCGCTGCGGTGTCCCACAGTAACATTTAAGTAAAAGGACGAGACAAAGCTTCAGACTGAAATGCCCACATTGCAACAAACTATTGCACTCCCTGATTGCGGGGAATTCCAAAGTTGGTGGTGCTGATCTAGTTCATTCTGACACTGAACCGGAAGAGCAAGCCGGCTGCTGATAGCGTGCAAAAGCCGTCCTTTGTCGCGTGCGACAGCAAGTCAAGAAAACCTCCAGGCAACGAGCGTGAGAAGAAGCTGCAAGTCACGCCTCCCAGGAGAGGGTTGAGCCGTTGCTGTAGCAGCAGGACGGGTAGGAGGCGGAAAGAGTGCTGGAGCCTGGGAAGCCAAAAAGATCGGCGGACTATATAAAACGTTATTCCGTTCAAAGAGTTGTGCAATAAGAGCAGCTAGAAACAGCAAAACAGAAAGCTCACCATTCAGATGTGCAAGAGAAACGCGTGATAGCTCAGGAGCAGCAGCAGAAGTAAATCACAGGTGTGGGTGGGGTGTACTCCCAGGTACGTGTGCAAAGGATTGCAGCCTGTCTGTCTCCAACCCTCAAGTCTGAATTAAATGAAGAAAAAGATAAACAAATATCTTTAAAATGTATTTACAGTATTTTAAAACATTTATACCCCTCCCCACCTTTTCCATTTTAAAAAAAGTACTTAGTGTTAAAAAGCAATGACAATAACAACAGCAAGAAACTCAAAGCATTACAGCAAAAAAGCAGAACGAAAAATAAAAGGTCTTCAAACCCAATTGAACACTGACAAGGGGTAGTTCTCGTTCAAAAGGAAGGAAGTGCCATAGTTGTGGTGTTGCTACAGAGACGTCCGGACCCTACCCCTTCTTCCTGCCACTCAAACCTTAGCCAATGATAGCACTTGCAAGATGACTCCCTCCCAGTGGTGTAGCTAGTACAGTGGTACCAACCTGGGGCAAATTTCCAAATGTCACCCCCAGAAGTGACATGGTGTCACTTCCAGGTGTGCTGTCACACACACACCCCCACGGTTTTTAATTTTATTTTTGTTAAAAAAAAATGAAAGCACGGAACAAGGGGGCGGTGGTAGAAAAGGTAGGTCGCTCGCTGCTTGCTTGCTCTGCCGCCTGTCACCACCCAGCCCAGCCTGTCACCCCCCCACTCAGCCCCACCTACCCCCAGCCCAGCCTGTTCCGTCCCCCCCACTCAACCTTGTTACTGCCTTTTTCACTACCGCTGCCAATCTCCAGCAAAAAAGAAAGTGGCAAAAAGCTGGGTTTTTTGCTGGAGACTCAGGTGGCAGCAATGAAAAAGGTAGGTCACTTGCCGCCGCCACCCCTTGCTCTGCTGCTTGCCTGCTTCCCCCCCACAGCCCCCTAACCCCAGCCTGTCCCCTCCCACTCACCCTTGCCGCTGCCGCCAATCACCAGCGAAAAAAAGCAGCAAAAAGCCGCTTTTTTTGCTGGAGACTCAGGCAGCAGCGGAGAAAAAGGTAGGTCGCTCACCACCATCGCCCCTTGCTCCACCGCCTGCCTGCTGCCCCCTTCTGCTGCCCCCCAGGCCAGCCTGTTGCCCACCCCATTCACCCTTGTCGCTGCCATTCTTTTCTTTTAAAAAAAAATTCTTTTGGGGGAGTGTGTCACCCACCGAGGCGCATTTGGGGCACCTGGGGCACAGCACCCGACCCCCCCCCTTAGCTGTGCCACTGCTCCCTCTTCCAATGATCTCAAGGGGCATGTGGTCTCATATGGGGGAAGTGGCCCCTTAGATACTCCAGTCCTAGGCTGTATAGGGCTTTAAAGGTCAACACCAGCTCTTGAATTACACCCAGAATAAAGAAACCAGCAGCTAGTGCAGATGAAGGAGCAGAATCAAGCAGATTCCTGATAGAATCAAACCGCTTAGCAGTTTCTTTTCAGAACGTACTGCCATGTTTTGCACCAATTGCGGTTTCAAGATGGTCTTCAAGAGCCATATAGAGGTGTGTTACAATACAGTTTTGATGTCACCAGTGCATGGACCACTGTGATCAAGCCTGACTGTTAGCTGCCTTGGACTTGAAAGGTGGGGTAGAATTTTTTTTAATAATAATACATTAAGATCAGATGCCCCAAATCAGAATGAGTCACAAGCACATAAAACCACTATGTGGGTGGATAGTTTTGCATTTTGTGCTCCATCCTCTTCAAGGGTTGGGAAACTCTCCAGGAGAGAGAAGTTTGCTGCTTTAAGGCTGCAATCTACAACAGCAAACTGACAATAACAACCTTATGAAGAACAGCTGGAAGAAGGGTGGAGAGACTATTTTGGTGCACTTCAGATTGCCTTTCTCCACATTGTACAGCTTAACAACTCTTTGAAGCTGTTAAAGTTGTTCTTGAAGCATTTTCTTTCTAGCCTTTTTCCTGAAGGCCAGCATGTGCATGATGCTTTCTTTAAAGTAATTTCCTTTGTAGGTGGGCTCATAGGCAGCCTTCCCTGTAAGCTGTGTGGCCACGCAGCTGTGCAGCTTTAATCGAAGACCTGCCCGTGTTTTCCTCTCTCAGCATTCTGGAGCTTGATGATGATGTCATCGCCAAGCGCTCCACACAGCTACCCCTGCACAACCACCATAGGGCTTTGAGCACTCCAGGGGAAAATTAGAAGGAATGTTGCTGACAGGGTTCCCGGCGCGGTGTGGACTTCAGCAACTGTAGTGTCCAGTTTCAGAGGTAGGCTCAGTTTGCAGGACGTCTGGCTCAGTTGGTTAGAGCATTCGTCTCACAAATGCCTGAAGATCTGCAGGACAGCAGTTCAAGACGGCCGGAATTCCCAAACACTGTGATTGTGTCTCCAACGTTTTACTTTCATACATTCCAAAAGAAATTTGATGAAGTATTTGGGGAGAATTATTTATTTATTATTTATTTATTTAAAGAATTTATACCCCGCCTTTCTCCCAGCAAGGGCACTCAAGGCGGCTTACAATAAAAACATTAAAATACATATATACATTAAAATGATTAAAAACAAGTAATTAAAACAATTAAAACAAACAACCCCAGTGGGTCACCTATATTTACATTTGTTAAAAGCCATTTGTTAAAAAGCCAGGCCACCATGTCACACATCGAATGCTAACCTGAATAAAAACGTCTTAAGGCCCCGCTGAAAGGTCTCTAAAGAGGGAGCCGTTCTTAATTCCAGGGGGAGGGAATTCCATAATTGGGGCGCCACTGCCAAGAAGGCCCTATTCCGCACCGCTATCCCTCTCACCTCCGTCAATGGCAGCACGGTTAACAGGCCCCCCCCCCGATGACCTCAGGGTACGGGTCGGATTATAAGGAAGGAGGCGGTCCCTCAAATACCCTGGACCCGAGCCGTAAAGGGCTTTAAAAGTCAAAACTAGCACTTTGAATTGTGCCCGGAAACGAACCGGCAGCCAGTGTAGCTGCCGAAGCAACGGTCCGACTGAGTCGAACCGACAAGCCCCGGCAACCACCCGGGCCGCCACATTCTGCACTAGTTGCAGTTTCCAGCAGCCCTGCGAATATTTAATGCCAAAGTCTCAACCCAACTTTTATATGGCTCTCAGATCTGGCTCCCAGCCTACAATATTGACGTGGAGGCATCGAGAGACAGGAACTTTTCGCTGCAGCTGCTAAAAGCTGCTTGCCTCTCCATTTCCATCTTTCCTGCACTTTCGGTAAGAGCCCATTGTATCTTTTTTTGATTGATAACCCTCAGGCAAGGCGCGCATTCACCTTGGCCAGGTGTAATGCCCTGCCGTCTAGCTTGATGGAGCTTAGATTTGATCAATCTTCCAAGCTACAGGGTCGTTGCCCATGCAACCAGCTAGATATTGAATCTTTACCGCATGCATTATTATATTGCACATGGTACAATGATCTACGGCAAGATATTCTCAACCCTCTGTTGGTAAATATGCAGGGGAAGCCTGACTCAGACATTATTCTGTTCTTATTCTCATTTTCTAACAAATGGGCTATCAATCGGCTAGCCCATTTTCTCCAACTGATCACACAACGAAGAGCCTTCATGGTGGCTGCTGCCACAGAACCTACAGCGTAATCGTTGCTGACTGCTTACTTTGATTAGGGTTCTGATTACTGTTTTGTGTATGATGTAATATTTATAATTGTATGTATGTTTGTGTTTATGCCAATAAAGTTTTCTGACTGACTGAATCTATCATGTAAACTTAATACCTGCATATATAACGTGGTCAAGTAGGTTGATCCAGCCCACATTTGGGGTGTGTGTGTAAATATTAAAGTTCACCAATAAAACGATCAAACACTCTAAAATGGCATTCCATGTGCCATTAAATTTATCTAAGGTATTTTTTCTTATATATGCCTCTTGTTCCTTATATAGAAAATCTCTAATCTTAGGGTATGTGAAATCTTTAAATGTATTTGTTTAGCAGCCACTAGAGCTGTCTATATTCCATTGAAACATTTTCTTTCCTCCCTGTGTTTCTTCCCTATTTCTAATTCCTGTACACACTGGGCTTCTCTGTTTAGTATCTCTAAACAACTCGTCTTAAGGTGAAGATTCAACATTACACTGGTAGTAAGTAATCATCTTATTGTACGTGCAAATCAGCACAACTTTTATGAAGTTTATATTTTCCCGTGTGGTCTGGAACTGAGAACTGGTTACCAAACCTTTACTTCCTGAATCAGAAACAAACTGAAACAGATTTGCTTAGAGATGAACCAGAACTGAACCAGAAAATGGTTTGAATCCCTTGTTTTAGTGTGTCATGAAATCACCTCTTGTATTGGTATTTCGCCTCTTATGCTGCCTCTCGCAGGTTTATGATCCTTACAGCCCAATCCTGCTTAAGGATCCACTGGGCGGCCGAGGCCGTCCGCCGGATCCTGATCTCTACTGCGGGCAGCTTGCAGCAGGCAGCCCGCACCGGAAAGTCTACTCGGGGAAGGGGACACTTGTCCTCTTCCCCGAGTGTAACAGCGGCTGGGGCCGATAGGCCTCCTTGGATTTCCGCCAGCTATTTTGCTGGCGGAAGTCAGAGGAGGCCGTGTAAAGGCCTAGCCGCCCGGTTGGGACCTGGATATGGCAGGAGCTATGCCCCCGCCCAGGGCGGCTGGGCCTATGGGTGCCCACCCGGCTCCATCAACCCGCCAACCCTCCCACCCGTCCGCCGGATCCTACTGTGCTTTGGTCCGGTGGCAGGCCGAGTCCTTGGGCGGCAGAGCTGGGAAGGCCGGCCTTGCGCCGGCCTTCCCGGCTCTAAAGTAGTCGCAAACATGCTTGATGGCACGTTTGTGACTACTGCGGGCGGCGGAACACTTGTTCTGCTGCCCTAATTTAGATCAGAATTGGGCTGTTAAGATATTAGCCTTGTTCAGACGCTTACCTCACTGGAGGAAATCACATGAATGCAAGAGTGCACTGGTAAGCACTACTCCCCCAAAACATGTTCCTGAAGCTTAGATCCTGCCACTCCTGCCACATATACCGTAGTGTTGCCTGAAGCTACAAACACTGTACAGACAGAGAGAGATCCTTTCCATGATTTCAAATGCAGGAGTCACAGCACAGGAGCCCTCCACCATGCAGTTTCCTCCTGGGGAAATAAGTGTCTGACCAGGGCCATTGTGGAAGTCTTTTCTTTCCCATTGCTTGCCTGTAGAAGGTGACTGGTAAAAGAAATACAAAACATGTTTACCTGAGTTCAGTAGGGCTGCTTTCCTAGTAAGTATGCTGTTAGGACTGCAGTCTTAATTAGCTGACTCTGCATATCAAACTGGGATTTAAAAAAAAAAACCAGGCCAACAGGGGCTTGTTTACCCAACTAAGAACAGTCAGAGGTTACCTCAGTATTGTTATCCAAAGCAAAGGTAATCCTTGTCTACTCAAACAAGTAAGTCCACTGTTTCAGCCACAAAACCTTGAAGTCTTTTCAGCTCAGAATAAAAGCCAGCAGAAAATAATTGCAAATTCCTTGCGCCATTACATTAAATAGGATCCAAATGGTTTTTTTTTAAGGGTTAGGGTACACGGCGCAATCCTGTATAGAACTGTGCTGGGGGAATGCGCGCTTCCCCGGTGCAGGGTGTCGTGAAAGTGCCATAAAGCACTTTCACAGCACCTGATGAGTAAGGACCGCTGGTGCAGGTAAGTCTTTACTCCTCGGGGTCTTTACTTACCCTGGCTCCTACCCGGCCCTGCGCCCGCTGGAGCAGGTAAGTCTTATACGACCAGGGCAGGAGCAGCGGGAGGGCGGCCATTGGTCTCCCCAAGCCTGGAGAGGGTGGGGATATCGGCAGCGAGATACGCTGATATCCAAAGCCCTCTCCAGGCCTGAGTTGCCCTGACAACGAGGTCTCAGATGTATGCAGGCTCCAGAGCTCACATATATTCGAGTAGGCCCATAGGGCCTAGGCCGAGTTGCACCAAGGGACGGGGACGATTGCCCCCTTCCTTCGAGGTGGACCCGGGCTGCCTCTTTAGGCCAGCCGCTGTATCATACACAGGATTGCGCTGCCCGTGGAGGTGCAAAACAGACAACCACCCCAGGGTCCCCTGTGGGTGATGGACTTTCAACAGTAGCAGAGCTACGACCGCCCCCCCCCTCGCCGGAAGTGACGTCGCCACCAGTTTTCCGCAAAAGAGGCGCAGGGCAAGCGGGTCAAACCCACCGCCGCCTGTTCATGCCGCCGAAATGGCTGCTTTGACACCCCCCACCCACCTGCCGTCCGGGGCCCACCCACCCCTGTGTGCCGCTGGGGGTCCACCATTCCCCGCCCCTACGATACTGACTTTCAATGCCCCTTCCCCCATTTGAGAGGATCCTGGCCCTCCCCCTTAAAATGTACCAGTTCATCAGGAACAGCCAGTGGAAATTTCTTCTTCTGTTTAAGGGTCTCAATCCCCTAAATAAGGGGAGGGGGATGAAAGGCCACCCATGATAGGGAACTGTCTGACCCAGAGGGTCCCCTATAGGGATAGTCTTTCCTCTAATTCCCCTAATTTCAGAGTGGTGGTGTTTCAGCCCATTAGAAAAAAGGCTTGGAAGCAAGCAGGAGAGGTTTGGCTGCTTCCTATGCTCTTTTTAAGAGGAAGCCCTTGGTAAAGGAGTGAGGAACAATGCCATCTTTCTCTTTCCTCCCTATCCAACTTTCCAAGGGGGCAGCTGAAAACGAGCTCTTTTCAAGACTCAGATTGGGAACCAAGTTATTTCTGTTTTGAGGGAGGAATAACTCTGTTCTTTTCTGATTTGGACCTTATTTGAATGAATTCCCTATTTGAATAGGGAATATGTATATGAATATGTAGCTGGGCCAGCATGTACCTGGGGCTGGCCCGTTGTGTCATAGCCCCCCGCCCCTGCTCCCATAATGGCTCCGATTTGGAGGTGAATGGGAGCACAGGGGAGGGCCGAACTTCGCTGCGCTCGCGGCTTCGTCTGCTCAGAGCAGCAAGCACTTCGTGTGCGCCCCCAGAGAGCGCTTCCTGCCACCAAGGGGCCTGTCATCGTTACGTGACCCCCCCCTAGGGTTGCTGCCCATGGCAGTGGGCCCCACTGCCCCCCCCCAGCTACACCACTGAGTATGTGTGAGGAATGTTAACTATAGATTGAGCCTAGAGGCCCCATAAAAATAGGATCTGTCAGTAAACTGTGAGGACAGTATGCGAAGGCCTATGTAATTTTCACCTCCTCTTGCATGTAAACTGATGTAGGCCCCAGTTGGCTGCTACTTGTTTACTTTTCTAGACTTCTCCTTTGCAGAGGTTCAGGGTGTTTATCAATAATCTAAAAACAAACAAAAGCATAGCAGTATCTAAATCTCCATCCCTTTATTTGTTTGGTCATCAGAAGACAGTTGAATTAAAATGTCTTCTGACAAAGTTGTGACTGCTGAACTTATCATCACCCTGAACTTTTTTCTCCTCTGAAATACTGTAAATGGTATGCAATTGTATGGCTGAATTCCTGCCAGCAACCAGGTCAGCTCTTTTCTGTGATTCTGGCATTGTTTTAGTTTTCTTCTCTCCTCGAGGCCTGTCTTAAAATATCTGTGGAAGAAAATTTTCTTGTTTCTTTTGGCAAGAATTTCTCTTCCACTGTGCAGAGAAATTATTGTTGCCAAGGGGACCTGCTTCAGCAGTGCCCACTCTCCGGTTGCTCTTAGTCTTAGGGATTCTCACATAGAAGCTGAGAAGAAAACTCTCACACCTATATAATATTGTGTTACCATAAAGGTCGACGTGATCCATCTCAACCAAGATGTGCAGTAGTTCAAACAGGCTATGAAAGGCTTAAAAGAAGATAAAATCTCCTCAGAAAAATCTTCTATATCTCAGTGCCTTCACAATTTATAAAGAGCTTATCTTATTTGATGTCCTTCTGTTATCCTCACATTATTTATTTAAAATAATGTCATTATTTAAATGTAAGAAAGAAATGTGAATAGATAAAACAGTGAAGAACATTCATAACAGGATACTGGAAAAACTGAGAATAAAGTAACATAGGTAGGAGCAGAAGAATCAAAGGGGGGAACCCACCGATCCCTGGCAAGAACTTGCGGTACTAATCTCTGGGAAGAAGGGCAAAACAATCTTTTGAACATGAATGAAAAAAAACCTATATATTAATTATAATTTTTATAACAATCAGAAAATTGGATGAAATTTTATACAGATCACACTTATGGAAGGAATGAATGTAGAAGTAAATGTTAAGCAAGATTTTTGACCACTAGGAAAAAGGTACCAGGGCTGTGTGATGACAATTGCTAGAGCTGTCATATACAGTTTGAAGCTGCTTTAATTGTGTCTTAAAAAAATGATCTGATGCACTGGAGGAACTGAATAATGCAGTGGTTCTCAAAGTTCTCCCCACAAGGCGGGGAGAACTGTGAGTGCTTGTGGGGGTGGGTACAGCGGTGGCAGCGCTCCCGAGAATTGCACCACCTCTGGGGAAAAAGTGCTCTTGTTTAACTTACTGGGGATCCTGGTGGCCCTCCAGAGGGTACGGGGAGGCCCGCGGTTCCCTCTGCAGGCCTCTCTGCGCTGTAGATTGCCGCTCCGATACAATTGCAACCACTTCTGGTTTTCGTCCAAAAACCAGAAGTGGTCACAGACGCGTTGGAGCACCAATCTACAGTGCAGGGAGACCTGCAGAGGGAACCGCGGGCCTCCCCGCACCCTCCGGAGGGCCGCCAGGACCCCCAGTAAGTTAAACACGAGCACTTTTCCCTAACGGCAGCGCGATCCCTGGGAGTGCCGCTGTCGTGCTGTCCCCACCCCCTAAGGGGGCAAGGGCCAGCAGCAGATTCTCCTGGTGGATCGTGACCCATCAGTTTGAGAACTGCTGGAATAATGCAATGCAAAGCATGCAGGCAATGTTCAAAGAACAAAAGTCTGAAAGCATGCAAACATACAATAAAAAGTAATAATAATAATAATAATAATAATAATAATAATAATAATAATAATATGTTCAGTAATCTTTTAAAATATATATTTCATTTTGTTTAAAAGTAAGCAAGGGTTCAAAAATGTTTCTAAAATGGAAAAATAGCTTTTAACAGAAACATTAATAATTAGAATTAGAAAAAGGTAATTTTTACATATGTATTTTTGTATAGCACTATCCTATGGAATTTTAATAAATGTATTAAAGTGTTGAGAAATAACTATTATTACACAGAGTTTTTTTAAAACTTGTGTTATATTGCAAAGATATAGAACAGTGTATAAATAAATAAATAAATAAATGTTAGAAAGCAATATTTATACAGGTAATAAAAATGTTATGTGTAGTTCCAGATAAAAAAAGGAATTGTCACGTTGTAGGATTTATTATTATTATTATTATTATTATTATTATTATTATTAACAGTATTTATATACTGCTTTTCAACAAAAAGTTCACAAAGCGGTTTACAGACAAAATCAAATGATTAAATGGCTCCCTGTTCCAAAAGGGCTCACAGTCTAAAAAACAAATGAGTTCACCGTCAAATCAATTTCATGGTGACTTATTTATGTGAACACTTTTTTCAAATCAGAACGTGACATAAACAGTTTTTGTAAACAAAATACCGGTACTCTGTAATCTGCCTCTCTCAAACTCTACTCTGGCTTTTGTTTCTCCAGCTGACTTTTAGATATGACTAATTCAAGTTCATCATTAGTTGAAGTTGTAAAACAAGTAGCAGAGCAACAGCATACTCAAGATTCTGACATAGAAAAAAGCAAGGTTGTTCTTTCACAGTTGCAGGTAATATAATTTTGGTAGATTTTAAATAATTTTTTACAGTATCATAAAAGGAGGTGCCAGTCTTGAAACTCTAGATGTTTCTGGATTTTGTTTTGAGAAGCTAAACTCCCTGTGACAGTTCAGAGATACGGTTGCTTATTCCAGAATTATCCAATAGAACAATTTTTAGGCAATTCATGTAAAATTATTTCTATATGACCAAAAACATGTAATGAGAACACAGTTCTCAACAACCCCTGTTGTGACCTGGAGAGGGCATGGGAGGTCTATGGGAGAGAGGGATGGGTTGTTGGAGGAGAGAAGGGACCAGAAGGATACTCAGAGAGGCTGAGACTGAGGGTTGCAGCTGGGTTGGCATCTGCAGTGAGCTGGTGATGGCCTGGCAAAAGCCTGAGTGGAAAATCCTAAGAAAAAGACAGAAAGAGTAAAGGTAGACTTGGAGCCGTTGTGGCATAGGGTTAGCTGTGTGGCCTACTACTACATCAGCAACAGAGGCCTACTTAAAACATTTTGTCCCATTTTTTTTATCCTTGTTCTTGTGCAAGACTTCCTTCATGCCTACTCTATTAACAGCCTAATCCAGACTAACCCCCCCCCCGGCAACGGAACGAGTGTTCTGTCGCCGGAAGTAGTCACAAACGTGCCGGTGCCAGAAAGCACGTTTGTGCCTACTTGCGAGCAGGGAAGGCCGGCTCAGAGGCCGGCCTTCCCCGCTCCGACGGAGCTCCCGCCGGCCACCGGACCCAGGTAAGTTAGGATCCGGCAGGCGTGGGGGCGGATCGCAAGGTGGGGGAGGGTGGCCATTGGCGGCTTGGGAGGGGGCGGGGACGGCCTTCAGCAGAATCCTGTCCCCCGCCAGGTGCCGGAGCCTTTACACGGCCTCCTCTAGTTCCGCCAGCAAAATAGCTGGCGGAAATCCAAGGAGGCCAATAGGGCCTGGCCCCGGTTACATTCAGGGAAGGGGACAAGCGTCCCCTTCCCTGAGTAGACCTCCCGCCCGGCAGCCACACTGGCTGCCGGTGCACAGGATGGCCGCCCGTCGGACCTTAGGCAGGATTGCGCTGTAAAACAGAAAAACATATGTTCTGGAAAACTGGTTAAAAAAATTGCTAAATTTCAATATACCGGTAAACACTTTTTCCCGTGCTGTGTCTTTTCATAATGTTAACAAGAATACTGTACTGATATTATTTTGTTAATAAATAAATTAAATAGAAAATAACCCATTGACTAAATATTAGCCAGTTGTGTAAATAGTTTAGTGCTGTCTTCTAAAAAAATTAATTTCCACTGAATATTACTATTTTATTTTTTGTAGGCTCAGCTTCAGGCCCTTGAGACAGAAATGAATCGCACCATAGCAGAAAAAAAGACCACAGACAGGCAAATTTATCATCAGGATGACGCCATAGCAACCGCAAAAGTTCATTGTGAAAATCTGGAGAATGAAATCACAGCCTTATATGTTGAGAATGTAAAGCTGATGTTTAACACAGAAGCACTTCAAGAAGAGTTTAAAACGATGCTTCTAAGAAATAGTGCCTACTATGAGAAAATAGCAGCTCACAAAAACCATTTTGGTGAATCAGAAAGCAAATTGCCTCTTATGATTGAGCTCACTAAAAAAAGAGCCACAATCAAGGAAATGATTACAAAAAAGGAGGAGTTAATATCTGCTCTTTGGAATCTGCAAGGAAATGCTACTAACCCAGCCCAGGTCCTTTCAGTTTGCCTTGATATTTTATGCAGCCTTATATTTGTGGTCCAAAACTGCATCATCATATTAGGCTGCAATCTTATACGTACTTACATGGGAGTAAATCCCATTGAATGCAGTGTACAGTAACTTCTGAGAGAAGCATAGAATTGTGTTGTAATTCATGTCTGATTTTTAAAAATGAAGCAATTAAATATGTTTACTATCTTTCAAAACCATTAAAGGGATAATCAAGGCAGCTTATGCAATAAAAAACACCAGACATTTTAAAAGTATATAACCTGACAATATATAATCCCTGGATGCTCAGGTGACAGATCAATACAAAGAAAATGGGTGCATTTTAGCTCAAAATGGAGGAGGGAAAAGAGGTGAGGAAGCAGAGCACAGTGAAATGAGAGATTACCCAGGGGGAATAGGGACTGAATAACAGGCAAGTTATGCACAGCGGAATCCGACTTAACTTTTGTGCTGGTTTAACCAGCGGCCCAGCGAGAACGGGAGGCCCCAGAACGGAAAAGGGATTCAAATACCCTTTGAATTCCTCTTTTGGAGAGGATTTGAATCCCTTTTCCGTTCTGGGGCCTCCTGTTCTCGCTGGGCCACTGGTTAAACCAGCACAAAAGTTAAGTCGGATTGCGCTGGCAGTAGCAGGAAAGAGGAAGGAGGTGTGTGTGTGTGGGGGACTCTTCCTTTTTACCCTCTTAGCCTTTTTTGCTGGGTGGGCGAGGAGAAGGAGGTGGAGCCAAGCGATCAGAACAGGATCACTCTGCTGCTGTGGTAGCTCATATAGCAGTGTGGAGGAAGAGGTATGCTACTGCTCATATTGCTGGAGGAAGAGGTATGCTACTGCTGCCCTGGTCCTCTTCCTGCTGGCTTCCTGAGAGAAGAGGATCAGGGGCTGATTGAAGCGGCTCTATGAGTGATGGACTGGAAGGGGGCAGTGGACAGGGCACCTGTTATCAGATTGCTACTCTCCCCCAAACTTGTGGCTCAAAGTGGCCATTTCAGTCAGTTTAGTGGCTAGGCTGGTTCGGTCTGTGCTCTGTTGTATTGCTTTAAGACTGCTCTTGGAAATGGGAACGTACTGTATTGATGGATTCTTATTTCTTGTTCTACAGACCTATCTGTGTTGACCTCTGGAAGGTGTGCTCTGCTTAGTGTGTCTTTCTGCCACTAGTAGGGACCTTGGAAAGTGCTGTCCCTTTACATCATAGATCTAAAGTCTCCACTGCCAGTACCTTTTGGGAGCATTTAGCAGTGCCCCCCTCTGCTCAAATGTCAACTGATGAAACCATTCTAATCCAAACTACACTGATAGGAACTCCTTCTCTATCTGCCTTCAATTTCTGCAATTGCTCTACTAGCAAAGGCTATGGGCTGGTGGCCCTGCATTAATACTGCTCCAAGTCGTGTCTTGGGGTGTCACACTGCAGTACCCATTGCTCAATTGGGTTATATGTAGTACTTCAGTGTACCTCAGAAACAAATGGACTTTAACTTTTTAAATTCTTCCATGAGCCACCTCTTGGGTCTATAACCATTCCCAGTCTGTGTTGTTGTTATTGTTAATAATAATAATATACAGTATTTATATACCACCTTTCTTGGTCATTGGATTTCTCCTCCGACTTTAATCCAAGGCGGTGTACATGGGCAGGCTGTCCTAACCCTCCTTGGTTTTTTTTTTTTACAATATATATAAATGCCCAATCTTTTTTCCATAGGCTAGGAATTTGTTCTTTTGCCTTTCATAGAATCTCCCACAGTTCATGCATTGAATCATATTGCTATGGAGAGGGGAAAGGGATGACCAGATAGCCTGGGTGAGGTAAAAATATTTTACTTACCTCTCCCTAGGCCGCCTGGCTGTTAATGAATCTCCTTGGACCTATGCCAGCTATTTTGCTGGCATAAATTCGAGGAGAGGAAGTGGACTTTATCTCAAATTAAGGAGCACTTTATGTCCCCAAAATTACATGTTCTGTGACATAGGCATGATGGCATCTATTCCTTCTTCCTCTTGGTTTGGGTGAAAAACGGAGACCTTTCTACAGTTTCATTTTTTCCTAGGATCACAATATGCAGCTGTTATGTTCTCTGCTGTGAGTGTTGTACTTGCTTCCTTGCCTTTTCCCTCTTTAGATAGTAAAATAATGTCACCTTCATTTGATCTTTTATCAGTCATACTCAGTTCAATATATGGACTGAATTCTTGCTTCCACTTTTTCCATGGACAGCTGGATTTCAACACTGTACTAGGCTCTTAGTTCATTAGTTCCTCCATGCTGCAAACTATCTTTATTACTGCTATAATCTGGGCCTCTGTTCCTTGGCATCATCATACAAGTGGGCCCCCATATCCATGGATTGCAGGGACCCCCCAGGCTTTTACTTTTCCCCCAGTAAGCTTTGTTTCTTCCTTAAACAAACAGGAGAAGCAGCCTCAGGCTGCTTATTGCAGGCAAGTAGAACGAGACTAAGTCCTAGAGAAACTCTGCAAGGTTAACAGAAACCTTGCAGAGCCTCTCTAGGACTTAGTCTCGTTCTACTTGCCTGCAATGGAGGCTGCTTCTCCGTTTGTTTTAAGGAAGAAACAAAGCTTGTTGAAAGAAAAATAAGAGCTCAGGAAACCATGGAGGGGGTGTTTGCTCTTATTAGGCTTACCAGATCTTCAACCGAGACAGAGTGCTAGACCTTTAGGAGAAGGAATGTGGGCAGGTGTAGCTTGTTAAACCTTACAGTACAATCCTAGGCATGTCTACTCAGAAGCAAGCCCCATTGTGTTAATGGGGCTTGCTTCTGAGTAGACATGCCTAGGATTGTGCTCTAGGACTTAACAAGCTACACCTGCCCATATTCCTTCTCCTAAAGGTCTAGCACTCTGTCCCGGTTGGAGATCTGGTAAGCCTAGCTCTTATCCATGGTTTCAAGTATCCACGGAGGGGCCTGGAACATATCCCCAGCGGGTATGGGGGAAGTACTGTATATACCGTATTCTGCTGCCACCATGTTTGAAGTTGTACTGGTAGTGTAATCAGGAGAAAGACTCTCAGCTTTAAAAAAAATACAATAGTGTAATTTATTAAACTTGGGTCCCTTGGGTCCCTTCGGGGAGAAAGGCGGGATAAAAATACTGTAAATAATAAATAAACCCAGAAGCATACAAAACTGCTGTAGGCCTTGCACTTCTCTTTGTCTCCTCCTCTCTTGTACACGCATGCAGACAAAAATTCCCTCTGTCTCCTGCTTCCTGTTCTTTCTTCATACTCTGCCTCCCTACTACTGCTTTTTCTTCCCTGGGCGTTACATACATATTGTTACATCAAAGGCTTCAATTGTGAGTAGGAGGTAAGTGCACCTCTGACGCTGTGGTCTGGCCTCATGGGCCTGTAAACCAGGTCTCCATCACTCTGATGTAGGGTTTCCAACCCTCCGGAAACCAGCATCAGTTTTCAGGTGATTACTGAAAGCAGAGATTTTAACAGGATCTCCTGGAATTTCCAAGCTGATATTATGTTAGAAAAAAATCTCCAGGAATAACTTCAGTCTGAGTTGGCAACCCTACTCTGGTGATACTCCCTAATCCCCTGTGCCTTCGCTAAACCCCACAAGATTTGGGGCAGCTACAAACAAAAGTGAGTCATGGCTGGCAGCAGTAAGTGGGGTTCTCTGCAGCTTTGTTTTCATCTGTATCAGGTTTGTTTTGAACCATGCTAGCCTCAAGGAGCTACCTGGTCTCCTTTGCTAGTGAAAGGAGCTGCCATGGCTCAGATTACCACATTGCTGTCCCATGTGGCGAGTCTGTGGGTTGGAGGTCATAGTGTCCCCTGGACACTCCAAGGTGATTCAGTCTACCCAGGCAGCCCATTAATTCCCCCTTACCTGGAAGGGACTGAAAAGGTTTCTAGGTCAGCATGGGACTTTACCTGAGTATTAGTAGTCTCCTTTGCCTATCTGGCTGCAAGATCTAGTTTCCTGTTCCTCACCGTATGGCTGCCTAGGTTTCACCACTGACAGGTATTGCGCAAGGCAGAGTTTCTCATGGTGCTGGTGGCAGGTCAGGTGCACAAAGGTAGTTGGATCAGGCAAAATCAGTTTCAGATATACCATTGGTTCTCAAAGTGGTGGGTCGTGGCCCACCACTGGAACTGGATGCTGTCCCCTGCCACCTTAAGTGGCGGGGACAGCATGGCGGCGGCCCCTTTAGCATAGTTGCTTTGGTCAAGATCAGATGTTTGGCTATCTGATACTGGATCTTCTGTGCTATGTCTAGTTTGGCCCATAGGGGCTGCTTGGGCTCAACATGGGGAAAGGGGGGACTTCATCCCCTTCCCTCGAGGTGACCTCCAGCCCCATACTGGATGCCGTGGAGCTTTCCCCGGTGCGGCTGCATCCGAGCTCAGGGCTTTTAATAGGATTGGGTTGTCAGTAAAATTGCAGCCCCTTTTTACAGCTTGTTGTTCTTGGCCAGTTTTGCTCACATTATGTTTTCCATACCTGGTAGGTGCATGGGTTTTTTTCTTCTTCGCATTGATTGGAATGTGCTGATTACTAGTTATTTTCCATTACAGCATTTATTTGCAACACTGAATGGGAAAGGAAATGTGTGAATTTTGATATAAATGTACAGTAACTGAAAACAATTTCACCAATATTGGCATATATATGTTTCTTTTATCATCAAAAGTCAATAAAATTGATTGATAGAAAAAGATTTTTTCATATTTCTTTTTTATATATAGGAGGAAATTGCATATTTGGAAAGTGAAACTAAAGTACTGGAAGAAACTATCAATAAAAAGAAAAATGAGCTTCAAGAGGAAAAAAAATTGCATGCTAGGCTTCAAAAAGACATTGAGGCGAGTTTCAATCATTTAAATAGATATTCTGTTTTGGCTTGTGTTCTAGAAGATGGAAGGCTTTTGATAGTAACTTTCAAGTGTATATACTTGTTTTATAATTCTGGAAGGCTAACATTAATTAAAAAGATGCCTAATGTTGGAAGTTCCCCCTCCATCTCCATCCCACAAAGATACATATAAGTGAACCCTGATATTTTATATTCCTGCAATGGAAATAATCACATTTTGGGTTTTTTTTTGTTATTATCATTTAATACTTTAATCACTGATTTCATAACTAGTATCACTCACACAGGATGTCTTGAAGAGCTGGAAAAACGTTCAAATTCTTAGACCACAGAATCATATTTTTTGGTTCTAGCAGTGTGCAGGAAGGCTGATCCTCGTATCTTAGTGACTCCCAAGACTGACCTTTGTTCCAGGGCTCTCCTACCAACTGCCAGGGTTGTAGTCAGGATGGAGCCAGAAAGTGCACCACACTTATCTAGAATAGTGTGTTGCCTGAAAAGCATTTTTGTTTGAATTTGGTTTAGGCACATTGGTATACATGTGTATGTGGTGCTCGGAGCATGACCCAGGCCAGTCTTGTGGCATTTGAATTGGACTGATGACAAGAGACTTCCTGTCCCACAGGCCTCAAGGAAGGCCACAACTTTGGTCTGTCAGAGCAGACACCTCCGTCCCCCAGCGCGCTGGCTTAAGAGAAGCCTTGCCTTTCTTTTCTTCTATCTATGCACCATATAGAAATGGTGGAAATCTTGTTATATATGCATGTATGTATGTATGCTTGTATTGTATTCTTGGTGCAACCTATGCAATACACATAAAATTTTACCTGTGATCTATAATCTGTTTTAATAGGTGCAGAATAAGAGATGTGAAGCTATACTAAAACGTTTGCAATGTCAAGTGAACAAATTACAGTCCAGCAAAAGGCAGTGGTACTGGACCATTCAACAGATGGAAGAGAAAGTAAAGGAACTAAGGAAGCTTGTTGGCATAACTAACTAATATACAGTATAGCAGTCTTATTTTAGGATATTTCCTGCCCTTTCTGTGCAAAAACTGCCAAGCGAGTCTTACAGTTAGGTTTTTTTATTAGTATTAATGAAACATTTCTATCTCCTGTTCTGCATTTTATGCTTGACCGCTGCTATTCTTTTCAGTTGTAATTACCTAATAAAGAATGCATTTATTACTTACATAGGGATTAATGTAATTTGTGATGCATAAAAGTAGTGAACCTGGAATGCTTCAAATGAGGAAAGAAACAGAAGTGCACATAGCCACCTGGTTCATTACCTGATTGGCTGTCCTCATTAACTTCTGTTTTGATAATTGCTTTTTGGCCTTACAAATGTGGTTTCAGAAGCCACAAAACAAAGCTGATTCTGGATTAATTTTATGGCATGCAAAGTTGTATCTACTCCGCACCTGGAAAAATCATGAAGTAAAATGTTTAATTTCTTCAGTTAGAAATCTCAGGCTCATAGTTTTGCTATGGTAAAACGTGAATTACAGCCCAATTCTGTGTAAGATGCGGCGGCCATCCTAAAGGACTGGCCACCGCATCCTATCCCGGTTCAGAGAAGTGGAGAAGGCTATAATCCAGATCGTCTCCTTCCCTCGGTGCAAGCAGCCTGAGGCCCTATGGGCCTATTCAAATGTATGCCAGCTCTGGAGCTGGCGTACATTCGAGTTCTCCGTGTAAGGCTGGGCTGGAGGAGGGCTTTGGATATCGGTGGAGCTCGCCGCTGATATCCGCACCCTCTCCCCGCCCAGTGCAGCCAATGACCTCCCTCGCTGCCCGGTCTGCACTCCCCCTGCACCGGCTGGTGCAGGGCTTACCTGGTCCAATGGGTGCAGGGACGGCGTGCCAGGGGAGACAGGGCTGCCGGCCTCTGCGCCAGCATCCCTTACTCTCCGTGTGCCGCAAAATTGTTTTACGGCACTTTCACGACGCCCAACACCAGGGGAACGCACGCTTCCCCGGCACTAATCTTCACAGGATTGCGCCGTTAGTGCATGTAATATACCAAAGCTGCAATCCTAAACACACGTTGAATTAAATCCCAACAAAATCACTGGGACTGAGGTCTGAACCTTTATGTTTATGTTCAGGGCTCCTCCAGTAACTCTGAACCATCTGTTGCTTGCTTGTTTGCTTCCTTTCTGGCAGACCTGATTTATACTATCAGTTTCTTTGCTATTCCAGCATAAATAGAAGAAGACTGTATAGAAAAGGATATGAAGAGATTTCCCAATGTGTATAGCATGCTAGGGCAATCCTGGTTTCTGCCTGCATCCCTCATGTGGATCAATCTATCAGATAAAATGTGGCCTTTCCTTAATGCCTAACAATGACAGAAGTAGTCCTAGGCCCTCTATCGCAGAGGCCATTAGGCCTTGCTTTCTTGACAGTGCCGTTTTGCATCATTCCCTATGTAGGTAGGGACATACAGTAACTGACTGTGAAGGCATCTAACTACATTAGTGCTTTTCAGCCCAATCCTGCCTAACTTTGCGCCAGGCGCTGCAACGAGGCCGGTGTAGCCAATGCTGTGGGCAGGAGGTGCGGGGAACCTGTAAAGGTCCTGAAAAGACAGTGATTACTGAAGGACAGGTACTGAGGCTAAAGCTCAAATATTTTGGCCACCTAATGCGAAGAGAGGACTCCCTGGAGAAGACTCTGATGCTGGGAAAGATTGAAGGCAAAAGGAGAAGGGGAAGGCAAAGGATGAGATGGTTAGACAGCATCACCGATGCAACAAACATGAAAATGAGCGAACTCAGGAAGACAGTGGAGGACAGGAAGGCCTGGCGGGATGTGGTTCATGGGATCACGAAGGGTCGGACACGACTTAACGACTGAACAACAACATCAACACTCTTGCTTTTGTAGGAGTAATGTTATGCCATTGCCAGGGGTGGATGGGAATGATCCCAGAGTGAGCACCAGATTCCTTCTAATTTCCATTCCTCCCTGCCATGTCTCCAGCTCTTCCCAGTTTTCACTTACGGACTAGTAATGTTTTGCTTGTGTAAGCACTGGCGCAATATCACCAGCACTGATTCTGTATGCCTGTGCAAAGAAATTTAGGAGCAATCTAATAGGAGGCAAAGTTAGGGACATGATCCTCACTATTCTCCCTACAGAAAAAGACAGGATAGCCTTTAGGATAATAACTTGATAGTGTAACTTCATAATGTAACTTTGTATACATGTACATAAGCCACCTTTGTCAGAATGACATTTATCATAAAATAGTTCTGAATTTAATTCAGAACTACTTTACATGGTTGTAATCTTATGTACAAGGCAAACATGGATAGGATTAAATGTAAAGGCTGTTAGATGCATGAGTCATGCATACCAGCACAGAGAATTTCCACTGGTGTCAACTAGGCTATTGTAGATGCAACATGGAAAACCATATGAATCGTCTGTGGGTGGTGAAAGAGTTTAAAGTATTAATCTTAACTATATGAATACCAAATGCCAAAACCACTAAATGACCCCACACAGCACAGTCAAACTCATGTGATAACTCTCTACACCACGCATCCAGCTGTGCAACACACTGACAGAGACCTTCTGCTGCAACCAACTACATACCATAAAGGGAAGAGAGTCAGGAACGGCCAGGAGCTCAAATACATTTCTTTCTTTTTATTATTTCCAGAGAGCTGTGTTAGTCTATTGAAGCAAAAACAACAAAGAGTCCTTTGGCACCTTAAAGACTGACTTATGCTAAAATGAACGTGTTAGTCTTTAGAGCGGATTCAGACCGCTTGCGGAAGCGGACGAAGACGAGTGAGCACGAGAGGCTGGCCACCGACCTGCCTGTCTGTAGGAGTGTCTCCCTGCAAATAGTCCCTCCTTTTGTCCCGCCTTCTTGGAAGAAACCTCCACGGTGATTGGCTAACACTTCTCCCCCTCTCTTCTGATTGGTGGCTCCAGTAGCGTCGCTGTGCGTCCCCCTGAAAACATGGCCCAGGGGATGTTCGAGCGTGCCGGCAGTCGGGAGACCGCTCGCTTCCACTGTGTTAACCAGACACCCAAGCACGCCTCGGCTAAGATCCGGGACGAGCCGAGATTCGTGTGGTCTGAAGCGGCCTTTAAAGTGTGGCAGGACTCTTTGTCTTTTTATTTACTTTATTTTGCTTTTGTTTACTTTATAATTTATTTTCTATTGTTGTTAATTGCATCCTTTGAAATGCTGAGATGTTCTTAGTATTTTTTTTTTAATCTCTATAGTACAGTCTTATGGTTCCCTCCAGTGGTAATATATTGCCTTTGCATACACTCTTAAAACTAGCTTAACCTGCCTGTTCGCTATAATGTCTTTCAATGGTGTGGCTGGAAAAGGCTAGAGGACTCTAGGGTGTGGTGCTCATCTCCATTTCAAAGCCGAAGAGCCAGTGTTGTCCGAAGACGCCTCCGTGGTCATGTGGCCGGCATGACTCTCCTTGCCGCAGTGCGTAGCATGCAGCTGGAACACAGAGCGCTGTTTACCTTCCCGCAAGCGGTACCTATTTACTCGCATTGATAGGCTTACCAGATCTCCAACCGGGACAGAGTGCTAGACCTTTAGGAAAAGGAATGTGGGTAGGTGTAGCTTGTTAAGTCCTAGAGCACACTCCTAGGCATGTCTACTCAGAAGCAAGCCCCATTGAACACAATGGGGCTTGCTTCTGAGTAGAGATGCCTAGGATTGTGCTGTAAAGTTTAACAAGCTACACCTGTCCACATTCCTTCTCCTAAAGGTCTAGCACTCTGTCCCGGTTGGAGATCTGGTAAGCCTACGCATTGACATGCTTTGGAACTGCTAGGTTGGCAGGAGCTGGCCAAGCAACGAGCGCTCACCCCGTCGCAGGAATCGAACTGCCGACCTTTCGATCAACAGCTTATGGTTCAGCGGTTTAACCTGCTGCGCCACCCGCTGCGCCACCCGCATTGAACATACAATGGATCAAATTTATATTTATAATGTGTATTTCCTTGATGTTGTGGTTCACAAATATCTGACTGAAGTAACTGACTGAAGATGGAATATCCTTTATTTTAACAAATATTTTAACAAATAGCCCCCAGTGCTACGTGAAATAGAGCTATTGGAGGCAGATAAACAGATCCGTTTTAAGGCATTACTTCTCTTGAATGACTCAATTCAGCTTTTCAAGAAAGCCTGCAGAACAATGACCAGATGCAGCAGATAAGCAATTAACATTTACAAGACTACAACACACACATCACAATTCAAAGTAGAGGAAGAAGGATCAATGTGAGAAATCAAAGCCAGCTCATTACACCACTCTAATGGAACTCATGTTTTTGTGTTAGTGACTGTAATTTCTCAGAAGAGTTTGACTCTTTGACTGTTATGACCAACATTTGAATAGCCTGTATTGAACAGCTGTGCATTCTCTTACAGCATTTAAAGCAGGCACCACACCACTGCAGTTCTCTAATTTCCTACAAGTCAACAACTGAACCTGCCTAATACTTAGTGCAGTGGTTCCCAAACTTACCACAGTCACGGCGCCCTTCATGCCGCCGCTGTGGACCTCGGCACCTGGAAGTAATTGCCGATGATGCGATGATGCCATCACATCACCGCCAATTACTTCCGGGTTACGAGAACATGAAGCAACCGCAAAGACTGTGGATAGAGGCTCGGGGTGGGCAGACTTTTCAGGTTTGCAACAAATTTGCGCATGAAACTTTGTCCACTGAAACGAACCTCTGTTCCATAGTCTTCAGGGCCGCTTCGTGTTCTTCCTGCCAAGTGATGACAACACGGAGCAGGCTGAACTGTTGACTCCGAGCAAAGACTCAAGTGGCGAGAGTCCTGTGGCACCCCTGTGCATTTGCCACAGTGTCACAGGGCACTGCAGCACACAGTTTGGGAACCACTAATTAGTGGGTTACACAGGTAAGTTCAGGATTGCAATTTAGATAAGTCTTTCATTCTATATACAAATAGAACTTATAACGCTATTTCTGTTCTCGAGACGTGGAGGCTGAGTGAACATGTGTAGAGGGGAAATCTTGGCATGTTCACTTGAATGAAGCCACCTCATGTGCAATGGAATTACTATTACCATCATAGCATTCCTTCCAATATTCTGGCTGGCTGGAGGGTCTTGGAAGTTGTGCAGTTTTTCCGAGAAAAGTCACCTTTTTAATATGCCACCAACAATTCACTGAAGAACTAAAGCCTCTCATTGTGCCAGTGAAGTATAGATATCTAGAGGTCAGTACTGGTGTTGCAGGGCAACAGGGCAGTCACACACACACACACACACACACACACACACACACACACACACACACTGTGAAAATGCAGCACTGAAAATGCCTTGTTGGAGCAGCAGTTCAAGTACCACCAGCAGTCGGCCAAAGTACCACTGGTGGTACAACTACTACCGTTTGAGAACCCCTGAGCTAGTCCAATGTCCTGCTCAGTGCATGAGGAATGGAAGGCATTGGTTCTATGTTGACCTATATTGCTCTGATCGCTGTATAGTAACTTTCTCCTGTGAAACCGCATCCAATTGCAAATGCAAACTGTGAGCCACAACTGGGACAACAGTTCATTCTGTAATGCATGGTCCCTGTCAGGAGGGCGAAGGCAGAGTGCAGGTTTGTTTCATAAGAAGAGCCCTGCTGGATCAGGCCAAAAGCCCATCTAGTCCAGCTTCCTGTATCACACAGTGGCCCCACCAGATGCCTCAGGGAGCACACAGCCAACAAGATAACCTGTTTCCTGCTGCCACTCCCTTGCACCTGGCAAAGAGAAAACCTACTTCTAAAACCAGGAGGTTGCTTATGGCTTGTAACCTGTGATGGTCTTTTCCTCCATGTATCTGTCCAAATCCCTTTTTCATGAATGTACACCATCCATCTCACTGGATTTGAAGTTATGTTTCCCACTTCTCTCGAACTCTGGGCACGACACATTGAATTATTTTAAATATGCACAAATATAAAATATCCAGCTGCTCATCATAAACCCCTAAATTTAATCGACAGCTTCCAAGTCAAGCTACAACTTTGCCTTCATCAATCCTATTTGATAGATAGGAAAGCTGAAAGCACTGGCGTTGCTAGTGCGTGGATGGGGGGGCGGGACGCCGGGGGTGATGCGCCAGGAGGGGGTGACGCACCAGGAGAATGACGAGCCAGGACCCCCGGCGCATCACCCTCCTGGTGCGTCACCGCCTCCCGCCGCGTCACCCCGAGGCCCGCTCGGCAAGCCGCATCTTCAGCGGCTCAGCCGCTTCTAACGAGGCCGGACAAGGCTGAAAGCAGCATGTGCACAACGCCGCTTGAAGCCGTGCCCTCAGAAGGGCAGAAGGAAGACCCAATCGTGAAGACCCTGGATTAAAATGTAAATTTCATGTTTGTGGTAAGTATATTTAAGAATTTAAATGCTTCTTAGGTATTGTGACTCTCAAATATCTCTCTTGTGTGGCTCTCAAACATCTGAAGATTATTGTATGTGTGACTCTTATGTTAAGCAAGTTTGGCCACCCTGATTATAAGCTGTGATTTGGAAGAACGGGGAGGGGAATGCATGCTTTGTATGCAGAAAGCCCAAGGTTTTATCCCTGGCATCTCCAGTGAAAGGGATTTCTGGTAGCAGGGCTTCAGCTTGGAGCTGTGCTCTGCCAAAATACAAAATTCAGACACAGTCAGCCAGATTGACAGAAAAAAGTTGAAAGATGGGTAGCATGCTAGCCACACAATGAATGTAGTCATAAGGAAAAAGGCATGAAGACAGAGTTAAGAGGCAGTAATCTGTTGTCTGGTTCAAACTGTTGGTGTTTCCACTCAGCCCCCCAATTCAGTTTCAGTTTTCAGCAGGAAACATGCTGGTTTGTGTCAATGCACATGTATTTCCCATCATAAGCACTAGATCCATGCAGGTCAAGATTATCGACACCCCCCCCCCATCCTAGATAACCTGGGGAGCTGACTGAAACCCAAAGAATTCAAGTACCGGTATATATGTAAACGCACTAACAAAAAATTAAAAGGCAAAATGCGGACAGTGATTCTTCTAAGGACAGGTACCTGAAAATAGGAATTCTACGCTGATCTATAGGGTGCATGCCTTTGCTTTTATCTAGTATTTTACTTGGACACTGCAACATTGCATAGATTATAGAACTCCTAAAATTATATCCATATATGACTCTAAATATGACCAGGATGGTGTAGTGTTTGGGAGTCAGACTTAGACCTGAAAGATCCAGGTTCAAATCCCCGCTCAACCACGAAGCTTTCTGGGTGACCTTGGGCCAGTCACTATCTCTCAGCCCCACCTACCTCACAGGGTTGTTGTGAGGACAAAAAGGAGGAGAGGAAATATGTACACCACTCTGAGCTCCTTGGAGGAAGGGCGGTATAAAAATGTGAAAAATAAATAAACAAGCTCAGTGGAGGTTTTAAAATGAAGCAATAACCAGCAGAGGGCAGCATTTATTATCTTATGTAAACTTACTGTACAGGAATTACTAAAAATTGTAGGGATTTTCCTCTTCTTAAACCTGTTTGTTCATAAGCAGACATCAAACAGAAGAGCTAACACAGTGTATTGGAAGTTCAGTGTACATTTTAAATTTATTTTGATATACTTTCCCAGTGCCATTTGTGATGCATTTGGTGGCTAAATGGGAAGAACAAATCAAATACTGTAGTAATGGAATTAAAGGTCAGTATCATGGCAGCGGGTGGTGCAGTGGGTTAAACCACTGAACCATGAGCTGTCGATCGAAAGGTCAGCAGTTCGAATCCGTGCGACGGCTCCTGCCAACCTAGCAGTTCGAAAGCAAGAAATTGCAAGTAGGTTAATAGGTACCGTGTCAGCGGGACGGTAACAGCGTTCCATGCGCCTCGGTGTTGAGTCATGCCGGCCACATGACCATGGAAACGTCTTCGGACAGCGCTGGCTCTTCGGCTTTGAAACGGAGATGAGCACCGCTCCCTAGAGTCGGACACGACTGGACTTAATTGTCAAGGGATACCTTTACCTTTACCTATCATGGCAGTGTAGCAGCAGTCTCAGGAAACAATTGGGAGTGGGAGGGTTAGAAATAAAGTCTTTCTTACTAGAACCTTCTCAGCAAAATTTCTCTACTCTTCACATTTAGTTAACACTACACAGATAAAAGAAAAGATGGTATAAGAGAGATATTAACAATGATCCATTAGCATAATTGAGGCTTATGTTTATTATATTGCAAAGAGAAGCAAGTTCTTGGGTTATGGTTAAAATATGTAACCCCTCTATACATGCTCAGAGATTATGCCTCGTGCCAGGTCTGAATCTTGGCTGGTAGAAGGAGACACCTTGTTTCACACAGCCCCCAGTGTGTACCAATTTGTGGTGTTCTGCTTACTGGGGAAAGTGAAATCTCAGGAATTCAGGAGGAACAATGGAACGGGAAAAAGAATGTATTGATTTAGACACACCAAACGTTCCTAAAACAAGCTTCACTCTAAGAGAGAACTCACAAAGGACAGAGAGAACAGTTAGCCCAAGACTGGTATGTGTTCAGTGATTGGAAGAGGAAGGAAAGGAAGCAACAATTAGCAGCATTCATTCAACTGCTATGTGTTCCTCACTGACAGCTCAAAGTTGTCAATCACACTGCCCCCCTGCCTGACCTCCTGCTGCTCTTCCCTCTGTTTGGAAACTACTGTATATTCCATGTATAGAAGAAACGGCTCCAGGTAGTTAGAGACAGACAGAGAAAACAAGGGGGAGAAAAGTCAAACGAAGCAACCCATTTCAGAATGCTATTCTTTCTGAATCAAGTTCACACCCCTAGAAATAAATGTTGGGTAGAAAACAAAAAAGCAAATACTGTAACTGTACTGATTTGTGGGTTTCTTGTAGCTGTTTGCATGCTGTGCTGCTTCACTAAGCTGTCAGGTGTAATTCAGTTTGATTCACTCCAAATGTTTGCTTCTGCTTTTCCTATGGATTGGTTTTGATGTTAGTTTTTTTGTGATAGAAATGATTTCCAGTATTTCCAGAGAAATATGTTTCTCTGCAGTGTTGCTGCAGTCTATTGTGGTGGTGTTCACTGGTCAAACCTTTAAGCCTGCAGGGTGGTTTGTGTGTATGGCTCTCTGACTAACTTCTGTAATGTGTACACAGATAGGCCCTGTATACATGACATCATGATGATGCCATCAATGTACCTGATGCTTTACGGGCAGCCCAAACCTGTGTAAGATATGGCGGCTGGCCTAAAGGGCCCTGGGACAGCCCGGGTGCACCTCGAGGGAAGGGGATGATTCTCCCCTTCCCAGGGTATAAGCAGCTTGAGTCCCAATGGGCCTACCGTACTCAAATGTACGCCAGCTCTGGAGCTGGCGTACATTTGAACCCTCAGTGAATAAATAAATTCAGAACTTGAATAAATAAATGAACATTTCAGGTTAAACCAATAGCACGGCAAATAAAAGAATGCAAGAACTACATGATCAGTGGAGAGGTGAATGTATTGCATGTTCAGATACACTGAAATGCACGGCAATTCTTAATTCTAAAAAGCAATAACTTGCATTCTTAACAGCAGGTGCCCTCTCCTATCTCTATTATTCTTATCTAACTTGCTATGCTCTCTCCTGTACTGACTATTTTAAAAGCTCTAAAGTTTCCAGTGGTTTCATAACTATCTGAAAATTCAAGAGAATGGTCCTGGGGTATCTGTTATCCAAAGTCTTCATAGCTTCTCTCCCAGGTCCTCAAACTAGAGGGGGAAAAACATTGAGAGGAAAAAGAAAATAAAGCAAGAGAAATAACAGAATCTAAGCAAAGTCTGCAGTTTTGGGAGATTATGATATGAGATAATCACAACCTCCATGGGTTGGGGAGCACCTTTGGATACCTTTCTGCTGGCCTTTGAGTCTTTTTCCTGGTTGTACGTAACCCCACCCCCATGGGAGATGGAGAATAAAACCCAAAATGTTACAGTCTGTTCTTTTTCTTTAAGGATTATCTCATCCGTGTTCCCTTTTGTCCCACTATTCCTTCAAAGTTCAGCAGTTTGGCACTATATGTCCTCATATTATTATAAGTAGAGGATACGAGGTACACCTTCAGAACAGACATGCCTCTTCTGATCAGCAAATATTTTCCATCCCTTCTGCTGCCATCCCTTGCTCATCATAGGTAGGCTTACCATTTGTCCCGGAAAAACTGGGACATCCCGGAACATGGCCTCCATTTACCGGGAATGTCCCGGGAAGGTTTTCCGGGGCGAATGGTAAGTTTGCCCCACCGCCACCTCCATGTAAAAATTGAGAAACTTTCCTGGGCACCGCCATCTTGGAATCTCCGAAATCTCGCGAGATCCAAGATTTGGGAGCCCAAATCTCGTGAGGGCATGATGCCGTCACGAGATTTGGGTTCCCACATCTTGAATCTCGCGAGATTTCGCGAGACAAGATGCCGGCGCCCAGCTAAGTTCCTCCATTCAACATGGAGGAGGAGGAGGAGGCGGCCTGGTGAGTACTAGGCCGGCAAGAGCCAGCCCGGGGCTGTGCGTGCCTTGGCGAGGCACGCGCAGCCCCAGGCTGGCTGTAGGCTGTCGTTCGTCCACCGACTCCGTGTCGTGGGAGACTAGGCCAGAACTGCAGCTGCCCGTGTGCGAGCCTGCCGGAGGCTCGGGTGGCACGGGCAGCTGCAGGCTGGCCTGGTCTCCCTCCGGCTCCATGCGGTGCCGGTGGGAGACTGGGCCTCAAAGCCTGCTTGCCTGTGGTGCCGAGGAGGACGAGGAGCAGCGCGAGGGCGACCAGCACAACTGATGGGGTAAGTTAATTTATTTAATTTTTAAATTGTAAAATTAAGTAAATAATTAAAATTTTCAGTCATGCTACGCGCGGTAATAGGCAGCGCTTCGCGACCCCTTTAGTTTTAAAATTATTTTTATTACATTTATTTTTTCTGAATTTTAATTATTTAATTAATTGATTGACTGTTGGGGGGGGGTTGTACCAGTTGGGGGTGGGGAAAATATGGTAGGCCTAATCATAGGAAGCTGCCTTATACCAAGTCAGACCATTGATCCATTTTGCTCAGTATTGTTGACACTGACTGGCAGAAGCTCTCCAGAATTTCAGACAGGAATTAGTCTCTGCCCTACATAGAGATATTGGGAATTGATCTTGAACTGGGGCTTTCTGCATGCAAAGCAGAAAAGGTGCAGAATAGAGCAACCAAAATTATTAGTGGGCTGGGGCATCTCCCTTATGAGGAAAGGCTACAGCGTTTGGGGCTCATCAGTCTAGAAAAAAGGCGCCTGAGGGGGAACATGATTGACAGCGTAATTCTGTGTAACCTTGCACCGGTGTAAGCAGATGCACCACGGTGCATCTACTGTTACACCGGTGCAAGGCTACACAGGATTGCGCTGTGAGACGTATAAAATTATGCATGGGATGGAGAGAGTGGATAGAGAGAAGTTCTTTTCCCTCTCACACACAACACTAGAACCAGGGGACATGCACTAAAATTGAGTGGAGGGAGAGTTAGAACAGACAAAAGAAAATATTTCTTTACCCAGTGTGTAATTAGTTTGTGGAACTCCTTGCCACAGGATGTGGTGATGGCACCTGGCCTTTAAAAGGGTGATTGGACAGATTTATAGAGGAAAAGTCCATCACAGGTTACGAGCCATGGTGGGGATAAGTAACCTCCTGGTCTTTGTAACAGGCTATCTCTTAATGCCAGGTGCAAGGGAGTGGGAAGGGAGTGCATGTATCTTATTGTCTTATGTACTCCCTGAGGCATCTGGTGGGCCACTGTGAGATACAGGATCCAGCAGGGCTCTTATGTTCTTATGTTCTTAAGTGCAAGCACTGGTGATATTAGATAGTAATAATGGCAAGTGGTACTTGACCCCACTGCCATGGCGATGACATGAGAGTGCCCCACCACCCTATGACCCTGCTGGACATAGATATGGTTGGGGGCATTGGTACAGCAGTGGGCAAGATGAGGTGCAGGGGCCTAGCCCTGCAACAGAGGCATGGTTTGGGGAAGGAGGGTAAAGAGTGAAGTCCCAATTTGGGACAAGCCACCTACTTCTTTTTACAGCAGCTGTCCCTTGGTAGTGATGGTTCTTGCAAAAGTAGTACATACGGTAGGTACATGCAAAAGGTGGCTCTTGGAAATGTAGTACAGTACTTGCATCTGCAACAGAAAGGTTGATAATCCCTGTCTGTGATACATATTGAGAAAACAGTTAATCACGTTCCAGAAAGGCTCTGTAATCTGGGTTGGAGCCAGGAGCTGGTGAACATGCAAACAACTGTTTGCCATGCCAAAAATATTACTGTATGATGGCTTTAATGTGCCAGTCATTACTTCAGCTGGTCTTCTGAGTACCGCTAAGATAAGTTCTGGTGTCTGAGAGAAATTTTAATGAGCATCTGTGTGACCTCTCTACCTGCTGTTTTACCTTCTTTGTGCTTTTGTTGACAGTAGATCAAAGATATCTGCTATTACAGTCAAGCACCGTAAGTGAAAGATGCTGAGAAACACAAAAGGTGGTAAGAGGTTTACTGTAGAAAAAAAGTAGGCCTTTTCTGCCTCAAAACTCTCTTTGCCCTTATTTTTCTTGTTGTCAGTTTGCAAAGTCTGTTAGGAAGCTGTTGCTTGTACCAATGACTAGTGAGACTAGATTAAAATATGTTTTATTCTCAAGATCACCAGTTTAGAACTGTTGCTGGAAATAATCAGCTGAGGACAACCTAGCGCACAAATATTCGTATGAAGTTCAGAGGTAAAATAATACTTCAGTAGTATGTTAGACGGTCAATAATCAATCAGCAACCAGGTGTGAGAGAATGGGTTTATTACAAAGACATGTGTCAATGGCTCGCTAAGGAATTCAGCAATTTAAAATAGGAGAGAGCTAAAAGTCCCTTTTCCTTCTCTAATATAGTCAACAAGCAAGCATACAGAAGCAGATAGGCGGGTTTAGAAATCATTACTCCTTAGGCTTACCATATCGCCGACCGGGACGCTCCGTTTTGCCCTTAAGGGGCGGGGTGGGGGGAAGGGAGCCAGAGCGTCGCTCTGGCTCCCTTCCTCTGCCCCTCCCCTTAAGGGCAAAACGGAGCGTCCCGGTCGGCGATATGGTAAGCCTATTACTCCTTATTGGTTCAGAACACTGGCGTCACTACAGGGGGGGCGGAGCTCTAAGTGCTGCTGAAATCAGAGCCTCCTTTACACAGACGAACAAAGCGGCCCCACCCCCTCACCCTCGGAGCCTTTCAGGAAAGCGAAAGCAACGTGCAGGAAACTCCTTGTGCGTTGCCTTCGCAGCCCTGAAAGGTTCCAAAGGCGAGGGGGCGGGGCCGCTTTGTTCGTCTGTAAAGGAGGCTCTGATTTCAGCAGCACTTAGAGCTCCGCCCCCCCCAGTGACGCCAGTGGTTCAGAAGAAAGCTATTTTTTATAATTCAGTTTAGACTTTCAGTTTTGTGTGAAAATAGCTTTTTATCTCTGTCTTAGATATTCTTTTAGAAGCAAAACTGTATTCCATTGTTCCAATTTACTGAAAAGCAAAGGAAGCGTATTTGGCTATTTTCCATTACATTCCACTACTGGACAGTACTCTTCCCAGCTTACTTATCTGTGTAACTACAAGTCTCTATTGTTTTTACATTCTCCTGACACGCTGCCAATCAACTAAATATTTCTACAATTAGTATTACCTTTACATATTCTAACAAACTCTGAAAGATGCAATTCATTTATAATAGACATGTACATGTTAGAAAGAAAAACACTTAGAGTTTCTCTGTTCATAGAATAAGAAATCCTTTTTAGCTTACTATTTGCATACAATCAATATAAACCATTAAGCAATTGATCAGGTGTACCATGTTGGATGGATATGTTTGCTGGATAGGTATGTCCCATATGGTTTGGCTTACAATAAGAGAATATCTTTTTATATTTCTGAACTCAGGAATATTTACTACAAGAAAGACACTCTGTTCATGCTCAGGAGATTACCATGTCACAAGTACTTTGGCACAGGAAATGTAGTTGTGTCAGCAAAGTGGAGATGCCAAGCAGCTATAACTTGCTTTCACCAGACTTGGCAAAATATCTGGCCAAAGGTCAAGGATGAAAGAGGTAATAGTAGGGGCATCCTAACAATTGTCTAATGCCCTGTACAGATCAAGCACACCGGGCAGTTGCCCTTGCTGTCCCTCAGGTTTGGGGGGCTGCTTAAATACAATGAGGACAAAGATCTGCAGGAGTCACAAATGACTATGGTACTATTTATGCACTTCCTTTGCATAATGGGAATTGGAAGGTTCCTTCCATTTAATTACTCTTCTCCATGGCCACAAAATTCTCTGCTGGTAATTCTCTTAGCTTTTATATGTTAACGAGTAGATGGTGTATTTATACTGCAATTCCAGGACCTGCTTACCAAGTAGATTTGGATGAAAATGAGAAGGAAATTGAATGTCCACAAAAGTCCCCCCCCCCTTTCAATGTGGGCTGCTAATTACGGTTAGTTCATTAGTTTTATGCTTAACAATTTGACATTGGTAGGAAAGATAATCATCTGGAAAAGGAACAGAAAACTAAAACATAACACCTAGTGGCAAGAATATTTAAAGTGGGTGGAAATGTCCATAATAGCATTAACTTCCCACAGACTCAGGGCGCAATCCTGACGATCGTGCCGGCGGCGGAACGAGCATTCTGTCACCGGCAGCAGTCGCAAACGTGCCGGAAAGCACGTTTGCGAGTACTCTGGAGCAAGGGAGGCCGGCACAGAGGCTGGCCTCCCTTGCTCCATCGCCGGAGCGCCCGTGCGTCCGCCAGACAAGCTGAGTCGGGATCTGGCAGGCGAGGGGGAGGTTCGGCGGGTGAGAGAGGGGGGCCATTGGCCTAGCCAGCCCGCGGGGATGGCCTCAGCCATATCCCCGTCCCCGCCGGGCTGGCTTGGCCGTTACACGGCCTCCTCTACTTCCGTCAGCTATTTAGCTGGCGGAAATCTGAGGAGGCCGATTGGGCCGGCCTGGATTTACACCCGGGGAAGGGGACGACCGTCCCCTTCCCTGAGTAGACCTCCGGCCCAGCTGCAGAACAGCCGCCGGGGCTCAGGATCCGGCGGGCAGCCATGGGCCGCCGGCCGGATCCTTGCACTGTCAGTGTTTTAGTTTGTATCTATTTAGACCCAAGTCAACTTGCAATCACCAGCGTGTCAGTAGTTTGCAAACAGAAACATAGGGAGGTTGCTTTGTGTGGCAAACCATCTTTTGAGTGGGCCAGTTGTAGAAGTACAATCAGAGAAGATGTAATGGCAGCCGCCCCATCACGCATGTCTAGTTTTTCCTGAGTTCTGGCCAGAAGAGAGGACTACAAGACTTCAGATTGGGAAGATTAAGATTATCAGACATAGAATATTATGAGGCACAGGGCCCAAACCTACCCAAGTTTCTAGTGCTGATGCAGCCATGCCAATGGAGCATGCGCTGTATCCTGCAGTGAGGGGGGGGGCAGTCACGGAGGCCTCCTCAAGGTAAGAGAACATTTATGGTAAGGGAAATTATATGTCTTTTAAGACACTAACAACTTAATATGATGGCAGTTATATAACTGATCCGGAACAGGAAGATCAGAATGGAACTTCGGATGAAGCCTTAGAAAGTATAGGATTGGGCCCAGAGGCTTGTTATGTGAGAAGACTTGGCTCTTTCCCACCCTCCCAATAAAAAAACTTTTGGGTCAGATTTACTTTTCCTCCCCCCCATTTTTATATTTTATTGATATAACATTAAAAACAAAACATTAAAACAAAACATTACATCATATAGGTTACAGCAAGTGTGAAGCAGTAAATCCTACTAGTCTACAATTCCCTATTATCTACTTATAATAATATCCAACTGAGCCAAAATAACTTCAACTTTCCATTCATTAAAACCACATATCGTCACATCATAAAAAAGATTAATTGACTTTCCCTTAATTAAAATTGTGAGTTTGTCCATTTCAGTATAATCCAAAAATTTTATCCACCAATCTTCCAGTGAAGGTATTTCTGAATTCTTCCTATATTGTGCATATAAAATTCTTGCTGCACGTATCATATATAAAAACAAAGTTTCAATTTTTTTCTCTACATAATCAACTTTCATACCCAACAAAAAAAACTTTGGTTTAATTTGCACATTAATCTTTAAAATCGACTGTACTGTATCTGTTTATGAATCTGAACCCAATATTTCTTTGCATAAGTGCATTTCCACCACATATAATAAAAGGTTAGGGTCAGATTTACTTTTCCTTTAGAACACCAAGAGAACTCTGCTTGCTGTTGGCCCGTGCAATACATTTGCCCCTCTTTCCCCTTGCTGCCACTGACTTGAAAAGAGCTTTTCCATTAAATGTTGCTTCTTTTATACAATATATAAGAATTCTGCACACGTGAATGACTAACGCTCCAGTGCCGGAAGCAGTTGCAAACATGTTGGAAAGCACGTTTTGCAACTACTCAGGAGTAAGGACAGCCAGTGCAGAGGCCGGCTGCCCTCACTCCGTCGTCGGAACGCCTGGGCGGCAGCCAGAAAAGATAAGTCCAGATCCGGCGGGGGCAGTTTGGCGGGCGAGGAAGGGGAGCCATTGGCCTAGCCGGCCTGGGAGGGGGCGGGGGATGGTTCCTGCCATATCCCCATTCCCGCCGGGCTGGCTAGGCCATTATACGGCCTCCTCTACTTCTGGCAGAAATCCGAGGAGGCCAATCGGGTCGGCCCCGTTTTACACCGGGCGTAAAACGAGCGTCCCCTTCTCTGAGTAGACCTGTGGCCTGCTGGTCGAACGGCAGCCTGGACTCAGGATCCAGTGGGAGGCCCTGGGTCGCCGGCTGGATCCTTAGTCAGGATTGCGCTGCCCGTGAGGTATCATCTCTGGTGATGTTTTCTTATTGATTATTTACAGTACGTGTCTGTAGAGTCATTCTCTTTCACAGATAGTAATAACTCCTATAGTTGCAAAGTACTTAATAGCATTGGTGCTTAATAACAATCGAAAATAAGTTCTTCTGCTGGTAAATGTCATGGTGGTACTATCTATGATTACATTGGTACCTTTGGCCATGGAAATACTCTATTCACAGTCGTAATCTTGACTGTGAAGCACTTCTTGGTCAGTCTCTAGGAGAAGTTGTTATTGGAGTTAAGGTGGCAGAACAGGGCTGTTCCAGATGCTGTGGTAAATAGTTGCATTAGAACTAAATTGTGTGGGGGAAAAACCTGAAAGTTGTGCCCCAAATGGCGTGATGTATTTGCTCCCTCAAAAAGTGGCGTTCGTTTGTAACGGGAGAAATTAAGACAGAGTGCTTTTTCACTTCCTAATGGTAAGAGGGACACAAAACGAAAGTTGCATGGCTGATCACAGCCAATAACAGTTCTTCGAACTGACAGCAGCTAAGTTTTGTATCTATTCCTGAAAAAGCACTGCAGTTCTTGAGTGTAAAGCTCATGGAAGACTGACAGTTCTACAGCAATCCAATTAAGTTACATGCTTTCTAAACCTCAGCTATTTTAGAAGATTTAGAACATTGCCCTTGAGTATGTTATCAGTTATCTGCATCAAAATGCTTGTAGCTCTGGCTGCTGAGGTATTTCGAATGTAATGCAAGGGAATACATTCCCAGCATCCTTGTCCTAAAAAAACAGACTTACAGCCCAATCCTGCCTACGATGCACCGGCCTGCTACGGCCAGCTGCTATGGCCTGTGCCGGCAGGGCCGGGGCTCACCTTGGGGGAAGGGGACGTTGGTCCCCTTCCTCTGGTGTAAGCCCCGGCGGCCCCAATGGGCCTTCTTCTTCGATGTATGCCAGCTGGTGCACAACCAGGAGAGACCGGCCAGGCCTGGGAAGGGGGTTAGGATATCGGCGCAGCACAACGCTGATATCCCCACCACCCTCCCTGGCCTGGCCAGTCAATCACCCCCTCCCCCGCCACCCTGGCCCACCCTCCCCACGCCCTCCCACTCCCCAACGCAGGACTTACCTGTGTCTGCAGGGTCTGGAGGACGGCGATGTGAGCGGAGCTGGCCTCGGCGCCAGCAACGCTTAGACCCAAGGTGCTGCGGAAGTGCTTTATGGCAGTGCTTTAGGCAGGGTTGGGCCTTTAAACTTGTATTTGCTTCCTGGTAACATGTTAGGCTTGAAGCAGAGATTCAAGAAGGTTTGTGTATTATATTTAAAGTAGTTCTACCCTTACAATAGTTCTTTCCCTTTATAACTGAGGCACCCAAGGGGACTCACAGAATAATTAAAAACATAAAATGTTATAAATGTACTAGATGTGGTAATTTCTGAAATAAACGGAAGCAAACTGTGCCCTGCACCCAGTAGATATTTGTCAACACGGGGGGGGGGAACCCTCCAAATGGAAGGAGAAACCTGACATTTCATGATGAAAATAGTAGTTTCATACCAAGTGTGGCGTGAGCTTCCTGTTTAATGTTAGGAACCTCTCTAGCACACAGGGTGTTTGCCTGCTTATAGCGTTTTGTTTAAGGAAGAAAGGCACGGACTTGGCGCAATAAAGGTAATGGAGGTGCAAGGCTTGCCATGGGGGAGTTTTGCCCCTATCCACAGTTTTCACGTATCCGCAGGGGGGCCTGGAACGTATCCCCCATGGATACAGGGTGGTGGTGGCACTGGCCTGTACTGACTAAGCACCATTGAAATCACTAAGATAAGTTAAGATAACTAACTTAATCCCCATTTTGCCCCAATGAGTGCTTTGAGCCACGCCTGAAAGAAAATAGTCTTTTTAAAAAAGGTCTTCCCCCAGTTTTCTGGATTTTTTTGTGGAAATTAGACAGGTGAAACTATTTTTTAAAACAATTTTCAGAGTTCTAGGGTCACCCCACTGACCCCCCCCCAGAAGAGCAAATATCACTCTTTTTAGGGAAAATGAGGCGCAGGAATTGGTTGAAGGATACCCCCTCCCCACTGTAATTAGAAATGAAACTTTGGCTTTCAGCTGTACACAGCTGTAAGCAGGAGCAGCACCAGGCGTTGCTCAATGCCCTCATTGGGGTTATACGGGTAACAGAATAGACCTATGCAGCCATTTTCATCATATTGCATCATTTCCTATACTTTGTGAGTGGATTTCTGGCTTTTTTCTCATGGCCAGGGCCCTGGCTTTGGAATCCACTTTGTTTCCAACACCTCAGGTGCAGGTGATCAGTTTTACAGAGCTGTAAGGAGAAACACAAGGCGTTGCGCAAACAACTCATTGGGCCTTAGAGGGTAATCTAATACTATTCCTGTAAGTTGGCTGTTTGTTTTTGGGGTTTTTTTCCTATTCCCCCCTCAGGCTGAGCCTAGAAGGGGGTGAAGGTTGGGGTACTAAGAATTCTGTCTCCAGCCTCAAACTGACTGTTTGCAGAGATCTGCCAGGTTGCTATGTTATACTGATTTTCAGCAGGATTTTTGCAGGCAGCTCAGTGTAAATGTTTATCTCTAGGGTGTTATTTTTTCTTTTCCCCCTCATCAGGCTGAGCCTATCAGGGCAGGGTTGAAGGCTGGGCTACTCAGAATTATGTCTCCAGCCTCAACTGAGTGATTGCAAGTACCTTGCAGGCAGCTGTCATTATATACTGATTTTTTAGCTGGATTGTTCTAAGGGAGCTCAGTTTAGCTGTTTATTTCTTTGGGGGGGGGGGGTTTCTTTCCCCCCCAGGCTGAGCCCAGCCTGGTGACATGGTATTTTTCCAGTAACAAGTGCATACAAGGGTCAGGAACTAGCCTCCAGCTATGTTGGGGTGGGTGGAATAACAGCCTTTGTTATAAGGCTGGCTGTATAACAAAAGGCGAGCCGGGTATTTAATTTTTAAATACCCATCAAAAACTATCTTTGCAAGACATCTTGCAAAAATGAACTCTTAAGAGCTATAACAACAAAACTCTTGCAGGCATGGACTTGTAACTTCGTATACACTGTGCTGAAACATGCCCCTAAAGAACCCTGAAGCACAGAAGTTGTGTGTTCAACACAACTACGGTTTTTTTTAGCGTTTTTGTGCTGAACTCACAACTAAAGCTGCAGCATTTCAAGGATTTGAAGGGTCATTAAAAAAAGTCCTGGCAGGTAGGGACTTCTAACTTGGCGTACACTGTGCTGAGACATACCCCTACAGACCCCTAAAGCACAGAAGTTGTGTGCAGAACACAACTATGTTTTTTTGAGCGTTTTTGTGCTGAACTCACAACTAAAGCTGCAGCAATTAAAGGGTTCAAATTGCCATAAAAAACCCCTGGCAGGTAGTGACTTGTAACTTGGGGTACACTGTGCTGGGACATCCCCCTACACAATCCTAAAGCACAGAAGCTGTGTGCACAGCACAACTATGTGTGTGTTTGAGATCTTGTGTTGTCAGGTCTATACTTTACATAGGAATGAATGGACAATGTTATGCCTTAAACCCCAATGAGTGGCATTTGCAACACTCATGCTACAGGTATATGGCACACCTGGGCATTTTTTGCAGGTGTTTTTCTCTATTTAGGGATACCTTAAACATGTGACAAAAACTGGCATTTGGAAGTTCTGGGGAAATATGACCTTGGGGCAAAAGGGGTTAAGTCCCATTGATTTAAATGGTGCTTTGCCAGAGTTCACTTCTTTTGGATGCAACTCACTGTTTTTCTGTGCTTGAGGGTGACTTCTGATCATAATACTTTTCTCCACACTTCTGACTGCATCAATAGCATGCCATCCAAGAGACAGATTCTTTAGTAGCTTATTATTGTTTATTGATGTATTCAAACGTGCAGAAATGGCATTAGAAAGGACTTTTTTTTTTTGCAGTAGTAGCCAGGAACACAACTCTGAGAGCCCAAGCCTATACATATCTACTCAGAAGTAAGTCCCATTATAGTCAATGGGTTTACTCCCAGGTAAGTGTGGATAGGATTGCAGCCAGTAAGTGAGCAAATGAAGTCATGTAAGATTTCACTTGCTTTAACAGTCTTCAGATATGAGGGGGAAGGATTTCCAGTCAGGAGCTTGTAGAATACAGTCTCTGTTTACAACTGTATACGTGAAGAAAGAGAGCATATCTTAAATGGAAGGTTCACTGTTAAATTATCAGGAAAAAGGTGGATAAAGTGTTTGCGTGTGTGTGTATGTGTGCGTGTGTGTGCGCGCGTATAATGAGCAAAACTTAAATCATGACATTAAAATGCTCTCTGACAAGCTGTCAAGATGATAAGCTAATTATTGCTAGCACACAGCGTCTAAAAGCAGCTAAGTACTTTGCAGAAAAATATACATTCAAAACAACTAATCATCCTGAAGAAAGGGAATGGAAGCAATCTCCATTCCATGGGGAAAAAAAAACCCAAAACAAAACCTTATTTGATTTTGATGGGTCAGGGTTCCTCGTGGATAAGCATGGCACATCAAAGCTATGTGCACACAGTTTAAAAAGCAGTGAGAAAAAACCGGGTATAGTGAGAACGTTGCCCAAAAGAATTGTCTGTGGCCACATTTCCACACGGTTCAGCTTTCAAGGTGAATCTTAGGAATTTCAACTGACTCCAGAAGAAGTGTCCAAATTTTCCTGAATGTCTTTCATTCTGCTCTGCTTTTTTCTGTTGTGCTTGAATGCAGCTGAATGTAGCTGCATCCAAGATGGTGGTGAGGAAGAATTCTGAGGCAGGGAGCTCCAGTATGTGGTGGGGTGGGGGTAAGAATTGGAAGTAGTGAATAGTGACAAATTCTACCACATGAATTCAGCCCAACCTTAGAATTACTAACTATGACAGACATAACCAGATATTTAAAGTTTAAACAAATAGATCTCTGTATTTAAAGGGGAACATTCTAACTTGCTGGGCAGTAGCTGTATTTCTTGGAGGGCTGCTTTGTGAATGGAGTCAGAAGGGTCAAATTCCTGACTCCAATCACCCCTCCCAAATGGCCTGCTGCAGAGGCGTAGCCAGGCGCCCCTGCTACTGGGGCGGAAAACCCTGACGCCCCCAAGCTTATTAGCATAATTAATTTGCATAATTATGCTGTTTTAAAAATTGCTGTTTTTAAAGGGGATTTTTAGCGCTAGCGGGGCTTCTAATAGTTTATGTATGCTTTGCGCAACTTACTGTGTGTACTGTGACCCTCCCGCGATGATCTCCAGGGGCGCAGACGATCTTCCGGGGCACAGATCGCTCCTCTGCTGCTCTGCAGCCCCTGGCGCGAACTCTGCAAAGCGCCCAGGAGCGCTTTGCAGAGTTCACGCATGCGCAGAACGTTGATTGGAAACATCGCCGCTCTGCGCATGCGTGAACTCTGCAAAGCGCTCCTGGGCGCTTTACAGAGTTCACGCCCGGGAGCAGAGGAACGATCTGCGCCCCGGAAGATTGTCTGCGCCCTGGAGATCGTCGCGGGAGGGTCACAGTACACACAGTAAGTTGCGCAAAGCATACATAAACTATTAGAAGCCCCGCTAGCGCTAAAAATCCCCTAAAAATCTTTTTAAAAAAGCGAAAAAAAATAAAAAACCCCGAAACTTAGGGAGGCTCCCACTCCCCCCCCGTAGCCTTTCCGCCCCTACGCCCTGGGGCCCACCGCCCCACCGCCCCATATCAGGCGACGCCTCTGGCCTGCTGGTAAGTTATTTTGCTACAGGTAAGTTCTTTTGCTACACTGTTCATGCATCTCTCTTGTCTTTGGGTCAGCAACCACCAGGGGTAGGGCACAAAAACCTGTGAAAGCCTCTGTGAGGAGAGATGCCAGCTGCATCGGCCGAGCGTGGGAAGCGACGGCCAGGGAAAGGCCAGACTGCAAAGGATACCATCTTGAATGCAGTTGTTCATGAAAGATTGAACATTTATATTATATGATTGTAAAGACCCCCATTAGTGGGGTTGGGAAAGCCTGCCCATGTAAACCACCTTGGATTAAAGTCAGAGGAGAAATCCAATGACCAAGAAAGGCGGTATATAAATTTGTTGTTGTTGTTCAGTCGTTAAGTCATGTCCGACCCTTCGTGATCCCATGAACCATATCCCGCCAGGCCTTCCTGTCCTCCTCTATCTTCCTGAGTTTGCTCATTTTCATGTTCGTTGCATCGGTGATGCTGTCTAACCATCTCATCCTTTGCCTTCCCCTTCTCCTTTTGCCTTCAATCTTTCCCAGCATCAGAGTCTTCTCCAGAGAGTCCTCTCTTCGCATTAGGTGGCCAAAATAGTTGAGCTTCAGCCTCAGTACCTGTCCTTCCAGGGAACAGTCAGGGTTGATTTCATTTAGGATTGACTGATTTGATCTCCTAGCAGTCCAAGGGACTCTCAGGAGTCTTCTCCAGCATCACAGTTCGAAAGCATTTATTCTTCGGCGCTCCGCCTTCCTTATGGTCCAACTCTCATTATTATTATTATATTACCCTGAAAGGGTGTAGATTTGGCCCAGGTTCCTCTGGTCAGATGACTCCTCACAAACCTTTGAAGCCCCTCCCCCCCATTCAGGGAAGCTTTCCATTAAGGATGCCTCCTGGAATCATGAATGCCTCATTCAGTTACAACACTGGGCTTCCCGAGCTATTGACCAGTGATTGCATTAAGAGAGAAATTGGCCATTTGTAAACATAACCCCAAACCCATTACAATAGTTTCTGTGTAAAAGATGTGAAATGCAGTCTTGGGAATATGGCTTGAATCTGGTCCCATTTGTTTTGTTGTCTGTCTGTCCTGAGTCCCTAAATAGACAAATTAAAACTGATTGTTATAGACTGCTTCCAAAATGTATACAGTAATATATAATGCAGTTAACTACCCATACAGACACAGCCCAAGGTCCTTGTTTCTTTTTCACACTACACAATGGTAAGGAGCATATGTTTGTGAATGGTATAATGCCTGCAGTGACATGTAGTTGCAGTGAATGGACCTTACCCCCACTTCCCCATATTATTTTTGTGGACATGCTTGGTGGTCACTTTTGTATCTTGTTGCTAATTCACCCCCTCTCCAACCACATCTGATGTGTACAAAGCCCAAATTTAGGGCTACCAGATTGGCGACCGGGACGGAACGATCTCCCCTTAAGGGGGCGGAGCACGGGCGGGGCCGGTAACGCGTTACTGGCCCCGCCCGCGCTCCGCCCCCTTAAGGGGAGATCGCTCCGTCCCAGTCGCCGATCTGGTAGCCCTACCCAAATTGCTTCTTTGGTGCAACATGCTGACTTGCACTCTTCCACTGGTACAACTGATCCTATCCCTGCACATTACACAGAGAGCAGTAAAATCAGGGCATTAGTGATCCAATAGGGCGGCTAATTCTGTATTGGCTTTAATACCTGAATATGGAAAATGTATTCACACGCCACATTAGTTGAATAGGTTCAGCAATTCCAGATTTTGACCCATAGCTAATATCATTGTTTTCACAAGTAAGATTTTGAGTTTAATTTACAAAATGTTTTACTTTAAGAAGAGAGAAACACCATGTGAAGGCGAGAAATCAAAATGAAGATTAGAGAATGTGAAACTTTCTTATTTCTTATTCTAATAAATTATTCAGATGTGCTATTTTCTTAACTTTGTTCTTATTCCCCGCCCCCTTCATGCACAGTTAAGGTTATATTCATATGCATAATGTCTCGTATCATTGGAAACATGAATGATGTTCATCAAAAATTCCACTGAAGAATTTATTCTCAAATGCAGTAGGATATGGGTGCTATTGTGTGTATGTGTGTGCAGTTTGTTCTTCCACAAATAAACTAATTTTCCCTATCCAATTGTAATTCTGTCTGTCTCTCCAAAATGCCCTTACTATTCAACCTTTCAGATTTGCCGTCTCTCTCTCTCTCTCTCTCTCTCTCTCTCTCTCTCTCTCTCTCTCTCTCTCTCTCTCTCTCTCATCTTCTGTAAACTACAATTTAAAAACAAAAACAAACCTCCAGTATCTTTTTTGTCATGCAGTTATCTGCACTGTTCTGCCAAAAGCAATCCAAGAAGCTGAGATGGGGAAATGAGGGCACCTGGACCCCATGTCTGTTGTGCTTGGCAGCTAACTTTCTTTTTCCTCCAGAAGATAAGCAGTTAACTAGCACACCTTAAAAAGCGAATTAGTTCGTATGCTTTGCCCTTTACATGGATGTCCTTGAGTTGCTCAGTGTAATTTGTGTCAGTACTGTTCCGTTGTCACTGCACAAACTGAAGCTCTGACACATAACTCTACCAGGCAGAGAAAAAGGCCACACACAGAGGCAAGACAAGACAAAGCCAGTATCGCTTAAATCAGGCAACCTAGTAGCATGGAACTGACTTGTGTTGCATAAAGATGATTATCAGCAAACCCAAAATGTGCACAACCTCTTAAAGTATACACAGTGAGACGCTAAAGCGTCTCACTGTGGATGCTTCGTGGATTCGGGGGGGGCAACCTGAAAACATTGAAAAAAAAGGTTAAAAAGCAGTTTTGCACCTTTTTGTTGGAAACCACTTGTGTTCACATTGCAATGCATTCTGGGGCAAACTTGGGAGAGGAGGGGGGGGAGTCAGGAGACCTGGAAGAGGCTTCCTGAGCGCGATTTCAGCTTGTAGAAGGAAGAACATGAAGCAGTTTGCAGCAAAACGGTAAGGAAACTGCTTTTTAACCTTTTTTTCTTTTTTCAATGTTTTCAGGTTGGCCCCAGTATCTGCAGCTTTCAGTATCCATGAGGATTTCAGGAACAGAACACCCGTGGATACTGAGGGCCAACTGTACATAAATATTTTTATACTTTGTTTTTGTAGGCTATAGGTACCATACAATCAACTACTGTAAATTTGCAAAAATGGGAAGGACTTACTGGGAACTCTTGCCTCCCCCCCCCCAAAGAATAGCATGCTACACATGAATATATTTCTAATAAAAACACACACATGGTATTTTAATGTTTTGCTTTAACATCCACTATTCATATGTCAGAGTGAGTCTGTGCTTGTGTTGGGTGTGCTGAACTTTGGCATTTTTTTTCCAAAGGTTGGTCCAAGTCCACCTTGAAGGTCATTATAAGAACAGGAAAAAAGAGGGGAGTATCTAGGTTATGCAGTGCTCATGTGGCTTTAAAATCTCTGTAGCAGTGGCATAATGTACTCTTAGAAACCCAAATATAAGCCACTGTACATGTCATAAACTTCAACACCTCCAAAGTCTTCAAACAAAATCCCACGTAGTGACGTGTCAACATCGTTCCTGCAGGTTCCTGCAACATCGTCCTGCAACATCGTCTTTAGCTTGACTCTGTGTGGATGATACAGAAAATGATACAGAAAATGATGGCAAAGCGCAGTCTCTGAGGGAGGTTCAGTGGTACCCTTTGGATCGTTATGAACCTTGGCTGTTGATTTCCATAAGCAATAGCATCTCACAGCGTCCTTGACATTTGCCTCCCGTTCCTCCATCCCTTCTTCTTTCTTGCTTGCCCTATGATTGATCATGGGAAAAACAATACAATGCAATCCATCAAACCACCAAATAATTACATTTACATCAGCAGTTAATTCCTTTCCCCTTTTCTCAGACTTCAGTGCAGACTGCTGTTTGGAAAAGGAAGAGGACCTTCTCTGCTGGTTCGCCTGGGATGTTTTGTTTTCACTTCTCATGGCTTCTTGAAATGTGTTCTGTGTTTAAGATCCTTTTATTTTGTATAGACAGTCACAGGAGAGTGCCAGATGGGAAGGAGTTGAAAGAGATATTTGTGTCTTGCTATCCTCTCATTGCCATCTCAACCCCCTCTCCCCTTTGTCCCAGAGGGGCACAGCCAGCTTTCCAGGATCCCTCCTACAGCTGCTCATCTATAATTTAAGTGGATGATTTACACTTTGACTAAGCCGACAGAATTCAGAGCATCTTTCACCTTGCTTAGTAGCTAATGGAACCTCACTTTCTGTTGATGTTGCTGAGCTACATTCGCTTGATATTGCCTATCTTTGGTGCCAAGTCTGAGTAAAAATGCCAACCCACTATACTGAAAGAAATACAGAACATGAATGCTGGCAAAACAGGGCTTTTCGCTGTAACACTTAGGCAAAACTAGATATATGCCTAACAGCGCAATCCTGTGCAACGGTATGCCAGGGGAGCGCGCGCTCCCCCAGCGCAGGGTGTCGTAAACGTGCCGTAAAGCACATTTACGGCACCTGGAGAGTAAAGGACGCTGGTGCAGAGGCCGGTGGCCCTTACCCAGCCGTTCTGCTCACCCCGCGCACGCCAGAGCAGGTAAGGCCTAAACCGAACGAGGTAGGGGCGGGGGACAGGCAGTCCGGGTGGTGAGGGGGGGTAGCCATTGTCCACCCCGGGCCTGGAGAGGGGGAGATATCGGTGGCGAGATATGCCGATATCCCAAGCCCTCTCCAGGCCTGGCACAGCTTTACACGAGCAGTGTGAATGTGCACGAGCACATTTGAGGGGGCCTCCCGCCGCATACACCAGGGGAAGGGGATGATTGTCCCCTTCTCCTGAGCTGTTCCCAGGCTGCCCAGGGGCAGCCCAGGAACTCGATAGGATACGGCGCCTGGCCCTTTAGGCCGGGTACCGTATCCTACACAGGATTGGGCTGTAAATGTGCAATGCAATGTGGCTCAATTTGGGAAGGAGGTGTGACGTTTTCTTTATTAATACAGTATTGCACAGGAGGGGGCCATGAAATACAGCAAAGGTATAGTGGGGGTAGACAGAGCTTTAGTATTTTGTTACTTTTGCAATTTTGTTCCTGATTACAACCCCCACATACTATTTTAACCTCAAAGTGCTGATCATGCCCCACCCCCACCCCATGCATAGAGCTCCCTACAATCGGGATCAAACCCATGGTGGAAGCAATTTTTTAAATAAATCAATACCATGCTGCTTCTCTGCTCCATACTGTCGCCCCCCAGTGGATTTTATTGTTTTTTAAATTTGTTTATGTATCGTTATGTATTGTTTAAACTTATTTTATGTATTTTAAATTATGTATTTTAATCTGTTGTAAGCTGCCTTGGGTTCGGCATAGGAAAAGGCGGGATATAAAATTTTAAAATAAATAAGCGCTAAAGCCCACCTATCTCCATGCCAGGGTTTTGCAGTTGTCCCCATCCTCCGCATGTTATTAATAAAACCGTCTTACTCCCCACATTGAACATTTAAGTGCACGTCTAGTCTGGCTCTTAGAGAACAATTGCAGTCAAGGAAAAAAAAATTAAAGCACACCCTTCCACTCATTCTCCTGCTTCTAGGTCAGGGACAAATGTAGCAACGACTTTCCATTCATTTTCACATAATGCCAGCTAAATGCCTCTCACAAGGTTTTACCATTTAATAGGTTTGCCCCTTTGGAAGCTGAACATACAGTACATCTTTTGAAAATCTTGTCAATTATACCACTTACTAACCACGGGTGCTGGGACTGGGGGGGGGAGGTTCCATCTTTGGAAACTGTGGTTGTTGTTGGGGAGGTGGGTCTGCAAGAACCCACAGAAGACAAACAGCCCAATCCTGTCTAGCTAGGCTGCAGTGCAGGGTAGAGAGGACCCTGCACTGGCATGACTGGAGTACTCCTTGGGGGAAGGGGATGTTCATCCCCTTCAGTAATGCCGCTAGCCCTCCCGGCGCCTGGTCCAAGGGGCGGGGCCTAAGTGACGTGACGTCGTCGCGCCCAGCGCGACAACGAACACGCCCCCCGCCGGTTTCGGAACCTTTTTGGAGCCGAACGAGCTCCAGGGAGGGTGGGAGGACCAAACCATCGTGCGGGTAAGTTCCCCCCCACACTGACTGCGCCCCCGCCCGGCGCGTCTGCTCCGCGCGCTCCATCCTCCTTCCACCTCTGATCCCCCGAATGGAGCCCCAGCTGCCCCGATGGAGTCTACTCAAATGTGCGCCAGCTATTTTGCGAGTGCACATTCGAGAGGGCCATGTGATGGCAGCCAGGCCTGGGAAGGGGAATAGGATTTTGGCAGAGCTGCTGCAAGTGATCCCTTCCTCTTCCTGGGCACAGCCGACCAATCCCTCCCTCCCAGAATGCCCGTTCCACCTGGCGGGGAACTCTCCTTCCCTGGTGGGCACTCCATTGGATCCACGGTGAGTAGAGGTGCCGTCCTCAGCACCAGCGCTGCCTACCCACCAGGTGCTGCAAACGTGCCTTACAACACCCTAGACCAGCGGTTGACAGGGTTGTGCGCAAGGTGCTGGACTGGCAGCTGAGCACTAATCCTGCCATTTGCCCAGCACAACTGTTTGGAGACTCTAGATCACACTCTAGATGCTTCCCAAACTTTTTAGCACCAGGACCCACTTTTTAAAATGACACTCATAGGGGCCCACCTAGCTTTATGAGACTCAAAAAAGTGATCTAGAAAGAAATAAGATGTAATAAATGATATTTCTTAAGATAAGAAATATTTTTACTATTTATTTACAAGTATTTATTTATTTGCAAAAAATATCAAATCCTCAATCCATTTCTCGTAATGAGGCAGCCCTAATAGCCTCAAGGCTTGATGGGCTTAGTTATGTGACCCAGCCTTCACCTACCCCCACTACCTGTCATTGACGGACTTCGAAAAATACACACCATAAAAAAGACATTCAAACATTTATCTCCCTATATTTACACAAACGTGCAAACTGCAGGAGCTCAGCTCTTTGCAGTGCAATTAGCAGCTATCTTGCAATCTGTAGTAGCTCAGCTCTTTGAAGGGCAATTAGCAGCTATCTGATTTTTGAATAGCCTCTGGCTTGAGGCAATTAGTTATCTGACCTTTCCATTAAAGGTGCTTTCATCAGAGGCTCTGCAGGACCCACCAGAAATCAGGTCTCAACAACCCACCAAGGAGGTCCCAACCCACAGTTTGAGAAACTGCTCTAGATCATTGCTGAATCATACATTTACTTGGGAATATGTCCTATTGCATGTCATGAGATTTACTTCTGAGTAGGTAGGCATAGGCTTGGGCTGTAATACAGCTGTACCCAGTAGAACAGTGGTTCCCAAAGTGGGAGGCGTGGCTCCCAGGGGAGCTGCGGATACCAGTCGGGGAGCCGTGGAATGCCACGAAATCCTCTCAGAATACAGTGCAACATCAATTGGCAGGCGTCAACATAATGTAATGGGGAGCCGCAGCCAAGGGTCAACAATGGTCAAGGGAGTTGCGGGTCAAAAAAGTTTGGGAAACACTGCAGTAGGAGGACAGCAAGACTTTAATGTGATTACAGATTAGTATTCTTTGATGGTTGATTGCTACTCCAAGACACAGGAATTTGTGTCACTCCTCATCTTCTCAAAGATACAGCTGAAACAGTTCTTTCAGTTTGAATATGGCCAGAAGAGGGGAAAAAAAAAATCAAACTGAATATGGAATTTACTAAAAAAAAAAAGGCAGCTCATCTGATTTTGAGGTGCTGGATTTTGAGGTGCTGCTTGGGAACCAGGATGGCATGCCAAATGCTGCCAGTGCCCGCCTTATCCAATGATGTGCCAGCCTCTGCTCCTCCCACTCGCCAGTGTTCTAGCTCAACACTCTCCTCCCCTCACATTTCCTCTTTCTCTCTGTACCCTTCTCCACTCCAATCCAGGGAGTGGAAGGAGGAGGAGTGGAAGTAAGTAGGTGATGATGGGCACCCTCATCAGTCTGCTGCCTGAGGTGACCGTTTCAGTTGGCCTCATTGATGCTTATATCAACAGACAGCACAAGTCTTCAGTCACCTTTGCTGTTGTGTTGACTGTCCCTTCCCTCCCTGAGGCGCAGAGCGGTCGGGAGGGATGGGACAGTGACCTCAGTCACCTCTGGCTGTTTGGGACTGACTAAGGGAACTGGTCCCTGGACCTTCCAGTCATTTGGGGAGGTGGGGGATATACGCTACTGCTCCTCCTCCGGCAGGAGGAGTCCTCCCCCGGCAGGAGGAGTCCTCCCCAGTCCCTGGCTTGAAAATGGAAGGAGGAGTTGGCTGGAAGAGTAAGTGCAGCAGAGTAGAGAGGGCTAGAGTGTCTGTGATGCCTCTCCTCTGCACTTCCTCTTTTGCTCAGTCCCCGCCTTCTGTCTTTTCCAAACTGGTGGGAGGGGAGGAGCAGAGGCTGGCACATCACCAGGTAAAGTGGAGCAGCATTTGGCACACAACCTCAGGCACGGGGGTCTTGCGCTGGCCGGCCGGCCCTGCTGGGCCTCACACTGCAGCAGACCCCGGCCCAAACCCAGCAAGGCGCACAGAATGCGAGTAGGTAGTAGCCATACACGAGCGCGCTTATTTTCCGCTTTATTCTCCAGGGTTCAACTTCGCGGCGTTTTCCCTCGTAGTAGTAGCAGCAGCAGCAGCCCATGCGGCCGTACAACCGCTCCCTCTGTAGCGCAGTAGGACCAGCAGCCCCTTCCCTTCTCCGAGCTTTCGAACGCACCTGGTGCGCTCTTTGTCTGCGGTTTGCCGGAGCACGAGAATTTCCCCTCGGTCCCTTGCAGCGAGCGAGCCGCGGCAGCATCTGCTCCTCCTTCTTCGACTCCAGCTAGGCTTCGCCCAGCCTCTTGCTCGCTCGCTCGCCCACCCGAGCTGCCTCCGCCGCCAGCACACGCGTTGAGGAGAGACCCACCCGGCGGGCTGGTGCTGCTGCTTTCCTCCGAAATCGCCCGGGACTTAGGGGCGCCGCGCCCCGCCGGGAATTTTGCGCGCAGGTAAGGGCGGCGGGGGCGGCGGTCGCAGACCGAGACAACGGCACTAGTGGTCGCCGGCTGGCAGCGTCCCGCTTCCCTGGCCGGGCTGCGGGTGGATCCGCTGCAGGAGGAAGGAAGGGGAGCTTTGGAGGAGGCGCAGAGCGGTCGGGGAGGGATGGGACGAGCAGGGCTCGGCGCAGTGAGTGCATCCGAGGTGGTGGGGCTGGAGCCTGGCAGCGGCAGGGCACCACGGTGTGCAAGGACGGGAGTCACAAAAGTGGGGGGCACCGCGGCAGGTCTCCACGGGGGGGGGGCAGGCCCACCGAGCAAGTCGGAGGGGCGGACAGGCCGGCGAGGGCAGTTTAAGGGCGGCGTGTGTGGGGCAAGCAACTCTCTCGCTTGCCTTCTTCTGATGGGCTTCCTCCCCTTCCTTCCAGAGCTTGTCCCTCTCGGATCCGTCCTTGGCCTCAAGTCTCAACCCCCTGGTGCTTTTCATCCCGGTAGGGTCTCTGGTGAGTCTGTCCAAAAGTTTCTTCTTCTCCCTCTTGGCTTCTCTGCGTGTGCGCGCAGCTGGAGTAGCAACAGCAGGAGGAGCAGGCGAGGAGAGCAGGCGAGCCGAGCACTAATCCTGCCATTTGCCCAGCACGACTGCTTGGAGACTCTAGATCACCGCTGGAACTTTTGGGGGGCAACTTGGTTGCTTTGAAGGTGCCTCAGGGCCTCTTCTGGTGCTGGGGGTGGGAGAGGTGTCCTTCTTCAGGATCCCACCTCATTGAGGAAGGTGATTTGACATGACCATTCGCAAACTTGCCTTCTGTTGCTGACTGATGGGAGAGGGTAAAGCATCCATCAAGTGGAAGCATCTTTTGCACGCCTCCTGTTTTAATGGCTTTCAGCTTTCAACAGAGATTAGAAAACAGTTCTGTTAAGACCACCTTGCTGTCTTGTCCCCACCTCCCCTTTGAAGGAGAGAGAGCCCTGCTCATTGGCCAGAGCACATTATGATTCTCCTAGAATTGTCTACATGGTCAGTTGAGAGAAGCTCTGGAAACAGGACTAGGAAAGACCTCTGCCTTAGAGAGCTGCTGCCAGTGAGTCTGAGTAGACAACATGAGGCTAGACCACTCGTCTGACTTGGTATAAAACAGCTTCATATATTGATATACTTTGTACTTTGTATATGTACTTTGGACTTTCTTGTGAGTGGAATACAGGGTCAGTTGTTACAGTCAGTCATGGCAGCTGAGTGTATGGCCACTTCAGTAGGCAATCAATGTTATCAATGTTGATCGACATACCGTTGGCAGGGATCTGAAACCTGACCTTGGATGTGAACTCTGAGCAGCTCCTGTGTGCATGTCCTTTAATTTCTATGTCTAGGATACATATGGTCCTGGTTTATATGCCACCATTTTGCCCCTTTTCTTGGAAATGTGCTCCCTGTGATGACTATTAGTTATTTTCAGGTGAGAACACACCCACACACACCCCTGTATAGTGCATCCGAGGTGGTGGGGAGTGCGAGTGAGTACAGTATCGGGGCTAAGGAATGAGGATGTCAGTCGTTGTTAGTTGTTCGGCATTTAAAAACTGGTGTGTTTTCCAATGAAATATTATAAATGGTTATGCTTTCTTCTGGGAATTGCTTTGTTTGTTGTTTTCCTTGGATTAGATTGCAAAAGTGAAAAAAAAAACACCACCCTCAACTATTCATAAAAGGAGAAAAAATACCTTTTTGAAATAGCAAGAAACATTTCTGGCAGGCAACTTGAGACATTATAGCTGTTTTTGTAGCTGAGCTGTTCCTGAAGTTCTGGAGTGCTGGCTGACATTGTCTTGGGAAGTCACATAGTTAGTGGGTTGTGCATATATTTGCCATGTAGAAGGTCCTATGTATCGATAGGATTGCTGCTGCTGGTGTTTTGATGATGATAATATACTGCTTTTCACAAAGTGGTTTACATAGCAACATAAATGAGACAATGGTTACCTGTCCCAGAGGGTTCATAAGCTAATAAGAAACAGAACGGAAACACTGGCAGTAGCCACTGGGAAGGGTGATGTGCTGTACTGAATAGGGACAGTTGCTTCCCCCTCCCCCCCCGCTAAATATAAGAGAACTGGTATCAATATGGTTTCTGATAATGGAGCTGGGGGGGAACTCCCCTCTGGAGAGTTGCTATCAGTTAAGCAGACAATACCGGACTAGTGGTGTAACCCAGCATGGCAGCTTTTTGAATCATTACTTTCTTTTATGTCTGGTATTCTGCCATAATGGACCTCTCGCAAACTTATGATTCCCTAATTTTAAAATACCAACTTGGGACCCTCACTTATGCTAGTGGACCTGGCAAACTGATGCTCCAACCATTTTAACAGTGCAATCCTATCCAACTTACACCACTGGTGTAACTAGCGGTGCAGCGAGAACAGGAGGCCCCAGAACGGAAAGGGAATTCAAATCCCCTCCAAAGGAGGATTCAAAGGAGATTTAAATCTCCCCTCCCCTCCAAAGCCTCCCACCCTGCCCTCCCCCGCTGGTTATACCGGTGGTGTAAGTTGGATAGGATTGCACTGTAAGTCAAAGTATATAAGCTGACTCAGGCTGCAATTCTATGTACTGTACATGTTTTGCGTAAGCCCCACCGAGCACAGGAAGACCTACATCAGAGTAAATCTGCTTAGGAGCAGGTACCAAATCTAATAGAAGTTGGTGACAACTTGGTCTTAAAATAAAGACTGGTGAACCAATGCTTTAAGTTGGCATATCTGTGTAAGGTAATATTTTGAGAACTGAGACAGGTTTTCTTATTTCCCTCCTAACTTGTCTAAGAAAAGCTGTATTGTTCCTTTCATAGTGTGGCACATGACTTTGATTTCCTAGGGTTGCTTATAAATTCACCATGTGGTCGATCTCATTGATTGTATAGTTCAAGTGATAAACACAACTTGGTTGAAACAGGGCATTTTTTTTTTCTGGTGATCTCAACAGTTTATTCCCGGTTGACATGAATCAGGATGAAAGACTAATATTCCTATATATTCAGTTAAGATCAAGGAAATATTCAACACTGAATCTGAATGATCGCAGTGACCAAAATGTCCTACAATGAGTGACTGAAAAAAGTATTCAGATCAGACAGTGATATCACCCGTGAACAAACTGGCCAGGTGTAGTGGCTAAATGTGAGAGCTGGGAAGTCCCTAGTTCAAATTTTACCTCAACCATGGACCTTCCAAAAATCAGTACACATTGGGCCTGCCATTGCTGTAATCTACAATATGAGGGGCAGGGGAAAATAATAATCTATTCTAGCCTACCTTCAGAGTTGTCATGTGGATCATTTCATATCTGTGAAATGTTTTGAAATTATGTAATACTGTGTAGATGCTTAGCAGCAAATTGCTCTTAAGACTCACAGAGAGGCAAATCACATCTCTCTCTCTCTCTCTCTCTCTCTCTCTGTAGTAGGGTGACTGGAACTATTCATGAGCTTGTAAGAGCTTAGCTAATGACTCTGAAGACACTGGTATTGGAATTTATACTTTCTAGCTCCCTGATCCTCAGTATTATACAGGGGTATCCATCTGTAAGGGCAGGAGAGCTTCATTGTTTAACTGTTGTTTCAATGGCATAATTTAGGAATAGTTGTGGTATTCATTGTTACGTTTTCAGCTCCGGGGAAGTAGTGCATTCTTTCTCATTTAGCAGAATTCCACTGCTTCTGCCCACCCCTCCATGCCTGTGCTAAATATTAGAAAGAACAATTGCTTGGCAGCCTGGGCAATAGATCACAAGATGAGGCAATCATATCTGTTTTCTGGTAATGGCTGAGTAGAAACCAAATGCAGAATGATGAAAGGTGGCTCACCGCCGTCAAAAATTGAGACCCCAAAGAAGGTGCTCCAGCTCATTAAGGCCAGTGATGTCAGTAGGGGTGTGTGAAGCGCACTGGGTGATGCCCTCGGATGTATGTGTATGTGACACCACTAATGGCCAAAATTGTGGAAACCTTTTGAAAAATTTGTATTTATGAATAATACCATCACGTTTTATATCCTTGGAAAGGTAATTTAATGCAGAATGTAACGAAACAAACTGTGTTGGAGTATCTGTAGTCTATTAAACGTTATGGCCAAACAACCGGAAAAAGAAAACACAACAGCCTTATGTAAGAAAAAGAGGATTTTCTTAACTCAAAACTGGCCAACAAGACTGACCGTTCCGAGAGCCAATGAAGTGTTGTTATGACACAGCATGGAATCAATAAGGTGTTAGTATGAGTCAGCTCTCATTTCTATGTATCGGAGCTAATACTAGAGTTTCAGTTGTGTGAGTGTCATCAAGTTGGCCACTGCATTTATTTGTTTTTTTGTTTACTGATTTGTTGGGTGACCTGTACTGTTATATATTAAAGTTAATGGGGGTGAAACCATAAGTTACTGCACCGGGTGACACCAACCTTATTGACACCACTGATTAGGGCTGCAGTTCTAGGCGTACTTGCCTAGAAGGAAACCTCACCAAACACAATAGGGTTTGCATCTGCGTTAGATGTGCATAGGATTACATTCTAAGTTTAGCCCATATTTATGTATAGACTTATACCCCTTTTTTAGGTCCAAATGTTAGGTCGTCTAGCGTTTGGGTGATGGGTCGTGGTCTGCCTCCTGTGTCTCAAGATGCCATGCTGCTTCTCTGCTCCATACTGTCGCCCCCCCCCCCAGTGGATTCTATTGTTTTTAAATTTGTTTCTGTATGGTTATGTATTGTTTAAATTTATTTTATGTATTATTTTAATTATGTATTTTAATCCTTGTTGTAAGCCGCCTTGGGCATTTGCCTTTCGGCATAGGAAAAGGCGGGATATAATTTTTTTTACATAAAGAAAATAAATGATCTCCAAGGCGGTGTACAAAAACAATGCAAAATAACCCAACAATCTCATCTGTTCAATGTCAGAGGATGCTTCTGCTTGCTTCTCCAGACCTTGGGCAATGTGGGCAATTGGAACAGAGTTCTTTTTCAGCCAGCGAGGGAGAAATGAGCTCCCTGCAGCTGCTCCATTCTCTGGCTGATGGCATGATGATGTATTATTTATAAGCATCATCTGTGCATGTGGTGTGGTGAAATGAAGCAGCATTGTGTGCTAATGTAGGGGTTTTTTTTAAGTTGCGGAAGGTGTTCTCTGTAATAATACGTATAGTGAAGTTTTTTTTTTTTTAAAAGGCCGGTTGTGAGAGGTGAAAGCTTGGAAATGCAAAGGGGATACAAAACATCCAATTCTTATTGGCTGGCTGTGAAATAGAACTCCGTTAGGACTAGAATTGCTGAGCAAGTGATGTGATTGGCTTATTGAAGCAACGAGGGTTAGGAGTAGTCGCGAGTAAAAAGGTCAGTTAGAAGCGACAGTTGTTGAAGGCTGGGACAGTTAGGGTGTGTGCTGTGAGGGAAATTCTGTGAGAAACTGAAGGGAAAATGTTGCCTGAAACACCATAGGGTACAAGTGGATATATTAGTTGAAGAATGAATATTAATATTTTTAAAATAGCCCACTTGGTTTGGTTATATTGGTTCTGTTTCAAATAATTGTGTCTTTGTGGCTCAGAATTCAGTCCTCATGTGGAAGCGATAAAGAAATATAGTCTGGTATAGTTGGGGGTACAGGAAAGAGGAAAAACGCCCAATTTGTGACTCTGAGTCTGTGGTTGGAGAGACACCACGTACATAGCACTTAACATGGTGTGAAAAAGCAGGTCCCTATCTCGAAGGCTCACAATGTAAGACAATAAGAGAAGGGGACGGAAATGAAGGCAGGGCAATGCTGGGGAAAATATATGATTATTTATCATGTAAATTTAAGACCTGTTTAGGTAGGGGTGTGTGTGTGTGGTTCCTTTAGCCTCGCCTATGCTAGCCTCATCTCTACCAAGTGGTAGCCCCGTCCTGCTTGACCATGTATGTATGAATGAATGAAAAAAGGGGGTTTATGATCAGCCTGCTTAAGTAAACTGCCTTTAGTTAGTGCGAAAAGTGGTACGTTCACATGTACCATACCACTTTTCTCACAAACTGAAGGCAGTTTACTTAAGCAGGCTGATCATACACCCCATTTTTTTCAAGTGGGGCTTTTACAAATAGTGTTCTATGAGAACCTTCAATTTCTCCAGATGTTTCCCTTTCGAAGTGCAGCCATCATCCTGGCTGTGATGTAGAGGAGAGATGTAAAGGACAGTAACTTGGTTTAACTTAGGTTTCCTCTGACATATTCATATGGAGACTTGAGGGAACAGAGAACTTGGTGCCACAGCTGTAGAGTGGAAGCTCCACTCAGTTATGGCTTCATCCTCAACGAAAGTATTAGGATGACAGCTTAAATTCAAATATTTTAGCTTAAGTGGATTATAGGTCCTATTTTTTTTCAGTCCCTGTAGGGAACAAAAATAATACTATGTGACTGATGGAAAATGAATATATTATTAAACCCTTCACATTTTAAAAAATAATTCAGACAATCATAGCAAATTACTTCAGTTTCCACACTCTGTTGAAGTCAGATACATATATTCAGTTGCCAGTTTGTTTACCACTTCTTAGATAGTGATGCGAAACTGTCTTTTCGGTATCCCACCGTGGCACCCTGTCCGCTATACCCTGCTCCAGGCTCTGCATTTCTCTGTTCTCCTTTTTCTCCCCTCATCCTCGCTTCTGCCTTCTTCCTATCTTATTTAGAGCAGCTTTATGTAGCAGCCCAGACACACCAGTGTTTGCTGTGGTAAACACGTAAAACCTGGCATCGCTCTGTTTGGAAGCACACGTTTCCCTTCAGATTTCTGACTGTGTGTGTGTTTCTCCTTGGTGTTTTGTTTTCTTAATTAATATTCCACGTTTCAGTTGATGGCAGTGCCCCAAGGCAGTTTAGAGTATAATGGAATATAACAACAGTCTTAAAATGTCTGATTGTGTCAATGCCTTTATTAGTCCATCAAGGCCAAAACCAAGACCAGTAAGATCTAGTGTGCCTGGAAGCAGCTTTCCAAGGTCTCAGGAAGTGGGTTGGGTTTTTTTTTTTGGGGGGGGGGTAGCTTTGCTACCTGAGATTCAATTCCTGACATCTTCAGTTAAAAAAGAATCATTGGAAACTTGTATATGAAAAGTATGTACAGTACTCCATTACTGAGCATTGGATCCTCCCCTCTTCCCCCCCCCCCCCCACCGATAGCCATGGGCTCAACCTTACAAAGTGGTTGACTGGAATGATGAAGACAGCTGGGTTCCTAGCAGGCTTTTGCCCACTTTTGGACTTGGTTTGGCTCCTGCTGAAGTCCATACTAAAACTCTAGCAGCGGGAGACTTTGATCCTGAACTATGCAGTCATTTTATATACATCATCTGTTTTCATTTTCTTATGCCTGTGGTTTGAGACTCTAGCCTGCAAAATGCATCTTGGCACCAGGCTCTAGATTACCTTCAAATGCATTTAATGTGCATTGCTATTGATCAGGAAAAACAAAGGCAGACATTTCATACTATGTCCTGTCAATCACATCCAGCAACTGCACTTCCTGCCTGCCAATTTGCAGCTGTTTAAATGGTCCTGAGACTTTAACATTCTAGTGACACTGTTGAACTGTGCTGGCAAATGGAGCTGTATGTTTAATGCTGTATGAGATTTTTTTTCTTGTATTGTGAACTTCAGTATTGAAAAATTGCCTGTACACAAACAGGTCCATTTATTTACTGAGATTTTTTTTTACTTTTTCCTAAAGCTTTGGAGCAGGTTTCAGCTGATTACTCTGCTTTTATTTCAAAGACAGGAAGTTGGCCCTGTAGTTTTCTATTCTGCTGCTTACCTAGGACAAGTAGCAGTGACTTCTGGGTGGGCGGGCAATACCTTCTGCCCCATTGCTTATCCTTTCTTGGCTCTTAAATTTCTCTGTTTGGGGTTTTGTCCCTGTTTGGCCTGCTGCACCACAGTGCTGAACTTGATCAGACTTTCAGCTGATCTTTGAAGAGACAAGACTGATGAAATAAGGCTGGAATGTACAGAAAGTGTAAAATAAATAAATAAATGCAGAACTCGGCATGGGATGGAATTAGAACAGGGGCACAGTGTATTTGCATTTTTCTACCTTGGCTCTTCAGCTCCACTTTCCATGCTGCCATGGGGTAATATGGTACAAAATAATCTGCAAATCTCTACTCGATATAAAATGTCATGCCCTGGTCTTGCATTGCATACCTTATTAACCTTGCAGAGCAATTCTACGTATGTTTATTCAGAAGTAAGTCCTATTCTGTTCAATGGGGCTTACTCTCAGGTAAGCGTGCATAGGATTGCAACCTTATTTGGCTGATGAGGAAGCAAGGGCTGGAATTGGGCATATAGTTATTAGCATTCCAGTATCTAAAATACTGCTTTTGGAAGGTTGAGCGAACAGCAGGTTTAAAATAGAGTATGTTCTGGCATTCAGAGAGCTGCTGGACAATAGAAGAAATTACTTAAGGAAGAAGATTAATCAAGAATACTATGTTTCAGATCTGGAGTCATGACTCTGCGCTGGTTTTGAAGCCTGCTTCAAATTGAATGCTGCAGTTGCCCATGCATCTCCTCTGATATGTGGCAAACTAGGAAGGAGAGAGATGTTCCTGGAAGGAAGAAAACCACAGATTTCCACCCCCACAGCAGTATCTCTGTGGGTGTAGGTGTCCCCCCCCCCCTCTTAACATATTGGTAGAGAGCTGAGGGGTATGTGAATGGCTGTAGCAGATAGGAGGATAACTGCATGTCTATTTCTCCCCCACCCCCAGATATCTGAAGTAATTGAAAGTGAAACTGTGGAAGAGGGCACAGTGGGGAGCAGATTTTCTGTATATTCCCTCCTGTATCTTAGACCTTATGGGGGGAAAGTATTTGCTTGCCTCTGAACCTGCTCAGAACATATGTGTTGTGGCACCTGTGTGGAAATTGCGACACATTCTCGCATGCCAGTGTGACTAACCAAAGTACACTGCAGCACAGTATGGTGCAACATTTCTGGACTCCAGTGGTTAGATTTCTGCAGAGTGCTCTATCCATTGCTTGGAATAATTCCAGTAAAGAAAGATTAAGGGCAGAAATACTGATAAATACAAGCTATCATATTAACTTGGGTGTGAAAAATTTGAATCAGCTATACTATCCTACTGTTTATATATACCTTTAAAATTCTGAACCAATCAGATTTGATCTCCATTTATTTATGATGTTGTTCATATTTATTATGTTGTTCATGTATTATAAATTTTGAAAGCTCTCCACAGAAGTACATCTGTATTAATGTGAGAATTAGTCCCAAGGAAGGTTTCTGTTTCTGACCACATTCCGCATTACAAAAAAAAAAAAGGGGGGGGAAGCATCTTCTGACAGTACTGTAGTACCTTGCAACAGTGTTTGTAATAATATTTTACTGATAAAATATTATCAGTACAGGTACTTCATCTGTGTCCTTTTGTTCTGCTGTTTCTAATTTTTTTTGAGGAACTTTAAAAAAAAGGAGGAACTTTTTTGAGGAACTTAAATTTGTTTTGAGGAACATTCACATTTCTTTCTATCTTACTGGTTGTTTTTGTGGTTAGTTCCCCATATATCAAGAGAGCCAGGATATTGTAGTGGTTTAGGAGTTGGACTTAGACCTGGAAGATCCAGGTTCAAATCCCCGCTCAGCCACGAATCTTCCTGGGTGACCTTGGGCCAGTCACTATCTCTCAACATCACCTACCTCACAGGGTTGTTGTGAGGACAAAAAGAAGAGAACTATGTATGTACACCACCCTGAGGTCCTTGAAGGAATGGCAGTATAAAATGTGAATTAAAAACAACAACTGATTCTGGGTGCTGGGAATTGTGGCTGGACTTCTTCCTTTTTTTTTAACCCCCACTTTTTCTGCAGTCTGCAGCACTAAGTGGCTGCCAACAAAGCAAAAACACAGAATATTAAAATAAACAGTAGCAGTAAAACAATATTTCTACCTGGCCAGAATCTCATTCCCCTGAGTATTGCTCATATTCTTCTGCCCTGCCAGGCTAGATTTGCCTAGTCCACTTCTTGTGGCTGCTGGGCTGCTCTTTTTCTGGAGAAAGCATAGAGAAACACCCTCCTGGTCCTGGCATCCAGTTTGACAGCCCAATCCTAACCAACTTCCCAGCACTGATACAGCCTCAATGCAGCTCTGAGGTAAGGGAACAGAGGTTCCCTTACCTTAAGGAGGCCTCCATGACTGCCCCCTCACCGCAAGATGCAGTGTGCGCCCGGTTGGCACAGCTTCATCGGTGCTGGAAAGTTAGTTAGGATTGGGCTGTTAGAGTTTTCACCCACCTAGTCTTTTCAGACCAACCTTTCAACATGAATGCTCTTGGCCCTTTAACGGTTGCATAGGTGAGGGCATTTCAGCAGGTGTAGCTGCTTTAGCAGCACCGTCAGCAATTGCAGCTGTCAAGATTCTGTCTTCTGCAAAACTCTTAAGAATGCAGAGGCCTTAAAGGTGGAAGGTTGGCCACCCCTGGGTTAGGGCTCTCTCCTGGCAGTTAGAAAGCTAGATTTCCTCTTGCAGGGAGAGAGCTGTATGCATGTATAGTGCTATGCACATGGGTTGTATGCAGAAGGGCAGTTTGAAAGTGAAGAGGAGGAATGGAAAGGACTAACCTTTTGTGTGATTTGTTTTTCTGGAAACAGTTTTTTATCTTAGCCGTCGCCCATTTTCTGATATTACTGGTGTGTTTCTTAGTGAAATGAAATGGCGGTTTCTGCCATTGTATCTATAGTCACGCACCAGACGTACCTTGCTAATTAACTTCTGCTAACAGTATGTGGCAAAAGTAAACCTAGGTACTTCATAATTTCATCTCAAAGTCTTCACCTTAGTGCCCCTATCCTAGTTTTTGACAAATTGTACCAAATCTGTGAGGGAGCGTATGCTGGAGTGCAATTGCACAATTCAGCATTTAAAAAAAAAAAGGGGGGGGATGCCAAGCATTCAATTTAAAAACCAGTAAATGTGCAAAGGTTGGTAAGAGACAAGACTGAAATGAAAGGTGACAAGTGCTGGACCAGATGAACCCTGAGAGATAATGTGAAGGGACCGAGAGAAGCTGCAGGCACCTTTTGCAATAAACAATGGAAGGTTAGACATGGCAAATTGGTTCCTTCTGGAAATGAATTTCTGTGAAAAACCAACTCGAAAGACAGAGATTATCCAACAACTCTGAACTGCACTACGATGCCTTTTATTTTAGTTTATTTTTAAAAAGAAAGTTGTTTATGTATGCTAAAGTTATTTTGAAGGTTGATATTTAAAGTGGTGACTACAAGTCAACACAAGTAATATCTTTGCTGAGAGGTAAGATTGGGGGTGTGTATGTGTGTGGTGGTGGTGGTGATGGTGGTGAGGCAAGACAGGCAAGGCATTAGCTACTAGACATTGTGCATGTGCAGAGATGACTTCAGTAGTTTCCAAGGCTTTGTCGAGCATTCTGTCTCTGTGCTGGGCAGCCCAATCCTGCTTAACTGATCTGCCGGGCGGCCCAGGCCGCCCGCCAGATCCTGATCTCCAGTGTGGGGAGGCACCCCACAGCGGAAAGTCTACTCGGGGAAGGGGACGCTCGTCCCCTTCCCTGGGTGTAACGGAGGCTGGGGCCGATTGGCCTCCTCGGAATTTCGCCAGCGAAATCACTGGCGGAAGTCGGAGGAGGTCATGTAGGCTCAGCCGATCGGCGGGGGTCAGGATCGGTCCCACCCTAATTGGCTGGGCCGGCCTTCCCTGCTTGGAAGTAGACGCAAACGTGCCTTACGGCACGTTTGCGACTCTTTGGCTGGCGGAACGCTTGTTCCGCCGGCCGAATTTAGAAGAGGATTGTGCAGTGAGTGGGGGAACCACATGTCAGTGTTGCCCAAAACTGGATGCAGTATTCCAAGTGAGGTATAATTGGTGTAGAATAATATTGCTTCTCATGACCTCGTCTTCTATGCCTCTGTTAATGCAGCCTAGCATTGCATTAGCTTTTTTGCAGCTGCATCACATTGCTTGCTCATGTTCAGCTTGTGATCCATTAAGACATCTAGGTCAACTTCACAGGTGCTGTTGCCAAGTCAGTCTCTCCCATCCTGTGCTTGTGCCTCTGAATTTGTTTTTGTGCCTACATGTAGGATTTTATATTTGTCTGTTGCTCTTCATCTGGTTGTTATGGGCTCAATGATCAAGCCTGTCAATATTGTTTTGAGCTCTGATTTGGATATTCTAGGGCAGGGTCAGCAACCTTCTTTGGCTTAGGGGCCAGAGGCCTTGTCTGTGAGTGGATGGCAGGCCACTGCATCGTGATGCCATTTCTGGATATTCAGTGATGATGTCATTGCCAAACCTCTGAGTTGTTGAGCTCTGAACTGAGCACCACAGCATCCTCAGTGTATATGTGTTGCCCATCACACCTGTCACACACATGACTGACAGCGCCACGATGAAAAAGCCTACAAGGCTGCCACTGCTGACTTGTTGCCCATCACGGCGCTCATGTTGCGTTCCATTGTGAGCATGGGTGGCAAAGCCTCCTGCCCAATTTGCCATGTGCCAGACAGCCAATGGCAGGGCTACCTGCCCAACCTCACAGATCCCAGGACCACAGCTGCTGCCACTTCCCAGAGAAATGTTTTTCCACTACCGGCTGGAGACTGCAGGCTGGATAACGTTGGGTGGTGGGCCTGCGGGCGGTAGGTTGCTGACTTACCTGTTATTCTAGGACATTGGCTCTCTTCTCTCTCTCTCTCTTCCCCCCCCCAAGCTTTATATCATGTTTAGGTTTGGAATGCATTCCCTTTATCCATTCATTCAAGACGGAGCCCTGAATTAGCCCACATTTTATTATTTTATCCACAGATATCATGGAAGACTTTGTCAAATGGTTCACTGAAATCTAGATACACTGTCCACAGCGTTCCCATGGTCTACCAGACTAGTCCCTCTGTCGAAAAGTGAGATGAGATTCATCTGGCATGACTTTTTCTTGACAAACTCTTGCTGGCTCCTAAAAATCATCACCATTATTTTCTAAGTGCTCTCAGGCATTCCGCTTAATAGTCTTTTCCAGGATTTTTTTCAGGTATAGTATTGACATTAAGCTGAGTGATCTGTATGTTACTGGCTTCCCTTGTTTCACGTTTTTTTAAGGATAGGGACAACATTTGCTTATCTCCAGTCCTCTGACAACTCACCTTCAGGAGTTCTCAAACAGTAGCTCTGAGATCACATCTGCAGTGGCTCCAAGATCACACCTTGCTGTTACAGTCCCTACCAAGTTCTTCATCATCTTTGAGCAATCTATGCAAAACTACGCCGGCAGTGCAAGGACTCTGTCAGTACCTGGTTGCAAATGTGCCATAAGGCACGTTTTCGACACCTGGTCAGTAAGTGGCACTGGCGGAGAGGCCGGCGCCACTCAATCCGCCCAGGGCTGGAGCCGCCGGCAGATACAGGTAAGTTCTGCACCAGTCAGGTCACAGGCAGGGGGGAAGGCGGCCTGGGGTGGGGATATCAGCGGCATGCTCTGCCGATATCCAAAGCCCCACCCCAGTCCTAGCCGGCTTTACATGGCCTCCCCGGATTTGCGCCGGTCATTTTGCCAGTGCAAATCTGAGGAGGCCCATTGGGCCTGCTGGGGCTGTAACTGGGGGAAAGGGATGAACTCCCCTTTCTCCCGAGGTGTGCCCCAGCTGCACTGGCACTGGTCCAATCTGGGCGAGGATGTGGCGCAGTATGCTTAGCGCGCTGTGGCGGATTTTAGGCAGGATTGGGCTGTAAATGAAGGAAATTTCAGGACACATGCCTAGATCAATGGATTGCAGCTCTTCTTCAGCAGACAGTGAATCTAATACAAAAAGGTTAAAGATTGTCAGTTGCTTCCCCTATACTGAAATCTACTGCTAGGTAGGACAAAGCATATAGAATGTCAAGTAGGTAATGCAGCACATTTTTTTTCTTTTTAAGTACAAGATCAGGCAGCCATGAAATTTCCTACTTAGAAATTAAGATGCAATGTGTCTCCAAGATTGGGCAAAATAACTGATGGAATGGAATTACCTTTTCTAGGCTTAAATGCCAATTTTAGAAGTATTTGCCCTGAAATTTTGCTTTGGGAGAATATGCCTTAGTTCATGGTATTGAAAGAGTAGAAGAGAAGACCTTTCTTACTACCCTTTGCTCTTATAAAGATTTTTACCCTTTTTCTAACCAAGTAACACATATAGATTCCCCCCACATACACTTGGTTTTCTTTCAGGATAAAGCAAGTGAGTAATTGGTATTTGTTTGTTCAAGCAGATATAGAATTGTCAGTTCTGGGTAAGGGGTCAGGCATACTTACTACTGTTGCCCAAGCAACATTTCAGCTGAACTGGAAGGCCCTTGTAGTCTTATAAGTTTTAAAAGGTTTGGTGCATTAGACAGCTGTTCTTTAAAAGTGGATCTAAAGTGATGAGAGGTGCTCTTCCATGAGTGCTGTAATGTTTAATACCCAGGGCCATGGGTATGGGGCCAGTCTTCCTCATGTAATCAGAATGGGGGTGTGAGAAAAGGTAAGGTTCTGTTCTTTTACAGGTTAGCAAAGTAGTGCAGCTTGCAGGGAGAGTGGGTGTGGTGCAGAGCAGGATTAATATATTTATTAAAATATTTATAGGCTGCCATTCCACTCCATTTAAGGGGTCATCAAAGATGGCCTACGCCCTACAGTCTCAAAAACTGGATTTTATCATTTTAAACAACAAATGCATTAGACAGAGTAACAAATCATGAGAAGGTCAAACAGAACAACAACAAATCACTACCTGTACCCGTTTAGAAGCAGATGAGACCAGCTGAGTTTCATAGGGAAGGCAGTTGCACATGTGGCTAGTTGCTATCCAAAAGGCCCCATTAACTGGCAGCTAGTGCAGATTATGGACCACAGGTGACATGTGCTTGGAGCAGGGGGCATCAGGAAGCACCCTGGCTGCTGCATTCTGTTCCAGTTGAAGTTTCTGGACAGTCTTCAAGGGCAGCCCCAAGGAGAGCACATTGCAGTAGTCTACATGCCATGTGACTAAGGTGTGCGTCCTTGTAGCCAAATCTGCTTTCTTCAGGAAAGGTCATAACTGGTGCACCTGTTGAAGTAGGCAGACACACTGCTGGCAGCCGTTAGCCCCTGAGACTTCAGGTTCAAGATTGGGTCCAGGAGCACCCCCAGACTAAAAACCTCTTCCTTCAAAAGGAGTGCCGCTCCACCTAGAACAGGCTGTTCACCCACCCTAGAGAATTGGCTCTCCTTTTAATGGCACATTTTGTCTCGTTGGATTAAATTTCAGTTTATTAGCCCACATCCTTCATAACTGCCAGACACTGGTTCAGAATCTCTACAGGTTCCCTGGTTCCAGATGGAAATGAAAGGTCGAGTTGGGTGTCATCAGCATATTGATGGTACCACACTCTAAAACCATGAACATTTCATTTAAATGTGAAATAGCATAGGGAACAAGATGGAACCAGTTCCCCAGCACAACCTTCTGGAACGGACCTGACAGGTAGGAATGGAGTCCTTGTAACACTGTACCGTCCATCCCTGTCCCTTCCCGATGTTCTCATGTTGGCATACTATAATTAAATCCCAAACATGACATAAGGGGAAAGGTTCAGAGAAATAATTCAGCATAATGTGCTATGCAGAAACAGCTCTGAGTGTTTTTCAGGGATGACACTTTTCAATTAACCCTGTGTCATAAGGAACATGCGCCACTTTCAGCGAGTCATATGTGGCACATGTGACTCTTCTCTTTGTGACATGGGCCTCTTGAATGAATGGTTCCCTGTAGCGGACACCATTCTTGAGAAGAGATGCATTTATCTGTCTAAGCAGCAACAGAGGCCATAACTCTTCCTGACATGTGCTGCATAGAGCAAAGTTGTGATGCCAATTGAGTGATGGCGCTCTGCCAGGATATAAATATAATCAGTTTGGAGCTATAATTTGCATTTCTCTTTCCTCCATGAGAATGTCACTCAATAAACCCTCATTCTCTGAACAATGCACCTGTGATTGCAGGTTCCTTGCCGGCATTCTCTGCTTGTCTATTTCTATGAAGCTTGAATCCTCGGAGACTTGGGTCAGGAGCCTCTTCACCAAAGGAAGGCTAGCTGCCAACAAGCCTATACATTCAGATGCTGGGAATTTCCTAGAGCTAATGTATACTTGTACCACTTTGTTCCATAACTATTTAGTGATACTGTGCTCTCATTAACTTGAGTTGCAGTGTAACTGCTGCCGTTTTCAAGTGAAGAGAGACCTCTTTGTTGTAATGAAATAAGGCACGTTATTTTGCATTAGCTGCAATTAACTCTCCTAACCTCTCTGGTGGTTAAGTCTTGCAGAGGTTCCAAGGAGTCAATTCCTTGAGAACATAGATTGGAATACCACTAGCAGTTATAGAAAAAGTGTCTAACACAGCTAATGCATAAATAACAACAACAAGAGGTAGTTGCTCAAGCTTTAGAAATATTAATTTTTCACCTGGTGTTCTGAAAGATGCTTGACTAGACTGGCTTACTGGTGCTTTACTTTCTCGTAACAGTTGTAAAAGAATCAAGATAGCATGAGGTGAAACCACGGTTGTGAAATTTGCAGTCCCTATTACTTTAAGCTGTCAGAAAATGAAAACAGCAGCAAAAAACCCCACAATCTCCCTTAAAAAAAAAACCAAAAACCCTCTTGCCATTATGTGTGTATCTTTCCCATACATGGGACTTCCAGTGGTGTCCCATCCCAATTCCTGATCCGGTCTGCATTGACAGTAATGCTTCAGCATCTCGCGTTTCCAGACCATTCCCTAAGTTGCATTTGAGACTCCTTTTAACCTCTCTCTGAATGCTGCCCAATGCAGGGAGTCAGGGAAGATGGAGAACCCGAGAAGTGGCAAAGAGAAGAGTCACGTAAGGACCCAATCCTATCCAACTTTCCAACACTGATGCAGCCTCGCCAACGGAGCGTGTGCTGCATCCTGCGGTGGGGGGAGGGTGTCATGGAGGACTTCTCAAGGTAAGGGAATGTTGGTTCCCTTAACTCAGGGCTGTATTGCGGCTGCATCGACACTGGAAAGTTGGGTAGGATTTTTTTTTTTTTGCCTCTGGACTGACAACTATGGGGTTAGATCAGAGCTGGCCCACCAGTGAGGCCAACTGAAGCGGTTGCCTCAGGTAGTAGATTAGTGGGAGGGCACCCATCCCTGTCTGCCTACTTGCCTTCACTGCGCCTGAGTAGGGAAGCAGCTTGGGTGAGGCATGATTTTGTGAGGGCACAGGCAGAAAAGATGAGGGTTAAAACAGCGTTTTCCTTGCCACTCTTCCTGCTTTTGATCACAGCCTCTGAAACGGCTTTTCATTAATGTGTGTGTGTGTGTGTGTGTGTGTGTGTGTGTATATATATATATAATATGGGGAAAGACTCATGCATCAGAGCATCAGGTGCAGTTTGGTCCTGAGTCGAAATCTTAATGAGGTTCCTTCCCCTTCCCTGGAAAGCCATCAGAAATCTATTTAAAAGTTATTTCATAGAGATTGTTTAACTAATTGGTTTAACAGACCGCATCTGATTGTGATAAATGGGCCATTGACAGGTGATAGGATTATACTTGCTGTACATCGTAAAATAGTTTTATAACTGCACTTAATGACAGGCCTTCTCATTTGGGATGCATTGGTACTTCTACCCTCATGTGTCTGTGTGATGTGTCTTGATGTGATGTAGCAGCACTCTCTCTTCAAGGCAGAGATGAGTGGCGTGATGCTGCATATCTATAGCCTTTACAGGAGTCTTTGCTTTACAATGCAAATGCATTAAGCCTTGGGTCAAAGCTGTAGATCTGAACTTAGTTGAGGCATTTCACAGTATGATTGAAATAGTAAGGGTAAAGTTGCAATCCTATGTGTGTCTACCGGGAAGTGAGTCCTATTGAATTAATTGTGGCTTATTCTGAGTACAGTAAAAGGAATCCAGTTTTCCATAAATACACTGATTGCTGGCCCGCTGCCTTTCCTTTACATGTGCGTGTAATCAATTTAGTCATTGCAAGCATAGTACCATGTGCTTTCTTCCTATTCTTTTATAGTTAAGCGAATTCAGTATACCAACCTCCAATATTTTGCAAGCACTCCTCTTGCTGCTGGGTCCATCTATGAAACACAACCCTATGTGAGTCCAAAGCTTTGTGGCCACTGGTCACGTTAGTTTGGGTGGACACTGTGTTCATGTTGGAGCTTCAGTAAGTAGTGTGCATATACATTTTCTTGAGTGGTCTCCTTGTTAGCTTGATTGGTGACCCATGTGTAAATAGTACACAGCCACGACTTCTTGTCATTTAGTGGGGTAGACCGTTGTCCTGTGCAAACCCATCCTTCTATTATAAGCATGTCACAGCTTCCTCCCCCTCTTCTTGCTTCTTTTGGGATATGTAGACTTGGTGACATATTCAAGGCAAAGGGCTTTAATGTAAACCCGTCATTGGTTCACCCCACAATCACTTTCTGGATTTGCTCTCTAGTTACTGACCTGCCTTGCTATGCTTCCTTGGATCCACTCACAAACCTTTTCATTAGCCCTGCTCTGCTCCCAATGTCCCCACCATGTCTGTTTTCCTATGTAATGTTACTACTAGTCGCTGTAGGGCAGATCCCAAGATTAAAACATGCTTGGCACTTGATGTGGACTTTAAAAATTGCTGTCTATGAATTGGCATCCAATATATTTCAGTTAACAGCCTTCTTGTTACTTTGCATGGAAATGTTTTAAGAATTTTCTCTAGAAGCTTGAGGAATAGAAGGACTCTTTCTTTTATGGCCCAGTCCTAATCTTTGGCTCCACCCTTAAGGAGGATTGCAACACATAGGATTGCAACCTTACCCTTACTGTTTCAATCTCTTGTGAGTCAAAACACCATTATGGAAGAGTGTGTAGCTGTGTGCTTCCAGACTGCCACTGCAGACATGGGAGAGAACCCTGCATGGTGTGGCAATGAGGAGAAGCCCCACCAATGTCAGTAAGTTGAAGGGGTGGGTAGAACGAGGTGGGGGGATAGGTGGATTGGGGAAGGGACAGGGCGTGTCAGAGGCGGGAGGGGGCTATCCTAGCACAAGCAACTTGTGCTTGATGCTGTCTCCTCCAGACCCTCCTGATGCATTCCCTTTGTCTTGGACTTGTACCAGCTAGTGCAGGTTCGAGGAGACCCATTGGTGATCAGGGAGTTTACAGAGGGATAAGGGAAAATATTTTGCCTTACCTCTACCAAACTTTCCGATTTGCCCCCCCCCCCACACACCATAGCATGCAACTCAGCCTGCTTTGTCGCGGCTGCATGCTATGGTGGGGAAAAGGATAGGATTGGGCTGTGTTGGTATACTTGGTTGAAATTCTTTTGAAGTTGAAAACTTTGCTGGACGACAGCAATTTCATATATCGCAATTTTTGCGGGGGACAGAAATTGGGGGAGCAATCTGTACAAGAGAACGTATTGCTAATCTCTTTTTTTACTTTTTTAAACTTTTTTTCTCTGTTATAAAATTTGTAATATACAATGTTTTGTGCCTGGGCTAAACTAAATTAGTAGTCAGTGTAATTAACGCAAAGTAAATTATCTCCAAGGTTTTCAGTCCCCATGAAACTAATTTCATATCTTACTCTTCGTGTGTTTAAAAATAGCTTGCCTGTTAGTTCAAGATGCTTGCACTGTACTTTGTGAAGTGCACTTCAATTCGAATGGAAAAATGTTCCTAGATTAGGGCTTGAAAAACAACATCAGTATTGAGCTGGTACATCAACAGGGACTAGCACCTGGTCAGATATCTAATTTGTGAATTGGCATAGCTGTGTAAGTACTGTGTAGCTGTTTTCTTATCTTCATGCCCCCCCTGCCCAACTGTAAGAAAAAAAAATGCAAGAAAAACTTATTGATATTGTTCTGTTATGTTTCCTTTCTGGGCAAATGCAAAGAGGTACAGATGTGCCTGCTTACCTGTTGTACATTTTGGAAGACTGGCCATTGTGGTGTCAGATGGGTTAAGGGGAGTGGCAGCCTGTGGCGATGGTACTTCCAGGATTGTGCTGCAGCCATGGGAAAAAAGTGATTTTTTTTTAGCCATACCTGGGGGTCTTGCTGGGCCTCTGGGGGGTGATGGGAGCCTGTGGACCCCTCCGCAGGCCTCCCCGTACCTCAAAACAGCTCCAGATCGTGATCACAACCCACTTCCGGTTTCGTCCGAAAACCAGAACTGGGTTGCGATCTGGAACTGTTTTGAGGTGTGGGGAGGTCTGCAGAGGGGGGTCCGCAGGCTCCCCGCACCTCATGGAGGCCCGGCAAGAACCCCAGGTAGAGCTAAAAAAACCTTTCCCCCCCGGTGGCAGTGGTGTGATCCCGGAAGCACCATCACTGCTGTCGCCACTCCCCGCAAACACTTACAAACTGTCAAAATATTTGGGAACCTCTGTCTTAAGTAGAAAGGAAATTAATGTGGGGCACAGCACTGCCTAACATAAGAATGACCAGCCCCAGCTGTTGCCTTCATGCCTTGCATTAGAAGCATCTGTCTGACCATTATTGGCAACAGGATGCTGATCTAGCTGGACACTTTGGCTGGATCTTCCAGCAGAATCTTCTTCTTACACTACCCCACCTGTATTTGCCAAGACATCTACAACCTTGTCTGGAGGCAGTTGCTACCTAACTACCATAGATGCCAGCCTGAATATGGATAGCTGCCCTGTTTTTCACCTGTCATGTGTGATACTCTGATCGTTTTGGTAGAATCCTTTTGTGTTGCGGGCGGGGGAAGAAAGTGTGGTACAAGTTGTGCAAATACGTGAAATCTTATGGAATAATATTAAGGTTAGGTGATTTTTGTATTTTGCTTCGTTCAAAAGAATGGTGGTTTCAAACGTGCTTTATCAGTGAATATTTTGAATGAAACTGAAAGCTGACATAAAGGCATGGGGAGTTCCTTTTTGTGAAAATTGACTTTTCGTCTCTCTAAGTTGGGTAAACAACACCATGTCCATTTTTCCCCTTCTGAAAAAGCCACGATCTTATCTCTGTAATTGAAAATAATACTCTAAAAGCACTTTTTAACTAGAGTTACACAATCTCCTTTTAAATCACCGGTTATCTTTCATTGAATTTCACTGTAAATGTTACTGCCTGCACATGGAGGGCATGCTCTTGTGTAACAAGCTAGGTCCAGCAATTCAAACAGTGGAGATTTGTGTCTCAATTGTAGTGGCTCCTAGCAGTGCTGGTGTGTAGATAAATGGTTTTTGTTGGTGTTGCCTTTGCATGTTGAATTTGTGTGATGCCAACATTGCGAAGGTTTTTTTTTTTTTTTAAACCAGGTAGAAATGCCCAGATGCTATAATGTGCTCAAGTTGCAACACTTTCTTCAGTGAGTACTTTGGGCAATGGTTATGAATGAAAGTATACCACTCAGTTCATATGTCAGGTTCCCCAACTATGGTTTGGAGGTTGGGAAATGAGTTGTCTGAATTGAATCTAAATGTAGATATTTACATATAGTTGCAGTAGAATATTCAGCCAGACCAGACTCTCAGGAAGAAGTGGTGCCCTGTTGTGTGATGTTTTCCTTTGACTTGTCCAAAAATTCTAGCAAAGCTAGAGTTACTTACAAAAGTAAGATCTTAAATCTAAATAGGTACTGCTTGCGGGAAGGTAAACAGCGCTCCGTGTTCCAGCTGCATGCTACGCGCTGCAGCAGGGAGTGTCATGCCGGCCACATGACCACGGAGGCGTCTTCGGACAACGCTGGCTCTTCGGCTTTGAAATGGAGATGAGCACCACACCCTAGAGTCGGACACAACTGGACTTAATTGTCAGGGGATACCTTTACCTTTACCTTTTTATGCTTATGAAGGTGTATAGGGCCTGATCTTAAGCACATCAAAAATATGCACGGAGTTAAATGTAACAATACTTATTAAAGTGCAACATGCCAAATTCATACTTGGTGCTGCTATTCATTATGTAGAAGTTCCTAAAATATAACTAGCAACTTGAATGACAGCTCTGAGTTTTCAGGGAAGTGTGCCCAAGCCGTGGGTGCAGTTTATACCCACACAGAGCAGACAGGGGAGGTGAGGCATCTCTTTGCTTGTTTGAGCAATTCTGAGCCTTCCCTTGTTTGTACAAGAGACACAAGGACTCCTGAATGTGGAACCCAAGATTTTCTGAGTTGGATGAGCAGAACCCTGCGCTTAATTCATAGTGTACTGGAAATTTATGAATCGTGTTCTGTTTGGCTGTTTGAATCTGCACTTGCTGAATGAAAATGAAGATTCCCTTCTGCTGGAAAGGATCTTCTTCACTAAAGAGTGAGGCTACATCCTATCAGCCCAATCCTGCCTAAGGATCTGCCGGGCAGCCCAGGCCGCCCTCTGGATCCCGTGCTCTGCTAGGGCAGGCTCCCGCCTGGCAGAAAGTCTACTCGGAGAAAGGGACGCTCGTCCCCTTCCCTGAGTGTAAATGGTGTTGGGGCCATACAACAATGTTTGATAAATACGGGATTCAATGCCATGTGAAAAAATAAAATTTTACTGATCTCTTACACCGTAGCGGGTTTCCAACCGGCAGCCGCACATGGAGAAAATACAATAAAATCCAAGGTAGAAAAGATAGCAGCCCAACGTTTCGCTCTAAATCCCTTAGAGCCTCTTCAAAGGAAACAATCAGAAGCAATTGTAGATGGAACAATCGCTTCTGATTGTTTCCTTTGAAGAGGCTCTAAGGGATTTAGAGCGAAACGTTGGGCTGCTATCTTTTCTACCTTGGATTTTATTGTGTATTCTCTGTGTGCGGCTGCCGGTTGGAAACCCGCTACGGTGTAAGAGATCAGTAAAATTTTATTTTTTCACATGGCATTGAATCCCGTATTTATCAAACATTGTTGGATAGTTGCGGGCCATGAAAGCTACCGATCTAAACGGTGTTGGGGCCGATCGGCCTCCTCGGATTTCTGCCAGCGAAATTGCTGGCGGAAGTTGGAGAAGGCCGTGTAATGACCCAGCTGCCAGCCCCCTCCCCCTCCTGTGTCGGCTGGGTCTATGGCCCCTGCCGTTTGCTGCTGAACCGCCCCTCTGTCAGCTGGATCCTTACCTGGGTTCTCGGGCGGGTGGGTGACGGCTCGGTTGGCGGAGAAGGGAGGCCTTCCTTGCTCGCGAGTCATCGTAAAAGTGCCTTAGGGTGGCAGAACCCGCAGCCTGGCCGGGTGCTAGGATTGCATCATATGTCTCAGTCATTAGGATCTTCAGTGCTCTGGTCCTTGACGTAACCAGGACTTACGCTTATGCTTTTTGTTGTTGCTGAAATGCTCTTTATTATTATTACTGTACAGTACATGCAGCTTAGAAAATATAAGAATCCATTTTCTGTAAATGGCTCAAAACATTGGCAGAAAACATAAGAGGGTATAATTGGAAGCAAATTACCTAAAGTACCAAAAACTGCATATTCCCCAATTAGATGCAAAGTCATTCAGTTTTTGTGTCTTCCTTCACCTGAGCAAAATAAATTAATTTAGCCATCAGTGTAAAGTTTGTTATTTTTTCTGATGTTCATGTACTGTACAGTAGAAATTGCTGAAAGTCTCCGGCTTTTTGGTAGAGGAGGCTTCCGCCAAATCCTTTCCCTTGTCCTGGGCTTGAAAGCCCAACAGGGGGCTGCTCAGAGCTGTGCCGGCCGTTTAGCTGGCATGCCTTTGAGTAGCCCCATAGGGGCTGCTGGGGCTCGACACAGGGGAAGGGGACGATCATCCCCTTCCCTCGAGGATACCTCCAGCCCCGTGCTGGATACAGTGGAGCCTGCCCCGGCGCCATCGCATCCCAGCGCGGGGCTTTGGATAGGATTGGGCTGTAACAAAAGTACAGTAATAGGGGATCTAATGGGATTTGATGCCCAAACACTTTTTTTTTTGCATGATTATTTTGATTTTTCCTTCTAGAATTTCTTAGCTAGTAGGCAGGTCTGCCATATATGGTAGAAGAAGTCTCCACAAGTTCTTTTGCATTTCCAACGTTGAGTACCGTAAACTTTATTGATGCTTTTAATTAATTGGTCCAGTGGTAAAATATTGCCTTGCCATTATTTTATAACAGTTTTTTTGAATACCCAAGTTCGGAGGGAGAATGTATGCCCCTAGGTCATGCAATTACCCAAAGTACATTCTCTCATACCAGACAATAGAATATTATCTCCCATTTCCATATAGTCTTTTAACCTGTTCACCGTTTCAGATTTCAAAAAAACTCTTGTGCATTTTAGCAAATAGATCTATGCATTTTTAAAATAATGTCTTCACATTCTGTTTTATTGCAGAGAAGTGAGATTTTATCTTGAAAAAATTCAATCAGTGGTTATATGTTTATCAATGTTGATGTGGATGACTGCACATGATAAAATTCTGTAACAATCATGCTCTATCCACATCTGAAAGCCTGATCATACTATGCTTTTGCCTTGGGTAACTGTTCATCTATCTGTTTTGTATATATGTTGAAAAGTGTCTGGAGGGAATCACTGGATTATCTCCCGAGATGCTTCTGTGCACTATTTAATTTCATGTGCCTTCCTGTAGGATTAACGTTTAAATTGTATCCGAGTTCTTGCTAGTAATTTTGGATTGAATTCTATTGTATTTCATTTATATTGCACACTATGCTGAGCTTTGTCCTCTGGTAGCTGTGACTGTGTGCCACTGAGCCACTATTACATCTCCACTCATGCTCTGGAAATTTTTCTCAATAGCCAGAGATGTAACAACAGTTCTTAAGATAGGACTCTAATTGCACCCTTTTGGCACGGCAGCGGCTTTTCCAGAGGCAGAGTGCAGGCTCAGTTGCCTTGGGCTGTAATAAGAATGAATGATTGCCAAGAGATGCTTTTTCCCCCATTCATGAAACTACAGAATAGAAGTCCTCTACTTCATGTTAAATGCAGACTACATTCGATGGGAAGATTTTTCTTGCACTGCTTGTGCTTTTGCATCTGTAGCAATAGGCTTTTAGAGTAGAAAGTGTGGAGACCTGTAGGTTACCTTCTGAAAGGTGAAGCTAAACATGGGAAAAAACAACACATCCTGCTGTTTAGGGTCTAATTTAACAAGCAAATCCTTCTCATTGACTTTACTGAGAGTGCTATTATTTGATTCTTGCAGCTCATACATCCACATTTGCGGGATTTGAGCCGTTAAGGGAAAGACATACTTGCAACATGAACTTCTTCTGCCCTGGGTGGCCATGTAGGGATTCAGAAGTTCAAATCATTTTTAACCAGCAAGAAAGTCTTGGGAGAGGCTGCTTCCAAATAACTTTCCTTGATTTGTATCTTGGGCAGTTCTGCCCGATTCTAATTCAGATTCTAAAATGGGTAGAATTTATCTCTCTCCCCTCCCCCAGAGATATATATGAGAGAGGCTAGTTCCCTTTTTGTTATTAGGCTGTTATGCTAGATACAGTTGTGTAGAAATAAGGCCAGGCAATGTGTATTTCACATATTGTAATGAAAATTACAGGCCAGTGAAATCCTTGGACGTTTGTATGTTGCCTTGTCATGTGGTAGGCTAAGGAATGAGATACAAAGTACATAGGGAAATTCTGCATTTAAAAAACATTCTGCTTCTAAGAATGTTCTTTCTTTGCTTTTTCTGTACGTGACCTTCTAAAGGCGACACATAATCCAGTTCAAAATTGCGTTTTTGAAGGATCAACATGTTAATCTTGGAGATAGTTAAATGCACAGCCAGTAAATGTTAAGGATGCCCTTTTCTTCTTTGTTTCTGCATGTTCTGTTTAAGACAGATGGGCAAATTATCCCACAGGATGTTACTTTTGATCTTCTCTGTAAAAGGTCACTGATAATTGTTTGTGAGTACATTGTGCTTATCGAAAAGACAGTTCCTTATATTTAGAGCAGGCTTGCACAACTTGTGGCCTGTCAAGCTAAATGCAGCCCGGCAGCCATGTGTTGTGGCCTGCCAGCTGCTCAACAACCTCCTTGCTGCTTTAGTCAAGTCCCTGGTGGAGTCCCTACCTATATCTGGGTGGTGGGGCTTGGTGGATCACAAATGGTGCAAAGCCTCCTTAGAGGTTGGAGACACCACAAAGCCCCATAGTATGCTGTTTTGTTTAAGGTTATAAATAAACCTTACTCTTAAAGTTAAGGATAGGCAGCAGAGATTTTAAATAATAAAAATATTAATATAGTGCTTATGAATTTTCAGAGTACTATCCATACATTAGCCAGCGGGTGGCACAGTGGGTTAAACCGCTGAAACATGAGCTGTCGATCGAAAGGTCGGCAGTTCGAATCAGCGATGGGGTGAGCTCTCGTTGCTTGGCCAGCTCCTGCCAACCCAGCAGTTCCAAAGCATGTTAATGCGAGTAGATAAATAGGTACCGCTTGCGGGAAGGTAAACAGCGCTCCGTGTTCCAGCCGCATGCTACGCGCTGTGGCAAGGAGAGTCATGCCGGCCACATGACCACGGAGGCGTCTTCGGACAACGCTGGCTCTTCGGCTTTGAAATGGGGATGAGCACCACACCCTAGTGTCGGACACAACTGGACTTAATTGGTCACCTTTAACTTTTTATCCATACATTACCTGGGTTTAATCATAAGAACGTAAGAAGAGCCCTGCTGGATCAGGCCAAAGGCCCATCTAGTCCTGTATCACACAGTGGCCCCACCAGATGCCTCAGGGGGCACACAAGACAACAAGATACCTGTGTCCAATCGCCACTCCCTTGCACCTGGCACAGAGAGAACCTACTCCTACAACCAGGAGGTTGCTTTTCCCCATCATGGCTTGCACTGCTTGCTTACTTACTGCAGTGCTACAAAGTAGGTCATTATTATTATTATTATTATTATTATTATTATTATTATTATTCCCCAATTTTTGATTCTGACAGAGAGGGCTTGCTTAAGGTCACCTAGTGAGTTTGCTTCAGAGGAAAGATTGAACTGGGAACTTAATGATTCGTAACTCTTATCCAGTACAGCACCTGTCTCTTTTCTCCATTTTCTTTTATTCTTGATCTCATTTATCTTTACAACAGCCCTATAATTAAAATCACATTTTTTTTCTGTTGTACAGGTAGTAAAACTGTTGGACACCTCACTAAGACCTCTGAAGAGTTCTAGTATTTCTTTACTGTATTTAAAAAAATGCGTATTCCACACTTTCCCCCTCTGATCAGGGAGACGCTTAAACTACCAGTAGTAAACAGACATTAGTAAAAATACTAGAACAGGACAAATCCAGCAACTCAACATAAGTCAAAGACCAAGCAAAACTGAAAAGTTAACTTCGAAAAGGCAACAGTGGTGGTATCACTCTCACCTCCTCGGACAGGGGGTTCCACAGCTTAGGCTCTGCCATAGAAAAGACCTATGTCATTGCCAGGCATACCTCCACTGGTGGTGGAACATGTAGAAGAGCCCTCTCAGATGATTGCAGGGGATGGGCAACATTTAATGGAGGGAAGGTGATCTTTCAAATACTCTGCTCTTAAGCCAGTCAGAGCTTGAAAGCAGGGGTTCTCAACCCCTCGGTGTACCACCAGAAGCGATGGGTAATCGTCTGTCACTTCCTGGTATCGAACACCACGGAGCTCAGGAAATCACCGGTAAGAGGCTTGGGACAGGTGGGAGGGCCTCTTTCAGCACACAAAACTTATGCGCTTCAATTCTGCTTACTGGCCGAACCTCTTGCCGGCGCTTTCCTGAGCTCTGCGGCATCCGTAACCTCTGCTCCTGAGCTCTGTCGGAGGGAGGTTTCGAGGTTCAGACTGAATATGTACCACCAGATGTAACAAAAAGTACCGCCGGTGGTATGCATACCACCAGTTGAGAACCCCTGCTTTAAAGGTTAAAACAACACCTTGACATGAAATATAAGTCTCTGTTACCTGTTTTCTGTGTGGCATTAAAGTAGTAAGAAACGGCATTTTGATCACTATTATGTTGGCAGACAAGCGAGACATCTGCCCTACACCTAAAAATCTAAAAGAGTTAAATTTAGGCTCTGTCCCATCACATGCATCCCTCTAATCCTGGTTGAAAATAAATTTAGTTATATTGTGGTGTTTCAAGGAGCACATTCATTCTGCTATTACTTTTAGATGAAAAAAAACCCCCAAACAATTTATTGTAAGTTTTTAAATGTAAGTGTGCACCAGTTGCCATGTTTAAAGCAGAAAGATAATAGTATCCCATCCATGTGAACTTGTGTATATGGTATGCAAATGTTGTTACTGGCTTTTCTGTAAAAACCTGTGAAGGGTTACATCTATGCCAAATATTTCTATTGCACTTCGGTTTTGAAAATGTAAAGAGTCTCATTCTGTCTCTCCATCAAAGCCCTATTCAATACATGAGGGGATACATCAACCTAGATCTATTTGATCTTTCCTTTATAACCTCTCTTTTAGGGAGTATAGTCCTATATAAGCACACTGACAGCGCAATCCTGTGTAACCTTGCACTGGTGTAACAGTAGATGCACCGGTGTAAGTGCACTTATGCCAGTGTAAGTGCACTTACACCAGTGCAAGGTTACCCAGGATTGCGCTGTGAGGCAGTTCCCCCAGAAAGGGTTATTATGGCATCCCTCTTATCAATAAAATAATTCCTTTTGAAGATGAACTGGAGGCCTGCCTGACCCAGGGGGTTCACTGACAGATTGAGGCTGCTGACAGACTCTGTGAAGTTAGGGAGATCGGTCTTTTTGCTATGGTAGATGTTCTAGGTAACTGCAGTATCTTCAGGGGTAGAGCTCCAGCTTTTCAGGCAGACTGTCTCAGGTCTATTCCCTGACATCTCCGATAAAAAGATCTCTGGCAACAGAACTGGGAGAAACCTTGGACAGCTGCTGCCAATCGGAACAGAGAACACTAAGCTAGGCATGGGTAGTAGTATCTTACTGGTTAATAAGGCAGCTTCAGCTCTAGTTTGCCAGCTGTGGAGCAGCAGATAGATTGCTTTTTGACATTTCTCTTGAGATGCCTGAAATCCTCTTGAATTTCTTTTAAAAGTTAACCTGTGGAGAAGATGTGCTCTTACAAAGGGACTTTGGTTTGAACTAGCAGCTTGACTCTTGCAAGGCACATGCTAACTTGCGAATCTCTCAAGTGGGGCTGTGGTCTGATGTGACTTGGACGGGGCAAGCTCATCTGGCTCACCATAGTCATCAATAGCAGTCAGCAAAAAGCACATTGCAGCACTTTAGTTACAACTGACTTGAACAAAGGGAGCATTAAAAATGGGGAAGGTGGAAATCAGTCTTAATATTGGTGACCTGGTTAGCAGTTCTGCTTCATGCACTGCAGTAGCCAAGGGGACTAACAGAGCAATACTATTGCTGTCTACTCCAGAGCAATGCTATTGCTGTCTACTCCAGAAGTAAGACCCATTGAGTTCAATGGGACTCACTCCCAGTTTAGTGTGGATAGGATTGCAGCCTAAGGAGCCTTTGGAGCTGTACCTACCCCAGCTAATTACTATGATTACTACCAGCATATTAAACCACGTTGAGTACTTTAGTGACTGTGGTTCATCACAGAGGCTTCTGTGTGTCATTCTTTGTTTACACAGTGCTAAAATGATGCCAACAACAACAAAATGATGCCAGGCACTTTAAAAACAAGTAATATAGCAGGACTTGCTGCCCATGGAGCTTGCAGTTAACTTAGTTCTCTGCCCAGGGGCTGCTTTTAATATTTGTTTTCTTTATGCCAATAAAGGTCTTCTGAATCTGAACATTTGTTTTCTTTTTGATTCTAGCTATCTAGGTTTTGATTTTTCACTTATTTTACATATTGTATGATGCTTTTTTGCTCTTAGCCATGAGTTCCCTTCTACCAATATTAGGAAGTTGGTAGGGAATTTGCCTTCTTCCAGCCCAGTAAGGGGGATGCCTGTGGCAGCTGCACCCAAAAGCAATGTTGTCAGGCACCTCACAACTGCAGGTTAATTCAGACGCTGCAGAGAGTAGTAGATGCTCTGACTCTAATGGCCAGAGCATCCTGGTGTAGCAGCAGGGCTGGAAAGAGAGGGAGGATGTCTGACTGAGGCACTTAAACATTGTTCACAATGATGTGTGGCTGGGGGGGGGGGGGCGGGGGCGGGGTTGTTGTTGTTGTTCAGTCATTAAGTCGTGATCCCATGAACCATATCCCGCCAGGCCTTCCTGTCCTCCACTATCTTCCTGAGTTCGCTCATTTTCATGTTTGTTGCATCGGTGATGCTGTCTAACCATCTCATCTTTTGCCTTCCCCTTCTCCTTTTGCCTTCAATCTTTCCCAGCATCAGAGTCTTCTCCAGAGACTCCTCTCTTCGCATTAGGTGGCCAAAATATTTGAGCTTCAGCCTCAGTACCTGCCCTTCCAGGGAACAGTCAGGGTTGATTTCATTTAGGATTGACTGATTTGATCTCCTAGCAGTCCAAGGGACTCTCAGGAGTCTTCTCCAGCACCACAGTTCTAAAGCATCTATTCTTCGGCGTTCAGCCTTCCTTATGGTCCAACTCTCGCAACCATACATTGCTACTGGGAACACCATCGCCCTGACTATGCGAACTTTTGTTGGCATGGTGATATCTCTGCTTTCTATTATGCTATCTAAATTTGCCATAGCTTTCCTTCCAAGGAGTAAGCGTCTTTTAATTTCATGGCTGCTGTCTCTCCATCTGCAGTGATCTGCAAACAGAATGGGAGTCCTGGATGGCTCCTGTGTAAGGTGTGTGATTGATGGAAGATAGTGAGCAGCATGTAGCCCTGTGCAGGTATTACCCCAAGTGTGTACAGGAACGTGTGTGTGTGTGTGTGTGTGTGTGTGTGTGTGTGTGAGAGAGAGAGAGAGAGAGCTGTATAGTTCCACCCCTGTTAATACTGACCCCAAGGGTAGTGTTTGGCAGCACAGGCAATCACCATGTAGAGAGTGTCTCCCTGGGATTACAGATGTTAGGGATTCAGTGTTCACAGGGAGGATCTCTCACTGTAGACAGCGTCAGCCTGTGCAAGCAAATGCTGTGTGTGGGGAAAGAGAAGGGGGAGCAGGGTTACAGAGCATGCTCAAGCTACTCTCCCATGTGTTCCTGTACACACTTGGGATAATGTCTGCATAAGGCTAGTGTATTTGGCACTCGTATCTGTAAGCATGCCAGACAAAGGCAACATTCTGCATGGTGCTCTGCCTTCTTTCAAAGCCCGCGTGACTGCAGTCACAGGTGTCTTAAGCATAAGGTCTGTTACAAAAGATTCAAAGAGGATTTTTCCCCATCTTGTTTTGCTGCTTCTAGTGTCATTTATTGGTGCATGAACACAATGAGCACAAAATGAAAGTGCCTGAGGTTTTTTTTTTTTAAAAAAATAGCGTCAAATTTATTATGCTATAATTCACACAAATACTGCATATGGTGCACACAGAAGCAGTTGCTTGACTCAGTTAGTTAATTAATTGGTTAATTAATTAGACTAAGTGCTTGAAATGTTCCCCATCAGCATCTGTACACAGCTGACATTGTTGACGAAGGGATCTGCAGACATCCACCAACCTGGGGGCTGGGATGGTCCCACACATCTCTTCAGTTTTTTCCCTTAGATGTTTGAGTGTTGCAGGTTTTCGACAAGGATGTATGTATGAATTAGAGTTTGTTAAAATGTGTGTACATTTTTTTTGGAGACTCTCCATGTATTGTCAACGGCCGTGTTATGAAACAAGTTCCCGTTGAAACAGTGTAGCAGCGTTTCAGCGGGAACATGTTTCATAACATGGACGTTGACAAACACACGAAGAGAGCCGCACAAGAATTTTTGGGAGACACCCTGTATATATAATTCTACAAATAATATATTTAATCATAATTTATAACCTGTTTTGGAAGCCAGTTGCTTTTGAAACCAAAAGTGTTTCACCTGTTCCATTTTCCCCCTAAACAATATCGGGTTCTTTACTTTGACCATCTATAATAGAGCGGAGCCCTGTCCCACTGGCGAAGACCGGTATAGGATTGGGCTCTGAGTTGTTGTGACTGGACAGACTGTCTAGCATTTGTGTATTTGAAATTTAAAAATTGAAGCAAGAGAGCTGTGAAGCAAGAGAGCTGGAAATACCACAATTGTACAAATGGTTTTCCTCACCTTTTCAGATACAGAATATTTTTTATGTATCAAACCTTTGATAGTTTAAACCTACTGTCATTACTTCAATACTTCCTTTGGAAAGGTAAATTTGCAGGAGGGAATAGCAAGCTTTAATATGAGATGCTTTATTTTAACAGCTGTGCGGTATAACTACTAAATTATAGTATAGGACGTTAAACGTCTTTAATTGCAGTAAATTTATTTCTAAAGAGGTGATTTCCCCCCCTCCCGTCCTTTAGGTAAGACATCTTTAATTTCAACATAGATTTGCCATTGTCATTCAGGATAAGTTACATAAAATGGATTCAGCTGTCCTTTTGGGGATGCTCCCTGGCAAAGGCAACCTGTTACACAGGAAGGGAAGGACAGGGGATGTTGGAAACAAATGGTAGTGCTTTGCAGAGTACAGGTGTAAGATGATTGGCAAATACTAGTGAGTGGAAGCTCATCACTCTGGAAGACGTTCTTTGCAGCTTCTGACACTTCTTGCTGCTTAGTCCCTCAACCTCCCCACTATCTACTGTAAATCAATCAATTAATTAATTAATTAATCTGTGGAACTCCTTGCCACAGGATGTCAAGGAACTCCTTGCCACAGCCTGGATGCCTTTAAAGGGGATTGGATGGATTTATGGAGGAAAAGTCCATCACAGCTTACAAGCCATGATGGGGAAAAGCAACCTGCTGGTTGTAGGAGTAGGTTTTCTCTGTGCCAGGTGCAAGGGAGTGGCGACAGGAAACAGGTATATTGTTGTCTTGTGTGCTCCCTGAGGCATCTGGTGGGGCCACTGTGTGATACAGGAAGCTGGACTAGATGGGCCTTTGGCCTGATCCAGCAGGGCTCTTCTTATGTTCTTGCATTCCTTCCTGCATCTGGCTGCCTTTTATACATGCTAACGGTCTTTATGCTTATTTTCAGCTGAATCTTCCAAGGTGGCTAACAAAGAAATAATAAAATAATTTAGAACAAATGAACATTAGGAGTGCTACAGTCTTGACTCTCACTGAGTCCAGCCTACACACTCCCCTTCCTCCGACTCTACCTTCTATGTCTTAATTCACAGTGAGGTCTTCAAACTTGATTCCAAAATCAAAATGTGATGTACAGTGTTAGGGAGAGTATACAGGTGGCTGCTGTGGCCAGGGGGGCTTTTGCCCAGCTTCGGCTGGTGCGCCAGCTGCGACCGCACTTGGATCGTGCAGACATGGCCACAGTGACCCATGCCCCAGTGACATCTAGACTAGATTACTGCAATGTGCTCTACGTGGGGCTGCCTTTGAAGACTGTTCGGAAACTGCAACTAGTGCAGAATGCGGCTGCCTGGGTGGTTGCCGGGGCCTGTCGGTTCGACTCAGTCAGACCATTGCTTCGGCGGCTACACTGGCTGCCGGTTCGTTTTTGGGCACAATTCAAAGTGCTTGTTTTGAAGCCCTTTTAAAGCCCTTAACGGCTCGGGTCCAGGGTATTTGAGGGACCGCCTCCTTCCTTATAATCCGACCCGTGCCGTCATGACGGAGGTGAGGGGGATGGCGGCACAGAATAGGGCCTTCTTGGCAGTGGCGCCCCAATTATGGAATTCCCTCCCCCTGGAATTAAGAGAGGCTCCCTCTTTAGAGACCTTTCGGCGGGGCCTTAAGACGTTTTTATTCAGGTTAGCATTCGATGTCTGACATGGTGGCCTGGCTTTTTAACAAATGGCTTTTAACAAATGTAAATATAGGTGACCCACTGGGGTTGTTTGTTTTAATTGTTGTAATTACTTGTTTTTAATTATTTTAATGTATATATGTATTTTAATGTTTTTATTGTAAGCCGCCTTGAGTGCCCTTGCTGGGAGAAAGGCGGGGTATAAATTCTTTAAATAAATTAAATAATAAATAATTCTCCCCAAATACTTCATCAAATTTATTTTTGAATGTATGAAAGTAAAACGTTGGAGACACAATCACAGTGTTTGGGAATTGGAATTGGCCCCAAAATTGTTGCAGTGCTAGAATTTTTGGGTTTTGATATAAATTCTAAGGAACTGAAAATGCTAGCATTAAAAAAAAAAGTATCAAGAGCATCAAATGTAAATAGATTTAACACCCTGTATTGGAAAATGCGGAAGACTTCTTCTGAGGAGATAGGAGGTGGTGTCAGCAGTGGTTCCTCACCTTGATGGGTCCAGGAAACATAGGGTTAAACCCGGGGCCTGTGCTTGCCACAGGACACAGCTGTAGCTGGGGAGGATCATGAGGGCTCTGAGGAGAAAAATGAAGGAATCAGCACCAGGTGGGCTGGGCTGAAGGAGTAAGTTTGGAGAGGAGGTGGAGGAGACTGCAGAGAGAGAACTGACCTGGCTTTGTGAACTGACTTCTGGACCGGCTTGTGGATTGACCCTGATTTGGCTTTACGAACTGACCCCTGGACTGGCTCACTGACCTACTCTTGACTTGGCTTTTGTGGACTGACTTGGACTGGCTTGAGAATCTTGACTGGCTTTTGGACTTGGACTGACTTGAGGATCCTGACTGGGGTTTGAACTTGGACTGGCTTTTGGACTTGGACTTTGCTCACAAATGTGGACTGCCTGACCTGTGAATGGAAGAGGGGAACTAATTAGTCTAAAGCTGACCTAGGCCCCTGGAAGGGACAGAAAGGGAATGTTCTGGGACACACCCCAATCCTATCTAACTCCCTGTGTGGTGATGCAGTGGCACTGGCACAGCCTCTCCTGCATCCCGCAGGGGAATTTCGGCCTCCTCGGGGTAAGACCCTATAGGCCCGGTTGATCAACTTTGATCTGCACCAGCTCGGTAGGTTGCACAAGTCCAAGTTGCTCCATGAAGGTGGATCAGGCCTGGGAAGGGGTTAGGATTCGGTGTGTGCCACCACCGCCACACCCGCCCTCTCCCGGGCCTGATCTGTCACCGCCATGTTCCGCCCTCCGCCTGCCCTGTTCAACCCCCTGCGTGGCCTTACCTCCTGTGGTGGGAGTCTCCAGTCCATCGGTGCATGGACCTGGCTGTTTGTCACTTGTGGTGGCAGCCAGGCCCTGTGCACTGGCCTAGTCGTGTTTGCGATGACCGTAAAGGAACTTACACTGGCGGAACACGTGTTCCACTGGCATAAAGTAATTAGGATTGGGCCGCGAGAATCTATTCAGAAGCATAATAGGATTCTTGCCCAGAATTAAATAGGCATCAACAAATTTTCATCCAAACTGCTGGCTGAAGGGTTGATTTCTGTATTGACAAATGTCTGCTACAAACTTTCTGTAGGAATGAAAACAGTACCCTAAATCTCCAGATATTCATAGGATGTTGGATTTGTACACACGTAGTTTTGTGACTAGTTCATCCTTTTCCTCTGAAAATTTGGACTGCAGTAAAGTGAATATTCATCATCTTACATAAATCCAGAAATCAAGGTTAGTGGAAGTTAAAGTTGGCAATTAGAATGGATAATTAGCCCTCAAGTTATCTTGCTGTGGATATTACATGGGCATCTAAGAGAGTAATGCATCGTTCTTGCATACATGCTGCAGTCCTTGGGCAAAATGGGGTGAGCTAAGGACAGCATGTCAGATGTAATTTTTGTCTTTTAAGTCTGAATCTGCATGCTATTGTGTATTTTTGTCAGACTGATACTCTTGAGTTTTATGCCTTTTGAATTTCTGTGCAATTTTTGACAGATAAAAAAAATCTGCCACAAAACTCTTTGTATGTTGGGCAGAGGAGATTGATTATATTTTTTCTATTAGAAAAAAAAAAACATTTGGCACACTGCAGTGATCAGTTTCAACAAGCATTTGGGCCTTTCATTTTGACAAACGCTACAACATGTCCTGTTGATTATGCTGTTGCACGTATAGTGGAAACATTCTGTAAGTTTACCTTGATCTGTACTTCGGAAAGGTCATCACTTTTACTAGATAATAGTCTGAAATGTCATATTTACAAATAAATTGACCTACTTACTAGGTTGAAGTATTTGGTTGGTAGAAGAGCTTTTGAAAATTCCTGTAGCCTCTTTTGACTAAATAAGAGTGGTTCCTATTCCCAGCCTCTTCACCGCACAGTGATAAATATAAACTTTTTCAGGACAGGAATCACTGGTGGTCATGTGTAGTTTCTGCATATGGTTTCTGTTGTAAAATTTGGTGCATATCATACTCAAGACCATAGAGTACTCCTTAGAGTAAAAATGGCTTCCTAGACTGGTGAGAGAATTGTGAAGAATGTTGTGCGTGTGGTTGAGTGTGCCCTTTAGTTACATTTACAAGGCATAATGGAAGCCACTTTCTAAGTACTCGATGCAGGTAATGTTCCTGTGGCAAGCAAAAGTCTCCTGGGAGTGCCTACAGCTTGCCTCTTGAATTTTGAAAAAGCAAGATGGACAAGACAACTGTTCTAGCGTAAAACGATATTAGCATGCGATAAGGCAATAAACAATATTAACATGTGATCCTATGCACACTTACAAGGGAGTAATCCCCTTGAACTCTCTAGGGCTTAGTACCAAGTAAACATGTATAGCGCTGCACTGTCCGTGTCCAATCAATTTGCTCTCTAGTATTAAGCACTATGAATTCAGAAACAAAGTGAATTAAAAATTGTTACATGGTGTGGTGTGTTTGTGCACAAATACAGGGCTGGCCCAGCCACGAGGCTGAATCAAGTGGCTGCTTTGAGCAGTGGATTGGACTGAGCCCCACATCTGCCCATTGCCCCTGGTCTACTGCCTGTCCAGCCAATTCAGTTGACTCTGTGATCCTTTTCTAGCCTGCTGAGAGGAGCAGGAAGAGGACTGAGGCAGTGGTAACCTGCCTCGTCCTCCAGTGTCGCTACTGCAAGCAATCAGGGTAGTTGGAGGATCACCAGCAGGGTGATCCTGTTCTGATTGCTGTTTTCCATGAGTGATTAGGATTACTCAGCTTGGCTCTGCCTTCTTCTTGCCTGCCCAGCAAGAAAACTAGACGGGCATGGAGGAGGAGGAGGTGGTGGTGGTGGAAACCCCCCTCCCCTGCTGCTACCTCCTCTTACTTTTCAGGCAGACCACCTGCCCACTGCTGCCTCTTCGTCCTTGCGGTCTTCCCATCCTGTTGAAACAAACGGGATGGGTGGGGCATGCTGCACTCCCAGCATGCTCTGCCCATCCTGTTTCAGTAGGGTGGGTGGAGAGCAAGGATGAAGAGATGGCAAATGGAGGGCCCACCTGAAAGGTGGAAGGAGGAGATAGGGTCCACAGTGTTCGCTGCACTTCACTCCTCTGCTCTCCCGTGGTTTGCCTGGTTGCTTCCCTAAACAGCCAGGCAGGTGAGGAGGAGACAGTGTGGCAAACCACACAAAAAGAATGGGTATGAATGCAGGGGCAGTGGATCTCTGCAAACTCAGGTGGCTGATCGCAGGGCGTGAGAATTTGAAAATTGTAAATTCTCACTCTGAGCAGAATTAAATTAGGATGAGAAATTGTCTCAATGTACAAAAAGAGGTGGTGGAAATCCTACACCCACTGTACCCCAAAGTGCCTGCATTGCTCTGCGATAAATCTTGTTGCTGCATCTTGGCTTTGTTAATTCAGTGCAGGTGAGGGAGATGTTGAGATCTGATTTCTGGGCTAAGGCAGTCCAGGTTTCAGAAAGTTCATGCATTTATTGAGTTTGTATGTTATTGAGATTGTCCAGTTCTGAGGGCTGCGGAGGCCTGTAGAAGAGGTTGCGGGCCCAATGCAATGGCCCCCGGAAGTGTCTGGGCTCGACACCCATGGATGCCGAGATCGAAGATGCCAAGGGCCCACTGTATATCTCGGTTAGTGCCAGGGGTTGCTCGGATAAGTATAGGGTCTCTTCCAGTCCTATACTTCCCTGACTTTTCTTTTTAATTGCGAGAGCTTTTTTTTTTTTTTAAACCCGAGTGAAAGACTTCCCAGTAGCCAGTAAAAAATGCAGGCTCTCTTGGGCTGTATGCAGACCCTGGTGCTGTTGAACGTAATTTATATGGTTGTGTATGCTACCTCTCCTTGCTTCATGATCTGGGTTCATGCTGTGGCACTTCTTACTGCAGTCTGCTGACAGAGGACAAATGACCTGCCCGCGTGGATATGGAAGGCTGAATTGCTAAACCCAAGATACAGCTGAAGAGACACTGCTTTGCTGCCGCCGCCAGTGTAGCTTTTATCAACCTTCCTACTGAAGCTTATTCTCTCACAGGCTTGAAACGGCTTGATTTAAGAAGGTCTTGCTGAGTTGACAATTAATGAAAACTAATCTGGGTAAGAGTTTCTTAATAGTGTGTAAGGCTAAAGATGCTGAATTTGTCTTGCCTCATTAATTCATTAAGTGCCTAAAATTTGGAAATTTATGGATTAGCTGGAGGTTAGTTTATTTTCAGCCTGATCTACAAGCCAGCCAGAGCTACCATATGTGAATTTAACAGCCATATCAGTAGTCGGTTTCTCAAAATGTTTTAAAAATCCAAGTCACTTTATAAAACTGACTTTAGATGAAGCATCTTTATTTTGCTCAGGCCAGAATTTGCTTGTGCTTTCTCAGACAACAGTGAAGTGTGTTCAGGAGAAATGAGAGCCAGGATGGTGTAGTGGTTTGGGAATTGGACTTAGACCTGGAAGATCAAGGGTTCAAATCCCCACTCAGCCATGAAGCTTCCTGGGTAACCATAGGCCAGTCACTCTCTCTCTCTCTCTCAGCCTCATCTACCTCACAGGGTTGTTGTGAGGACAAAAGGAGGGAACTATGTACACCACCCTGAATTTTGCCCCGTTAATGTGCAACTAGGATTTACCGGTACTGGGAGGGACTGGAGTCCTTGTTCTTGAATAGAAAACACACAAGGAGTATTGCCATTTGACACCAAGATTGTTTGTCAAACAATCTTTTGTGATATAACCATGAATTGTTTGTCGGCACTGGCAGAGATGTTCTTCTAGACATCATGAACCATTTCCGATGAAGAGCCATGATCAGTTCTAGTTACTGGTACTTGCATTTGCCAGGCTCCCTGAAAAGGGATAAAAAAGGAGCCAACTAGCTGGAGTTGGCGTGAGGGTTCCACCAGGTCAGGAAGAAAGCTGGTGTTGTCCAGCGAGGACAGCGTTAACTTCTGAAGAGCTCTACCCCACCACCACCCTTTGGATCGCCACAAGAATGTTTGTAAAGGGTGGGACAAATCTAACACTCTCTATCCACCCGGTTTAGATGTGATTAAAGGGATACCCAATCCACCTGAACGGATTGTTTGCAACCCAGGCCCAGTGGAATTGCTGACCTCTGTAAGTGCAAATTTAGGAATTAACTTGATGTGCCATTGGGCTGGAATTCTGGACACCTTTCTTTTTCAGAAAGCAGCTGAGCTCATTGGAATGGGGTCTGGGGGAGGAGAATTTTGAACCCTTTTTTTTCTCCTATGCTGATTTTGCTGACTTGCTGCTTTTAGCCATGGAGCAGAGCTGTTGGTTGAGTGATTTGAATTAGGATGACAGCATAGAGGGGTTAGGCTTCTTCTGTCCTTTAGCTGATAACGATAACCAAATCTCCCCCCCCCCCCCAGTTGGCATTTGAAAAAAGAAAAATGATACCATGAAGTTTCAGTCACAAACTTCCACATCACGTTTAGTTTGGCTTTCACTGAGTGCAGTTTGCTGGTAAGAACAGCTGGCACAAACACTGCTAAAGGGCTTGCTCCAAGGGAGGGGAAAAAAACCCGTGATTCCTCTTGTTAAGGTACAGCAGTGAGTGCCAAGAGACGGGAGCAACCTGAGAGGGAATGCTGCTCCTCCTGCAACTATACACCTTGTTGTTGTTCAGTCGTTAAGTCGTGTCCGACCCTTCGTGATCCCATGAACCATATCCTGCCAGGATACACCTGCTACTCCCCAAAGACCTTTATTTCAGGTGTGTGCATTTAGCACACATGCCTCCCGCCAGTGCTTTTGCCCATTGCCACTTCCTCCTTGCCCATCTGGCTGCTTAGGATAGCAGCTAAGCTTGGGTGGCAAGAAGAGGAGATACAGGTGAGGTGCAGCATGGCAGCAGAGCGCAGCAATCTGGAGCCCATCCCGCTGCTCCCTTGCCTTGAGCTATGGCGCGATCTCCTTCCTCTGTGCAGTCCTGTTTGAAATAAACAGGATGTGAGCGGATCATACTGGGAGCTCTCAGGGTGTGTGTTTGTGTGTGTGTGTGTGTGTGTGTGTGTGTGTGTGTGTGTGTGTGGAGTGCTCTGAATCTCTGCACTCTCCTTGCCCACCCCACTATTTTTCGGAGCAGCCAGGTGGGCAAGAGGGATGAGGAGGCAACTTTTGTTCTTTTCCTTCCTCCAGTGGTACTGGAGGAAGAGAGGGGCTGCTGCTGCCCATGATCTGAGGTGCCCATTGGAGGTGGGGCAGTGGATTGGGGGTGGCGGCAGGCAGGTTTGGTGCTCCTCCCCAACTCGCTGCTCAAAAGAGCTGCTTCAGTCAGCTTTATCACTAGGCTGGCCCTGCATAGAGACCTGTTTATTTTACTCTTGGTTTAACCTGCTTGACCATAGCATGTGGTGAGCATAGTTGATTTATTTCATTAGATCATTGTAAGGGGTTCCATTTGAGAAACCATCATTACTGTGACATGGGTCAGAACTTAATTGTTGCCTGCTTTCTTCTTGCCTCCTTGTCATTTATAATCTGGCAAGAACATCTGAGCATTCCGCATGACTCTTCTGATGGATGTTCCAGGCTAGCGTTCCACCCCTGTCAGCAGCCAGATTCGGATGCTCCAGGTTTTGTTTCTTGCTATCTATTCCTAGCCTCTGACAGTTTAAGGTATTAGCATTATTCAGTACATATGTTATGTTTATGGAGCATTCTGTTAGGCAGCTGCTCGTAATCCTATTTTCCATGAATGAATTGGCTCTTTTCTTGAATTTGGTTAAGCTCAAAGCTATTATTACTCTAGGTGGCAAAAATATTCCTGTCAGCTTGTGAACAAAGTGTGTTTTAAACCTCCTGCATGTTAATTTCTTTGCACAAACTCTTGCGCCTTTTGTGGAAGAAGCAGAGAGCTGTTCACTTCTCTCTGTTGCAATACAGTCATGAATATAGTGTTGGGGCAGAGGAAGAGAACTGCAGATATAGTGCACTGGGGAGAGATGGTAGATGTGTCAAAATCATGCTTGGATTGCAAATCAAATAGCAGAAATGTTGGAAGACAGCTTGCTATTGTGAGGATTGCAGTCTGCCTCTCTTCTCCCAGCTGCGCCAAACTTTACTTCAATTCTGCTGGGATTTTGTTCAAGCTACAGGTTTTACAGAGCAGCAGAATCTAGGCACAGCTCTGTTTTCAGAGCTATTCCTCTGAAAACAATGGATGGTAAGTTTTAGGTAGGTGTGTGTGTGTGTGTGTGTGTGTGTGTGTGTGTGTGTGTGTGTGTGTGTGTGTGTGTGTGTGAGAGAGAGATTGTTTTGGGACAGGGAGCCATTTAATCATTCGATTTTGTCTGTAAACCACTTTGAACTTTTTGTTGAAAAGCAGTATATAAATACTGTTAATAATAATAATAATAATAATAAATAATTTACGGTATTCTGTTAGTTTACAAGGTATTATATAATTCAGCCTCATAAAAGCAGTCAGTATTGTTACTCTACATATCATCATTCCTATGTGAGGGGTTATTGCATTACAGCACAATCCTATGAAGTAAGCTCCACTGTGTTCAGTGTGGCTTACTCCCAAGTAGGTGTGTATAGGATTGTACCCTAACAGCCCAATCCTGTGTAAGATACGGCAGCCAGCCTAAAGGTCTGGCCGCCGTATCCTTTGCAGGTCTCCGGGCTGCCCTGGGGCACCTCGAGGGAAGGGAATGATTGTACCCTTCCCCTGATGTAAGTGGCAGGAGGCCCCTCCTCGAATGTAGATGAGCTCCGTGTAAGGCCATGCCAGGCCTGGAGAGGGCTTTGAATATTGGCATATCCAGTGCCCCCCCCCTCACCACCCGGTCCGCTCTCCACCTGCCCCTGCCCTGGCCAGTGTAGGCCTTACTTGCTCTGGTGGGCATAGGGCCGGGTAGGAGACCGGGTAAGGGCCGCCGGCTGTTGTGTCAGCAGTCCTTACTCGCCGGGTGCCATAAACGCACTTTACAGCGCATTTACGACACCCTGCGCAGGGGGAGCATGCACTTCCCCGGCGCAGGCCTACCCAGGATTGCGCCGTAAGTCTGTGAAGCAAAAGCAGCAGAGCTCTGTGATTCCTGAAAGTCTATGACTATTTGTGAACCATACATCTTTAGAGGAGGGCTTTGGTCCTTGAAAGCTCATTCCAGTGAACAACCTACGAACATACTCATTCCAGTGAATTTGTTAGTCTTTTTAAATTGCCACGGGGGGGGGGGGGACACTGTTGTTTTTTCTGTGCTGTTACTTAGTATTCCTATTTTATAGATAGAGGACTGAGAAGGTGATTTGGCAAGGTCTTCCCATTGAACGAGTGATTTAGTTAGGCTTTGAACCCGGATTGGATTGTTCAGTCCTGTTATTGAATGAAGAATTTTGATGATACTCATCAAGCTGAGTAGTTTTCCTTCAGCATATAAACCTTTTATTGATTTTCCTTTTCCCAGGGGCTCTTTCCAAAAGCTTGGGCTTAGTTCACCCAAAGTGATTTATTAAGAACCAGCATGATTTGGTCAGAAAGATTTATTGAGAGATAATCTGATAGCAAATGACATCTATTTCAAGTAGTACAAGAATGGTTTTGTCGTGTTGCCGTGTTTGGCCCTGGGCCTTTAAGCATTTTATAAACTCTCAAGATAGTTATCTCTTGCTCCCTCATTTATTATAAATGGGGACATTTGTTCCACACTTTGATTTCTGGTTTGGAATTTAGAACACACAAACCAGTGGGGCTTGGTTTTTCTTCCTTTTTTACGCACCACACACGATTCCTATGGAACACAAGATTCCTACTGAAACTGGAACCATACATAGGGTGTAGTTTCTCTGGACAGGTCCAGTTTTAAAATATGCACTGAGTTCAGTAGGAAACTTAGTGGAAAATTGTTAACATTGGGTTGTTAGTGGCCAGAGGATGTGAAAAAAAAACTGCCCCTTGGGATCCACTCGAAGAATTAATTTAGAAAAATATTTCAGAGCAGATTTCATCTGCCCTAGAAATAACCTACACCTCTTTAGGGAAGCTTGCAGACGGTATGAGATGCATAAGCCAAAGGGAACAGCTTCTCTTAAACTGAAATGACTGATGACTGACTGCTATCACCTTTTAAAATTTTGCTAAAATGTGAGGCAGTAAGGCAATTGCATATTTTACGTGTAGGTATGAACTGGATAAGGAATAGATTCTTTTTTTCTTTGTCCATTTGCAATCCCAGTCAGGTGTGAATCTCTAAGGATTAAGATAAGGTAAAGGTAAGGGTGACCCCTGACAATTAAGTCCGACTCTAGGGTGTGGTGCTCATCCCCATTTCAAAGCCGAAGAGCCAGTGTTGTCCGAAGACGCCTCCGTGGTCATGTGGCCGGCATGACTCTCCTTGCCGCAGCGCGTAGCATGCAGCTGGAACACGGAGCGCTGTTTACCTTCCTGCAAGCGGTACCTATTTATCTACTCGCATTTAACATGATTTGGAACTGCTAGGTTGGCAGGAGCTGGCCAAGCAACGAGAGCTCACCCCGTCGTGGATTTGAACTGCCGACCTTTCGATCAACAGCTCATGGTTCAGCGGTTTAACCCATGTTAAAGTTAGAGAGATATAACACCTTTCCCATGGCTGAAATGTTCAGGGTAGTACAGAGAATCAAAGGACTATTGGCTGCACCCAGAGCCGGCGCTATCATTAAGCCAACTAGGCAGCTGCCTAGGACGCAGGCCTTGGAGGGGTGCAATAAAGCAATACCTCCACTTGACTTTTAGTGCTTTACTCTTTCAGCAGTTTTCAATTATAAACACATTTCAAATTTCGTCCGTGTGTGTTCCACTTTCTTCCAATTTCATCCAACCTTCCATGACATTAGTTATTAAAAATATCTGTTTTTCTTTATTTAGGTTTCACACACATTCACATGTGTGTTATAGTTAGTTTAAACGTTTTGCCAGTCAGAATAAATTTGCAAGCGAATAAGGCCGTGCTTTGACAGTCATCTATTTTTTACTTTCATATGCTCTAGTCCATAACCAGATGAAAGTGCAAGGCCTTGCTGTATTGACCTTTGAGGGGCACAGTTTTATACAGATTAGTTTTTTTTTAAAAACCCATTTAGAAAGTGCAACTGACAATTTTATATATATTTTTATTTTAAGATAAATACCACAACAGTGCTATGGAATATAATTAATTTATATAGATGTCTTATGAAAAATTTCCATTTCAGTTAGCCTTGCCTAGGGCCTAAAACAGCCCTGGCTGCACTGGTTCATCAGTGGTTGGGTTGCTAAGGACAATGAATCGGCTAAGAACAATGAATCATCATGTTCTCCATTTCAGTATCACCTCTGCTACAAAGTCACTGGCCTCCCTCTCAGCAAGCAACTCCCTCTCAGCCTCAGCTACCTGTCTGCCACATGAGGACAATCCTTACCGTACCTTACAGAATTTTTGCAAGAATTGCACCAAGATTATGTGTATGAATTAAACACTTGAAAGTGTTACTTATAAATGTATTTTATTATGTGAATAATATTGCTATTGTAAATATTGCTATTGTATATTCCGCCCTTTCATCGACATGCTCAAGATGGCTCGCAAAACAAATTCTGCCTTAACAATAACACTGAATCAACACGAAATTTTATAGTACAAATAAGACTCAGTTATTGTTGAAAGGTTGAGTCCCTGCATGTTTTTTTTGGTGCTCACCGCCTTGTTTTAAAGGTGCTAATGTGCTGTCCTGTGTGATTTATGCAGTGTTCCTATTGTGTTTTGGAGCAGATAGGAATTACAAATAATATGTTATAGCTCTGAATGTGAAAACAGTGTGTTGATATGAGAAGACAGGGTGTAGAGCTAAAGCGATAACTTGGGGGAAACTGTTCCTGATATGCAAACATGCGGCTAGCAAAACTCAAAAGAAGCATAGACCCACTCCCCTTCTTATAGTAGAAAATGACCCTCTAGGTTTGGAATAAAATGTGTTTGCTGTAAGCCTTAGCCAGGCTCTGGTTCTGGAAGGCAAAGTTCATAAACTTGGTTGGGTAGAGTTAGTAAACTTGGCCAGTGCTGCAGCAATGAATATAGATATGGTGACGTTGGTTCCTCTTGATGGCCCTTTGCTCAGAGATGGATGCAGGTCAATGTCTTGTATTTTTATAGTTTAATTCTTTATCGGTGCAAGACAGGACATAGGGCAAGGTAGAGCAAGAACATGCTTGAACACTGACCAGAAGTCCTTAGGCATCCCAGACCCAAAAACTTTTGTCTGTTTCAGGATATTTTGTAGGAGACTAGTTAATGGCTAAGGTGGCACTCAGCCCAGCCAATACTTTAGTGTCAAGACTGGCTTTGTGTCCTGGCCCTCTGAAAGTCAGATGAACACGCATACCTAGAATGGATGGATATGCTTTGAAAATGCCTTGTAGCCATTGTCCAGGTGTGATGCTTCCCTTTCTATCCAGAGCAACTTCTCCAAAAGGGAGTGCTAGTCGATTTAAGAGCTCCTGAGGAGCTTTCTACTCATCAGCAGATCCCTGTGAATCCAGTATGCAGTGCCAGCGCAGGTTAATGCTGTGCTGAAATGGGATCCTTTTGGGACACATTTTCATCCCTTTTTGGTGATTTTTCTGCATCTTTTTTTCTTTTTTGCAAAAGTGTTCATAAGGAGATAAGTGTTGAACGGGAGCATATTGTATCTTTTTCAAAATTATGCTTTCAGCTGCCTCAGGTTCTGCAGGAAAGAGGGATAAATATCCCCATTGTGGAAGCCAGTGGGCCAGTACTCCCTTACTCTTCTTGTTTAGTCATGCTTAGTTGACTAGTTCAGACACAATATGAATGAGAATGTGCATTTGGATACACAGCTGAATGCAGATCCCATTGAAAGTAATGCGGTGTTGATGGGCGACGTTTGCATGCAGTTGTTGCTCATCTGCGCTGTGTTGATTGCTCATCTTCATCGTGCCCAAATGACTCATGCATGGCTTAAAGTAGATCAGAGCAAAAAGTCTTACTTTGCAGTGCTGGTAGGGAATGAAACACGGTGGCAAGACAGGAAGCAGACACCAGGTTGCGGTGGGGATGGGTTTCCTCTATCCATTCAAAGTAACAACATATTGGAGGAACAATGACTTCACACCCGCACAGTAATGCAATCAAGAGTGGAAGGTAGAGTTTTTCATAAGTATTTTTGGTGCTTCCCAAAATGTAGTCATTCTTGAATGATTGTATAGTCAGCGTAGCCTTGAGTAACAGCGCAATTCTGTGTAACCTTGCACCGGTGTAATAGCACTGGTGCATCTGCTGTTACAGCGGTGCAAGTTTACACAGGATTATGCTGTAAGTTAATTTTGTTAAATAGAAACTGAAGCTACAATGTTCAAGGCAAAGGCCTGAACAGAAGCTATTGCCAGGCCCAGTGGTACGGTTTTAATTTCCAGCAGTAGGTGGATTCTAGTGCTGTATTCACAAACAGCAGCAATAAGCAAACAATTCAGGTGGATAGTCTGAGGTAGCAATGAAGGCATCAGGACCATAGACAGAGCACTGCAGAACTATATTGGGTGTACAGGCCAGCAAACCCTGGTGATAAACCTGTGTGCTTCAGATTGCAGTTTGGGGCTCACGTGACTGGACATTCAAAACATTCCCTCCACGCAGAAAACTAGATTTTGGGAATATGGATTCTAGTCTAACCTGAATTGTGAATTCCAGGAATGGCAGTTTGAATTCCTGAGGGCTTTTATAGAGAAGTCAAAAATAGAGAAGTCACAAGAAAGGTTTAGTCTGTACTGAAATCCCTCCTCTTAACCAAAGCTGCCTGTTGAGCCCTATTAAGACCGGAGCCTGCCTGAATATGGATGATTTGTTCTCTGCTTTGTGAGCAGATTTGGATAAGACATCTTGTAAAAAGCATCACAGCTTCTGGTAGGCAGAACTTCAAAGCAACACTTGAGCAAGTCTGCTGGTGATTAAAAAGCAGGACAGGAAAAGGGTTAAGTCACTAGGTGAGGTGGGCACCAGACAGTATTCCTAGCATGTCTGGGATCAGTATGACGCAAGTAGGGAGAAGTATATAAAATAGAGGTGAGAAAATGCCCACTTTCTGATCAGTCAAAAATGCAAGGCATGTTGTGGTACTTTCTAGAAATTGCCCATTTCTAGCAAACTCTTGTGCCTGGCGACATTTCAAAGTAGCAGGGTTTGAATGTGTGTGTCAGCCTCGTATTGAATTACCGTCCATTATCTGGTACAGGGATAGGACACTTGGGATTCCATTAACTCTCCCAGTGAAAAGAGCAAGTAAAACGGATAGGAGAACCTTGAGGGGACGCGGAGGAGTTTCACACATGACCTTAAAAGTGCCTTCTGCATTTCCCATCTTTGCAATTCTGAAAGAAGAGCTACGTTAGCCAGAATGTATATTTGACAGAAAAATGGCCCCCTTCTACACATGCAAATAGCAGAAGAGTGGATCAGGGATGCTGGCTGCGGAGTGTCATGTGAGAAAACACCCCAAGTCAGTCGCAGTGTCAGCCAGGCTGGATATTCAGGGACTGCAGTAACTATGGCAACATAAATGGAGAAGTTCAACAAGCAGCAAAGATCACAAACACGGAGAGATGAAACCCAACACTAGGAAGACAGCAACGCTAATGTTTTCTGTTCCCTTGACGGCTTCTGGATGGTGTCAGCTGCTGCTTTCAAGAAAGGAGGCGGATCCATGTGGCCTCAAATACAGTCGCAAAGCAGACTGTGCCAGTTTGCACTTCTTGTTGGCAGACGAATGTGTTTTATTTCTTTTGGACTGTGTCCCCAACTTGGGCATATTTCCATTATTGTTCTCCTAAAGGGTGTGTGAGTTATAGGTGTGTGTCTTAAGGCTTAGCCTAAGAAGGATTTTTTTTTCTTTAAATGATTTCTGTCCTGCCTTTTCTTAGAAGAAATTATTCAAGGTGACTGACAAACATAATAAAAACACAGTAGACTGCATATATTAATCTAAACAACAACACAATGGGCAACGTAAAAGACCACAAGGAAACCAAAGCATCAACATCAGGAATACAGCCTCTCACCCCTGAAGACTCAAATGATGCTGTCCAGGAAAAACTTTGCAGTGTTCTTTCTGCTGCCTTTTATAAACTAGTCCTGAATCTTGCCACATTAGGACATTGTGTACTGTGATCTAATTGTATTTGTGCGACAATGGAAGAAAGGATGATTTGTTATATGCTGGCATAGCACATCATTTAAAAAACAACCCAATAACAGGCAGTGTATCAAATCCACAGGTCTGTCACCATGTCCAAAGGGGTAGCCTTGCTAGTCTGTTGGCAGCAAAAACAACAGAGTCTTGTAGCACCTTTGAAGATTAACAAATAGATTTCAGCATAAGCTTTTGTAGTGTGTGTACACACATCCTCCTGAATAGAGAAAGACAGCCAATGGTAAAGTTGAGGTCAAAGAGCTCTTACGTGGAAGAGGCAGGTAACCATTGCTTTTATGTGGTAATAGTACCATAGAAGAGGGACCGTTGTGCGATATGGAAACCAGAGCCAAAGAAAGCAAGATGTGCAGGAGACGCAAGAAGTTAGTTGGGCTTTGCAAGATGCCAGCTGAGCTGAGATACAAGCCATGATGCTGACCAGCTAGGAAGGAGTTAACTTATAGGCAGCTCTTTCCCTCTGGTGCCAGGAGGATGCTGAATTGTAAGTGGATGCTTTAAGTCCTGGCAATCTTACAGCCTAATCCTATCCCACACCAGTGCAGTGGGGCTGCACAGCCCATGTTGTATCCTGCATGGGAATTAGCAGGTCGGAGTTCTCCTTGAGGTAAGGGGACATTTGCCCCCTTGTCCTGGGGAAAGCTCCAGGTGTGGCAATGGGTCTACTCAGACCTGTGCTCGTTAAATCGCTGGTGCATATCCCAAGGTGATCCATGTCGGCAGATCCCCAGGAAGGGAAATAGGATATGGTGCGTGGCAGTGCCACTGATCCCGCCCCTCCTGGGCCCAATCCGCCCCCCTCTGCCCCATCTCCATGTTGGTCAAGGTTCTTTTAAGATAAATACCGGTATGTCAATCTTTGATGGCGTTTCAGGTGTTTTTGTAGAGCTAGAATGCAGTCCTGGGGTGAATATCCTTTTGGGAAGGTGGGATATCTTTGTTATATTCCTGTCATGTTTCTATGGCATGGGATCCCCCACATCTTGCTTTCCTTTTCCTGTGGGAAAGAGGGGCTAATAGACGTTTTTGGGGTGTATGGCATCCATCAGAAAAGATTGGAGAGAAGGGATAATGCCACTCTCTTCCAGCACTGCTGCTCTGATCCATTTTGGAGCACCCCCAGCTGCTTAAAATGTTGGGAGACCTCATCAAGGATCTCCCACATCATGTGGAGTTTGGCCTGGAACATGGGAAGAATTAACCTCATTGCAAGTATTTGGGAAATAGCAGGCAGAAACACAGCCCAAGATGTGATAACAGGTATTTTAAACCCTGAATTATGTGAACCGTGACTGTGCTTCCTTGCATTTCTAAAATCCTGGTAGCTTACAAAAACTAATCTAGCAATATGCCAAAGTAATTAAAGCAAAGTAAATAATCTCCACTGTTGTTACTCCCCACAGAAATTGTTTAATATCTTATCTTTCAAAGCGAGTTTTCTGCTTTTTCCTGATGTCCGTAAAAGGTGGTTCAGTATGCAGGGAAGGTACATTGATAATGGCTCCTAGCTATTATGGGATGGGTGACTTGCTTTGGGAATTGTCCTATCTTCAAGTACGTTTTTCATCAGTAAATGAACATCTTTATTCAAGGGCACAATCTGATGGAGAGCCTTAGGATTTATAATTAAAAACTTCATTACGATGGTGTCAAATCTTGGTATGAAGCACCAGAGCCCCATGGACACTAAGATAGCCTAGTCTATACCTTTGTGTATAGTGATATTCTTGTAGCCTTACCCATGCTGCCTATCCTTGTTAAAGCTGCCTAGGAGGCATAGGAAAAGCCCTCCTCTCCACCTTTTAGCTTCAGGGAAATTGGAGCATCTGTACAAGGTACAAAAAGAGGGTTGCTACTTCAGCCACCTGAAGCCAAATGCCCTAGTTGTGGAACATGTGTCTGCAAACAAAACGAAGATGTATTCAGCTCCTGCCAAGTCTGAGGGCCTGAAGTTGGATGCCATGCTGAGGAAATTCTATCCTACTGCTGATGTGAACTTAAAAATCGTTGATGTATGGCAAGATACCAATATGCCCTGTATGAAGCTCTTCACATTTCTGGAGGAAGATGATCAGAAGGTTCTTTAAACTTCCCAACTTTCAAGGCTCCTAAGGTTGCCAAGTAGGAGATCAACATGGTGAAGCTAATAGAGTGCTTATCTTGGAGCTATGTCAGGTTTCATCTCTTTGAGACAAAATGCTTGGCTTTGCTCTGCTTCCCTGTTGCCCAACATCAAGGTGTGTATAGAAGATTTGTCCTTGATGGATGGGGAGCTGAAGCGACCCTCATCAATGATGCCTTGGTCCATGTAAAAAAGATGAAGGTGATCACCAAGAACTTTGGGCTCACTACTTTTTTCACCTGGGAGACAGAGGTCAAAACAGGGCCACCTTGGTATTGACTTTACAAGCCTTTTTCCAATCATGTATACTGTAAACACGTCTCTGGGTTCCATGTTAGAGTCTACATCTTTGCCTAAGGGTAAATAATCTGCATTTGCTTCAAGGCACTGGGCTCTGCAAAGCAAAGTCTTTGGCTGTGCCATCCTTTTGATGCTCACACAGTTTTGTTGTCAATGCTCATACTTCGTATATAGTTGCCATTAACACCAGTGCCAATTCCTCTCGAGTCAGAGAGCACCTAAAGTCTTTTGTAGAAATTTGAGATTCTTTCACAATGGGTCATTGGGTGGTCGTTATAGCCAGGATTTAGAATTTGCACACCTTCCTTCATCAGATGTGTTTTATGTTAGCTATTCCAAGTTGTACTAGACAAAATAGATAGGTGGATAGGTGCTATCGAGTCGATGCCCCTCAGTCAACATCATCATACAGTACTTTACAGTACTGGAGAGACGGTGGACTGCACCTAAATTAGATTTATGGATGGCCAAGAACTTCACTGAGACAAAAGTTTAGTGTGATCTTGATACCAAGCATCCTAATGTTACTATACAAAGGTGTTTTGTTTGCAGCCATTGACTTAAAGGACACCTACTTCCACATCTCAGTGCATCAACAACATCAGAACAGGTTTGCTGTTGGTACTGAGCACTATCAATACTGGGTGTTCCCCTTTGTCATTTTCATGGTACTGAGAGTGTACATGAAATTCATGGCTTTCTTCGGGGAGAAAGGCAGGGTAAAAAATATTGTAAAATAAACACATACTTGCAGCATTCCTTCGGCATCAAGAGATTGTAGTTTTTCTATAGCTGAATGATTGGTTCATAATGGCAGAATCCAAGCAACAAACTTCTGCAACAACTGGACTTTAATCCTTCTGACATCATTGGTCTTGTACATCGGCCACAAGTCTCAAGGGAAGCCAACACAACACATTCAGTCGTAGGAGTCCATTGACTTTTACTTCCTGTGACACAAATTTCTTGGCCAATGGGTCAAACCATCACTTCTCTCATCATGGACTTTCACAATTCACCCTCAGTCTTCTCATCAGGTTCAGCAACTTCTAGGCCACGTAACATCTACCACTGCTGTCATTCATTTAGCACCCGAGACCTCTACAAAGATGGTTTCTATCCACTTTTAGACCACAGGTGAATTAGCCACAAAAATGCTGCATATTCTGAATTCTTTTTATTGTAAGCCACCTTACAAAATGTGAGTTTTTATTGCAAGCCGCCTTGGTTGCCCTTGTGGGAGAAAGGCAGGATATAAATTCTATAAATAAATAAATAAATTCTACACTCCCAGTGTTAGTGGACTCTCCCAGATCGTCCCTGTAAAGGGGTGTCTTTTTATCCCAAACCACCACCACCACAAAAAGAAAAAAAAAGGCTGGGTATCTCACTGTGACTTTGTCAAAACCAAATGGTCTGCTCAGCTGAGAGCAGGACATATCAACACTGAAATCCTTCCTGCCATCTTTGAAGGGTCATGTAGTACAGATACTGACAATGCTACAGCTACATATTACATAAACTGTGGCACATGATCTCCACAAACTCTGTGGCATATCCAATTTGACATTGATGCATTGTCAAATCATCCCAGTTAACATTTGCCTGACTGGAACATCCAACAACTTGCCAACCACCTTCAACAGAGTACTGTGAAGGTGAGACATAGTGATTTGTCACAAATGGAACCCCAGATCCATGCCCTCTCCTCTACAGTTCATCTCTGGTTTTGCCTTGTAATATACTTGTTTGCAACTAAACAGCACATGTCAGAAATTCTGCAGCTGACCCAGTCAAGATCCCCAGTCCATCAGATACCTTGGGAAGAAGCTTTATTCTGTTGTTTTCTCCATTCTCAGTAATTATCCGGGTCATCAACAGGATAAAGAAATTCAACACCAACTGTATCATCATTCTATGGTGACATAGGCAGATCTCAAAGGTGTCAAAAGGTGAGTACATTTGCCTTCCACTTTGTCAGAACCTGTCGTCTCAGAATTGAGGTTCAGTACTACCTTGAATTACTGAAACTGACAGATGGATGATCTGACCCTAATCAAGATCGAATGGAAACTAAAAAAACATATCCGGCCATTTACGAAAGCCTTCAACTCTCAAGACTTACGTGGCCAAGTGGAAATGTTTCTGCATTTATGCAATCTCTAACAACTTCAAACCACAGCTCTGGATTTGGGTATAGCCACCTGGTCTTGAAGCTGACTCAGAATGATTGCTTTGTATTTTTTACTTCCTGTTGCAGTGCAGGGAAAATTATTGTACTGCTTATCAAATATAGAATTTTCTTAGTTTTGCATTTCCTTTCTTTTTAAACTTACCTAACTTTTAAAGTCTTAGTTCTGCACTTAGTCCCCCCCCCCCACTTCCACTGAATGTGAGTAATTGCTCAGAAACAGTTCGGTATTTTCTTTTCTGAGGTCCTTTTAAATTGCCAATTTTGATCATAATAAAAATAGATGTGTAGTGTTTTTTATGAGGTCCTCTTTCTCATGTTCCTGGTGAAGAAAATTACTAGAAAAGCTTCTTTTAAATCTTCCTAGGCACTATTAGAATAGGAAATAAAGTTTATTATGCATGTAATATTTAAAAGACCATCACAAGAGAGAGAGAGAGCAGTTCAACATATGCACTGAAGGTATTTAGGAATGGGCTTAAATTACAAGCAGGTAGCTTGAGAGCAAATGTGCTGAGAAGCATGTTAAAAGCAAATTCAGCAAAACTTGCTGATGATGGAATCTCTTGGAGATATTCGAGGAAGGCTGATCAGCCATCTGTTGGGGCTACTTGCAACTGAGCACATCCACTTTCTGGTTCCATTAGTCACAGAAACCTTTTAGTTTTTGAGTTCTTCATACATTAAGATGTTCAGGTATGTGCTGAAGGTTACTGAAGATTATTTAAGTGTACAACTAAAAATGTGATGAACAAGGGTTGGAAAACACCTTTGCCTGAGTTGGAATTGGCTGCACAAAATCGTAGGTTGCTGTGTTGGTCCGTTTAGAAGAAAAATCCACAATCCCAAGCAGTGTAATGCCTTTATTTTAGGACCAACCAAAAGTAACCAAGTATCAAACAGTGAGCTTTTGAGTTCTACTGAGCTCTTCATGAGGCGGATGGTAAGCCAAAAATAGGATGGGGAAGGGGGTATTCTGAAGGCACTCTAATGGTTCGCCTCTGAAAAGTGCAACACAGTTTGAGTACTCATAAAAGGCTGTTTTGACAAAGGTAGCAAAACATCATTGTACCTCTCAAAGTTTGGAAACAAAGTATAGAAGGTAACTCAGTCCAGCCTTTGGTGTTAACTTGAAACTCACAGGTTCCTTCCAAGGAGAGATTGGGGTGGGGGATATTGTCCCCCCTTCTTTTTCTTAGCATCTATCAGATGCAGAGTTCTGTAGAACTTCAAACCTTGCCGTTGAATACTATATTGCTTTTGGTTGGTCCTACTAATGGACCAGTGCAGCCACCTACAATACTCTGATTTGAAGAATGATGCAACTGGCCACCTAGAAGAGGGACTTTTGAAGTGAGGAGAGTGATCTTTGACTACCGGACAATGGGACTCTACTTTCGAGAGATGAAGTGTCCTCTAACACTAGGTAAGACACCCAATTTGGCTTCAGTTGACTTTCAGCTGCAATTCATTTAGTGTACATTCGGCGGCAAACCTGCGTGTGTTGCTGTGTAATGTGTGACATGACCATCTGTGTGCAAGCTCAGTTATAAGAGGTCTCTGCATAATATAATGCATTTGCATGGGAAAACCATAGCACAACCACTGAAGTGATTATACAGTCATTTTAGATCTTGCATCCTTGTGTGCACATAACCTGATCAGAACTGGACAATAAAGGGGGATATCCACGAGACTGTGGTACTTTGAACAAGAAGGAGATAACTGTTTCAGAATCGCCCCACCTTGCCCATGAGTCCCATCTTCCCTTTTTCAGTTGGATCAGGTTTTTAAAAGCCATAACCCTGGCACTGTGAGTTAGACCAGATAAAAGGCCTTGAGTGAGCCTGGCTAGAGGAAGTAGCTGTTTTTCCATGAGCATTTCAAAAGGAAGAACATTCACGTTCTTATGCGGCCGTTTCACTTGCTCTCAGTTGAGACATGCTGAATTTGCTTCTTGTGGACAGCAGCAGTTTATTATAGAGGGAAGTGAGTGGGGGACGAATTGCCAGAGAATGAACCTGTGTTTTATTCTTGTCAGCCGTTGTGCCTGGTCAGCTGCAAAGAGGTACATAATGGCTGCAGGAAGCGGTGTTCTTGTGGGCTTCCCATCCCTTTGTCTGAGAAAATAGCCGGTTGGGGACTGAGGGAGGGAGTGATGAACAGCAGGGAAGATGACCTTGGAAAATAGGGGAAACGCTAAACCGTCCCAAGAGCCTGTATGACAGCTATGGGTTGTAGATCAGGAGTGAAATCGACCCATTCTTTGGACATGTGCGTGGCTACTGGAACAGAAAAAGCAACTGGGCACCATTATCTATACAAATGGATTTCTGGCAGTCCTGAGTGTATAAAAGTTTACACTTATTCAGAATTTTTTTAGACACGAGTATTTTTAGATCACTGATGAAAAATTGAGTCTTTAGTGTCTTTCAAATCTTTATGACTAAGTGTTTGATTACACTTTTGAACCTGCTTTGTCTCTGAAGGCTTGGAAGGGCAGGGCTATTAACAGTTGAAAACAACATGGGAAATTGCATTTTAAATAGACTAAAATTACTGTACCGTGTCTTTAAATACTTTCCAGAATAAAAATACCTTTGAATGGATTGTGGAAGGTGCTGTGAACCTCTGAAGGAAGGAAATGCTAAAGTGAAGGGTGCGAGAGGCACCAAAAAAGGATTGTATACCCTCAGTACAGTATTTATTTTTGATGCAAAAAGATATGATCAACAGGCTATTGTTAGCCATTGGAAACTTGCCCATTGAAAATGGATTTATAGTTTGCAACAGTAAACAAGTTTGCTCCATTTTATACAGGTTTTCTTTGTAGCGGTGGGATGGGAGGCTCCTTGTTTCAATGAAATGGATTGACATTAGGTTGAGAACAGAAATGGTAAGTCTGTTTTGCTCTGCAGATGTGGAGTAAATACATTGACTGATCTAACCTTAAACTGCTAGTAACTTGCTACATTGGTTGAGTAAGCAGAATAACATGGACTTGTTTATAAGCTGGTTCTCTACAGATATACTCCTGTTCTCTGAGGTCCACCTTTTTATCTTCGTTTATTGCCAATCTGGCCTTCAACCCACTCCACCTCTCATCACTGGGTAGATAGAGTGACTGTGCAAATGGATAATGCTGTGAAAATCATGTAATTGAGGATTCGCTATCTATGATTTTTCTTTGTTGGAAAAGCAAACCAAAGAATTACTCTGGTTTTGAAGAGCTGACTGTGCCTTGTGCAGACATTTGCACTACTGTCATAATGAAGCAACCTCCGGGTTCTTAGAACTTAATGTAGCAGCAATTACAGAGTAGTCTAAATATGTTTACTTGGAAGTAAGTGCTACTGAGTTCAGTGGGGCTTCCAGGAAGATTTGCATAGGATAGCAGTCTGTCTCACTTCCTGATTTAAAGCGCAATCCTGTTCTAAATTCGGCCGGCGAAACGAGCGTTCTGCCAGCTGAAGACGTTGCAAATGTGCCATAAGGCAGGTTTGCATCTACATCCGAGCAGGGAAGGCTGGCACAAGGCCGGCCTCCCCTGCTCCGCCGCCTGAAGTCTCACCAGCCCGCCGCCGAACCCCGGTAAGGATCCAGCCGATGGGGGGGTTCGGCAGCTAATGGTGGGGACCGATTGGCCCAGCCGATTGGGGAGGGGGCGTGGCATGGCTTCGGCCATATCCTGACCCCTGCCGATCGGCTGAGCCGTTACACGGCCTCCTCTGACTTCCGCCAGCAAAATAGCTGGCGGAATTATGAGGAGGCCGATCGGCCCCAGCACCGTTTACACTCAGGGAAGGGGACGAGCGTCCCCTTCCCTGAGGAGGCTGCCCGCGGCGGAGCACGGGATCCGGCGGGCAGCCTCGGCCGCCCAGTGGATCCTTAGGTAGGATTAGGCTGCCCATCTGCTTATTGATGAAATGGAGACACACAGAATTTTAAGCACTGGAAAGGACTCATTTTAACTTGATGCAAAATCATAAACTCTGTCAAATATCTGAGCCTACTCAGAGAGCCAGCGATCTCTCATCTCCCCTTGGAGCTATCCAAGGTTTTGAGCCCCTGTTTAGACTCCAGCTGCTTTCTTAACCTCTGCCTTCCCTTGGAGCTGTACAAGGTTGGGGCTATCTGCTGGAACACTCCCTTGTTTGAACCTCTGTTCCAGCTAAGCTATATCCCAGAACCGACCCTGCCTGGAACAGTACAGAAAGCCACATCTACAGATCTTGCAGCACACCTGCCCAAATCATTTGCAAAATATTAATTTCAGAATCTATGGTATAAAGTTTTACAACCTAGAGATCACATTTTCACAAATACCCTATATTTGCATATTGCCATTGCAGTATCCCAAACAAACAATTTCAGAATTGCAAATTTTTAAACATGGTGTCAAAGACTTTTGGTGCCTCTTTTAATACCAACTGCCCTGTGAGAAGGGGAAGGAGGACAGAGGTATAACACCCCCCCCCTTACTTTTGTATTGTACTAATGTACAAGAAGGGGCAAAATGGATATACAGGTAAATACTTCAAATAAATGTACTGTCTGTAAGCTTCAGGAGGAAACTGGAAGAAGACTTACTTTTACTTTCTTTTAATCCTTAATGTTCATCAATATGTATGCCTGCGTATACCTGCATGTACGCTCCATCTTACATGTGCGCGCGCGCGCGCACACACACACACGTAACTCACATATGAATATCCTTATATGCATGTATCCTACTTTGTATGCAAACCTACCCAAAACTGCCATGGGTAGAAAGGGGGGGGGAAGAGAAAGAGAATGTTCTCCATGACCATCCTGTCTTCCCTCTGGTTCTCCACCTGCCCTGCCTCTCTTACCATGTCTTGATTATTTTCTTCCTCCGCTTCATAATCTCGCTATTAGCTTACTTCTTCCATCTCTATATCATCCACATCCTGCTTATAGCAACTTTGGAAGGAGTGCCTCTAATAGTCTTCCTTTTAGATTTCCTGGACCAGCTGTTAAGGCAGGTGTGAGAATGAGATGGCAGCAGTAATGATTTTAGAAGGTCTGTGGAAGTTATTTAAAGGGATAGGGTAAGTGGCAAGCAAGCAAATCATTTTCCACTCTTGGCTGATCCCTCCCCCTTCTCTGATAGTCTCAGAGAGCTTGAGGTCTTTGTGGCCTGAGTCGAGGGAGGTGCCAAAAATTTAGGGTCGGTTTTGCATGGTGCAGGAACTGTAAGTTGACTCACCAGTATTTTTTGGCAAGCTCTGAGGGTCTATACCCATGGGCAGCTCCCTGTCAAAGTGTCCTGGCTTGTCCCATAATTGTAGGCCTTCCATTATAAATGTACAGTACTGGGGTCCACCCACTTAAAACTTTCAACGTTTGACTATCACCAGGACCCAACAATTGAGATTGTATTCTGGGTGAGTCATTTAAAAATGATTTTCACCTAGTGACACATTACTCAAAAGAAGTGGATAAGACCTATTTCAATATTGGTGACAGGAAAACAGGAGGAATCCATTATTTTCTTGAGCCCTGACATGTGTATCCCAATTAAAAATGTGTTAGAGATACATTATGTATTATGATTGTATTTTCAATAGCACACGTTTCCTTGATCTGACATGTTGCAATTTGTTCTACTCTGCCCTTTTGTGAGACCAAAATGGCATATTATTTGGGCAAAGGTGTGTTGCTTCACCCATACTTGTTAGCTGATGTTAGTGCAAGACGAAGAAGTATTTGCAGGGAAGAACTGGTGTGCGGGGGGGGGGGGGGCTTAGACCACTGTCCACATGACATTTTCTCTCCAGCCAGACTCTGAGATGGGAAATGAGCCAGTGTGGGTCGGGGTGGGATGGCTGGGAAAGAAGAATTGTGGGGAAAAATTGTGGTTCTTGCTAACTTTCACTTACCATTGCCTTTATTTCTAGGGATTTATATCCCACCTTTGAGCCCTAAAAAGGGACTCCATGCATTAATGCATTGATCATGCATTAATGCTACCATCAATATGGGTTTAGGAATCTTGGACTTGCCTCATAACCTGTTTTTCTGACTTGAGGCTTCCTTCTTTTCAATTGTGTTTGTCTCAGGGTTGAAAACGTTCTTTTTAATTTTTTTTTTACATTGTGCAAAGAGGTTTTGTAGGAAACAAAATGCTAACCAGAGGAAATTTTTAGAATCCCCCCCCCCCCCCACATGATAGTTACTGACTTGGGAAGGAGGCTGTGAAAATCAGATGACTAATCCTTTAGGTAAGATTTCTTTTACATGTGAGCTCTTACTAATCACATACTGTGTGGGTGTACAGTACTTGTTAGAATATTCTTTCTGAAGTACAGTACTAATTATAAAGCGTGTGCTAAGGAAGATAGTTTTATACCCCACCCTATCCTTTCTGCTCGAGGTAGTGCATAATATTGTAACGTTTACCTCCCCCTAACTTATCTTGCATCTTATTCACCACCTCAAACCCTTCTATTTTGATGTGTTTAAAACAATTGGAAACCTGTTCTCAGTCAAATGTGTTCTCATTTGTTGTTCTTTCATGCAAAGGAACTTCTCAGCACTCACCTTATTCACTGATACACCAACCTGACCACCCTTCACAAGCCAGACTCCTGCCCAGAGTGGCAGATAATGGTTAAGTCAAGCTTGGGTACTGATGGTTCCTCCACATGTTCCCAGATAGCCTCAGTCCCTAAAACAGAGAGATGGGGTTTCGGCCATTGGTTCCATTGCTCAACCTGTTTCCCATAGCCAGTAAGTTTTTCTGTGGTTCTTTTCAGAGTCGCCTGTACTGTACTTCACCATCCATACACTGATAACTGTCTATGCTTTTAAAGGCCTTCTCTTCACACTTGGTCCCATTAAAATGTCCCTCCTTTTGTTGTCATTGTGGTGCCATCTCCTCTTCCATCCTGGGTGAGTGACACATTTATGGGCGTAGAAGTGTGAAGTAGAAGATTGGTGGGAAGGTTTGTCTGTCAGAGCGAGCTTGTCTGGGCTGCAGCTGTAGGATTCCATATGTCATCCGTGTCTAGTGGGTGGGTAGAATTGCAGATTTGTGAGCCAGTTTTGAGAGAGACTGGTGCAAGGTTACTTCTGGGGGGGGGTGATGACTTGCCCGTTGCTCTTCCATGATCCTTCAATGCTCGGCAAAAGTAGTTGGAGGGTTAAGTATAAGACTAGGTTCCCACTCCTGCCCTCTTGCTCTGCTTCTTAATTGTCTTTGGTGCTAGGGTAGAATGTTCTGTGTGAGTGTGCCTGTACTTGCACACATAGGAAGACCCCAGGGCTGGCATTGCTGTATCAGGCTTTCAAAACTGTCGCCATAGTGTTCTCCAGGATTGCCTGCCTAGGGTGCATGTTGGAGGCACTGAGCCCCAGTGTTTGCGCTTCTACCTGATGGAATGGGTCCAGAAGGTGGTGCTCAGGAGCTTCTAGGTGGTGATGGCACTTGTGCTACAAGGCAGTGCAGGGCTCGATTTTGCCCTGTTATCCCAAACCTACTATCCCATTTTTATTCCTCTGAGGTAGGTTAGACTAATTGGGGCCCTTTGCAGACTGTGTTAATCTAATAAAGGCCTGAAAACTTCTTTTATGCCATTTTTTGCAGGTTTTTTCTGGCCGCTTTTAGGCCACCGCAGCTTGTGCCCCCCCTTGCGGCTTGTGCCCGGGCGGGCGGCCTGTTTTTAACGCCGCTGGGGAGGAGGGGTGCACCGTGCTGTGTTCTACCATTGAGTCCAGAGTGACTGACCTGGCTTCTTCGCTCATGCGCACTGACTGATACGTTCACACATGCGTGGATATGTCCGTTCTTTGCGCATGCGCGCTGCTCAGACATATCCACACATGCGCAAACGTATCAGTCATTGTGCAGGAGCAAAGAAGCCAGGTTAGTCACTCTGTAGTCGATGGAAGAAGATGGCATGGTGCACCTCTCCTACCCAGCAATGTTAAAAACAGGCCACCTGCCCGGGCATGAGCCATGGGGGGGGGGACGAGCCACGGTGAGGGGGGCACGAGCCGTGGTGACCTCGGGGGTGCTCCGGGGGTGCACAAACTGCGGCAGCTGCAGAATTGCCGCCCAATTCGCGGCAATCTGCGGCTTGTTGCACCCCCATCCATGTGTCGTCCCCAATGCCCGCCCCCCCCCGGCCCCTAACTACGCCACTGAGAAACGCAACATCTTGAGCACTGAGGTTGGATAAAGCTTTTTTTATATATATATATTTGCAGCTGAAAGACCTATGTACTATGCTGGTTGACTGGCTTTTGTGACAATCATGAGGCCCACTTTGCAGAGCAGTTTTTCAAATATTGAAGTGGTTAATTTAGAAAAGAAGTCATCCAGCAAACATTCACTTGGGTAAACTTAGAAGGCCCTTGAAAGAAGAAATAAAGTACAGTAGACAGCCTTATCTGAAGCATGGTGGGGAGAGGGCTGAAGAGGAAATTCATGTTGAAGTGTATGCATCATTTGAGGAGCGAAAGTGAGGAGGAAGTAGAGTTTATTCAACAGCAACCCCCCCCCCCCGCACTACAAATGTATACATACTGACATTCGACTTGTCTTTGTGTTCATCTGTGCAGCTGGGGTATTTGCATGTGCCTCTGTCAGCCCTGGAACAAGACATAGAATGGCTACAGACATGGAGTCGGCTCCATTAGCTCACTGTATAAAACTCTGGGATGGGAACCAGGTTTGTCAGATTCATCCCCTGCGAGTAAGAATGGTAGAGCCGAGGCCAAAATGCACTTCTGGCTAAGAGTCATAGCTCAGTGGCAGAGCACATGCTTTGCATATTAGAAGGTCCCAGGTTCAATTTTTTGCATCTCCAGGTAGTTTCGGGAAAGACTCCTGTTTCCAGTCATCATGTAGGCAATACGCTGAAGCTTGGTGGACCAACGGTCTGACTTGGTATAAGGCAATTTCATAGATTCATATATATGTTCCTGTGCACAGCCATCTGGGGCTTCATTAGTCTGGCCCTGAAAATGTTGAATATTGTGCTTGTTGGTAGGAACATTATGATCCGTATCAAATAAGTTGGGATGATGAAAAAAGAATATGCCGGAACTGCCTCTAAAACATTGGCACTTTGGGTCTTAATTGGATTGCACAACTGCAATTACAGAGATTTCAGCATTTAGCCACCACTTAGTACGCCTAAACATACTGTGTTTTCATTTATCGTTGTGATAAGTTTAGAATGCATTAGTTTCCATTTCCTAGACTATAAAGTAGAATAGCATATCAAGCTCATTTTCTGCATGTCCTTTGGTTTTTCTCCCCTTGTAATTAAATTTTAAACATTAATGAGTGAATTAGGAGAGAACCTAGTGCATCAATTATTTTATCCCTTTCTTGAATTCCTTAGGAAGATATATTTAGTATGAAGGTAGCAGAACTGATGTAGAAAACTAAAAGGAATGTCTTCAGCTATGTTTAATGCACAGATGGTCCCATTATTTCCATTAAGAAAAGTGTTTCAGACTGACTATTCCATGCAGTTCCATAAATAAGAAAACACTGTCAGATCTCTTGCTGACATATATTTTTATATTACTTACAAACAATGAAACGGAGAAGATAAATGTGAGACAGGGTATAGAATATGAAATATATGCCTGCCAGCGCTTCAGAATCAGTTTAAAGGCGCTTCCCATTATATGCTTGCCTCCTGCTGATGCAGCAGTAACTACCTGCCTCCACGAAGTTAAGAGCCAAGTACTGTTGGTATAGCATAGTGGATAAGAAACTGAGCTGTGAATCAGGATCTCCCTGGTTTGAGTCTCGCCTCTGCCATGAACTCGACAGGTGGCCTTATGCACTATATAAAAATCCAATCACTAAAATAGTGACATTAAAAACCAATATATGAGTTAGAGATACAGGTTGTTTTAGTGAAGAAAAAAAACCAAAGAAAGGAAAAGAAAGCACTTAGCTTCTTTCTAAAACCCACAAGTGCAGGGGCTGTATGTATCTCTCTGGGAAGGGAGTTCTACAACAGTGGGTGGTGGGGCCACCACCAAAAATGCCTTGTTTCTTGTGCCTGCCAATTGGATCTCTTTCAATGTTGACTTGAATAGCAGGGCCTCCAGTAGGATGGTTCCATGTGGGGCCCTGGAGCCAGTCCCTGCACTGGACCCCCTATGGCTCTCGTCACCTGTTCCCTGGGTGCTGTCACTGCTATAGGTTCTGAAGGTTCAGAGACTAACCCAACTGAACGGACCTTTTGATAGTCTTGGGCCCTGAGCCATTGCATGACCTGTCTGACCCCAGTGCCATTCCTGACCCTCCTGAGCTGATCTCAGGGCAGGTTGATGTGAGAGAATGCAATGCTTGATTTCAAAATCATGCATGCACTGATTTCCCCCCCCCCCATTATAGTTTTTAGAGATGTCGGTGCTCCCAGACTCCTGGAGAAAAGAAATCCAGTGGATTTCACGTCAGATGCATGATGTGGATCTATAGGGTATGGGGAGAAAATTGAAAACAGCAGAATGAATTAGTAAGGAAACAATGTGATCGGTAAGAAGCTTTTAAAATTATTGCAAGGTAAGCACACTGACAATTCTCAATTAGTGACAACAACCTCATAGCAATGTTAACTCGGTGAACGCTGTAATGTGATGATAAGCGCTAGTCACGATTCAAACCTCCTCCTATGATGGTGCCAAGTTTTGTAAAAAAAAAAAATCTAATTCAACTTTTTAATCTTCCTTTTGAAGCTTTTTTGTTGGAGAATGGTCACGCTAAAATTTGCAATGGAATGATGTTGGAGATTGAAATGCTCCCTGGCTAGAGATTTTGTGAACTATGTGCCAGGCAGTGTGCTGAGTGAATTGCATGATCATGGAAAGACGTCCTTGTTAGTGGAAATTACTGCAGTTTCCATGACATGTGATCACTTCTCTGGTGACAGGTTGTACAGTGTACTAATGCCTCTTTGAACTGGTCCTGCTTCCACTTTGCTTAACATCATGTATGATCAGCAGGATGCTTCAGGCAGAGATTGTGCAGACACTCTTGATTTCAAGAGTTAGCAACAGTAGCTTCTTTATTAGAAGCCGTTGCCCCTCCTTCCCTTTGATAAGAAGCACATTTAATTTGCCTTGTTGCTGTCCTGGTGTTATAGCCTAGATAGTGGTCACAAATTAAGCCTTAATTACCACACTTATTTTTCTAATTACACAATGCTGTACTGTATATTGAAACAGGATGTTGTTTCCTTCTGAATACACTAACAGCGCAATCCTACCCAGCTCCTCCACTGGTGCAGCAGTGGTGGAGGGAGAACAGGAGGCTTTGGGAGGGAAAGAGGATTTAAATTCCCCTTAAAGGGTTAGGGTTAGGGTTAGGGTTAGGGTTGGATTTTAATCCCCTTTCCCTTCCAAAGTCTCCCATTCTGCCCTCCACCCCTGCTGCACCAGTGGAGGAGCTGGGTAGGATTGCGCTGTCAGTCCCCTACATACGTACAGGCTAGGTACCAGGGGTCTGTACTTAAGTCAAAACATACTTAAGCTGAAACATCCGGTTCATGCCGGTCCTGTGCTATCGCGCCTCCGTGAAAGTACTACCATAGAAGGTCATACTGTGCCTGTGTGAAAGCATCAATGCATCTGTCTGTAACTTGGGCAGACCATACTTACAGACATGTAACAGTGTATGTAGTAGGAATAAATCTGGCCCATATTTATTAATAAGCCATTTTTGCCCAAAAGTGTGTATAAGCAACAGGAGTTAAATGTGTACACCTGCGGGCTGGGAGGAAATGGGTTTTAATCTGGCATAATGACTACTCTTTTCCCTCTTCACAATCATAAAATGGAATCTCCATTCTTTCTATGAAGAGGCGCTAGGAATGGATAAGGGGCTCAAAACGTTTTTGTTTCGTCTAGCGTTTGGGTGATGGGTTGTGGTCTGCCTCCTGTGTCTCAAGATGCTCTGCCATGCTGCTTCTCTGCTCCATTCTGTCCCCCCCCCACCCGTGGATTTTATTGTTTTTAAATTACCGTATTGTCCCAAGTATAAGACGCACCTGATTATAAGACGCACCCTTAAAGTTTGGTGCTATTAAAAAAATTGAATTAAATCACTGGCATTAAATTGCAACAGCCTGATTATAAGACACACCCCTAGTTTAAAAAACTTAAATTAGGAGAAAAAAGTGAGTCTTGTACTCAGACCAATACGGTATGTATTGTTTAAACTTATTTTCTGTATTTTAAACTATGTATTTTAATTTTTGTTGTAAGCCGCCTTGGGCATTTGCCTTCGGCATAGGATAAGGCGGGATATAAATTTTTTAAATAAAAATAAATAAATAAAAATGTTATTACTACTCCTATAACAAACTACTCTTACAACTGAGAAACTATTTTAAAGGCATCCCCAGCTTCTTTCCAAAATGCAAGATAGACAAGGGCTCCAGATCTGGCGCAACTGTTGCAGCCCACTATGAATGGATGGGGAGAAGCCCATGCATCTGATCTTCCCAGATACCCTTGGGGTACCTCATGGTGTGAGTCTGACAGACAGGGCATCCTGTCTTGTGTAGACAGTGACCGGAGAGGGAGAGGGAGGAGGCAAGTTAGGATACACATGAAGGGCTGCATGAAGGATGGTGTAGTGGTTTGGGAGTCGGACTTAGACCTGGAAGATCCAGGTTCAAATCCCCGCTTAGCCACGAAGCTTCCTGGGTGACCTTGGGCCAGTCACTATCTCTCAGCCCCACCTACCTCACAGGGTTGTTGTGAGGACAAAAAAGGAGGGGAGGAAATATGTACACCGCTCTGAGCTCCTTGGAGGAAGGATGGTATAAAAATGTGGAAAAATAAATTTTTACATAAATAAGGATCAAGCCTATATCACAGCTTCCTGAGACCTAAACCCACAGATCTTTTTTTTTCATACCCAACTTTGGTATGCTTGGGGTTAGTGATGCCTGGATGGCACTGTGTGCATCCCTGAACCGAGCTTTACAGGGCCTGGGGATTAGGCTCTGGTTCTTGGCATATGGGGCCAACTCCCAAAAGTGTTATCCCTGAGAACAAGACAGGGCATCAGCTGTGCTATTCTGGAGCCTGATCTGTGCTTTGCAAAAACCAAGGTATTGGTTTTGCAGGGCAGAGAGTATGTTTTACAAAGGCACACCCTACATCATGGGCGGGGAACCTTTTCCCTGCCGAGGGCTGTTTTAAATATTAGAAATTTGCTTGAGGGCCGGCCGTAAGACCGGGCACCATTTTTATTTATTTAATTAATTTTGCCCCCACCCCCCATCGGCCTCCGGAGGCTCTCTGCGCTCACTGTCCGAAGCCGCCGCCGGGTCCACACGTCACCTCCGGCGTACCATGCCGATGAGGGCAAGAGCTTGCCCTCATCGGCGTGGTACGCATGTGCGAAATGGCCAATGGCCTGGTGAGAAGAGGTCGAGGCGGTGGCCGGGGAGGACATGCAAAGGCCCTCTCCCAGTCTCCGGAGGTGATGCGCGGAGCCTCCAGGGGCCGGTTGGCGGCCTCCCGGCAATCTCTTCGGGGGCCGGACCAGATGGCCTTGGGGGCCTGATCCAGCCCTGGGGCCGGAGGTTCCCCACCGCTGCCCTACATACATGACTGGGAGACTTAAGGCATAATCCAAGGCATGTCTACTCAGAAACATCCTTTTGTGTTCATTGGGGCCAATTACTCCAATGTAACAATATCCTGAATTCCTGAAACTCCTTTGCCCAAATTTGCATTTGCTGCTATAATAGAAAAAAACACTGTAGAAAAATATGTTCATGAATGGTACCTTTCCTGCACCATCCCTGTGCCCCTCCCCTGTGCACACCAATTAGTATTTCAAAAATATACCCTGAAACCTGAGCTGCCCACTGCATCAGAGTGCAGTTGGAGCTTTGCTTCCAGGATCCACCTTTGCCTCCAGAACGAAACCCCACTGAAGACCTTTAGAAATTCTAACCAGTTGTGTATACTGTACCTACACACATTTTTTCCATGACCCTGATGTGATGGTACAGTTCTTTCATGTGGGCCTGATAGTACCCATCCCATTTCTCTAGCGGAGTAAACCACCCCAGAGGTGTCATTAGTGTTTGCGTCGCCCCAGCGGTGTCACTTAGGTTGATGTCACCCAATGTGGTAACTCATTGCGCCACCCCCATTAACTTATTTATTTTAATATAACAGTACAGATCTCCCAACAAATTATTAACCAACAAGAAACCAGTGGCCAGCTCGATGACACTCACACAACTGAATAAGAGTTCTAGTATTAGCCCTGATGCATAGAAATGAGAGCTGAGTCATATGGACACCTTATGGATCCATGCTGTGTCATAATAACACCTCATTGCCTCTTGGAACAATCAGTCTCATTGGCCAGTTTTGAGTTAAGGAAATTACTTTTCGTTACACAAGGCAGTTGTGTTTTCATTTTCTGGTTATGTGGCTATAACGTTTGACAGAATTCAGATAATTCACCATGGTTTGTTTCACTACATTCTGCATTAAATTACTTTTCCAATGATATATAACATGATAGTGGTATTCATAATTACTCATTGTCCAAAAGCTTTCCATAATTTTGGCCACTAGTGGTGTCATCTGGTGTGGTCCACACACACCCTAGTGACACCAATGAACCACCCGCTGTTTCCCCAGGACTTGCATGACTGCTGCCCCTGCCCATGGCCCACTCTGGCCTAGTGAACGTTCCTGCTTGCATCCTCTGATTGGCTCTGCTTCCAGATGCTGGTCTTATCCAATCATCCACTGAAGGCTTTTATGACCCTCTTTCCAATGCTGTAGCCATGCTTCTTCATCTTTGGCTCATTCATTACACTGACTCTACAACCTAGGGGAAAGCACAGGATGATCTTATCTTTTTGCTACTTTCCCACCAAAATGAGGTGCTGGGCACAAAGTACAAATCTAAAGCCCGACCCGCACCGCACGAGTTCCGGCGCATCCCAGACACGTGCGGAGCTCGCGCAGCGCTGTGGCCACCATTTTTATGTAATCGCGTCTGAACGCGGGAGACCTGCGCTCTCCTGAGTTCTGGTGCGATCAGAATAGTTTCATGCCCAAGATTTTGAGGGGCGGGGACGCGGAGGTACTGCTTTAACCAATCGGATTAGAGGGGGTTTCAGCCAATTGGTGCGCACTTATGTTTAATCCAATCAGCAATTAGAAGGCGGGACAATCGGGAGGGACTAATTGCAGGATGACACTGGCGGAGAGCAGGGCAGCACTTGGAGGAGGGCGGCCAGGCACCTATGCTCGTTTGCCTCCGCAACCGATCTCGTGCGGTGTGGGTTGGGCTTTATAGCTGCTTCCACTCACCTCCCCCCTGCCCACCTCCAAGCCCCTATCTTTTTATCCTTGCTCATGCCCTGCCAAAAGGATGGAAGGAGCATTAAGGATTTCCTTTATTGATGACCTTTTTATTTTTTTAAATTTCTTATTGTACGTTCTTTGTTTTATATTTATAAATGGAGGATTATCATCTCGGGAAGGGACCTGGAGCACATTGTTTAGGAAGGGAGGGGTGTCATCTGGGCTTCTTCTTGTTACAGGCAGCAAAATGTCTCGGACCATCACTTTAGACCAGTCCCAAAGTAGAATAAACCATTGCAAAGCTTTGTATCCTGATATAAAATATATTTTTCTTCTTTTCCTGCTTGTAAACGGAGCAGATCAGTGGCAGAGCAGCCAATGACCTCTAGCCTGACCTACAAGTTTAGCTTTCAAAGCTTATCTTGCTAATCTTATTGCAATAAGATTGTTTACAAAACAACATTTTAGATTAAAACAACCGGAATGCATGGAAAGAAGTACTTGGAGGACAATCCAAGGCCTGTTTACTCAGAAATAAGGCTCATTGAATTCAGTCGTACTGAGTCCAGGTAAGTGTGCCTAGGATTTCAGCCTAAGCCCCAGAATGTCCCGTTCCACCCCCACCCCCCCGCCGGTACTCCGCTGCCCGGCAGGGCCTTACCTTTCCACCGTGGTGCTCCTCCGTTCTGTGGCACCGGAGGAGTGGTGCAAGCCTCTCCACCGGCACCGCTTACTCTCTGGGTGCCGCAAACGTGCCTTACGGCACATTTGCATCACCCTAGACTGGCGGAGCGACCGCTCTGCCGGTCTGTTTGTAGACAGGATTGCTCCGTTAGTTACAGTCTTGATGAATATGGAGGGTTTCCATATCTGAGCCAGTCTGGTTGCCTTAGAAATGCATACTCATCATGCTTTCTGTATCCCAACTCATCCCGAAGAACTCTACATCTTTGATTTGATGTACTTTAATTGTATATCAGGAAAAATCAGATCATTTTAATGGCTGCCTCCTAGGTATAATATGCATCTGATTTATGTGATGTTACTTTGTATCATGTGTCTTCTTTGTTTCCGTTGCAGGTACTCTTTCAACTGACTCTCAAACATGAAGAGGTTTATTGGTGGACAGCTCTTCATCTGGTTGATGTGAATGGATCTGAAAGTTGATGATATACTCAGGATCCTGCATATATGACAGAAGGTATGGCTTGATGCCTTTCTGACCTTTTCTTCTTGCCTTGTGCTTCTAAAGCAGTGGTGTCTCTGCTGACTGCCAGCATTTATGAAGAGTGGAAGTGCCTCTTCTAATTGTTTCTGAGCCTGCTTTTGTCTTTTGACTGGACCAGGAGCTGGAAGCTGTGTGGATGGTCTGTGTGCTCTTAACTCAGGGTGACCAGATACAATGGAAGACAAATTGCCTATACCTTTAACCATTGTATAGAAGAGGGAATTTGGACAGGTGCAGCTCATAATGGGAGGGTGCAACAAGCTGCACCTGTGAAATTCCCTCCTCCATACAATGGTTAAAGGTATAGGCACTTTGTCCTCTATTGTATCTGGTCACCCTGTCTTAACTACTACCAACTTTAATTAATGCAGCAGTTGAATTCTCTCAATCATGTTTTTAATCTGTGAGTTTAGATAATTACTATGGGGTGCTACTAAAATTGTCTTCCCGTGGCAGATGTTCTTTAGCCTTAACTAGAGGATGACCTATTTCATGGATTCCACTGTCATGCTGTGAATTTCTCTGCCCTCATCCACAGGCACATGGAAACTTGCAATGTGTCAGTTGAGATACATGCCATACATGGGCAACGTTCCCCCTAACATTCAAGGGGAGGGTGGGGAGTCGTACTGTGGCTGCACAGGGGTGGCTCTGGAGCACTCAGCAATGATGTCATCATCACTGAGCTCCAGAGCGCCAAGAGGGGAAGCTGCATGGGGCTTGAATTCCAGCTGTGCAGCAATGCAGTTGCATAGCTTACAGGGAAGGCTGATTTCAGCAGGATCCCTGTAGAGACTATGTGCTTTGGCCCTGTGGAGTCAGAGCTGGAGTGTGCCCATCTTAGCTTTTTAATTCTTAATCTTCTGGAGATTCATAGTTTTTGTCTCCAATGTAGGGAAGAGTCCTTGGGACAAATGTCCTACACTATGATCTTACACTGGTTCTTTGGTCAACATTCAGTTTTGCTGCTAAAACTTTGAGTTTTATCTGTTAGGTGTTGGACAAGTCAACTGCCGCTCTTCAACTATAATTGTAACTTCCTAGAATTTATTAACGTGGCTTTTTTAAACCAGGCATTTGTGAGAATTCCACCCCTTATGCCTACTATACTAGACATTTGTTGTTCGTGTGGCTGTTCACGTTAAAAGAGAGGTAGGTGTGTGTGTGTGCGTGTGTGTGTGTGTGTGTGTGTGTGTGTAGGTCTGCTTTTGACATCAAAGTGAGCGGTACGGAGAGTTGAAACCTTCCTCATCTTACCTCACCACACTTGGTTACTTCTGGTACTTTCTTTGCAGTCTGGTGCAACTTCCAGTATTGAAACTGGAGTGTGGAACATAACTCCTGTAGTAACAGGTTTCAGGGAGCTAAGACAGAGGAGGGTTAAGTTTTTTCTAATTTTTCACGACAAAAAGGGAGGAGGTGTGAAAATCAGAAATACACCCCCCCCCCCCAACACACATACTCTTTATACATGATCAGGGCAGATAAGTGAATCAAAAGCCATGAGTGTCCATTATGCCTGGCTTGGCCTTTTCTTTCTCAGATGCCAGGGTTATCTGTATAGATATTCTGAATAACAGTTTCCTGTTTCTTGACAGTCATTGGCATTTAATACTATGAAGCGTAAACCAGTTATGAATAGCTGGTGCTGAATATCATGATCAATACATTTACAGCACAAGGTCAATTTTTCTTGTAGTATTATTTTCTGAGTGGAAGGAGCAGCACTTGTACATTTTTTCTGCAGTATTGTTGTTTCTCAACAATGTTTTTTACCTTTTAAAAAGGTAAAAGTTGAGAAAAAGCCGCCTTGGGTCCCTTTGGGGAGAAAGGCAGGGTAAAAATACTGTAAATAAAAATAGAAGGGTACAACCTGCTCTTCATATCCTAGTTTACAGTCCTTGTAATATAAGTTTACCTGCATGAGCCTATCCCTTCCCTTACAAAGACGGTGTACTGTAGCAGCCATCTCTGTCTGACCAGCATCAAGGGTTGCATCCATAATAAATTTGAGTTGGCAATAATATGCATGTGTTTACTGGATTTAACATATTTGCCTGTCCTTTCTATGAATGTGACACATGCCAAATTATCGTTAGTGAGCATGTTGCAATATTATTGTTCTGACAGACAGCAGGCCTGTCTGTCAGAACAATTATGGCCAAATAACCAGAAACAGAAAACACAACTACAACTACTTTGTGTAACAAAAAGTGGATGTCCTTAACTCAAAAGAGACCAATGAGACTGATTTGTTCTGAGAGCCAAGTTGGTTACTAATTTGTTGGGTGACCTGTACTGTTATATATAAAAATAAAGTTAATGCTCCCATACTGAGTGACGCAAACCCTTGTGATGCTTTTGTTTAGGCTGCAAGTATACATTAGGCTTTGTGTATAATACTGTAAATTTAAAGGTGTCATTTTGATTAAGCGGGAGGTGGGGCAATGGCATAGGGGTGGGGAGATGATGCATTTCCCTGCCCACTGCATGGGAGAAGGTTCATCATGGGGGTGACGCACTGGCCTCCCACACCAGGTGACGCAAACCCTAGGAACACCCCTGAGTATGAGGCAGCATCTTGTGATCCGACCCCCTTGAGAGCAGAGCTGCCCTGCTAGATTGGAGTCAGATCCATCTAGTTCAGCATTTTCTCTTTCCAATGGCAACCAATCAAGCACCCTTAGGAAGCTCACAAGCCGTGTATGAGATTGATGGCCATCCCCTGTCGATGGTCCTCAGCCTGTGGTACATGGAGGCAAACTGCTTCTTAACTAGTTGGCTTCATTAAGAGTAGGAACACTTCCGCTTGTGTTCATCTACTGTGGGGCAAAATTCCAGTCTGCCATGTCAAATTCTATCTTAGAGTCTGTTTTAGAAGTGGGTTTTCAAACCCACTTTTAAAACAAACCCACTTCTCAAAGTCTGTTTTAGAAGTGGGTTTTCACTGTGCCAGGTGCAAGGGAGTGTCAACGGGAAACAGGGTATCTTGTTGTCTTGTGCTCCCTGAGGCATCTGGTGGGGCCACTGTGTGATACAGGAAGCTGGACTAGATGGGCTTTTGGCCTGATCCAGCAGGGCTCTTCTTATGTTCTTATCTGCAAGGAAATTCCCCCAACTATTGCTTTGTGCAAGTTCTGTAGCTTGTTGTAAGTCAGGAGTTCTCATACTTTGTTATGGTGAGCCCCTCAAAATAATACAATAACATTTACATGATCCCTTCTCCCTGTCGCACTGACATGCAGTAGACTGACCATCATAAACCAGTTCTCTCTGCCCATTCACCACACCCAAGAGGGGGAGTAATTCATGTGGCATGGGAGGGGAAGAGGGCACAGTAGGCAGGTAGGTAGGTGCAGCTATGACAGCCGCTAGGTGAATGGGCAGAGCTTTGTGATCTCCTCCTAAGCTGCTCACAACTCCCCTTGGAGTTGCGATCCACACTTTGAGAGCCCTTATTGTAATTCCTGTGCTGTTTTTGCATATGTGGACTGAAAACTTCCAGGAACAGAGAGGGAATACGAACAAAAAAAATTGAATAAGAATTTTTTTTTAAAAAAAACGTGGAATGAAGAGTGCTGATGCAGAAACATCATTGTGATAGTTCAGAAACATCCTCCAGTTCTAAAAGAACTAATCAAGTATGTGCTATCTGCCTACATGGTAAGGTAATAAAATGCTCTTAATTGCTAAGGTTTCTTAAATATCTGAATTCTGGATTATGTTTTCTCTAGATGCATTAGTTTGGCTTTTCAAAGTTGAATTTTTGTTACAATCATCTTCTTGCTTCACACCATTACATGGTTGGTTTAAAATGTGATTACTCCCAATTACTGTAGTTGCTTGTGGCTTCATTCAAAGGGCATTACAGTTAAATTAGAAGTGTGAACATGCTCTGAAAATATTGTATGCTTATTGTATGCTTATTTCTTTAACTGTTAGCAAACTGAAATTATTGCTTAAACAATAATTAAGACCAGTTGTCTTCAAGAAATAAGCTCTGGAGTGACATTCTGCCAAGGGCCCCCAATTCCCCAAGTAAGCTTTATTGTTTGCGTGTTTTGCTTCCGTGTGGCTACCCTTCACAAGCCAGGCTCCAAGGGCGGCCCAAATTTTGCTCAATGAAAATGGAATGGCACTCTTCCTGTACTGAGAATCATTTTTAGTGCATCTTTTCTGGAATTAGTTACAAATTAATGGACCCTGGTATGTGTTTTGGGAATGCGTTCTGGAGGCATCTTGGTGCACATGTGTGTGTTTGGAGTTTTGTGGGGGGAGTGTTGGGAGGCAGTTTGGGGTGTGTATGTGTGTCTGAAGTGGGGGTGTATGTTGGGGGACAGATCACTGCTTGGCTACTAAACCAAGAGGATATTTACTAAAGGCAATGTGCAAACTCCAATAGCTTGTTCCTTTTCTTTGGTGCTGGTTTTCTGGTTTCCAAGACTGGGATGTGGGCACACTTGCAAATAAATATCCAAAGCCTGCTTGCCCATAGCATAAGTTAACTCACAACATATCAACAGTCTGAAATGAGAAAAAGAGCCTATTTTTCCAGTTTACTGACACTTCCATTGTGAGACCTCTGGTACAAGGAACCATTTTTTCCCATTTATTTTGCTACATAAATTGCTTTATGAATATTTTTCTTTGAAAAGTAGTGTATAAATATAGAGGCAATTCTTACTTTTTGTTAGTGGCTGTTGATAAGCCTGGATGGGATTTATCCTAGCAGTACTGGGGAAACCCCATAGTTTTTCCTCCGTTCAAAGTGAAACTTGAAGTCACACTTGGTACTACCTCCTCCTCCTCCTCATCATCATCATGAAATCCTTTATTGGCATATAGAACAGATTACAAAACAAACAAAATAATAACCACACTTTTAACATAATCAAAACCATCTAAGAAATTGGACTAACTAAGCTAATTTCCTGCTACGCAGCTCCATCACCTGTTGCAAAAAATAAATTAATTACCACCTGTTCAACCATCACCACCGAAGAATCATTTATCAAATAGGGAATCTTAGCAGTGTCAGACCATCCCCTACTAATTTCTAACACAGAGTCCAAGTGCCTTGAACGTATTTCATCATAGAAGGGGCAGTACAGAAAAGTATGAATAATAGTCTCAATATTACCCGATCCACATGGACAAAGTCTATCAGCTACAGGAGTCTCTTGAAATCTTCCAAACAAAACAACAGACAGCAAGACATTATATCTAGCCAATGCAAAGGCCCGACGTTTCTGGGGACAATAAAGAACCTGTAGATATGGGGCAACATGGCCATAGGTAACTGAAATCATCTGGTTTATTGGGGAACAGACTACTACTACCTCACTGTGCTGCTACTTTCTTACATTTGCAAATTCTTGTGTGTTGGATTCATGTTATTAAACGGGTTGGACTAGATCAGTGTTTCTCAAAGTGTGCTCCTAGAAGGCCTGGGACTCCCTGAGACCCCCTCAGGGACACCATAAGTGGCCACCATCTGCCCCTCGCCTAGTTTGCTTGTCTGTCCTTCCTGTCTCCCCTGTTCATGGCTCTCCTTTGTCATTCCCCTCCTGTTCTGGCTCTTCACCGGTATTGCTTGTTTAACACCGCTGTCCTGTGCATGTCTACTCAGAAGTAAGTAGCTTCTTACTTACCACAACTATCCATTGTGTTCAATGGAACTTACTCCCAGGAAAATGTAGGATTGCAGCCTAAGGTGACCTAGTGAGTTCGTGGCAGAGATGAGTTCAGTACCAAGGACTTCCTGAGTTGTTGCTTGGTCACTTAGCTACTATGCTACTATGAGCTTAATCCAACTTAAGCTCCGGGCGGCGGACCTAGCGATCTGCCGCCTGGAATAGCCCGGAGTAGTCACAAACATGCAGTAAAGAACGTTTGCCGACTACTTGAATTGGAAAAGGTGCAGAAAAGAGCGACCAGATTGATTCGTGGGCTGGAGCACCTCCCTTATGAGGAAAGGCTACAGCGTCTGGGGCTTTTCAGTCTAGAAAAAACGCTTGAGGGGGGGACATGATTGAGACGTGTAAAATTATGTATGGGATGGAGAGAGTGGACAGAGGGAAATTCTTCTCCCTCTCGCACAACACCAGAACCAGGGGACATGCACTAAAATTGAGTGGAGGGAGAGTTAGAACAGACAAAAGAAAATATTTCTTTACTCAGCGTGTAATTCATCTGTGGAACTCCTTGCCACAGGATGTGGTGATGGCACCTGGCCTAGATGCCTTTAAAAGGGGTTTGGACAGATTCATGGAGGAAAAGACCATCACAGGTTACAAGCCATAAGCAACCTCCTGGTTTTAGAGGTTTTAGAAGTGGGTTTTCTCTGTGCCAGGTGCAAGGGAGTGACAACAGAAAACAGGTTATCTTGTTGTCTTGTGCTCCCTGAGGCATCTGGTGAGGCCACTGTGTGATACAGGAAGCTGGACTAGATGGGCTTTTGGCCTGATCCAGCAGGGCTCTTCTTATGTTCTTACTTTAGAGCAGGGCAGGCCAGTGCAAGGCCAGCCTGCCCTGCTCCGCCGGCCGAGGACTCGGCTCGCCGTCGGACCCAGGTAATCGTGGATCCAGCAGGTGGATGGGTCTGTCGGCAGATTGGGGGAGAGACGGTGGTGCTGGGAGGGCGTCCATAGGCCCAGCTGTCCTGGGCGGGGGTGGAGACATGGCGTCTGCCATATCCCGGTTCCCACCAGGCTCTGTAGGGCAGCTGGGCCATTACACGGCCTCCTCCGACTTCCGCCAGCAAAATAGCTGGCAGAAATCCGAGGAGACCTACTGGCCCCAACCGCCGTTACACTCGGGGAAGGAGACAAGCGTCCCATTCCGCAAGTAGACTTTCTGCCACCGGCTGCAGAGCACTGGATCGGGCGGACGGCCTCGGTCAGCCGCCCGATCTTTAAGTAGGATTGGGCTGTATATTGGCTCTCCTCCTGCCACCGTCTATATCTCTTAGTGTTCCAGTATCAAACACCTTTGCTTGAACTTTCTTCACAAATTCTGAGAAACTGGGAGGTCACGGCCCATGGTTTCCAAGCTGCTCAGCATGAAGCAGCAATACAGCACAATCAACCTCTCTTCTCATCAAATGCCCCTCTCAGTTAGCGAAATGAATGTATGCAATTTGCTAGATTATAGGAAGTGCCTGGGCCCACTTCAGTAACTAACGTACTTAGGAAAAAAATCTGTAGAGATACAGCAGTCCTATTTGTCTTTGAAATAAAGCTATTTGGTTTCCTCAAGGGAATTTCAGTCTCTTTTGTGCTTGGTAACTTGGCAGCAATATACCAGTGGTTTAGTTTCCTGGAAGATATTATAAATCACTCTGCTATAGGCAAAGACAGGAAATGGAACCCATAAAAACTGCTGTCTTCCCTTAGTTGAGTTGTTTTGGCGGGAAGAAGTTTGTTGCAACATGGGAATTAAAGAGACATGCACACACTAAATAACCTCAAGATTGAGGCCGTATAGAATGCCACATCTTTAGTTCATAAATCCAGAAATGTTCTGGATTTGATGGTGTCTCAGTAACAGATTTTACTTTTCTGGGTTCCAAGATCACTGCAGACAGGAAGGCCTGGCAGGATGTGGTTCATGGGATCACGAAGGGTCGGACACGACTTAACGACTGAACAACAACAAAAAATAGGAAATACCTCTAAATCTGTGGCCATCAGAATTAAATGTTTAGCAACCAGCTGCTCAAGCGTCTTTGTTTTTGTGGTTTTGGAAATGTCTATGAGTGTCTTCTTTTATCGATGTACTGAATGTGGCATTCAGGTACATGTATTACGTGAGTGGAATCACAGGTAATGTTCTGTTAGATTAATTTTTTTAAGGTGGTTGTGCTTTGGAAGGTGACTATTTCCCTAAGGTAGGTACAGGTGATGCAGCAATTGGCTTTACAGTGATGTGATCCGGGATTGATGGTGGTGGTTTTATTTCATCTCTTTCTAGTAATCTCTGTAGATCAAGAGGCTGGCAGATGACAGTGGGCCAGTTTGAATGATATTTACCCTGCCTGACCAGCCCATGTGTCAAATTATGTGGCGCTCAGGGCATGTACACACCCTTGCCCTTCCCTTTGCTTCTATTATGAGTCTCCCTAATCACATGGTGGGAGGGAGGCCTATTTTGGCTTTTAATGTACATTTAGCCACTACTGTAAGGGAGTGACTTGGACAAACTGCCTCTCCATGCAATTAGGGGGAGAAGTGGCGGGAGTGAGGGTAGGGTTCAGGACATGTGCATACCATGAGCATGCATGATATTTAATGCACAGGACCAGTCATATGGGGTAAGTGTTGTCTGAATCAGCACAACGATGGGAGATTTCCTGATGTCTTTAGCAAGATATGGTGAGTTGGCTTATCAAGGGGGGGGGGGGAAGAGCTCCTTAGTTTCCAAGTGATAATTAGGAGTTGCTGAATGTAATAAAAGGAGATGCATATTCTTCCTTGACACTCTCCTATTGTTCGTGGAAGAAAGCATCTCTTGAGAATATAGATTCCCTGTGGTTGTTGTGGCCAATCACATGAAAAGGGTATCCCTTTGCATCGGGTGCTCTTTTAAGTTCATTTGTCGTTTTTAGTATTTATAAATATTCTTGCATATACCTTTAACCCTGAGGGCTGAACTGTAGATTCTTTATTTAGAAAACTGGTATTTATTCCTTGTATCCAAAGGCAATGTTTAAGAGCAAGATACTTGAAAACAATTTTTAACTCTACTGTTAATCAAGACAGCAAATAGTTTATGGAATTCTTGCCATAAAGAATCTAACAGCCTATCACAGTTCTTATTTCCTGGCTTAAATCAAGGGTTCTCCATTTCTCAGTGCATGAGACAGTGCATGTCCCTCACAGCCTCGCAGGTGCTGAATGCAGCTGCAAACTCTGCGGAAACGTCCGAGTTCACTCAAATGTCAGAGAAACAACTCGGATGTTTTCCACAGCGTTTGCAGTCGTTCAGCGCCTGCGAGTCTCACGCAAACAATGAACGCGACTGCAAACGCTGTGGAAACGTCATAGTTCACTCAAATGTTTCTGCAGAATTTACAGCTGCGTTCAGCACGTGTGAGGCTCTGAGGGACGCAGGTGCTGCTGAGCAGAGGCAATGCAGCCAGCCCACGGGACGAAGAGTGGCGACGGCAAGTGGCGGCGGCAGCAGCAATAACACAGTAAGTGGCCAAGCACCACGGGAAAGGCTAAAACCCCCGCTGGGGGGGACATCAGGGGGCAGCTTCGGCTTCCCTTAACATCAATACTAATGTTAAAAGATGACTCCTTAAGCTTCCAAACCTGCCATGGCAGCCGTAGATCTGAAATATCTTTTTAAACTCAAATTTCCCTTTAAAAATCAAGGTGCGTGTTATACGCCGGTGCGTGTTATACGCCGATAAATACGGTAATTTCATTGCCCTGGAATGCATCCCATTTGATTGAACCTTTCCATCTTGTATTGGATTAATTCCGGGGTGTTTTTTATTTTTATTTTTTTGCTGTTGAGTTACCCCAGGGATACTTTGATTGGAGAAATCAATCTGCCTGACTGCCTGTCACTGCAAGTGGTGAGTGGCCAGCTCTGTGCGCCAGCAGCTGACAGATGCCTGCCGGCTTCAGTAAGGTGAGCGCAGGGAGTGGGAGGGAGGTGGGGTGTTGGTGGAACAGGATAGCGATGGATGCGGGGAGGAGGGCAGATCAGGACTGGGGAGGAGGTGGGTTTGGCGGTAGCAGCATCTGCCAAATCCAAACCACCTTCATGGGTCCACATGGACTTGTGCCAGCTATGGAACTGCCGCAGGTCCGAATAGACCTGGCAGCCCGGCATGGGCTTACAATGGACTTGCCAACTGTTCCCTTCTCCTGAGGAGGCCTACGGAGGCCAAACCTCCCCCATGGGATACAGCGGGTGCCATGTTGGCATTGCTGCATTGTAGTGTGGGGAGTTAGTTAGGATTGGGCTGCCCGAATATCAACGAAATTGAAAGAATCTATTTTTCTTCCATGACTACTGCAGGAGGAGATAGCCTAACATTTTCCTTTTCCTTGCTGCCTCTGAGTTTTTTTTTTGTACAAAATGACACAATCTAATTTGATGTGACTAATTTGCATGATTTAATTTATCTACTATATGCCTATTACACCACCCAGATTTGGGGGGTTATGTACTAGGGATATGGCAAACCTTACAAATGTAGCAGGTTTAGCAACTGAATTCAACACAAGTGCCCCCACTGCAAAGCATATATTAGGCAGACTTCTGGAACGTTTCAGTTGAAAACAATGTTGACAGATACATGTTGATGGGCTGGATCAGTATTTTCAGCCAACATCCAAGACACAAGGCTGTTAAAATTATACAGCTCAATTCTGCTAAAGTTAGTTCCATTTCAGCTTTAGTTGGATCAAGGCCATGGTGTTTAGTGTATCAACTGCAGAAAACTAGGGGGGGGGGGGGAGAGCACTGAGATAGCAATTACTCAACAAATGAATAGTGTGAAACCATAATTGTTTCAAAGTTTTATTCTCAAACAGCTTCTACTAAAATTGTTAGTATCCCCTGGAGGAAATATTACTATTGGGACTGCAACTTTAAAAAAAAAACAACTTACACAAAATTGGTCCAGGTAACATTAATCAGAGCTGTCCTATTGTTGACAGACAGATCCGATAAACTTTGTATTGATTTTCAAAACACAGAAGAGAGCATTTTGTAGTTTCATATAGACATTAACACCTAATACTATAAAGCGTTGCTTCAAGTGCATTGCCTTCTTAATCCATAGAACAAATTTATAAGGTATTTTTTATCCAAATATTGCAGGTAGGGGAGAGGGGAGGTAAAGCTGAAACATAGTAACTGGCTTAAGGGCATCCAGCATTGCAGAGACAAGATTTCATCTAATGATTTACTGACTCAGAACTCATCTTTGGAGCTACTGCACCAACTCCCTTATAGTAGTATTATATATCTGTTCCTGGAACCCCTGTGGATATGAAAATCCGTGGACGTTTAAGTCCGCAGTAGGGGTGGGAGACATCACATTTAGGAACCACGCGGGCCTGCTGCCCACTTCTTGTCTCTTGTGCTGCTTTCTAAATGTCCAACTCCCTGTAAAAAGAAAAGAAAATGACTGGAAGCGGTTCTGGGATGCTAGATCCTGCCCAAACGTAGGCCGAAACATGCCATAAGGCATGGTTTCGACACCCTGGAAGTAAGTGGCGCCGATGTGGAAGCTGGCACCGCTCATTTTGCCGTTGCCTAGGACTCGTGCTGGCCGATGCAAATGAGTGTTGTGGCGGGAGGGTGGGCAGGGGGTTGGCTAGCCCAGCCTGGGAGGGGGATATTAGCCCCTTCCTAGGACGGACTGGCTTTACACAGCCTCCCCAGATGTGCGCCAGCTAAAGAGCTGGTGTGCATCCGAGGAGGCCCATTGGGGTCTCTGGCATTTTCACCAGGGGAAGGGGATGAATGTTTTGGCCGGCCACTGCATCTTAGGCAGGATTGTGCCATAAATCAGGTACTGTGGCGCCTCCCCCACCCCGGACTTGAACATCCCCGAATAGTCAAATCCGCGGATGGCTAATCCGTGGATAAGGAGGGCCCACTGTACTAGTATTTAAAAGCAGACAGAATATAGTTCTATTAAGATACTGAATTAATTAAAAATGCCACATTCACTTGTATAAAAATGACTTCTAAACATCAATTTAAAGTTATGGAATATGTATCAATATATAGAGGAAAAAATAGATCTGTTCTTAAAGCTCTAGAAAAGAATTACAACATGTTGCAAAACATAAGTAACAATTCTTGCAAAGCCAAATGAGTTCTTTAAATTTGATGAATGGTAAACTGTGAGCAAATGGTACAGGTATTGTTCCCCCCTTGGATCATGTCAAACATTTTTCCTTTGTAATGTGGTCATGGCCCACTTGGCAGCAGGTGCGTCCTACTCTACTGTTGAGTACTGTTGTTCAATGGGTTTTAACTTTTGACTGCAATACCAGATAGGGTGCTCTTGTCTTTGTTTGGTTTGGGCTAGTGGGCTAGTATGGCACCAATGCTTGTTGAGAAGCATCTATCTGGAGAATAAAAAGAGTCGAAGTGTGTTCTGCCAGTGATATCTAATGCTGATTCACAGGAGGCACACCCACTTACTCTCCAGTAAGTGCAGGGACCAGGATTCCTGGAACAATGTAATTAGTTAGTGGTAGGGATTGTAATCCTACCCAGCGCATTGGTGAATTAAGTTTTATTTTGCTTTATTTGCTTTATTCATTCCAACTCAGCTTGCATATTTCCCTGGTTTCGTGATGTTATGTAGTGCATGAGAGGTGGGTGGGTTTGTGGGCTTTGTTCTTGAGTAGCATCCCAGCTTCATCTGCTGGTTGTTGATAGTTACTGTATCCAATTGATTCAGCTTCTGCTTTCCAGCTGAGTTCAGGCATTTTTCAACAGCCTGCTTGTATTTTTTTCAACCCACCTCCCCCCCACTTTGTTTGATTCACTTTCTTTTGGACTTTTAATAAACTAGTTACATTTTGACTCTTTGCCTGCCTGGTTTACATTCATGAATAATTCAATGGGTTGTCTCGTTTCTTCATCCTGCAGATGCCACTGTGAATTTAATTTTCAATAAGACCCCCTGGAGTTCAGTGCTCTCATAGGTAGGTCCCCCTCCCAAATGCCTTCCTCCCTCTGCCTGGTCTCTGTAGCCTGGAATGGTGGCAGCAGTTAAACATTATCAAATGTCTCCTCTGTTTTCAGTAAAGGGAAAGTAGGGAGCAGGAAGGGGTGCATCATGAACCGTATCGTAGGTGGATTCCCAAGCTGTAGGGTGGGCGAGTGGACTCTCCCCTACCTGCCCCTTGCCCGTGGCGATGTGATGTCACGTGACCACTCCCGGGGGTTGCCGCCGCAAGCTCCCGCACTCCAGGATGTTACGCCCCGCATGTTCTCTAATTGCTAGGCATTACTCCCCTCAATCTTCTGCCTCCTTTCAAGTCCCTTTTCTCTGACCAGTGTGAAGAATTTCCCTGGATAGTTTACTTCTGTGCTGCTGTTATGATGGTTGTGTTTTGTAAGCCATATTAGGTATAGCGAGCTGCCTTGGGAGCTTTATTGCAGACAAGTGGCATATAAATAAATAGATGATGGAGTGAAGAGCATCAAACGAGCGAGCACTCCAGAAAGTAGCAAACTTATTTGTGACCTCCCGCGGAGGCATTCCATTGGGTTTCTGAGCCAAATAACTGCTGTGGTTTTTGTAGGCAAATACTCTGCAGCTTTTTACATTAGCTTTAATGGGATGCTCTTTGTTGTACCCATATTTCTCATCTGTGATGTCCTGTCACTTTGGGAATTCTATAAAAGGTGCTGCTGCAATGCATTCTGTTGTTTTTATTTTCCTCTGTGACAGTTTCCGAATGCTCAAGGCTGCTGTATCTGAATTCAACATTAAACTGCAGAAATTGCAAGCAAGCATATAGTTTTTGTCAGAACTGAAGAATAAGCTTGGATTTGTGGGTGCATGTTAACAGTGACTGCCTTAAAAGTATAGGCAGGCAGCGGTGGAGGAGGGAGAGATGCTTGGCAAGTGCAAATCACAGCACTGTAATTTTACTCTGAGACGGAATTTCATGAAAATTTTGTAGCAAGGAAGGTGGCATGGGAGTTAAACCTTGGAAGTTTATGTTTTTCCTCAATGTTGGGTTAACGGTTTGAGGGGCCTTGGGGGTGAAAGAACACTGTCCTTTTCCATTCTGCCTACATGCACCAACATATTTTAGAATAATTAAGATCTCTGCTCTCATCTTTTGCCTACAAAAACAACTGCAAAGTTGCACTGATAACCTTCAGTCCTGATCAGGATCTTGAAGGTGCCGTTGACCTATGTTGGTTAGCCCTATCCTGTTCTCATGTCCTTATAGCAGTGGTTCCCAAACTGGGAGGCGTGGCTACCAGGGGAGCCGCGGATACCAGCCAGGGAAGCTGCAGAGTGCCATGGAATCCTCTTGGAAAACAGTACAGTGCCATTTGGCAGGCATCAACATAATGTAACGGGGAGCCGCGGCCAATGGTGAAGGGAGCCGCAGGTTGAAAATGTTTGGGAAACACTGCCTTATAGGAACACTCCCTCCATCAATACTGGTGCTAGGTATGGGGGGGGAGCTCTTGGGCATAAACCACGTAAAGGTTTTCCCTTTACATGTATACATGTATCTATTGGCCAGCTTCCCCCTTCCGCCCAGAAACTAGGCAGATGATGAAAGTGCGAAGGAGAACCCCATCCACTGTGACTGTTTGGCTGCCCCTTCCCATCACCCAGTAAGTGTTCCAATAAGTAACTTGCCAGGTTATTGGGGGGGGGGTGGAAGAGCATCTGCTGCATTAATTCTTCTTCCTTGTGCCATGCTCCATTTTAAAATGCCCAGATTGCCCTGCACTTTGTATTGTGTGTGTGTGTGTGGGGGGTAGGACCTCCAGGAATTTTAAAATGGAGCAAGGACTGCTGCAGCATAAGACGCAAGGACTGCTGCAGCAGTGTACATCCCTGGCTAACGGGGTTTGCGCCCAGGGTGGAGGGGGTACATCATATGATCCCAAATTCGTCATTATACGACACGGACACTCCAAGGTAATACTTTGAAGATGTTATTTATTTGTAAGCTTATAATCTTATATTAAAGAGAACTGAAAACGTCCATACGACTCGTGTTTCTTTCACACAGAAGCTCGCCTAAATCTTTCTTTAGGTGGGACCAAATTATCTTCTATCCCTTCTGGGTCAGGTTAACGGCATGTATTCCTTACTTGGTTTGATAGCCTCTTCCCAATCCCAGCCGGTGGAAGATTCTCAGCTCTTCCCAACCCTCTGCAGTAGGCGGCGGATACCTTTCTGGGGTGTTTCCTCTAGCCAATAGCTCGTCCAGCTGTTGTCTAGGAGTGCGGAAGTGCGGCTCACTGTAGGGCTTCAGCACGACTGCCCTTTTTGTAGTTGGTGGTCCCACCCTCTTCCTCTCTTTCTCTTCTCCCACGGCAGCTGTTGTTGGTTTGCTGAGTGGAGTTGGGATAGTCTGCAAAGACTTACTAGGTCTGTCTCTGGACGAGGTGTAAGGGGCTTCCTCACAAGCAGCTGCTCTCCCACATTGCTCCCACAAACTGGAGATGGGGAAGGGGAAGCAGCAGTCACTGCAGTGAACACTGGCAATTCAACGGAGAACTCTCCTCAGTCTGCTGTGGGCAGGAAATGGAGGAGAGTTCTCCTTCATGCTGCCTGTGCCCCAGGTGGGTAGGGGGCTTCAGGGGTTGGTCAGATGGTCCCTCGGCCGGTTCCCAACCTTGCTGACCTCCGACATTGTCCCTGTCGTCCAACATTTGACTGCACTCCTCCTTTGAGGAATATGCTCTCTTTCAGTCACGGCCAGCTGGCTGCCATAGAATGGAGAACCAGGAAATGTTGACAACATAGGTCATGTGTAGAGCCAGCTGGGTTACTTGGTTGGCAGGGAGATGCACTGCGCAGATCCTCAGTGACACTGTTGTTATTTACATGTCCTAGGACTAAACCCTGGCATTTATAATGGAGACATATCCATCGTTGACAAAGTAAGGAAAATTGGCTGCATAGGTGTGGCTCACAAACTGGGCACACCTTTCAAAGCATAGGTTTGTTCCTGTTCTTCCAGCCTTGATGAAAGCCTTTGAATATTTAAGAAGGGGAGAAAAAAGATTTGCATACTGAGTGACACTGCTGTAGACCACTGGCCATAATTGCCTATCCAAGTATAATGGATTCTCCGAATAGCTCCTCCATTTTTTGTACTTGGCATAGAATATATCCTGTTACAACAAAGGCAAGAAGCAAGGGAAGATTGTCGTCTTTTTTTTTTTTTAAATTCCAAAAGGATTTGAGGATCTAAGTAGCTTTTTTTTTCTACTTGGGTATAAAGAGGAACAGGTGGATTAGATCACATTTATTTGATCTCAAGAAGCTTAAGAAGGGGCCAAGAGCACAGGAGGAATTGATTATTTTGAAGAAAGGAGACTAAAGTCAGGCAGAAAATCTGAGATTAGACTGGTTAGTCTTTAATAATATCATTTATATTTTCCTTTTCATCTTGCTCTGAGATCATTGCGCAATGCTGAAATGGTAACATATCTGTTTTATAAATGGGGGAAATAGGAGGAACAGGGAGCTTCTCATGAAAGTACTTTATGCCGCTGCAGCCAGCCTTCGATTCAGCTGTTAGCTCTCTGCTTTGTATTTAATAATCCATGAGCAGCATCCCCAAAATATATTTTACAATATATAAATGTCCAATCTTTCGTGAAAAGCTACATTCCAGATGGTATCCTTTTGCAGCCTGACTTCTCCGCTGGCCGTCACCTCCCGCACTTGACCGGTGCATAAGCGGGTGATACGATAGTAGCAGCATTTCAATCGTCAACCATGCTTAAATAAACACCAAAATAAGGAGACCATGAATATATTTGGACAACAGAAAAGGGGAAAATGTCCAAAACTGTACAAATGAACGACTTTAATGAAAGGGTCCCAACATGTTTTGAAGCCGTTCTGCAGAGGAATGGCTGGTAATATCTATAGCAAACTACCACGTTACGAATATAATAATGGGTTGGATCCGAAGGTTAATTTTATCCAATGAAAACTGTTTCCTCCAGAGAAAGAAGTTCTTCCTCTGGAGGAAGATGTCTTTCTTCAGAGGATGGAGATTTTTGGATCCCACCCAGTGTGTTCTGTAATTTTCAACATCTATTACAAGCATAATTATGTTGCATTGTTACTGTGCTTTTCTTTGCACCATTTTCTCTCCCCTACCTTTGCTCTCCTTGTTTTTACTACCCTTGCTGCTGTTTAACCTGGTAAGCTGTGTTATTTCTGTTGTCTTACCACCTGGCTGTTGATCTGGTCCAAGCATGTTAATTCAAGACAGACAAAACCAGAGAACAAGCCTACATTACATTTTATTTATTTATTTATTTTTCACATTTTTATACCTTCCTCCAAGGAGCTCAGAGTGGTGTAGATATTTCCTCCCCTCCTTTTGTCCTCACAACAACTCTGTGAGGTAGGTGGGGCTGAGAGATAGTGACTGGCCCAAGGTCACCCAGGAAGCTTTGTGGCTGAGCGGGGATTTGAACCTGGATCTTCCAGGTCTAAGTCCGACTCCCAAACCACTACACCATGAAATGGCTCCTATTTTCACTCTACATGCTTCCTGCGGGTCTCTTTTCTTGCTCATCCCCAATATGTTCCAGTGATATATGTGATGGCCTTTAATTAATTATGTTATTATTAGTTTCTTGCTTCTTAGTAACGTTGAAATGGAGTACTATATTATTCTGTGTGGAGACAAATCTGAGCATAGAGTAACATAAATTGGTCACGGGCAGCTATTCTAGAAGATGTATTGCAATAGAGAGAATATCTGCATGTTATACTTGTGTTAAATGCCATTCAGCAATTTGTGCTGCAGTATCTTCTCTGTGTGAATTATTGCTTTAGATAATAAATTCTGCCCTTCTTTGGCCAGGTTTCTGGTTGAGACTGACAGTGTGACTATGCTTTTGCATGCTCTCCGACGGTCTTGTAGCTACCAGAACAATTCCTATACATTTTGTCTTCGGTTGTGATTTGGGGTACTCACTCAGGTTCCCAGGGCCCTAATACATTCTGCTCTTGAGTCAGCACTTAGCGAAGACAGATACGCTTCTAAACAACGTCTGTATTTTGAGAACAGTTCTTTAGATTAGAACACAAATAACTAGCAGCTGGTTTTTATACATGACTTCGTAGTATTCAAAACTAGAACAGAACCAGAACTCCAACTAATAGGACTGAACCACCACAGGCAAGTAGTATCAAGGGGGAGCTGGACTGTTCCATTACAGACCATCTAAAGTCTCTTTAAATATACCACATCCGTCTTTTTTTTTCTTTTTTTTTACTTTGGGGCCCCCGGTTAACACAACCCAAGGTCTACCAACAACCATGACCTGGAATATTACAGAAATGAGGAGTTAGGGGTTCCTAGCGCTTGATTCTCTGCTGGGGCTCACCCTTTACTGCTAACCTTTCAGCTAGTCTTTAAATTTAGCAGTCAGCTTCTGATTATTTTTGGTCCTGTCTTCAGGTCTAATTTGGTCTTGGAAGGCCCAATGAGTGCTGAATTCTGGCTTTTAGTCTGTTTCCTGCTATGTGGTCATCCCTGGAGATGCAGGGCTTAAAGAGTCTATATCGTTCCATGTTCAGTCCTTGTGCAGTCTTGTAGCTGCAATGACAAAGTGTCAACAAGTGGCTCCTGTATCTGCAAGGCTATACTTCTCATGATGGGATCAGCTCCGGAGGGCAGAGGCAGCGTAGTAGCTCTGGAAAGTGCGTCTGCCACTAGCATGTCTTTGGCCTTGGTATAGATAACTTGGATGTCACACTTTTGCAGTTGTAGCAGGATCCTCTGTAAGTGTGTAGGAACCATCCCTATGGGCTTGGCAAAAAACAGTTTCTAGGTCTGGCTGGATCGCTTAGTTGCTGAATACATACTGATGACATTGAGTCGGTCGCATTTAATCACCAGAAGCGCCTTTTCAATTTGTGCATAAATTTGTTCAGTCTGTGTCAGTGCGCTAGAGCAGGGCTTCTCAACCAGTGGTACCCGTACCACCAGTGGTACTTCGGCCAACTGCTGGTGGTACTCAGACCACTGGACCACCAGAAACCCGCTCCGATGTGGTACTTTTGGCGCTGCGTTTTCGCTCCTGGGAGGCTCCTGCCTTTGGCCGAGTCTCTCAGGAATGATGAGAAGGGTCGTCCCACCCACCCAGAGCCTCCTACCTGCATTTTCTGGCCTCTGAAAACCCAGAAGTAACTGGCCATGATGTCATTGCCAGTCACTTCCGGTGGTACGCAACAGGAGAGTGGTGCTAGAGGGGGTACTCGGCTGGGAAGGGTTTGAGAACCCCTGTGCCAGAGATATGTGATAGATGGTTTCTACTGAAACAGACCTGCTTCCAGACTTGCTTTGGATGCATCTGGCTGTACCTCCAAGTGTTGCGTACTTGGATCAAAGTATTTCAGCTCAGGAACAGTCATGATGATCTGCTCAAACTGTCCAGGGCATCTTGCTGTTCATGTCCCTGTTGCCAAAGAGTGCCCTTCCTCAGCAATTGCCTGCATGGGTACAGATTTCTTTGTAGATACTGAATGGTTCCTAAGGGTATCTGAAGGCCTTTTTTGTGCGCTGGGGAGGGCATCTTGTCGATCACTTCTACTGTGTCATAATCAGCCTTGATGCCATCTTTGGGGGAAAAACATGGCCCATATATTTGATGTGTTTCGCTAAGAACCGTATCTTGCCTTTGTTACACCTTTAAGTTGCACTCAGTCCAGCAAGCATTTCAAGATGGCATCGTCTTCTCCTTTGACTGCTGCCAAGATGATTACATTTCATTTACAGTAATGTAGATATTGTCAGAGCATTTGTGATTCTTCTGTTGAAATACTTCACTTACCCACTGCATACTGAAAGGAAGAGTATTTAAGTGAGGTGTTAAAGGTACGCACTTCTGCTGGTTCTTTGTCCAGGTTTACTTGCCAGTGGCTGTCTTTTTCTTTGAGATTGCTGACCAGATTCTTCTCAGCCAAATTCTTTCTCGCATTCTTGACAGCTGGGATGGAGGCGTGTCTCTTACCACAACTTTAGTGAGGTTACACCTGTCAAGGCAAATTCGTCGGAATTTATTTTTCTTCTGTGTGATCACTAAGTTGCTGACTCAAGGGCCTAGTCATTTTTGCATCAAAATGCTTTCAATGTTGTGAGCATGGCTTTCAAAAATCCTAGAGTAGAATAGGGACTCTTCCAACAACAGCCATGGACAACGGGGGGTATTTCTGTGTTAGGTTTGCTGTATGAACCCTGTGTGCTGTATTCATTTTAAGCTGCGCTAGTCTGGCCTCCACGGATGGAAAAGGAAACTGAGTGACTATACTTTTGGTAAAGAAATGCTAGTTATGATTGCCCTACTAACAATAAGTTATCAACAGTTCAAAGTGTGCCCCAGAGTTGCAGTATATGAGTGAAAGTTTGTGATGTCATACTTGTGAAGGCAGGACTAGAACCAATGGGTTTGAAAATACAGGGGAGGTTTTTTTTTTTTAAAGATTGTTCCAAGCGCCCCGATGACAATGGGGGACCACCTTCGCATGTTTTGTCCATAGCCATGTTATTTCAATAGCCAGGTCCTGATATTTTATCATTTGAAAAACCAAATAAGGTCAAATATAAAAATCACAACTGCTATAATAATAAATCAATTATATCAAATCAGTCAATCCTAAATGAAATCAACCCTGACTGTTCCCTGGAAGGACAGGTATTAAGGCTGAAACTCAAATATTTTGGCCACCTAATGCGAAGAGAGGACTCTCTGGAGAAGACTCTGATGCTGGGAAAGATTGAAGGCAAAAGGAGAAGGGGAAGGCAAAGGATGAGATGGTTAGACAGCATCACCGATGCAACGAACATGAAAATGAGCGAACTCAGGAAGAGAGTGGAGGACAGGAAGGCCTGGCGGGATATGGTTCATGGGATCACGAAGGGTCGGACACGACTTAACGACTGAACAACAACAACAACATTATAATAAATGTATAGGTAGAAATTCTGCAGGAACAGCATCTACACTACTTGCCACAAATGAACTGCTTAGGGAATATGCCATAAATAGCACACATTACAAGTACATTCCTACAGTATCCAGCTGTGGTCCACGAAGGACCTGCACTGGATTCGAGAGCCACTTCCAGGCCTGGAAAGCTGTCCAGTTTAACAGCAGGTGCTCACACCTCAACCAAAAGTGGTATCAGCAGTGGCATCATCAGGAATTGCAAAGAGTGGACTTTTGGATGCCTGTGAAGCATTAGGAGAACTATCTTTCAAACCTGAAAAATCTGATATTAATAGCAAGTCAGCAAATAGAAGGGATTCAATAACCATTTATTCTGGCAATTGATCTATGGAACTCGCAGCACAATCCTATCCTGCTCCTCCACCAGTGCAGCCAAAACTGGAGGCCCTGGAAAGGAATGGGGATCCAAATTCCCTCTAAAGGGGATTCAAAGGGGATTTAAATCCCCTTTCCCCCCTCCAAAGCCTTCCGTTCTGCCCTCCTCCGCTGGCTGCACCGGTGAAGGAACAGGATAGGATTGTGTTGTCAGTGACACTGGATACAGTAATGATGTTCTTTGGCTTACATTCAAAAAGAATGCAAATTGAGATGACATCTTTGACTGAAAGTGGAAGGACCGACGAGAACATTGGGGCAACAGGGGCAGCAGCTTCCAGCAGCCTCACTTAAATTAAGCCAAATTAACAAATGGGGGCAATCTTTGCAAAGCTTTTCAAATCTACTTCAGAAACACCTTGATTTTTGGGCATTTGTAGGGGAGGGGAATATATCCTGCAAAATGCAGAGGCAAGGAAGTGATATTCCCCATCCTCCTGTTCTGCATTGGAAGAAAAGGATATTCAGTAAAATAGAGGACATGAATCAGGAAGAGTTTTAGTTGTTTGTTTTTTCTTATTTTTATACCACCCTTCCTCCAAGGAGCTGAGGGCGGTGTCAGTCAATTTATTAATTCACAGCGCAACCCTAACCAACTTTCCAGCGCCGATGCAGTTGTGCCAACAGGGCGCACACTGCATTTTGCAGTACAGGGGTAGTCATGGAGGGCTCTTCAAGGTGAGGGAACACCGGGGCTGGAAAGTTGGTTAGGATTGCGCTGACAGTCAAAGACCAACAAGAACAAAAACACAACCATAGCAGAAGTAGCATTGCTTGCATTGCTGAGTATCAAAACTAAAATTTGGCAGATAAAGTACACATACATACAAGAAATAGAGAGTGAATAGATTTTAAAAAAATTTCCACATTGCTAAACGATACCCTTACGGGTTTTGCAGGCGGCTGCCAGGAAGCTAGCACTCCACTCCGAATTGTGAACCCGGAATTGTTCCCCATAACCATAAGGAGTTTCTTGGCCATCTCTACATCAGGCAAGTCTGAGAATTCCCTAATCAGGGGAGAAATCATCTTTGCACAGATCCACTGGTAGAGTGAACAACAAAACAACATGCTTGATTGAGGATGGTGTACATAGTTCCTCCCCCCCCTTTTTTGTCCTCGCAACAACCCTGTGAGATAGGCGAGGCTGAGAGAGGGTGACTGGCCCAAGGTCACCCAGGAAGCTTCATGGCTGAGTGGGGATTTGGATTTGGGAGTTGGAACCTCACAATCTTTCCTCTTGGCCAAGAGCCAAGAAAGCCCTTTTGTTGCCATCAGTCCAAACTGAGGGGGGGAATAATAATAATAATAATAATATACAGTATTTATATACCTCCTTTCTCAGTCACTGGATTTCTCCTCCGACTTTAATCCAAGGCGGTGTACATGGGCAGGCTGTCCTACCTCCCCTTGGGGTTTTTTACAATATATTTAAATGTCCAGTCTCTCATGAACAGCTACTTTCCAGGTGGTATCCTTTTTACAGTCTGACAATTCTGCTGGCTGGCGCCTCCCACACTCGACCGACACAGCTGGAAGCTCTTATCTCTCCTCCTGGAGGCTTTCACAGCTTTTTGCCGACGGCGTGTCTCAAACTTATCAAGTTCACCGGTCTTCGGGCTTTGAAGGCAGCAGCTCTCCCCACTATGCCAGACTCTTCTGGCTTTGCCAGATCAGTGATAGCAATATATACTGCTGCTTTTGTACAATTTCTCCCTGGCTATTTAGTATGTTAGTAAACGGCATTTTGTGAAAGCACTGTGCTCTGTGGATATGTATCAGTCAGACATCCATCAGGTAGATCTGTAGCAACTGATTGGGAAAACTTCACCTGTTCAATTTCTGCCTAGCTGGTTCCCTCCTCAGCCCAACATTGAGTTGAAAGACCAAGGCAAAGTGGGTACATAAACTCCAATTTGGAAATCCAACACAATATACAAGACTGTACAAAGTCTTTACTGCTCACATCGTGTGGAAATTAAGATGACCACTTTAATTTCCAATTTCCATGCTTTTTGAAGCGTGAGGGGAAAGCGGCAAGCAGTTTAATACCGTGTGATTGTAAACTGAAGGTGTTTTTTTTTTTTTAAATATATTTGATTAATACACTGAATACTAAAAATAATACAAAAACAGCAGCCAAAAACAGGTTGTACCTCAGATCAGAATGGGAAGAGGCGTGCATCACCCTACTCCTCTTTGCCCCCAGTTGGCTTTTGGAACTTTAGGAAATCCCAAACAATACTCTCCTGCACCACTCTTGCAATTTTCACAGTGGAGGGAAGTAAGAAGTGAGGTCCCTCAAGGATCTGTAGCGGGACCAGTGCTTTTTAACTTGTTCATGAAATGGATAAACAGTGAGGTGGCCAAGTTTGCAGATGACACCAAACTATTCAGGGTGGTAAAAACCCTGTTGCACTCCGTGTTGCTGCGGCCGCTGTCAAACATGGTATAAGTAAGAAATTGCTAGCCACCTCGATCTCCATAGAATTTGGGAAACCAAAGGATTTATCCACTCCCATTCCCTTGTGGGGTGGAATGAATGAATCCGTGCTGACCCCATTACCAGATGCTGGAAAACCAATCCAATCCAATAGTTTATTACGGTCAATGACCAGCAACATAAAACAGCAAAACACAACATCATCAAAACATCAAATAACAGGCCTAAGGTAAAACAAGTAAGAAGCACTACACAAAAGAGAACAAACAGAACTTAAATAAGCATTAAAATTTTCCCTCGATATTGACAATACTCTTTCGAGTTCTGCAAGCAGCTGCCAAAAAATGTGCACACTGGATAGTAAACCAGGGGCTTTTTCCCATGAGGAGCGTCTTGGCCAACTCCACGTCAGTCAAACTGGGATATTTTTTAATAAAGGGGAAGATAAACCTAGCACGCAGCCCCTGGTAAAATGGACAACGAAACAGGCAAACCCTTTCAGATATTGGAATCCTTCTAAAACAGCCCTCCAAAAATGCCGAAGGGAGGGCTCTCCACCTGGCCAAAAAAAAAGGCCCTCCTATGCGTAGGGAGCTCCAGCAGTGACAGATAGGCTGCCGGCGCTACTTTATATCTAGTGTCCTCTGCAGCTAAAAAGTGTGGGGTTCTGCTGATGTCCTCTTGCCGCTCTGTGTCTAGCAGCCTTTGTCTTATGGCTGCTCTTGCTTGAAAAAAGTCCATTGCCAGCACAACCTCGGGGAAAAGTCCCAGATGTCTCAATTTCTTGTGAACTGCCATAAGCCATGACGATTGAAAGTTATCTTGTAGAATTAGTGATGTTAGGCCCTGGGCATTAAAGTTTAGATTTAGCCAAGTATTAATAGAGGCTAGGGAAACCCTAGCCTCAACCTTGAGCAGGCCAGAGTCCAAGCGTAAGCTTGCATTGGAAACATAGCTAGACACTTGGAATATAGATCTTAAAAACTTGGATTGCACCCGTTCCAAGGCGGCGAAACTGGAGGAAAGGGGCCCCAAAATTGTCCCATATAAAAGCTGGGGCAGAGTTTTTGCTTGATGTAACTTAATTGCCGCAGGCAAATAATGGCCACCTTTGGTGTTAAAAAACTTAACTACTGCACGAGCAGATTTCTGGCCTACCTCGGCCACGTACTCGTGGTGGGCAGTTCTGGCTCCAGTTGCTTGCAACATTACCCCCAAGTATTTATAGGTGCAAACCTGCTCAATCTTGTGGCTGTTGATGCTCCAGGCCCTGATTTTTGGCCTCTTGCCAAAGGATAAAACTTTGGTTTTTGAGTAGTTAATGACAAGCTGATTATCGTCACAATAAGTACTAAACTTCTTTAAGGCCCTTCTAAGTCCCACTGGTGTTCGTGAGAGGATGACTGTATCGTCCGCGTATAGCAGCACAGGTATCTTGCGGTTGGCTAACGTTGGAGGATGGAAATCAGGTGAATCCAAGTACTCCACCAGGCTATTTACATAGATGTTAAACAGAAGAGGCGCTAGGACGCAGCCCTGTTTTACCCCTTTACAGGTTGGAACTTGTTCTGTAAGATGCCCGTACTGGGTACATCTTACCTTAAGAGATGTATTGGAGTACAGGGCTCGAATCAGGCACAATAATCTACTGTCAATGGACATACCCTCCAGTTTCTGCCATAGTTTGACCCTAGAGATGGAATCAAAGGCTGATTTTAGGTCAATAAATGCAGCATGTATGGAACTAAGATTATTGGCTGTATATTTTTCCACCAGATGTTGCATAATCAAGGAATGACCTAGTGTGCTCCTGCCCTCCCTAAATCCGGCTTGCTCGTCTGCCAGCAAGCTTTCCTGCTCCGACCAACTTTTAAGCTTACCTAAGAGATGACTTGCATAAAGCTTACTGATAATACTCAGTAAGCTTATTGGTCTGTAACTGGCTGGGTCATCCCTCTTGCCTTTCTTAAAAAATGGGACTATAACAGCCTGTCGCCAGTCCTCCGGTATCCGTCCCGTGGTGTTGATGTTAGTGAAAAGGGAAGCTAAAAGCGGGGCCCACCAGTCCACATGGTTTTTTTATCAGCTCAGGAGGGATGCTGTCAATGCCAGGAGCTTTACCTCTTTTAAGTTGTTGAATTAGTACTGTGACTTCCTTTACAGTAACTGGGGGTGCTGGAAAACAGTTAGACCCCACAGAGCTCTAGATTAAAAGACATTCCCATGATGTTTGGGACAGAACCTATACTCACACGGGGCCATGAATGAAAATTGCTCTTCCATCTGCTTGTACTAGCACTTGTCCCAGATAGGCGTGGCTGCTCTACGATGCTCCTCTAACACTCTCAGATCGCAATCCAAACCTACTTAGGCCGCTGTTGTAACCAGCAGCCCAGTGAAAATGGGAGGCCCCAGAATGGAAAGGGGATTCAAATCCCCTTTGAATTCCCCTTTTGGAGGGGATTTGAATCCCCTTTCCATTCTGGGGTCTTCTGTTTTCGCTTTGCCGCTGGTTACAACGGCGGTCTAAGTAGGTTTGGATTGCGCCCTCAGTGTAGCAGTTAGAGTATAAAATAATTCCGGACTTATGTCCTTCTCCGTAGCCACTAAAAGGCTGACTGAAGAAAGGGGAGGAGCACCACTAATTTAAATTATGCAGCATCTCCCCTTTAGGGTGAGTTGTGAATGAATGTGGGGCATGCAGGAGATGGAGATACCTGCCCCTATAACATGATGGGGTTCAAGGGAGCTCTCTGATCCCGCGCTCCCTCTGTGCCCATTCTTTCAGTCAGGCAGCAGTTGAAGCACCAGTCTTGTCACTGTCTAATATATCTACTGTTTCCTTTCTATCAACTCTACCAGCTTTTTATCTCATTCTTGGGATTGGCCCACCCATCAAGTACACCGAAGCAGCAGCTTTCAACATGAGGCTACTGCTGCAAGGAAGCAATCATGACCTTGGGTCTGGAGGAGAGAGTAGGGGGCTGCTGTGATCCTGTAAAGAGAGTACAGTACTTTGGAACAGCATTACTGCCACTTCCTTCTCTGCCCAATCACTTATTCAAAACAAGCTGGACAGACTAGCGTTCTGGGACAGGGAGAGGACAGCCTCTTCCACATCAAGAATCATGGGCGTGTCCTTTTTAGATTACACAGCCAGATGGGGACAGAGGTAGCACTGTGAAGGAGATAAGGAGTCGAGATCCTTTGGGATTGTATTGCCACTGCCTTCTTGCCCACCTGACCCCCTTCTTTGAAACAGGCCAGGTGGACAAGGTGGCGCCATTGGAGGTGAGTTGGATGTGCATGCGCTGATGCGTGCACACACCACAAAGAAGGGTAGCAGAAACTAGGGACTGCTTTTGACTGTCATGTCACCTTGGGCCAGGCCTGCGCATTCTGTTGTCCCCCCCCCTCCCATACACACACATTGAGTGTACTTGTAGTATTAAGCCTCTTCACTCTGCCCTAAGAGCTGGTGCTGATGTTGTTTCATTTCTAGCACTCTCTTTACTGGCTCCCTCACTTCTCAACGTCACTTTAAGCTTCTTGTACTTCTAGACGTCTCCATGGCCTTGCTCCCCTATACAGTATCTATTTTTCTCTTCTTTTGCTTTATGCTCCTCTCTAGGTGCTTTGCCCCACAGATAGTGTACGATTTCCTTCCCTCTTCTCCCCCGTATCACTTTTCTGATGCAGCGCCCTTTAACCGGAACGCCCTTCCCCCTGGCATCCAACCATCTTCCTCTAGTTTTGCATTTCAGATCCCTACTTAAAAACACACCCCTGGATTCACCCTGGCTTATCCCCACTGACCTCTGGGGTATCCCAGCTGACCCTCCTCCTCTTTTACTTGCCTTCCTAGTGTGTCTTGTCATCTTAAATTGCAAGTGTGTGGGCAGGGACTTAAAAAACAACAACTCTGTGCCACATTTAGAAATGTTAAGCACTTTATACGCAATATACATAATAATTTATGTTCACTTACCTGTGGATGTGGTGGACAATGATTGATTAAATTAGTAAAAATAGGTATTTCTCAGTTTTTAAACATTGTCTATCAGCCCAAAATTAACGCAATAATTTATCAGTCATACACCTTCTGATGAATGCTGGCGATCTAAATTGAACCCCTGTCAGGAGCTTGACCCCCAACTATGCTGTTATACTGGCAATTACCCTAAAAGCACGTAATCACTGTACTCGTTCTAAATGTAAAGCAAATGCTTTTTTATTTTTTTCAATACATTCAATTCTAGACTGCCATTAATTTAATTACATTTAATTAGTTTGACAATAAAAGAGCCACTGTCTTAATTCCCCAGCCTGTTTCTTGGAATTTTATTCCTAAGAGAAATGGGACAGGCGGCTGATTAGCAGCTGAATAGTTTGGGGGACAAAAGAGAGACTGTGATAATGGATGCCGTGCCACACGCAAGCTGTGTATGGATGGTAAAATCTGGCACTGCTATTCATTATTACAATTTCTTTTGTCCCACAACTTCTGTAACCTAAAGCAAACGGTTCTGCTTTGCTGTTAACCCACATGCAATACATACATTGTGCAAAGAGTTGGTTGTTACTCATGTAGAACGAGCACTATGTGTGTTGCTTGGGATGTATTTTGCTTGTTGCATTTAGCCGCCAAGATTCTTTGTACAAAATGCCCATCGATTTCAATAATGAAAATAGCAAGGGCTATCGAATCAGGTTAATTGGTAGATTAATTAATGCTTGAGTTGATTAGTCAATGGCCATTGTTAGTTGGTGAAGGGGATTTTTTTTATTGATGGGGTTGTGAGTAATGGGCACCCTTGTTTGTTTCTGAAGCTAATTTGGTTCCAACGTGTACACGCAACAAGAAATTACAAAGAACTCCGTTTTTAAAAATTTTCTTTCTAACAATGTTGATACTGTACAATTTAAACAACAGAAGCTATCTTGTAACCTGCCTTTGCTATTTCAGAAAAGTTGTTTTGAACATCTGTAAATATGTAAACTGAGAGCCCAATCCTGCGTAAGATGCACCGGCGGGGCCGGGGCTCACCTCAGGGAAAGGGAACGTTCGTCCCCTTCCCTTGGTGTATGCCCCGGCGGCTCCAGTGGGCCTCCTCGGATGTGCGCCAGCTATAATAATAATAATAAATAAAAATAAACCAGTATTTATATACTGCCTTTTCTTTGGTCATCGGATTTCTCCTCCGACTTTAATTCAAAGGCGGTTTACATGGGCAGGCTTTCTAACCCCCCAAGGGGTTTTTATAATACAATAATGTTCTAATCTTTCGTAGAACCTGTCATTCTAGATGTTTCTTTCACAGTCCAGCTCTCTCTCTCTCTCTCTCTCTCTCTCTCTCTCTCTCTCTGGCATTCGCCTCACTGCGCTTCAGCTGATAGGGCAACTTTGACTCTCACTCAAGTGCAGCTGCAGTTCCTCTCTCTCTCTCTCTCTCTCTCTCTCTCTCTCTCTCTCTCTCTCTCTGGCATTCGCCTCACTACTCTTCAGCTGATAGGGCAACCTGCTGATAGTCTCCTGCACGTTGTTTTCGCTGCTTCGAATGGCTCCGAAGGCGAGGGGGCGGGGCCGCCTCTTGCGGAGCTGTAACGGAGGTTCAGAGTGGGGCGGCACTTAGCATTCCGCCCCACCTAGAGCGACGCCAGTGACTCTCACTCAAGGGCAGCTGCAGTTCCACTCCCCCACAGAGGCTCTGCAACTTATCAGCTCAGCGTGCCAGCAGCTCTCCAACAGACACCGACAATTCCGGCTGTCATGAACTGCCGTCCTTCAGATCTTCAGGCATATATGAGACGGTCACTCTACTGACTGAGCCAGATGTCCTGCCCCTATTTAGCTGTTACACAACTGGGGAGACCGTGTAAGGTTGGCCAGGCCTGGGAAGAGGGTTAGGATTAACTCTTGCTGACACAGAAGGATTCTCTCTTTGTTTTTTGGATGGGTGGTTTTTTGTTTTGTTTTTTGACACCTGCAATATTTACTCCAAGTGACTAACAATATCTTCTATATCGCCATTATACTATCTACCACAAAGGCGCCAGGCGGCGCCAATATCCCCGCATACTTCCAGACCAGCCAATGGCCCCTTCCCCACACCCTCCCACCACCCAATGCATCATTTACCTGCATCCGCCATCTGACCGCTGCGCTGGCACCACTTACTCACTTGATGCCGCAAAAGTGCTTTACGGCACTTTTGCGACACCATAGGCCAGTGGAGTGCTCGCTCGGCCGACCTATATTTAGGCAGGATCAGGCTGTGAATAGATCAGTTAAAATAGATCAGTTAAAATACTCTTGAGTAAGAAAAAAAACTTTTATTAGGTTGATTCTGTTAAGTATTAAAAAAATTAATCTACCAAATCTGTTCTGGTGCTTACTTTTATAATTAATAATAATTACTTCTCTTAAACCAATTACTGTCCAGATCAGTATAAGAATCTTGGAAAGATAACTACCTAGAATCTGAACAAGTTCATTTCCTTCCAGGGGGTTTATTTATTTTCTGTGCTCTGCTGTTTTTTTTTTTTTTTAAAGCCTTGAACATTTTAAAAATGTTCAGAATTTTTAGATCAGTTGGATGAGTCTTCTCAAAATGATTTGTGTATCAGAATGCCCTTGTGTAATTTGCATCACAAACTGGGCATGCTTTTAGATTGCTGTAAATTGAATGTAATTTCCCAAGAATTTAATTATAGCCTTTTTGTGGTAGATAGTATAATGGCGATATAGAAGATATTGTTAGTCACTTGGAGTAAATATTGCAGGTGTCAAAAAACAAAGCAAAAAAACCACCCACCCCAAAAACAAAGAGAGAATCCTTCTGTGTCAGCAAGAGTTAATTTCGTTCTCATCATAAGAATACTCAGAGGGAATAGAATGCTTTGCCTTGGCTCCAGTGTTGTTTCCAATAAATATGGAAATAATGTCTCACAGTGCTGCAACCTGTTTTGGAGATCTCGTGGGAAATATCACAAGATTACGTGATGAGTTTGAAATTAATCCTTGCCTCCACTGCGTTTGCACACTCACCACTATTGTTTCTGTGTCTGTTTACAGAGAATGGTAAATACCTTAGTCTAAAATTGGCACTTGCGCCATTGTGATTTGCCAGCAAGAAGCATATTTATTTGCATTAATCAAGTAGTAGAAAAATAGAGAATGTAGCTTCTTTACAAAGAAGAAACTGCTTTGAAGAAACTAAACTGCTTTGTCACCTTATTAGTCACCCTTCTTTCCAACCCTCTTGCTTTACTGAACTTCCTGTTGTTAATCTTTCATAGTTGTACATGCATAAATAAAACCAATGAGAAAACAAGAGAGGTTGATTCTTTGCCTAAATATGTATTTCTCGACAGTGATATCTGTCCCTTTGTTCTGGTTTTTGTTCTGCAATTAGATAAACATTCTTTTAAAACTCTCATTTTTATTTCAGGTTCGACTGGAATCTTGGGTGGATTTATTTTATTGTCTGTGAAAACTATATTTACATCTCTTGCTGAAATCAAGTGGCTGAGAGAAATATTGTCCTTAAAGGCATCACTGAAAGGTCAGAATTTTTTCCATTGAAAATCACTTGCAATGTGTACAAGATTTTGTTTAATATTTGATTATGACCAAATGTGTAAGCGCCAGCATCATGAAATGCATTGGTTTTTTTAAAATGCAATAGGTGCGAACTTTTGGGGAAACCACTCTAAATGCTATTTGGCAGAAAAATTGAATTTAAATTTAAATCACAACAACAAACTGCAACTAAGGGCGCAATCCAAACCTACTTAGGCCACCGTTGTAACCAGTGGCCCAGTGAAAACAGGGGCCCTAGAACGGAAAGGGGATTCAAATCCCCTCCAAAAGGGGAATTCAAAGAGAATTTGAATCCCCTTTCTGTTCTGGGGCCTCCCGTTTTCGCTGGGCCGCTGGTTACAACGGCGGGCTAAGTAGGTTTGGATTGTGCCCTCAGACACATATCGATATTGAAGCAATGTCTAAAAATAACTAGTTAGTTGTTGTGGAATAGTGCCACCTTTCTCTTCTTACAAACAATATACATCACATTTCTAGTCCTCAACATTCCTGGTGAGCATTCTTGGAGTGTAAAATTTAAATCTGTAAATCACTTTGTGAACTTTTTATGTTGAAAAGCAGTAGATAATTATTTTTAATAAATAAGTGAATGAACATTCTGCTTCTCAATTTGGGTCTAGAAACTATGATAGTGGTATTGCACAGCTTCCCAAAGACTATATACACTTATTCCCCTTTTTGTACCCCCAACCCCCTTTATTTACTTCATAATGGAAAGAAGAAATGAAGGCACAGGCGTGCCCCCATGTTCCCACCAAACATAACAAAAATAATTGTTTAAGCAAATCTGTACATGATTTATTCCAATCAAGTGTGCATTTTCAGTCTACACGAGTTTTAAATGGCAAGGCACCAAGGTAGGCTAATTGCACTTTCCTATCACAGAGCATGAATTCTATTTCAAAAGGGGGAAAGGCTATTTTGAATTACGATATGTTGACAGGAGCATCTTATGCATGGCATGAAAGTTTACAGTTCTGCTGTAATTGGTGCTTGTTCAGTTTCAGCTTTTGTATGTGGTTCTGGCCTTCACATCTTAGGAAAGGTTGTGAACAAACTAAGAGTATTCAGAACAGAACTAAAGCCCCCCCACCCCACCCCTTGGATTCAAGATTCCGTAGCTTCTGTGGAAAGGCTGCAGGAATATATATAGGGTAATTTTTTTAACTGCTGACAGCTTTCATATGCCTTAAGGTTGCTGGAAAGGAGAGAGACCAAATATGTCAGAAAGCGTGGATTCAAGTTATGAAGAATCAGATTTAGGATGCCAGTGAAATAATTCTGTGCATTTGTAAAAAGTCATAACTTAAAGAAAAACCAAAGGACAATTTAAGGTTGGAAGTGGGAATGGCACAACACAAAATTTTGCCATTTTTATTAAAAAAAGTATTTTTCTTTGTTTTGTTGTTGTTGTTTGTTGTTGCAGTGAAGGAATGAAATCTCGTATTTTGAAGGCAATAGTCTATGCTAACTTTCTGGTGTTGTTTTTTTTTTAACTGTAAGGAAGCATTCGGGCATTTGCTCCCCTGTGGTCCGAATGGAACCGTCTAGCCATGCATGACGCACACAGTTTTCTGATAATGCTTCTTGACTGTAATAGAACATTTTGCTAGTCATTCCAGTCTTGCACTTCCTCTTCTGCTCCTCATCCCACCTGTCAGCCTGTGATTACTAGGAGGGAGGCTTAATAGGCCGGTAAGGATTTCAGGTCAATAGGAGGTGACTCCTCTTCATTTGAAGCTTGGGTGTATTGGTAACTCTTTGCAGTTCAAATTAGGTGCACATTCTGTACAAAGAAAACTATATGGTCACAGTTTTGGGACCAAGTAGCTGAACGGCTGTTTTGTGTTGACTCTGCTGTGCATCTCCTGTGAATTGTCATCATCGTCAGTTGTCTATGAAGGGAGGCAGCAGCATGGAATTATTCAAAAGCATGGCTAATTAGCATATTAAATAGGTGTCAACTGACAGGCTCTAATAAAAATAAATAAATGAGTGGTGTAATAAATTCTTGATGTGCCTAAGATGCATAAGGATGTGGCTTGGGATCATTTAACTGCTCTAAATTAATGCAATGAATGAATTCATCTGTGTGGCCAGATGAGCTGCATCCTGAGGTGCTCAAAGAACTGGTGGATGTTGTCTTGGAGCCCCTAATTGAGAACTCCTGGAGAACCAAAAAAGTTCTGGGAGATTGGAGGCAAGTGGACATGCTCCTTATCTTCAAGAAAGGGAACAAAGAAGAACTGGGCAATTGATGTGGATACCTCGGAAGGAGCTGGAGTAGATCATTAAGTGGTTTGTCTGTGAGCATTTAGAAAGGAGGATGTTGACTGCTAAGAGCCAGTGTGGTTTGATCAAGAACAAGTCTTACCAGACAAATCTTGTCTCTTGTGATAGTGACTAGCTCAGTAGATGGGGGTGGGATGCTGTGGACATAATATATCTGGATTTCAGTAAGGCTTTGGCAGGGTTCCCCACGATCGCCTGGTGGACAAGCTGGTGTGATGTGGGCTAGATGAGGTTACTATCAGGTGGACCCATTCGCGTCGCTAGGACGCGCGTCACCCCAGAGCGTCACCTTTAAGGAAGCGCGTCACCTTTAAGGAAGCAGCTCTGCCCCTGCGCGTGACGTCACGCGCAGGAGCAGAGCACCGCCCCCGCGCCGTTTTCGGCTCATTTTGGAGGCAAACGGACGCGAGGGCGGGCGGGCCCAACTTCAGCATAAAAATGTAAGTGCCGGGGGGACGCGCGTCACCCTTGTGCGCGCATCACCCCCGGGCGGCCCGCCCCGCGTGCTTCCCTTTGTCGACGCCCCTGGGTGGACCCATGGCCGGACTGTACTCAGAGAGTGATGGTCAATGGCTTCTTGTCGACCTGGAGAGAAGTGACAAGAGGGGAGATTTTGATTAAACATTAGAAAGAACTTCCTGATGGTACAAAGTGTTCAGGAGTGGAACAGTCTGCCTTGGAGGGTGGTAGACTGTCCATTGTTGGAGGTCTTTCAGCAGAAGCTGGATAGTCACCTATCTATCAGGGATACTGTAGTTGTGGACAGCCTGCATTGGCAGGGTATTGGACTCGGTGATCTTGTGGGTCCCGCCAACTCAATTATTCTATGATTCTCATGAAGTCTGGGGAGTTAGTGTGAAGTTATTACTGTTATTAATTATTATACAAATTATTAATACTGTACAATTATTGTTCCTAAAGCATCACACTCAAATTCTAAAGCTCCAAATACAAGTCACAGACCGGCTTTGTCCTCAGGTGTGATGGGTAAGCCAGATTTGTTCATTCATATGTCTGCCATCATTTACCTATAAACCACCATGTGGGTGCATCTGAGTTCTCCCCCCCACACACACACACTCACACACAAAATGAGAACACAGGTCAGAGAGGCTGAACTCTTTCTCTCACCCACTTTACCTCCTCATAGTTTTTGTTTTTTAAAATCATAGTTACCGTATTGTCCCGAGTATAAGACACACCTGATTATAAGACGCACCCTTAAAGTTTGGTGCTATTAAAAAAAATTAATTAAATCACTGGCATTAAATTGCAACAGCCTGATTATAAGACACACCCCTAGTTAAAAAACTTAAATTAGAAGAAAAAAGTGAGTCTTATACTCAGACCAATACGGTAATTGCTGCAGACACGTTTCTCCCTGGCCAGTTTAGGAACTTGGTGGTAAGGTGAGCAGAGGGTGTGGCGTTCAGCTCTCCTCACCCATGTGCAGCTTTTTGTTCTAAAAAATGAGATCCTTCCCCTACTTTATACATGAACGGGACAGATGCATGTATAAACAAATGTGGTGTCTCCCCCCCCACACACATTTAGTTCAACCCTAATAAATTAAACAGAAGAAGGGTGAAAAAGGGAACAGTGGGGAGTCAGTGCTCTGGGGCATGACCTGCCTGGTGAGGGGGCTTTGCTGGTGTTGGCCCCAGCAACCTTCCTAAGGCAAGAATCCCTCACTGACCTAAAGCTTATTGGCTTCTTATTCATTTGTACATACACACATACATAAAATACATTCTTCTACCTCAAGATGGTGATGTTTTTTCTTTCCCCTTGGGATGCCTTATGTTGTGCAAATTGCAAGGAAACAGAAACGGCTCCTGCTTTGAGCCTTAGTTCGTGCCAAAAGCATCCTATTATACACGAAGGATCTGGATATTGTTGTTGAGGAAAGAAATGATTACACAGGATATCATTGTCAGCCTGATTACAAGGTCAGTGTGTGAGCTCATTATTAAAGGAAATTATGGATAATGAGCAAAAAGTCCATGGTGAGCCTTCTTCTGTAGAACTTGGCTAGGATCCAAAGAAGGGATAGATTTGTGCAAAGAAATGCATGCGAATCTTGGCATCATAGTTCCCACAATGCTGCTAAAATATTTTTGGCTGTAGTGGTATATTGTGTGTTTGTTTGCTGATCAGACAAAGGAAAACTCATCTGTTTGAAAAGATAGGAATGATGCATTGTTTGATCTTTCATATGTATCCGCTGCCAGGGCTGGCCTGCTCACAAGGCCAGGTGAAGTTGCTGCTTTGAATGGTGGGCTGGGAGGGGGCAGTGAACTTGGTGGGGGTGCCCCGTGCTTCTCCACGGCTTCCACCAGCCTTCTGCCTGCTCAGTCTGGAGGAGGCGCTGGAGGAAGAAGTCGGGCCATGCCACCATCACAATCCTCTTTCCGCTGGTTCTCCTTCCCACAAGGGAAGTGAAGCAAGGAAGAAGAGGATCATGGTGGTGACATCGCCTAATCTCCCCCAGTGCCGCTGCAATCCTCTTCCCGCTTGCTTTCCTTCCCACATGAAAAGTGAGCAAGAGGAAGATGGTGGCAGTGGTGCTGGCTTCCCTTCCCTTGTGGGTAAGGAGTGTGAGCTGGAAAGAGGATTCCGGTTCCAGCGGCCAGGGCCTATCTCAAGGGAGCCGCAGGTCGAAAACGTTTGGGATACACTACTGTATTGTTGCCTGTGCCTTTGCTTTTCTAATTCTACCACCCTTTACTGTCTGAGAGCTTCCTGCCCCTTTAAACGACTTGCCCAGTCTCTCTCACTGGTGGGACTTATGCATGAAATTCCCCCCAAAACCTCTGTGTAGGACCACTTTTCCCTCTCCATGGTTTGGAATTCCTCCTCCTCTTCCATGAAGCCTTTGAGAAGATGAATTGATTTAGATTTAAATCATCAAGAGGAAAAAAAAGGCTGATTTAAATTGTGAATTTAAACCAAGTTTCTCCTTTTGAAATGCATGTATTTCTTGAACCAGTAAGCATGCATAATAACAAAGGCTCAGTGAAAATAGGCACCCAAATTTGCAACCCCATGTAAAGGCAGTGAATCAGCTGGGGGGGGCATTTTGGTGATTTGGGGGTAGGAATTTACCCACAGGTTCAGGTGAGACTTACCGTAGTCCTGGCAGCTGTGATGGCTTCTTTTTCATTCTCCTGTTAAAACGTTGTTTTGCCTCACTCATTGGTGACCTCTGGTGGTGTCCATTTTTCTCCCTCAGAATGCCCCAAATGTAGCATTGCTCAGGGCATTCTGGGGGGAAAATGACTGCCCAGAATGCCTTAGAATGGTACAACAGCTGGAACCTTCTGGGAAAGAAAAATGGTGGCCATTCAGAGAAGCTCCTCTAATTCTAATCCTAAAAGGTTTTTTTTAAAGAAAAAATATTTTAAAAAAGAAAAACTGCTGCTGCTGTTGCTGCAGGTAAGTCACACCACATGAATCCTTTTTAAGCAAATGTCACTGCCCCAGTTTTGGGAGAGGTCCAATGTTGTTGCCCTCCAAAGTCAAGCTGAAAGTGGCATTGCTAACTGGTTGCTATGACATTTAGAACATATCGGTTTGCAACAAAATAGAATCTTGACAGTGCAGAGGCATGCTCCAAAGCCTCCCAGTCATGCAGCTCGCATTCCGTTGCACTGCAGAATTATGCTTGCTTAGAGGCAAGAGAGATTTCTGTTTGACTGTCTCTTTGCACATTCCAAGATACCCAGCAGTTCCCCACATTGAAAGCTAAGAGAAGGCTGCATGACTATGAAGAATTGTTGGAGCATAAGACCCATTGAACAAAATGGGACTTGCTTCTGAGCAAATATGCACGGGATCGGGCTTGTAACAAGTTCCAGAAGCAAGAGACAGAAGTTACTGAACAAAAGCAGTTTGAACTCTTTAATTGGGCAAGATGAGGCTTTGGGTTGACTTCTGGTATTATAAATTCAATAGTATTGGTCAGGACCTGGAACACCTTGGTTCAATTCTTGTTCAGTGCCTGTGGGCAATTTCTCGGTTCCTTCGGTCTCTGAACTGGCAATACTAGTGATCCCCTTCACGTCTGTTGTGGGTGACAAAAGATATTTATTCGAAAATGTGTTAAAGTGTATAGAGTTGATTAAATAACTAAACCAAAGCTAAATAAATTGTTGTCAGCAAGTCTTAAGTGCTAAACATTTCTCAATTTGGAAAAGTAACGTAGACTGCAGGACTCTCCCTAAAACACATTTGTGTGCTTTATGTTATGTAGGGAATTGTATGGTTTTGACTTGCTGCTATGTAGGTGGAACTGCAACTTTTTTTGTTAATGTGGATTTTGCAACAAAGCTGAAGGGCTCACAAAAAGTCTGGGATTGAAATAATTTTTCTTGAAAGGAAAGTACTTGGGTTCTTCAGTGGTGTCACTATGGGGGGCGGGGGGATGCAATACCCCCGGGTGATAACCGCGGTCTCCTCGCGAAGAGGAGCAGTGGCAGAATTTTTTTTTGCTCTGCAGCTGCTTTTTTGCAGCCAGAGGGCTGTGTTTGCAGCTGCGGAGCTGAAACGCGCCAATACCGGTGTGTTTTCTGGGCCCTCCCACCCGCCCTGGGACTTAGACGGCTTCAAATGAAGTCTTCCGAGAGTGGAAGGGGCGTGGTGATGATGCCCCCCCCCCATGGCCTGCTCGTGACGCAACTGGCGTCCTTAGCAAGGAATTGGAATAAAACTGGGGTGGAGATCCCCAGCACCACTAAGATCTTAATTCAGATCTCACCACTACTACCACAAGTTTTTAGCAAACCATATGCATATACGGTATGTTCAATATATGAACATTAAATCTTCCTGAATCTGCATTAGTGTGACGTTAGCATGCACTCAGTTGTGCAATTTGTTGTGAAACCTTCCTGCATTCACTCTGCAAATCAAAGAAAAGGAAAATACCCCAGCCATACTGAACTATTAGAACATGCCTCAGAACATGGAGCTTCTTGTGTTCCTTCATGCTCCTGCTAGCGTCTTTCCTGGAAACATCAGGCTGTCCCCTGTTGGAAACCGGATACTGGACTAGATTGATCCTTGGTCTGATCTAGTTTGGCTATCCTTATTAGTGCAGAATCTCTCTTATGTATGTTTCATATTAACTATCAACGAGGTTAGAATTTGTTGAGCCTTAGTAGTACAGAAATTATTGTACTAATTATTGTACGCTGGAAAGATGGTTAGGATTGCGCTGATAGTGTCTATATATACAGTAGATATAGGTATAGGTATAGATGACAGAGATGGGGGCATGCAGTGGAATGCATAAGAGTCCTTGTGTGATTCCTCTTAAAAGTGACTTATTTCTTGTGTTTGAACTTCCTCTGACTCCCTAGTGCAGAGGTTCCCTAACTCCTGGGAAGGCCCTCCGCTGCTCTAAGTAGCAGCGGGGCCTTCCCAGGAGTCGCGATGACGCGCCCGGGATCGCGCCGCCACCGCCGCGCCCGGGATCGTCCTTTTTACCTTCATTGGTGGGCAGTGGGTGTCCGGCGGGGGTTGTGGGGAGCCTGCGGACCCCTCCGCAGGCCTCCCCAAGCGTCGGAGCAGCGCTCTGACGCGATTGCAACCCACTTCCGGTTTTACGCGAAACCGGGAGTGGGTTGCAATCGCGTCGGAGCGCTGCTCCGATACTTGGGGAGGCCTGCGGAGGGGTCCGCAGGCTCCCCACAACCCCCGCCGGACACCCACTGCCCACCAATGAAGGTAAAATGGGAGATCCCGGGCGCTGCGGCGGCGGCGCGATCCCGGGCGCGCCGTCGACGTCACCGCAGGTTGCCATGCCCCTTAAGGGCATAGCAACCCTTTGTTCCCGGCTGGGGCGTCGCGACGCCCCAGTTAGGGAACCACTGCCCTAGTGGCATGTCCTTAATTACCCCCACAACTGCAAACGTTGGATACTGCTTCCCTTTTGTGAACAACAATTTCCAATTGCAAGGGCAGGATAGGTCCACGCAGCACCCAGAGGTTTTTGCACATCATTGTGCTAAAAGAAACGCTGTTAGGCTGGAGCCCTGTCTCTAGCATGGTCTTTGCTTAATACTTAATTCTGTACTGCAGCCATAAGGAAATTTATGTTTATTTTCTTTCTTTTCCATATGAATAAACTTAGAGCTACACACACACAAAATGGATTCTGGGGTATTTCTGTAGCCGTAACACTCACCTGTTTGCCATCTTGATTGCATCCCTCACTTTGCTTTGTGATCCAGAAGAGCGCTGTTTTTGACTTCAGTGCAATCAGACTGAATTCCTGTTAGGTCAGAACCTCTCTGTTTTGATAGACCCATCGGCTGTCTGGGTCCTTTTACAATCTACAGTCGGCTGAGGAATCGTTCCATCCCTTTTGTTGTTCTACTGGCTGGTGTTCAAAGCCTGCAGTTGACCTTTCCAGGACACCACAATTATATGTGGAAACCTCATTACTGTGGAATCATTGGGGAAGCAAAGAAATCTAGCTTCAGATACTTCATACTGTGCCCTAAGAGGTAAAAGAAAAAAGGTTGGGAAATAGGATTCCAGCATAGTTGTGTTGTGACTACAATGCTTTTTCTTTTTGTCTTGGTTTTGAAAAGGCCTTTTTAAAAAATGGTCCTGAGGAAATGAGCATTTTGTGTCCAGCAGCTTGCCCTTGATATGATCTTCTCTTGCTGGAGGCCTGTTGTGTGCTACATTGGTGGCCACTGTCCTTTTGAAGACATCCTCTGAAAGATGGGATTTTCCAGAAGGATTGATCCGTTTAGAAATTACACAGTGGCACTTGCATCGTATTAATTAAGATACCTTCTATGCAGACCTTTGTTTGTTTGTTTTTATTTAAAAGTTGCATATACAGTACCAGTCAACCTTGGACATTCAGAAAGGCAGAAATGTATTCTCACTGTAGCTAGAGCATTTTAAGACACATACGGTTGAAAATATAACAGCTTGTAATCCACAATGGTATTTGACATAAGGAAGGAAGAACTAAAAATAAATTAAAAAGTCACCTTGTGTTTGCTTCAGTGGCGTAGCTAAGAGGGGGCCAGGGGGTGCTGTGCCCCAGGTACCACACCTCAGAGGGGTGCCAGAAGCCTCTTCTAGCCCCCCACCCCCTGCTTATCTAGCGCAGGGCGTGGATACTGGGATCCAGCTACTGCATGCGCTTTAAATTTTTAAAAAACACCACACGGGGTATGACATAATACCCAGAAGTGACGTCATGCCCACAGCACTTCCAGACATTTTGAACTGTGCCCCAGGTGCTAGAGTGGTTAGCTATGCCACTGGGTTGCTTCATTAGGTCAGCATAAGAACATAAGTAGAGCCCTGCTGGATCAGGCCCAAAGGCCCATCTAGTCCAGCTTCTTGTATCTCACGGCGGCCCCACCAGATGCCTCAGGGAGCACACAAGACAACAAGATACCTGTATCCTGTCGACACTCCCTTGCATCTGGCATAGAGAGAACCTACTTCTAAAGCCAGGAGGTTTCTTATGGCTTGCAACCTGTGATGGTTTTTTCCTGCATGAATTTATCCAAACCCCTTTTAAAGGCATCTAGGCCAGGTGCCATCACCACATCCTGTGGCAAGGCCTTCAGGATGGTTACATGGGGACTATTCTATAAGGCCTGATAATATGCATTAAGCAAAATGAAATGGCAGAGTCCTAAGGGACTAGAATGGACTGTACCACTTTAGTTTGCAGGTGGGTGGAATTGCATTAAAACATCTCTTCAAGTAGAAAACATATCCTTCCTGTTGAAGGTCTAAGCACAGCAAGAGAAAACAGGATTCTGGAAGTGAACATCTGTCTTCTAAGATGGTGTCGTTGAGATTGGTTTGCATTCTTGGACCCTGGATTTCAGAAAAGCTGAGCTTAATGGGCTCAGAGGACAATTAAGTCATCCCATGGCTAGAACTTCTAAAGGAGAAAACAGTCCAAGACGAATGGGATATTTTGAAAAGCAAAGTTTGTTGGATTTGTTTTGGAGTGGGACAGGAAGATGTATCACAGCCAGTATGTAACCCTAAGAAACAAAACCACAAAGTAAAGAACAGCAGCTGTGAAGAAGCCATTTCTAGGAACACAGCTTATCAAATATGCTGATGTTACAAATGCTTCCTGTTGAAGGCATTTACAGGAGGAGTGGGATAGGGTGAGGAAGTTTTCAAAGGAGACTCACAGCCTGAGACTACAGGTCCAGCGACGGAACGAGCGTTCCATTACCAGAAGTCCTCGCAAACGTGCCATTTACAAAGGAGCTCAGGATAATGTTTGACTCTCCCCTTCCATTACAGCGGAATCCGACTCTTCTTCCAGACAGTGGACTTAGCGATCCGCCGCCCGGAATAGCCCAAAGTAGTTGCAAATGTGCCATAAAGCACGTTTGCGGACTACTTTAGGGCAGGGCAGGCAGATATAAGGCCAGTCTGCCCTGCTCCGCCGGCCGAGGACTCGGGCCGCCGCCAGACCCAGGTAAGTGTGGATCGGGCGGGCGGCAGATGGGGGGAGGGACGGCAGAGCTGGGAGTGCGGCCATAGGCCCAGCCGCCCCGGGCTGGGGACACGGCGTCTGCCCGATCAAGGGCTCCAGAGGGCGGCTCAGCCGTTACATGGCTGCCTCTGACTTCCGCCAGCAAAATAGCTGGCAGAAATTCGAGGAGGCCTATCGGCCCCAGCCGCCATTACATTCAGGGAAGGAGAAGAGCGTCCCCTTCCTCAAGTAGACTTTCCGCTGCGGGCTGCCTGCTGCAGGCAGCCCGCGGCGGAGCACTGGATCGGGTGGGTAGCCATTGGGCTGTTAGTCTCACACCAACCTTGTGCAGTAGGTTAAGCTGAGAGATGGTGACTGGCCCAAGGTAATCCAGGAAGCGTCATGGCTGGGTGGGACTTTGAGCGTCATGTCTTCCTTGTTCTAGTCCAACACTGACCAGTGCACAGTCCAGCAGAAAGTTCTCTTGTACAAGTCCCATTGAAATGAATGGGGGCTGCACAGGAGCACAGCACTGAATGCCCCATTTCCATTCCTTTAATGTGTCCTTGAACAAGAAGATTTCCTGTTGAATTTTGCCATTTTTAAATGCAACTCAAATGAATTTTCTCTCTCTTTTTGCCTGACTGAAATACTGTGGAGAATTCAAGCAGCGCAGCTGTTTTGACGACATAGTTATGCTAAATTATACTGTGGGTGTGGTAACTTGGAGGAAGTCACGCTAATGTACTTCTTGGCTCTGTGTACTGGCATGAAGGAAAGGGGGACAGCAGTCACCAGAAGGCATCAGACTTCAAGTAGCAGCTGCTTTCAAAAGTAATAATAATGATAAACAAGACTTTTAATTCAATTATGTTACCATCGTTTTTTATACTGTTGCTATTGTGTGAAATATTAGTTGAGCTGTCCAAGAGAGGGTGTAATTATGATAGTTAGTTGGATAGTGTTTCTTTCCTTCCTAAACCGAAAAGACTCGCCAGCAGATTATGAAGCCAGATGTATTGCATCGGGCGAAGCATCATCACGATTTTCTGGATATTTCTATCTTGTACTTGGCAAAACAAATAATTACTTCGTGCTAGAAAAATTGTATCCCTTTATACAAACAGTTGCTTTTAATCAGCAAGGATGCGAAATCCCCCTCCAGAGATTTAGAAGAAGGAAGGTTGATCTCTCATTAGTCCAGTACATTCTTTTTTTGTTTGGATGTTAGTGTTCCCTCTGGAATAAGATAGTCATCTGGAATAAGATAGACAAAGGGCTCAAATACAACTTTAATTTGATTTTAATTATGATTGTCAAGATGGATATGAGAAGAAACTGACACTATTTATCACATCTGTATTCTTCCCTTTTTTCAAAGAGCACAGGGTGATCACACCTCATTATCACAACCCTCTAAGGCAGGAGTTCTCAATCTCTTCCCGGCTGAGTACCACTTCCGGTTCTCCAGCTGCAATGCAGGGATAAGAATACTTGCCTTAAAGCGTCGTCGTCGTCGTTATATACCGCCTTTCTATGTCGTCAGATTTCTCCTTGGACTTTATTCAAGGCGGTTTACACAGGCAGGCTTTTCTAACCCCCCCCCTAGGGATTTTTACAATAAATGTTCTATTTGCTCAGAACCCAACTTACCCAGCTGTTTCCTTTCAACGGTGTGGTATCTTTTCTGGCTTCGAGCCAAGCTTGTCTAAGAGTGACTCCTCTCTCCCATGGAGGGTCAGCGCAGGCTATCTCAGCTTGTTGGCAGCTTCTGGTTGTCTCGAACTGATCCCGTCCTAGTTGTTCTTCTGGCAAGGCGGCAGCCCAACCACTACACCACACCTCCTGCCCTAAGGATGTCATTCGAAGGATGACATCAAGATATTATTTATTAATAAAGATAAAATACATTCTGCCAGTCCTAAATGATTGTATTTGTCACCTTTTTTTGTCATAAAACTAAATGTGGGTTTCTATTTACAGTTTTCTCCAGCCTACCTAACAAACTTAACTTGCTATGGGAAAGATACTTTTGACGCAATGGTTGGATCAAGCAAGGGTTTGATGCCTTTTGGTGACTGCTGTCACCCTTTCCTTTGTGCCCACAATTAACCTTGGCCCATAATGCTGATTCTGATTGGAAGGACTCACACTGCAGTAAAAAGCCCCTGGGTTAGGGAAATGGGGAGGTTCACAGTATAATAGTGTACATCAAAGAAATGTCATTCAAACTTTGCTAAGAACAAGTCAAAATACTGATCGGCTCACAATGCTCTTTTGCACCAAAGATCAAGAGGCTGGATCAAGATCTCACAAGGAAAGGGGGGTTGAGCCATGCAGACATGCATGAGAGTCTTTAAAACCTTAGACAAAAAAGATCCAAGGAGAGGGAAAATAAACCACAGACAAGCAGGAATTCAGTCCTCCTGCAATCTTATTCAGACAACATGGTGGACAGGTTGTCACACATCCATCATGTTACACTAATGTGGTAGATGAGGAGTTGGGGCTGACTGGCTTCATTTTGAAAACCGGAGGGGGGGAAGTCTCTTTGTCTTCCATGTGAAGGAAAGGTATTGCAATAATGCCTCCTTCCTTTAGCGCTGATTCATTGCAGTGCTCACTGTCCTGGCATAACTGACAGGTATTCCAGCCAAGGGGAGCAGTGCCTTCTGGGCCAATCAGCTCCCATTTCCTGCCTTTTAGTTAAGTGATGTATTGTATAACACTGTTTCACATAGTGCTTGACTTACTGGAATGAATCTCCTGGCTTATGAATGATATACTGGACTTAGATATGGCAAACCTGGACTGAAATTGGCCCTGTTCCTAGGTTCATAGCATAACCATGGATAAGCCAGTGCCTCTGTTTCTGCTTTGAAAAATAGTAATAACAATCGCGGGTGGCGCAGCGGGTTAAACCGCTGAACCATAAGCTGTTGATCGAAAGGTCGGCAGTTAGAATCCACGACGGGGTGAGCTTTCGTTGCTTGGCCAGCTCCTGCCAACCTAGCAGTTCCAAAGCATGTCAATGTGAGTAGATAAATAGGTACCGCTTGTGGGAAGGTAAACAGCGCTCCGTGTTCCAGCTGCATGCTACGCGCTGCGGCAAGGAGAGTCATGCCGGCCACATGACCACGGAGGCGTCTTCGGACAACGCTGGCTCTTTGGCTTTGAAATGGAGATGAGCACCACACCCTAGAGTCGGACACGACTGGACTTAATTGTCAGGGGATACCTTTACCTTTAATAACAATCCTAGCAGCTTTCCTCACAGGGTGGTTGTCGGTTCTGGATGAGCGTAATTTGATTGTAAAAGACCACAGATTTATAGCCATGGCTTGACAAAAGGGGGTTCTGAATTAAGGCACTTGCATGAAAAGATCTCTTTCTTGTTTTAATTATTTTATAATCTTTGGAGCGACATAAAATCTGTCTATTTTAAGTGGTTCATTCTAGATTGAATTTTAATTGGGACATATTAAGTCAGGAACAAGATGGCTTTTCAGGAACCATCTGGAAAGGGTACGCCCAGTTCTTCTTTTGACATCTGTTTAGTGGCAAGGAAAAAAAATCTGCTTGTGAATCATTGCCATGCTACAGACCCAGCAACACTGGCTCCCACCCACCTCTTTCGTTACATAGTGTAATGTAATGGAATCAACAGTAGTTTAGAGTTCAAAATAGACAGAACTTGAGAAGGATTTTGAAGCGGAGGGGTTGAGAAAGAGAAGAGAAAACGTAAGGACGATGCATGGAATGTGCGGAAAATGAAAGATTTGAACAACTTCTTATTTATAGTACAGTATATGTCTAACCGGTTTCACTGCAATGAGAAATGTCTTGGCATTTGTCCATCTTTGTAGGATGATGGATCTGCAATGTCCCTTCTTGAAGGCTTTATTATTTTATGCTTCATTTCCTCTAGTGTACAAAAAGACAGAACCTTGCCTTCAAGGCCTGTTGTAAGAAAGTCACCTCTATAACTTCCTGTGGATGAATCATGAGTGGCACTTGCAAATTTTATATTCGTGCTTGTTCCACAGTTTTGGAAGCAGTACTCATTGTCCCTTGTGTGCTGTCCGATGGTTGTAGATGCACCTATAATTTACTATGAATCCCCTCCCCCCCCCATCGATATCTATGTCAAAGTCTCCCAGTCACATTTGCAAGCATTCTTACAACACTTTGGTTGACCCTCCTAATGCTGGGTATTCACTGTAAAACATGTCCTTTGCTATGCAACCATCTTGCATCCCATTTATATGCCCAATCTAGTGTAGACAAGATGCTTGGGCCAATCCCCCAAGCAAAGACTTGTGCAGTAGTGACTAAAGTCTACTTGAATGTTACCTTGTGGGCGTGTCAAAATTGCAAAGCACGAGGGTCCATGCAATTATGTTACCTGACAACCTTATTTCTTTTATTTGGTTGTGTGACTTGTTTGATTACGTGTGTGTGTGTGTGTGTGTGTGTGTGTGTGTGTGTGTGTGTGTGTGGGCGTGTGGGCGTGTGGGCGTGTCAAAATTGCAAAGCACGAGGGTCCATGCAATTATGTTACCTGACAACCTTATTTCTTTTATTTGGTTGTGTGACTTGTTTGATTACGTGTGTGTGTGTGTGTGTGTGTGTGTGTGTGTGTGTGTGTGTGTGTGAGACTACATGTCTACTGGGAGAGCATGATTCAGGCTAGTACCGAACTTCGAAAGTGTACAAATTGAAGAGGCCTCAGGTCCCAAAGACCTAAGGAAGGCCATGCTTCTAATTTGTCAAGGCAATCACCTCCGTATCCCCTTCTCCTCTGGCCTGGGAGAAACCTTGCCTTATCTGAGCATTGCTTCTCTGTAAGTGTGGAACTGCTTCCTGCATTGAAGAATGACCCTTTTGGTAGCCAGAAAAGCTTTGTCTGCACATTGGCTTTCCTGTATCTGCAACAAATTGCTGGATCAGGGTGATGGTTGTTGGTCTTAACCTCCCCCCCCCCCCCGGTATCTCTTCTTAATGGTAGATGTCTGTTGTTGTGTACCTTTGTTTCAACCAGTGCATGCTGGGTGTTAAGAAATGCCACCCAAGAACAAAGAAATGGTTAATTGGGAATCCATATCCCGAGTACATGAAGCTGGGAGTGTGCTCAACCCGGAGTCAATTTATCCATGCTCTAAATAAGATTGGTGTCCTGACCAAGGGAGCAAGAGCTCCAAATTTCTAGAAACCCTTCAGGCACAACGTAAATGCACTTCTGTACAAAGCAATGTTGTTGTAATTACAACTTCATATGGAGAACAAAGCCTTGTTTACAGTTTGCATCCCTAAACTAATGATTATCCTTTACTGGTGGAGTCAGGTGGGCATGGGTGTTATAAAGCAGTTGAATCTTGAAGGAGTGGGTGACCATGCTAACAGCACAATCTTATGCATATCTGCTCAGAAGTATTCAATGGGTCTTACTCCCATGGAAGTGGGTATAGAAGGACTGCAAACCTAAGGAGGTGCTTCTACATTTCCATGAGCTTAGAGGTCTTTGATCACTTTCTCCCAGGAGGGATCATTCTCAAGGCAAAGAGTAGATATTCAGATAAGCTGAGAAGGTTGAGCCATACCGTCAACTTCGGTGAACCGCCAGGTAATGAAGTGCAGTCGGGGTGTTAAAAATGGAACCTGGGAGACCAGTTTGCCTACTTAAAAAAGGGATTGAGAATAAAACGGCCAATATCATTCTGCCTTTGTACAAATCGATGGTAAGGCCGCATCTGGAGTATTGTGTCCAGTTCTGGTCACCACACCTCAAAAAGGATATAGTTGAATTGGAAAAGGTGCAGAAAAGAGCGACCAGAATGATTCGTGGGCTGGAGCACCTCCCTTATGAGGAAAGGCTACAGCGTCTGGGGCTTTTCAGCCTAGAAAAAAGGCGCCTGAGGGGGGACATGATTGAGACTTATAAAATTATGCATGGGATGGAGAGAGTGGATAGAGGGAAATTCTTCTCCCTCTCGCACAACACCAGAACCAGGGGACATGTACTAAAATTGAGTGGAGGGAGAGTTAGAACAGACAAAAGAAAATATTTCTTTACCCAGCGTGTAATTCATCTGTGGAACTCCTTGCCACAGGATGTGGTGATGGCATCTGGCCTAGATGCCTTTAAAAGGGGTTTGGACAGATTCATGGAGGAAAAGACCGTCACATGTTACAAGCCATAAGCAACCTCTTGGTTTTTAGAAGTGGGTTTTCTCTGTGCCAGGTGCAAGGGAGTGTCAACGGGAAACAGGTTATCTTGTTGTCTTGTGCTCCCTGAGGCATCTGGTGGGGCCACTGTGTGATACAGGAAGCTGGACTAGATGGGCTTTTGGCCTGATCCAGCAGGGCTCTTCTTATGTTCTTATGTTCTTACTTTGTCTGTATTGATCAAGCACAATTCTGTGACTGACACCTGTGATTGAACCTGGAACTTTATGCATGCAAAATGTGAGCTCTACTGTTGAGCTTTGCCCTCCCAAATAAAAGCCTTTCTCAGCTCCATTTCTTCTTTAAGTGGAGGTGCCAGGAAGTGAACCTGGGGCTTTCTGCATGCACAGCTTGCACCCTCCTGCTGAGCTCTGGCTCCATCATGTATAGCTGAATAAATGTGAATGAATACGAATATTTAAAAATCCTAACCCACGTCTTATTGATTTTCTTCTCCGCCTAAGGCAAATGGGATTGCTGTAATAGTGGGCGATGTGTTTGCTTTTCTTATTAGTTTTTTCATTGTAAGTCAGATTTATAAAAAAAAGAATGGTTTTGTTATAGAAAAGAATGAAGAAGCAACTCTGTGTGATTAGTTAGTCAAAAGGGGGGGATGTTAAGGGGAACTCATATGCTATGCCCTTTTCTGGTGGCATTCATCACCATCACCCTCAGTTTCTTCCGTGTTGTATTAGACGAATTATAAAACTGGGTGCCTCACTTCCCAAGGTGGCTGCAAAATGAAATTGGCTGCCTAGAGATTCTGATTTAGCCAATCGACTACTTGCTATGACATTGGGCTTACCGTAGGCTAAGCCAGATTTTCTCAAGTGAGAATGTTCAGTTCAGAATTGGGGGCTGGGACGGACGACAGTGTCATTTTTTGGGGGGTGTCTCTGAAGTGGGAGTATTGTTTCCCCCCAAAAAAAAATTGGGGGAGGAAATATTGAGCAAGATGTGAAACTGCTGCATCATGTAACAAAGTTGGAGAGGCAGTACATAGATGAGCCCCCAACATGTCTGTCTGTCTTCAGTCTGCCGATTTGGTTGGTGGCTCCAGTCCTTTTCCAGCTCGCTGAAAGTGAGTCAGAAGAATATTAAAGTAGCCCCCCTTTCCCCTCCAGTGCTGTTGGGGGAAGAAGGGGGGAGTGCCACAGCTCTGATTGCCTCTCCCCACACACCTGGCTGCTTACAAAAGCTACAAGTGGGCAGGGAGGAGGCAATTTAGAACCTGTCCCATTCCTTACCTGGAGCTGCTCTTGGCATTCAGTCTCCCTCTTCTGTGCCACTCTTGTTTCAAATGAACTTAGAATGTTCCTCCCTCCCCTGCTTAGTTATTACACAACCCAACACCCATTTTGGTACCTTTAAAAGGTAGACCTATTCCTTGGGTATATTTGCCCTACCAGCTCTAGTTTTGGAGATATGGCATAAACAACTTATATGCTGATTCAAGCAGCTCCTCTGTGAGGAAGCCAACTCTATGGCTTCCTCATGAGGAAGCTGCTTGAATCAGCATATAAGGTGGCTATGCCGTATCTCCAAAACTAAAGCTGATAGGGCAAAACTGATGCCATTTTTGGAATTAGCACCCCCAATATACCCCAAAATAGGTCTCTCTGAAGCATCAGAAAAAAACACCCAACAAACCTTTTTGTGGGTGTACAGTCGTTCATATGTATTGGGGGCGGGTGTACAGTCGTTCTCATGTTCTCAGGCGTGGCAAAATTGGAGAGGAGTCAGGCAGTAGGGAGGCATGGCCCATCCCTGATATTGGAGGATTGCTATCAGTTAGTGGCAGCAGTGGCATGGATTTTTAAATGTATTCTTAATCATTTCTTGCTGTTGCCAAAGGTGGCGATTGCAGCAGAGTTCCTCTCAGCAGCCACTTTGTGGCATTTTCCCCCAGAAGCAGCATAACCTGAGGTTATACATTCTGATGAAAAAAATTAGCTCCCCCCCCCCCCCACTGAGGGATAGAAGTTTTGTCTGGGGCATTCTAGGGAAAAAAAGGGCCAACACCTGGAAGCTGCCACCAGGGGGAACCTTGCTTCCACTGCTACCTGGAGCAGTAGTGCAAAAAAAGAAAAAAACGGGGGGGGGGGTAATAATAATAATAATAATAATAAAAATACAGTATTTATATACCGCCTTTCTTGGTCATTGGATTTCTCCTCTGACTTTAGTCCAGAAATCTTAATAAATTAAGATTAAATCTTAATTAATAAATAAATCCAGAAATAAGAAATCTTGTGGTGCTGGTGCTGCTACCGCTACCCCTAACTAGTGAACTTCCCTCAATTTTTTTTCCAGAATTTCAGAGACCCTCTTGAAAAATAAGTATAATTTGCACTCCCCCCCCCCCTTCTTCCTTCAACAGCACTGGAGGAGAAAGGGTTGCTGAGTCCTACCGACTGATACGTTGCAACCCAACCTATGGCAACTTGCAGTGCCGCCATCATGTTTCCTTGTTAGAGTAAAGTCTATGGCAGATGCATGTGATCAGAGTTGCACCCAGCATCCTCTGCAGTAGAAGAGGATTAACCCCCCCCCATTCCACAGTCCGATCCCCCTGCAGCTGTTTACAAACAGATGTGAAAGGCTAAACAACATTTTAACGTCCCATCCTGTTTGACCCTGGAAATAGGAGTTCTGCAGTTTATAGATATTCTCGCTGAGCTGGGTATATTGGCCCTCATTGTATTCTGTGTTGTATTGTACCGGTATATTGTGTGTTTTATTGTATATTGTGTTGGCCCTTATTGTATTTTGAATATGCTTGGAGATCCAGGACTTACTCTGGCATTATCTTGAATTCTTAGAATGAGATAAAAGAAAGTGGCCCTAAAGATTTGCTTATGTGCCTTTATAGGTTGTTGAAGTTTTGTGTTGGTTTTTAATTTTAGGTTTAATTGATAAACTGATATTTCCACACAAGCCTCTTTCTTGTCGCTGGTTATTCTGAATGAACCACCCAAAACATGTTCCAGCTCCTTAGGATTCTGTCCTTGTAGCTGTGCTCTCAGGAAAAAAAAATGTGATGTGTCTGAGAGTGGTGGAATAAGACAGTGAGGATTTAATTGGGGACATACTAAACATGAACTGCGGGGGGGGGGGGAGTATCTGCAACTCTCAGCCCATGGTTAAGTAATAGCCAATATACTGTATGTCTGGAGGAGTTAATCAGAAAGGAGCTACTGGGAAATAGGTCATTTATAGCACGGAGGCATTAGAAGAAATTTCTCCTTGTCTCTCTTTTTGTTGAGCGGCAGTGATTACTTTTATCTGCACCAGTTATGAAAATGTTAACTAAGTTTTAATAGCTGCCTTATGATGGATTGATGCTTCTGAAGGGCAGAGAGGTAAAAGTTGAACCCTTCAATTAAGCTTGTTCCACAATGTCAGCCTTCTTGCATTATGGCAGCATAATCAGGGGTATGTGTGTACTGTGTGGCAATTACAAAAAAAATCCCTGTGCTGTGAACAGCGGGATTCTTTGGCCCATATACGTTATGTAAATTAAGCACTTATTATTGGTTTGTAATATTTGTCAAAATGATTCTAGATTGATACTCAGCAGGCGTTGCCCACACACTTCCAAGCCTCTCTTTGCAACCATAAGGGCTGGAAACTGAAACGAAATCAGATATTCTCAGCAAGCTGAATGCTTTGCCCATGACCTCATTCTGAGCTCCTCATGGCCTTGGACTATTACAAATAAAATTTGACTTGACTTGACTTGGCATGTGCGCAGCCCAGCAAATAACCTTCACTGCACAGCTCTGCATCCTTACTGGCACGCACCCAGGGTGGCTATTCTCTTAAATTTCAGGACAGGCATTTCTGTGAGTGCCACCTTGGTGGCAAATGCCCAGCAGCGGAGATGCTAATTCACAGGCGCTTCATCCGTCATTTCAAAGGAGAGGTCACGCAGATAAGAAGAATGAACAGCATGCAGTAGGCAAAGTGGTGACATTCGATGAGTCCTTGTCACTGGCAGCCATTAGCATGCAAGTCGGTGTGGTTTATTTCTGAGCAGCAAGCGAATGTGCCTTGACCCAGGCAGTGAGCCTTTCAAGCAACTGATGTAGCTGCTAATACTGTCCAAGTTGTTTTGCTCTTCAGCGCCTTTTTTTTTTTTTTACTGCTCATGGAGAAACTGCTCTGTTCCCTATGTGCCTCTAAAAATTTTAAAGAGAATAAACAGATGTGTTATTTAGATGCAGGAGTAATGGAATGACTCAGTGGTATCTGTGCTGGGGATGTTCTTGTCCCTGAGGCATGAGCTGGTTGCGTATGTATACTGGAACATTTTACCCAAGGGATGCCCAGGTAATTATCTTTTGCAACTGCAGGCGTGTGGATTCCTGCATTAACCCATAGTGCATTGAGCCTGTCTGTGTTCATGTATCATTGTTGCCACCGTGGGAACCACAGTGAGGAAACATAACTTTGTGGGATTTTTTTTCACTGTAAAGGGCAAGCTACCTGTTGCATACTGTTGTGTGTTTCTTTTCCCTTGATATATTTTTAAGAACATAAGAAAAATTCTACAGGATCAGACCAATGGCTCCAGTTAGTCCAGCATCCTACTTCTTGGATGCTCCCAAGTAGGGCCTGGGAGCCACAGCCTCCTCCATGACTCACAGTGTTAAGAGAGATTGTAGATGCAAGTATTTGTCTGTTTTCTCCACACCATGCTTAATTCTTAGACATTTTACTGAAGAGCAGTCTTGGAGGCTGCAGTTGGGAGCAGAAGAGTGGCAGGGGTGGGAGAAGGGACTGCTGAAAGCTCAATTATTTCCCTTCCTGTCTATTGTCTGCTCAACAACCTGCTGGCTGCTTTTCCCTCCATGGGGAAAAAAGTTACAGGTTTCTCTCAATCTTCTCTGGTGAGAAAAGTAACTTGATGAGGGGCAGTTTTGGGTTGGTTAACAACATGTGTGTGTGTGGGGATTAAGCAACTCCTCCTTTCTGCTGCCCTTCTGCTCAAGACTGCAGTTTCCTCCAGCTTTACCTTAAAAAGAAAAACACGAGTTCGGTCAAAGTTACATGAAACTCAACTGCCTAGGAGATGTGCAAAGACAAGTTTTCAGAATTGCCTCAAAGAATTTGTGTAAAACTAGGCATTTGTTTATTCTAAAAATTATTTCTTATGCTAGAAGAAGAAAAAAAGTGTAATGATGTAGGAAGGGCCAGTCAATGCACTATTTATCATCTAGCACAGTTCTGTAAATTTATTCTGGGTCCCCATTGAACTTAAAAGTCTGCAAGTGCCATGGTGAGAGAGGAACATTTGCCTCTTTTGATATGGGATATGTTTGAAAATGAACTGTAAGATGTGTACCAAAGGCATTTCAAAGAGAATATAAACTGAGGAGGGATTCTTTTTATCCCTTTCAGTTGCGCATATATCTGCTTCTCATGCATCAAAACTGTCTTCACAAGCCTTTTCAAGTAGGAGGTTGTGCCTTAGTGTTGTCTTCTGCACTCAACCCCCAAATTATTCTGAAGTCTTATTCTGAAAAACATTCTCAAATTGTGCCAAATTCTGAGTTCACGGTCGGTTATGGCGGTCAGTTACACGCACGACACCAGTCCTGATCAGAATTTGTTTGAAAGGCTGCAAACAGTTCATACAAAAAAACGAGGATGGACTGATCCTATGTTCTGATTCCACCCAAATAACATCTTTTTAGTCTGTTTTCTATGGCAAGGGATCCCACAAAGTAGAAAGGCATGATCCGTTGACCCCCGTGATCTTGGTGCCACAACTCTTCAGAATGGATGAGAGACAAGAACTTGTCCATGGCTACCAGCAAGTTCCCGGTTGAATGAGTCTGAAAGCTGGAGGAAACTTTAAGTCTGATTTCCCATGCAAAGTCTAGTATTCTCTGTACAATGCTGACCCCCAAAAGGTCTATGACTTGCCACCATATGGGCATTCCCCCAAGTTGCCATGTGTTATGGAACTTAGATCTCTGAACACAACCCTGTTGATAACTGTTTAGGTATCATGGTATTAGGTATGTTGGTACCTGTTGACAGACCTGTGTCTCTTTCCCCCACTCATAGTGAGGTAGTGTTAAAACTCAGCTGGCTGTGTAGCTCGATGCTCCAGGTAGTAGCCTCTCCATGCAACGGTGTGGTCAGGTTTTAGTGGCCATTGGTGCTCTTTTGATTTCATCCTTACAGATGCTTCTGTAGGTCAGCTGTAGGCTCTCCACACTGGGGCTCCATGTTTTCATCAATGAAAGGGGAGCATGAAGAGCTGAGTTCAGCAGGGAAATCAGTTTGTATGCTTCTATGGGGTGTTTTGCTTACTTTGTGAAAGTTGCCCCCTTCATACACAATCTCCCTTTCAGATATGTCTTAATATTTTCCTTCCTTTTTCTTAGCCCTTCTTTGTTCTCTGTGTGCTCCTTCATTTTGGTATGTTTTACTTCATGTATTCTGCTTGACTTTCCAAGCTGTCTGCTTAGTGATTGGCTTCCATTGAGGTGTGCTTTGTAGAAGAGTCTCTGATTCTTGTTTGCATTTCTGAGAGCAGGATCAGTGAAAAAACACTGATATATAAAATCCGTAAAAATAGCTTCCTGGAGTTGCTGGAAATGGAAAAAAAAATTGTTTCCGTGTTCTTTCTGTTTTTCTTCACTCGCCTCTCTTCCCATTGAGGTAGTTGTTTTTTTCACTCTGTGTTCTGTTTCTTTTTTATTAGTTCATTCTGTGAGTGCTAATTATTTAAGCTGGGAAGGGAATTGCTGGGGAGTATCTCATACCATGAGCCAGCGGGTGGCGCAGTGGGTTAAACTACTGAACCATGAGCTGTCAATCGAAAGGTCGGCAGTTCGAATCCGCGCGACGGCTCCTGCCAACCTAGCAGTTCGAAAGCAAGAAATTGCAAGTAGATTAATAGGTACCACGTCATTAATAGGTACCACGGTAACAGTGTTCCATGCGCCTCGGTGTTGAGTCGTACCGGCCACATGACCATGGAAACGTCTTCGGACAGCGCTGGCTCTTCGGCTTTGAAATGGAGATGAGTACCGCTCCCTAGAGTCGGACACGACTGGACTTAATTGTCAAGGGATACCTTTACCTTTACTATCTCATACCATAGTATGTGTTTGAATGTTTTTAAGAAGTGCGAAACCATTTTCTTTACATGTTAAACAAGTAAAATGTACTTCATTTTTATTACACCCACTTCCCTGAAGTATTTCCTGCATGCAGTTTGCCTCTTGTTTATATCCCACTACTTCGTCAACAAATCTCACATGAGCGACATATGCGGCAGCTGAAAGCCTACTGGTTTTGATCAACGGGGTACTTGAGATCTGATCATTCAACAAATGTGATGCTGCCTGGCCATTTCACAGAAGAGCCATGCCTCTCCATGATCTCAAGCAGAGGTCTTTGTGTTGCCCAAGATCCTTTTAGTGGGGATGCCAATTAGTTAACCTTCTACAGCGAGGTGGCCAAGTTTGCAAATGACACTAAACTTTTTCGGGTGGTGAAGACCAGCAGGGATTGTGAAGAGCTCCAGAAGGATCTCTCCAAACTTGGAGAATGTGCAGCAAAATGGCAGATGCACTTCAATGTGGGTAAATGTAAAGTGATGCACATTGGGGCAGGAAATCAAAACTTCACATATACGCCAATGGGTTCTGAGCTGTCTGTGACGGATCAGAAGAGAGCTCTTGGGGTACTGGTGGACAGGTCGATGAAAGTGTCGACCCAGTGTGCTGCAGCTGTGAAGAAGGCCAATTCCATGCTCGGGATAAGTCAATATTATTATGCCACTGTGCAAATCAATGGTAAGGTCACATCTGGAGTAATGGTAAAAGTTGTTTCTGGTCATGTTTTTTTCCTTTTTACAGGCATTTTACAAGATTAAAAAAGTAGCACAAGAGACCAGAAGCTGGCGGCAGGCCCGCGTGGCTGTTAATTTCCTCCCAGCCCACAGGTGTACACATTTAACTCCTGTTGTGTATATACACCCTTGGGTAAAATGCCTTAAGGTACTGTGGGATCCAATCCGCAGATGGCTAATCCGTGGATAAGGAGGGCCCACTGTACTATGAATATTACGTTCTTCTGATGTGAAATATCGGGTTTGAGGTCTTGCTTGACCAGAAACTCACAGTTGCCCTCCTTGGACAAGTTACAATCTCTCATCTTGACCTTCTTTAGAGCATTAGTGCAAGGATATAAAAAGTTAAAATGTGTAAAACTTCACACATTGATAGCTTTTTTTTCCAATTAGTAATAATACTAATGGCCTATTACAGATTTTCCCTTTCTTGTCAAGAGCAAAAGGATTAATGTTCCAAGAGAGAGTTTCTTGAGCAAGACCAACAGCAAGACTTGCTGTTGCTTTGCTAGTCATTCAAAGAATGGACCACACATTCCTGGGCCTTAGCAGTCCAGAGAAGTATTGATCCAGTTTACAAGTTACAATTCGATTCTCCGTAAGCACTTGGCAAGTCTTGCTGAGTGACACTTGCTGAAACGTGGACGGAAATACAGTTTTACCTCTGGTTTTTGTGCATTGAGTTTATGCAGGCAAATTCAGTTAGAATCCAAGTCAGTTTGTCAGTTATGAAGGTGACAATCCCTTTGTTTTAATGTCATAGCCATTTGTTTGTAACCCTGTATGTACACCATGCTATGCATTGAACATGTTATGTTCATTGCATTAGAATTAGTGAAGTTGCCTTTAAAAAAAAAAAGTTCACTTTGTATTGTAAGTCTAAATAAATTTGACAGTGCCCCTTTAATCTCTGCAGGCCTTTAAAATCACTTCAGTATTCAAACACATATTATTACTCCTCTCTGAACGCTTGTTAAGAATGATTTGTTATGCTTTACCTGCAATTACATAAAAGAAATTAATGTAATAGACTGACAGGTCTATTTAGAATTTGGGGAGAATGTTCCCATCAGCTTAGACTTTAAAACGTGATGGGAATCCGATGATGATGATAATTAAATACTACAAAATTTTTAATTGTTCAAGTTGATTGGAATAAGAAGATTCAAAAATATTCCCAGAATCTATTTGTTACAGTACCTGTGGCTGTATTCCCTGATGGAGGGAACCAGAGTCTTTACTGAAAGAGGGTGAGTCTGTCTTTCAGGTATTCAGCTGCCAGTGAAACCATGATGCACTTGACTCTGTCATGATCCGCTAAGAAAGTTACAGTACCATCTTATGCATATCTACTCAGAAGTAAGCCCCATTATATCCAGTTGCCTTACTGCCAGGAAAGTGTTATAGGATTGCAACCTGACCAAGCCCTATGGTCTGTTTCGTCTTTTCAAACAGTCCATGGCCTTATACCCTGAACAACGTTTTTAAATACACTTTAGAAACCCCCCCGGCCATGGAAGTCTAAGTGGCTTTCAAGGAATATGTTTGTGATGTGGCACAGGGATCTGTCACTCTAAGGGCAGAAGTCCAAGGTTCCACTGGGCACGCCCAAGCACATCTTTGAATCCAAGTCATTGTATTCTATAAAGTTTGGCGAAACGTGAGATCAAAACCCTCAAAATGACAATTCAGTTAAAAGCACATGAAGTGAAAAACAACAACCAACAACTGGTAACCTTTCTATTCCCATTCCTTCCTGCCTCACATCTAGAGGTTAGCCACTCTTTACCCCAAGCAGCAACCTAACCTTCCCCTTCTCAGCATATGAAACAGATGCCCCTATGTTACAGTGCATGCTTAAGACATGTGTAGCATGCACATAGGGGATTTGAACTGCAGTGGCTCATGAAACATGTCAGTGGATTGGCATGAAATAAGGATGAGAGAGACAAACGTATGGTTGTAATAGAATACAATTTACTGGGGTGATAAATGTACAAGAGGGAAAATACAATGCAATACGCCTATATACGCAAATAAGCTCAAAATGGTATTGGTTGCTAGGCAGCCTGGAAAGGAGGAAGGACATATCAGCATACAAAATGGAGGATGGGAGGATGGGTCAAGAATGGAAGCATCTTAGTGAAATGGGGGATATTACTCAAAGGGGCCAGGGGATAGAGATTTGGGGTTTGTTGGTTTAAGAGGAGGGAGAGAAAGGTTGGAGAAAGAGAAAAAAAACTAGAAAGAACCAAAATTCCAACTGCCTCTCACCCCTCCGCCTTGAAGAAATGACCTTTAGAATGGGGGGACGACGACGACTAGACTGCGAGTAACCATTAAGAGAATCTAACTGAAGGAGGAGGCCTGGGGCTAATCTGTGGGCCTTCACTCTTACTAATACAAAAGATGGACCAAAGAGTCCTATACTCACTCACTCACAGGAGGAAGTCTGGTGCAGGAGGGGATAGAAACACTACGTGTGTCATCAATTTGACTGCACATAAGACACAGAAGACAGTCTGTATTTGGACCAGTGGTCTTCTGGGTTGGTTTCGTTGAGTCTTGGGTTGATGCAGGAGTTGCTGGGCTAGTTAGACTACTAGTCTAACTAGCCCAGCAGTGGTCTCTCAGAACAGAGAAACAGGTTTAAAGTTGCAAAGGCAATGGAGGGCTTGCTAGGCAAACTCAGTGGGGGGGGGGGAGTGATTAGTAGCTTCAACCAATTTCAGAGAAGAAAGTAAGACAAAGGAACCAGTGGTTTGTTGTGCTCCGAGGGAAGGAGGCACAGGGAAGGGGAATTTCCCTCTTTGGTAATGCAAGATGTCTGCCCTCTTCAGTTCTTTCTACTCCCAATCCCTCATGCCTATGATTAACCATTCTTCCCTCAAAGCGGCAACATTTCCCCTTCTCAGCACATGAAACTAATGCCCATTGTCTCTCAAAAAGGAAGCTTCTTCACCTGACTTGACCCATCCTCGGCTCTCATGCCGCCTTCTCACTGGAGAACCAGGGACCCCTCGTACAATTAGCAGATGAGAAGGTAAACTGTACTGCCTAGTACGGGTGGACTATACCACTTCAGACAGCGGTGGGGGTCCTTGGCTGAATGCTTTTCCACATGAAAACATTTCTCCCATAAAGAAAGCTAGATGTCAGAGTGAAGGATTCTAGCCCAGATTTCTCCGTGACACAGTAGTTTTCTATATGGAGGAACAGTTAGGCATGTGAGAGGGTGAGCCCCCTTCTGCAGCCTGCAATGGTGTAGCCCAGACACAAGTTTACCGTCTCATCTGCCATTTGTGAGAACACAAGCCTATACAGTCTCCTTGCTCATCCATCTTTCAGACCTCAATTATTTACCACTCAACTAATTAGCTGCATTTATTAACTTCCATTCCCTGATCCAAAATCTTTGAACCACAAGCCTGCCAAAGGTGGCAAGCGAGGCAGGGCTGGCTTCATTTCTCTTCTTTATCTCTCAACAGAAAACAGCCCACAGATCCCCAAATATTTTGGCTATTTGTAAGATAATCTTAGTGGTTCAAATGAGCATGCCCACCTATGTAAATAGAGCCGTGTGCTGTTTGATAAATCACTTCTGGAGAAAACCACTTTTAAAGACTTTCAAAATGTGGTAAGAGCAAAGGTTTGTTTGGTTTTATTGCCAGTTAAAATGCTTCTTTCATTGTCCTGTATTTCAACACATTTATGTTAGTAGAAGCATCATAGTAGTGTCTTCCTTCATGGCTGATGAATAGGAACAAAGAGAAGATAACTATTTCTATTCAGTATAGAATTTCATTTGCCACAATGGTCTGCATCGTTCCAAAGTGGTTCTAGTGTCTGTCATCTATGATATCTGTACCGAACGGGATGTCATCTGCTAGCTCTGTTGACGCAGGTTCATGCACATATTTACCAGCTTATTAATTGGGAACATGTTGCTGAGCTGAGCTACTGCTGTTTGTATTCCCATTTTTCCCCCATTGCCTGTGATTCAGAATGCTAACATTTCACGCATATATTTTGTGCTTGGAGTTTCCTTTTGTACACCAATTAAGTTTTTGCAATTTAAATGCTGTTATATTTGCCAATAGGGAAGCATCCTCCTTGGTGGAATAAGATTTTCTTCATCCTGCAACTGCTGCTTGATGATTTATTAAGGTACTAGGAGAAATATTGATCTGGCTAATAGCATCTGCCTTGCTGCATAATGCTTTACATTTTACTCAACTGAAAGGGCCCCATATTCTTTCTCTCATATTCTGATTGACCATAAATGTTTTGGCCTTTTCCCTAGCAATTATCACATTTAACAAAGTAGTCGGTAAAAGTCAAGTATTTATAGACTAATTAGAAAAGTCAACATGTGCAAAAAGCGTCCTTTGCATAATACGTAGAATCCCTTGTTAAGAACATTTCCGTAGGGTGTTTAAAAACCAAAATGTATTGTAACCTCACTTTCTCCACCAGCAAAATCTGTTTGTGGGAGAAAAAACTGGGATCCAGGATCTGATTTTTAACTGTAACAGACTGGGTGATGGGGAGGGAATAATACCAAGGCCCAAACATGACTATACAGTGTCTCCAATCCATTTGCCCCTTATTTCTTGGAATGCTGAGGGGGAAATAGTAGCCAACTTTAAAATAATGAGAAAACAGTACAGTGAACCCTCAATTTAATGAACCGCTATATAACTGACTTTGAAAATCATGGGCTGCTTTCCCAGTTAAATAGGAGTTATCTGAAGAGATCCTGTCTGCCTCTTGAGCCCCCTTCCACACTTACAAGGCTCCCTCGGCCCTGCTGCTCCACTTTCCACCAGGGCCCTCTAGGAAGGAAGTAGAGGAACATCTGTATTCCTAGAGCATCCTGGTGGAGAGTGAAGTGGTAGCGCCAAGGGAGCCTTTTAAGGTATGTGAGTGTAGAGGGGAGGGAAGGGCTTAACAGATGAATGGAGGCAATGGGTAGCCAGATTTAACAGACTCTTAGGATTAACCTTCCCCCCATTAGTCCATTAAATTGAGGGTTTGCTGTAACTAGGATTTATTTAACAGGGAGGGAAACAAAAAAAAAAAAGGAATTGAGGGGAACAATTTGAACAACACAATTTCAAGGGTGAAACTTTACAGAAAACAAACTAGGAGAAGGCACCCCTCAGCTTGGTAATCGACTGATGGGCAAAGAAGCAGATCTTTCAGACTTGTCTCCAGCTTTCAGTCTTCAGGACTAAAGTACACATTACAAAGTGTGGCCCTTCTCTGTCCTTTTCCCCCCTCAAATAGTGCTTGGGGGAGACAGCAGGCTGGGGGATTTAACACTTTGCCCCCTCCACAGCTTTGATCCTGATCAGCAGATTTAGTTAGAAAAAATTGGTGTTGGCTTTCAAAGGAAACTTGTTTTTTAATAGTGTGTGGGGGCACACTATCAGGATTGGAACCATGGTGGGGGCAAAGTCGCCCTACTCCCCTCCTGTGGTTTTGTCCCATTTTGGAGGGGCCCAGCATTATTTAAGAACAAAGTGTCTAACAAATGTATTTTTTGTGATGGGTAGTGTGGCCCTAAGTGTCTTTCCTCCTCCCTTTGTGCTGACTCTGCTTCTGGAATGTATGCTATTTGGCAGTACTCCCCCCATATCCGCTGGGGATATGTTTCAGGTCCCTCCGTGGATACTTGAAACTGTGGATAGGAGCGAACACCCCCTCCATGGTTTCCTGAGCCCCCCCCCGGCCTGCCTCCCCTGTGGGGAAGCGTGCCCCCCCCTCAGCTTTTATTTTTCTTTCAGCAAGCTTTGTTTCTTCCTTAAACAAACAGACGCAGCCTCCATTGCAGGCAAGTGTAGAACGAGACTAAGTCCTAGAGAGGCTCTGCAAAGTTTCTGTTAATCTTGCAGAGTCTCTCTAGGACTCAGTCTCATTCTACTTGCCTGAAATAAGCAGCCAGAGGCTGCTTCTCCTGTTTGTTTAAGGAAGATTACTGGGGAAAAAGTAAAAGCCTGGGGGGTCCCTGCGATCCGTGGATAACTGAAACCGTGGATAGCGAATCCGTGGACATGGGGGCCCACCTGTATTATACTGGACTGTGCTGCAGGATGGCCTATTTCACACTAAGACTGGTTAACACTTTCAACTACAGTGGGGGCTTAATATTTATAATGCCTTGTAATATTTTCTCCTTTCAAAGTACCTAGTGTCTCAGATGTGATCCAGTCAGACTCCAGTACTTGCTTCTTACATTGATGAGGAAGCTTAGAAGTGGGACATCAAGCCAGGTAACCTGTTCTCCACTCAATTCTAGTCTAAATTCCCCCCTGCTGACTTCCAAAACTATATTTACCCTTGCAAATATGCATCTGATATCCTGTGGGAGAAAAACAGCTAGTAGGTTTATTTGGAAATCAGTCTCTTGCTAATCCTCTGCTCAAAATGCCCCCCTTAAAGCTGTTTTTATTTTTTTAATTAAAGGATCTTTGTTACACATGTTTGCATGCAGTACATGGTTTGCCCCTAAGGAGGAGCCAATTAAAAATTAGGAGTCATGACAAGTTTCATTTAAGCCTGCAAGTTGAACCTAGGAGCTAACCAGGGTGCTGAAACAATCCACATCCAGAAATCTGGTAGGCAGCACTGACTGGTGATAAGTACAGTGTGCCTGCTTGCATTTTATTAGTGGCTCCTAATTACCTCATTTAGCTGTTTCTCCTGGTGTTCCTGTAATAAATACTGTTGGCAAAATTATTTAATTCTGCACTGGGTTGTTCAGAAATATGGGTGGAGTGTCCCACATTGTGTCTTCTTATGATTGAGCAAAAATGTTAGTATTTCAGGAGGAACTGGAAGGAGTTTGTACAGCCATAGCTGACTCACTCAACAAGGACTGGATTTCTTTCTTTCCAGAGTTCATGGTTAATATAGACCAAGTAGGAGTTAGTTTGGGTATATGGATAATTGGTTCTGGTTGTTCTAGAGCTCTTGGTGCCTTTGTTAACAAAGGTGGCCAGACCCCATCCAGGGCTGAGTTTGAATAGAAGTAGAAAGAGATCCTGTAAACACTGAAACTATAGGTATTCTCAATTAGTGGCTGATATAAAGTGACATGAAATGAATATTATACCTTAGTTCTCTCAATAAGGTGATAAATATGTGGGCTATATTACTTCAGATTGTGGGTGGGGGCTCACATGATTCATACAAAAATGGTTCATGAACACAGAAAACTAGCATGACATGACAAAGACTAGGCTAAAATCCTTGTTCATGATACACCAGTTCTTCTAGGTGGAAGGAATTTTTTGGGTTATGAATGGAGAAGCATTCAGCCATATGAACCCCCATGTGAGTCAAAATTGGTAAAGCCTAAACAGAGGTCTCCCAGTCTCAGTGAGAATTGGGCCATCCTGCAGCATACTCCAGTATTTTATCAGGTCAAAATTATCTAGTGCACAAGTCGTATTTATATTGCAAGCACTGTCTTAGGGGACAACAAAGTCAGGGCATCACCAGTTGATCAGCTAGTTGTAAAGTGCTAAATTCATTGATTGTGGCTGGTGCATTTTTGCATCATTTTATAGCAACAGAATCTCTGTCCATGGATATATATATATTCCCTCTGTTACATTTGAATTAGCTTGAAATATTTTCTTGGTGACCTTTGAAAACTCACCAGAGCAAAATCTGAGACTCAATCTTTGCAGGAAAATGTGCTCTAAATTGCATTCTGCTTCTTAGCTCTTCCCATATATCCACCCACGTACTGTTTCCCAACAAAAATTGCTTAATGGCGTTTTAAACAATGGAGGGACATGCAGTATGTGCTGGAATGCAAATAAATCAATTCCCCTAGCAGCAGATGTGATCATACTTCCCATATACTCAAAGTACAATTGTCCAGTTTGGTGTTTTATGAATTAATTTTTTTGAATTATTTAACTTCTGTGAGAAGTTCTTACTAACCCCCCCCCCATGTGATAGATAGGCTATCCTGTGTATACAAACGACAAAGTTTAAAAACAGAAAAGTCTGATCAGAAGCTTCCTGTGAAAGAGGAAAAAAACCAGAGCATAATCCTGTGAAGATAGCAACTCATGTTACTCAGTTTTACTGCTCTTTTCTGATGTCTCAGTATGGGCAAATGTCAGCCGTCATCCATATGCCCACCACACCTGCAAAGAGGCAGAAAGAATGACTGGTCTGTACATCTTCACTGGAAAAAGACAGAATTGCTACTTACTGGTTACACATTCTGACAGTGCAATCCTATTCAACTTATACCACCGGTGTAACCAGCAGGGGAGAGCAGGGCAGGAGACTTTGGAGGGGAAGGGAGATTTAAATCCCCTTTGAATCCCCTTTCCATTCTAGGGCCTCCCGTTCTTGCTGCACCGGTGGTGTAAGTTAGGTAGGATTGCGCTGTTAGAAATGTTAGGAATATTTACTTTTAAATAAATAAATAAATAAATAAACGGAGAAAAGACGTTTTGGGTGTTCAAAGTCTACACAAGGAGGCTTTCTTTGTTACCCCCTTAAGACTGAGACAAACCATAGGCAGGGCTTAACTCCACACCCTTTCAAAAATATTTTTTCTCCCTCCTGATAATGATGATGATTGTCTTGGTTTGATGGGGAGGGGGAGGGATGGGTGCAATCCATCACATACCATGCCACATCTGGTTTGTCCTAAATATATGGTTTTATTACCTTTTATTACCTTTATTCCACTGGTTTCTAATAGACCAACACAGTTACCTATTTTTGATTACTTTGGAGAATAGTATCCTGTTGTAAAGTCTGTTAATTAAATGAAATGAAAACCCTTTCCTTTACCCATACTTGGAAGTTTTTTAAATCTCAGGTCATTGTGACATATGACTGTGTGTGTTTGCTGTTTTGACTAATATTAGCCAGAAGTATTTGGAAGGCATATTCAGATTTGTAAGAAATATTGCCATGTATTGGCTTCTTGGTTCTTAAATAACCCTTTAAACATGCTGTAAGCAACGGAGGCAGACAAAGGAAGCCTTAAATCTTCTGGAGTAAAGTCTGCTGTTCCTAATTGCTTCTAAGAAAAATCAGGCTATTCTTTGTTATTCATAGTTGACCTAGCAAAAAAAAAAAAAACACCACCCACCACTTAATTTTTCTAGTCAGATTGAAAGTGGTTTAGAGAGTTTTTTGTACCTAGCATCTTTTTAATGGACACAGGCAGCCAAAAAGGCTTTTAGGCAGGTGTGCTTTGACCCAAAGGCCTTTGAGATTGGCTTCTAATGCATTCACCACATAACCTTCCGCGTGACATTTTGATTTCAGTGAGCATTCAGAGGTGAGCCTGTCTCGCTGGTAACTGCAATTAGGTTAAACAAAAACATATTCTAGATTCAAACTGCATAAAGAGACCAGACTTTGGGCACAATCTGTGGTCTTGCACACTTCCCTTGATTTAAAGGAGAGCTGTCCTGGGGTGGTAATCTTGACTGTTCGTATCCTGACCAGAAATGTTCTGCTTGCTGAAGGCAACTGCTATTGCAGCTTAAAGCCTTCAGTAAGTAAATGGTGTGTGTGTGTGTGTGTGTGTGTGTGTGTGTGTGTGTGTGTGTGTGTGTGTGTGTGTGTGTGTGTGTGTGTGTGTGTGTGTGTGTGTGTGTGTGTGTGTGTGTGTGTGTGTGTGTGTGTAAGGGGAACATGAACACTTTTCAAAGAGTAATGCTTGCTTCATTCTGTAGATCTGAGTTGGGAGCTTGGAAAGCTTACATGTACAACCTAATGTACCCTGATAACCTAGAGAACATGGTAAAATTTTGGTTGCCTGGTGCTGTGTCAGAACATTAGCTGATCTACTGCGCAATCCTGAGCTGAAAGAGGCCAGCGGAGTGAGCGCTCTGCCAGGCTCAGGTGTCGCAAAAGTGCCTTACGGCACTTTTGCAGCACCAGGAGAGTTAAGTGGTGCCGGCGCTGAGGCTGGCACCGCTTACTGGGCTGTCTCGCATTACCCACACTGCTGGACACAGGTAGGTCCTATGCTGGTGGGAGGATGTGTGGAGGTTGGGCTGGGGTGGCAGGGAACGGGGGTAATTGGGCAGCCCAGTCCAGGAGGGAGGGAAGCAGGGATATCAGCGACGCGCTCCACCATATCCTTGTCCACTTCCCGGGCCAGGCCAGCCTTACACAGTCTCCCCGGACATGCCCCAGCTAAAGAGCTGGTGTGCATCCGAGGAGGCCCATTGGGGCCTCTGGCGCTTACACTGGGGGAACCCCAACCCTGCCAGCATGGGCCACATTCCTGCCTAGTACTGCTTGCTCTGACTGCCAGTAGCTTTCCACTGTCTTAAGCTGGGATCTTTCCCAGTTCAGTTACTTGAGATCCTTCAACTTGAGAAGGCAGAGATTGAAACTGGGGCTTTCAGCATGCAAAGCATGTTTTCTCCCATGGTCCCTCCTTCCATTTTTTATCATTTCTCATACCATGGTGTGTCTCCCCCTTCAGAATTGGCTCCACATTTCAGAGACCCTTGAAAGGTGTCCCTCTATGTGCCTTCTGCTGCCTGGGTGAGCCCCAAGAGAGACACTCTACCATCATCACATTGAAGGCACAGATCCATCTCGGTGATCAGCAGTTGGCCCTTTTGATGTCCCTGGGCCATGAACAGCTGTCCAATCATATCAGTCTCTGCTTTTGGTCCTGCCCTGCTTCCTAACAAAGCAATGTTCCCTTAAATGTCTTCATAGTTGATCTATTACGTGGTGGCATCAGGAACAAAATAATAACATTCAACTGAACAAACTCTGCATTGTGTATCCTTTAGAGCAACGGTCACCAACCAGTGGTCCACGGACGGTTTGTGAGAAACATTTGGTAGTTCATTATGATCCCTCCCCCCCAGGCTCTTACTTTTTTTTCCCCACCAAGCTTCATTTTTTCCTTAAACAGGTGAAGCAGCCTTTGGCTTCTTATTGCAGGCTAGTAGAACGAGACTAAGCCCTAGAGAGGCTCTGCAAGGTTTGAGCCTCACTAGGACTTAGTTTCATTCTACTAGCCTGCAATGGAGGCTGCTTCTCCATTTGTTTTAAGGAAGAAACGAAGCTTGCTTAAAGAAAAGTAAGAGCCTGGGGGGATGTTTGTACATTTTTTAAAAATTCATGTTATTGGTCCGCGGGATTCAAAATTGTGTGTTTAGTGGTCCGTGAGGTCTGAATGGTTGGTGACCGCTGCTTTAGAGCAGGGTCCACCATTGGGGTCTCTGCGTTCCTAAGAGTTGTGTAGACGACAGAATCTTGGCAGCTGCAATTGTTGATGGTGCTGCTAAAGCAGCTGCGCCTGCTGAAATGCCCTCACCTATACAACCATTAAAGGGCCAGGAGCAGTCATGTTGAAAGGTTGGCCACCCCTGCTTTACAAACTCAGTGGAACCATATCTCTTCCAATCTTTTCTTCTTGAAGAGAAAAACCTCCATAATATCATTTTGTCCAAAAAAGTTATTGCTATCTGCTTTTCTTTTTAAAAATATGACAGGCTCAGGTTTTTGGGGTGGTGGTGGAAGCAATGAGGATGCTTTTATCTTGACACTAATACATCTGTGAGAGAATTCAGATATTTTACCATAAGTTCTTACTTGAAACTGAACTACAGCAATGATGAAGTTCTCCTTGTGTGGAGCTCTTGCAGCCAGCACCCCTCTCTCTCTACCATGCTGGGAACTTCAAGTCCTCTGACCTCCTTTTCTCTTATTTAGGGTATCTGTAATCCCAGCTATGCATATCTAGCAGAGAGAGCGGATTTTGCATGCAGCATCTTGGTCACTCCATGCTTTGTCAGGAAGAGCAGCAGCCAGCCCAAGGTGCATTATGTGTGGCCACTATCAACAAGCAGCAAGCATAGCATTGAGCAGAAGGTGATGGATCAGTCTCCTTCAGTTCTCTCTACCTCCCCTGCTCGTCACCAAAGTTGTCCTGTTTCTTAGCTTCTCCAAAAAATCTCTACACCGTAGTAGTAGTGCTCAAAGGGCAGGAGTATTACCCTCTTTTGCCTGTGCAGTTCTGTAGCAGGAGTAAACTAGCATTAATTAAATAGGGGTTCTGTATGCAATCTTTAATAAATGTGATTCATGTCAGGAGCCAGTCACAGAAGGTTAGATTAAGTGGCCTTTTTTTTTTTTTTTAAACAAGCAAGAAACCACTGGTTTGTGTCATAGACCGTTAAAAAAATTGAGGGCCAGATATTATTTAAAATAGATATATACACACACGGAAAACCATTCTTTTTTTTTTCCCCTTTGAAAGGCCATAAAATGCATCTTGGCCTCTAGCCACATTCATCAATGTCTTTATAGTGTAATTACAAATCCTGTGAATGTCGGGATTCCTAAATTGAAATACAGAGACACGTCTGGAAAATGGTGCCATGTCAGCACTGTTGGTGCAATAAATATGAGCCGCAAAGTAAACGCAGGCTTTGAAACTGTCTAACCAGGCATCATTTTTCTTTTTTCTTGACATACGGTTCTCTGTCCCTTTCTTTTTCATTTCAAGGTTATGGTTTGTCTTGAGTTTTGGTGAGTTGAAGCATTGCCACATCCCAAGGGCAATTTTTTTCCCCTTTTTGTTTTGGAGCCATGCACAGTTTTATTTCTACTACAAATACCTCATATAATCCATACCAATGTATTGTCATCTCACCACATATGGTTGACCGGTAGGGTAGACTTATGAAGCAGAAGAAGAGAAGATCACTTACTACAATGAGTCATATCTGTGATTCATAGATTGCGTGTGTGTTTTAAAGGGAAAACATTCGCACATGACTCTCCTTGATTTACAGTACAATCCTATGCATGTTTTCTCAGAAGTAAATCCTATTGTATTTAATGGCACTTACGCCCAGGAAAGTGTGTATAGGATTATGCAGCTGAAGTGTTTTATTGTCAAGTAGCTGCCTCTGAGGGTTGTGTGAGTCAAGGAAGCTGAGCTCTCCTGCCTTATCTTGTCATGCTCGTTTGCTTCAGGTACTTTTCTCTCAGCCCAAGTCAAGTATTGAAACCAGGCTGGGGAAAAAGTACTTACAGTGACTGAGCACAGGGAGATAAGATGAGGCAGGACTCAGCTTCTTCCATCAATGCAAACCTTTTATTCTGAAAATGGGACCCCAACTGCTGTTGGAGAAACCTGACACATGATTAATCATGTCTAATTTGACATATATTAAAAAAATGATCTCATATATTCGATACAATGGGCATGCTGGTGACCGGGCTGCTTGGTGAATTTGCTCACAAAGCAGAAGACCCAAGGAAATGAAACTATGATGGTCTTTAAAATGTTTTAAAATTTTAGAAACTATATCCTTAAAATGGTTTGAAAATATTGGAAAAGACTGGTGGTGTTTCAGTCTTACCAAATGAAGTGTGTATTTTAAAATGGAACTGTAGATTTTCTGATAGAAGGTTCTCCTACTTTCTTTTTTATTTCTATAAATTAAGCTTTTGTAAAATATTTGGCCCCTAAGGACAAATCCAGTTAAGACTTTTATCCAAACGTGGTGGTAATTTACAATAGGAACTGTAACTGCCATCAGACTTTCCAGATGATCATTTTATAGATTTAGCAACTGCAAAGGTCTACATGTCACATTGGACTGTGGTGTGGAGGATATTTAATCCTTTACCTCTCTGCTGATTTTCAGCCAAAAACGACACCCTTGAAGCAGCTAGTTAACCCTTAAGGTGCCATTAGCTACAATAATACAGGTGGGCCCCACTGATTCGCTATCCACGGTTTCAGTTATCCACGGATCATGGGGACCCCCCCCCCCCAGGCTTTTACTTTTTTCCCAGTAAGCTTCATTTCTTCCTTAAAGAAGCAGCCTCTGGCTGCTTATTACAGGCAAGTAGAACGAGAGTAAGTACTAGAGAGGCTCTGCAAGGCTCTGCAGAAACCTTGCAGAGCCTCTCTAGGACTTAGTCTCATTCTACTTGCCTGCAATGGAGGCTGCTTCTCTGTTTTAAGGAAGAAACAAAGCTTGCTGAAAGAAAAATAAGAGCTGGGGGGGGCAAGCATGCCAGCCTGCAGGGGAGGCAGGGTGGGGGGGCCCTCAGGAAACCATAGAGGGGGTGTTCGCTCTTATCCACGGTTTCAAGTATCCACGGAGGGGCCTGGAAATATCCCCAGCGGATATGGGGGCCCACTTGTACTTTTGGCGCAATCCTCACTAAGCTTCCGGCACCGGAGCATGCGCGCACTCCGGTGCCAGAATCAGTCGCAAACATGCTGGAAAGCACATTTGTGACTACTCAGGAGTAATGGCAGCCAGCGCAGTGGCCAGCTGCCCTCACTCTGTCGCTGGAACGCACGGATGGCCACCGGAAGAGGTAAGTCCGGATCCGGCAGGCGCGGGGGCGGTTCAGCGGGTGAGGGGGGCCATTGGCCTTGCCGGCCTGGGAGGGAGCGGGGGATGTCTCTTGGGCTGGCTACATGGCCTCCTCTATATGGCCGGGGGGGGCAGGGGATGGCTCCCGGGCCGGCTACACGGCCTCCTCTACACGGCTGGCTACATGGCCTCCTCTACATGGCTACACAGTCTCCTTTACATGGCTTCCTCCGTTGCACGGTCTCCTGTACTTCTGCCAGCTATTTAGCTGGCAGAAATCCAAGGAGGTCTATCCGGTTTACACTCGGAGAAGGGGACGAGTGTCCCCTTCCCCTAGTAGACCTCCGGTCTGCTGCTTTGTGGGCAGTCTCGGGCCAGGATCCAGCGGGCATCCCTGGGCCGCCGGCCAGATCCTTGTGACGGATTGTGCTGTGTAAGAATTAACAAGATACTTTGTGGGGGATGGACTATTTTTTGATGGGAAAACAGCAGGAAGGTAAAGGTAGGTAAAGGTAACAGGTTAAAAACCTAGTGTCCAAACCTGACCAGAATGGTGTTACATGAAAGTAAAATAAATCCTGAGCTGTACTGTCACGTGGTTGCTGTTAATGTGTTAATTGGGTCCTGTTCTCCATACGAAGTGTGGAGAAGCTCTGGTCCAAACAAAACGTTACGTTGGCTAGTCAGTGCCAACCTCTTATTTGCCAAGATCATAAGAAACATGGGGAGAGGGGATTACAAGGGAGGATTAGAGGGAGGGCACTTCATTCTTTCTGTATCTGCCAGTTCCCGTCTGCGGTGTCTCCTCATAATGTCTTACATGATGCTTAGTGTCTACTTTTGTCAGTGTTTCTTCTTTGTGAGCAGAGTCCCGCCTTCCTATGCTGGAGTGCACACCAATCAAGCCTTAAAAAAACACATGAATGGGCAGGAAAATATCCAGTTATTTACCTTGCTTGTAGCAGGGCTTGTAGCAGGCCATTACCCATAGATTTGGCAGGACTGTATTATTATTATTATTATTATTGATTAGAACTTGCAGGACTGTCCCTTGAAAATGAAAATTGACAAACCTTTAGAGACTGGTTTCCATTGTCAATATTTGGTCTGGAGAAAAGAATAAATTAAAAGCACTACTGTATTTGGAAACTGGAGCAATTCAGTTAGGATTAACCAAGTATCCACCTCCTAGAATTTTGACGTAAAGGTCACAAAGAAATGCATCTTTACTCCAGATCTGCTAATTACATGCAAAACCTAAACTCAAATAAGTGTTTCTCTGTGTGATCTGTCATTCAAGTATGCGCTACAACTGATTTGAAATGACTGTATTTTCATGAAAGGCATTCTGGGGTCAGTGTTGTTGGCAAGCTTTGCTGGCTAAAAAACCTGGGAGGTCAGGGACTGCCAGCAGTGAAGAAATATCGTGTTCTGAAGGAAGCAGCATTTTTCCTTCAGAATCTTTTGAAAGTAAGAGAGTGAATTGGTTCTTTCCATTCTTGATATCTCTTCCCTTTCACACAGCCTAGGCATTAATTCTAAAAAATATTGTCATTTCTTTCCATTCTTATCCCTTCAGCCAGCTAGAAGTACCACATGCAGAAAGGGCATGTTTTCAGAACCCCTCTGAAGAGAAAACCGACAATAGCCATGTTTCATTTTCACACTCGATCTAATTTTAGGTCTGTGGTGTTTGTTTGTTTTTGGTATCACCTGGGATTCAGCCTGGTCAGTAGAGATGAAATCATTTTCTCACTAGACCTTTAATAAAGGTCTTCTGGTGGTTCTGCTTTTTTATCTGCACACAAATAAAATATAAGGGCAGAAATGTAAAGATAAATGAGGGACAACAATTAGGTGTGAGGGTTTTATTCTTTGGAAGAAATTGCAGAAGTTATTGTTGGTGGATAGTCACGATGAATGACAGTCATTTAAAAGAGAACAAACATGACCTTTTTTATGGAACAGGCTCTGCAGAGCACGTATTCTAAGTCTTAGCAGAGAAGGCCTTTTGGGTGTTGTTTTTTTTATTTAATGCCCATAAAGCAGGGAACCTTTTCCCTGGCGAGGGCCGTTTTAAATATTAGAATTTTGCTTGGGGGCCGGGCGTAAGGCCAGGCGCCATTTTTATTTATTTAATTAATTTTTGCCCCGCCCCCCCATCGGCCTCCGGAGGCTCCGCGCTCACCGTCTGAAGCCGCCGCCGGGTCCGCGCGTCACCTCCGGAGACCGGGAGAGGGCCTCTGCACGTCCTCCCCGGCTGCCGCCTCGACCCCTTCTCACCAGACCGTTGTTGGCCATTTTGCACATGCGTACCATGACAAAGAGGGCAAGAGCTTGCCCTCATCGGCGTGGTACGCATGTGCGAAATGGCCAACGGCCTGGTGAGAAGGGTCGAGGTGGCGGCTGGGGAGGACATGCGGAGGCCCTCTCCCGGCCTCCAGAGGTGATGCGCGGACCCGGCGGAGTCTCCAGGGGCCAGTTGGTTGGCCTCCTGGCAATCTCTACGGGGGCCGGACCGGATGGCCTCTGGGGCCGGATCCGGCCCTGGGGGCCGGAGGTTCCCCACCGCTGCCTTAAAGTTACCTACATGTTTTTGAAAGCTGGTGCTAGCCTGTTGTTGTTGTTCAGTCGTTAAGTCATGTCCGACCCTTCGTGATCCCATGAACCATATCCCGCCAGGCCTTCCTGTCCTCCACTATCTTCCTGAGTTCGCTCATTTTCATGTTTGTTGCATCGGTGATGCTGTCTAACCATCTCATCCTTTGCCTTCCCCTTCTCCTTTTGCCTTCAATTTTTCCCAGCATCAGAGTCTTCTCCAGAGAGTCCTCTCTTCGCATTAGGTGGCCAAAATATTTGAGTTTCAGCCATAGTATCTGTCCTTCCAGGGAACAGTCAGGGTTGATTTCATTTAGGATTGACTGATTTGATCTCCTAGCAGTCCAAGGGACTCTCAGGAGTCTTCTCCAGCACCACAGTTCAAAAGCATCTATTCTTCGGCGCTCAGCCTACAAAATTGCAATTAGCAAACACCATATCCTGTTGTATAAATGCAGAAAGGGAAATATCTGACACAGAAGGACAAAGCAGTTCACTTTTTTAAAAAGAAAAAAAATCAGAGGAGCAAGTTTCCCTTTGTTGAGTTCAAATTAGTTTGCCAATTATCCAATCTCTGCCCTAAAAGATTGGTAAAAGATCAAATCCGCCCTTGCTGTATCTTAAAATGTAACGCAGATGTTGACAAAATACACAACCACCAAAACCACCACTTTAAATTGTGAAGAAAATAAAGAAAAGTTAGCCCTCTCCAAAAACAGTTTTCAAAATGTCGAGAACCATGAAACCAGGCACATTTAGCAAGTGTTTTGCACCCCACAATAAGCCTGCACACAAACATGTTTTAATAGGCAATACAAATTGAACTTGCAAAGGTATTTGGAACATTGTCTTTTTGAGGCTTAAAAAAAACTCACAATGAACTTAATGGAACACAGGCAAAGTAGGCTTGGAGGCTTTTTTTTTTTTACTGTAATGCAGTTATTTGGGTTTAGAAGGTTTCCTAGGGCTTGGTTAGATAAGCTCTGGGATTGCCTAAGTTTCTCTTTTCCCATGGTTTAGAAAGTGTTTTCTGTTTCTCAGAAATTCCTGAGATCTTAAAAACCTATATTTTGCAGGGAGGCTGAGCTTTTTCTAACCTACAATTTTGCCTAATGTATAGGCTAAGCCTTGTTGTTTTGTAGTTAAAGAACTATTGTATTGTGTGTTCTGTTTTCTGCCTCTTTTTTTCTTTATTGTCAAAATAAAAACAATAAATACTGTCAAAATACTGTCAAGATTGTCAAAATGCATATTTATTGGAACAGGGACTTCTCTGAGATGGGAAAAATCTAGGGATTTAAAGAGCTTTTTTTCTCTTTTTAGCTCATCCTTTTCTAAAATCCAGGTTTCCAAACCCAACTTGAAGAAATTCTCCAGCACTAATATCAGGGACACAACCTGAATTATTTAATTGATTCTGATTTCCTTAACAGTTTGTGCTGCATAGATGTCAGCACTGAAGCCTTGCTAACCTTGATTCTTGTTCACAAGGTATTGCTATCTATGTTGTTATCCAGGATCCAATGAAGAAACTAAACAATTGCTATGCACTGGAACAGAGCCTCAGCAGTGAAGCATAAATTCAGATGTCGTATTGATCGCAAGGGATGATTTCCCTATGTGAATGGATCATCATAGATAGAACCTTTCATATTCTCCTCCCATCAGCTCAAATGCAATGTGCTATTCAGTGGAGTTAATCTGCACATTCAGCTACTAGTCACCAACAGTGGAGAAATCAAATTATGTACCTGATGCTTACATTATCAAGCTGAAAAATTCTGATCTAGTCTCCTTTTAAGTATTTTTACAAGAGCATATCCAGAACTTCCCTGGACAACCTGTTTCCTGCCCAATTGTGGAGTTAAGAATTGTTTCCCAGTATCGGGTTCCTAGAATTAGGACATCTCTGACTGGCTCTTAGGGCCCAATTTCATCCAGCTTTCCAGTGTTGATGCAGCTGTGCCAACAGGGCATGCACTGCATCCTGCAATGGGGGGGGGGGTGTCACGGAGGCCTCCTCAAGGTAAGGGAATATTTGTTCCCTTACCTCGGGGCTGCATCAGCACTGGAACGTTGCATAAGTTTGGGTCCTTATTCTTTAACAACTTCTTGGCTAATACAGGGTTTGCTGTTTGCGCCGTCATTTGCCTTATTTCTAAAGAACCTCTGTTCTAATTTGCATATCTTGTAGTCCATCCATACTTTACCTCCTTTCCAAGTATACTCTTCATGTGGCTGCTAGCCATCTGCTATCTGTCTTGGAAGACATTTTACTATAAATTCTTGAATAGCAAAGTCATAACTAAAATTATTGTAATGGTGGCAAATTGCATTGGTCAGGTTTGTACAGAGCATAGCAAAGATCACTGTTGGTTTTGGGTTGCATATGGGAGGGACCAGCTAGAATAGGGTTAGGGTTAGAATAGAATAGGGGTTATTATAAACCACTACCTTGTATCCAGAAGCATTTAGGCCAGCGTTTCTCAAAGTTCTCCCCGCAATGCGGGGAGAATTTTGAGTGCTTGCAGGGGCAGGGACAACTTACCAGGGCTTCGGGGGTTGGGGAGGCCTGTGTCACCCTCCACAGGCCTCCCCGATCTTCAGATTGCCAAAAAATGACATCTTTGACCACTTCCGGTTTTTGCGAAAACTGAAAGTGGTTGAAAATCACCGTCGTTCGGCGATCTGAAGTTCGGGAAGTCCTGCGGAGGGTTGTGCAGGCTTGTATATTTCCCTCCTGTGTTGATATCTCTCATACCATTTGAAAATGGTATAAAAGTGACATTTTGATAAAGCAAAGCCTTTCTGGAGTTCATTGTGCCCCACATCTAGTAAAACAGCTCATTTTGTGTGACCAGTCCTGATAAATTATTTGCAATGCTTCTTTTGAACATAAGGACCCATTGCTGCCAGCTGGGATTATTTGTCTTTAAAATGCTGGCATTATGGAAAAAAAACCCACAGAGAAATTAAGTATTCTTCTGTATGCAGTGTCTTGTACTGTTCCATTTAGCCACAAAATGATTGTGTTTGATTTAGGCACTTGTGACCTCTGCATCCTACTTGGTCAACATAATGACCAGATTACACTTTACATGGCAAATTAGTTTGTTGCTTATCGACTACGTATCTCTCCATTAAGCACCTATAACATTTGAAGGGCAATCATGTGTCTGTCACATGTGGGAATAGAACTAAACCTTGAACTATTATTTAAATGCATTCAGTTGAATTTGATCCAGAATAGAACAAGAATTAAAAAAAAAAACACCACAGGTTACTGGTTCAGAACATAGGCTTAGTTAAAAACACTGACGTGGTGCTTCATGAATCCCGTAAACACATAAAAACCAATATCTGGATGGATTATTAGTTTGTACTCTGTCCTCTTTAAGGGCTGGAAAGTAGCAGGCATGAGAAAAGGCTCTTGCTGCTTTAGAGCTGCTGCCCAGAGCAGCAGGCTGAAAATAAACAATCTGGTGGAGGAAGAAAAGGGGTAGATAGTATTTCTGTGCATTGCAAAATGACTTTGCCATACTGCAAAGAACTCAGCAAGTCTCTCCAGCCATGAAAATTGTGACTTAAACCTTTTATTCCTCATGGTTCTAGGATTGTGTCCAAATAAAGTTACAGCGCAATCCGACTTAACTTTTGTGCCGGTTTAGCCAGCAGCGCAGCGAGAACGGGAGGCCCCAGAACGGAAAAGGGATTCAAATCCCCTTTGAATTCCTCTTTTGAATGGGATTTGAATCCCTTTTCCGTTCTGGGGCCTCCTGTTCTCACTGCGCCACTGGTTAAACCGGCACAAAAGTTAAGTCGGATTGCACTGCCAGTCATGATTAATTTCTCATTATTTTAGTGGGGCTTAATTATAGCTAACCAGTCCTATTAATTTCAATGGGGATTGCTCACAACTAGCTTTCTTTGGATACAAGCCCATATAATCGGATTCTTTACAAAATGAGTTCCTTAGAGACACTTTATATTTGTTGTTTCTATTTCTACAGACTATAGCACTTTCCCAGATTTTGAGATTGGTAGCTTCAAATGACCTGCTCCACTGTGTTTCTTCAAATCAGTATCTCAGTGTGGATGATACTTAAATTTTCCTACATGAGCTGGAGCTGAGCCAGCTTTGGTATTCTGAACCAGCAGTAGCATAGCTGTGCTGGCTGGTACATGGGTCCACCCCGCCCCTGCATCATCATTCTGCCCCCTTGTATCATTGCCCTGCCCCCCGCTACTGGAATAGCTCCAATTTGGAGCTAAACGGAGTCTCAGGGTGGGCGGGAGGCCAAACATCGCTCCACTCGCTGCTCCGACTGCTCAGAGTGGTAAGCACTGTGTGTCCCCCACAGACAGCGTGATGTCCCCCTCTGGCTTGGTGTTTGGGGAGGTGGGCCCCACTGCCCCCCGCATCTACGCCACTGCAAACCAGTTTCATAGTTATTGGCCAGAACACAACCAAATTGGAACAATTGCATTAAGTGCTGAACCTGAGTCAGAACTGAACTAAACAGTATTACCTCTGATGCACTGGCGTTGACGGAGGGAAGCGCGCGGGGCGGGACGCCCTGGGGCGCCGCGCGCACAAGGGTGACGCGTGTCCCCCCAGTACTCTCAGTTGGTCGTTGCAGGTGGGCCCTCCCTCCCTCCCTCGCGTCCGTTTGGCTCTGAAATGAGCCGAAAACTTTCCATATGTGTCTCTTATGTACATCTCTGGTGCTGATGCACCAGGCAAGGGGTGTCCTTAATAATCTCTAACAAAAAATATTAATAAATTGTAGAAGTCATCTTGACTGTATGGATGCCAAGACCCCAAAAGCTCTACCCATTTATAGCAAGAAAAAATGTCCAAAGGTGCTGGTGATGACTGGTTTTTATTTTTAGAAAATAACCTGACATGTTTTCAACATTGTGGGTTTTTTTTTTCCAAGGATACTACAATAATAAACTGGAAATCTCCCACTGTCACCTTATACAATACGATCAGTACTGTATGTGCACAGAATGCAACACGAACACAATATTTTCTTCACATTGTCTCTTGAAGTCCTGCTCTTTAAGAATAAGGGACACATCCAAATCTTAGGCTTCATCCTGTCAAATTTCAGTGTAGTGCCCGCACACAGAAGAGCTCTACCAGTCTCAATAGAGTCCTGTTTCTTGCATCTCCCAGCAACATGAATGCACAGGAACATGCAGATAACACAAGAGGGCATTGCAGGGAATGGGAGGTCCATGTGCGTCTCCCATATCCTCATCCAGCCTTTCCTTCTCTTCACCATACAAGTTATGCTTCCTCCAGAGAATGAGTGATTTACATTGGGTGGATGTGGATCTGGCAGGTGGGCCTATTCCCTGAAGGCCTGGTGCCTGCAGGAGGACCTCTCTTGGGTGTACTGTATACAAGGTTTATTCTGTCCAAGGTTACCAGTGTGTTTTGAACTCCAGTGCATTTAGCAAATTTGAACATGATGCTTCTGTTCTGAAACGTGTTGACTACATTTTTGAAGTCCTAGCTTGCATGAAATTGTTTTTCCCTTGCAATTGTCTTTTTGAATTTGGAATGTATTGCGAAGCTTGGATTGAACACATCTGTATATACACTGATAGAAGGTCTTTTGCTGCTGTAGAGTCATTTGGAGAATTTTCTCCCAGTTCATCACCATATTCTCCCGCACTATTCAGTTGGGCAGTGAACTATCTAGGTAGCTTAAAGGGTGAAGGTGGTAATAGGACATTATTCTCCTCATGGGGGGGGGACACACCTTGTAATTTGGCATTTGAAGGAAGTTATGCACAATTTCATCCACCTAATTTACTTTGTTTTATGTCTGTGTTAAAGTTGAGTGAGAGACTCTGCAATGGCCGTAGTAAGTGTGCAGAAGCTGAGGCCAAGGTGCTTTCGCTTTTGTGAGCAGTGGCGTACCCAGCCGATTTTGCGGGTGGGGCCCGGTCCTCCCCGCCCCGCCCCGCCCCAAAACTAATTAGCATAAACTATGCTAATTTTTTGCCGATTTTTTGCCGATTTTTTGGGCCGATTTTCGGCGATTTTAAGGGGTTTTTAAAGGGTTTTTTAAAGTATGTATGCTTTGCGGCACTTAACTTGTGTATAGGAGCCTCCAGCGAAGCGATCGGCTGACTCTCTCCAGCGACGACGTTCTCTTCCAGGGGCGCAGATCGGCGATCTGAGATCGCTCCTCTGCAGCCCCTGACCAGAACTGCTCATCGTAAGCTCATCGTTTGAGTTCGCGCATGCATGAATGGCTGTTTGCTATGCGCATGCGCGAACTCAAACGATGAGCTTACGATGAGCAGTTCTGGTCAGGGGCTGCAGAGGAGCGATCTCAGATCGCCGATCTGCGCCCCTGGAAGAGAACGTCGCTGGAGAGACTGAGAGCCGATCGCTTCGCTGGAGGCTCCTATACACAAGTTAAGTGCCGCAAAGCATACATACTTTAAAAACCCCTTTAAAAACCCCTTAAAATCGCCGAAAATCGTCCCAAAAAAGCGGGAAAAATTCAAATTTTTCCCGCTCTCCTCCGGAGCCTCCCGCCCCCCCGCACCACCTCCCGCCCTTGCGCCCTGGGGCCCTCCGCACCAGGGCACCACTCAGCGCACGCCCCTGTTTGTGAGTGCGCTGAGGGAAAACATTCTGTTTCAGGAGGCACTATGCAAAATCCTCTTTGAATTGCTCGTCCTTTAGGAATAATGTCTGGTGTTCCTTGTTCTTTTGCTCATATACTTTTTAACAAAAATGAAATTCAGGACTGTATTAAACATACAATGGCTTGCATGGAAATCTGTACACTGTGCTTCATTGTGGCCATGCATTGAGGTAACATATTTTCTAATTCATTGTCATGAGGTAATTTTTTTTCTAATTCTTAAAGTAGTTAGTCTTGTCTCATACTTTCCATAAAAATCTCTTGGCAGAGAATTGACTATTGCCTCTAGACTTTGTATCATCACTATATTTTCAGTGTCTGTCTCTATAATTAATTCTGGCTGTTTTCTGTCATTTTTCCTCTTTCCCTTTTAAGTATATTTCTGCTTCCATCCAGACTCTCCACTCTTGCGCCTGGAACCTATGACATTTTTCTGGAATTGATATTGGATGAACAAATTAGCCCGCACAGATTAGTTCAACAGTTCTTACACTGTTGTTGTTGTTTTTCTGGCCTTGATAAGGAAACCAATTAAAAGCCACGAAGCATGTTTAATGACAGTGCTAAATGAGGCACATCTCAAATTAAAAATTCGCCATGCAAAGAGAAAGTTATTTACTGTGTTGTTGTTTTTTGCAAGATTGCTTAAAGAAAACAGTATCCATTATTTTTTATTTCTGTTTTAAGGGTAGATTTATATTCAGCAGGAGGGTCAGCACTCTGTACTAATACAGTCTCTAAGAATCTAGAAGAGCTATAGTTTCTTTTTTTGTGGCATTTATTTTATTTATTAAGATATTTATACCTGGATTTTCAAGTCCAAAAGGCCCCCCTCAAAACAGCTTACAGCTAGCAATAAAAAATTAGTTAAAAACACATCTGTGACAAGAGAAGAATAGCAATTTAAAAACATGGCAGAGGGGAAAAAAAACCAAACTAAAACACAACAGTTTCCATAACACACCAAAACACTAATAAAGGTGAGACCAATTGGCTCTCAGGGCAAGGAATTGCACAACCCAGACGGAGCAGCCAAAAAGGTGTGGTGTCACATTGCCACCAACCATGCTTCTGAAAGTGGGACTCCAATCTGAACCACCAACCATTTTATTTTATTTTATTTTATTTTATTTTTAATGAATTTCTACCCTGCCTTTCTCCCAGTAAGGCCAGGGCACTTCAGGCAGCTTACAACTTTTAAAAACCAAAACAATAGCAAAACAATAAAACATTAAAAGCAATTAAAAAAAAAGAAACCCAGTGGCTACCTTGGCCAAAAATGGAATATTTGAGACTGGCCAGGAATTAACCAAAATAGTAGGATCCAGTTGTATTACAACCAGTTTCTGGTCCCGTTTTTGTGTGGTGACTGAGGTCAAAGATAGAATGTCCTGGAAGACTTTTTTTTTTTTTAATGCTGCCATTTGAAATATCTGAATTGTATCCACTCATCCTCTAATGCAGAGGTTCCTCTGTTGGGTATATGTAAACAACAGAAGGGCATAGCTGGCAGGTCAATAAGCTCTTAATAGTATGGTTGATGTTATTTGATCCGATTGTTTGATCCAGTGAGGGTGCAGTAGTACTTTTCACGGTAGTGATGCCGGTGAACTTCTTTAAGCTCAGATTTGGAAAAGAACTTTAGGAGTTTGAAAAATCTGAGATCAAAGAAGAATCAAGCTCTTTAAATTCCTGGAGTTCTTTTAAACTCAGAGAAGGTCACTAGCATTCTTTGCAATAAGCAAAAGGCAGAACATAGTAAAAAGGGGAGAATACCACCTCTGTATAAAGTCTTGATTTTAGGTCTGTGTATAAGAACAAGAATAGTCAAAACAAATGTACTTAGAGGTCTTTAATGCAATTTGTTAAAATTAATTTGTGTGCAATTGTGCAATTTGTGTAGCCTAACTCTTTGGCCTAAAGTGGTTTTTAAGAGATCCCTGGACAAGCAAAGATACTCTTCTTAAACCCTAGGGGGGCCTATCCAACCCCAGAACTTGATTTATTAAGTTCTGGACTAGCTTCCTCCCCAATATACCATAGTCCGTTTTGGTTCTGGTAGTTGTTGTAAGAACTTATTGTATGCCTCCTAGCCAACCCAAGCCTCTCTGGACAGTTGCCTTTGAGGTCATGGTCAGGCGTTTGAGGTTTGAAATAGTTTCTCTAAGAAAGATCATTTGTAAAATGTGTGTTGGAATTGCACTGATCCCCCAAAGGTATCTGGAAGAAGTTCTTTTTGCCTCAAAACACTACTTCCCATATCCTAGTCATTCTATCTACCACCACAAATATTGGTTGTTGCAGCAGACGGAGTAGTGGATGGAACTTTGCCAAAGTTTGCCAAAGATAGAGTTAAGGCTTGTTTTGCATCCCTTCTCTCAGAATCTACGATGTGGTTTTGCATAGGGAGACAAAGAATCAGAAATGCATCGCCCCCGAGAGTCGTCAGCTGGAGCAAAACATCCCTCGGGGGCTGGGAGGGTGGGCCCACAACAAGGTGTGGAGGCGGCAGGAGCCTTCTCCTGGCTCTTCCGAGCTGTTCTGCCGCCGCCTTAATCACTGTGTTCTTTGTGGCTGCCGCCACATTTGTCATCATCGCAGCTGCTATTTTGCCACTGCCATTTTGCTGTCACCACCATTTTGCCTCCCAGCTGCCCATAAGATGCCCCCCGCGCTGCCCGGGGCCCCCCGCCCCCTGTTCCTACGGCACTGAGTTACAGCATTATGTTGGTAAGGCCCCTGGGGTGCATTGAGTGCTACTACTCCTACCAGGATTCAGGGGTTGACCAAATCCAGGTGGGCTGTCTGATGGGAGAGAGCTTCAGCCCGTGCCCCACCTGGCCAACCTGTGCCATGCAGGAGTTGATTTCAGAAGAAGACAGAAAATACTAGGCTGTCCAATGCATTGCCTTTCTCCCTTCTAAATCCAGCTTGTAGGTTAGGGATGCGGGTGAACATGTTGTCCTTCTACTTCTCCATCTCCAACCTAGGTCCCAGGTTGGGGTGGAGGGAATGTGTCTTTGATACATTGCTTTCTTTCCCCTGCGTTACTGCTCAGAGAATGTTGAGAACTGATGTATATGACTAATATGTATAACACTAAAGCCAGATAAATAAAAGATGTGTGCACATAGTGAAATGCTATGTAAATGCTATGTAAAAGACAGAGGTCCTTCTGGTCAGGAAAGCTTTGATGGTACTGAGTCATCTGCCCATTCTGAATGGGGTTGCACTCCCCCTGCAGGAACGGGTGCCCAGCTTGCAAGTACTTCTGGATTCACAGCTCTCCTTGGAAAGCCAGGTGGCGGCTATGGCCAGGGGTGCATTTGCCCAGCTTCGGCTGGTGTGCCAGCTGCGGCTGTACTTGAGTCGATCAGACCTGACCACGGTGGTCCACGCCTTAGTGACTTCAAGACTGGATTACTGTAACGCGCTCTACGTGGAGTTGCCCTTGAACATGGTTTGGAAGCTGCAATTAGTGCAGAATGCGGTGGCCAGGGTGGTCACTGGAGCTAGGCGGTTTGACTCTGTTGAGCCGCTGCTTCAGCGGCCGCACTGGCTGCCCATTCATTTCCGGGCCCAATTCAAGGTGCTGGTAATGACCTTTAAAGCCCTTCACGGTTCGGGTCCAGGGTATTTGAGGGACCGCCTTCTCCCATACATTCCGGCCCGCTCACTTAGGTCATCTGAGGGGGCTCTCCTGCGGGTGCCACCTCTAGCGCAAGTTAGGGGAGTGGCAACACGTGGGCGAGCCTTCTCTGCTGTGGCGCCACAACTGTGGAACTCCCTGCTAGGGGATCTGAGAACCACCCCCTCCCTCATGACTTTTCGGCGAGGGCTCAAAACATGTTTGTTTTGTCTAGCGTTTGGGTGATGGGTCGTGGTCTGCCTCCTGTGTCTAAGATGCTCTGCCAAGCTGCTTCTCTGCTCCACACTGTCGCCCCCTCCCCTAGTGGATATTATTGTTTTTAAATTTGTGTATGGTTATGTATTGTTTAAATTTATTTTATATATTTTAAATTATGTATTTTAACCTTTGTTGTAAGCTGCCTTGGGCATTTGCCTTTCGGCATAGGAAAAGGCGGGATATATTTTTTTAAATAAATAAATAAATATTATCTTCAATATAAGAAATACGAGAGTTTTTGTTTATGTGCTCTTGCAAATATTTATATATTTCCACCAGGGCCAAAATGCTATATGTTCCGGGCCCAAGCTGTGGGCTTGAGGATATTCTTTTGGGTTCTGAGGAAGCAAACATGTGAGGCTCCAAGTAGGCACATAAAGAGTTTTATTTCTAAGGTTTCAAGCATAAAGCATTTATAGAGACATTTTCAACCAGCACCTTGGACTCCTAGGTCCAGGAGCCCAGTGGCACCCAGGACCAAAGGGGTGGTGGCACTTCCAAAAGGCAGCCAGACTAAGCTAAATACATGGCTTATATATGTTCAGCTAAACATAGGCAGTTGGCAACAATACAAGTACTGTATAGCTACTTCTCATAACAATTGATACTGCTTCCCATAACAAGGATCAATCGGCATATGTAACATATTAAAGAAGGGCCTAATGAACAGATGCCATTACTTAGGGTGCACAGCTGGAGCCCATAAAGGGTAAGCATGTTTTGGGAAGAGCACTACAGAATGCATCTTCTCATTACTTCACTCTGATAACCACCTTTCCACCCTGATAATGCTGGGAAAAAGCAGCTGGTCATTGCCTTTAGCTCATGTTCTCATGGGAACAGCCCATCTTCTTATGGGAACCAGCTCAGCAGAGAAAGATGACAGGTTCCAGGGTATGAGAGACCCAGAGAAGGTGCTAACAGGCCTTCTAAGATGGCTGCCAGGCCCCTGAAATGGCTGCCGGCCAGGGTATGCAGTAGTTCAGAGAAACTTTTACTTTGGTTTACATGTGTTCACCATTATTTTCATGTAAGTAAATCACCTGCTGATTGGAAAAATACAAGTGACATAAGGATTCCTTGCTGAAAGAATCCAATTACTAATTTTCTCATTCATCAAGGAATGTCAATCTTTATAACATAACAAATATGGGAAAAATATGAGCAACAGTTTCATAGAGAACAGTTGCAAGTGTGTTGTTGTCTTATTTCTGTTTGGGTCTGTCATATTTTGATAAGAGAGAAGCCTTGCTCCTGGTTATCATCTGTCTCAGACTGAACACTATCAACTGGGCAACCAGTTCTCTCTAAAGCAGACATCTCTGTTGTAGTTTGTATCTCATCCCGTATTCTAGCGGGTGATAATTCTGTTGGATATGGCTTCAGTTTTTGCAGTAATACACATTAAATACCCTTTTCTGCTTAAGAACAAAAGAGCAGTCAAAGTAGAGGCAAGGAGATCTGGGAAGGATAAAGCTATGATTATTGGTGTTTTAGCTTGGTGAAATTCTCATCTTTTTGAAATGTCTTTGAACTCAAAGTTAAAGAGAGTGAATAGGAAAAATTGCTGGTTTGAAATGTGCCAAAAATTATCCCTGCACTTTGCTCTTTATTTCTTTATTTCAAAGATTTATATGCCACTTTTCTTGAAGCTCTACATGCTGTGAAATGATCAAATATGCACGTTTTCTGACCAGAAAGCTTTATAACACTGCTGGCAAAAGCTCCACTGTCATTAAGGTGGTAAACCTGTGTCTGACTTGTATCACTTCAGGCTGCAGTTGTGGGGCTCATATGACTATTTTTCCAGACCAAAATAAATAAACAAATCCTTGCATGCAGAGAGTTAGAATATCAGAGAAGAGTATGTTATCTAGCCTTCTTCATGACATTCGAGTTTTTGGAGTGTAGGGATTCTTTTGTACAGAACATTCAGTACTGAGTGTTCCAATATGTATCCTGAAGTATTACATCCCAGATTCAGGTTTACTTCCTCAGTGAGAATGCGGTCTCTGTTGTAACAACAAACCCTCCTTGCATTCTACAGTCATTTGAATGCATTTATGAAAGTCATTTCTTTTATTTGTAATTTGACAGAATTGGCAGAAGCGGCACTGCTGAAAGGCGGAACTGGGAGAGCCCAATTATCATGCAGAACACCCTTTCAGCAGCGCTCCTTCTGCTGAGGTGTCACTGGAGTTTAACTCCATAAACCCCTCCTCACTCCTGTCTCCACCATCCCTTTCCTCCCCTCCCTGTACCGCAAGGCCTGATTTCCTCCCGGGTGAATAAGATAGTGGCATCCCTTTCTGCCTCGGCTTGCTCCACCCTCAGCTGCCTCAGTGAGTTCATCCGGCGCTTACTTGCCAGGCTGCAGTGGGTGCCTGGCTTTCCGTGAGCTTGTGGGGTGGGGCTCCTGTCGGCCCACGGAAGCCGGCAGATGGGCTGCCTGTCCTCTGGTGGGTTGTCCGAACTCACCATCCGTCGTTCCCACGCTTGCGCAGTCCTCGGAATTCCAGGGTGATTTGTCTACTGGACAATCATTTGCATCTCATGAGTTCCTAAGTGAGAAAAAAAGTGCTTATTTCTGGTCATCACCTGCTCAATGATGTCACTTTTGGTCCTCAGCAAGCACCGTGAATGCTATTCGGCCTGCTGTATGAAACGAGTTTGACACCCTTGCTCCAGACTAGAGCATCATCTCTTGTCATCTCAGTTCTTCAGACTCCTTCCTGAAGAAGGTCAGTTAAGTCACAAGTATCTGCCCTCCATCTTCTGTAGTAAAGACAGATTCAAATAATTCATTCAGCTTCTCTGTAACCTCCATTAATTTCCTTTTAAGCATTCCCTTCACTCGTTGTCTAACAGTCCAACTGTCTCCCTGGCATGTTTTCTACTTCTGAATTATTGAAAGAAGATTTTATTGTTTGTCTTGCTGTTTTTAGCCACGTGCTCCTCATACTCTCTTTTTGCATCCCTTAGTTATTGTCAGCTTGCATGTTGTCTATCTCAACAGACTTACAACTGTAGATAGAGCATTGTGCTGGAAGGTCAACAACATTCTTTCTGCAAGTGGCTCAGTGTATGTATGGTTCTACATTTGATCTGGATGACTTTCAGAATCTCTTTGCTGTATTAAGGGTTAAGCAGGCAGAGGTTTTTGTTTTTGTTTTTCTGCATTACCCCTTTGTTTTTATCACGTGGTTCGGCTCATTTTGCTGAGGCTAGTTTACTATGCCATTTTTTAATCTTACAGACCCTGCTCAGCATATCCTGCACTCTGTGGCTTTGGTTGTTGATTTTGATCATTTTAAAGAGCAAGTCCTGCCTGCCTTTCAAACACTCAACATGCCTTTCACATGCGTTGCTGCCTACTTGGTGGACTGTGCCCCTCCCCTCCTCACAGTGACCATATTAATAGCTCTGTGAGTGGACTTACTGTATGTATATATACTGTATATAACAGCGCAATCCTCACTAACTTGGCAGCCTAAAGCATCACAAAGGTGCCGTAAAGCACATTTGCAATGACTCAGGTGTTAGTCCCGCCGGCGCAAAGGCCGGCACCGCTGATACCCCCAGTGGCCCAGACCTGCGTCGGATAACCCAGGTAAGGCCTAGGCCTCTCGGTGCAGGGACGGGGAAGGGCGGGCTGGGCCTGTGAGGGAGTGAGGCCATTGGCTGGGAGGGGCGGGGATTTGGGCAGCGCGCTCCATCGCTATCCTAAGTCCCTTCCCAGCCTGGGTTGGCCTTACACAGCCTCTCGGGATATATGCCAGCTTCAGAGCTGGCATACATTTGAGGAGGCCCATAGGCCCCGGGCTTGCCAACACCCAAGGAAGGGGACGAACATCCCCTTCTCCCAGCAGCCTGAGACCAGCATAGGATACAACGGCTGACCCTTTAGGCCGGCCATGTACCCTTACAGAGGATTGCGCTGCTATAATATGTAGAAATAATATTGCGCTGCTATAATATGTAGAAATAATATTCTCCCAAAGGGGAGAAGAAAGATGGGATGTGAATATTTTAAACAAATAAGTACAGTACTATGATACTATCATTAGGGTAATTTTGGACTTCTATCTCGACTATAATTGAATGTGGGAAAAGTCAGAGATGTCATTTGGCATGAGCTATGGGGGCCAAACCCCCCCATATATATATTTTCCTAGTAGGGCTGGCCTACCTAGTAGGGCTGGCAGGATGCAGTAGGTGGCAGATTGAGGCGCATTCCAGGGATGGCAGGGTTTAAAACATTTTTTAAAAAAAACTTGCCCACTCACTCACTGCTGCCACATTCCCTCTATTCTACCTGCTCTTCCTCGCTCTCCACCTTTCCTCCCAATGAATCTGTGCTGCTGCTGCTGCTCCGGCCTTTGGCTCACCTTGCAGGCTGGTGGGAGGAGACGAGTGGCAGAATGGAAAAGCACCACCAGCATGCTCTTGCTGGCCACTGCAAGAGGAAGAGCAATGCAGCAGCAGCAGCAGCAGCAACAGCTGCGGCAGAGTGTCTCCAGCAGGCAGGGTTTCCCAGCTGTCAAGAGAATAACTCCTGTCCTCAGCTCCCACGGATGAAACATAAACTGATCATTCTGATTCATTAGCAAGTCATCAAGTTAGGCTGGTGATTTATTAGCAAGTCATGATCTCCCAGCATCCATAAAATATGAAACCTGGGGTTCTTTAAATGCTTACAAGATCCTGAGACGAACAATTTAATCGTAGGGGTGCCATGCAGGGGTGCCTGAACCGAATGTTTCAAATCCATTTAAGCCATAGGATTCTTTGCTGAATCGCAAGGAAACATAAGCTAGAATTAGGTTGCCAAAGCCTGAACAATCTGTACATTAAAATTACACTTTGACTTTGCTTTAGGAACTTTTTAGTTAACACCTAAACTCACTGCAGTCCTATTAAACTGGCTGCAGTATTGTGCACTGTTTTCAGTTAAATAGGAAGAGGGGAGGTGTTGTTACCCATCAAGAGAAACTTTTGCAAATATTGCTCCATTTTTTTTCAGTGTGGCTAGAGATCCAAACTCCCATCAGTGATGGTTTCTTGAAAGAAGTTTGTCCTTGGGGGGGGGGGGGGACCACAGCCTGTAAGTGCCACAGGAGTGACTTGACTGGGCTGAACTTTGAAGTTGGTGGGATGGGTGATTAACTCGTTTAATAAAAACAGTGACAGGGATGAAGAATTGCAATTTGGAAGGCTGGAGAGTAGCTCTCCTTTGACATTTCTACTTGCAGTCCTTCCCAGTTATGACATTGCTATGATGCAGGTACATGTGACCTTCAAAGTACAGGTGTCCCCCCCCCCTCCGTATCTGCAGGGGGTAGGTTCCCGCTCTCACCGCGGAAAAGTGAAACTGCAGAAAAGAGAGAACGCTATCTTCGCCCCCCCCCAGCGCACACATTACCTTTTTCTTTGTAGCGGTGGAGCCAAGCAAGCATGTGTCTTGCTTTAACAAAACGCTATAAGAAGCATGCTGCTTATAGCACAGAAGCAGACAAGCGACCTGAATGCTGGAGAGGCTCTTAGAGAGGCTCAGCCCGAACATTAACAAGGAAGCAGGAAATTAACGTTCAGACTGAGCCTCTCTAGCATTCAGGCTGCTTGTCATCTTCTACGCTATAAGCAGCATGCTGCTTATAGGGTTAAAGCAAGACATGCTTGCTTGACGTCACTGCTATGAAGAAAAATGGGGATGGGGCTCCTGCAGAGAACCGTGCGGAAAAGTGAAACTGTGGTTACAGGGGGACTCCTGTACAAGTGTCCAGGGGTACAAAGACTAAAGTAGAGTTGTACATAAATGCTTTAATTTTTTTTTAACTTATATGTTTTTGGAGTATTTAAACATTTTCTCTCTTTCATTTCCATTATAAATAACCTACAGACCATCTTGATATTAATTACAAATTCTAACAATATAAACTAGGGGAAGGCTAAAGTGTAGGAAGCAGGAGGGGTGGGTGAAGAATGAGGAGGAGGTGAAACATGGGTGCTCTGGGAAGAGGTTTTCTTTAGTCAAGTAGAGGCAGGCTTCCGTGGACTTTAGAGGTTGAATGAAAAGTGAGATTTTTTGGGGGGCAGTTTCTGTTGCATCCTTCCTGTTGAAGGTGAATGCTTCTTTAATGACAAGCCCAAGTAATTCCCTTGCCTGTTATTCAGTGCATGATATCAGTTCTTGGCCTTCGAGTGTTGAAATGTCAGGCACTACACATAGGAGCCACTTACTGCTCTTGGGTCGTTATCGAGTTGGGAAACATAAAGCTGTGTGATGTATTGTTGTTTGAACATAGTTTTAAATGCAATAACAATCTAGTTCCCTTTTAGAGGTCATGCAGAAGCTCTTCCATCATGTGAGCAAATGTCTCCTAGATAACAGATGCTGATACTGTACTTCTAATTGGCTAGAGCTACAGTAATCTTCCTGCCTTTTACTTTGTTTCCCAACCTGCAACCATAATTTGTTTGATATTTTAATGCAAAAATACATTTAGGTAGGTGTGTGTGTGTGTGTGTGTGTGTGTGTGTGTGTGTGTGTGTGTGTGTGTGTGTGTGTGTGTGTAAAATGTATATAAATATATGTGTTCCCTTTAATCTTTTATCTTTTTTTTGAAAAAGAAATTTTGTTTTAATAAAGTTCATGTTAAAAAAAACATTGGGGTACCTCCTAACCCCATTGGACAGATTCAGAGCCAGGATGGTGTAGTGGTTTGGGAGTCGGACTTAGACCTGGAAGATCTAGGTTCAAATCCCCGCTCAGCCACGAAGCTTCCTGGGTGACCTTGGGCCAGTCACTATCTCTCAGCCCCACCTACCTCACAGGGTTGTTGTGAGGACAAAAAGGAGGGGTGGAAATATGTACACCACTCTGAGCTCCTTGGAGGAAGAGCGGTATAAAAATGTGAAAAATAAAAAATAAAAATAAAACATGATCCAAAAATAAACTGCCTTCAGGCTGTCCATCCACATCTATAATTATCTTCTGCTGGGCAGCCCAATCCTCCTTAACGTTCCGGCACTGGAAGAGGTCGCAAAAGTGCCGTAAAGCACTTTGCGCCTCCTTGGGAGTAAGGAGTACTCTGGTGACGGACCTGGCCGTGGCCGGTAAGTCTCCCACCGCAGGGGCAATCCAGCCGCCCGAGGGAGGGTGGCTATTACCCCCGGCGGCCTGGAAGGGGGCGGGGGATGGCCATTGGCCATATCCTGACCCCCGCTGGGCGCCAGAGATTTACACGGCCTCCTTACTTCCGCCAGCAAAATAGCTGGCGGAAATCCGAGGAGGCCCATCCGAGCGGCTGCCATTTACACTTGGGGAAGGAGATGAGTGTCTCCTTCCCCAAGTAGACCTCCCGCCAGGCAGCCATACTGGCTGCCGGTGTACAGGATCCGGCAGATGGCCATGGGCTGCCGGCCGGGTCTTAGTTAGGATTGGGCTGTAAGTCTGTCTTTTCTCAAGTTCCATCTTATGAGCACAGTAAACTGCCATACCCTGAATCAGCCCATTGATCCATCTAGCCTGACATTGTTTACCTTGACTGTCAGTGGCTCTACAAGGTCTTCAGCGGAAGTCTTTCCCAAGCCTGCTAAATGAGATCCTTTTTAAGCACAGGTGTTGGAGGTTGAATACTGGGCTATCAGTACCACTAGATAAAGGTAAAGGTATCCCCTGACAATTAAGTCTAGTCGTGTCCGACTCTAGGGTGTGGTGCTCATCTCCATTTCAAAGCCGAAGAGCCAGCGTTGTCCGAAGACGCCTCCGTGGCTATTGATCCTGCTTTTAGGGCTATGGGGCGGGCCATAGTTGTGAGAGGACAAATGCCTCTAATTCCCTACACTGTTTGTTGCAATCATGTATACACTTACCTGAGAGTGGGTCCCATTGAACTCAGTGGACTTGCTTCTGAGTAGACATGCGTTCTGAAACTAAGGTAGTTTATGGAGAACATAAAGCCATACATCTCTTTTGTTTTGAGCAATCTACGTCTTGGCAGAATCTACCCATGATTCATGCAAAATATGGAAAAGTTACCATATTTTGACTTACTTCCATAGTTCTGGTGTGGCTGGAATATTCTAAGTATTTGTTCTATGTGCCCTGCATATTTGTTAGATTTAGGAGGGCACTGGATGTGCAGAGGAAATGCTGTTTGAATTGGCAGAGGATTGATGGGTATTTGAAAGAAACCAAACTCAAGATGAGAGAATTCAAGATGAGAGGGATCATGCTGCATCCTTGTTGAATTTATGCAGCTCATATGGCTTTCAGGAAGGCTTGATAATGAGTCTCTGCAAATGTAGTTTTACGATACATTTTTTTTGTTTGCATGCTAATCTAAAGTCTTTTACATCACAGACTAAGTTTAATAGCTTTAGGCAGCAATCCTCAAAATTCTTACTCTGGAGTAATTTCCTTTGACTTTGAAGGAAAAGGTTGGAGGATTGTGGCTTCATCGGCTCGATTGTGTTGCTTTGCATTAGAAATGAAGGGGGAAAAAAGACTATAGGAAGCTTTTCTGATTCACAAATTCAGTTTTTAGGCCTTTGTCAGAATAACTCCTTTGATGTGAACAAAACTCCAAATCCTTTTCATATTAAATTTAAATAGGGAGCATGTTTAGGAATGCTTATGTATTAGCTTTAGATTCTATAAAAACTGAATGATAGCAAAATCTGTGATGTAGAAAGCTGCCTCAAAGGGTCTTGACTTCCATGTCTTGCTTTTGATTTTTTGCTGAACTGTACTTTTTAAAGTCTAATGAAGTTTTATATTCTTTGTCCCAAGTTCGCCTTCTAATTCATGAAAAGATTATATGGAAGAATAGTATGAGCTGGTTCTTACTTTTTCCGCTGCAATCCGTCGACTCCTTACAAACCCAAAGTAGTTACACATTTGAGTCCTGTGTTAAACTATGGAGCTATGTATGAACATTCTGAATTGGTATCTGAAGTCAGTGAAGGGCTGGATGAGGGTTAACAAACACATTTAAATTCAGACAAGTTCTCCTGGTCAGGATAACTGCAGCTGCAGATGGTGTGTTAGCGGGCCTGATCTAGATGGGGCTGTACTCACCTTGAGCGGGTCAGATTCACAGTTTGGGAGCCTTGCTCCTGGATGCCCAGGTGGCAGAGTTGTGGCCCAGAGTGCTTTTGTTTAATTTCAGCCAGTGCACCGACTGCACCCAGTTTGATCTCGAGCAAACTGGCCATAGTTACCAATGCCTGAGTTACTTCTCAACTGGATGGCTGTAACATGCTGTACATGGAGCTGCCCTTGGAAACTCGTTCAACTGGACTTTATGTGTTAAATCATGTCACAAAGTTGCTGTTATATCTGCACTGGTTGCCAGTTTGTTTCCAGGCATGATTCAAGGTGCTGGTTATTACTTTTAAAGTAAGCTTGGGGCCAAGTTATACAGACCGCCTTTCTCCCCTAAGGAGATGTCTGTCCCATAAGATCTTCCAGGGAAGCTGTCTTCTGGGTTCCATGACCTTCTGATGCTCAGCTGGCAGCGACTCATGAGAAAGAACCTTCTCAATGATGGCCCCCCACCATTTTTGAGCTCCCTATCCATAAAGCTCTGCAAAGTGTTTCAGCACAAGCTAAAAAACCCTGCTGTCTTAACAAGCATTTATTTCAGATGCATTTATTATTTGGTGTTTTGTTTTGTTGCTGTAATTGGTGATTTTCATTTTAAGATTGTTTTAAATTTGATTAGTGCAAGACACCTTGGATCCTGTGCAGAGAAAGACAGGATATAATTTTTTGTAAATAAAAGGGTGCAGGTGCGAGAGAGAGAGAGAGAGAGAGAGATCTCCAGTGTATATATTCCCATATATGGGGGAGAATTCAGAAATATGACTCCCTTAATAAAATAGGTGCACTACACTACATTTACAGTGGGCCCTCGGTATCCATGGGGGTTCCATTCCCCTCCCTCGCCGCCCGGACCGCCCCCACGCCCACTGATTTACCTCCTCCGGCGGCCGCAGGGGTGATCCGGCAATGGAGTGAGGGCAGCCTCTGGCCTCTGCGCTGGCCGCCCTTACTCCTGAGTCATTGCGAATGTGCTTTACGGCATGTTCGCGATGCCTTTGGGCAGCGGAGCGCTCGTTTCACTGCCCGACCGTTCCTTTGGATTGTGCTGTGAACGTGTGCACGACTTAACAAAACTGTCAATTTCTGAGGTATATGAAGAAGAAAAACAATTTTTGGGGAGATGGCAAAACTGTTAAATGAAATGTTTCTTTGGCATTCACTGTGGACGGTGTTTCATAACAATTCTTTTGAATAAATGAATAGCAATGTGTAGATACAGGTTGGATTCCTACAGCTACATTTGATGTGATGATCACAATAGTTGCATGTTAACCTGATTCTTTTCCATGGTTTTATCACATGCCAAAGCCATCTTTGGTGCAGTGGAGAAGAAAGCTTGACACAAGCTTGATCACTGTTAGGGATCAGAGAAACCTGTTGCTTTGTTTCTCTTTGTCCAAATCCTTTATTTTTATTTCCAACGGGCAATGCAAATTTTATTTCCAACAGATTATTTTTATTTCCAACTGGCAATGCAAATCAAACTTGCAGAGGGAGAGTCTTTTGAGACAGATATACCACCATTAGGATACTGTTGGGAGCTCAATACAGTGCACATTAAATTGCCAAGTGTCTTAAAGGAAATATTTTGGGAGCTCAAAACATCTGACCAGAACCTAAAAGGCTACTAGAAAAAAAGGCTTGAGGCGCCTAGACACCATACAATTTATTTATTTATTTTTCACATTTTTATACCGCCCTTCCTCCAAGGAGCTCAGAGTGGTGTACATATTTCCTCCCCTCCTTTTTGTCCTCACAATAACCCTGTGAGGTAGGTGGGGCGGAGAGATAGTGACTGGCCCAAGGTCACCCAGGAAGTTTCGTGGCTGAGCGGAGATTTGAACCTGGATCTTCCAGGTCTAAGACCGACTCCCAAACCACTACACCATCCTGGAAGCTACAATCAAGCTTCCCCCCTCCCCACAAATACTAAGAGGATACGGGTGGAGAACTATAATTTTCCCAGGATGTCAGACAAATATCTTTTTCATGTACATCTTTTCCTCAGATGAACTTTTTTTTGCTTTTTCTCAGTTATAATTAGGAAATTACAGTATATTAAGTATTTTCTTTCATATGTAAAACTTGTGTTTGATACGCTTGATGGTTTCTAATGAGTAAACTGTGCAAAACGGCATCAGATCTGGTCTGTTACAAGAGTCCCAAATCTGTGCCATAAAATGTCAGTAGAAAAGAAAATCGTTGATAGTTATTTGATTTGAAAAAAAAAAATTAAATTAAAATGTACTTAAATTTACTAGAAAAAAGTAAAAATCAAAAACAAACCCAAAGCGAATAATCCATAATGTTAATAAAAACAATCTCTAACTGTAGATGCACACAGTAATTTCACCTCTAATCCACATATTCTGTAGTCCAAAGCTAGCCTAATAAAATGGTTTTTAGGGTCGACTTACAGACCAGACTTCTGGATCTGGGAGATTTCTTCTGGGAGATAATTTCATAGTATCAGGGGTACAACAGGAAAAATCCTATTGGCTGTTGCTGCTAATTTCATTGTGGTATTTGCAGTTCTAAGCTCTGCCAAGGTATTGATTGAATATTCACAGATCCTGTAAGATGCACAGATCCTGTAATTGAAAGATATGAAGCTCTTTGGGTATAGGACCTTGTTCCCTTAATATTGGTTGTTGAGGTCCAAATGAGATGTTAATGGAGAATCGGTGACCATGTCACGTCCCTGTTGTATCATTTTCTTTGGCTGCCTGTGTGTTTCTGGGCAGAATTCAAAGTGCCTATAATTGCCTATAATGCCCTAGATGGCTTGAGACCTGGTGGTTACCCTGTACGAGTCTGCTGGGTCACTACATTCATCTGGGGAAGTTCTGTTGCAGGCACCATTGCCATTGGAAGTGCAATTGGTGGTAACTCGTGACAGGCCTTCTCAATTGTGACAGTCTGTGACAGTGGTGGCCAACCTTCCACCATTAGGGCCTCTGTGTTCTTACGAGATGTGTGAAGACAGACTCTTGGAAGCTGCAATTGCTGATGGTGCTGCTAAAGCAGCTGCACCTGCTGAAATGCCCTCACCTATACAACCATTAAAGGTCCAGGAGCATTCATGTTTAAGGTTTGGCCACCCCTGGTCTATGGAATTCCCACCCATTCGAGATTAGGATGCCACCAACAGTTGTCAGTGTTCCAGAGGAATCTTAAATATTTTTGTTTTGGCAAGCTTTTAGTTGATTTTCTTCTCAATTGTGTTGTGTCTGAATATTGTTGCTCTGGTTTTGTTCTTAATCATGGTTTTGTTGCACTGTTGCTCATTGTTTTTATTATTTGATTTGTTTAGTTTGCTGTGATTTGATTACGTTTTTATTGCTGTCCAGATTGTAATTCATCTTGGGCTCTTCATATAGAAAGACAAGGTGAAGTTTTTAACAAACAAATGCTTTTCATGGATACCTGGGGATGTTCTGAATAGTGTCATTCTTCCCACCACTATCTACACAGATTTTCAGGCAACTCCTAGGGATATTAACTGGGAGGAAGTATCCTTTTCCAGATTTTCCCCTCAGTCCCTTCCCAGGACTGAGGTAAGTACTGTGACATTGGTGGGAATTAGTCTTCCTTTTTCCAGAACTTTCATGAGGTTCAAATTTAACCTGGCGCAGGCTAATGTTTATATGTATAGTACCAGTACCAGGCATTAAATAAGACGATTGTAAATATGAAAGGGGGAAGGGGAGCCTCTAGCCTGTTGTTGTTTTGCTGCAAAATATAAGGATGAAAATGAGGCAGGCTGACAAAGGTAATTTTTTTATTTCCCCCCATTGTGATTCTGTATAGGCTAAAGACCCCCTTTTCCTTCTTATCCTCCCTAGACACAGGTGAAAGGAGGCTTTGCATCTTGATAGAGAAAAGTAAAGTGCAAGAAATACATCGGGTTGACCCAAGATAATATGATACTTGCAGTGGAAAATCCAAATGGCATCTCTGCCATGTGAGCAACTCCCCATCATTTCATTGGGATTTGGGTAATCCAGCTCCCACTGGATTCTGTCCGAAGAATCAGGACTATTTGTCAGGACACCTTTAATGGCACCCAAAGGCTGCAATCCTAAATACACTTTCCTGAGAGTAGAAGGAACATGATAATATTTGAAGATAATGGGACTTCTGATTAGACCAACATAAGACTGTGTTTAAGTCTACTTCCTAAGGCAGCGCTCTCATCTTGCTTGCTAGTACGACGGTCTCTGCATAGATTCTAACTAAACTGCCTTCTTTTAAAAAAATTCAACTCTGTTTCTGACTGAACAAGTGATGATCGATGAATACTGGAGTAGACTTTTTGTCAGCGTCAAAGATATTGGAGTAGATTGTAGAGTGAGAGGACAATGGAGCACCTCCTGCAAACCAGACCATTGTAAATAACTCAACAGAGGTGCAGTGGAGGAGGAATTTTGGTTTGCCTGAGGGAATAATTTTCATGATATGCAGCAATGAAACAAAATCCACCTTTAAAAAAAATCTGTACTGGCCCTGTAATGTGGAGAGAAATAAACAGCAGTTAAGAACAGACTTATTTTTCCTCAGAGGCGAAGTTCCAAATACACCCGGGGGTTCGATCTGTTGGGTACAATGATGCCATATTTGCAACTGCTTCTCAGAGGAGAGCTGCACTTTAAGCGATGCTTAGCAACAGACATCACACACTCTGCTGCTCCCATCAATTTGGCCACTTTGCACACTGACTTTCCCTTTTAAGCACAAAGCAAAGAGCAACTCGTTGCATACTTTATACGCCAACGTGTGGCTCCACAGGCAGAAAAGAAAAGGAAGGCAGGGTACTGAAAGACTTATAACTCCTCTCCTTAAATAACAAATTCAGTGCTTGTGAACATGTAGACACCTCACTGTGCTTTCACTAAAAGCCTGACTATCAGCTGGGTGATTAGAGGCCACAGCCAATTATGGTCTTACCCACACCTTCCATCTGAACAAACAGATGGTGTGGGCATACCACAGTTCTTAGCATTACAACAGTAGAGGGTTGTGGTTTTGTTTTTTTAACATCTCAGGAATGGTGATGTAATGCTGGCCATGTTCCTCCATTTGAAAATGTCATAGGGTTTAAAATAACGAGTAACTGACCCATATTGCCAAAGCTTCATTAAATGCTAATGCAAAAATGGATATATAATAACATCCCAAAAATATATATATATATTCCTTCATATGTCTCACTACAGCAGTTCAAACGGAAGTTCCTAACAAGCAAACAGAACTGGGCCACAGTTTATACTGCAGAAGACTAATATATATAATATATATAATATATATAAACACACCTTCCGTTTATGAAGAGATGAGGTGCTTACGGTTTTCATTCCTGTGCTAAAAAGCGTGGAAATCGAGTTAAGATGTTCGGCTTTGTGTCTATATAAAGTTGAGCTGTCACTTAACTTCATAATTCCTTGGATCAGAAAATGAACCTCAACAACTTAAAAATGACGTGAACATTGCAACAAAGGTATTTTCTGACTGGTATTTTAATTAGAGCAGGAGGAAAAATTCCTTCCTCCAGCCCACCTGCTTCCCTACTGCCTATGTGATTTCTAACTGTTTTGTAAACTGCTCTGAGAATCCTTTCTAGATTGAAGGATGAGATATCAAGTTGTAGAACTAACTAAGGTTGCAGTCCTGTGGATAATAATTACTTGGAAGTAAGTTGGCCCCAGAACATGGTCTGAGGCCCACGTGATGTAGCACCCTCACTGAAGCTAAGCAGGTCTTCCATCGATTGGTGAGTGGTTGGCAAATGCAGTCCTGTGTACATCACCTTGGTTTCCAAGGTGGAAGAAAGACGGGATATAAATGAGATAAAGAAAACTAATCTTACTGCTCTGACATTGGTTGCTGCTGCTTCAAGTGAGAGTAGCAGCAGCAGGAAATCTTTCTCTTTCGATCAGGTGCCCTTGGGAATGCTTCCTAGCATTGTAGGCGGCAGGAACAGGGAGAACAAGGACAGGATATAATGGGAGAAAGAGGAGGGTTGGGGAAAGAGATCCCTACTGTCACAGCAGTTCTGAGAGAGAGAGAGAGAGAGAGAGAGCGCCAGCAGCTACGACAGCAGCTCCCACTTAAGAGTGTTTGAGAGCTCAAAAGGGGCCAAATTTAGAACGCTCAAGTTAAAAACAACTTTTTCCTGCATGTTGGTTCTCTATTTTTGCTTCTAATTGCTGACCCCAATTGATATCAAGCCTCGGGGAATTCCATTTCTAATATTAAGATGTTTTGGCTTCATCGCATTTCTCACTTAGGAATGTAAGAGGTTATTTCCAGACTAGATAGGCTGGATTTTGTCATGCATGTAGCTCCAAACACTGTTGTTGTTGTTGTTTAAAAAATAAATAAATCTGAAAAATGGAACATTTTAATCTCACTTTCCTGAAATAAGTTGTGTGAAGTCTGACGCATCATAGCAGCCAGCACTCCAGTCAGTGATCAGTGCGATCCCCATATACACGCCTAAATACTGGGTGGTGGTGCAGTGATGGCTAGGAATGTATCCACCATACATGTAGCATGCAAGCTGTATTTACCAGCACTGAAATCAGTTGATTCCAAAATCTTAGCAGTCTCACCAACCAGAGGAGGAGCTAGGCACCCGGTGCCAGTGACATTTTTGCACCCCCCCTCGAGTCCCAACAAACTCATTACGTATAATAATAACTATGATAATAATTAATAATAATAATCCAAAAACATTCACAGAAATGTAACATTTCACACACACCCCAGACCCTTACAGTACAGTACACACCCTAATAAAAATGGGTCCCCCTATGGGGGAGAAAGGTGGGGTATTATAAATTCAATAAATAATTCAATAAATAATAAATAATTTATTATTATTAAATGACACCCCCCCCATGGCGCACACACCCCAGAGGCCTGGCACCCAGGGGCCCCAGGCCCCCTTAGCTACGCCACTGTCACCAACTGACATCAGTAGTTAAAAAAAACAAAAACAAACCAGAAACAGTGCATGCTGCTAGCATTACTAAGAGTTGCCTATTCCTGAAAGTGCTAGTTTGTATTTATTTATTTATTTATTTTGTTGCTATGCTGTCACCAAATGCACAAAGGATATGCTTTGTTGGATTTGGTTCTGGCAAGCAGAGAGATATAATAAGATGGTTGCTGGGAATAAGTTTAGATCAAGTGATGATGGTGTGATATAGTCTTGTGCCTCTACCATCATGTGAGCAGACGTTGGGGGTGGTCAGGGGAAAGTCTGGATAAATTATCTAAAGAGAGGAGGTGTTCCTGTGTGAGAACTGTCTTGGCACAACCTGGCCTGTGGTTTTAAGTCTTCAGTCAGATTAAGAGGGAACCCTTTTTACTGCTAAGTAAGGTAGTAAGACTTGTAGGTGAAGACATCTGGCCAAATATAGTACAGTAGTTAGCCCAAATTTAATTGGAACTAGAACTGCAACAAAAGTATCCACTTTTTAAAGGCTGAATTATGGCAAGTGAAAGAGGTTAATTGGAATTGGGAATTGAAGTTGAGGAATGTAGGCAGGAGTAAAAAATTATTTCAACGTGTCCATGTGTAGATTATCAGCAATTTGCACATCAAGCAAGGTGGGGAAATAATTTGCATGAAAAGGATCCACTTCTCACTGCTAACTAATACAGTATATGAGCGAATGAGCAATTTGAACCAAAGCAGTACCTCCTTAGATCTTGTGTATGGATCCACGTGTTGGTGCTGAGTCCCAAGTCTAGCCAGAAGCTGCCTTCCCAGCACTTTTACAAGCTAGTAGATAGTGTGCTGGTCTGCTAGTTGAGGGCTGGGCAAGAGGATTGCCCTCCTACATCCTTACACAGAATTTCACAGATTGTGTGTCACAGGAGCGATAATGGCTATTCGAACATGCATCAGCCGTTTCTTATAGTAAGAGAAGAGTTCGGTTTTCTTGGGAAGTAGAACAAAGCTAACTGGAAACACCAGTAGTGATTTAAACCAGGGGTTCCCAACCTTTTTCACCAAGTGTACCCCCTTGCATGGTCATTTTTTTAAAAGTATCCCCTGTGCCAATTAATTACTTAGCATTAATTAATTATTAAAATGTAAAATTTAATCATTAAAATTGTTAAAAGTTACTCAGCTTACACTGTTAACTCTGGAAATTGCGCTGCTTTCAGTTACTTCCTGGTTACTCAATTTTTGCCACCCCTTTTATTTTATTTGTTCGGAAAATATCACCACAGGTCTCCCATCGAAAAATGAACCATGGCAGTTCCTGCTTAGCTTTCTTAAGAAGACAGAGAACCAGCTCAATCTACCGTAAGAGCTGCCTTCTTTAAATGGAAGAAACAATGTATTTCTACTTATAGAAGAAGGTAGCACGGGTAACGCGGTCATAATCAAAAAGTAAAAATAGTGTTGCCAACAGCTTCAAGTGTGCGAGAAAAGGTTTCCTCATGGACATTCAGATTACAGTCCTTGCTGAGTTTTTTCAGGACTACCAGTCTCCATAAAAGAGAGATCTCATAACAGCTTCCGTTTTGACAGCGGGGTTTCCCGCGCTTTTTTGAAAAATAAAAAGAACGGAACAAGACGCTGAGTACCTTACTACCTACCAATTTACTTTGGAATGCCCCAGAAGATGTGTCTGGATTAAGACACGAAACGTCGGGCCTTTGGGTTCCAGTTTTTGATTTTAAAAATTTCTGTTTGTCCGGGTTTTTGGGCTGTGTCAGTCTAAACTGGATAACATTGTTGCTGTTTTTATCGGCTGGATCACTATTTTTACTTTTTGATTATGACCGCGTTACCCGTGCTACCTTCTTCTATAAGTATAATTGCTGGTTATAATAGTTTCCAATCGAAAATGTATTTCTAAAACCCAGCATATAAATTGAACCAGCCAGTAGGAAAGCACTTAGTTTGCATTCCACTTAAAACCTTTTGGGAACACAGTCTGGGGGGAGAGAAGGGGTGGTTTTGTTGCACAAGAATCTCTTCTGTTCTCTTCTGTTCACTGTCAATGATGTTTCTCTTTTCAGTAAGAAATTAGGGACTATTTAGTCAGAGAGAACTTACCGTATTTTTCGCTCCATAGGACGCATTGGACCATAGGACGCATGCATCCTATGGAGCAAAAAATAGGGGAAAAAAGGTTTTTTAAATAAAAATAAAATAATAATTAAAAAAATGTAAAGAAAAAAATACTTACTGGGGCTTCGGGGAGGCCTGCAGAGGCTCGCGCAGGCCTCCCCGATCTTCATTTCGGCAAAAAACCAGCCATTTTCGGCCATTTCCTGTTTTCACGAAAACCAGAAATGACCGAAAATGGCCGTTTTTTGCCGAAATGAAGATCAGGGAGGCCTGCGCGAGCCTCTGCAGGCCTCCCCGAAGCCCCGGTAAGTATTTTTTCTTTACTTTTTATTATTTGCTCCATAAGACGCAGGCTTTTCCCCCCTATTTTTTTGGGGGGGGAAAGTGCGTCTTATGGAGCAAAAAATATGGTACTCAATGTCACCCTAACTTGAATGCATACGCTGGAAAGGGGTTTATATAGAGATTTGGCAGAGGTTTTTTTGTTTTTTTGTTTGGTATGGGAGTCCTGCGAGTCAGTTAGCTGGGCTGTGCTTTATCAGCTGTGAGTCGGTGTTGGGAGTTTATATTAAAAAAACTAAAAGCAGACACCGACTCGCAGCTGATAAGGCACAGCAAGCTGCGTACTCCTGCCGGTCGGTTCACGTACCCCCAGGGGTATGCATACCACAGGTTGGGAACCCCTGATTTAAACCATCTTACCCAGGCACTTCACACATTTTCATAGAAATGGCAAAAGAAGAAGGTGTGACTTGTCCTTCCTCTCTCCCCTGTTTGTGGGTCTCACGCAAAGAGGAGAGATGTACAGTATATATCCCCCACGGGGATAGAACACTCACCTGCCCTTGGAAGATGTGCACATAAGGGTACACAAGAAGTAGTGGTGAGGAAGTGCAAGTTACTTATGCATTCTTTGCTGCCATTTCTAAGGGATGTGCTAACTGATTCTCTCTGTCCCTGCCTGCCCCTGTTGTGTTTGATGTTGGTGTGTAACGTTCTTGATTCTTTTTATTTATTAACTGCAAACAAATTATGCCCTGCCTTTCCATTATAAATGTTCAAACTAGCTCCCAACAAGAACCAGCAGCAAAGCAATAAAATAAAACAATTACAAAACAGGAATTGCATCTCAAGTAGCACTTCAGTCATCGGGAGCTCATCAGGAGCTCCCTCCAGGAATGGAAGGAACATTCCGCTTGTGCAAAGACTCTTTGAGCAAATGGAATGCTCCATCCGTTCCCAGAGGAGAGGCTCCTTATAGCACAAGTGCTAGGCAGGATGCTCCCCAGATAGTCTACTTCAGAAAGCCAATTGAAAAGAAAGGTAGTGGACCTCCTTTGGCAGGGAGTTCTAAAACCGATGTGTGATTTGCTACCTCATATCACAGTGCTGGTGTAAGCCCAGTATCTTGGTCACTGTCAGAAGCCTCACCATATTTTTTGCTCCATAAGACGCATCGGACCATTAGACGCACGTGTATTTTGGAGCAAATATAGGGTAAATTAAAAAATGACTTGCTTAAACAACTTACCTGTTTTTTCCCCGCAGCTCCAATCTTCTTATCGCGTCCCCTAGTCAGCAGCTTGAAGACACAAACCTCCCAGGTGCTGCACACGACCAGGAGGCTCTCCGCAAACATCGCAGCAACTGCAATGTTTGAGCAGAGATTCCTGGTCGTATCTAGCGCCTGGGATCTTTGCGCAAACATCGCAGTTGCTGCAGTGTTTGCGGAGAGCCTCCTGGTCGCGTGCAGCGCCTGGGAGGCTCGCGTCTTCAAGCTGCTGACTAGGGGACGCGGGAAGAAGATTGGAGCTGCGGGAAAAAAACCAGGTAAGTTTTTTAAGCAAGTCATTTTTTACACTTTTTAAAAAAACTTCGCTCCATAAGACGCACAGACATTTCCCCCTGGTTTTTTTTGGGGGGGGGGAAGTGCATCTTATGGAGCGAAAAATACAGTACTTTGTTCCCATTTTTTGGTGTTTGGTTTCTTAACTTTATCACTTCATTTTTTACTTCAAGAGTTCTGTGCCAGTGAAGTGTTGTGGGATATATAGTTCTGTGCCATGGAGTGTTGTGGGATAAAGGAGAGAACGTTCTAGGGGTATAATGCTGCTTCTGGCGGGTCCAGCCTTCCTCTGATAGCTCTGCTTTCCTCTTCACCCATCCCCTCTTCTGGAATCCCTTGTAGCTCCCAGATGTCTTCCCCAGTCTCCTCTGTACCTCTCTTTCCTCATCTCAGTCTGATCTGCTTCCTCCTCTTTTCCTCTCCTCTACTTTGAAGAGCTGAGCTCAGCCCCCCTGCTCAGCCAGGTGCTACTATTCCACCCCACCTAGCCTAATATGGTAGTGATTGATGGCATCAGCAGCTGTTGTTACCCTGCCCTACCTGTGGAGGGCATTGCGTGGGCAACTCCCCAGCCAACTGGTGGCATTGTACAGGCCGCCTCCCAGCTGGCTGGTGGGTCTGCCCCCTCTCCCTGCCATCTCGTCAGGCCTCCTTAGAGGCTCACAGGGTGGCAGAGATAATGAAGAGCAACTACTTCTCGTAACTACTATTTGGAATGAATTTTCACTTCTTTATCTATTTTAGAACAAATTTTGAAAGAATATACTGTACTGTAATGCGGCATTTATGTTTTTAGGTATTGAAGTAGCATTCGTGGAGAAAAAAGAACAAAGAAATAATTTCTCCTGACTAGAGAGATGGACTTTCTACCCTATAGAAAAAACCCACATTTACTCTTAATAATGTCTTGTATAATCAGCGGTAAAAGTTGGTATCAGATGATGTCATGTCTTACGGCATCAGTGACTGTTCCGACCCACTGTTGTTGTTTTTTAATCAAAATAAAAGGCATTTGTTAAATGTATTAAATGTCTCTACCTTGAGTCACTGGGAAGTACAGCATGTTGTTATGCAATAATTTGACTCAGTCGGGCCGCTGCTCCGGCAGCAGCACCGGCTGCCAATTCGTTTCCAGGCCGAATTCAAAGTGCAGGTTTTGACCTTTAAAACCCTATACGGCTCAGGGCCAGGGTATTTGAGAGACCACCTACTTCCATACAATCCGGCCGCCCCCTCAGGTAATCTGAGAAGACCCTTCTAAAAGTGCCGTCACCTTCAGAGGTGAGAGGGACAGTAGCAAGAAATATAGGGCCTTCTCAGCAGTGGCAGCACCCACTTTATGGAATTCCCTTCCTCTGAATTTATGAACTGCTCCCTCCTTAGAGGCCTTCTGACAGGGCCTGAAAAAATTTCTTTTTGAATGAGCCCTCCTAGTTACCAACCAACCTAACTATTTTAGTAGTTCAACCCCTTTTTATAAGAGTTTTTATTGTACCTCGCTCTGTTTTTTAGATTATATTAATGTATTTTATGAGTTATTTTATCGTATTGATGTTTTTAAAGAGTTTTATATTATCTATGTATTATTTTTTTTTATTGTAAGCTGCTTTGGGTCCCCTTATGGGGGGGAAAGTGGGATATACATTCAATAAATAATAATAATTGCATTGTGTGTTATTGTTTCACAAAAATCACCGTCGTCGGACTACATCCAAAGTTGTACAGTATACATGTTTTTCCAAAATACTTGCAAGAACATGTGATTGACTTGTTATACATCCATTTCCGAATAGATACTAGCTTTTTTTTAAAGTAGCTGAAAAATTCCATGTAACAAATAGAAGAATATAACATTTAAAATTAGACAAATATTTTCTTTCCTTGTACACATCTGTTTAGTCAAGATGTCATAGCAGCTGGGCAAGAAGATACTCATTTGACTCATAACACTATTTGTGGTCATGGTATGTATTGTTTGTCATTTGTTGCTGCCTATATAATTTAAATGACTAAAGGAGCTTTAAAGGTTTTCACATTTATTTTTCTCAGAGAATAAGGAGATAGTTGAGTGTGCCAATTGGTGACATTAGTTCCTCATCTCGGTGTGTTATTACACTGATGAATGCAGAATAATCATACCACTTTCCCTCTGACAGTCAAGGTAATTTATTGGGTGAAAGAACATAAGCATATATATTGTTAGCATCTCACTCTATCGTGGCCACCATTTCAGGGGGTCGGGAAAATAGCAACAAAAGACACAGAGCTTCCTTTGCCTACATGTGCTTTTAAAAGATAGAGAGCGGGAGGGGAATTAATTGCAAGAAGGGAAGAGAAGAGAAAACTGAGAAAGGACTCGAAAGGATGGAGGATTTGAAGGATAAACCGGAAGGAGTGCATACAGACAGATTTAGGAAAAAGGTTAGAGGATAAGGTTAATCTAGAATGTTCATCTACTACACCAGAAGTTCCGAACCTGTGGTATGTGAACCATTAGTGGTACATGGATCACAGGCTGGTGGTACACAGGCTGCCAGTGGCCAAGATGGCAGCTGCCATCTCAGCTGCACATTGCCGCATAGGAGCATGGAAAGTGGTGGCTAGAGCTCTGCTGAGGTGGCAGAACTGCCTCTAAACACAGGGAATGGCCCCCCTCCTGCCCTCCCTTGTGCTTTACCTTGCCTTTCTAAGCTCCGGCACAGCTGCGAACCCGGAAATAAGTGCCGATGACGTCATCAGCACTTCTGGTGAAGTAACCCAATGGGTTGGAGGCCTGCGAAGGTGGTACACAGGCCCAAAGGGTTGGGAACCTCTGATCTGCACAGAATGTTAATCTAATTCTAGTTTTCCACTCTCAGAACTATTATTGCCATGCCTTATTGCCTCCATTTGAAGTGCTGAAAAATACTGTTGTTTGAAAAGAGCTGTAGGGATCGATACCTTGGAAATCAGTGCACTTTTTCTGTGAGTTTATAAACATAATATCAGTTGCACTTGGTTTCATTAACATGGTAGCCAACATATACTAAAATAAAAAAGAGAGATTTTCTTAAAATTATAATCAGGTGTTCCGGGCCCTAGCTGGGGGCGCAAGATGTTCTCTTGAGTTCTGAGGAAGTAAACACGTGAGGCTCTAAGTAGGCACATAAAGAGCTTTATTTCTAAGGTTTCAAGCATAAAGCACTTACATAAACATTGTCATGCAGCCCCTCAGACACCTACGTCCAAGGGGGCCATGGCACTAAGAGGCACCTTGGACACCCAAGTCCAAGAGAGTGTCCAAGAGGCCTCCAAGAGAGGCCAGTCCAAGAGAGTCTCAGCCAGGCCAAGCTAAAGCATGGCTTATGTAGCTTCAGCAGTTGATAATACAATAAACAAAGTTACTTCTCATAACAATGGACACTGCTTCTCATGACAAAGATCAATCAGTTACGTTGGCATATGTAACATACTGTATTCCCATCATTAAGGAGGGGCCTAATGAGCAGGTGTACCAATTAGGGCACACAGCTGGGGTGAATAGTGGGTAATCAAAGAGGACTGCCCAATAACGAGATTAGTAGCCATGGTGATCTAGTCACAATAGATGTTTATTGACAAATAGTTCAAGTAAATTCAAACGACGTTTCTTCTGAGTCTCATCGGACCTCTTCAGGTTACGAGCAGTCAGGCAGATAACTGGCAGAACCATCTGCCGGTTATCTGCCTGACCGATCGTAACCTGAAGAGGTCCGATGAGACTCGGAAGAAACGTTGTTTGAATTTACTTGTGGGGCCACTGTGAGATACAGGAAACTGGACTAGATAGGCCTTTGGCCTGATCCAGCAAGGCTGTTCTTATGTTCTTACTTGAAGTATTTGTCAATAAACATCAATTGTAACTAGATCCCCCTGGCTACTAATCTCGTTATTAGGCAGTCATCTTTGATTATCGTTGGCCATGTGAATTTTAACTCTTATTTAGTGGGTAAACATGTTTTTGAGAAGAGCACTAAAGAATGCACCTTCTCATTACTTAACTCTGATAACCACCTTCCCATCCTGATAATGCTGGGCAGCTGTAGCTGGTCATTGCCTTCAGCCCATATTTCTCACAGGAACAGCCGACCTTCTCAAGGGAACCTGACAGGTTCCAGGGTACAGAGACATAGAGAAGATGCTAACAGACCTCCTAAGATTGCTGCCCAGCCTCTGAAATGGTTGCCGGGGTATACGTCAGGCAAAAAACATAATAGCGAAGGTCCCAGATTTAATCGCTGAGATTTCATTTGTTTAAAGAAAAGGATCTTTGGGACCAGGGCTAGCCCACCTGTGAAGCCAGGTGAAGCAGCTGCTTTGAGTGACAGGCTGGGGAAGTCGGCAAACTGACGGGGAACTTGCACCCCACGCCTTCCCACCACCTGTGGATTTTTGGCTGGCTACTTCATCCTGCCAACACGCACATTCTCTTTTCTCTCAAGTGAGCAAAGAGGTTCAGGGCAACAACAGGCCCCTACCAGCTCTTTCAGCACTGCTGCCATGAGCAGTAATGGCAGTGGCACTGGAGAAGGTGGTAGGTCTCTGCAATTCTGTCTCCAATATTCTTCTTTCAGGAGTACAATCCTAACAGGATTGCACCCACTACCACCTCCATCACCTGGCCACTTCTTCAAACCAGACCAGGCAGAAGAATGTTGGGAGCGCAAAGAGGAATCCCTGAAAAAATTGCTGTCGCGGACATGGTGATGTTGATAGTAAGGGAAGTTGGAGTGCATGCACTTAAAACAAAAGAAGCAAACAAAAAGGGATGGTAACCCCCATTTAGAATTGTTTTTGAGAAGCAGATATGAATATTGTCAGTAGTTAATTGGTAGATACATACAGATTTATGAGAACACTGCCTAATTATTTATATTCTTTAGTGATCGTGGAGGAAAAGCTGTGACAAATCAGAATGAGAACAGAGACATAGCTGGGTCTTCTGCTGACTGGGGCAGTGACTCCTGATGGAGCCACCCACCAAGTGCCAGAAGACCCGGAAGTAATTGGTGGTGGTGATGTCACCACCGATTACTTCTGGTTTGTGATTCCCTTGCTGCTGCCAGATGGCAAGGAGCAGCAGTGGTGGGGCACCTGTGATCTGCTGCCACCACACTTCTCCTTTGGAGGGAGAAAGACAGCCAATCGCAGACCTGCTGTCACCCCCCCCCTCTTTGTGAAGCAGCTGGCATGAGCGCCCGCTCGGGCAGAATCAGACAGCAGAGGTCAGGGCGGACTGCACCAGCCACCTCATGGTAGCTACACTTCTCACTGAGAATGAGCCAAAGTCCAATTTAGGACTCAGTGGCAATGCCATCATTGCATTTGTGGAGAATCATCCAGTAGGCCTGTTCTTAGCTGTCCAAGATTTATTACATCTTCACCCTTGGGGGGGGGGGGGAGGTGAAGGATAACATGGTGCCCTGCTGTGACCAATTTGCTAGACACTTTGCAGATGAAATTGCTTGCATCCGTCATGACTTGGATTCCAGGGTGACAGCTTCCATTGATAGACCTTCTGTACCCATTTGTTCAGTTGTTATGGAACCTTTTCATTTTTTACAGCATGAGTTTTGCGAAATGTGAGGCCATCCATATGCTTGCTCAACCATGGTTCTTTATAACTAATAAGAACTTCCCTGAGCGGGGGCCGATGATTGGCTCAGCCAATTTGGCTGAGTGGGCAGTGGGTTAGAAATACATCTTGGACTTAGGGTCTGGCACCAACTTGTTTAAAGTTGATAGTTGTCTGCCCCCTTTTAAAGAAAAGTCCTCCCTGTGTTGGAAAATTTTTGATCTGTGACTAATCTCCTGTTTTGGGGCAAGATGCTTTTGTTCGTACTGGCATCCTACTTCCAAGGATTCCTGCAAGAAAGTGACTATGTAGACCCGTTTCAGAATTACTTGAGCCTGCTCCCCCCCAACCACCCCCAGCCGCCTGCAGCCACCCTGCAGCCTCCAGTCCCCCTCCAGCCGCCCCCTACCCCCGGCAGCAGCAAGAAGCAGCTGCAAATTTTAAAACTTACATTTTTTGCTGGCGGCGGCCATCTTGGATCTCATGGAATCTCACAAGATCCAAGATGGTGGCGCCCAAATCTCATAAGGGCACATGAGGCAGTACTGTACTGCCTCATGCCCACACGAGATTTGGGCGCCGCCATCTGGATCTTGCGAGATTTCGTGAGATCCAAGATGGCCGCCACCAGCAAAAAATGAAAGTTTTAAAATTTTAAAAGCCCCCAAAGCAGCTTCGGGGGCTTGCACCGGCCCGGAAACGTTCCGGGACAAATTCGGGACCCGAGCTCAGTTTCCCGGACTGTCCCGGAACTTCCGTTATGAATGGTAAGCGTAGTCACACATGTACGGTTGAAGCTTGTATCAGTGCGTCATCTGTCTAAAGTGGGGAAGAAGTAAAGTGGCAGCAGCTGTCACCAAGTTAAGCTGGACTGGGTAAGGGGGATAGGCAGAACGGATGCTAGCACAGACAGACAGCATTCAGGGCCCCTCCAATCTGCTGCCTGCTGACAGTTCATCACCTGGGGCAGCCACTCATCATCAGGCCAGTTCTGTTGATTCCTCTATGCCTGGTAAAACTAGGAAGGAAAAGCTACACCCATTTCTGGTGGTTATTACTAAAACATATAAAAGAATGGAGAGTTTCCATCTCTATGGAAGCACGTGATAACTAGGCCCCTTTTCAAGAAGTCTAGCCTATGAGATAAAAGTTCACTTGTTTCTTGTGGGGAGAAATTTGAGTCCAGTAAGAGCCTTGGGCTAAGGCTCTTGTTCATCTTATTGTAGAGAAAGGGAGAGACCAAGTTCAACTGTACCACTTTTTTCCCTGTGGTAACTTCCCAGCCACCCAAACAAAGCTCTCTATTCTTTCAAGGAGTGGGTTGAGTGATCAAGGAGATGTCCTGGTCATATGAACGGAGCCAAGCTTGTTCCCTTGTTACTTTGCCTGTGGGGACCATGAGCATAAGAGTCTGAGGGCTTCTACCCAGGTAAACAAGGAGGAAACATCACCCTTTGTTGCAATTTTTACCAGAAGGAAATTTTGTCTGCTGTAGATAACAACTTCCTGTGAAGTAGAATTCACCACATGAACCAGAAAGTGAGCCAGTGCAATGCAAAAGGAAATCTTGATTTTCAGGCTGCTGTCTCCAGGCTAATTTGTGAACTGGTGACCTATAAGCAGAAGAGTTGAAGTGTGTAAAATGTGAACATCTGGATTTGACAAAGCATATGATACTAACATATGGCAGTCGTGTCTGGCTGGCAAAAAAAGTGACACAAAATTACCATACTGCACATATTTCTTTCTTTCAAGACAGACATGTTAGGGGATGTGGTTAGCTATGAGAGAGAGAGAGAGAGAGAGCACTCTACATCGCTATATATAAACAGAGGAAATTTTAAACAGAGGAATAAACAGAGTGGGGCCGAAAGTCTATGAAATATATGCATCAGAGTCCCTTGTAGGTATGCAGAGTCCAAATGTGTACTGTACATAATTCAAACAGTGATCCATTCAGAATAGTAGTAATTAGTGCTAGACCAATGGCCTAATATTAGTTCTTATGTGTACTGTATGTGGACTCTGCAGGTATGTAAAAAAAATCCTTTTGGGCCCAACATTACAATATTGTGTTCTGTTGTTGTTGTTCAGTCGTTAAGTCGTGTCCGACCCTTCTTGATCCCATGAACCGTATCCCGCCAGGCCTTCCTGTCCTCCACTATCTTCCTGAGTTCGCTCATTTTCATGTTCGTTGCATCAGTGATGCTGTCTAACCATCTCATCCTTTGCCTTCCCCTTCTCCTTTTACCTTCAATCTTTCCCAGCATCAGAGTCTTCTCCAGAGAGTCCTCTCTTCGCATTAGGTGGCCAAAATATTTGAGCTTCAGCCTCAGTACCTGTCCTTCCAGGGAACAGTCAGGGTTGATTTCATTTAGGATTGACTGATTTGATCTCCTAGCAGTCCAAGGGACTCTCAGGAGTCTTCTCCAGCACCACAGTTCGAAAGCATCTATTCTTCGGTGCTCAGCCTTCCTTATGGTCCAACTCTCACAACCGCAAAAACTTTCATCGTGTTGGCTGCAACAGACTAACGGTGCAATCCTATGTATGTCTGTGCATTGAAGTAACTCTTTAATGTGATTACATAGCTCGAGGTCTGGAGATGTGTAAGAGAGCCCACACTCAACTCAAATTAGCTAGTTGGTGATACTGTGTCCTTCTCAAATGCTTGTGAAAAGAATTGAAACATTTGGGAAGCTAATTTGGGACCTGGGGAATTATCCTCCCCCCCTTTAAAACAGACAGCCAAGAAACATATTTAATCAGCAGCCAACAGTGCATGGAGACATTTACGGCATCAGAAAGGTTTTCCACTGTCGTACAATGGCTGATGGCATTGCACTGTGCTTGATGCCGGTGACCATTTTCTGTGTGCTGCTGCAAGAGGCGGCAGAGCTGGAAGCGGGGCGCGAAACCCCACCACACCTGCTGGTATTGGTAAGCTGCCGATGGGGGTGGGCAGATCAGGGGGCAGGGGTGGGTCTCAGCAGAGATAGCTCTGTTGATATCCTAACCCCTATCTTGTCCCTGATAGGCCCTTTTGCCTGTACTCGAATTTGTGCCAGCTAAATAGTTGGCACAGGTTCAAGTAGACCCATTGGGGACAACCTTGTCTCAGGAGGTGGTGATGGCACCTGGCCTGGATGCCTTTAAAAGGGGATTGGACAGATTTATGGAGGAAAAGTCCAGCACAGCTTACAAGCCATGATGGGGATAAGCAACCTCCTGGTCTTAGTAATAGGCTATTTCTTAATGCCAGATGCAAGGGAATGGTGACAGGATACAGGCATCTTGTTGTCTTGTGTTCCCTGAGGCATCTGGTGGGGCCACTGTGTAATACAGGAAGCTGGACTAGATGGGTCTTTGGGCCTGATCCAGCAGGGCACTTTTTATGTTCTTATGACCATGATGGAGCAGAGGAGGTTTTGAGAAAAAAAATTACTTGCCTCTCCGCCCCCACATGGTCTCTGGCTGCCCATCGGATGCAGCGGAGACTGTGCTAGCGCTGCTGCGCCCTGTGGGCAGCGTTTAGTTAGGATTGGACTGTGAAAGGTTCAATTATTATTAACAGCTGTTCTATTCAAATGATCTTCAGCCTAAGTTTTAAGCACAAAAAAAAAATGGGAGGAGGGGGGGAAGCATAATTAAGTGTTTATGTTTTTTAAGAGGTCCCTGGAAAAGCCAAGAACATCTTCAGAAACCTTAAGAGAGAGAACCCTGTGTAACCCCAGTACTTGTGTAACCAAGTCCTGGACCAGCTTCCTCACTCACACAGGTCAACAGTTTTTTCCAAGAACTTTCGGCTTCTAGACCCTCAAGCTTCACTTGACAGTTGATCAGCTTCACTTGACAGTCTTGAGTTACCAAATATTTTCCCTAAGCTCTCTTGACAAGATAAAGCACATTACACTTGCATTGACCTCCCAAGGTACAGTATCTAGAAGAGAGTGTCTTTTCCTCAACAGTGCCTCCCAGAGCCCATTGCAAGTTAAATGACGATCACTATCAAGTATTTTAAAGTACTTGGTTTTGTTGCCTTTAAAAAAAAAAAAACACTTAAAATCAAGGGTAACACAGTAGTGGGTTTTTTTTCCTTACTTCTATTTTGTGTTTTACTTACGGGAGAAAATGCTAGTGAACTTCTCCAAGCATAAAGAAATGTTTGAAATTTAAAGAGCTCGGTTCTTCTTTTAGCATAGCTTTTTTGATCCCCTAAAGTCCTGATCTGATTCTGAGCATGGAGAAGTTCACCAGACCAGAGATGTTCAACTGAAGAAGTTGATACATATTTGAATAACATTTTTGTTCGTGAATGAGATTGTCACACCATACCTCGGCCTGAGAGCATGTCAGCATTTCGTTCTGAGCATTCTGCATGCACCCCTTGGCACAAGGAGGCACAAAAAGCAGTCCTCTGGCACGTTAAAGGGCAACAGCTTTATTGTAGCATACGGTTTTGTAGACTGGAGCCCATGTCATCAGGTGCATGAAGTGTTATTCCAGAAGCATTAATGAAGTGGAGTCTAGTCTACAATACATCTGTTACAGCGCAATCCTGTGTAAGGATCCGGCCAGTGGTCCTGGGCCGCGTGCCGGATCCTGAGCCCAGGCTCCCCCGCACGCGCCAGGCCCAGTGGTCTACTCGGGGAAGGGGACGTTCGTCCCCTTCCCTGGGTGTAAACCGGGGTTGGCCGGATAGGCCTTCTCGGATTTCTGCCCGCTAAATAGCTGGCGGAAGTAGAGGAGGCCATGTAACGGTCTAGCTGGCCCAGCAGGGACGGGGATATGGCTGACGTCATCCCCTGCCCCCTCCCGGGCCAGCTAGGCCAATGGCCCCCCTCCGGGGCAGAGGACTCACCTTCTGCTGCCGGCCGCGTGCTTGTCCCAGCACCGGAGTGAGGGAGGCCGTCCTTGCACCATCCTCGCTTACTCCAAAGTAATCGTGAATGTGATTTATGGCACGTTCGCGACGGCTTCCGGCGACGGAATGCTCGTTCTGTCACCAACCACTTTTCCAGGATTGCACTGTTCGTCTTGATGTGCCAAATGAGTCGTTTTCCCCCCTGTAATGCTGTAATTAACTCAGCTATCCTTCTGGACTTTGTAAGAGATGTAAAAATAGTTTAAGATGTTGCATTTTCATTATAGTGAGTTACTAGATCTTTGAATACATAATTAATATTACACCACTTTTCCTATCTGAGCTTGGACAGATCTCCCTGTTTCTTTTCTCGCCAAACTTTGCACTGTTTCCTTTTATTTTATTTCTGCTCTCCTCTGCTAATTTCCTATGGTAGGGGGTCAAAAGGCATTAGTGCATTACACTTATCTGCCCCTCTTTTAGGGTGACCAGGAATCTCCCAGGGATAACAAGGGAAAAAACCCTCAAAGCATTCTTCCTTAATGTTTTTCCTTAATGTTTAACAATAAAGAACAAAACAGGAGGGCTGTGACTTGCATATAGAGGAGGGGATTATCACCTAATGCATTGCAAATTTTGTGAAAAGGGATGTAGGGAGTTAGTTGGATAAAGGGCTACTCCTTAGCATATTAGCCATGGTAGTCTGTAGCAGCAAAAACAACAAAGAGGCTTGCGCCATCTTATTAAAGACGAACAAATTTGTTGAGGTTGTGGTCCACAAATAAAATGAAATGAAACTTCAGAAATGAAAGTGGCCTAGTCTTGTGATGAACTGAAAAGATAGGCTAGGTGATAATCAACAATACAGTAATAGGTGACAGCAACATCCTCCATAACAGGAGGATTTAGCCTCCTTTTCCCCCCTATGGAGCAAGTTGTAGTCATTAAAAAAAAAAAAGCCAAGCTTCTATGTCAGCCATTTCTTCACAAGAATTTTTAAGAGACAGCCAAGCCCATGGCCATCACAGTGGGTTTCTGTGGAATTGTCTCATCCAGGATGAAATTGGGTGGGTGGGTGTGTCAGTGAGAGATCTACAGCAGTCTGTAGGCGCATCATTGTATGGGCTGATGGCTTCATGAGCCTGAGCCAACACCTCTGTGCCTCAGTGGGACTGCTGTCTTTGTGTCATGCTGTTGTTAGCTTGGCACTTTTGGTGGCAGCAGCGGAGACTAGGAGCACCCAATCCACATTCAGTCTCCTCGAGAGCCATGGACAGCTCTGCTAAGCAGCTCTGACTGTTACACAGAACCCCAGGTAATATAGTCCCTACAGTACAGGCCTGCCGATATCAGTTGACTCTTCAACAGCAGCACTAACTTGGAAGTAATGACCCACTCCATGCAGATTACAGTCTACACAAAGGCCTCTAGCCTCTGTGCAGCTGGAATTCAGTGGTAATCCAGCTTGTTAAGCATTCACTGCTCTTGCGAAGGGTGCATTGCCTTTTTTTTTTTGTCCAATGGGCATCCTAAATACATAGCGATGGATGAGCTGGATAGATGCCCTAACTCAAGAAGTAGTTTGCTAAAATTAACATTTAGAAGCAGGCACCACTACTTATTTCACACATTATTAACTTATATTACAATTCAAATAAGCTTACAGCTGGCAAAAATAGTCTCTTTTGTAAAGTGATCTCAAACATAATAGGCTTAATCAGAGATAAATTAAATTAGGCAGTCATGCATACTACAGCACATTAGCACTGAGTAGTTATTAAATACACTTTCTGCTATCAGTTGCGCAAGTGGGGATTGTAAGCAAACAGAAGATAACAGGCACCAGTAAATAAAGTTTGTTAGGGAAACCCCACCCTTGACAGTTCCCTTTCTTTTTTCTTTCTCGGCATGTTTCATGGTCTTTGCTACGAATACTGGCACCAACTTAAATTTCCATCTATGCCCTAACGCTGTCCGGCAATTAGCCAAAAGCACAGCAGACAGAACTAATGAATACCTAGACAACAGATGTTCAGTGTGGTTTCTGAGGGGAACTTTTTCTATGGCAGTGTTTTAAAATGCATGAATGAGTCATAGCTACTGAAGTGGAAGACTGTAATGATGATTCATAATTGTTATAAAACGATACAGCATTTAAACTTTTGCTGTGCAGATATATGGCCCTAGGTTAGCTTACAGGTCAATCCTCAATACAGGACCTACCAACCGACATAAGAATGCATGAAATCAGCTTCTCCTGAGTCCCGCTATTGGTCCATCTTTCTAGCCTATACTGTCTACTCAGACTATGTATCCGATTTGTATCCCACTTCTCTCCCGAAAGAGCACCCAAAGCAGCTCGCACCGGCTCCTTCGGGCAGATGGCTTTCCCAGCCTTCCTTCTCTTGACTGAAGATTTCGCAGATTAAACCTGGCACCTTCTGCATACCTAGTATTTCAGGAATTATCATTATTTATTGTTGTGGACAAGCATCACAAATCTAAATACCCTGGGAGTCAAAGAGTTGCAGTTTTAAGCCATTGCTCACCCTCTCGCCCTTGTGTGACCTATGCTGAAGAGAGTTGAAAGAAGACATTTTGACATTTGTGATCATCCAGTGTTCCTAAATGCCTTTTTCATATTGCCTTGTTGTAAGACAGAAGGCTAGATGTACACAAAGGGGTTGGTTCAAATGTTTGTGTTCATTGCTTGGGGACTGCCAAATCGGGTGATGACTTGTGAGTGTGTCATCATGGGGCTGGTTTGGATTATCCTTCCAGAACTATCCTCCTTCAAGTGATGAGGAGCAGAATCATACAAGTCCCTCTCTGCTTTTGACAGCGCAATCCTGTGTAACCTTGCACTGGTGTAACAGTAGATGCACTGGTGTAAGTGTACTTATGCCAGTGTATTTGCACTTACACCGGTGCATCTGCTGTTACACCAAGTGCATCTACTGTTACACCGGTGCGAGGTTACACAGGATTGCGCTGCATGTGAGTTTTCTCTTTTTTTTCTCTGTTTTGCTAATCGCAGTTGGGAGGTGGTTCATCTGCACCTCCCCCTCAAGTGTAATGCTTATATTAGGTTTAGAAAAAAAGAAAAAGGACCATGATCCACTCCTCACCGCAGTTCAGGAAGCATCATCCAAACTAGCCCAATACTGAAACTCAGGCAGAATTTTCATATTGCATCACACCCAAGGGCTGTTTTGGACAACGCTGGCCCTCTCTTGTGCAATTAGGGATGTGCATGAACATGCCCTGCTTCTGCACCATGTATGCTTCCCTGATTCCTCCCAGTGTGTAGTGAATTCATCCAAACCTTCTCCTAAATTAAATGTGTATGGGAGAGTTTCAGATGAACTCCCCACACAATTAAAGGTATTGGGCACATTGGGAGGGGGAGTGGACCGTGCTTGTTCCTGATTGCATATGAGAGGACTATCTTGGACAATATGATCCAAAGTGACTCAGAGTTTTTAAGTGGAGTTTGAATTCACATATTTCTGCTGCTGGGTAAGCTAGTAATACACATGCATGTGTTTGGTGGTAGAGTTCAAAATCCAAGCTCTCCAGTTAAAAGGATGACAGGTACCTCTGCCTTGAGATTTTGGAGAGTCATTGCCAATCTGAGTAGGGGGGCTAGAGGACTAACAGACTGACAGTGCAATCCTGTGTAGAAATCCGCTGGTGAAGTGACAGCTCTGCCGGCGCTGGGTGTTGTAAACGTGCCCATAAGGCACATTTTTGACACCTAGTGAGTAAGTGATGCTGGCGGTCTGCTCACTCTCCACCAGACCGGGAGCTGCACCCACTGGAGAAGGTAAGTTATCTGCCGGTCAGATCAGGGGCAGGGGGGCGGAATAGAGCATTCTGGGCAGGGGGATTGGCCCACTGGGCACAGGAGGGGGTGGGATCATTGGCAGCATTGCCTTTGGTCGAGCCTCTCAGGAACGCTGAGAAGGGCCCTCCCACCTGCCCAGAGCCTCCGACTTGCATCTTCTGGCCTCCAAAACCCCTGAAAACCCTGAAGTAACTGATGATGTTGTCATCACCAGTCACTTCAGGTGGTATGCAGCAGGAAAATGTTGCTGGAGGTGGTACTCAGCCGGGAAGGGGTTGAGAACACCTGGTCTAATCTGTTGTAAATTCCAGCAATAAAATCTTTTTAGGTTTGAAGTGCTTAGCTTAGTTGACCTTCAGAGGAGCTTCCTGTCATGGATGTGGGTTTATCAGTTTGTGTGTGTATTTGATATCAGTTTCTGTAGAGGATTGTTAGAATCTTATCATCCAATGGACAAAAGTATTCTTACACCAAAATGCACTTCTGCCTCATAGATTGAAACAAACCTAGAAGAGCAATGTCATATTTCTGGCTCATTCCTGAAGTCGTTACCTTTATTTCCTGTCAAATGTGCACTCTATAATCCCTTTCATTTGATACACTTTCTAGTATGAAGATGGTGTAAATTCTACCCTTCTCACACCCATTCTTATTCACCAGGTAGAATTTGGGGTTATTTTCATTCTACTGGTAACTTATCTAGGTCACCTATTTTATCATCAAAGTAAGAATGATATGGTCAGAGGCTCCATTTCTGGGGGACTGGCCAAGATACTCAGCAAGGTTTAAAAGAGTCCCGCTTGAATATATTTAAAGATAAATAACAAAACAGGATCCAACATATTTTAAGAATTTGAGGTTACTTTTTCTACTTCAGATTAACTACAACATTGTCACATGTCCTGTTCCTTAATCTGTGGTATTGGGCATGCAGACGTTTTGTGTAGATCTATTAAACTGTTTATAAAAAAAGAAAACACCTTGTCTAATAATACCCATCAATCATAGGTGCTTGTGAGGAATAAACTCATGTGGATTGAAGCATGAATTGGGGAGGAGAGGTGGCCCAAATGGCCTTCCTAGTAACAGGCATTGTGTGTGAGACTAAATCATAAGCAGTCTGAGACTGGCTGGTTGAATTCTCAGTGCTGCATTAGCGAGCTGGGATTCCCCCTGTGATGAACTGGCAGTATGGGTTACTTTCCAAACACTAGATATTTTTAAAATAAAAATGTGGTCTTGGAGGTCTGGGAAGAGCCTCTTGTATCTGTTCTACATCTAAGCTAGACTTGAGAGGTATGACACTCCTGGACAGATGCTGGAAACGTGTTACGTAGGCAGTCAGCCAGTCCGTTCTGCCTTATACATGGACTATCAAATTCTGGGTGGTAAATATGAATTTGTAGACCATCCGCTGTATCTTAAGTTAGGTAAAGGAAAAGGTATCCCTTGACAGTTAAGTCCAGTTGTGTCCGACTCTAGGGAGCGGTGCTCATCTCCGTTTCAAAGCCGAAGAGCCAGTGCTGTCCGAAGATGTTTCCATGGTCATGTGGCCGGCATGACTCAACACCAAGGCTCATGGAATGCTGTTACCATCCTGCTAACGCGGTACCTATTAATCTACTTGCAATTTCTTGCTTTCGAACTGCTAGGTTGGCAGGAGCCGTCGCATGGATTCGAACTGCCGACCTTTCGATTGACAGTTCATGGTTCAGTGGTTTAACCCACTGCGCCACCCGCTGGCTACGGTATGCAAACCTGCTCTTGGTATAACACTAGTATTTAGAGCAAGAATCTCAAACTCACATGTGTCAGAGCACCAGTCTCCTCACCCAGCAGAAACAGAAAGAGGGAGAGTCAGCATGGCTTCTGCAAGGGGAAGTCTTGCCTCACAAACCTGTTAGAATTTTTTGAAAAGGTCAACAGGCATGTGGATGCGAGCGAACCCGTGGATATTATATATCTGGATTTTCAGAAGGCGTTTGACACGGTCCCTCATGAAAGGCTCCTGAGAAAACTCCACAGTCAGGGAATAAGAGGGCAGGTCCTCTTGTGGATTAGGAACTGGTTGAAGACCAGGAAACAGCGAGTGGGAGTCAATGGGCAATTTTCACAATGGCGAGAGGTGAAAAGCGGTGTGCCCCAAGGATCGGTCTTGGGACCGGTGCTTTTCAACTTATTCATAAATGACCTGGACTTGGGGATAGGCAGTGAGGTGGCCAAGTTTGCGGATGACACTAAACTTTTCCGGGTGGTAAAGACCAGCAGGGATTGTGAAGAGCTCCAGAAGGATCTCTCCAAACTGGGAGAATGGGCAGCAAAATGGCAGATGCGCTTCAATGTAAGTAAGTGCAAAGTGATGCACATTGGGGCAAGAAACCAAAATTTCACATATACGCTAATGGGTTCTGAGTTGTCTGTGACGGATCAAGAGAGAGATCTTGGGGTCCTGGTGGACAGGTCGATGAAAGTGTCGACCCAGTGTGCGGCGGCTGTGAAGAAGGCCAATTCCATGCTCGGGATCATTAAAAAGGGGATTGAGAATAAAACGGCCAATATCATTATGCCTTTGTACAAATCGATGGTAAGGCCACATCTGGAGTATTGTGTCCAGTTCTGGTCACCATACCTCAAAAAGGATATAGCTGAATTGGAAAAGGTGCAGAAAAGAGCGACCAGAATGATTAGTGGGCTGGAGCACCTCCCTTACGAGGAAAGGCTACAGCGTCTGGGGCTTTTCAGCCTAGAAAAAAGGCGCCTGAGGGGGGACATGATTGAGACTTATAAAATTATGCATGGGATGGAGAGAGTGGATAGAGGGAAATTCTTCTCCCTCTCGCACAACACCAGAACCAGGGGACACGCACTAAAATTGAGTGGAGGGAGAGTTAGAACAGACAAAAGAAAATATTTCTTTACCCAGCGTGTGATTCATCTGTGGAACTCCTTGCCACAGGATGTGGTGATGGCACCTGGCCTAGATGCCTTTAAAAGGGGTTTGGACAAATTCATGGAGGAAAAGACCATCACAGGTTACAAGCCATAAGCAACCTCCTAGTTTTAGAAGTGGGTTTTCTCTGTGCCAGGTGCAAGGGAGTGGCGACTGGACACAGGTATCTTGTTGTCTCGTGTGCTCCCTGAGGCATCTGGTGGGGCCACTGTGTGACACAGGAAGCTGGACTAGATGGGCTTTTGGCCTGATCCAGCAGGGCTCTTCTTATGTTCTTAAACCCAGGGGCCAAATCCAAACTATTTTAAAGGAATATGCAAACTTTCATGATGCAAACAGTGATTATTTTCTAAAAATCCCCCTTACCATTCAGCTCCATGTACCACCTGTCCATATTTCACTTAATCAAATTCTTTCCCTGATTTGGTGTCTTCAATCACCAGTTCTGCTCTCTTGGGTCTGAGCAACCTCCTGCAGGTTCAAACTCCTCACCATATGAGGCTCTGTTCAGTCAAGTGGGAACCAGCAGGTGGCAGAACTAAAGGAGTGGGGGGAGAGTTGCCCCATCTCTTTCTTGCCCAACTGGCAAGATGAAGCAGAGACGTCACTAGGAGGTGTGTCACCCCCACCCCCGGTGAGAGGTCAGTACGTCACCCCCATGATGCCGATGCCGCCCCCCTCTCCCAATAGGGGTGACACACAGGGAGGGGGTGACGCGCCCGCTGTTGCCCAGTACGACCCAATCGCCACTTGCATCTTCTTCGGCGGCTCGGCCACTTCTGACTAGGCCAGGGTAAGGCTGAAACTGAAACCGATGTTGCGTTCTTCGCATGCGCACAAGGCCACTTGAAGTCTTGCCTTCAAAAGGGCCGCATAAAGACCCAACTGCATCTTTGTTCGGCCCTTCTGAGGGCAAGGCTTCAAGTGGCCTTGTGCGCATGCGAAGAATGCAACGCCGGTTTCTGTTTCAGCCTTGCCCTGGCCTAGTCAGAAGCAGCCAAGCCGCCAAAGAAGATGCAAGTGGCGATTGGGTTGTACCAGGCAACAGCGGGAGGGCAGTGGGTGCATCACCCCCTCCCTGCGCATCACTTCTGGTGGCCCGCCCCCCGCCATGCCCTAGCAACGCCCCTGAGATGCAGACAGAGTGATCTTGTCTAGGGAGCAATCAGATCCTGCCATTGCTCTGCCTCCTTCTTTCTTCAGCACCACCTCTACAGTTGTTCACAGCAATGCTGGAGGAAGCTGCTGCCCTGATCCTCCTAAATAAGAAGACAGTCAGAGTGCATAGTGAAGCAGCTGGGTGGAAAGCAGCAGACAAACACGGGGCCTGGCCTAAGGTATCCCTCTTCAGCTCACTACCTCCTCCATCCTGCTGCCTGAAGTGGGCCAGCCCAGCCCTTATGCCTGCTTTGTGAATATATGCTTGACGTATGTGGGTACAAAATATCTCGGAAGCCAGAGTGGTGGATGAAATAAGATTTCCATTGATTGGAAGAATAGCCTGCTCCCAATAACTAGCAAATCAAGAGGAGAAGAATTCCAAAGAGGAGGAATTATGCATATTGTTTAATTTGCATAATTTCTGTAAGATACAGAATTCAGCTTTTAGTGACACCCAAGTTTTAACTTTTTAAAGTGCAAAGCTGAGAATAACAGGGTTAAAGCTATTACTGGTAGTAGCTTTGAGAGAGAGAGAGAGAGAGAGAGAGAGAGAGAGAGAGAGAGAGAGAGAGGCTCTTGAGTGTAAGTTAGCATAGATCTTATCCTGGTTCATGATACCCCAGGCTTTTTGGCTAGAGCTGAATAAACAGATCTGTGAATGGTCTCTCACTAATGGCTCTGCAGGGATTTAGCATCCACTTTTGCAAATTATATATTTAAAAATCTGTGGGTAAAATGGAAATGAAAAGGGAAGTAGAATTAATGGTAAAACTGATAGGGACAACTTCCTTCCCCCACAACAATGATTACCCTAAATTCTGGGAGAGGCAGCAACAGCATCTCCCTGCTGAGTTGAAACATCTTTTGTGAAAAAGAATAGACATGAACATCACTCAGACCTTTTTGACAGGAAAAATACATCTGCGATGGAATTCAGGCAGCATGGCTTATTCATCCATCCATCTCTTAAAAACCTATCAGTGCTGCACTCGGAGATGGTGTAAGTTCCTGAGCGTGACCCTAAAGTCTTTGGAACACGTCTGACATTCTCTTATGCCATGCACATTTAAAACTCAATGTAAGGTGACAAGAACATTAAAGCTGCCCACGAAGCAAATTGTATAACTAATCTTTATCTGTTCTGAGCCACAGGTACCATAATTGGAAAATTAAAGTGCCTGTGAACTGCTAGACTGGCTGCATCACAATGCAACATTTTGAAATGATTAATGAAGACAAAGGCATGCAACTATTTCTGTGGACCTTTGTTTCAAGCGACCAAAGGCTTCTGTTTGCCACTTATCTTCCTATCAAATCTACCTGTTTCCCCACTTCAGAAGTGGTTATACCTGTTAAAACAATTTAATTGGGAGCCTGCCTTTTCTGACAATAATGCATTAGTGCATCAGTTGGGAAACACTTGAAATGCTATCAGTAGTCTGTGAGCTGTCATGAAGTCAAGGTCAAATCCTTTCCAGATGCATTTTGAGGCTTTTGCATGGGCGAAATCAGTCAATAGCTGCTGACACAATGTAAGGCAAGAGGGCCTGGGGAGTTCTCAGATTATGTTGTCCTCATTGCTGTGCTGTTGATGAATATGAATAACCACTCCCAAGAAGTGCTGTCAAATGACTCCACATCAACCTGGAGGGAGGTACCAAATGGAGTGCCATAGGGCTCTGTCTTGGACCCTGTGTTGTTCAATATTTGTATAAATCACCTGGATGAGGGTGGCGAGGGAATGCTGATCAAATTTGCAGACGAAACAAAGCTGATGGAGGTAAAATGGTGAACACTCTAGAACAGTGATCATTGCGAGTGATAAGTCATTGCGATAAGTCATTGATAAGTCATTGCACAGTGATAAGTCATTGCGATTGTGGTGACGGTGGCGACAGGATTTCCGGATTCGTGTCGCTGCTAAGTAAAAAAAAAAGTGGGTTTTGAACTTACCTGCCTGCTGTGGCGAAAACCCAGGTTGTGCGATGTCTCCAGCCGCTGCCGGCAGATAAGTCCAACCCCCCTTTCTTTTACTTAGTCAGCAGCGGTGGCATGAACCTGGCAGCAGTGGCGTAGCTGGGGGGGCGCAGTGCAAAATGACACCCCTGTGACATCACAAAACTGACATTACTGGCCCACCCCCGGGAATGGTGCCCGTGGTGCGAAAATGTGCCTGGGAGTGGGAGGGCTGGCAGGCGCAACCTTTTACGCTGCTGCCCACCTGCAAGAATGCTTCAGTGCCTCTTTGGATCCCCCCAGGAGCCTCCAAAGCGGTGCAGAAACCTTGCCGCTGCCACCAATGCGGCGGCTTTGAGACCCCCCACTTGTCACCCAAGGGCCCCCATTTCTGCCTGGCAGTGCTGTCACCACCGTCCTGATGCCTCAGGGGTGTGCTGGCTTTGGGGTTTCAGAGTCCTCTGACTTGTGGAGGTCTCCTGGCACATGGCTCAGGCCCATGCTCAAGGCTGGTGTTGTGGATTTCTTCTGCCCCTCCTTGCTAGTGCTTTCCCAGAGAGTGAAGACCGGGTCTCCCAACAGGGATTTCCTAGGTTCTCGTGATTTCTGATCTCTGTTATCGCTTCTGATTATTTTTGTTGATGTTTTGTTTTGATGGCTTTTTTGCTACTACTGGATTTTATTCTTTCTTCGATTGTGTTGACTATTTTAATGAGTTTTGTAAGCTGCTGCACCCCAGTGGGAGAAAGCTGGGGCATAAATTGTAATGTTTAAAAAATAATGCTGCGGTGTCTTGTGCTTAAGAATAATACTGTACTGCAAGGGTGGGGAACCTATTTGCGGTGGAGGGCCATTTCCCCATGGGGGAAATGTGTCGTGGGCCGTGTGCCCCACCACCACAAGCGGGCGCCCCCCGGTGCACGCGCGCTTGTGCACGCCCACCCACCCACCCATCATCGCTCTCCTCCTTACCATCAGCTGCCGCCGCCACCGGCGGCCCCGCACGCGCTCACCTCGGCGCGACTCCTTCTCAACTCGGCTGTTCTGTACATGCGCAGAAACAGCGGGGTTGAGAAAGAGTCGCACAAGGTGAGCATGGGGCCTCTGGTCTGATCTCGCACGGGCCGGACTGGATGGAATCGCGTCCAGTCTCGCACGGGCCGGACAGGATCGCCCCGGGGGTCGGATCCGGCCCGCGGGCTGCCGGTTCCCCACCGCTGCTGTACTGGGATAATACTGGGAAACAGCAAAGGTTTGAGAGAGAGAGAGAGAGAGAGACTAGGAAAAACAGACAAGTAAAGATGAGAAGACTGTCAAGGGGCAACCAAGAGCTTTTAAATCTGTAAAACTTTTTATTCTATTCGTGGTCTGTTTGCCAGCATAGCAAGAATTATGGGACTAGGTTTTCAGGTTCACTGTTCTGGCAGGCTATTTCCATTTGTATAGTAGAACGCTTGTTGGCACATTTCTGTGTCCCAGACAATATAGTATATATACACACATTCTCACTATCGATAGGCTATCAAATTAGTCAAAGATTCTAAAGCAGCATCCAAACATCTCCAGTTTGTCGTAGCACAGTGCCACTTTAACATATTTTGTGAGCTCTAGTCCATGAAAACTTTATGCCACAATCAATCTGTTAGTCTTCGAGGTGCCACATGATTTGGTGCGTGTGTTTTTGCTGGAACAAAGGCAGCAATCCTATGCATGTTTACCTGGCAGTAAGGGCTATTGGGCTATACCGGGAAGTAAGGGCTAAGGGCTATACCTGGCAACAGGACTTACTTCTGAGTAAAATGCACAGGACTGTGCAAAAAATTACAGCCTTAGAGCAGACTTATCTGGAACACATGTAATACAGTGGGGCCGACTTCTGAGTAGACGCATGGGATTGCCCTGCACAATGGCTATAGCTCTGGAATTTAATTTCTTTATTATTCATTGGTCAGAATAAAGAATTAGAATCAGTTGCTGTAATTTGCCTGAAGCATTTATTGTAAATTCCCCCACCTTGCTAGGTAAGCAGTTGTTGAAGTTCTTGCTTACCGCTAGTCTAAATAAAGCTATTTGTCCTGATATTTCTAGTTTCAGTTTGACTTGCGGAATAATCTGTTTTAACAAAGAGTCCTGTGGCAAGACTAATCAATTTATTTCAGCATAAACTTTCATGAACTACTGTAGTGCATGAAAGCCCATGCTGAAATAAATGGGTTAGTGTTCAAGGTGTCACAGGAGTCATTGTTTTTGCTATTACAAACTTAACACGGCTGGAACTTAATTCTGCTTTAGATTTTTGTGAATTCATTTTCTGCTACATCTTGAGCCCTCACTATTCGTTCTTCTTGAGTCCTTACTACTTTTGCCCTGTAAAACAGCTTATACCACATCCCACCCTTGCTACATGCTAAAATGGAATGACTACGTTATGAGTGAACTTGGGCTCAGTTCATTTATCTTATGCCCACATCCCTCACCACTCTGGGATAAATGTATGACATGCTGAAATTTCAACATCAGCATCACACTTCTGAGGAGGCTGGTATTACTGACTATGTGATCTACCCTCTAAATCTATAGTTTTGAACTACAGCTTATCATGTGGCAGTTCTAACTATCTTTGTGTGTATTTAGGTCCCAGGGCATGATCTGAGGGCACATGAAACCAAGCGGGTCTGGATCTAGTCAATGGCTGGGTGGGAGATTGCTCGGTAACTCCATATACTCCTCTTTGAGTTCCTCTGTGACATGGGCGGCCCACTCATGAAGAAAAGGATGCGGCTTACATTGAGATGCGGTGAGCGGCAAACAAACTCCAAGTGCCCTTCACCATGAATCTGCCACTGCCTCCCATTAACCAGCTGCAGATGTAGCCACTCCGATCCTCTCCTCACTTGCTTTGAGCAGGAAGTTGATTGGAAGGCAGCAGTCTGCTTCCTGACCCTGTTAGCTTGGTCCTTCCTCACATGGTCCCTTAAAAAAAAGAAAAAGAAATGTGTACTTCCTGATTTGTTTAAAGGGACCACATGAGGAAGGAGTGAAGGTAGAAAAGTGGACACTTTTGATTACGATTGGACACTTTTGAAAATACAGGTTGGGTATCCCTTGTCCCGGACAGGAAGTTGTCTGGATTTCGGATTTGTCTGGATTTCAAAATATTTGAATAAATATAATGAGATATCTTGGGGAAGGGACCCAAGGCTAAACACGAAATTCATTTGTCTCGTGTACACCTTCTACACATAGCCTGAAGGTAATTTTATACAATATTTTAAATAATTTCGTGCCCCAGCATACCTTGTGCTATGCCAGCCAGGAGTGGGAAAAAGTTTTTGTTTTGTTTTTTAATTCATAGCCCCCAAAATGTCTGGATTTCTGAATAGTCTGGATTTCAGATGTCTGGATAAAGGGTAATCAGCCTGTATTTGGAAGCCATTTCTCGATGTATGTGTGTACAGTGGCGAGTGTACACCCCCCCGAGGGGACACCGACGTGACACCCCCCCCACGTGATGGCACAGGCCACGCCTCCTGGAGGGCGTGATGTCATTTTTGTGCGCACCAGCAGTGGCACAGCTTCAATCACCTCCCCCCCCCCAACGTTTTGCTAACCTTTTTGGAGCCAAACGGCTCCAGGGCAGGCGGGAGGGCCCAACGTGAACAACAGCTAGCACCAGGCGAGGAATACAGCGGAGGGGATGCATCCAGGAGGCAAGTAACCCCCACGTGTGCTTGGGGCCCAGGCCCCCTGCCCAGAGGCGTTCTTATATGGGGGGAGCAGGTGTGCTCCCCCCAGGCACTGAGTGGGCGAGGGGCGCGGCAGCCGGGCTCGGGGCTGCGCAGAGTGGCGCGGCACCAGAGCCCAGCTGGCGCGCCCCTCCGAAGCAGCGCGCCCACTCCGCGTGTCCCCGGCCTCCGGAGGCTGCGCTCCAAAGGCTGGGGATAAGCCCTCCTTAAAGCGACCGCCCTGTTCGGCGGTCGAGAGCTTTATGAAGAAGGCGAACGCTGGGGGTTTGCGCATGCGCAAACCCTATAAAAGCCAGCGACGCGTTCGGCTTCTTCATAAAGCTCTCGACCGCTGAACAGGGCGGTCGCTTTAAGGAGGGCTTATCCCCAGCCTTTGAAGCGCAGCCTCCGGAGGCCGGGGACACGCGGAGTGGGCGCTCAGCCCCGAGCCCGGCTACTTGGGGGGGCGCTCCAACCCCGCCCCCCCAGGCGCCGGGAGGGCTGGGAACACCACTGCCCCCGCCCCTACCCCATTAACGCTTCTGTGTGTTTTTAGTTGTGTGTATTGTGTAATACTAATGTGTGTAGTGTGTAATACTATTTGTGTAATACTATTCTTATACATCTGTTTGTTTTTGTTTTCTGTTTTCATAAAATGAAAATAAAGTGTTGGGGGGGGGAAGGAAAGTGGATCACCACTACCATGCAGTTTGAGGGGGGGGTGTTGTACATGTGCAGCAGGCAGCAGCATAGAATTTGCGCCCGCTTCATGTGGTGCTTGGGCTTGTGCCAGGCCTGCACTGTGATATAAATGGAAGACGGGAATAGCAAATGGAATAAATCATTTTAAGAAATGCATATAGTTAGCTTTGGTTATGCAATACGTCTATTGATTCCATTGCCTGTTTCTGCTCAGAGAACCAAAGGGGCTCAGGGCATGGGCAACACCAGACTTACTACATGCCTGAAAATTACAGATGGTGAGAAAGGAAAACTCATGAATTTAAGAAGAATTTATTAATGTTCTAGTTTCTAAATTTGTAAATGCGTGTTGAACATAGTCTTCTCCCTCAGGAGAAACTGCTCAAAATATACATTAAGAAATGCATATTCTTCCTGAATTCAATCTTCTCTGGTTAAGAATAACTTAAGAAAAACAATAAGAATTCAACAGTTGCATAAAATAAAGTTGTTCAAATTCTTTGGTCATATAGAAGCCAATTCCCACTACACTTGGCTAATAATGATTTCTTAATTTACATGTTAAATAGTTTTCCCTGAGGAAGAATTTATTTGTGTTTGAAATACATTGGGAAAATGGGAAACCAGCTTGTTAATAAAACTTTCTTGCTCCTACTGTGATTTTCCATTTCATCATTCCCCTGCATGACATGGTCTTCCTTCTGATTACATTGGAAGCTACAGATTACCACTTCTCCATGCAATAAGAGCTGCAAAATAGTATATTTGTATTAGCAACTACCATATGATTAGTAGTAGTCTGAATTCACCTTAAACATCTGCCTTTCAATGGGTTTTCAAACCCTTTCTTTTTCCTCCTACCAGTCTATGCTGTCTATGCTACTTATGCAATAACCATAGAATCGGAGAATCACAGAGTTGGAAAGGGCCTTCAAGGCCATCTAGTCCAACTCCTTGCTTGAAGCAGGAAAATCCTCTCTAGAGCATCTCCAAAAGGTGCATGTTAAGCCTCTGTTTGAAGATCTCCAGCGAGGGAGAACCCTCCTCTTTCCTTGATAATTGGTTCTTACTATTAAGAATTTCTTCCTGATATTCAAGTGGAATCTTCTCTCTTGCTGCTTAAACCCATTAGATCTAGTTCTACAGTATTCCCTGGGGTAATACAAAAACCCCCACATTTTTGCCATCTTCCATGTCATAGCGCTCTTCAAATAACTGAAGGGCTATCGTGTCCCTCCTCAGCCTTCTCTTCTCCAGCCTAGGCTAAACATACCAAGTTCCCTCAACCTTTCCTCATCGAACTCGTTTTCTAGACCCCTGATAATCCTCATTGCCCTTTTTTGAACCTGCTCCAGTTTGGCTGCATCCTTCTAAACATATGGCTCCCAAAATGGGAAACAGTACTCTAGGTGAGGTCTGATCAGTGTGCAGTAAAGTAGAACCACTGCTTCTCGCAACGTGGAAGCTATGGTTCTACTACTGCAGCCTAAAATTTCATTAGCCTTCTTGGTAGCTACATCACACTGCTGACTTACATTCAGGTTGTGCTCCACTACAACACCAAGATTGCTTTCACAGGTTGTACTGTCAAGCCAGGTATTGCCCATTCTATACCTCTACCTTTGAATTTCCCCCTAAGTGTAGGACTTTGCATTTGTCCTTGTTGAACTTCATTTTGTTAGTTTAAACCAGCGGTGGGGAACCTCCGGCCCGCACAAGACCGGACCCGATTGCATCACATTCGGCCTGCGCGAGACCAGACCGAAGGCTCTGGAGGCCCCGCACTCACCTCAGCGCGACTAAAACCCAAACCGGCTGTTCTGTACATGCGCAGAATGCCGCTAAGAGGCCAAGAGAGGGCAATCTCTCTTGCCCTCTCTTGGCCTCTTGGCGGCGTTCTGCGCATGTACAGAACAACTGGTTTGAGTTTTAGTTGCGCTGAGGTGAGCGTGGGGCCGGCGGCGGCAGCCTGATCGGAGGCTGAAGGTAAGGAGAGCGATGGGGGTGGGCGCGCGCGAGGGCGCCTCTTCTTTTCAGAAGGCCCTGGAGCGCTTGCGTTAAAACGCGAACTTTGAAGATTTTCGCGCATGCGCAGACCCTCCTGAGGGCAAGAGGGCAGGCCCTTGCCCTCAGAAAAGGGTTTGCGCATGCGCAAAAATCTTCAAAGTTCGCGTTTTAACGCAAGCGCTCCAGGGCCTCTTCTTTTCAGAAGGCCCTGGAGCGCTTCCCGGCCGGCTCCCGGAGGGTGACGAGCGCCGGAAAAAGGTAAGTTTCTGTAGGGGGGGGTGAGTCGGGGGGGTGACGCGCGTCCCCCGCTCTGGGGTGACGCGCGTCACAGTGACGCCACTGCCTAGGACAAGTGATCACCTCATAGCTGACATAAGGCAGGGCCCAGATGGGGGAAACCGACCTGTGTAAAAAAGGCAGATAGATGCTGTGGGAAAATGCCAACTTTTCAATTAGCAAAAACATCTAGAAGATCTTTCTAGAATTTTCTCAGGGGGGGGATATTTAACTCCCAAGAATGTCAACACGCTTTGGATTTCACCAGTGGAGAAGAACTGCACAGTCGTGCCCTAGAACCTATTTATTGGAACTTGTCTGCTGCCGTCAAGAATCTCTGATCAGCTGAAGGGACGCTGTTGTAAGCTTTCTTTCATCTACGGCATTTTCTGTACATAAAAGCTTCCTTTTACCTAATGCATCCTCTGTATATCAGTCAATCTTACTCTTTCTAATCTGTATTGTGCTCTGTATTTCTTTTACTCTGAACCTAGCCAAAGCAGAGTCTGGCTGAGTCAGCCTCTGAATAAAGACAGGGAAATGAAGACAAAATAGGATAAAAGAAAATGGAATAAATCAAGGGAATGATGCATGGAAAGGGGAGACGGACAATAGTAAGAAAAATTCCTTGCACCAACTCTCCTACGGTACTTCCAGGGCTGTGAAGCCCCTCTTTTAAAGTGTCCTGTTCCTTTAATTAAAACTTTCTGTAATGATAGGAGGACTCAAAGGGTTGAATCCTGAGGAGTGCACGTTGCAATAAGGTGGCATTTCGTGCATATGTGGTTGCACAAGCACATGCAGAAGAAACTACACAACAATGAGGTAATGATAGCTTGGATTTCTGTGCTCCAGAACCTCGCACTCTCTCTTCTGCATGCTTAAGCCCCCTTCTGTGAGTGGAAGGATAATTTAGGGTGCAACCTGGAATGTTTTCTGAGCTGGTGCATGGATCGAAGCAATCGTGGGGAACATCAGAAGAGAATTAAAGCTAGGGCAGCTGCCATCTTGAGTTAAGCTGCAGTAAGCATTGCACTGTGTGTAAAGTAAAAAAAATGTTCCACACTCCATCCTCCTGTGGCATTACTTTGTACAGTTTGGGATAGCATATTGTATTTCCTTTGCATTTAACATTTATTTTTTAAAAAATGTACATAGGAAATGTCTTTATGCAGTTACATCTTTAACGTCTTCTCTGACTTTGTATGAGAAATGCTTCATCCGTGAGTAGAAAGAAATGTAAAAAGAAATGAATAAGTAGAAAGAAAGAAACGTAGAAAGAAATGAATAAGTTGAAAACTCCACTCTTGGAACTGAAAGTGAATTAGATTGTTTCCTCCTTATGCATCATCAGTGGCAATGTGGCCTCTGACACTTCTTTGTGATCTCCAACTTGATAGTTTCTAAAATGCTACTTTCCAATTTCTAGAACAAAACCATGTTTGCCTTAGGAAGCATGGACATGTACAGTGGTTCACACGTTACGTTGCATGTGTGAATGTTTCACCACCAGTCCCATGGTTGTTATTTTTTTTTCCATTGCATAATATGTTTGATCCCTTATTCCTTTTTTAGCTCACCTTTCACAAGCAGTCCCTGCTAGGCAACTAACAAAGTCTAAGAACGTTTTAAAAAATTACTATCTGCATTTCATGTTTGCAGACAATGCAGAGGAAAGGGTCACTGAGAGCAGGCTTGCTCAAGCCAAAGAAAGATGCATGAGGGAAACTAGAAGTTGCTGATGCAGGAGGGACACCAGAAGCAGCTGTAAGAATGGCCCCGGTGAAGAGCTAGTGAGGCACCTGCTATTATGTTGGAAGGGAACACTGCTGACTGGGAAGTCTCAGTGCTGCTGGATTCAGGTTCTGAAATAAGCCTCTTTTCCTGTAAGCATCTGTCTCTATCCCCTGTTGATATCAGACAGAGAACTAGATATTGTATTAGATGGGACCGCTAATCCATTTGTATATTGGTCGGTTATTTATTAAGACTAAATGTCTTGGAACTATTGTTATATAAGAAGAAAATGATGGTAGAAGAATATATGTGCTTGTTATTGTTATGGATTGTCAATTGAATAAATTCCAATTAAACGTCAAAAAAAAAAGTAAGCATCTGTTTCTGAAGAGAGACAGGCAATAGTATGCAGCTGTAGTTGAACTGGTAACTGTTACTAACAAAGTTCTGTGCGCAACAAGAGCAGTTGGGCTCCCAGTAAACGTGGGGTCTCTGAGTGCTACACAGGCTGTCGTAGTAACCCGTGAGTTGTTACAGGAGACTCCCTGCCAGTTGCCTTCTACGCACGGAATGGCTCCGACGGCGAGGGGGTGGGGCCGCCTCATGCCGGCTTGTAAACGGGGACTAAGACGGGGCACAACTTACGGTACCGCCCCCGCCGTAGCAACGCCTCTGGGACTTTCTGGCTGTCTCTACTAACCGCTGCTGCAGTCTCCTTCCCTATCACTTCCTTTTTGGAAAAGGGAGTGCAAGAGAAGACAATCACAGTGGCAGCTATGCTTTTTGCTTCCCAAATGCTGGCTCCTTAATCTTCCTCCCATCAGGCTGGTTCCCGTTTCCAAAGAGGAAGTTCTCTTCTGCTGTCTGCCCAACACCCAAGCCTGTTTGAACGTAGAGTTAGCCTAGTGGGTTGACTGTGGTGACTCCTGAGCACGAGGGAGTGGGAGAGGAAGGGAGAACTGATGTATTTGCATGGCAGGTGGGTAAACGCGTGTATCCTGTAAACAAAGGACACAGTGTTGGCTTGAGCGAGGCGGGGTGTGGCGTACACTGATGAGAATAAAATTATTTCTTTTCTAGGCATCTCTTCAAAATCCAGAACATCATGTTGGCCTAAAAGGAGTACCTTTTCAGGTACTTCCAGATGATGATAATGAATTTCTAGAGTGTGCAGGGACAAAAGGGTCAGTTCATTCGGCAACCCTAGAATGTATCCCAGCACATCCTATGTGCTGGGAAACCAGGAATTACAAGTTATAATATAAATGTTGTCCTTGAATAAAATACACTTTTGTTTTGACATGCACCTTCAGTTATTGCCTCCTGTAAAGATAAGTTTAACTTATTTCTAGCTTTGCAATTTAGGGAATTTATACTTAGTGGGCTGTTTGAATCTGCAGGTGGTATAAATAAAGCCCAGAGGCAGCACACAGAGTGTCCCATTTCCCTGCTACTTCAGCTCCAGGGTTCCTGAAAAATAGGCTACTGTGAAACGGAACCATGTATTATCTGCTATTTTGGGAGAACAAATGTTCTTGACTTGATTTGATGCACTCTTGAAAAGCATTGATCTGCAAAATGGTTAGGAATGTTCAACAGCCAGAATCATAACAGAAAAAAATGTTACCCAGAGACATTTAATATTTATTAGAGTTTATATTGCAGAAGTTCCACAGTTCAAACTGTATTATCCAGCCATCTGTCAGATGGTTCATGATCATCCTTAAAGAGGTAATTGACTGATGAGTGGGGCATTCTTTTGTAAAAGGATTAGGTCGATATGCACCGTTTTAATCTCTAAAAAAGGATTAAATAGATATAGACAACATTTGTTTGCCTTTTTGGGAAACACTAGTGCTCTTGAAAAGTACAATATGTAATAACAGTCTGAGACAACAGTATCTTGAACTTGCAATGGATGTAACTTAAGATTTCCTTGTAAAAAGCTTGCTGCCCTTCCTGGAGAAGGTAAAGAGCTTCACATATGGAATATCATAAGCAGAGGACAACAGGACCTCTCTCTAACAGCACTGCATGTTGAACATCAGCAAAGGAACAGATTGTGAATGGCATGTTCAAGGGACAGATGTGAAACGTCACATGAAACATAATGTCAGAAGGAACGGTGTGTCTGTTTCATACCTGACCAAGAAGGGTTTATCTAATGGGTTGTCTAATGTAGCAAAAAAGTGCTTCAGGGTTTGAGTAAGGCCATCTCCAAATGGTATACACCGTATATATTTGAAGAGTTTGTTTCCTAAATTCACACATCAATTACTACTTGGCATTTACATTTCTTGTTATCCGCTAAGGTTAGGTTCCTGGAAAACTTAAGTGGTTTTTGTTTTTTGCTGGGAGAGTTCTCCCAGACGTTGTGCGCCTGTGTGAGCCTCGCACAGGCACGCGAGGAGCCCTGGCCCGCTCAAACGCAGCCAGCCAGGCTCAGAAGAGTCGCGACCTGTTTCAGTGCAGCCAGGCTGCCGGGGTCAGACCCGGAAAACCAGGACAGACCTGGTTCCAGCCAGGATGGACTCCCAGACCCCTGGAAACCGGGACTGTCCCAGTTTTTCTGGGATGGATGGGAATCCTAAGTATTAAGATCATTCATAAATGAAGGCTTGGATTCAGACTTGTGCACATGGTATGAAGAAGCTGGAGAGGGACAGGAAATTCCCAGTAATTGGGCAGAGGCACCTTTCCAGTGGCTGCATTGGGGAGAAGGGGACATAAGAATTGATTTGCTCGAACAAGATCTGTTGGATTAAGGCAGGGAGGGTCTGGCTTCTCTAATCTTTTGATGCTAAAGTTTGATGCTAAAGTTAGATGACAAAGTTAGATGTCATTAATTAATTCTTTGATATATTGGGCCATCAAGGTATGGGATACCCCTTCTCTTGAACAGGAAAAATGTACGATTGCTGAATCTTTAAGAGCCAATGGCTACAGCACTTCCCAAATTAATAAGGTTTGGTCAAATCAATGCAAAAAGCTGAAAGAGAATAAAAAATAATAATACAGACAAGACAACAGAGAAGAAATACAGTTGCTGATGTTGCCTTTTATTAGAGGGATTACAGAAAAAATAGCATGGGTTTTTGGACATTTCAACATGAGAACTTTTTAATTTTTAAGCCTACTTGTTTTTAAGCCAATTTTTTAAGCCTACTAGTAAATTGGAGCAGATGTTATGTAATCCAAAAGACCCCAGGCCCGCATTATCCAACCCAGGGGTATACAGTATCCCCGTGAATGCGGTAAGAGCTACATAGGAACTATGAAACGCTCAATATGCACTAGAATAACGGAGCATGAAAGAGCTGTCTGATTACAACGCTGGGAACTTTCAGCACTTGCGGACCATGCAATGATGACAGGACACAATATTATGTCTGATGACACCAAGAGTTTAATTAACAAATCCAACACAAGACGAAGATTAAACCTGGAAGCGATAGAGATAAGCAAGAGGAAACAGCAGGGATTGCTGAATAGAGAGCAGGAACTGTCTTTTATAGACAAAATATGGTTCCCTATACTGAGTAAAGCTAGTGGCCAAAGATGATTAAAGACATAGGAACGCCAGCCACAGGGCCAATAGACTGGAGGTTACTTGAGGTCACTACCTCATTGCTGTCTTCTGGCACTAATTGTTCGGCTGAAGCTTCACATGCTTCTCGGGCGCCTTGTGATCCTTTTAAACGCCTGATCTGCCACTCTACGGTAATCACATATTGAGAGCTCGCCGCTGTTGCTCACCAGAAGAAGTCCACAGAAGGGGGTGAAACGTTGTGTTTTTAATTTTTGATTGTTTTAAATCTCAGTTTTTTGCGTGTTTTAACGTGTTTTTAACATAGGTTTTTAGTGTGTTTTTAAACGTATTTACTAGTTTTATCTCAATTTTTTACATGGCTCTAGAACCTGTATACCCTATTTCTTTGAACATTGTATCCGGCCATGAAAGATTCCACTCTTTACTTAGATGCCACTGCTTGACACACAAATGGGGCTGATCCGTGAATTATAACAGTGACTGCGCCTATGATGTCTAAACTTTGAGTGTACGGGCAAGATAATTCAGTCTCCCTGATTCCAAAATCTTCCTTAACGTAAAATAAGTAGAGTTATTACTGCATTAAATAAACCTTGCAGTGCAATCCCAAGCATGTCTACTCTGAAGTAAGTCTCATTACATCCAATGAAACTTACCACTCGGTATGTGTGTGTAGAGTTGCAGCCCTAGCCAGTGAATTGTTAAAGCAATTATTTGGCTATCAATAAAATAATTCTGAAGAAAAACACATCGTTCTTTTATTTATTTATTTATTTATTTATTTAAAAAGATTATATCCCGTTTTTTCCTATGCCAAGGCAGATGCCCAAGGGGGCTTACAATACATAAATTAAAATACATAACTTAAAAAATGATGTGTGCAAGCATCACAGCAGGTGTACGATATCCGAAGGGGCATTCTCTCCTGGGTGTGAGTAGAAGAAGAAAAAGGCATTTGACATCCATGGAGTTGGAAATACTGGCATAAAAATGAGTTCTTTTATCTGGGGGGGGGGGTTGTGACAACATTGCCTGAGTCTTCAGCCCTCCAGAGTAGCAAGCGGAGCTCTGTGCTCACAAGGTTGTTGGTGACCGAAGGGCCCTACCACCCGCCCTTGAGCCTGTTTACCAAATCACGGCACTCTGGAAGCAATTGGTGGTGACGCGATGACTTGATGATGTCATTGCGTCACTGCCAACCTACTTCTGGGTGCCACGCTCTGCGCCATGCATCAGGCACCATCAACCCCTGGGGCCATTGCTGGGAATGCAGAAGCTATTCCTGCCAACATGGTCCCGAAGCCTGTGTGCCCCCCACCGTCAACTACATTATCCCCAAGAAGAGCTCCTCCCTGTGATGGAAAATGCCGGGCAGTCCTGCTGCTCCTCCTACCATGCATCCTTTTCTGCATGTGTCCATAATGTCTGAATAGAGCTTTTGTCTTTCTCTCTCAACAGCATCTGGGTTGGGATGTGATGACATTGTCATATGATGAACCTTTGCATAGCACAGGGGGTAGGTAAGTGAGCTTGATAGTATCTCACTCTGTGGGTGTTTGTGTTTCAGCTCTCTGACTCTGAGCGGATCTGCAGCGCAGGAACAGACTGAGCTGTAACAAAGCAGCCCTTGGTCATGAAACTCACCTACTGAGTTGAAATCACATGGACAACCAGGCCAGAAAAAAGGTAGAATTTTAAAGTCACAGCACATTCGTACCTTGCTGTCAATATATTTAACTGTATTTTATGTGTTTTTCACATTTAATTTGTCACGTCTCATCTTTAGGACTCTCTTAAACCTGATATGAAGCCTTCCTTTTTAAAGAGGAAGTGTGCGTGCATGTGTGTGTGTGTGTGTGTGATTAATGAAGTGCATGCAAAGCTCTGTATTTGATTAACTTGATTTATTTTCATAATTTATTCAAGTTGCAGCGTATGCAATTTTGATGAAGTTGACATTTTTTGAATTTGACAGTAAGAGGTCGGTGACTGGAAATTTTGCAGGAGGAGATTGACACCCATACTGCATTTCTGGAGTGCGATGGGTTTTGACAGTCATAGTCACCACATGTTCAAATGCATCGCAAGAGGCACTTTTTCAATTGGTGCTCCTCTTATATTTAGCAGGGGGAGAGTAACTGCCCCCTTTCACCCCAGCGCAATGTCTTTTCTGGTGGCTGTTGCTGGTGTTCTTCTGCACCGTTTTTAGATTGTGAGCCCTTTTGGGACAGAGAGCCATTTAATCATTTAATTTTGTCTGTAAACCGCTTTGTGAACATTTTGTTGAAAAGCAGTATATAAATACTGTTAATAATAATAATAATAATAATAATAATAATAATAATAATCTCCAATGTATACACTTGTCAACTGAGGATGACACCATGCACTTTAGCACTTGAAGATGCTACAAGACCATTCCTTGTTTTTTCACAAAGAAGCTAAGGCTACGATCATGTGCATGTTGACTTAGAAGTATATTCCATTGTTCTCAGGATTGCTGAGTAAACATGTATAGAAATGGGCTGCAATCCGGGTTCTGTAGTAGATACTCAAGTCTATGAGGAGGTCTGCCTGTGGGAAATTACAGTACTGTATATTTGAATAGCCCTGAACATAAGTAGCTTTGTAGTTGGAGTCCTAGGTTCTCTCTGACACTCAAAGATTTTTCATGATACATTCAGGTTATTGTTGTTTTGGTTGGAAGAGACGCACTGTAAAATCTTACACGTAAAGAATGATAAAAGGCTAGAATCAGTGTTTATGTATTAAAATTCGTTTTCATTAGAAAAATGTGCAAGGTAAGGTCTTTGTTTTTGCAGTGTTGCAAAAACACATGTATTGATTTTAACAGAATATTTTATTGATAGGACAGCAGTATTGTTTTGAAGGTAATGCATCTTGTCATCTTCTCTGAATGCCATTTCACGTCACATTCTGAGATATCGGAAAATGCAAATAAAATTTTGAGTGTATCTGTACAAGAACACAGAGTTCTTCACTGTAGTTTGGAGCTAACTACACAGTACTCACAAAGAACCTCTGTGGGCATGATTTTGAGTGGACAAACAGACCAAGCGCACATGTACTCAAATTTTTTTTTTTTGTAAAAAGAGATCAATATGTACATACATACAACAGTGTAGAAAATATACAGTAGTTTGGCCTCTGCATGTATTTTAAGATGCAGCTCAACTGAAATGTAATATGAAAAATTATCTTCATGCTCAGTTTGTTAAATGTTTCTTTTCTGCTCCGTGTGACTGGGCAGAACTTCAGTGGTCTGGGGAGGGCTTTACAGTGCAATCCTTTGCCCAGGCAGTGCCAGCATCGCAGCTCGGGTGCATGGTCCAAGCAACATCCATCATATCCTAAACCCATTCAGCATAAAGGGAGAGGTGCAACAGAACTCCAAACAACTCCACAGTGGTGCAGCCCTCCTAGTAGCTCTGCCAGCATCCATGGAAACCCCAAATACCACTCATGGGGTGATGGCCCATTGATGGCTCCATGTTGGGCAGATGTGTAAGAAGTCAGTGACCTCAACCTACCCACCCCTCATACCAGCAGCCACGAAAGTACCACCAGGGTGAACCAATCGGGGAGGGCAGTGGGTGTAGGTCCAATGAGCAGTCACTGCCAGGCCAGTGTCCTCCCAGCAGCCCCAGGAATGAGTAACACCATGGCAGGCAGCCACCACCAAGCAGCCACCATGGGGAGACACCATGGGGAGACAACCCATGACATCCCCACACACACACACAGACATACAAGATACAAGGTTGCCACACAGCACCTCCCACTGCAGTTTGGCCTCTGCAAGACACAGCACCTCCTACTGCCATTGGCCGGGCTGGGAGGGGGTGGGGATATTGGTGGTGCGGTCCACTGATATCCTATGCCTGTTTTACACTGCCTCCCCGAATGTACGCCACATCTAAGGAGGCCCATAGGGCTCCGGCCAGCTTATACTTGGGGAATGGGTCGAACGTCCCCTTCTCCCGAGATGCTCCCGGGCTGCCCCAGGGCAGCCCCGGATGGCCATAAGATACAGCGGCCAGCTCTTTAGGCTGGCCACGTATAGCTAGGCAGGATTGGGCTGTAGGTCATGTAAGTGGGATAAAATACCCAGAAGAAACACACACACACACACACACACACACACACACACACACACACACACACACACACACACACACACACACACGAGAGAGAGAGAGAGAGAGAGAGAGAGAGAGAGAGAGAGAGAGAGAGAGAGGTATAACTTTGGTCTTTTTTCTGGCATTGAAAATCTACGACTCAAACCCTGTTTTGTTGTCCTGCAATTCAGCTCTCTACGTGTGCCTGTTTTTGGGCAGATCATTGCACATGACCACTATAAGTCCATCTGGTCTTCTTTCTGAATGCTTCATTTGGGAAGGGCTGTTGTCACTTTATACTTTCTAGTTTCTGGGTGATCTCTGTGAATGACGACACAGATATGGGACAAATACAGTATATTGTGTGACTCCAGTCCTGCACTGGAAAAAGCAGATAATAGAGAGAATAAAATAGGTGAGATGGATTTGGGGGTAACCTTTACAATAGCATTAATTCTTCTTTGTGTTTACAGAGCCAGGCCCCATGTAATTGGAGGTCTGAGAATTTGGGTCCCGTCTATCTCTTCTGAAGTGCTGAAAATTGTTCAAATTACAGTTGGACCTCCGTATCTGCAATTTCAGCATCCACGGATTTGACTCAATGCGGATTCTTGCGGTTACGGGGGTCACTTTAAAAATGCCTTTAAAAAAACAAAAATAGCGTTCCTTACCTTTTTACTGGCAAACTGCTCCATTTGCAGGGCTGTACAACAACAACAACAACAACAACAACGAAGACAGTGAAATCATGCTCCTACAGCCTCTTCCAGGTCGCACAACTTCCCCACTCCCTTCCCCAAGGTTGCCCCAGAATGCATTGGGATGAGCCTGCGGAAGGGAGGGGGGAAGTCGTGCGACATGGAAGAGGCTGTAGGAGCATGATTTCACTGTCTACAGCCGTGCAAACGGAGGCTCATTTGTGCTACCTTATTTTCACAAAAAGTTGCCTCCTAGTAGTTACCTGGTAGTCAAAATACAGAACATGTATAATGCAACTTTACATTCCCTTGCCATGTTGGTTGCTTAGAAAGAATACCTTTACTTATGTAGAACCTAGTCAAGATTTAGCAGCCATCTTACACATGTTTACTCAGCAGTAAGTCCTACTGTGTTCAGTGGGAGTTACTCTCAGGAAAGTGAACCTAGGATTGCAGTTATATTTTATCAAGAACACAGAGATGGAATATAAGAGAATGTATGTGTGTGTTGGTAGGTTGGAGTCAGCTGGCAAGTCACTGATCAGTTTTGAGCAATCCCTAAAATTCAGTATTTATTATGAAAAATATGCACAGCCCGCCAGATGTCAGTGACTGGATTTCATCTGTTGAATATCGGGTCCTTCCCAAAGGATATTCACAGATATTTTCGTAATATTTGTGCTGTCCCAAGTAAGGCTGCTTTCTTTTGCTGGTGTGTAGTAATTTCATTTACACCCAGGATCGTTTTTCAGAGTCTTTTGGTATTGAGCCTAGAGCAGCGGCCCCCAATCTCTGTGGTGCCGAGGACCGGCATCACAGAGTTTTTTTTCACAGACCGGGGGGGTGGTGCCGACGCCACGCCCCCACGTGACCCGGGCGTGACGTCAGCTGGGCCAATCACACACACACACGCCGGTTTAGTGGCTATTTCAGAGCCGTTCGAGCTCCAGAGCGGGCGGGCGGGCTGAAACGGAGGCAAAGCATTGCTCAGGCAAGTACGCCACGTCCGCCCCGCCGCCCCAACCCTGATGACGTGGCCCGGTACCGGGCCGCGGCCCAGTGGTTGGGGACCCCTGGCCTAGAGTACCGACAACAGTTGGTACAATTTTAGTCTTTTTCTGCCATAGGTGTTCAATTTCAGTTTGCAAATCTTTATACTTCGTGCTCTTTTCCTGTTCTTTCTCTTCATTTCTCGTATCTCCCGATATTACCACATTCACTATCCAGACCTGCTTCTTTTCCACATTTGTCAAATCTGGGGTGTTGTGGGCTAGGTGGTTTGTCTGTTTGAATACGAAAATCCCACTCATTCATTTTCAGTAACATTTTCAGCTTTGTGGTCCCACCAATTTTTGGCTACTGGAATATTATACATTTGCAGAAGTTCCAATGCAGCATTGCTGTGACTTTATTATGTTTCTCCAAATTGTCTGTCTGTGGGATCTTCTTACAGCCAGATATCAGGTGGTTCTCTGCACAATCAGCACTTGCTGTCATTATATGATTTTTCACTCCCGGTCTTGACTGCATTTGTGTGAAGTGCTGCACTCTTGTGCTGCGAGAATCGGGCCTTCCTGTTCCTTCTTCAATATTCCTTTCTTTAAACACTGCCAAGTCCTTTGACTATTGACGTTACATTGGATGTTTTTGAATTTTGGGGTACTGGCCATGCAGTGCTTTGTTCTGCCACCGTTCCCATCGTGTTGTCAACTGTTCTTTTCGGTAGGCTTCCTTTGTCTCCTTAAACTTCAGCAGACGTGCTTTACTAACTTCTTTCAATATTTCTTCTTGACTTGATGTGTTCCATTAGGCCTCTTGCTTCTTGTCGAACTGATTGTTTGACTTGTATTCCACGTCCACCTTCACTTCATTGTAAGTACAGTCGATCGCTATCACTTTGCGTGTGGAGCGCGTGGTTGATAGTCCTTATTTTCCTTGTTTTGTGATCTAGCACATCTAGTTTGGCTTGCATCCAATCAATTATGCCTGCTGTGTATCGGATGACAGGCACTGCCCAAGTGTTGATGGTGTGTTCGCCATTGAATGGTGTTTCCATCATTTGGCTTTGACTTTAACCCTTTCCTGATCCTCCTGATGTATGCTTTACTGATCCTTGTTTTAACGTTGTCATGCTTGATGTTTTCAGCCTGCAATATGCCCAGATACCTGTAGCCTTCGTCTGGTGGTGAACTCCTTATTTCACTGCCATTGGGCATTTTGATTCCTTTGCTGTTTACCATTTTTCCTTTGTTTATTACCAGTGTTGCACACTTTTCCAATCCAAAGTCCATTTCAATGCCAGTGTTATAAATTTGCACTATGTTCAGTAATGACTCGGTTTCAAATGCTGACTTTCCGTAGAGCTTTAAATCGTCCATGTACATCAAATATGACAACCTCTTCAAACTTTGCAGTCTGATAGCCATGCCCTGTTTTCTTCAAAATTATTGACAGTGGGATCATTGAGATAATAAAGAGTAGTGGTGATAATGAATCACCTTGAAATATTCCTCTGCAGATGTTGACTTGGCCCAACTTTTCACCATTTATTACTAATTCTGTCTTCCACAACTGCATTGCTGTCTTGACAAATACCTTGATGCTATCACTGATTTTAGTCATTTACAAACTCTGTAGTATCCAGCTGTGCAGCAAAGAGTTGAAAGCTTTCTTGTGATCAATCCAGGCAACATGCAAGTTCGTTTTCCTTTGCTTGCAGTTTTCCAAAATCATCGTGTCTATTAAGGGCTGATCTTTTGCACCTCTAGTCTTCTGTTGGTTTCCTTTCTGTTCGGCTGACAAGAAGTTGTTCTGTTCCAAGTGGTCTTGTATGATATTGTTTGTGTCAGGAGCTTAAATTTAAATGTAGCTGGCAGACAGGTGATTGGCAATTCATCCATTCTTCAATTTCCCCTCCTTGTAGTATGTTCAATTGTTGAGCAATTCTTTTGTGTAAGTTGCTAAGATATTTTAGCCAGAAACCATGCAGTAAAACAGTTCCAGGGTCTGTCCAGTTTCTTCACTTTCTTTCCTTACTTTTCTATTAGTTGTTTTGTTGTTATCAAGTTCTTCATGCAGCTTTTATTCAACTCAGCTTCTACATCCTTCGTCCAGGCTTCATTCTTGTAATCTTTTCGATCATCCCACAGAATAGTCCAGAATGGAACCATGTCTACCTTATTTAGCTCTTCAATGTTCCTGGCAACTTCTCCATTGATATTTTGGTAGAAACGCCATTGGTTTGTCTGGAACAGCAGGTTCTATCAAAAGTGTATGATTTGAGATTCGTACCTTGCGATTTTCTTTGAAATTGTCACAGTTTATTGCTTTATAATTTCTAATGCCTCTTTGATTTTCCTTTTATCTAGTTGGTATCTATCAGACCTTCCTTGGTCTTTTTGTTCATCAGTTTCTTTTCTTTCATGTCTTTTAGCTTGCTGGCATCTGATTTTAACTTGCTGGTCTTTCATTTCTAGCCTGATCTTCCACTTTGGCAAAGTACTTTGTTGTTTCTTCACAGACTTGTTTATTTCATTGTTGTTGTTGATGATGTTGCTGTTGTTAATAAAATATTTATATACCACTTTAAAACAAAAAGCAGTTCACAAAGCAGTTTACATAGAAAAATAAATCCATAAATGATTTCCTGTCTCCAAAGCAATCACTCTTTTAAAAAAAAAAAATGTAGAAGAGACATCAGCAACAGCCCCTGGAAAAGGAGCCATGCTGGGTGAAGAGGGACAATTGTTCTCCCCTGCTATATAAGCCCTTCATGACTTGGGACTCGGGTTGCTATGGGGCCACCTGCTCCTGTATATTCCAGCCCACCCACTTAGATCTGCAGAGAGGGGGCTCTGCTGTGTGTGACAGAAATTACGGGTGTGGTGACCAGAAGTAGGGCCTTTTCAGCAGTGGCACCATAGAACTCCTTCCAGTCTTATTTGAGAACTGCCCCCTCCATGGAGACGTTCTGGCATGGGCTTAAAACTTTTCTTTTTCACTTGGCGGCTTTGTCTTTATGTTAGTTGTCTCCCATTGTTTGTTCCCACCTTTGCTGCTGTTTTTACTGTTCATTAATGTTTTTGCTGCGTGTTGACATTTCTGCTGCCATTTTATTACTTTTTTCCCTTTTTTTGCTGCTGTTAATGCTGTGTACTGTCTTATGGTCCTTTTGTTATCTGATTGTTTTTATTGCTGCTTTTATTGCTGCTGTTTTTAATGATGCCATGTTCTGTCTCTGTGCTTCTATTTAGGCATTGTTTTAATATTGCCTGCTGCTCCTTGATTGGTTGGCTTATGGGTAGTTTTATTGTTCTGTTCTATTATGTGTATTTTACGTTAGCCGCCTTGGGTGCCCACAATGGTGGGGGGGGGGGGAGAAGGTAGGATCAAAATATTATAAATAAATGAGGACATCACTTTAAAAGGTGCCTCTTTGCCCAGTTAGCAGAGCTTACCTGCTAGCTACCACTATGCCGTAATTACCGCTATGTCTTTCTCATCTCTGGGGTGGTTCATGTGACCATTTTTTTTCACCACAAGGAGCCTCATGGTGTTCTTCATGAAGACTATTCTTGGACAGGGTCGGATATTTGGCTTGCCAGTCAAATGGCAGCAGGGTAGCCAGTCCTTGTTCACAGGAGCTGTTCAGTGTCCAATGATTGCCTCAGCAACAGAAATTGCTTTGGAATTGGACAGTTGTGGGTCAACACCATCCTGTATGAGCAGCTGAGCTCCAGTGCTTCACAATTAGCCTGTACTAAGAATGCAGTTAGGTACATAGGAAGCTGCTTTATACTGAGTCAGACTGTTCAGCACATGGTTCAGTATGGTTGGCACTGACTGGCAGTGATTTTTTTCTCTGCCATCCATGGAGGTTCTGGGGGTTGAACCTGGGATCTTCTGCATGCGAAGCAGGTTCATCTGCCCTTCCCTGAGTGTCAAGTGCAACTCTATCCTGAATGTTGTCAGTCTGGTCCAGCTGTATACCTGGCTTCACTCTCCCCCTCATCCTATCCCTGATCAACTGCCATCATCCTCTATAGCTGTCACTACCTTTGACTGGCCTCTCACTCCCAGTCTAGGGAAGCAGGGCAGGATGAAGCTGCTTCTTGGCCATTCTTGTCATCTGACAAGAACTTCCTGACCCTTGAGGATACGCATGGTTAGACCTTCATGGTTCTGTAATGGGATTCGTGAGGACCGTCTGTGAGTCTCTGTTACACTGTGATTGTTCTTAAGAACCAAACGATGGTGTTTGGTTATGTACTGTGAGAAATTAATCTCTGCTATTTAGGTTCAGAGGCACCTTTGAAGTGGTGGTTCTCTTATTTTTAACAGAGGGAGGAAAAAATGTCCCTATGAACCTCAGCAAAGTGTTCTCTGGTGGCTGTTTGCTGGTGTGCATCTTTTTTAGATTGTGAGCCCTCTAGCGGAGAACTTTCTTTTCATTTATTTTGCTATGTAAACTGCTTTATGAACTTTTTTTGTTGAAAAGTAGTATATAAATATTCATCATAATAAAGATGTGCAGATGATCCCTGTTTAATACAGTGAAGCCTGACAACATATGTGTATCATGCATTTTTAGTTGTCTCCCTCCTCTGTGTGTGTGTGTGTGTGTGTGTGTGTGTGAGAGAGAGAGAGAGAGAGAGAGAGAGAGAGAGACGTTGTCTCCCTTCTGCAAGCCGACGCGGGTTGTTGCCCGGCTCCTCTCACCAGACTGAGGCACGAGCGGGTGGGGAGCGGGCTCTGGAGGTGCTGAGCAGGCGCTCAGCATTGCGCTCCTCAGTCCCGCCTGAGTTTTTGAGCCCCACCCACCTTCCCTGTTTTCAGTCAGAGATTAGCTGGTTGCCCTTTATGGGGGCTGGGTAGGATTTTTTTCTTCCAGCCTAATTGGCCTATGGCTGGAGGTTTTTCACCTACCCCGGACTGTGGCAGGTAGGGGGGGGGACAGTCCTTTCACCAGTAGTCTCATAGCTTGTTGTCAAGATTTGCCCTGGTTAATTTATTTGGTCACTTAAGGCAGGTAGCGTGCGGGAAGGGTAGCCAGGAAGGTGACCTTGGCATACATCCTGAGGTAAGCAAGGCCAGGGGGCGAGCCAGAACCACTCAGACGATGCTGGACCGGATCGGTGAGGCCAACTGGCAACCCCCCGGGCTGGAATAGCGCAGACCGTCTGAAGGATTTCCTGAGGAGGTCTGTGCTGTCCAGCTGCCTCAACCCTTCAGGGTTGGTGATAATAGGCAGGCTCGGTCGTGGACCGAGCAAGGCTTGAGCCAGGATGGTCATGACCATTTAGACATGGGGGGAGGCAGCTAGGACCGTTTTCCCCATCCTAGAAGCCCGCACTCTGGGGATTAAAGCTTAGGTCCCTGCTGCAGAAGTGTGCTACTTTTACTGTTAAATAATTTTAATAAAGTGGCCCTTAAACCCAAGCCTCTGTCTGGCGTGCTTATTGCGGGGTGCCCGGGTAAAGAATGCCCTTTCTGAGGATATTTAGGAGGGGGCATGGTTTTGTATTTTTAATTGTTGTTGCATATATTTGATAACACTTAACAACAGCAACAAGAAAGCTGCTGTGAAAGCTTCGAAAAAGGAATGTTTTAGGAGGTAGATGAAGGTAATGTTGGGCAGCCACTACATATCCCCTGAATAGCAGCTGTTGGTGAAGATAAGAAGTATGAGTAGAATTGAAAGAGACAGGTTGGATTCCTGCTGTGGGTCCTGGTTGTTGCATCAAAGGATTATGGTAGATTTGTGAAGAAGGGAGAAAATGGGAAGGGGAAAAACTTAAATACATGATGAAGGCAGGATGTGTGGCTTGAAATCAAATCAGCCAATGTTTATTAAGTCAACCAATGTCGACGTTAGGTTTCCCCTAAATGTATCTATTTATGAACATTTTTAAAGGGCCACAAGGGCCAAAATGCAGCAGGGATTTGACATATGCAGATGAATTAACCTTTTTTTACATGGTTAAGTGTATACTTTCAAATGTTAGGTGTACTACTAAAAATGTAAGATATGAAGTCGCCCTTGTGGAGATGTGAACCTGGGTTTTCCATATCCAAATCCTACTTTCTATCATCACACTGGGTTGTTGTTGTTAAGTCGTGTCCGACCCTTCGTGATCCCATGAACAATATCCCGCCAGGCCTTCCTGTCCTCCACTATCTTCCTGAGTATCATCTCATTTTTGACCACATCCAGCTTTCCTTGATTCATATACCTCACATTCCATGTTCCTAAGCAGTATTGCTCCTTGCAGCATTGGATTTTCCTTTCATCCTCAGACACATCCACAGCTGAACGTCCTATTGGCCTTGGCCCAACCGCTTCATCCTTTCTGGGGCTATTTGGAATAGTCCTCCGCTCTTCCTCAGTAGCATATTGGACACCTTCCGACCTGAGGGACTCATCTTCCGGCATCATATCTTTTAGCCTTTTGGTACTGTTCATGGGATTTTCTTGGCAAGGTTACTGGAGTGGGTTGCCATTTCCTTCTCCAGTGGATCACTTTTAGTTAGAACTCTCTGCTATGACCTGTCCGTCTTGAGTGGCCCTGCACGGCATAGCTCATGGCTTCATTGAGTTACGCAAGCCTCTTCGCCACAACAAGGCAATGATCCATGAAGGAGTCACACTGGCTAGCATAAACTAATTTTGGCATTCTTTTTTTCTTCCCTTCCCTTCTTTAAATGAAAGGATAAAGGCTTTTTTTCTATTGGATACACCCCATCAAAATAGGTTTAGTTTGCACGGACTCTAATCGCTCTCTATCTCAAAACCTCGAGGCTTGCAACTAGTAATGTGTGGACATTCTCAAGTTGTATTTGAGGCATGACGTTTCATCCCTGAGCAATAGGAGGGAAAAAAATCACTTGAGAGTTCAATTATACTAACTCAAAGTATAATTATCTCATAATGTTTTGGCACATGCATGTTCTCTCAATCCTTCTTGGGAACTTTAGGTCAGAGGTTGAAAGGAAACAGCATGTTGCTTAAGCAACTGCATAATAGTGCTGTGTATCATGAGCACCCTGACCGGCTGCTGGAACAAGATGGGAAAAGGAGGTGTTGGAACGGCTGGCATCAGTTATGCCAATGTGATGCACTGTTGCTTATATGACATTCAGCTGGTACATCAGTTATCAGCATCACTACTTTTCAACTTAAGAACATATGAAGAGCCTTGCTGGATCAGACTGAGGGCCCATCTAGTCTAGCTTCCTGTATCTCACAGCGGCCTACCAGAAGCCTCTGGGAGCACACAAGACAAGATAACTGTATCCTGTTGCCTCTTGCATCTGGCATTCAGAGAGAGGCTACCTCTAAAACCCGGAGGTTGCATATAGTCATCATGGCTTATAACCTGTGATGGACTTTTCCTCCACAAATCTGTCCAGTCCCCTTTTAAAGGCATGTAACCTAGTTGCCATTATTTCCTTTTGTTGATTCTAAGTCTCCCGCCAGTCAATTTTAGTGGATGTCCCCTGGTTCCGGTGTTGTGTGAGAACTTTCCTTTATTCACTCTATCCATCCCATGCATAATTTTATGTCTCAATCATGTCCCCGCTTAACCAAATTCAGTAGTCCCAGGTTCTCTTGCTCCCTCGTTGAACATAATCACTTTGTCCTAACTCAATTATACACCTGAAATGTCTACTCCAAACACTAGCAGTTCTGTAAATTCTCATCTTTCAAATTCATTCTAAAAATCTCCTTTCCCAAAGCCTTCATTTAATTTTAGCCAACCTCTCTTTCCCTTCTTGATAATGTAGTTATGCTAAGTGGTTGTGGAAATGACATGTTTGATCACTCAGTTTCTTCTTTCTTTTCTTTTTGAATGGCTCATAGCAGTGGGCCCTTACTAGTATCCACACTGGATATGTAGCAACACCCCCCCCCCCCATCATCTTAGTATGGTTTGAGAAGAATCGAATTCAGAGGGAACTGATCTTTGGTTTTATGCTTTCTATGGGGATAAGCAACCTCCTGGTTGTAGGAGTAGGTTTTCTTTGTGCCAGGTGCAAGGGAGTGGCGACAGGATACAAGTTGTCTTGTGCTCCCTGAGGCATCTGGTGGGGCCACTGTGTGATACAGGAAGCTGGACTAGATGGGCCTTTGGCCTGATCCAGCAGAGTTCTTCTTATGTTCTTATGTTCTGTGCCTGACTGTAGCCTAGGGGAAGATCAGAGAGAGCCTACCTTACAATTTTAGGATTAGTGCCCTCATCCTCAGATCCTTACATGTAGCAGCAGACTATATGTACACAACTGTATGCAAGTATCTCTGTACATTGACTTATGGAACACATTGTTGGTTCTGGAGTGGAGGGACCCACATACAGTACATTTAGAATCAGAGGCGTCGCTCCGGTAGGGGCGGGGCTGTAAGTATCGCTGCGGTCATAGTCTCTTTACCGAGCGAGGAGGAGGCAGCCCCACCCCCTCACTGTCCGAGCTAGTCCCCTACGGAGAAAGCAGCAGGCGAGAGACCCTGCCTGCTGCTTTCTCCGTAGGGGACTGGCTCGGACAGTGAGGGGGCGGGGCTGCCTCCTCCTCGCTCGGTAAAGAGACTATGACCGCAGCGATACTTACAGCCCCGCCCCTACCGGAGCGACGCTTCTGTTTAGAATGGAGGCCCAAGTTTAAAAAATAGTAGTTGACACCATTACATCATATTTGTTATAACTATAAGATACCCAAAGCTCACCACTTGCTGAAGTCTTTGCTAAACTAGCAAGCAAGCATGTTTCCACAAAATATATCAGTCAAGTCCACCTATGTATTACTAGGTAAGATGTGACATTTTCTTAGTCTTGTGGCAGTTAAGGAAAAGAATGCTTAAAAATACCATTTAAGTTGCTCCCCGTAGCGTAATTATAGCCTTTTCAGTAAGTGAAGTAATTTTTAAATTATAGATTAGTTCAATCATTTAATTTGATAGGAACAATTGTGGTTAATTTTACAATTCTTTGTGCTACGAAACAGTGACAAAAACAGTTTTGCATCTGCCTGTCTCTGTTCCAAAGTGTCTACTATGACAGCTGAAGGGTTTGGGTTTGTTTGCTTTTTAAAGCAAAAACATGATTCTCAAAGTTTTTGGTTATTTTTGTTAAACTTGTTAAGGAAGAGTTCTGGTGGATGGGCAGCCCGCTAAGAACTGAGCAGACTATCCAGCTCATCATGCTGACAAGAAACTGGCGTTGTGATCAGAGAGCTGCTTCTGCTTTGAAAGTGCAAAACTCCTCTTTGAAGACCAACCAGCCCTGTTGGTATGTCTGCCCAGTGCCCGTCACCTGTGCAACAATTGGGGTGAACTGGTCGTGTTCCCCCAGAAAGGGGTCAGCTAGCCATCTTTTTATCCACGGAATTCCCAAATTAAATGTTTAGTTTGTATGATGACATTTTTGACTAGCCCAGTTCTCATTGACCCAGGGACATTGAACCCTCAAGGTATGATCTTGTTACCAAAGCAGTGCTTGGGAGGTTTAAAAAAAAGAGGTGAGATCAGCCTTTCCCTTTCCTGCTCTCTTTGTATCTGATGGCTACATTGGAGACAGGTGAGCTGCTCCAGGAGGGCCTCAATCAGGACCAGCCCATCCATGAGGCCAACTGGGTGTAGTGGATGGTGTAGTGGTTTGGGTGTTGGAATTGGACCTGGAAGATCCAGTTTCAAATCCCCATTCAGTCATGAAGCTTCCTGGGTGACCTTGGGCCAGTCACTATCTCTCAGCCTCACCTCCCTCACAGGGTTGTTGTGAGGACAAAAGGAGAAGAGGAACCATGTACACTACCCTGAGCTCCTTGGAGGAAGGGTGGTATAAAAATGTGGAAAATAAAAAATGTGAAAAATAAACAAACTGGCATAGGATTGTGCCTCAAAGCAGGCACATGGGGACGGTCAGTCAAGCAGCTGCACTGCATCCCTTCACACCCACATGGGCAGCCCAATCCTACCGTAACTTCGGCCGGTGGAACGAGCATTCCACCAGCCGAAGACGTCGCAAACGTGCCATAAGGCACGTTTACGTCTACTTCCGAGCAGGGAAGGCCGGCGCAAGGTCGGCCTCCCCTGCTCTGCCAACAGAGGACTTGCTCGCCCGCCGCCAGACCCAGGTAAGGATCCAGCGGACGGGAGGGAGGTGGGCAGTGTGGCCGAAAACGGAGGCCGGCCATAGGCCCAGCTGATCGGGGGGTGGTGGCTTTGGCTGAATCCTGTCCCCCGCCGTTCGACTGAGCCATTACAAGGCCTCCTCTGACTTCCGGCAGCAAAATAGCTGGCGAAATTCTGAGGAGGCCGATCGCCCCCCAGCGCCCTTTACACCCGGGGAAGGGGATGAGCGTCCCCTTCGCCAAGAAGTCTTTCCGCCGTGGGGTGCTTGCCTGGGCTGCCTGGCAGATCCTTACGTGAGGATTGCGCTGTTAGAAAAGTAGTCAAATGGATTTGAATTCCATTTTTTTTAAGTTACAAGAATGTAAAAGGAGATTAAATTGACTCTGCAAGGCATTGGAGGGACATATTGATTAGCTGTTAGCATCCTCCTCCAACACCACACTCTTGTTTGTGCCCCGCCTTTCCTGGGAGTAAGTCCCATTGAACACAGTAGGACTTCTGAGTAGGCATGCATAGGATCATGTCACTGAATGCACATAAGTAACTGTGGGCGCAATCCTATCCTACTTATGCCACCGTTGTAACCAGCGGCGCAGCGAAAACAGGAGGCCCCAGAACGGAAAGGGGATTCAAATCCCCTTTGAATTCCCCTTTTGGAGGGGATTTGAATCCCCTTTCCATTCTGGGGCCTCCTGTTCTTGCTGCGCTGCTGGTTACACCGGTGGCATAAGTAGGATAGGATTGCGCCCTGTGGTAGGGAACAAAATAGAAAATATTAGAGTTGACTTTTTGTTCTAACTCTGAGCAGTTGCTCTCATTCATGCATTTTTCAGTATAAAAATGCCTCATGCTTCCTTCAGTATATCAAAAGGCAGCTTTATGGATGCTTCAATTTGAATTAAATTGATTAATTAATTGGGTTAAAAGACAGATGATGAGCCAACTAAAAATTCTTTGAATTGGTAATCACTTTGCCTCAATCCTCTAAGAATTGCCTAAGAGGGGACTTCCCATCTGTGCTGATAAGAATCTCAGGGGCAATAAAGAAAAAAATGGTTGTCTACATGCTGGGTTTGATTGGAAACACCCCCAAATTAGTCCACTTCTCCATAACACTTTTGTTGTAAGCTTGGCCAATGCTCCTAACTTCTGTAATTTCATTAATTGCAGATGAGCAACCAAAGCCTTTCTATCATCAGTCTTTTAGATTTTCTCGTCAGTGGGCTTCCGGTTATTAAACTAACTTTCTTGTATACTGCTGTTTGTTTCCCTCTATTCTGTGGAAGGCTGTTGAGTGTTAAGTACACACCAAAATGAAATCCAGAATGGCCACGAGGCCTGCGTGGCGACCAGGTAAGGCCCTGGATGCCCCTCCCCCTCGTTGGCCACCAATCTGTAGGAGGGGGCTTGACTGGCAGCCCCCTTCCCTTGTGCTGCTGGGGAGGCTAGCCCAAAGATGAACCCTGCGCTATTGGCACGGCTTCGGCATTTTCGCAGTACATTTCAGTATCTATTTGGGATATCTCTTTCAAGAAAATTAGCATGTATTAATGTCACTATTGAACTTGGAACTCCCATTAGTTTTCCTGCATGGACAATAAAAAAACCAGATTGATCAGTTTTATTTTCTAATTCTTGTGTACTATGCTACTTTCTAATATGAGAAGGGAGTAGTTCTTAAGTACCGGTAAGTATTTGAAAATTATTCTCATTAAATATAATTTAACTGAATATTTGTTTGACTGAATTTAACTGAATCTTTCTCCAAAATTCTTTAATGACATCTTTCTCTTTAAACAATAGTGGGGTTAATTTGCTTTTCTTTCTTTTCTTTTTATTGAAGAATAAGACCCCTTTTATTTCTATATTGCTAAATGTTCAAATGTTATGAAACAAAGAGGAATAAATGGAGTTTTCACAATAGAGAGGCAAAACAATAGCGTATCCAAGAGATATGAAATGGGACTGCTGTTAATAATACTTTCTGAGTCTGCAAAGCACTTCAAATGGATTGTTTTGATGCTGTAAGAACAGGAAGCTTATAAGGTAAGTATAAGTATCCCCATATTGTAGCAGGCAGAGCTGAGGCTGAGAAGGAGTGGGTTGCCTAAGGCCACTGAGTGAGTTCATGTCAGAGGAAATATTAAAACCAGGAGCTCCTTATTTACAACTCAGGGTGCGATCCTACCTACAGCTGCGGCTCCCTACCTTACTTGCAGCACCCAGCGAGTAAGCAGCGCTGGTGCAGAGGCCAGCATCGCTTACTAGGCCGCCCTCCGGACTTCACGCCGCCAGGCAGAGGCACGGACGTGTGCCAGCTAAACAGCTGGCGTGCATCTGAGGAGACCCATTGGGCCATCCGGGGCTTACACTCGGGGAAGGAGATGCAAGTCCCCTTCCCCCAAGTTGAGCGCAAGCTGCCTCGGCATGGGCCGCATCCTGCCTACGATGCAGTGGCTGGCTATTTCGGCCAGCCGCCACATCTTAGGCAGGATTGGTCTGCCTGTCTCTTACAGCGCAAGCTTGTGCATGCCTACTCAGAAGTAAGTCCCATTGTGTTCAGTGGGGCTTACTCCCAGGGAGGTGGGCATAGGATTTCAGCCATAGCCATAGTGCTGTACCAGCTCTGGTGTCTTTTTTAACTTATCCGTAAAGGATCCAGAACAGAGATGAATAGTGAGGTGGCCAGGTTTTTCAGATGACATCCAAGGATGTTAGAACTGGAGTAAAATTAGATGTTATTTTTATCATATTTGGGGTTATCATACTTGCATTGTATTAGTAAATAGCAACAGGATCAGGTCTCCCACAGAACCCAGTGTCATCAGAACAATGATGAAATTGCATACTAAACCTGGGATGAGTGAACTCCCCTCTCCCCATTTGTTTTCCTTAAGGAAAGCCTTGATGTAAGAGTCAGTAGCAAAGAGGATTCACTTTGAAATCATCGCCATTGTAGAAAAGCTGCGTAGTTAGACAGACAGATTGTCCTGTGTACTGCTTATACACAGCCAGAACAATAACCCTAACTCTTGTCCATTGATTGGGCTTCCAAACCTACCCAGTCACATCAGGGGGTATGGCCATAAAACATCCAATGTCATAGGACTGTGATCTCATTAAACCTATGTTACATAAGATCAAGCCCAAGAATGCTCCCTCAGGGTGCATCTGCATGTGCTCAAGCCCACTCACCTCTGCTAGGTTTGGAGATGCCTGGGCAAGCACACTTAGGATCAGTGAGACAGATGTGTAACAGCCCAATCCTAACCAAATTTCAAGCACTGAACCACTGATGCAACTGTGCTCATGGGGTGTGTGCTGCATTCTGTGGTAGTGGTGGCAGTCACGGAGACCTACTCAAGGTAGGGGAACATTTGTTCAAGGCTGCATTGTGGCTGCAACGGCACTGGAAATTGGTTAGGATTGGGCTCTTAGAGATTTTACTTTGATTTTAAGTTTTGCCTGTAATCACCTGCTTTTATTTTGGGTTTCTTTGCTAAGTTCCACACCGTGGTACTTTCAGTGTCCAGGTGCTTGTATAAGCCTGCTTTTCTTTTTCTTCCTGCTTGGATTACTCTAACCCAAGGTTCCTCAACCCCCAAAGTCCATGTACCCCCACCCCCCAAAAAAAGTGCACCCCCCAAAAAGGGTTCCTTCCATTTTTCTCGGGCTGCGGCACGGCCGGGCGGGTTCTCCCACTCGCGCCGCAACCCGGAGGGTAAAGCTACAGCCCAATTGACAGGGCTGTAGCTTTACCCTCCGGGTTGCGGCGCGAGCGGAAGAACCCGCCCGGCCGCACTGCAGCCCAGGAAAAACCACAAAATCCCCCCCCCCGGTGGCTTCCCTTACCTTGTCTTCCCAGCTGCCTCCATCTTGAATCTCGCGAAAATCTCGCGAGATTCAAGATGGCTGTGGCTGTGGCCAAATCTCGTAAGGGCATATGAGGCATTAGCAGTGGCGTCGCTGGAGCGTGGCGGGGGGGGCGGGCCGCCAGGGGGTGACGCGCGTCACAGGGTGACGTGTGCACTCCCATGCGCGTCACCTCCGTGATGTGCATCACCCTCCGGACGCTCTGAGGCCGGCCCAGGAGCCGGCCTCAGAGCGTCCGTCCCCGCCAGTGCGTCAATACGGGTATTATTACAATTTTCGTGCATGCGCAGAACGTTTTGAAGGCAAGAGGGCAGGCCCTTGCCCTCAAAACGGTCTCTGCGCATGCGCGAAAATTGTAAAAATACCCGTATTGACGCAGTGGATGGGCCTTCTTTCAGAAGGCCCTGGAGTGCCGGCCCGGCCGGACGCTCCGAGGCCAGCTCCTGGGCCGGCCTTGGAGCGTCCGGAGGGCGACACGGGGTGGGGGGTCACCCGGGGAAAGGTCGCCCCCCCCTCAAAATCGCGATGCGGCCTTTGGCCGCGCCGAATGTTGGAGCGTCACTAGGGTGACACTCGCCCCCCTGCTTTGGGGTGACGCGCGTCCTAGTGACCCTTCTGGGCATGAGACTGCCTCATGTGCCCTTATGCGATTTGGCCGCCGCCATCTTGAATCTCGTGAGATTTTCACAATATTCAAGATGGAGGCGGCCGGGGAGACAAGGTAAGGGAAGCTACTGGGGGGAATTTTGCGGTTTTTCGCTCCCCCTTATCAGCTGCTGATCGCAGCAGCTGATAATGGGGATCATCTCGCGTACCCCCAACTTGCGGCCTGCGTACCCCTGGGGGTACGTGTACCACAGGTTGAGAACCGCTGCTCTAACCTCTTCCCTCTTATTTTTAATACAGGGCCTTACCTTTGTAAGGGTGCAATCTTGACTAAAATTAGAACAGTGGGGCGAGCGCTCTGCCATTCTAAGCCGTTGCAAACATGCCATAAAGCACTGGCATGCAGTTCTGATCACGTATAAGCCAGTATTCCCCCCACAGGGGCAGCCCAACCATGATGCAAGTTGCAAACTTTGCATCATGCAGCTACGTAGTTGGGGGAGACAATGAGTTGGTATGGGGGGTACTTTGCGCCCATCTGCCCCCACCTGCCACATCCATGGAATCCAGACCAGCTTCATCCTTTTCTCATACAATAGAATTACATCCTCTTCTCATTCAATATCTTACCTGTCTCCCTCAGCATCCAACACCACTGCATCTTCTTCCTCCTCCAGCATTCCCTCCACAGCCATTAGAAAAAATGGTGGTGGCAGCAGCCCTGGTAAGTGAATCTGGCAGTGGTCAAGGGGTCAGTCTCTCTTACTCCAATTAATGACAGCAACAATGGCGAAATTGACAATACAGTTGGACCTCCATATCCGCAGAGATTCCGTTCTGGAACACACACACCCCCGCGGATACTGACCGCATAAAGCGAAATCACTTTAGCGCAGATATGGGATCACTGTAAAAACTTGGAAAAAAGGATAAAAATAGCGTTCCTTTTTGGCTGGCAAACTGCTCCATTTAAAGGGCTGTAGAGAACGAAATTGTGCTCCTACAGCCTCTTCTGGGTTGCTCGACTTCCCCCCTCCCTTCCCCAGGCTTGCCCCAATGCATTCTGGAGCGACCTTGGGGAAGGAAGGGGGTAAGTCGAGTGATCCAGAAGAGGCTGTAGGAGCGTGATTTCGCTCTCTACACCCCTGCAAACAGAGCGGTTTGCTAGCCAAAAGGTAAGGAATGCTATTTTTATCCGTTTTTTTTCAAGTTTTTACAGTGACCCACATATCCGCGTTGAGACAAATCCATGGATGGCAAGGGGTCCACTGTTGTACTGTAATAAATAAGAAATCATGCCTAACCTTTCTCCCAGATTCCTTTGCAAGTTCAACTTGCATTGTCAGCAACAGAAAAGGCTCAAAAATTTCTCACTTTGAATTGAACAGATGCAGGCAATAGAGGCTTGAGCTGCTATATGGCTCCCTTGCCCATTTAAACTCTTGCTGAAAATACAGAGTTATTTATTTATTTTATTTTTCACATTTTTCGACTGCCCTTCCTCCAAGGAGCTCAAGGTGGTGTACATAGTTCCTCCCCTCCTTTTGTCCTCACAACAACCCTGTGAGGTAGGTGGGGCTGAGAGATAGTGACTGGCCCAAGGTCACCCAGGAAGTTTCAGGGCCATCCTGGCTGTCATCTATTTAGGTTTAGACGTTTTTGTAGAGTTTTGGGTAGACAAGCTCTGGGATTGCACAATCTCCCCCCAGGGTTTAGGAAGTGCCCAGAAATTCCTAAAATCTTAAATTTAAGGATTAAAAGATGTTGTTTCTGACCTATAGTGCCTAAGCCTAAAGATAGCTACAGTATATTGGAACTAAAGAACTATTGTACTGTGTGCTCTGCTGTTTTTTGCCTCTTCATTTTCAAAATGTTGTGTTCAACTGGGACTGGTGAATTTCTCCAAGCTGAAAAGAACTCTGGAGCTTCAAGGAGCTTGCTTCTCTGTGTAGCTTGGCCTTTTTGAACCTCCAAGGTTCTTTTCCAATCTACTACGGAAGCTTTCATGGCTGGCGATCAACTTACAATGTCTCGGAATTACGGGTCTAGAAGCCATGTCTGAAGAAAACTTGAAATTTAATCTGCAATTGTATTAATTGCCCAGAAGAGGTTCCGGGGTACGGAACGAAATGTAGGCTACACACGGCATTCCTTGGATTTTAATGCATCTGTCTGTTTGCGGCTGCCAATATAGGACACCCGCAAGCGGAACGAAGAAAATTAAATTTCAAGTTTTCTTCAGACATGGCTTCTAGACCCGTAATTCCGAGACATTGTAAGTCTTTTCCAAAGCCACGTTTAAGAGACATTCTCCAATGTGCCTAGAGTTGTATGCCTCCAACAGCAGCTGCACTGGCAATGGTCTCCAGAACAAGTATGGGCCAGTTAGTGGGTAAGACTAAGAGGCTTTCAAATGCTCCTGCTGCCACAAGAGAGTGCCAACGTGAGTTAAAACTATTTTTTTTTTCTTTTCCTTTAAAGCAGCCATAGGATGCTTCAGTTTTTATTTGGACCAGCTGTGCTGTGGGAATGGTATTTAACCCTTTTCCCCCCATGCTGTTTTCCTGATCTAAATTACTTCCCCACAGTGGAGAAATACAAACACAGCTTCTTAAACGTCTTCTCCAGTTCTAACAGCAGTTAGATGGGTGATCTAGACTGGGAAAATGCCCGAGGAGGTCACTGCCCAAGCAATTCGCCGCCCACCCTTCTTGCAGCTGCATTTGCGATTTGAATGATTTGACTGTGTGCAGTTACATGTATAGTATAGTCTGACCCTGCGTTTGGAAGCTGTAATGCTGTTTGAAAACAAGCATCAATAACAAGAATGGTTTATCTGTTTTTATTCTGCCTTTGTGACACGTATGTAAGCATGCACACATGCACACACTTTCTTTTCCCATCTCCTGCTACTTCCCTGCCCCCCCCCGACATATTCTCTCTCTTTTTTTTTATGCCAGCAGTGTCCATTCTGTGATGATAATACTCAGCTAATGGCAGGTACCTCTTTTTTAGCCTGATTGCTTAAAGAATAGGATGTAAATCTCCCATGTAAATTTTACTCGTCAGGAATCCATTTCAGCTGTAGCGGCAATCTCATGAGGTGATGGTAATACCTGTTCAGACTATAATTCCTGTTCTGAATCACCATCTGCTCTTCTATGCTACATTGAATGCTTGCTTTGCGTCTTAGTTTAATTACAGTACATTTAACTTCAACATGACCTGGTTCAAGCTATCATAGCCTTAAACCAATTAAAACTCCAGCACAATTTACCTGCCCGTTTGCACAGCCTGACATCTGTGGTGCTCCTCTTCTGACTCTCCCCCAGTTCCCTGAACCTTTACAACTACAATGCAGCCTGTGTATAATATACATTAGTGGATCAGAAGAAGAGCTCTACTGATACAGACCTAGGATTCATCTAATCCAGCATCCTGTTTGTAACAGTGGTCAGCCAAGTGCTCCTGAGACGTTTACAGGCAGGGCGAAAAGGGAACAGCTCTCTTTTTCTGTTTGTCCCCCAGCAACTGAAATGCAGAGGTACACTGACTGTCCTTGAGCATGGATGTTCAACTTAGCTGTGATTCATATCCTATCTTCTTCCATGAATTGGTCTAATCCTTTCTTAAAGCAATTACTGCATCTTGTCGCAGTGAATTCTGTAAGTTTAACTATGCATTGTGAAAAGAAGTACTTTCTCCCCCCATCTGTCAGCCCTGTATAAGAAAGGTTACTATTTGTGTTTTAAATAGATTTTAGATTTTATCTTTACAATGACATCAAATTGAGCAAACCGTGAATGAAATATAATGATCTTTTTGAACATGCAGAATTTGTCTTGAGCAAAGAAGATATTTATGTAGAAGACATATTGGAAAGATAAGTTTGGAGCTATTGAAATCTTTGCAACACTGATTCATGCTATTGGCAGTTGAGAAGTGCCTTTTCATGTCAGCTAGACAATTGCTCCTGGGATATGCCTAGGTGGCAGAAAGTGATAGCGCTAGTGAGATGGGACTGCTGGGAACACAGAACTGGATCTTTTCTCTGATATGCAAATCAGGCTTCTGTATAAACAGTTCAAAGTAGAGGCAGCAAGAGGTAGCTTAAATCATTTAATCAAGTTCCAGGGACAAAATTTCATCACTACGAATTGGGCGGGGGGGGGAATGCAGAGGAATTGTGAATTTCCGCCCTATTTATAACTGTTGAAATTGCATTCTAAGCCTAAGCTTTTAATTCTATTAAAGAATACCTGACTGACGATTTATCAGATATGCTAAAATCTCAGACTCAACGTGATCCTCAGCATGTCACTTAGCACAGAAAATTCTTATGAAATTAAAAGGCACGATCATAACTCAGTACTGTATACCTACCCATCTGAATTATTGTGCAGTCCAGTAAGAGCAGGTGCATCTCTACAAACAATATGAGTCGGTGACATATGGCCACTCGCATTGATTGAGGTTATGCAAATTTGTGGTTCTGTACAAGTGACCGTGGATCAAAGCAAAGCTATTGTATAGTAAGCAACTCATTGCAGCAGCAGTAACTGCGGACTGCATCTTTGCAAGAGCCCACAGCTGGCTATCAAACACATAATGGCCAAGCAAACTGCAACTGTTACTTAGCACTCTGGCATATCCTAGCCTAGGGAGATGTTGGAGCTTATTCACATGATCAGTTTAGCACTTGGCAGGGATGGGGAAAGTCTATCCACGCTGCCTGTTTGGCAGAGTCCTAAACAGCTGGAATGCCACACATTGAAATGGTCCGCATAAGCAAGCTCAGCATCCTCCTACACCCTCTTCAGCTGTGTTTCTCTTCCCATTTACTTTCTGGAGCAAATGTGTTCTGGAAAACAAAACAGCACAATCCTCTCTGCGTGTCTACTCAGAAGTTCCATTGAGTTCAATTGACTTATTCTCAGGTAAGCGTGAATAGGATTGCAGCCAAAGTTGGATCTCTAAAGGACAAAGGCTGTGCTTTGCTAAGTTTGCTACCACAAAATTTATGGAACTTGCATTTGGCATTAATATTTTGGTTTTTCTATTAACCGAAGTAGATAAAAAAATATTTTAAAAATTCATATGGAATAAGTACCTACGGTACCTCTGAAAGCATGCCTTGCATGTATGTCATTCCGTTTCTTTGTATGATCTTGTTTGAGCTTCAGGAAGAATATGATGAACATAGATCAAGAGTTTTCTCCTCTCTTAAAAGTGCCACTTAGGCCGACCAAAAACACGACATGCTTTGTTTTGAAAAAGGGTATCAGTGGTGAGCCTAAGGCACTTGTATGCCTTCCTCTTCTTTTCCTTCATGTTCAAAGAGAGGAATGCAGAAACTTCCACTTCTAGTTGTTAGAAAGGGCCTCAAATCAGGATTCCAAACCATGTTTGGATTGTGGCTTGAGATCTTATTTTGAGGGCAAAACTATTTGGACCCAACAGAAAACTATGGTTTACTATAAGTGTCTTCCCTCGTGCACACACAAGGAGAGAAAGGAAGAACACACGAGTCCTGAGGCTTGTTGCTGCTTATTCCTGTTTTGGCATTCCATGGTCTGGTGTTGGGCCAGGTGAGACATCACATGGAGCCATGGTTTATCTTAACTGTGGTTTGTTTAAGAAGTCAGGATTGGTGTCACAGACAATCTCTAAATCCTGACTTGCTCAGTAGCACCCTTGTTTTGACTCCAGCCCCACAATTGATCCTCCTATATAATTCCTAGATGAAATACAAAGGTCCTTGTTTCTTCTCAACTGCTAGCAAACTGTGGTCTCATCAGCTATATCAGTGGTTCCCAAACTGTGAGGCGCGGCTCCCAGGGGAGCCGTGGAAGCCAGCCAGGGGAGCCGCAGAAGGATGGCTTCAGGTTCCCTGTGGAGGGAAGAAGGGGGTGCCCCAGTCAACATACCCCACATCACTTCTGATTGGACCTATAGAAGGGGGAGAAATGACCTTCACAGAAGTTATTCACAAAGAGGTGAAATTGGGGAGAAAGCTTCACCTGGTGGTTTTCTACCCGTCACATAACATAATGTAATGGGGAGCCGCGGCCAATAGTCTCCAATGGTCAAGGGAGCCGCAGGTCAAAAACGTTTGGGAAACACTGAGCTATATGCTTTTGGTATTGGTTGGGAGAAGAAGGGGGGGCATAGTAAACCAATCACTAGTGTCTTTCTACATTTCTGCCTGCTGTTGGCAGTGAGACGCACAAAGCACTTCCATCCCGCTTCCAAGAATAACTAGCTGTTTCTTGCCCATTCCTGCAATGAATACATTAAAAGCACTCTGATGCTGATGTTAAAAGGAAAACTTTCTGAAATTTTTTCTACAACTGTATTTGCAAGCCGTACTCTCTCGTCATTTTTTGCATCTGTTTGGCTTGAAAGAATAGGACGCGGGATGAGATGGCTTTGATCTCTGTCTGTGTTTGGCATTTGTTTGCTTGGTGCGGGGAACAGCTAAGTAGAGAATCTGCTTGCCTCTGCATTTCAATAAGAGGGGGAGATTGTGAGCAAAGCTGTTGCCAGGCAGACAAAGAAGGCAGGGACTGTTTAGTAAGAGGACCAAAGAGAGCAGCTTTTAACCTACGGCCTGGGCTGGCTCGCCAATGAGGCGAGCCAAAATGTTTGCATAGAGTGGCGGATTTTCTAGGTGGCGAAAGCAGTCTGCGCGTGCGCGAAACAAGTAAAAGTACCCGTATTGATGCATTGGCAATGCACTGACGCTCCGAGGCCGGCTCCCAGGCCGGCCTCGGAGCGTCCGGAGGGCGACACGAAGGGGTGGGGGGGCACCCGGGGTAGGGTGCAGCGGGGTCGCCCCCCCCAAAAAACGCGCCACGGCCATAGGCCGCACCGAACATTATATAGGGGGGTCATACTCGGGGTGTCTTTAGGGTGACGCGCGCCACCCTGCCTTGGGGTGACGCGCGTCCTAGTGACGCCTCTGAAGATACCTATATCCTGTTGCCACTCCCTTGCATCTGGCATTCAAAGATAGTCTACTTCTAAACCCAGGAGGTTGTATATACCTGTCCCCATCATGACTTGTAACCTGTGATGGACTTTTCTTCCATAAATCTGTCCAATGCAATCCTATGCATGTCTACCAGAAGTAAGGGCTCAATCATATCCCTTGCAAGCAGCACTGATGTAGCCATGCCAAAAAGGTGCATGCTGCATCCAGTGGGGGGGGGGCGGTGACCCGAGAGCAAATGGGAGGTAAGTAAATGTGTTTGCTTACCTCCGCGTAAGCACTGGGGGTTTCCTCAGACATACGTAATCTCTTTTGGTGGTGTTTGTCCAAGGACAGGAAAGGGGCAGGGAGGTTTGTAATACAGGGGATAAGAATCCGGCGCATGCCATTGTCACCAGATCCGCCTCCTCCCCACCCCCAGTTCCTCCCCCTCTCCTCCCAGTTATGCCCCCAGTTCTCCCCCTCCCAGCTCATGTTCTGTCCCCACCACTGACTTACTGGGTGCAGTGGGGTGCCGATGACACCTGGCAGAATGGCCACCAATGGTGTGCTACGCCTGCCATTGGCGGCCATTTTATGACAGCGGAAGCTCTTCTGCTTTCATAAAGCCCCCTCCCCTCCCCGACAGCACAATCCCAGATAGGATTGGGCTGTGAATCTCATTGAATTAAATGAGACTTCCTCCTAGGTAAGTGAGTCCAGTGGTCCCTTGACATCTGTGGATTTCACATTCATGGATTTAAAGATCCGTGGATGGCAAGGGTACCCCCCCAAATTTTTTTGAATGCATTCTGGAGCTAACCTGGATGAAGAGAGGGGTAGTTGTGTGACCTGGAAGAGGCTTCCGGACCATGATTTCTCTTTCTAAAGCCCTGAGCGGTTTGGCAACGAAGAGCTAAGTAAGGGTATTTTTAACTTTTCATTTATTTTTTTAATGTAAAATCGACGGATTTAAATCGACGTGTGTGTGTGCGTGTGTGTGTTCAGAACCGAACCACCGTGGATAAGACGGAACGACTGTATAGGATTGCAGCCTGAATTAACTGACAGGGTTTATATTTCAAGAATGGGCAAGAGAAAGGCTTAACCATTTTTGAATTCCTTCCTTTGTCTGATTGAGTGTTAAAACCGCCTCATGCTTTTCAGGGCTGATCCAAGTCTGCAAATACTACTTTACATTTTACAAACTGTAGACTGTTGCGGCCCTTATAACATGTCCTCCCACTGTCCTAACCATCTGCTTGATGAAGAGTTCTTCATCTCAAAAACTTTCCCTTTGATACTTTTTTGTTTGTTCTAAATAAAATATCCTCCTCCATTGAACTGTGGATATGTATTCTTGTGGATATGTATTCTTGTAGATTCATGGTAATCTACAATTTTGTTTTGTCCCCTGGGGCCCCAGAGGCCGCCGGCCGGATCCTAGTCAGGATTGGGCTGCCCGTCTATTATTTGGAATTGATTTTTGTTAGCTGCTTTGGGCACTCCCTGGTGCCAAAGTACTATACAGAAGGTCCCTGACTAACATAAGCCTCAATTTATGTAATTTGAATTTTACATCAAGAGAAGCCACCCACACTTGCTGCTCTGAAAAGCTTGCTTTGCTCTGCAAGCTAGGATTGCTCCCAGTGTGCTCCACGTTTTCTCTTTCTTTTAAAAAGCCCAGGTGGAGAAAGGGGAGAGATCGCTGCATTCTGATCCTTGGAGCACAGTGATCTGGCCTTCTCATCTTGCGCCTTCCTGCACTGGAAAGGCACTGGGCCAGATTGCTGGACTCCAAGGATCAGAACTCGGCCAGCACACCCCTTCCTCAGCACGGGCTCTTTAAAGGAAAGAGGAAGAAACGTGGAGGGCATGGGGAACAATCTCAGCATGTTCACAGGGTGGCAAGCATGAGTGGACCTTCTTGCACGGCCCAGATCTGACTTGCATAAAAATAGACTTCAGTATGTAAGGTTGTCTGGAACGGAACCCTTACATAAGTTGGAGAGTGTCTGTATAAACAGTTGAAATAAATAAAATGAAAGGGTGTTTGGATAAATTTTTGTGAGCAAGGAGTAGTATGTAGTAGGGTGGGTGAGGCTTACAGATTGGACCATCCCTGGATGACTTGGAATATTCCACTTCCACTTTATGAAGATGGGCAACAGGGATGGTTGAGCTATAAAAAAAATAACAATTGATTTTAAAGTTTCTTCCTTGTTTTATGCTGCATTTCCGAACCATTTCTCAAAAGTTCAGCAGCCTAGCCAAACACCCTTCTCCTCACCTGTTGAAGCAGTACTCTTCCGCCATATTGAAACGGACAAGTCCAGGAGAGGGCTATGGGATATATGGACCATTGAAGTATCTGCCTGGTCCTTTCTCACTATCAGGTGACAGATATTGTATGCTCTTTAGTTTTAGTTTTATCCTAAGAGAGCTTTGTTCAAGAACTTTATACTTCAAGGCACTAAAAATAAGCAAGTCAAAAGGTATTGCTAGCTACAGGCCAAACTCTTTATTCATAATGCTACAGTGGGTTTGTTTAAAAAGTAACTAATATACTGCTTGTGGCTCTCAAAATATATGTCTTAAACAGAACAAAGTGTTGGCTTACACTGGTTATATTCTGCAGTACATTCCCCTTGAAGGCAGGCTGACCCAGTGTTGTTGGGTTTTTTTTAGTGCCATAATGGTAAAATGCAGGTAACTAATTTACCAAGGTTTCTAATAGCTTACTTCAAGGCTGACAACTCATCCTTGTCAATTTAACATTTATACCAAGTCAGTCATCACCTCATTGTTGATGCTGTGGTCTTGTTACTGGTTGTAATAGAAAGATAGTAAATGCAGGCAAATTAAATTACTAGTATTGGAAAAACAAATCCTTTGTTGTTATTGACCTTCTCCTTCTTCCCCCAACTGATCAGCTAAGAAAGAAACTTGGACAATGGAACCCACCCGATTTATTAGGATGAGAAATTCAGCAGCCCAGATAACTCCCTTCTAGTAAGCAATCCCATAGGTTAAGCAGGGTCAACATCTACAGGCTATATAAAGCAGGGGTCACGCACACTCCTTTGCACATTAGCCCAAATCTGACATTGGAGGCAACTGATGCTGCTCAGGGCTCACCTTTTTGCAGTAGTGGGTGTTAAGGCCAGGACCCTGGATCACATTGAAGACACAGTTTGCTTTTGAAGCAAGCAAAGGAAAACACTCCATCAGAAAAATGAGAGACGGTGTCTGTGGTGGTGTTATTCAAACCAGAAATATCCCTGACTCTTAAAAGAATATTATTTTGCAGGCAGTGCAGCACACAAGTCCTTACTAGAACCATAACCCAAGGTGATCTAGAAGTCAGGGTCACCACCTGGATTGTGGCCATGTTATCATACCAAAAATGCACTGTCCTGTTCTGAAACCAGTCCACCCAAAGATGGGGTACCACAACAATTATGGGGGGGAGGGACTCTAGGAAAGTTAGATCTCATACAATATCTTCACTCACCCAACTCTTAGGCCAAGGTTGAGCACACCATCAACTCCTGACATGCAACAGACCCCAAAGCCAAAGAAACTGAAGCATCAGGCTGAATGTGCAATTCAGTTTTAAGGTGCATGTTCTCATGCCAGAAAGGTATACTATTGAAGTGATCCTAAAAACCAGACCCAACAGCCAAATCATTCCTCATGTTCCTGCCGATTCATGAACTTTAAATCCTGGGCTTTAACTCCCCTCTTAAGCATCCCAAAGGCACTGAAGAAAGACTAACGTTTTTATTGCCTCTGTAGAAGTCGATGGACTGGCCATATTTGGAACACTGTGTACCGTCCTGGTCATTGCACCTCAAGAAAGATACTGCAGAGCTAGAAAAGGTGCAAAGTAGGGCAACCAAAATGATCAAAGGGCTGGAGCACCTTCCTTATGAAGAAGGGCTACAGCTCTGGGGGCTTCTTAGCTTGGGGACCATGATTGAGACTTATCTTATCATGCATGGTGTGGAGATGTAGATAGAGAAGTTTGTCTCCCTCTCTCACAATACTAGAACCTGAGATCATCCATCCAGTGAAGTGATTGGTGGGAAGTTTTAGGACAGACGAAAGGAGGTATTTCTTCACAGAGTACATAATTGCTGTGGAATTCATTGCCACAAAATGTAGTGACTCATTAACTCATTAGCGATGGCTCTAAAAGGAAATTGCACAAATTCATGGAGGGCAGGTCTATCAATGGCTACTACCATTTAATCATTTGATTTTGTCTGTAAACCACTTTGTGAACTTTTTGTTGAAGGTGGGCATCTGGCGTGATCTAGCAAGACTTTTCTTATGTTCTGGGGTCAAGAACTGAGCTGTGCAAGCCCAGTCCAATATTTTCTGTGATTAGACTATAGGAAACTGCCTTATACTGAGTCAGGCCATTGGTCCATCTAGTTCAGTATTGTCTACACTGACTGGCAGCATCTCTCAAGGGTTTCAGACAAGCATTTTTCTCTGCTTTTTCTGGAGATGCCATGGATTGAACCTGGGATTTTCTACATGTAAACCATGTGCTCTTTCATTGAGCTATGATATACAAAGCTGCCTTATATTGAATCCCATTGGCCTATCAATCCTAGCATTGTCTACTGCCGGGGTCTCCAACCTGAAAGTGGTGGAAGGTGCCAAGGAGGTAGGGCAAGGTCCAGAGGAACTTGGTGCTTCCATAAGAAGAGGCCAAAGGCCCATCTAGTCTAGCTTCTGGTATCTCACAGTGGCCCATCAGATGCCTCATGGAGCATACAAGACAACAAGATGCATGTATCTTGTTGCCACTCCTTCGCAAGAATTCCTCTAGCTAGTGCAGCAGCCTTCTCCTTCGCCACCATCCCACTGTCTCCCCTGCCGTCTCCTTCTGTCCACAATTCTCTCACCATTGCTGTCACCACCAGCTTGGCCCAGCCAAGAGTTAATGGAAGAGGAAGTGTGGGCAGGGGAGAGGGAGATGGTGGGCAGCCAAGGCATAAGCTAGGCGGCAGCAGTAGGGAGATGGAGGAGGTGGCAGCAATGAGAGTAGGTGGGCACCAGCAGACACCATACAGACGTATACGATGCCCGGTCTGCTCTCTGGCAGTGTTTCCCAGAGAACTGAGGAAGAGACTCAAGTGGTTTTATCCAAGATCCGTTTAGCTGAAGATGCTGGGTGTTGAACCTAAGACCATCTGTAAGCCAAGCATGTGCTCTGTCCCTGAGTCAGGGTCCTCACTCACATGCAGCTTACTATCTATGAGGCCCATGGAATATAAAATATAAGTACTGCTTGTGTGTGAAGGCCCTGGTAATGTAAATAAAACAAAGATATGTAAACAAGAAAGCTGGAAGGAACATGGGGCAGGATCCTTAAAGTAATTAAGATTCAAAATTTGATTCAGCAAAATATGACCTATAGATGTGAGATCATGGAAACATTTGCCTTGGGAGGCTCTTTTCTGCAGGCTGGGGGGGCAAGCACAACACACACACGCCTACACACAAAGGATACAAAGCCCAGTGCTTGCTGAAAGCAAAGCAAACACGCATGGAGAAATCTCTTAGAAAGCGAGCACGCACGCACATGCACACACACACACACAAACACACGCACGCACGCACGCACACACACGAGGGAGAGCTTGGTGCAACATCCAATCTAGAGGGCAGCGACCAAAGAGAGAATGTCCCCAGAATATCAACAAACAGGAAGGTGCGCAGGGCACCAGCCAATCTCGCCTTTTCTCTCTCACGCGTTCTCCCTCCACTCTTCCTCCTCCTTCTCCCATCTCTCAGATCCGTACACACTTCAAGCCTCCCGACCACTTTCCCAAACACTGAGCCCACACTGATAGGCACGGACAAGATCTTACTAAGTTACCAGCCCCCAAATCCAGCAGGTACAAAAGAAAAGGATCGGTAAATTCTCCATCGCAGCCAACTTAGTGAGGGGACTCAGCATTCCAAAAGCACACTCTCTCAGAGGGACCCAGAAATCATTTCAAATCATGACTTGCCTCTTTCCACCAATCAGAGCTAGAGAGCGAGGATAATGTGTCTTCCCCCCTCCCTGAGGCAGCCTAAAATATCCCCCAATCAAGAACCCTTCTCTCAAAATGCTTCATGAGTTGATATGTTCTGTTAAACTCGATACATGCATTTTGACTAACACATGGTCCCCTCAAGACTGTGGAAGATTAACATATTGGGGATAGTTGACCAAAAGAACAACATTCTCTAGCAATGTTTTGAAATAGTTTCTGAAGCTATAGGGATGTTTGGAACTGTAAAGAGAGAAACAGATGCGTAGGGATATACAAATTAAATTTTCAAATATATGTAGCACAATTCATTCTAAACCATCTTTACTGAATATGAAAAATGTATTCAAAATGTAAATGTTCCTGCCAGGGATGATGAGAAACAAGAAACATTTTACACAGGCTTACCAGATCCTCGCTGGGACGGGAGCGGTCTACCCTTAAGGGGGCGGGGCGTGGGGGGGCCAGAACGCTTTGCGTTCTGGCCCCGCCCCCTTAAGGGTAGACCGCTCCCGTCCCAGCGAGGATCTGGTAAGCCTGATTTTACACAAAGACACAAAATCTCATATTCCTCCATCCAAGTGTTACTGTTACTGCGTTCATACTTATTAATGTTTCTTCTGACTCAGATTTTTTGTTTCTGAATTGGGAATTACAGGTGTAAATCAGATGCGCATTTTAATGTTGTCCATCCACACTGTGTCCTTTTTAAGGGGATATACATTGTTATGCTCATCCACATTCTGGTACATCTAGTCATGCATAACTATGCACAACTAGAGCTGAATCAAGGTGAAGATTTTTTATTTATTTGCTGCAAATTTGGATTTTTGTTTCTGTTGCTCAGACTTTGCAGTAAGTAAGTAAGTAAGTAAGTAAGTAAGTAAGTAAGTAAGTAAGTAAGTAAGTAAGTAAGTAAGTAACTTTGCATTCATTAACAAGGCAATTCCAGAACTCTGATGGAAAATATTTACATTTAGAAACTCTCTCTCTCTCTCTCTCTCTCTCTCTCTCTCTCTCTCTCTCTCTCTCTCTCTCTCTCTCTCTCTCTCTGTTTACATTCCATAATAATTTTATTAAAATAATTTGGGATGGGAAGGGAAAAACACATTATTCTACTTGGATTCTTTTGAGGGCTCCTTTGTTAAATGACAAAACAGTGTAATTTATTCAGTGAGCATCCTTTTCCACCAAGATAGGAGAGTGATTCACATTTTAAAATCAACTTCTAGGCAGAATGAAAAATGGAGACACAGTCTTTGAGATACGATGGCATTCTGTATGTGAGCAATGGCCAGATCTGGTTTTTATCACCAGCACAGCGCACCACAGGCTTGCAAACTTGCTTCTCTCTAGATGATTTTTCTGTAGTGCATATGCTTTTGTTATCGCTAAACTGGACTTCCATAATGCCTTGCTTTTAATGGATCTCCAGATCCTGCTGTTCATAGATGTAGGTTTAGTCAACCTGCAGCTCTAGTACAATCCACAAAAGAGCTAGCACCCTTGTAAACCTGCAAGGGTTCCAGGGTCCCCTCCACTCACATTGCTCAACCATCACTCCATTGAGGTGGAACCAGCTGACAGGTTTGCCCCACCCATCAAATTCTACAAACTGAGTAATGGACAGGACAAACCTGTTAAGAACATGCGCTGGTTGATTTGCATTTAGTATAAAATATTGCTGGATTGTTTGACCCTCAACAGATCAGCTATTTATCTTGCAGGTGCTTGTTGTTTTGAGATTTGTATGTCTTTTTGTGTTCTCCTTCTTGAAGGAAGTCTGGTTTATGTACATTGTTATATTAAAAAAAATGCTGGTGGTGCTGGGACACCCCCCCCCAACTTAAAAAAAAGACTATAATTGCCCTGGTCTGAGAGCTTCATTTTGAATTCTTTCTTCACCCTGGACCTGCTGCACCATCTCCTTAGAGCTTGTATGAGATTCCTGCTGTTCAGTGTTAAAGCACTCCCCAGTAGACCTCCATTACTCAGCCAGTTGCTGTACACTTGAATCATGCTGATGTCCTTTGAGGGAAACCAAAACACTTGGTGCCCCCATGCACCCTCTTCTATTTTTGGATTGCATCTGGCTTGGTCCCAGACGGCTCAGCCTTCCTGGAATCTCCACCAATGAGACTTTGAATTCCCCAACCCACTCCAGCTCAGCATCTCCAGCCAATCAGCAGTACAAAGAAAGCTATGCTGTTTACTAGACCACTGTCCCCCATTTCCAGGCAGATCTGCCTCCCTTTTCTACCTGGAACTCACACTGGAGAAGACTGTTTTGTTTTGTTTTCTTCTGTCTTCATCAGTTGGGTTTTTTTCCAACTTCCTTTTGGCTGACTTGAAGGAAGGGGATCCCCCACCCACCCACCCTGCTCTTCCAGGGACAGCACAGCTCTCTCCTCTTCCTCCTCCGCAGCTCTGGCCAGTGGCAGAGCACAACCACTTTCGTCACCTCCTCTTCGTCAATTGCAAAACTGTAGTGTTTTCTTGTACCTCCACTTCAGTTTATTGCTTTATCTCCTTCCCCGATACTGCAAATAACCCTTCAATAGACTTGTTCAGTTTCTCCTTTTAACTTCTGCTAATCCCAAACCTGCTGAGGACAGGAAGGCCTGGCGGGATATGGTTCATGGGATCACGAAGGGTCGGACACGACTGAACGACTGAACAACAACAACCCCTTAAATGCCAATACACAATGTGGGTGCACCACAGGCCAACAGCTAAATATTCCTACACAGGCGCAAGAGGCAGGTGTTTATATCTCCTTACCTGTGCATTCTCAGTAACAATACCATGGTTAACATTGTTCCCTTGACACTGTGTGGCCGTGCAGCTTAAAACCAAGCGAAGCCGAGCTTGAAGCTTGGTGTTCCTGGCAGTCCAACAATGACATATCACTGAAATGTGTCCAGAAATGCCGCTGAGCTGCTGTACAGACGGCAAAGGGGTCTGCACAATGGCAAGGACCCCTTAGGTGGAATATTGGTGGTCAATGGTATCAAAAGCCACTGAGAAGCTCAGCAGAACCAACCAAAATGTTTCGGGCATAGTTTATCAACTTGGGCAACTGTCTAATTTTGGGCATAGTTTATCAGCTTGGGCAACCAAGGCTTTTTTCAGTCCCAAACCAGACTGGATTGAAAAGGATTGAGGTAATCTATAGCTGTGTTTGTTTTTCAGCTTCTAGTGCTAGGAGCGCTTGAGAGCCATTTGTTTTTTGTTTGTTTCTCCTTCCAGCCCGCTCACCACGCTGGAAGTTTCAACTGTGAGCTCAAAGCTAGAAAAGATGGTGGCCTCATGCACCAATAGGAAGGCTGTTTGGCTGCAAAAGAGCTTGGGAGATGTAGTGCAAGGGACGAGGAGCAACAGCAACCATTCTGTTTTTTGATCATTTCCATTCATTTTGGGAGCCCCAATAGCCGCGATATTCAAGCATGCTAGGAACGTCACCTCCTGCTATTTCCGAGTTGAAAAACAAATGCAACCTATGAACAATCTTTATATTAAAGTGGACATGCTTAAGGCCGACCCGCACAAGCTCTGGCACGGAGGTGAGCGAGCGTAGGTACCTGGCCGCTCGCCTCTGCACGCTGACCTGGTCTCCACCAGTGCCTCCCAGCGAATAGCCCCTCCTGTTGTCCCGCCTTTTTAGAAAGCGCAGCGGTGATTTGCTAAGCACAAGAGCGGTCCGATACATGAGAGAAGAGAGAGAGGGGCAGGAAGGAGAGAAAACTAACAAAACCAATTTCTGCCAGGAATAGAATTCATCTTGCTAACTTTTGTGAGAAGGAGAAATGGATCCAAGAGAAATCGGAGACTCAAGTGAGTTCCGATTGATTGACAACCCCTTTCATCCCGCCCTCTCATCCGATTGGTGGCTGCAGTAGCTCCGCGTACCCGTCCCCTCAAAGATGGGCAACAAACATTTTCGCTCGTGCTGGAACTCAGGAGAGCGCAGCTGCTCCGCGTTCAGCTGCTCTCTTCCGGAATGGTGACCACACAGCTCAGCACAGTTCCGTGCGCGTCTGGGACGCGCCAGAAATCGTGCGGTGTGGGTCGGCTTTTACATTACCTTATTGGCAGAAACTTGCAATTTATTCAGTGTTAAGGCTTCAATAAAAATACATTGCTTCTAAACCCAAACCCATAAATGCAAGTGAAAGTGTGATTTTTATTGTGCATTGCACAAACGACTGCTGCTGCTGATACACAATGGTGCTCATTAGTCTGCTTACTCTTGTGCTGTTAACTGTGTTTCAGTGGGAGCCTGCAGCCTTACAATATAGTTCTGAACTTGTAATTAAATAGCTATTTGCTTTGGTCTCTTCAGACTGGGTTACTTGGTCTGGAATTTTAAACCAGTTGTTTCACGCAGAACTATTTTGCTGAAATATTAAATGATTGTTGCACTTATATAATTAATGAGTTGATTATTCCAAAGCCTTGTTATGAAACTACTTAGCTGCCATGTTCTTGTACCAACAGCTAGTGAGGGTAGAAATAATGCAGAAGGTGACAGTGACTCAGAACTCAAACAGGCCAAATGTCCTGCTCTTTTGCTCAGGTTAGGAGATAGTATTGCTAGGAGACACACTTAGAAGAAGCAAGCCAAGTAGGGGACCAATCAGTAAAGGAAGTTAATTAGTTCCTCTGCCCAGCCAGGTAGAGGAAATGGTAGAAGAATCCCAAACCAACTGTCACTGTGTTCCTAGACAACCTTCATACTATATGTCATATTTGCATATAATGTTTTAAGATTATGCTGAGTAGCTTGCTAGTGATATAATTGCACCTGATGGATCGGGTTGATTTTGCTCATTTTGCATTCCTCACTGTTTTTTGAAACCTGTTTGCATTTGTCAAGCTGATTGACAGCATTTTTAAAAAGCAACTTTGAACTGAATTTGGTTTCGAGCTACTCAGAATTTCTTGTAGCTTGAAGTGGGTGGATCGGTTTAGGCTACAAGAATGGTTAGTGTCCCTGTCCCATCTCCCTCCACCACCACCCCCAAGCCACGCTTCAGATCACTTGTGACTGTTTCTCAGGAACATCCATACTTCTGGATAGCTTTTTGGTTCTCCACAATGAGTAATGATTGTTTTAAACAATTAATTGGCTATATGTATATTAAAGACACAAATCAATTTATTTAAAAAGAAAAGAAAGTGACAATGGCCTATACTTTGGCTTACCAAATCCCCGCCGGGACGGGAGCGGTCTACCCTTAAGGGGGTGTGGCGTGGGGGGGCCAGAACGTGACGCGTTCTGGCCCCCCCACGGCCCGCCCCCTTAAGGGTAGACCGCTCCCGTCCCGGCGGGGATCTGGTAAGCCAGCCTATACTGTACTGATAAAGTTGCTATAGTTATGAGGCATAAAAACCAAATGCTTTTAAAATATGCTGGGTTTTTTTTTTCACAATATAGATTTCAATGTATCCAAGAGCAAAACTTTGGACCTCTCTGAATGTTACTCCTACCTCTATTTCTCCCCCTCCCAGAGTGAAATTTGACATAAGGATGTTACCAGTACAGGGGGGCACCGGTATCCACGGATTCCTCAACTGCGGTTTCAATTATCCACAGTTGAGGAATCCCCCCCCTGCACCCTCCACAGCCCCCTCCGCACTTACTTTTAGCAGAAACTTCCGTTCTTCTCTTCAAAAGTTCCGAGTTTCCATCTGTTTTAGGCCTGACAAACTAGACTTAGGTGATAGCTAGCGTCTCAGCAAGGTTGCAGAGACTCTAGCTATTAACTAAGTCTAGTTGCTCAGGCCTAAAACAGATGGAAACTCGGAACTTTTGAAGAGAAGAACGGAGGTTTCTGCTAAAAGCAGGGGCATCGTCTGATATGGGGCGGTGGTGCGGTGGGCCCCAGGGCGTTGGGGCGGAAAGGCTCCGTGGGGGGCGGGAGCCTCCTTAACTTTCGCTTTTTTCCCCTTTCCCCCCCGTTTTTCGGGTTTTTTAAAAGGTTTTTTAAAGGTTTTTAACGCTAACGGGGCTTCTAAAAGGGTATGTGTGCTTTGCGCAAACTTATCTGTAGTTCTAGGACTCTCCAGCGACGATAAGGGGCGCAGATCGTCCCTCTGCTCCCGGACGCGAACTCTGCAAAGCGCCCAGGAGCGCGCTGCAGAGTTAACGCATGCGCAGAGCGACGATGTTTCCAATCGTCGCTCTGCGCATGCGTTAACTCCACTGCGTGCTCCTGGGCGCTTTGCAGAGTTCACGCCTGGGAGTAGAGCTGCAGAGGGACGATCTGCGCCCCTGATCGTCGCTGGAGGGTCCTAGAACTACAGATAAGTTTGCGCAAAGCACACATACCCTTTTAGAAGCCCCGTTAGCGTTAAAAAGCTCCTATAATCAAGATAAGTGCAGCAAAGCATACACATACACTTAGAAGCCCCGTTACTGCTTCTAGAAAGTCTTCTAGAAAGTCTCAGCAACCTCTCAGCAAGGTTGCTGAGACACTCTAGCACCGAAGACTTGTTGGTAAGAAGGCCTACAGCAAAGGCTTTTGAAGAAAAAAAAACACAGAGCTTTCTCCGTTAAAAGTAAGTACTTGGGGGGGTTGTGAAGGGTGCGGGGGGGGTAGCGCAGGCCCGCAGGGGGGTCAGGGCCCCCCCTGAAAACCACGGAAATGGGTGTTCGCCCATTTCCGCGGTATCCACGGTGGGGGCTGGAACGTATCCCCCGTGGATACCGGGGTCCCCTTGTATACTCGCCTAGCATGAGAGGCAAGGCAGGCAGGCAGCCATAGGATGAGACACCTGAAGTAGCCATGACAATGACCTACTGCACAATTGTATGCATGGCTATGCAGAAGTAAGCCCCATTAAAATCAGTAGAACTTACTCTCAGGGAAGTGTGTATAGATCGCAGCCTAAAACAAGTGTCTTTTTTTTTTTTTTTTTTGCTGCTATTTTGTCAGCTGTATTCTGTCCCATGGAATAGTTCTCCATGTTGAATGGCTTCTTAGTCTTTTAAGCTTTTTACAGTCTAGAACAGGGAAAGGCAACCTATGGCCTGCGGTCCAAATCCAGCCCGCATCTGGCCCATAGTCCCAAAAAGATATATCTACCTGGCCTATGAATTCTAATAAAGAATTTAAGTTTGCAATTCTATCTCTGTAAGGCTCACAGTGAAAGCAGACCAAGGGCAGAAGCTTCCTTTGAGCGTCATTCTCTGTCTGGGCATGAGTCTCTCCGCTCTGTGCCCATCTCTTTTTTCTTAGCTCTATGGCCTAATCAGGAGGTACGGTACATGCATGCGTCTCAAATGTGTGTGCGTTCTTACTACTGATGGACCCAATGTCTGGCCCCTGTGCGGAAGAAGGTTGCCGACCCCTGGTCTAGAAGGTGTAATCAACTAACCACTGTGACACCTTTAATGGACATTCTGTTGATAAAATAGTTCACATCCCATTAAAAGTTAATGTTATAGTTAGGCCCACTGTTTGAGTCACCAATTCTTTGCTGGGGGAGGGAAGGTTGTTGTCTCTTAGATCTAATAGAGGTACCACACTTCAGGTTTCCTACAATAACTATTGTGAAACTAATCAAAATAATCAACTTAGAGCCTAATCCTAATGTTTGCGGGCAAACATCCTAAATGTTTGTGGAGAACTCCGGGACTCCCCCCCCCCCCCGCCGCAGGATGCAGTGCATTTTTAGTGCAGCTGCATCGGTGGGAGGGGGAAATCATAGGATTGGGCTGTTAAATCCTTACATAACTGAGGTATCTAAATTCCAGTACCATTTTTGGCCTTATTCTCTCCTCTCAGGTCCAAAGGAACGCAGGCCCACCCATTCACCAAGGCGTCTGCAGTAGGACTGAACTATTAGGCCTTGGACTCAGCTTTCGGCCTGCCTCTTAGAGGCACACTACATAATACTCTCCACCCAAGGAGACACCTCTACTACTACTAAAGAAAAATGATTGTTGCACTGTAGTGACTTTGCCAATTACAGACCTGTCTTAGCGGGACAGGGGGAACTGATAGAGTGTGCGGTGGTAGGTTCAGCTCTATACATTCCTGGATAAGACATTCTTCCATCCCTATCTATCTATCTGGCATGGCGTTAAGACCAAGACTTATTGGTGGCCCTGGTGGGGAAACAGCTTCTCATGAATTATTCTGTTGACACTTTGGATCGCTGGATCTTATTAGATGTTAGAAAAACTTAAACAGCTTCTGAGGGACAGTTTCTCTCTTGGTGTAGCAGGAAATCCCAGTCCAGGTCATGATTGAATAAGTGCTGGGCTGGACTAGTGGTCATGGACTAATAGAATTTTGCAATCCAAAAAGTGGAAAGGACTCAGCTCCTATTAAGGACTCAGCAGCTATTAAGTGGTTTTGACAAGAGTCCCTAGTTGTCTGCCTCTGCTATATTATATGCTTTTAAAAAAGTAAAGAATGCGCTATTGAGAACAACACACCTTAATTCTTAAAAGTTTAAAATTATTTCTTAGCTTATGTGCTTCATTCTTAAAAAATATCCCAAGGTTGTTTTCCTTGCCCGTCTCTTCTTCCTTTCAATGCATTTGGGGAATATATTTAACAAGCAACTGTTTTCTTCAAACTTACAGCATCAGTTAATTTTTAACTTTTTAAAAAATTCATCTGCAGCCTCAAGTACGTCCTTCCAGTGTAAGCTAGTTTGCTAAGGCATCTGTGCAGGAGCTGATAAGACCTCAACTGCTGCGAAGGTTGCTTAGCCCAAAGGCTAGGTATTAGCCAGGTTCCTATATGGCGCTGTTTGTTTGCTATGGCACTGAATTTGTTCTCAGTCAGCAAGAGCACTGGTTTGTTTAATTCCCTTTCCAATGCCTAGGGAAGGCAAGACCCAACTGTGAGCAGGTAGCAAATCTATGAGGATTTTCCATCAGTATTTATTTTGGAGTGATATTTTAAAACAGTATTTTAAAATGGTGTTTGATTTCTGCCTGTTTTTCTTTCAGAGCAAAATGTACTAAATGTGGACCCTACATCCAGCGATGGAGATACCTTTTCCCATTTCAAGATGTTAATACAATAGCAAATGAATTTCTAGTTGAAGAAGTCAAAGGGTAACCAGAAAAATCTACTAGAACAATGGCTGCAGGTGAATATTTGTCCTGTAGCTGTGGTCGCAAGTGATGCGCTTAATCAGTTTGATTGTGTCCGTTGTGGCACCATGGCTCTTGAGTGTGCCTGTTCTCAAACAGAATGTGGAATCTCTCTGAGAGATGCCATATTGATCAGGTACCTTGCTAATGTCTTTGTTTCAGTGCTAAACTGAAATTCATTCTAAATTTGTTGTTATTGCAAATGTATAAATGTCCTTGGGAACTGGTTTCCATAGGAACCTTTGCCCCTTATTGGATTAGGTTTCTGCAGATACTGTGTGTTGGGTTTTTGTTTGTTGGCTGCTTTACAGCAAGTTTCTCAACAGATGAAATGACAGGAGAGAGTGACTCACCAATAAACAAAGCACAAGAAATGTGCTTTAACCATTTCACAGATTATTTCTAGTTTGTGGTTTGTAACCCTTGCTTCATAAGCTTAGAATGTGCTTTTTTTCCTACAGCAGCTGATGGCTTGGGAAGCATAGCGATAGATACCACGCAACTTAACATGTCAGTCACTGATCCAGCAGCTTGGGCAACTGCTATGAGTAACCTGGGTATGGTTCCAGTAGGATTAGCTGGACAACAGCTTGTGACGGGTAAGGTCCTGGTTGAGATTGGTTGCACTGATGTATGGGTCTTTATAGAATCCTCAGATAAACATCTGATGTTTGTTTTCTGCAGGTGCATGCATTTTTGTACTTCCAGAGAAAAAATTTCCAGGCACATATTCCCTTTATTAATCTTGTGTAGTAGGTATTAATCTCCTGGTATTACTAGGCATCTAATCCATAGTGCATTTTACAGTAGTGGAAGCAGCCAGAAATCCTTGGGGAAATTTGAGGTTTTAAAGCCACTGAATGATCTCTAAGACCTGTGCTAGGTTGAATTGGAAAAGGAGGTCTCGGAACAGATATATTTAGATTTTTTTTTAAATGAATTTTACTCCAAGTATTTTCTGATATTCTGCTGAGGAGCAGCATGGAAACTTGCCTAAAGGATGTGTTGTTTTGCTGACAAAAGAAAGTACAGTTTTAAATAGACATGTTTAAAAACAACAACAAAGTGAAACCCTGAATCCAAAATACCGTATATCATCAGCTAACTGGACGTGGGAAACCTTCTTCTCATCTGCTTTCCCCTGAGAGAGCACACGTTATACATTACATGATAGCCTCGATACACTAATATTGTGCTAAAGTTTGCTGCAGTAAATACAAAGCATGTGAAAGCGTATCTCCTAACACAGCGTTTCTCAAACTGGTGTGTTGCAAACCCCCCCCCCCAGGAGAACCAGATGTTGTCCCCTGCCACCTGAAAGGGCAGGGACAGAATGGTGGCAGCGGTGGCGATTGCTGCCGCCACCAAGAAAAAAAGTTTTAAAAAGTGATTTGTGCACTTACTGAGGGGGGTCATGGAGCCCTCCAGAGGGTTCGGGGACGCCTGCATTCCCCTCCGCAGGCCTCCCCAAGCTTCTGAAGCTTCTGAAGCTCGGGGAGGCCTGCAGAGGGGAGCACAGGCCTCTCCGAACCTTCCGGTAAGTGCACAAATCACCTTTGTTTCCCAGCGCTGGCAACAATCCCAGGGATCACCGCTGCCGTTGTCCCCGCCTCCGCAACTATTCGGCCTGCCCAAGTCCCGAACAGGATGAAGAAGGCTGCGAAAGCAAAGCACTGGGCGGCAAGGTGGGGCAGCGAGTGCGTCACCCCTCCCGGTATGTGAGTCCCGCATGGGATGGGGGGTGCCGGGCAGTGGCGGTGGGTGCGACACCCCCTTCCTGCGCCCCTGGGAGGTGGGGGTGACGTGCTGACCTCCCAGCCCTAGTGACACGCTGACCTCCCACCAGGGGTGACACACACCCTAGTGACACCACTGCCAGGAATTACGCAGTGGAGGAGCAAGAGTCCTCTTTCACTGCCCCCACTCTAGTTACAGGGGAACTTGGGTCACAGTTGCCCCCAGTAAGCCTTCCCATGTGGCTTCCGAGGGCAGGATTCGAACCATGTACATGTGGTGTGTTGTGCCCAGTGTTTTGCAATGTGTGGCATACTGTGGCATGCATTTGTGTAGTGTGCAGCATGTTTGTTTGTGCCATTGTTGTGAAAATTTGAATGTGGTGTGTTGAGGCATGCTTTTGTGTGTACGCTGTGTGCTTGTAATTGCAGTGGTTCCCATAAGCCATTCTGTCTCAGCTCCCTTCCTCCATTATATCACTTGTAGCTGTTGTTTGCACTACTGGGAAAATTATGATAAAGTAGTCATAAAACATTACAAACTTGATGTAAAACTTACAGAGATATATAGACATGAAAGCTTTCATGGTCAAAATTTACTCGATTAACACAATGGTTTTGGGGGTTTCTAGACCACGGTCTGGAAGATCTAGATTTTCCTGACGTTTCACCTTCAGCGAAGGAGGGCATTCTCAAAGATAGTCAAGTTTTTACCTTTGAGAATGCCCTCCATGGCTGAGGGTGAAATAGCAGGAAAATCTATATCTTCTAGACAGTGGTCTAGAAACCCCCAAAACCATTGTGTTGATCGATCGATTACAGAGATAATATATGTGAAGCAATTGCAATAAGTTACAGCACAGATGCTAAGTATTTTAGAGCCACAGTGAAGTTAAGACCGCCCCTTCAGTTAATTTTCCAAAAACAAGAATTGTAGGGCAGAGAGGACTTCTGTATGCATGCACGCACGTCACTGGAGCGTGGCGGGGGGGGAGCGGGCCGCCGCGGGGTGACGCGTGCACCCACGCGCGTCACCTCCACTCCGCGCGACACCCTTCCGGAGGCTCCGAGGCCGGGAGAAGGCCTCGGAGCATCTGCCCCGACCAGCGGTCCGTGGCCTTCTGACGAGGCCCAATGCGGCGACACGTTATTTATTAGGTTTTTCGCGCCTGTGCAGAACGGTTCTGAGGGCAAAAGGGCAGCCCTTGCCCTCAGAAATGTGCACATGCGCGAAAAACCTAAAAGTTCACGTATTTCCGCATTGGGCCTCATCAGAAGGCCCCAGACAGCCGGAGGACGACGACGCTGGGTGCCGGCAGCAGTGGGGTAAGTCGTTTCTTAAAGGGGCAAATTTTGGGGTGGGGTGCATGGGGGCGGCGCATGCGCCCCCTGCTCAGGGCGGCGCGCGCACTAGCGACGCCAAGTCCACTACTTTTATCTGTGTGTGTAACTAGATGAATAGACTAACAGTCTAATGCCTACTCAGGAGTAGGCCCCACTAAGTTTAATGGAACTTACTCCCAGGTAAGTGCTATAGGATTGCAGCCCAAAAAACGCTTTGTCCTTGGGAGTTACTTCCAAGTAGAGATGCTTAACATTGTATAGGATTCAGGCAGAGATTATAGTGGTGCAAGGGTTTTCCTTGCATCATTATATTGCAAGGGGGTGGGGTGGCGGTGGGAGGTGAAATCTATTTTATCTTTTTGATTGACAAGAATCCCTTCTGCCATTTGCCCTTTCCCCTTGAGCCCAGTCTTCACCGTGGGACAGCAGCAGTGGCACAACACTTGCGTTGTGTGGAGACCTACATCAACAGCTGACCACAGATTCAAGCAACTCACTCACCCCAACCCCCCAAAATGCAGCTCTGACCCTAGTGACACACTTGTGGAACCCAAATCTGTCCCAATGAAAGCTACTGAGAAATTGTTCATTGTTAATGCGCCAGCTTCTCTACACATTTGTTGTTGTTTATAAATCAGCCTATCAGAGCTTCCTTGTCCGCCATTTGAAACAGACTGCCATATACTGGTGCCTTCTTCATAAGCACATATTTTACATGCTTACAAGAAACCAGGCACATGTGTTTCATTGGCACAAAATTATCAACTCCTTTTGGCTCTAATTATGTTGCTCTTGTTTTCTGTACTACTTAATTCTTGTTTCAGCAATGTCATTTGAGTTCTTGTTTTGCCTACGACTCATTTATGTACATTATGTCAGGAACAAAAGAAGCCCTCTAAAACATTTTTGCTTCACTTGTAATCCGTTTGCAATAGGGAAATAGTTACCCTTTGTTTCCATCTTCTTGGAGTGCAGATCCACTGTACAGAGCTGTGGAAAAGATAGTATCATGGGGTTATGTGTTTGCTGGAGTGTCAGTAACGCTCTTAAAACCCCATCTCTAGTCACAATAAAAAAAAGGCATGATTTGTTTGTTCTAAAATGTGCTAGCTCTTCAACCTCATTGCAGGATCAAAAAACTGAGCTGATTATATTATATAAAGACTTTGTAACTAACTGAATGTTGGAGTGAAGTTTAAAACCATGTACAGCGAAGAGACACCAAGTTAACAGCAACCGTGATCCATCGTTTAGGCATGCTCAGGACTTGGACCTGCCCAGTGGGATTTTTCTTTTTTCTTTAAAGAGCAGAACCCCATGCCATATCACAAGCTGCTTTTGAAAGTTTTCTCCGCTTTAAAATTGGCTTGTTATGTGGCACAAGAAACTGCTGTTTAACAGTTCAATGATCCTATTTCGGATGGGGCTGTCAGAGGCCTGGTGTGACGACAGCAAAAGAGCTTATTCTGTCATAAAATGGCTGCCAACGGAGCACACAACACTCTGTCAGTGGCCATTTTGGGAACGTTGCTGCAAGAGACAGCAGTGCTCCCTGACCATTGCTGGACCTCGCTGTACCCCCGGGAGCAGGTAAGGCAGCGGCATGGGCAGGGAGGAGGGAGGAACTGGGGGGGTGGGGAGGCTGGGTGGATCCAGCAGTGATGGCACACGCTGTATCCTATCCTTTTTGCAGCCTCCCTACCCCCTTTGTCTCCTCGGACTTGTGCCAACTACAGAGTTAGCACAGGTCCGAGGAGACCATTCGTGGAGCAGGAGGCTTACAGAAGGGTAATGGGAAATAATTCTCCTTTCCCTTCCAAAGTTTCCCCCCGCTGGATACGGCACACCCATTTTTGGCACGACTTCACTAGTGGGGTGTGTGTGTGGATAAGATTGGACTCTAAGAGACATAATGCTGGTTTGAACTGGGAGCCCTGTAGATCAGGAACCAGCTCCCTGTTACCTGTGCAACAAGCTGGAGAAGGAAGTAGAAATTACAGTCAATCCATACCAGAAAATTCTCATCATACCCTTGACCAGAGTTGTCATGATGAGATACTAGAGCAACAATCTGGTACCAAAGTCTCTTTAGTCTGCTAATTGCCTCAGTCTGGGCCTTGTCATTGAGAGAGGTCACCCAGTTTTCCTTCTGCACAATTAGCACTACTAGGTGTTACCACAAGCACTCTGAGACATGTATACCAATGATGCATATTTTCCTCAAGATGTATGTCTTAAGGGACCTTTAAACCATTGCTTGTGATGGTGAGGGCAGAATGCTGTGTGCGATACGTGACCTAGAGCTCTTGACAGAATGGAGACTGACAGGCTGATTCCGAGGTTGGACTTTGTGTACATAGAGTGCTATCATTTAGGGGGAAAGGGGGGGATTTGCTCAGAAGAGGCATGCTTGTTCATGACAGAAGAAGCCTATGCGTAGGCACAGCAAAATGGGAATGGTTGTCTGAGATGTGGAGGTGCAGCTGCAACTCGGCTGCTATGAGGAAAAAGGGAGCAAAGAAAGTTTGCTTGAGAAAGTTTGCATAACAAGCCAATACCTACTAAGCCACACTTGCAATTCCAGCTGGCCTGTACTCTTGACCAGTAATTCAAGCCTCCAAGAGGGGATAATGTATCAGGCAGAAGATGTTTGTAGGCAGGGATGGTGCAACCTGGAGCACTGTCCCATTCTACGACTGCTACCCCTGCAGCGGCGCTGTAGAAAAGTTGACTTCTCGCAAGGTTTTGTCAAACTTGGAAGTGTGAGACTTCTGGTTTTGTTTGAAGGAACAGTGCATGCTGTCCCTGGAAATAAAGCCAGAAGTTCTGCACTCCTGACTTTACAGAAATTGTACAAGGGAGGAAGGTAAGAAGGGGGATGATCTGCTTCTTGCTTCGGCAAGTAGGAAGCTATCATTTTGGCATGAAATAGCAGTGGGTTGGAGGGAGGCGGCAGCAGACGTGGGGTGAATTGCACCCCAAAATTGCTGCCCCTCGAACCCCTCACAATCTGCGATACCCTTCACCTCACATAGTGCACTGCTTAGTCTGGCAGGGTTTGTAGGTACGACTCGGAATCCTTGGTGGATCCGTCAGGAGGACTAAATCTAAGGGAGCTATACCTGCGGGAACAACAGAGTGATTGCACTGAATAGCTAGTGCTTGGCTCCGGATGATGGCTGCCTCTCCAGATAAACCAAAATAGCTTGATTAGGGTGGAGATGGATTTCCAAGGTCTAACAAGAGAGCTGCTTTGGGGCATTGGGCAGTAGAGTATTTGGTTCAAAGAAAACAAGAGCTGTAGTTTTTCAGTGGAAACACCTTGATTGAGTTCAGACACTCATCCAGGATGGGGCAACACATTCAGTTTTGGAGGCAAAGCTATCAAGGGTCTCGTGTGTGCTGGCAGGGTGCTGGCAGAGAGCAACCAGGGATGATAATGAGGCAAGATCCTTCTCATATTTTCCTTCAGGTGTTAGCGTTCTTATTTTCTTAAGCATGATCTTTACAGTGTTGGCCTTGAGGCTATGACATAATATCACCCTTTTAGGAAGGATTGTAAGATATTCCTCTTCTATCTGCTTCTGGCATGTCTGGTTAATTAGGGAATATGAGCAGAGTTGGATGTCAGTGGATACTGTAATATGATGTTTGTTGATATGTTGTGTGTTTTTATTGTGTTTAATGTTTATAATTTTGAAGTTTTAATTTATATTGCTTTAAATAATTTCAATCATTTCCATCCTGTCTTTTCTATAAAACTACTCATTATCCCTTGTAAATCACATACAGCTCCTGGAAACCATAAATAAACAAATCAATAAATAAAAATAACATTAACAGTGCAATCCTGCGCAAAAAACCGGCAGCAGAGCAAGTGCTCTGCCGCCAGACGCCATTGCAAACGTGTCGTAAAGCCTTGCGCCGACCGCCCTCACTCCGCCACCGGGATGTCCCCCCGGCTGCTGAAGGCAGGTAAGAGATCCACCGGCGGAGGCGGTCTGGGCGGTGAGGGAGGGGGGTCGTTGACTGAGCTGGCCCTGGGTGGGGATGGCGTCCACCATATCCCCATCTCCTGCCAGGCCGGCTTGGCCATTACATGGCCTCCTCTTCTGCCAGCTATTTAACTGGCGGAAATCTGAGGAGGGTTTACACCGGGGGAAGGGGACGAATGTCCCCTTTCCACAAGTAGACCTCCGGGCCGCTCCAGAGCCTGGGCCGCCCGACGAATAGTTGTGCAGGATTGCGCTGTAACAGTATAATACCCTTACATCACAATCCTATTCATGTTTTCTCAGATGCAAGTCTCACTGTATTCAATTAGGCTTATTCCCCAGTAAGTGTGTATAGGATTGTGCCCTTAGTTTGTAAATGAGATGGTGACACTTTTCCATATAAAGCATTGCAAATCAAATGAAACCTCCCTGGCATAATTTGGTGTACTCATTAATGGGACTAAGAGGTTTTTCTCTTTGCTTGTAAAATCAGCACATTATTGAAATCACTGTTTGAGTTGCATATAAAAGATTCTCAGGGCAAGTTTCAGAACCACAAAAAACAAGAAGATTTTGCATTACTTTTTATAATAAATTATTACACGTTTCTACGTGTATTATGCATTCATAGTGCCACAGTGCTGACAAATGAGACAGGTTTGAAGGTTACCCAAAATTAGAGTAAATAGGAACATTATCGCGGCAAATTGTTAAAAGATCAGAGATTGTATGAAAACAGCTTTGTGTGTGTGTGTGTGTGTGTGTGTGTGTGTGTGTGTGTGTGTGTGTGTGTGTGTGTGTGTGTGTGTGTGTGTGTGAGTGAGAGAGAGAGAGAGAGAGAGAGAGTAAAAGCAACAAAGTCTAGATTTTGGCACTAATTGACAAAATTAGTGAAACATTTTAAATTCTGTATCTCAGCTATATTCCTTTAAAATATGTTGCTCAGTTATAAAGTAAACAATTGTCCTTATGTGAATAAATAATGAAATTGTTCTTTGTTAAAATGATAAACTGCTGCATTTTCAAGAGGAGATTTTTCCTTCTCCTGGCTTACCTTTCAATTCTATTGAAGATCCTAAAATGTACTTTGGGTGAGTCATTTCCTCTTTTTATAGACCATTATCAGTTTTTCTACGCAGAGGGGAAAAGCTGTTTTCGTTCGGGGATTATATGTATGTCCTCAGACCAAGTTAAGATGGGGAAGTGATGTTTCCTTTGTGGTCCATTCCTTGTCTTCCCTAGTGCAGCCTCCTCCTTGCTGGCCCTCTCAGTCTCTCTCCTTTTCAGCCCATTGAAAATGCTTGATGTGGCTTGTCGGCTTCCCACTCATATGAAAATATTTTTGCACACATCACTGCATGAGCCTTTGTGCTCATCCCTGACAATGTAAGGGCTGCTCTCAACCGAAGGAGTTAAAACGCCATGCCACTGAAGCTGCAGTAGCAGCAAGGAAGTGGAAGCATGAACATTTAGCCCTTCTCCTTATTTTGTCTTTGTGCCTGTTGAAGGGCACTGGATCCAGCTGCAGAGAATGGCCCACTCCCAGCCTGGAAAGAATCACACGTTGCTGCTCTCAAATTGGTCCAACAATGGGAGCTTCCAGCTGGGGTCTCTTCTTCACCTCACCACGGTTGTCGAAATCAACAACACTGGTGAGAGAAGGAAAGAGAGTACAACTAACTCTTCATTGCATCTTGTTTTGCATTAATTATAGAAATTTTTTCTCATTTTTAGACTTTGCACATATACTCAAAGTCAAGATCAATGTCCTTCAAAATAGTTTTCAAAAGAAGTCCATTATTCACTGATTTACAGTGCAATCATGCACAACCATGCACGGACGGCCTAAAGGGCCAGCCGCTGCATCCTGAGCCCATTGCGGCCTGCACTGGCACGGCCTGGGCTCACCTCGGGGGAAGGGGACATCTGTCCCTTTCCCCCGTTGTAGGTGGAGCGGCCTGCAATGGTACTCCTCAGATGCGCGCCAGCTCTTTAGATGGCTTGTGTCCGGGGAGATTGTGTAAGGCTGGTCCAGGCTGTGACAGGGTTCGGGATATCAGTGCATCTCAGCGCCAATAACCCCACCCCCTCCCAGCCAGGCCACCCAATAGCACTCTCCCTCACCACCCCTGCCCTCCTTCCCACCGCCCCTGCACTCCCCCTGTTCCTGCTGGACTTGTGTGCAGTGGCTGGCACAGGGTCCGGAGGGCAACTGAGTGAGTGGTGCCCGACTCCACACCGGCGCCATTTACTCTCGAGGCATGCCTTACAGCACTTTTGCGATGCCTTAGGCCAGCAGAGCACATGCTCCACCAGCCTAAAGTTATGGAGGAGTGGGCTGCCCATGTAGGTAACCTCTTTCAACATGTCGCTTCTTTCTGAAAATATGACTGGCCTCAAAAACCTCCCCTCTCCCATCACATATATACTACTATCAATATTACTACTAAAAATGTCACCTATAGCAGAAATAATAGATACTGTATAACTCTGCATTTAATCATTGGGTACGATTAGGTCTCAGATATAAGAATCAACCTATGGTTTCTCCAGCTATCATCTGTTTATGTTAGTCTTGTGCCATATATTCTTCACTTGTATGCATTGCAGTTTACATTTGTCCTTGCCGAGTTTCACCTTTTTCTTGCTACTGCTCAACTCTCCAATTTATTTAATTCCATTTTAATGTTTAGCATATTCACTTGAGTAGACATCAGTAACTGGACAAGATCCAGGCCCATGAAAAGTGTTCAGAAGTCTAGATAACCCAGGGCCAGCCCAAGACCTCCTGGCGCCAGAGGCAGCATGCCAAATACTACCCCCTTTTACCAAATGATGCGCCGACCTCTGCTCCTTCCACTCTCCAATGTTATAGCTCAACACTCCCCTCCCCTCCACATTTTCTCTCTCTCTCTCCCTCTCCCCTCCTGCTCCCTCTCCCCCTCCCTCCCAATCCAGGGTATGGAAAGAGGGGCAGTTGATGCAAGTAGGCAGACAGAGATGAGGCCCCCCTACCAATCTACTGCCTTCAGTCACAGCTTCAGTTGGCCTCATGTATGAGCTGGCCCTGAGATAAGCAGTTACTGTGCTGCTCCTTTATAATTGCTTAACCAGACACATTCATGGTGCATTTTCTTTCAGGGCTATGTGTTGTGTTACCCAGAGGCAGCACCCAGGCAGCGTTACCCAGTCAGTTGGCTCAGAAAGCTGATGCAGTTTCATGTGAGCCTATTAGCCCCAATGTACAGAAACCAGTGGCCTTGGATACAGACATATATCCTCCATCCCCCTCAAAAGGCACATCCAGCCAGTTCACTGGGGCACAGATGAGCAATGTGTAATGTGCCAGGGCTCTCGGATTGAGATTCTTGTTGGCCAAGCTCCAATGCCTTATTTTCTGCACCATCAAGTCAAACTATCTAATCTACGAAATGAATTACAGATCATGCTGTGCTTTCCAGAAGCAGCACTTAGATAGCATTATTTATTTATTTATTTATTTATTTATTTTCACATTTTTATACCGCCCTTCCTCCAAGGAGCTCAGAGTGGTGTAGATATTTCCTCCCCTCCTTTTGTCCTCACAACAACCCTGTGAGGTAGGTGGGGCTGAGAGATAGTGACTGGCCCAAGGTCACCCAGGAAGCTTCATGGCTGAGCGGGGATTTGAACCTGGATCTTCCAGGTCCCAAACCACTACACCATCCTGGTGCTGCCAGCCAATTCAGCACCCAAGCGGAGCCTAGTAGCGCCACCTGCAGAAAGCCTCAGCTCTGAAACTGCCTAGTGAGAAGATCCTGCCAGGATAAGCTGCTGCTTGCCACACTTCCAGCACGCTGCCTCTGGAACCTGATCTTCAGACTTCACTGCTGGCCTCTGGGCCATTTGCCTCATTAGTTTTCACCTCTAGAATTTGACCACTTGCCTGCCTTGCGTGTAATCTGGCTTGTTCCCTCCTGATATTAGGATCCTGATCCTGATGCCACTTGGGATGCAGATCCTCAACAAACACTGACACATTGTGATGCATTCTGATATGACCATGTGAAAAAGCAGAAATGAAATCTAATTTCATTAGACTGTGTAACTTTTGCTTATTATCTTACAACTATCGCCTTAGCCTGCAAATATTTAGAAAAGTTTCTTGGAATGTTGAAAAAAAACATCTATAATTGTGCCTCTCGAGTTCTCAATCCAAAAACTTTAAATTGATTTGGATTCACAGAAGTCTCCAAGAACACTGAACTAAATATTTCCATATGAAGAAATTGTAACAGTTGCAGAGGAAGACAATCAGCCATCTGGAAGCTGAGCAGCTTAGACTGTTCTCTGTTATTTTTGAGTAGAAAATTCATAGGCAACAATGTACTATAAGTACTAGCAAGGCTGAGGATTTGCCATGTTGATATCTTACTCAAATGAAAAGGAAACAGCCCACGCTATTTAATTGCTTACTCTATATGCAGTTTTGCAAAATTATTGTTGGAGGAAAGACACACATGGAATGGAAGACAAGAAAGGTTTGGAGTTTATAAGTAGAACCAATAGCAGACCAGATCAAAACTTGCTCGTACTGTAAGTTACATTCTGTAACATTCTAAATTCTGCTCCAAATGAACCCAAATTTTGTAATGGAAGTAAATTATACAAACGAGTAAAATGGATGCAGTTGTGATTGACATAAAAGGTATACTGGAGTTGATCAGCAGATATCCATGAGGTTGCAGCAGGATTTTAGGCTCAAAATAGTTGGATGCTCCATAACACCTCACAGACCAAAGTGAGCTATGCATGTTTGAACTTGTGTTAATTATACTTTGTAGGCCCCTTGGGTTCTCCATGTTCTGATCCTTGACCTCATGGAGGAGAAGGGGTTTTTTCCTCTGCCTGTTCTTTCTCCCTGCTGCTGATTTGACTTTTGGCCACCTCCTCTTCTGGTAGCAAGGCCAGCACTCAATCGTCATCCTCAGGCCCCTCTCTTACTGGCTAAATTTAAGGTGCACTGAGCACATGCATAGTGCTGAGCACATGAAACCCCCAATCTCCCAAGGTATCTGGGTTTTCCCCAGTATAGACACTTCCCCATGTTTGAGGAGGGTCTTGTAGCTTTCCATCCCTAGAAGGGTGTTCACATAGAGTCATCTTGGTCATCCATGGTTTAAATCTGGCTGGGACCACTTGCTGACAATGAAGATGATTTTTTTTAAATTGAGTAGAGATACTAAGATGCAAAACACACATTGGGTACAATCCAACAAAAATTGGATTTGTTTCCGTTAATTTCCTAGGGAGGATTAAGCACCTACAGTCTTTAATCCTATCCCACTGAAATAAATAGGACACTGAAGTGCTTAATTCTGGCCAGATTGTGCCCAAGGTATCGGTTATGATAAGCATACAGTGGGCCCTTGGTATCCATGGGGGTTCTGTTCTCAGAACCCCCACAGATACTGAAATCTGCATATAGCGAAGTTTGCTAATGAGGATATGGGGCCACTGTAAAAACCCTTTAAAAAAGGAAAAAAAGGTTAAAAACTTCTTACCTTTTCACTGGCAAACTGCTTTGTTTGCAGGGCTTTAGAAAGGGAAATCATGCTTTGGAAGCCTTTTAATAATAATAATAATAATAATAATAATAATAATAATATACAGTATTTATATACCGCCTTTCTTGGTCATTCAATTTCTCCTCCAACTTTAATTCAAGGCGGTGTACATGGGCAGGCTGTCCTAACCCCCCTTGGGGTTTTTTACAATATATAAATGTCCAATCTTTCATGAACGGCTACTTTCCAGGTGGTATCCTTTTTACAGTCTGACAATTCTGCTGGCTGGCACACTCGACCAATGCACCTGGAAGCTCTTATCTCTCCTTCTGGAGGCTTTCACAGCTTTTTGCCGGCGGCGTGTCTCGAACTTATCAAGTTCACCGGTCTTTGGGCTTTGAAGGCAGCAGCTCTCCCCACTGAGCCAGACTCTTCTGCCCCTCATTGCGCAATGCATTCTGGGGTGAACCTGGGGAAGGGAGGGGGGAGTTGAACGACCTCGAAGAGGCTCCTGGAGCATGATTTCCCTTTCTATAGCCCTGGAAACGGAGTGGTTTGCCAGTGAAAAGGTAAGAAACACTATTTTTAACCTTTGTTTCCTTTTTAAAGGTTTTTAAAGTTGCCCCTGTATCCGCAAGCATCCATGTTGAGACAAATCCATGGGTGCTTAAATTGCAGATACGGAGGGGCCACTGTATTTGTGAGTAACTAGGGCCCAGTCCTAATGGGCCGCTGGAACTCGCATTCTGGCAGCGCAGCATGCTTTATGGCTGTTGCAAAAGGCGACACGCCATATAGCATGGCCTGACCACTGCCACAAGCGGTGAGCAGCCAACGCTGCACACTAGCAACACGCCAGTGAGCCCCAGCACCAGTAAGACCTGGCCTAGATGCCTTTAAAAGGGGTTTGGACAGATTCATGGAGGAAAAGACTATCACAGGTTACAAGCCATAAGCAACCTCCTGGCTTTAGAAGTAGGTTTTCTCTGTGCTAGGTTCAAGGGAGTGGCAACAGGATACAGGTATCTTGTTGTCTTGTATGCTCCCTGAGGCATCTGGTGGGGCTACTGTGTGATACAGGAAGCTGGACTAGATGGGTCTTTGGCCTGATCCAGCAGGGCTCTTCTTATGTTCTTAAGACATGGGGGGTGGGCAGGAAGGACATGGGGTTGGGCAGACTGGGGCAGGGAGGAGGAACAGGGAGGCGACTGGGGTAGGGAGGGAAGAAGATGTGGGCCAGGAAGGGGGCGGTATTGGTGGCAATATTGCTGCCAATATCCTATCCCCCTTCCCGGCCTCAATCCCCTAACCCAGGCCCACTTGGACTTGTGCCAGCAAAGTAGCTGGTGCAGGTCCAAGTAGACCTGTCGGGGCAGTGGAACCTTTCTCCAGGGCAAGGGAAGAAATGTTCCTTTTCCTCAAGGAGGCCTCCAGGACCTGAAACTAACCCATGGGATGCAGTGCCTGCCCCATTGGTGTGAATGCGTTGGCGAAGTGTGACTTAGATAGGATTGGGCTGTAAGGCTGCAATTGTATACACACTTTCCTGGGAGTAAGACCCGTTGACACAGTGGGGCTTACTTTTGAGTAGACAGACATAGGATTGTGCTGAATTGTATTAATGAAGATAATGGGAACAGGTACCAATTCATATAAATACATGGAGTCCTTTTAACTACAGTATTTTGTTTATCAGACTGTCTGCATAATAAAGAGGGTCAAGTTTTATTTTTAAACTTGAATGCTGAGATTCATGGCAGCATAGAAGGTTACATAAACATGGAAAATTAGAGCTGGCTCCAGCTATAGAAAGAGACTTAATCCTATTGTAAACTATTCAGGAAAAATGATAAAAAAAAAATTCTGGGCAACTGTGTAAATTGCCTACTAGCACAACATTATTCGTTGACATGCAGTTTGCACTGCTGCATATTCTGGGTCTGAATGTATAGTTAGATATTATATATTCTACTGTTATTAATTATGGGTTGTGCAATTTCAGAGCCACATAATTTTCTGTTCAGCTGGAATGAGACACGAAATCACAAAATGATTGTTTTAGCTCCGTTCCCAAATAGCCCTGTTTAAAAATAGGAGTCTTAGGTATAACAGACCCAAGGGGTGTTATTGTTTTTCCTAATCAGTTGTTACATGTTCCTGAAATTTTGCCCCCACCCCAAATATGCCAGGAGCTTCTCTCCATCAGTTGTCACAAATAAAACAGTGTGTGGGAAGGGGGTAGCGTTATCACTGTACACAGCTGCACCCAATGGTCTAATATGTCTGAGACTTATCAGGTTATTTATATAGAAAGAATACATACATAAACTGTTAATTAAAGTTTTAATTAGAAGGCAAGGTGGAGCAGAACTGGCCAGAACTCTGCTGATGCAATTATAGTGGATAAGAATTGCCCCCTAGAATAGTCCATGAAATTGGCTCTATCCTGTGTTCATTAGGATTCAGCCTGAACCTTCTGCCACCTACACGCCAGCCACTTGTCCATCTGCATTAGGTCCAGGGATCTGATCACTGCTTTAGCAATGGTCAGCTCCCTGGTGTACTGAAAGGCTCCAGGACATGAGGCAGAGCTACAGGTAGCTTGAGTGTTGAGTGTAGGTGGACAGACTAGTTATATAACTGTACGTTCTTACAGAGCAGTTGTCATATTAGCCTGCTACAGCGAACAAAGAGTTCTGTAGCACCTGAAAGAATAATCAGTTTATTTCAGCCAAAGCTTTTGCTTGTGGGTGGGCTACAGTCACATATGATGAAGTGGACTGTGAATCATAACAGCTTATGCTGGAATACATGGATTAGTCTTTCAGGTGCTACAAGACCCTTTGTTGCAAATTCTTGGTTGACCCTCGGACAGGTAGGACTATCATGAAAAAGCAGAATGGTGTTCAGCACAATGCACCTGCAATGGAAGAAGGGGTAGGGTGGAGGTCAAGACGGGCACAATGTCTAGCAATTAATGATGGCCTTTCTCCCTAGTCCTCCTCTTCTCTCTTCCTTTTACATGTCACAGGGCCCAGTCCTATCCAAATTTCCAGTGCTAATGCAGCTGCGCCAATGGGGCGTGTGCTGCATCCTGCAGTGGGGGTGGCAGTCACAGAGGCCTCCTCAAGGTAAGGGAGCAACCCCCCAACCTCAGGGCTGCATTATAGCTGCATCAGTGCTGGAAAGCTGGATAGGATTTGGCCCAAACTGGGTTTAATGAATTAGTAGTATGTCATTGCCATCATCCGAGGCTACAAGGAGATCAAAACAAGGACTCATGCCCTGTATAAACTTATTTTATCTTAGTGCATCCTTCAATGCCTTGTTCATGGAGATCTGCTAGTGGCTATGACCTATTGGACTTTTGGAGAGCTAAGCTTGTGTGATTCTACTTATTTTTTGTCACGGGTGACCTGAAAAGTGGTGGTGTTTGTCACCTCATGCAGAATGCCATTATTTCCCACCGTCTCATGCTGTCCCTCATTCAGTATGTATTTGAGGATTTGGTGTCACATTGTGTAGAGGTTTGGAGTGTGAAGCAATCAGTTACAATCACACAGAGTGAGTGAAGCGGAGTGGGCACCTGGAATAGCAGAGTATTTCATGGCTATGACGCTGTCAGAAGGGCTCTTTTTCTAAGTCTTAAGGAAATGCCAACCACATTTAGCATGCTAGGCTTGCTGCCTCAAAAAGTCTGACAGAAAATCACAAGTAAAAAAAAAATTATGTCATTTATTTGTGTGTGTTGTACATAACTTGTTAACTGGCTTCCGTCTCTGATTTGTTACCATAGTCAGTGGGTTTATGGAAGCCTGAAGTGAGTTCAAAGTGATAAAAAAGTGATTAAAAAATCAGCCTTTGATTTGCCTCAATTTCCTTGCAAGATGTTCCTTGCCTTTGCATATGGCAAATATGAGAAAAGTCCTACTGGATCAGATCTGTAGGCTTACCATCGTCCCGGAATCGAGGCAGGCTTCAGCCTAGTCCGGGCCCGAGCAGTTCCCAAGGATGCACCTTGGCTAGCCAACGGGGTACCAGCTTTGGTCGTGTCGTCGACCGGAAGTTCCGGAAGCCCATTGGCCAGCCGAGGTGCATCCTTGGGAACTGCTCGGGCCCAGACTAGGCCGAAGCCTGCCTTGATTCTGGGACAATGGTAAGCCTACAGATCTGTGATTAGACTATGAACTAAGGAGAGGAGAGGCAGTGGGAGGTGATTTCCTCACTGCCAAGACAATGGAGGCAGAGCTCCACCTGTCGCAAGAAGATATTGATGTCAGCTTTTCTAGAAAGATTCTGGATCAGATTATTAAGAGGAATGTCTGTGAACACTTAGTAAATGGTGGGGTGATTTCTGGGATCCAGCATGTGTTTGTCAAGAACAATACTTCCTGTTTTTAAAGTGACTAGTCCACTGGATCATGGGAATGATGTGAACATAGTATATCTAGATACAGTCAGTTTTCATTATCCGCTAGGGTTGGGTTCCTGGAAAACCTAGTGGATACTGAATTAGCTGATACCGAATCATTGAGCCTATGGGGGAAAGGGGGCTAGGTTCCAGGGGAACCTCTTCACCATACACTATATGAACTTTGTGAACTTGAATCTTATCTTGAAGTCTATGGGCTGGGTGATAGCAGGGGTAGCATCCAGTATGCCAAAATGGCTCTTTGTTATGGAAAAATTCCTAACTCTAGCAAATTATTATTCCTTCCTAACAACATTATGCAAATATAAAAAGTATTGTACAGTATCCTGGAAGCCCAGAGAGAGCACAAACATTCCCATTGTATTTCGATCGAAGGCTATTATGACCGGCAGTAATCTTCCAATTTTCTGCTTAACAGGCAGCAAGAACTAAGCTTTGCGAACCGCATTTGGCTCCTTATAATTCGCAAGCAAGTAGGATACAGACAAGACGTTAACAATGTAACTCATATGTTCGTTGGTTGACATGGTGTTGCTACTTTCCAGTTTTTATGTGGGGGGGTCTTCTCTCATAGTAGTTGCAGTGTCATTTTTGCTGAGTGGCTTGCAGAACTGGTTTCCTTGGTGATCAGCAGTGTTCCGTTTGCTTTTGACAGTTTGACAGCAGGACGCGAAGAATTCTAACATCTACCAATTCGCTTTGGATTGCCCCAGAAGATGTGTCTGGTTCAAGACACGAAACGTCGGGCCTTTGTGTATCAGTTTTGACTTTTAATACTTTCTGTTTTGTCTGGGACTGACTGCTGTCAAGCCTAGATTAAATCGTCATTGTTTTAGTCAGCTGGATCGTGGTTTTAGCCATGAATATGACCTCGTTACCCGTTTTACCCTCTTCGATAAGCATTCCCATTGTGTTTCAAAAATGGCATTCAACAGAAAGCACACACATATAGTAACTCCAGGAGAGAGAGAGAGAGAGAGAGAGAGAGAGAGAGAGATTACCTTTTACAGTAAATGCAGCAAGGAAGAGAATGTTGCTCCCAGAGCAACATGGAGACCTGTGAAGAAAAGCTGAGTACACACCCGTTAGAGCAATGGCCCTGACGAGATTGCAGATAACGAGAACAGACTATGGATACGGAGAGATAAGTGGCAATTCTGCCCCCTATCGCCGATAGTGAATTCTCATATAAAGAGAACTGACTGTACCAACAAAACATTTGACAAAGTCTCCAATGATCCTTTTTGATTAAAATGGTAAAATGTGAGCTAGATAGTACTACTGCTAGGTGGGTTCAAAGCTGGTTGAACAATTGTTCTGAAAAAGTATTAATAGGGCTGTGGTTTGAAATGTTGTTAAACATTTTCATAAATGACCTGGAGGAGGGGAGAGAGGGACTGTTTTTTGTTTTTTCCCCTCCAAATTTGGAGATGACAAGAAGCTAAAACCATGGAAGACAGAGGTATGATTTGGGCAGCCCAATCCTACCTAAGTTCCCCCACACTGATGCAATAGCACCACCGTGGCTTCTGCTGCATCCCATGGGAGAATTTAGTTGGCACAGGGTCTCCTTGAAGTAAGTAAGGGGAGCCCCAGCCGGTGCAACAGGTCTACTCAGACCCACGCCAGTGATATCAAGACAGGCTTGATCATTGGGCCCATATCAACAAGATGAAATTTAACAGAGACAAATGTGATGTCCTGAACGTAGGTATAAAATAATCAGAGGCACAAGTACAGCATGGGGGGGGGGGATACATGACTTGGCAGCAGTATGTGTGAAAAGGAGCTAGGTGTCTTATGGCCCAATCCTCCTATTCAGGCCTTATGCCGGTGGAACAAGCATTCCGGCAGCATAAACCTTGTATGGCTGTTGCCAAATGTGACATGCTATTCGGTGCGGCCTGGCCACTGCAAGCGGCGAGTGGCTTGGTCGCCCTGCCAGTGGATTGAGGACACCTGCCAGCACTGGTAAGTCAGTGAGGTGGGGAGAAGGGCAGATTGGGGCTGGGAAGGGGACAGTATTGGCAGCAGCATTGCATGCCAATATCCTATCCCCTTCCTGGCCTTGATCCCCCCCCCCCCAACCTGGATCCACTGGATATCGCTGGCACATGTTCAAGTAGACCCAGCAGACTAGTGCGGGCTTACCCTGGGGCAAGGGAACAAATGTTCCCTTACCGCGAAAAGACCTCCAGAGGCCAAAACTCCCCCCCTCCAAGGATACAAGACACAACTCATTGGTGCAGCTGCATCACTGCATAGGGAGTTGAGTAGGATTGGGCTGTTAGTGGATCACAAGCTGCACATGAGCCAGAAGTGTGGTGCAGCTGCAAAAAAAAAAGGGCTAAAAAAGCTGGGCTGCATTAGCAGAGGCATAGAGATCACAAGAAGTCATAGTTTCACTCTATTCTGCACTAATACCTCACTTGGAATGCAGCATCCAATATGGACACACATTTTAAGAAGGACATTGATGAGCTGGAATGAGTTCAGAGGACAACGTCTGAGATGGTGAGAGGTTTGGAAACAAAGTCTTGTGAGGAAAGCTGGTGTGTTTAACCTGGAGCCAAGAGGACTAAGGAGAGATGTGATAGCTGTTGTGTCAAGTACCTGAAGGGCTGCCATGCAGAAGAAGAAGAGGACTTACTTTCTGTGGTTCCTGAGGGCAGGACTAGAACCACTGGGTTGAAACTACTGGGAAGTAGATTCAGGCTAGTCATGACAAAGAATTTCTTAACTGTAAGAGCTGTTATCACTGGAACAACCTGCCTCATGCAGTATTTGGCTCTCCCTTGTTGGAGGCTTTCAAGCAGAAGCTGGATGGGCACCTGTCAGGAATGCCGTAGTAGTTGCCTGTACTGAGCCTAGATGACCCCTAGATCCCTTCTGACTCTAACATTCTGTTTTTTCTGTGGCTCAAGGTTATCCCATCATGCAGTTCTATGGAGGCTCTGTCAACCCCTTACCCTGTACTCATTTCCAGCGAGGGGTGAGGGAGAATGCTCTAACCTTCTACGATTTAATATCAGAGGAATGTTGGTTCTGTTCCTAGGCAACAGAGACATATTCCCTCATCTTGCAAGATGTGGCAGTCATGCGGGAGCAGAAGTGGGAAGCTTTACAGGTTAGAAGCAATCAAGCCAGGGAGAATTCCTCCTGAGCTCAACTGGAAGATGGGTTGAGGAGGAAGAGAAGGAAAGACCAGGCACTCCTTTATCCCCTCACTGAGGCCTATTTCAGGAGAGGCGAGCGAAGAAGAGTGCAGGGGAGTGGCAGCAGGAAACAGGTTATCTTGTTGGCTGTGTGCTCCCTGAGGCATCTGGTGGGGCCGCTGTGTGATACAGGAAGCTGGACTAGATGGGCCTTTGGCCTGACCCAGCAGGGCTCTTCTTATGAACTCTGCACTCCCTCTCAAGACATGCTCTGATTCTCCACAACAGGACTGTTGTGAGGGTGTCATAGAACAACCTCGTGTGTGCCGTCCTCGAGCTGCTTGCGCAAAAGGATTGGAGCCACATGTTCTCAACAAGAGAACTTCTTTTTCTAAATGACTTGTCTTTTAGTGAAGCTTGTATATAGGACGTATTTTACTGGAATGGGTTAAGGGCACATAACATTTTTTGTTGTATTTAAAAACCGTGTCTGGATTATCTTGCCACTAGCATATGAAGCGGCTTAATGGGAAGTCTGGCCTCCCCTGTCCGGCAGTAGCTGTCTTGGGTTTCACTTCGGGCAGTGCCTGTTCCCAGTCTTGCATGGAGATCATGCCAGAGATCCACCCTGGGACTTCCTGCATCCAAAGCATATGTGCTCCGAGCCATAGTCACTCTGATAAATCTTAGGCTCAGACAAGGTCAGGCAAGCAAGATCAAAACCAATGGATATTCAAACCTTACCTCATCCCCTCCACATCTGTGCCGACATTGTACAGGTAGGACAACTAAACACAACAGAAGTCAGGGCTCCTGTACCTTTTATATTTGCATCAAAGAGAGAATGTTGGCAGGTGCAGCTGCTGCAATGATAAGAAAAGCTGCCTCTGCCAAAATTCTCTCTCCTACAGAGTAATTAAAGGTACAGGGGCCCTGTATTCGGCATGCGTTTATCCCATGCGCAGATATTCACTACAGGATGAAGAGCTTTGGAAAGGCGATACGCATTCTGCTTCTACACAGTACTGAGAGTCCTTCCCTGCTGTTTCCAACATCCTATAGCTGATGCTTAGGCATGTGCAACCTAGCCCACACTCATGTCACATTAGCTACTTAATGATATGATCACTTTTCCAAAAGCTCAGGAAAAAATCCAACCATTTAACAAATGAATGTGAGGCTTGGAAATTCTCTCACCTCACCCCTTTAAAAAGACAACCACATGAACACATTTAAAAAGTTTTAATGATTACATTGGACAACAAATTGTAACAAAGGTCATACCCCCAAAATTAAATTAGTCATTTCTTACAGATTTCGAGGTGCTGAACACAAATATGAAAATGCAAATTTGGATACAAGTTTGTGAGAAATTCACAAAAGATAGTTTCATAGATATGTACTGGTAAATGCCCGACGGCACTTACAACACCTATGTACACAATGCGGACTGCTTCTCCTAAACCAGAGCCAATCGACAGATTTTATTGTCATTTTTGTTTTCAGCACGTCAAAATTAATAAAGATTAGCTGTTTTAATTTTAGGGCCAGTTTCGTGTTGTCCAGGGTTTATTAACAGCCACTGGTGTCACTGGTGTGTGGCGGGGGAGCGGAGCGCATGGGGTGACGCGCCGGGAGGGGGTGACGCGCCAGGGGGGTGACGTGCCGGGAGTCCCGGCACGTCAACTCCCTTGCTACACTCACCCCCATCCCGGCACATCACTCCCAGAGCCGGCAAGCCAAGCCGCATCTTCCTCGGCGGCTCGGCTGCTTCTGAATAGGCCCAGCAAGGCTTCAAGCGGCATGCACAAAATGCCGCTCAAAGCCTTGCCCTCAGAAGGGCCGAACGAAGACCCAATCGGGTCTTTGGCAGGTACAGCTTATTATAGTGCTTCGTTCGGCTTCGGCCGAACGAAGACCCAAAAATTCCTTTTTACACACCAAAAGGAACACAAGGGTTAATGTGTTGGGGGTGGGGGTGGTGGTTGTCCTTTACAGTACTTTGTTCTTTGTTTTGCTTTGGAGAGAGAATGCCAGAGAAGTTCTTGGAGATTTGAAAAGCTCTGTTCTCCTTTGATCATAGCATTTTTTGAACCTCCAAAGTTCTTTTTCTAACATGAGCTTGGAGAAGTTCACCTGTACTTCTGCTGACGTTATCTGTGCAAATTGTCTGCAGAGCAAGGCGGTTTGAACTGCTCACCCACGTCAGTGATCCCAAAACTGTCAGACGCTGCTGAATTTGACCTCTCACTCTAGAAGTATTGCTAATTCCCCCAATTTGGTTCAATTTGAGTTAGTGTGTGTGCGCATGACACGTGAAAGAACACAAACGTGGTGTGTGTGAATAAGCAGTGTTGGCAACAGTGTCCCACTGAGAGATGTGAAATGTAATAGGTACCTTTTGGGTACATATTCTTTAAGATAATTTTAAGTTATCTTATGCCCCCTTTAAGCACCCTACTCTACTCATAACAGCTAACACAGATGGGGCAGCGTCAGAGGTTGGACACGGTCGGGGGGCCCATCAGAGGGCCAACCTAGCTGGACTAATGCCTGAATGCCCCCAGTACTTGGTAGCAATGGCATGTGTCGGCCAGACAAGGTGATCACTGCTTTCCCTCCTACTTTCTGAGAATTCCTTGCATTCCTACCCTATTGAGAGGGTGGGAGAAGCTCCCATCTGGGCTCACTGCAGGGTTTTGCCCCAGGGCTCCCATCAACCTGGTGCCAGCAAGGAACACAATGTGGTTTTTTTTCAGGATCATGGGCAGCGCAATCCTGCCTAAAGATACATGGTCGTCTTAAAGGGCATACTATGCTGTTGTGCTCCGGGGCAGCCCGAGAGCACCTCAGGAGAAGGGGATGTTCGTCCCTTTCCCCGGGTGTAAACCGGCCAGGGCCCTATGGGCCTATTCGGATGTACACCAGGTCCAGACCTGACATACATTCGGGGAGGCTGTATAAAGCCGAATTGCCCTGGGAACAGGCATAGGCACAGGCATCGTTGGAGCGTGGTGGGCGGGGCGGACTGCCCCGGGGTGACGCGCGCAAAGGGGTGACGCGTGCACCCCCGCACGTCACCCTCCGGACGTTCCGAGGCCGGGGAGCCGGCCTCGGAGCGTCCGGCCCCACCGGCGCTCCAGGGCCTTCTGAAGGTCCGATGGCTCAAAACGGAAAGTTTTCCGTTTTTCGCGCATGCGCAGTACTTTTCTGAGGGCAAATGGGCAGCCCTTTGCCCTCAGAAAATGTACTGCGCATGCACGAAAAACGGAAAACTTTCCGTTTTGAGCCATCGGGCCTTCAGAAGGCCCTGGAGCGCCGACGGGGCTGGACGCTCCGAGGCCGGCTCCCTCCGAGGTGAGGGGTGTTGGGGGGGCCACCCTAGGGCGGGGGGTGATGCGCGCCCCCCTGCCCTAGGGCGACGCGTATCTAGCGACGCTTGTGGGCATAGGATATCGGTGGGGTGCCCTGCCGATATCCCTGCCCCTTCAATTAGGAGTAACTCCACAATTACTACTGTTCTCAAAACAAACTCTTATACAGTTGGCCCTCATTATCCACGGGGGATCCATTCCAGGATCCCCCACAAACAACAAGATTCGCAGGTATTGAAACCCACGGGAGAGGCCAACTTCGGAAAAACCGGAAGTGCCCTTTAGAAGCCTCTGGGAGGTCTTCTGAAGCGTGGGAAGGTTGCGCGTGGCCTCCGCAAGCCTCAGAAGACCTCCTGGAAGCTTCCGAAAGGCACTTCTGGTGTCTCAAAAACTCTGGAAGTGCCTTTTAGACGCCTCCGGGAGGCTTTCTGAGGGTGTCTTTCCACAGGTTTGGAACTTGTGGTGAGTCAAATCCGCAGGTACCAAACCTGCGGGGGGGGGGGGGAGGCCAACTGTATTTTAAATGGAGGCTGACATGTCACAAATTAAAAAGCCGAAAAAGCTGAGGTGGGTGAAGCAATGTTCCATGTAGGGACATCAAACTGGTATCATCCTTACTCCAGCCTTGCCATAAAGCCACAAAACCCTATACAATATATCCTTCTCTGGAGGGGGGAGCAGACAAGGCCCATCCATGATTATTCTGTACAAGCATTACCAATGGATCACAAGGCATCCAAGGCTTGGAAATCTTGGGTGTCAGCTCCCATGCATTTCAGTGGGGCTTGTGTAGAAGAATGTCCTGTTGGATTGTGTCCTTAACTGCCAGACTATTTTGTTGTAATATTCTTTACTCATTCTGGATCCGAAAGTGGGTGCAAACTACAGAGTGGCATGGTAAATCGGACAATTATATTCCAGAGAAGCACCAATCTTCCGAGTAGAATGTTTTACGCTTGAATGTGTTCAGTCATACTAATATCTTAAATTACATAATGTTTTCTTCTTTATGCATCATTTAATTTTTTTTCCAGAAGGAAAGCTTGACTGAAATGCAGATTTATTTATTTATTTTTGAGCAGTGGTGCCTAAAGCAAAGATGATCGCTTCAAGAAGACAATAACTGAAAGTTGTTCCAAGTTGTTCCAAGGCTTATAAAGCCAAAATTGTATTCTATGTTTACAGATTCAATCTGTGTTCAAGGCTTTGATCCAAACCTCAGCATGATGACGGGAATAACTTCGATTAACCCCATGTTGCCGGGCATGGGATTAGTACCCCAGCCGCCACCAACAGAGGTGCCTGTCATCAAAGAAATTATTCACTGTAAAAGCTGTACGCTCTTCCCTCCAAACCCAAGTAAGTTGAGGCTTGCTTGCTTATTTATTTAATTTATTTCACACACTTATAAGCAAGGGTCTACAAATATCCTCTTGTCTTACTAGCCAAGATCTATTTGTTCCCTAGCCCCACCACAAACCAGGGATGGGGACTCGAGTCAAATGACTCGACTCGCAAGTGTGACTGAGTCACTTTTTTCCCTGACTCGGACTCGTGACCCACTGACTCGCATTCACAACCCACGGAACTCGCACTTGACTCGCACTCGTGGGGGTAACGACTTGACCTTTCCGAGTCATTTTTCTTTAATGGCTGGCATCAACACAGGCAGGCAGGTGCAGTGGAGACCTCGGAGGAGGAAGGCAACCGGGGGAGGGGAGAGGGTTTTCGAGGAGGAGGGAAAGCAAGCCTGGCTCGGAGTTTTTTCCCTTTTTTGCCGTCTGTTCGCCTTTGGCCACAACTCCGAGCGCAAGGGGTGGGGAGGGGTGAGGGAAGGCGAAGCTGCCACAGCGGTTCCTCCTCATTGGCCAAAACTCCAAGCTCAAGGGATGCTCGGCTCAGCAAGGGGAGGGGGCAAGGAGGGAATAATAAATGGTTTGAATGTAGACACGCTTGTTTTTCCCAAACCAGATGGGTGGTGACAAGACTGAGAGGTGAGAGGAAGGGCATAGGGGAAGCCAAGTGGGTGCTTTAGAAGCCTCAGGGGTCCCCACACACACACACACCCACAGACATACACCCATCCCATTTTCAGGGGGGGAAAGCCATTTTCCCCAAAGTGACTCGACTTGTGACTTGTGGGTTTTGGCCTTACTCGCACTCGACTCGCACTCGTGCAAAAATGACTCGTATTTTCCCAAACATTTTGGCTCGGACTCACACTCGGACTTGCACTCATGCAAAATTGACTCGCACTCGGGACCTAGTTACTTAGATACATCCCTGCCACAAACGTTCTCGAATCTGCTTCCCAACGCCAACCCCCACACTCTTTAAATTAACACATACCTGCTCCAAACTCCCTCTGAAGCACACTGTCAACTCTGTCCCTTTCCAGGGCCCAGTAATTTGTAACTTATGATTCATTCCACGGAAATATACTAATAATGCTTCTGCCCACTAGAAAAGTGCCATTTCTTTTTTACTGAGCAAGTGCAGCCTGCCCTTCCCCACACAGAGTTAAGGATTTGTAGAACAGATAGCAATGTTCTTCCATAAGCCTGAGTTCTTGCACAATAACATTTACAGCCCAATCCTATCTTCCCCCCACCCCGCCGATGCAGCCGTGCCAAAAAGGCTTGTGTTGCATCCTGCCCGGGGGGGGGCAGGATGCGACCCTAACATTCATCTGACAGTGTTTCACAATTAAAATACTGCTTTCCTCTCCCCTAACTCTCCAACACTCTTGGCATAGGAAGTTCTTCACTTTTCACATTCACCTTGACACTGGGAGCCACATTTGTGCTGTGGCATCATTTGTGCTACATCACAGTCCAACAAGAATCTGTTTCTAATCCCCAGGATTAAAAAAAACAACAACAACTAACAAGCGCAATCTTTCTCTTCACAAAAAACATCCAGTTCAGGTTTTTGTGCCAGCCTAGCCTTTCAAAACAGCTGGATTCTTTGTAGGTTCCCCCCTTTCTTTAATCAGACTTTAATCAGGGAAGATAACAGAGAGGCAAAGCCGAAGCCGCTGTGACTTCCAGTGTGGACTTTTTTTTTCCTTTTAGATCTTCCGCCACCTTCAACAAGAGAGCGACCTCCTGGGTGTAAAACTGTATTTGTTGGAGGATTACCAGAAAATGCTACTGAAGAAATTATCCAGGAAGTCTTTGACCAGTGTGGTGACATCACGGCAATTCGGAAAAGCAAGAAGAATTTTTGTCACATTCGTTTTGCAGAAGAATTTATGGTTGATAAAGCCATTTACCTTTCTGGTACTTATCACGTTCCTTAATAGATTTTCTTCACTGCTTCACATTTGTATTTTGCGATGCTAATGTGTTCATGTTTTCTTTAGCCTTTACCTCTGCAAGTGCTCTAACTAAGCTAAGGCCCTGGGAATCGAATCTACATGGATATACAGTAGTTACTACTCTTTCTTTTGTCCACCAAGATTGTTTGCTTTCCCTGTGGATTTGCTTGCTTTGGTGCAATTGCCTACTGCCCTGTAATAATTCAGTAGAGACTCCAATGTGCTATTAGGAAATGTTTGTTTCATATGGTTCCATATATTATTTTGAACCCATTCAGCCGAGATCAACATTCTTTATGTGCAGCCCAGCACAGATCAGAACAATCTACCTTAGTGAAAATGGCTATTTGACCCAGTGGTGTCACTAGTGCTGGTGTCACCCGGTGCAGTAACTCATGTTGTAAAAACAACAACACATTAACTTAATTTATTTTAATATATAATAGTACAGGTCACCCAACAAATCAGTAACCAAGAAAACACTAGTAGAGCGGCAACCACGTCGCTGGTGCGTGGCGGGGGGGCGGACCGCCGGAGGGTGACACGCGCAGAAGGGTGACGCGCGCACCCACACGCGTCGCCCTCTGCCACGCGCGCCGCCCTCCGGAGGCTCCGAGGCTGGGAGAAGGCCTCAGAGCGTCCTCCCGGGCCGGCGCTCGTGGGCCTTCTGACGAAGACCCACTGCGTCAAAACGTAATTTATAATGTTTCTCGCGCATGCGCAGACCGTTCCTAAGGGAAAAGGGCAGCCATTTTCCCTCAGGAATTGTCTGCGCATGCACGAAAAACGTTATAAATTACGTTTTGACACAGTGGGCCTCGTCAGAAGGCCCAGGACAGCCGGCCGGGGAAGACGTCCCCGGAGCCGGCTGCAACGGGGGGGCAGAGTCGGGGGGCACCCGGGGCAGCGTCTCGTCGGGTCCCCCCAAGATCTTGGCGCAGCCTCGCGGCCACACCAAATTTACACATAGGGGCTGTGGGGGATCATTAGGGTGATGCGCGCGCCTCTTTTTGCACCTCTTTCCTCTCTTCTGCACCCCTAAACATTCCCCTCCTTGCCTCTGCAGCTTCTTTCCACTCCTTGCCTCTGCGCCCCTTAACTTCCTCCGCTTGCCTCAGCACCTTCTTTTTGGACCCTTACACTTTCTAGCTGTTTTGCTAAATAAGGGCGTTGAAGTTTAACGCTGGGGCTAATTAATTAATTGGGGCCAATTAATTAATAACCTGCACCAATTAATTAATTTTCATGTGGTACTTGAAAAAAATTTGACCGTGACAGGTGGTACACCTGGTGACAAAGGTTGGGAACCTCTGTACTAAAATAAAATATTTCTACTTGCCTCCTGCAAGCTGTCCGATGGCCACCCTCACCATAGCATGCAGCTCAGCCTTCCATTGGTGCAGCTGCACGCTATAACATGGAGGGAGATGGGATTCGGCAATAAGTTTTCAATGGTTTTATTTAAGTTTTTATTGTATTTTATCTTGGTTTTTTATTTCCTTTGAGCATAGGACAAGCGGTATAGAAAACTTTTAAATAAAAAAATACCTAGATCTTTTTCACACATGCTGCTGCCAAGGCAGTTTTCCCCCACCCTGCACTTGTGCCTCTGTGCCTATATTATTTTTTTGTTCCTACATGGAGGAATTTACAAATTTTCTCCATTGAATTTCATCTTGTTGAAACCTCACTGAGCCTGTCAAGATCATTTTGGATCCTAATTCAGTCTTCCAGGGTGTTAGTTACCCGCCCACCCCTACCCCAGGTTTGTGTCATCTGCAAATTGATAAGCATTCTGTCTACCCCCTTAATTTACAGTATAGTACTGTGAATACTACCGGGCACAAGAGATTCTCGACACCTCTCAATACCTCCCCTCCAGAGTGATATGAAGTCCATTTAAAAGCATTCGCTGGAAATGGTGGTTCAGTCAGCTTTGAATCCACCTAGCAGTAGTACTATGTAGCTCACATTTTAGCATTTTATCAACAAGGATATCTTGGGAGACTTTGTCAAATGCTTTGCTGAAATCTATGTACACTGTGTCCACGGCGTCCCCATAGTCTACCAGACTAGTCACTCTGTCAAAAAAGGAAATGAGATTCATCTGGCACGACTTGTTCTTGACAAACCCATACTGGTTCCTAGAAATCGCCTCTTCTTAGAGCTCACAGACCTTCTGCTAATCCTAGGATTTTTCCAGCCCCTGTCCATCCATCCCCCACATACACTGCCAGTGCAAATTTCATGTTCTTGACTGTTGAGGGATAAAGCATTACAAAGCATGAGCATAAGAAATGTCTAAAAGCTCTGACGCATCAAAGACAACCAACACACATGACAACTACAGCCATGGGCGCCAACATGTGTTTATGTATTTTAATCCACAGAGCTCAATGTATTGGAACATCTGAAGCTGGTTTATACGGAGTCAGATCATTTGTCCAACTGGCTCAATAATGTCTATTCTGACTGGCAGTGGCTCTTCAGGGTCCTTCCAAGAAAAAGCAAACTAGATGTGTGGTTTGTAAGTCAGAGTGTCTCAGACCTGGCATCTAGGACAACCTGCTGTCCTCTTCCCCTGTTTTTTTTTTACAGTACTTACCTACCCACCCCAATTCCTACCCCTAACCCCCTATTCTCTACCATCTTTGTGACAGTGGCACTACATCTGCTAGAACAGCAGGCTGCCACCACTCTGCTCCACCATCAAATGGCAGGAATTGGGAGGTAGTTGGCTGGGGCGTCAGGTAGTGGTGGTAGACGCACACACGGGTGGCAGTAGATCAAGCGCCACTTGCTGCCACCGCAAGTATGGTAAGGAATGAGAGAGCAATGGGACACTTGCTAGGTCATGTATAGCTGGCCTGATTTCTGAGGCCCTCCTCGGCCAATTGGAGGCCCAGCCCTGAGCCTGCCCAAGAGTTAAAGGAGCCACATACTATTTTGCAGGTGTGCATTCCTAGGGCTCCAATGTTTCAGGACTTTTCCGCTTCCCCCCCCCCACTCCATTCTGTGGCATGTGTAAACCAGACCTTTCCTAATGCGGAAGTTTATTTTTATTTATTTTTCACATTTTTATACCGCCCTTCCTCCAAGGAGCTCAGTGTGGGGTACATAGTTCCTTCCCTCCTTTTGCCTCACAACAACCCTGTAAGGAAGGTTAAGCTGAAAGGTAGTGACTGGCCCAAGATCACCCAGGAAGCTTCATGGCTGAGAGGGGATTTGAACTTGGATCTTCCAGGTCTAAGTCCAACTCCCAAACCACTACACCATCCTGGCTCCTTGAATTTTAAGCAAGTTGCTATGCTTAATGCTACAAACCCAGTGTCATAATGTTTTGAACAGTATTAGAAAGGGAAGAGAGCTTTGCATTGAAGGACTATCTTTTCCCATATGTCTTCCTCCTCTGTCCATGGTCAGCAGGATTAGCCCTGGACCATCTCTTACCACCAGCAGAGGCATGGTTCTTGGGAATGATCGAAACATATCCTCTCTCTGACAGCATCCAGGGTGTGGAATTCCCTGCCCTTAAAGTTTCCCTTGCCTCCTCTTCAGTGGGCTTCTGTTGTCAAAGTGTGTGTATGGTCTGACCCCAGTGGGATTTTATTTATCGCTGGCTGGTATTTTAAATTGTTTTTTGCTGCTGCTTTGGCTCTGTCCTTTACATTGTTTTATTCCGTGTTTTGTGTCATGTGTGATATAAGCCACCTGGAGTGCTTTATTTGGAAAGGTAGGGTAGCAAATTCAGAATGAACAAATGACATCATCAGGATTTTCCCCAGGCTTGATTGTTGTGATATTCTGTAGTCACGTTTTGGCTCCAACTGTGTTTTAGCACTGCAGATGAGCTGCTTTGAGCTAGGTGGATGTTTTCTTTTAATTGCACTGATTTACTGTTTTTCTAGATGATCTTTATTACGTTCTCAAACATAAGGCACTCTGAAATGGCAATGGAAACGCATAATTTTCCAAGCCCATAATAGACAAGAGACATAAAATTAGAATACATAATTTAATTTAATTGAATGGTGTATCACGCCTCAGTCTTATAAGTGCTTTGCCAGCACAAGTCCCACTCACTCCACTGAGGTTTCTGTGTTGTTAAAAGTGCTACAAGGATAGAGCTCCCATTCCATCTGTTTTGTCTGCTTTGTCATAGTCTGCCCATGTATTTATTAATGAACTCTTCAGCAAACAAAGAAATAATAGATATTTCTCTGAGCAAGTTCCACTCCATCTCTTCGTACCCAAAGGAGTAACGGCTGGTCATCATTCATATGGTGAAGGTGCTGTTGCTCATCTTCCTGAAAATTAAGAGGAGCCTTGCTGACCTGGTTTCAACCTAACATGAACATTAGGGGAATCAATGGTGTCACTCTCCCCCTTGATCACATAGTTGTTCAGTCTGAGACAACTTGATTGCAAATAATCCAAAATCATTGGGAAAAATCTTTTGGAAACATTGTGTTTGGGCTTGCTTTTGGAAGTCAAAGATAAGTTGGCAGATAGGTTGAGAAAGGGCAAGTACAGGTAATTTCAGGAATTTGGGACATAATAGGTTGTATTCTACATAAATAGATTTTAATGCTTTTTATGTGCCTTAAGATGGGATATGTTAGGCCAGTGGTTCTCAAACCTTTTGGCATCGGGACTCACTTTTTAAAATGACACTCTATCGGGACCCACCTAGCTTTAGGAGACGCTCAAACATTTATCTCCCTATATTTACACAAGCTTGCAGTCTGCAGGAGCTCAGCTCTTTGCAGGGCAATTAGCAGCTATCTTGCAAACGGCAGGAGCTCAGATGTTTGCAGAGTAATTAGCAGCTATCTTGCAATCTGTAGTAGCTCAGCTCTTTGAAGGGCAATTAGCAGCTATCTGATTTTTGAATAGCCTCAGGGCTTGTGGCAATTATTTATCTGATCTTTCCATCACCTGAGACCCACCAGAAATCAGGTCGCGACTCACCAAGTGGGTCCCTGACCCACAGTTTGAGAAACACTGTGTTTGGCTATATATAAATTTGGAGCTTTTGAATCTAAGTTCTGACAAATCTGAGGAATCTGTTTTTGCATTCTCTGCTCATATGAGGTGTGACCCAGATCACAAATACAAATCCAGAGAAATGCACCTCTCAAAACTTCTGTGAGTACTCCAAGCCTTAAGACTCTTCATTTTGTTCCAGCTCTGAGCTGAAGCATCATCTCAGATTCATCACAACGTTCTAATGTTCAGAATATGGATGCAAAATTTGTGATGTTAATAGTTCTTTTGGCCCATTTAATGAAGTGGTCTGTGATTTTAAAATGTAGGTGGTAAATGTGTGAGTGGCTTCTTGTTTTGGAGAGTAAGCAATGTTAGGTATGCTTCAAGCAACATGAATATCAGTTAACTGATATGATGGTTTTTGAATGAGAAGTTAACTGATGTGATTTTTGAATGAGAATGATTAAAATAATTTTCTAAGGTTGCAATCTTATATACACTTACTTGGGAGAAAGTCCCATTGAATTCAGTGGGACTTGCTTCTAAGTACATGTGCATCAGGTGCATTGTAAAAATGTTAACGTGAAGGAAGAACTGCCATGGCTTTGCTTGTTATTTTCAGGTTATCGCATGAGATTAGGATCTAGCACAGACAAAAAGGATTCAGGACGCCTTCATGTTGACTTTGCACAAGCAAGAGATGATTTTTATGAATGGGAATGCAAGCAAAGGATGTTGGCTAGAGAGGAACGTCACAGGCGCAAAATGGAAGAAGATCGAATGCGGCCTCTGTCTCCTCCAGCGATAATGCATTATTCCGAACATGAAGCAACTTTGCTGGCTGAAAAATTGAAAGGTAATGGAACATTTCCCAACTCTGTTGTCAGATCACTGATAAAGTCACAATAGAGCTATTGATATTTCACACTAACGTGCAACAAAACAGGTCTCTTTCCATTTCTGAGTTGTATGCAGGGAGTGATAATGAGAGGGCGATAATATATAGCCTAATCTGGGCTGTAGACCACTGAACGAAGAATTGGCTAATAAGGTTTGTTGACCATTCAAGATGAGAGTTTACCTTGGAGAAGTGCTCTGAAGTCCATTTCACACATCACGCTTGGCTTTGCTGCTGAATGTACTAATCTCACTTTTTTCAGAAATGCACCTATATAGAACACATGTTTACAAAAGTGTTTGTAATATGTGAAGTGGCTGCTAATCTGGCTTTTTCCCATTCAGACCACTTTGGAATGAGGTTCTTCTCTAGGGTAGGAAAGGGTGTTCTTATTAGTTTTCCTGTTAGCGATTCTGCTGTACTGTGTAAAATATATATTAATAGTGTCGACTTGTAATCTAAAACAGCAATATGTGGATCATTCTGTCTCAACATTTTCTTTGCAATCTGTACTGCTCTTTGTTCCTTTCTGTTTGCTTGAGAACAGTATACTATGTAGCTACTATGTTGTAAGATGTCTGGAATAACTGGAATTCTGCAGCTGTGAATTGGGTTGCATTGTCAGTCACAAGTTCATATGGAACACCAAAGATAGTGAACATATTCTTCAATTATGCAACAACACTGCAACAGGTAATGTCCGACAAAGGCAGTATCTAGCTATAACTAAAGTAGTAGTTTCATGACAATCAAATAGCGTTGAACTTCGACTTCACCCATGTGTGTCTCCAAACACCCTATAACTTTCTCTGACTGCTCTCAACAGCCTCGATGGCAGCCACATCAGAATTGAGATTATTCAAATTATGACAATACATTATATACATAATTAACACTAACTGCTCCCCCTTGTAGCCTGTTTGTATCATAAAACATACAAGGCAGTGAGGGGTATCACCTGGGCTGTGTAAATTGGTCTCTGCCTTATGCAGGTCAGAAGCATTCAGAAATTTACCATCTCTTCTGAAATAACTGTGACATCAGTTCCTGAATGTCCATTGAAATTAATAGTTGTCCCTCAACTGATTAAAATTATCCTCCAGAAAGAGCTGGTATCTTCACAAACTAAAGAGTCTAAAACAAAGAGATCATGATGGCTGAAAGCAGCCTCTGGTTTTAAAAGTAGCCTATCTCTTAATGCAAGGGAGTGGCAACAGGATACAGGTATCTTGTCGTCTTGTGTGCTCCCTGAGGCATCTGGTGGGGCCACTGTGAGATACAGGAAGCTGGACTAGATGGACCCTTGGCCTGATCCAGCAAGGCTCTTCTTATGTCCATCCCTGCTTCTTGTATCACTTGGGTACAGCACATGAGAGCAAAATGCCTTGGTTTTCTTTTTTTAACCCTTCTGGCCCTGTGCTCAGAGTGACCAGCTCATAAGGCAAGGTGCTTCAAGTCACAGATTTGACTCATTTGCCCCCATTTGTCCTGTACCTCTTCCTCTTTCTTCCATCAGCATCAATCTCCAGGTGACTACTGAAGTAATCCTGGAGATTTTAATAGGTCTCCCTGGTTTAATGACATGTTATATGGGGAGGGGGGAGAATCCAGGAATAGCTTCAATCACAGTTGACAACCCTACCTTAGAGATGCAAAGAAAATTAACCAAACAAAGTATTAGGTTTTAGTATAACAAAATTGTGCAGAAAAAGTGGTTTGCAAACTGCACGATGCTTTGGAGTGTGAAGCAGAAAAAAAATATTGTGGAAGGTAGCTGTTGGCTACAGTTCAGGGAAGTGTAAGCAGAATGGTTTAAGAAATGAAAGAATTACTCCATGTGTGCATTAGAAGTGACAGCTGCTGGCGTTAGCTTTTGTGGAGCTTAGTCCCCTTCTTCTGACACATGAAGTGAAATCCTCCATAGACAGGTGTGTGTGTGTGTGTGTGTGTGTGTGTGTGTGTGTGTGTGTGTGTGTGTGTGTGTGTATTCACAGTTAGCTTTAAATATATTCACACTTAAAGTGTGAAGAAAAAAATACATTTTCTTCACACTTTGAATGTGCAGCTGTTTATTTTTTCTGCACAATTTCAGTACGCTGAAATTTAACACTTCGATTCATTTTGTTTGAATTAATTCTGTAGATTCTGACTTGGGGGCTGAAGAATTGAACAAATGGCCCTAGAGATTTCTTCCATCTCCCAATTATATGGATCTGAAAGTTCTCATGTAGTATTTGTACTGTATATTCTACCAAAAGTGATACATAAACTGTGGTCTGCAGACCTCCAGTGGCTGGTAGTGCAGTTTCGAGTAGCTTTCAGGCCTTTTCCAGACCAGTGATAAAATGGAGAAATAAAACACAATTGTATTTTAGAATTGGTGTCGAATAGGGGCTAAAAGACTGAACTGCAAATCAGGACTTGCCCAGTTGGACCTTCAGCACTGCTACAAATTCTCAATAGGCAGCTTTAGGTAAGATTCTCCTTCACAGCCTCAGCTTCCAAGTTGCAACACGGTAATATTAATGCTTGCTTACCTTACAGGGTTGTTGTAAGGATTCCATCAAGATTAGGGTTGGCCCATCCATGAGAAAAACTGAAGCAGATAGGTGGGGGGGTGCCCATCTCTGTCTGCCTACTTGCCTCCACTGCTCCTCCTCCTCCTTCCACTCCCTGGATTGGAAAATGAAGAGGGGGATGGAGAGGAGGAGAGTGCTGAGCTAGAACTTTGGGGAGTGGGAGGAGCAGGGGGCCAACACATCATCAGGTAAGGGGGGGCAGCATTTGGTATTCCGTCTCAGGCGTCAGGATCTTGGGTTGGCCCCAATGAAGATAATAAATATGAAGCACTTTGCACACTCAGAACGAGCTAAACAAATATTAAATATTATTAATTTCCTCTGAACTTCACTGAAGTGGTACTAGGTGTTTGAGGGGGGGGGTGATGGGAAAGGGAAAGTGTTAGCATTGCTCCATTTGCACTTGCTACATATAGCTGAGATTTTCATTAAAAACATTATTATTCCGTTTTAGTGACACGTAGCATGAATATTTGATATCGAACACCAGCATTTCACATGATTTTGCAGCAGCAGTCAGCTCTGACAATATTTGACAGCTGACATGCAGTTGCAGTCAGTGTTTGACAGTACCAGGTATAGTAGTCAATGTTTGATGGTAAGTGAAATCTGGCACGTAATAGCAGAATTTGACAGTATCTGACAACTGACTTTCCATTGCAGATTTCATTCATTAATTTTGTCATTCAGGAAGTAATTACCCTTTGACTGGGTGACAAAACCCAGTAGAGCTGGTTTTTAAATTTGGATTCTGAAACTTCATTTGGGAGAGAGGGGTTAGTAAGAATCACTGTTCTATTTAGTGCTGACCCATAACAATGTATGTGTGTTTCATGAACTGAGAGAGGATATGATAGCGCTCTTCAAATACCTGAAGGGCTGTCATATGGAAGAAGGAACAAACTTGTTCTCATCTGCCTCTGAGAGTAGAACTAGATCCAATGGGTACAAACTGTAAGAGAGGAGATTCCAGTTGGACACATCAGGAAGAAATTCTTGACGGTAAGGCTAGTTCGGCAGTGGAATATATGCCAAAGGAGGTGGTGGATTCTCCCTCACTGGAGATCTTCAAGCAGAGGCTGGACAGGCACCTGCTGGAGATGCTCTTGGAGGATTTCCTGCTACAGGCAGGGGTTGGACTAGGTGACCTTGTGGGTCCCTTCTATGATTCTATGAACATTTGTGCCCCCCATGAAATGTGCCCCTCACTTTGGCAGACTTTTCACACTTTGTTTGCAAAAGATTGCCTGAGGCAGGCAACTAGGCCAACACTTCCATGCCCTGATCTAATCACACTTACAGCCCATTCCTATCATGGATTGGGCCAGTGTGCAGAATGCTTTACTACAGCAGAACACAGTTCCAGTGTTGTAAAATAGCCTCCAGTGGCAGCCGTTTTAGGTGCACTGCCGCACCACCACTGGACCTACAAAGGTAGGTGCAACAGTGGAGGGGGCAGAACGAGGTAGGGAGGGGTGGAACGGGTGTGGAGGTGGGGAATGGGGGTGGGGAGGGAAGCAGACCAGGGGAGGTATTGGTGGCACTTGCGTGTGCCAATATCCTATCCCCGCCTGTCTCCCTTACTGCCACCATTACACGCCTCGGATCTATGCCTGCTAAATAGCAGGCATAGATCTGTGGAGTCCATGGCGGTGGTGTAGGCTTTCCCCAGGGTAAATGAGCAAACATTCACTTACGCTGAGGAGATCTTTCAAATCGCCCCTCCTGCCGTGGATACAACACATTCTCTGTTGGCATGTCTGCATTAGCAGGGGTAGATTTGGGTAGGATTGGGCTGTCCAACTACAATCCTATGCACACTTTCCTGGAGTAAACCCCTTTGAATACATTGGGACTTACTTCTGAGTAACCATGCATAAGATTGTAGTGTGTATTAATTAGTTGCATATGTAAATATTTATATCCCAACTAGTCGTGTCATTTTGGATCAGTAAAAAAACTTTGCTGTAAAACATTGGTGGGCAATGAAATTTCTAGCACAACATGGCAAGGACTGTTGCCAGAGCAGTTAGAATTTATTCTCCCCATGCACCCCAAACAGCAGCAAATCAGGGGAACAGTAGCATGAACAGCAATGCAAAATGTGAAAAAGAATGGAAGGTAGAGGTTTTTCCCCAAAACGTTATCATACTTCCCTACTAAATGGCAACCTCTACAGCAACAATTAAAGTTTGTGCATGTTCAGCATAGCACTAGTTCTAAAGTTAAAGATGTAACTTCCAAAACATCCATTTCTTTTAAAATACTATACCTGTCCTATTTTTATTAGGTAATTACATTGTGAAACTATTTACTGAAGGTAAGTTACAGTGATGAATATATGTGGTTCACTGCAATCCTCAGGGCTCTTAGGTTTGTAATTCTCAAACCATTTATTTCTGGAACAGTCTCACTGGCACGACTAACGGTGTTCCAGAAAATTGGTTTTTTTAACCACCACCTGTGAGATTTCAATCTTAATATATATTTTAATATATAAAGGTCTGCAAGATATTGCAGAGTCCTTCATGTGCATCTTTCTTTTTTTATGAATTCCACAAAATAATCCATATGCGTTCAGTGTTTTTTTTTCCAAATATATATTTTTACAACTCAGAACCCGTCTCTCTGCCAGATACTGTATTATCCCCTGAGGAGCGAACAGATTGGAAATTTAAATAAATAAATGGGAACTACCATAAAATTAACTATGGATATTGCTTATCTGAATGATTCGTGTAACAGTAAGCTTGATGAGAGACACAGTTTGAAATTCAAACACTTGATAGCCGGGGTACTCCAGTGTGGATGATTTTGAGCAACCTAGGTGAAGCTGAGATGGATTGATTTCCTTGATTGTCAGGAGCCATTCAGGATCTGCGGGTAACATGTCAAGCTCTTTTCTATTTTTTAATGGCTATACCTGTAGGTGACCCAAATTTGTCTCAGGTCAGGTAGAAAACAATGCCGTTCTTAACAGTGAATGGAATAGGCTGTATGAAAATAACCTAAGAAAAAATGCACTGAGAGCTTCCTTCTCCTTCCTCTACAACATAGCCACATGAGTGTTTGGGATGGAAACCACAGGGGGTCCAATGTACATGCATGAATGGGGACCCTAAACGTCTGACACAGCCTACACACCTACACTGGGGATATCTATACAGCTAATCTGGTACACATTAAAAGTGCATTTTTGCGTGTACACAAAACATGCAAAAATGCACTTTTAACGTGTACAGTGAATGGTGCATATCCCCAGTGTTGGTGCACACCAACACTGGGGACATGCAGCTCCCTGGTACACATTAAAAGTGCATTTTTGCATGTACACAAAACGTAAAGGTAAAGGTATCCCCTGACAATTAAGTCCAGTCGTGTCCGACTCTAGGGTGTGGTGCTCATCCCCATTTCAAAGCCGAAGAGCCAGCGTTGTCCGAAGACGCCTCCGTGGTAATGTGGCCGGCATGACTCTCCTTGCTGCAGCGCGTAGCATGCGGCTGGAACACGGAGCGCTGTTTACCTTCCCGCAAGCGGTACCTATTTATCTACTCGCATTGACATGCTTTGGAACTGCTAGGTTGGCAGGAGCTGGCCAAGCAACGAGAGCTCACCCCGTCGCGGGAATCGAACTGCCGACCTTTCGATCGACAGCTTATGGTTCAAACATAGGGCAAGGTAAGAAAGGAGATAAGGCTAAAGAGGCATGGTTGGAGCTAGGCAGCTTAAATGGAAGCAAGATAGTCATGGAGGTGTATATGGAATTTTGAGAAATGAGCCTGCTTTGAAAAAAATGCATAAATATCCCTCTGCTTGGCCTACAAAGGGCTCAGTTATGTGTGTGTGTTCTGGTTGAGCACACAAGTAGCATTGTCACAAGCACCAGCCTCTATTTTGGAGTTCTATATTGTGCAGCAGCTCCCATCAGACTGGATTTGTCCCAGGTGGACTCTTGTGTAGATATCAGCCCATGGGCCCACATCCCACCAAACCCCACCTATGAACCTGTCCAGGGCCCATGAGAGGGGGTAAATTGTACCTGGGCCCAGGGTCAAAAAGGGGGCCCAGGAGCCAAAGAATAGGACCCGGAAACTTCCTGGGATCTCAGCTGGCCTCATGGTGAGTGAACGTTACTAACCAGGAGGCCAGGTCTACCAGGCAAGTAGACCTGGGCGCTGCATTGGGAAGCTTGGTAGACCTGGGCTCCAGAGAGTTTTCTGGCTGTTGCTGCCCTCCCCCTGCTCTGTTTTGCCCCCTCCCCCTTTGAGAAGGGGCCCAAAAGAAACTTTGTACCCCCTGATAAAATTCCTCTCAGAGGCCATGGGAATCATGTTCCCCGGGGCCTGAAGCACCTGCAGTTGCTGCTGTCCTTCTCCTTCCCCAAGGCAAAGTTTTTGAGGGCTCTAGGATAGAGAAAAGCAGGGAGGTAGCAGGAATGGCTGCTTTGCAAGCGGTCATATTGTCCACTTGCTGCAAAGCTTCACATGGATTTGTTGCATGTTCAGTTGGAACAGGTGCAAATTACTGAGGCATGTTCAGGCTAAGCAAGGGAGATACTTGTGCATCCCTACTCAGTGGGCTCAGATTTCATGCTTCTGGATACATATTTTTTTTAAAAAAAATATTATTATTAAAATATACAAAAGGGTAAGGCCAGGTTAAATTGATCATAAACAAAGTAAGCAGAGATGAAACGGAGGACAAAGAATTGTAACCAAGAAAAAGAACTAGAACTCTACAGTATTTTCAACAAATAGAATAGAATTAAAGAACTGAAATTAGATCGAGAGATAACAAATCATGATTAATGCTAATGCATACAATGTTCCCATAATGAAGAGCAATCTCGATAGAAAAAGTCTAAAGGCAACAATATCTATTCCCATATTTGCTTATATGCATTAATTTCATCCAAAAACATAGTATGCCAAATTTGAGAAAGCCAGTGGTGCATAGTTGTTTGGAATTGTTCCCACATTTTGGCAATTAAAATTCTGGCTGTAGTCCAAAGATTTCACATGATCAGCTTATGCTCCTTTCTCAAACAACCCCCAAGTGAGCCCAATAGAACTGGAGACAGATTCAAAGCGAAAGAGCACCTGAGCATCCCATTCCTATTATGAACCAAAATATCTTTCCAAAATTCTTTAATCGAAGGCTATCATAAGTGGGAAAAGGACCCTCTGCCTCCCTGGCTGTCAGTTCACAAAGGTGCCGTCTTATCTACAGTTACACCAGCAACAGCACACCAGTTATATCGTACTGTGTGTTGTCTTTTGCTTTAATCTCTGTTCCAAGACTGATAAGGGATGCAGTTTCTTCAACCCAGTTGGAGTAAGTTACCATCTATACATCATTTTACAGAAATTCTCCCACAAGTTGGTGTCAAGAGCGCACTTAAGCAAATTTTTAATTGAGGCTTAAGGGGTAGTATTCAGATTAAATTATCTTTCCTATTTTTGCCTTTAACAGTCAAATCCAAATTCTCTAGTAGTTCAACAAGAGTCCTATAAATTTTCGCCAAGAGTTTCATGATTAATAAGAATTAGTAAATGTTTGAAAGAGGTTAACTATCTATAAATGTCAAGACGTGAAGAGAGCGGTTGAAGGTAATGTCTCATAGATATTAAAGCAAAGGACAACACACAGTACGATGTAACTGGTGTGCTGTTGCATGTGTAACTGTAGCTAAGATGTCATAGCACCTTTTGTGAACTGACAGCCCAATCCTACCTAACCCCTTGCGATTCATCGGGGTAAGGGGACAGTAATGATATCACTGGTGCAAGTCCACATTGACTCGTGCAGACAGATCAGGCCTGTGCGGGGGGGGGGGTTGGGTTTGGCGGGTGATGCTGCCGCGGAATAGCCCCCCTCCTGGGCCCAATTCAACCACACCCCACACCCCATCTCCTCCCCATTCCACCCCCCTGTCCTGTTCCATGCCCTCCCCTTGCCCCGTTCCACCACCTGCACCAGGTTTACATGCTCCAGCAGGCCTGTTGACATCTACTGATGTGCACAGGAAACCTCTAGCCTTCCCGCTGGCACGCTGGCTCCCTGCACTGCTGCAAAGCACTTTACAGCTGCTTTACAGCAGCCTGCACCGGCACAACACACATTCCGCCAGTGTTAGTTTTAGATAGGATTGGGCTGTAGTTTCCTTGGTCTAGAGACAGCCTTCTAGGGGCTAAAACCTCCCATCTCTTGAATGCTATCAAAATCAAGACTAAAACGCAATAACGCAAATGGAGAAATGGTCAAGCTAAATGCTGTCTTATTCCATTCTCTAGATATTGCTTTAGAAATAGGATTAAGTCTAAATGTCATCTCTCTGGTGTCATCCATAGCAACTCTGATGTAGGTATATTACAATAAGATTTCCGTTGCCCAAAAAGAAAATTCATGCACTTATTGAAACCACTGGGGGAAAAAAAGATAAAACAGCAGCATGATAATACTTAGTGATGGATAGAGCAAACATTCCACTTCAAACTGCATGCTGCTGCAGCACATTCATCTTAACCTGGACAGGCTTATATTTCCAGATAAAGTTTATTAGTCCTGCTTGTATTTTGTTCAATAATTTCTGACAGATCAGCAAAGGAAGAGCAAGCATTAGAAAGAGCTATTTAGGCAATACTTTCATTTTAACAGCTGGTATTCTACCAGACCATGGAATGTGGTGTCCTGTCCACTTCTTTATATCCAGCTGATTTTTGTGAAGCGGGGATCAAAATTATTCAGGGCAGTCTCAGGCACATCATCTGAGAGAATCGCACTAAGTTATATCTCATGCCTTTCTTTCGCCATTGAGAATGGTTAGATATCTCCCTTTTCATGGGATCATCTAGTACAGAGGTTCTCAACTTGTGGTACGCGTACCCTGAAGGGTACGCGGACCGCAGGTTGGGGGTACGCAAGATGCTCCCTGTTATCAGCTGCTGCGATCAGCAGCTGGTTAACGGGGAGCATAAAACCGGCTAAATTTCCCCCCTATAGCTTCCCTTACCTTGTTTCCCGGCCGCCTCTATCTTGAAACTTGTGAAAATCTCGCGAGATTCAAGATGGTGGCGGCCAAATCTCGTCAGGGCACATGAGGGTGCCTCATGCCTCACATGCCCTTATGAGATTTTGCCGCCGCCATCTTGAATCTCACGGGATTTTCGCAAGTTTCAAGATAGAGGCGGCCGGGAAACAAGGTAAGGGAAGCTACAGGGGGGAAATTTAGCCGGTTTTCCCGGGCTGCGGCACGGCCGGGTGGGTTTACCCACTCGCGCCGCAACCCGGAGGGTAAAGCTACAGCCCTGCCAATTCAACAGGGCTGTAGCTTTACCCTTTGGGTTGCGGCGCGAGCGGGAGAACCCGCCCGGCCGCACCACAGCCCGGGAAAAATGGGGATTTTTGAGGGGGGCCTTGGAGCTGGGGAAAGGCAAACCTCCCTACAGCTTTCAGTACCACTGACCAAGGTATTCTTCTAGGCTGCCTGGTTGGGTTGGGACTGGGGAGTACCATTCTGTGCTGGGTCTGATTCTACTTGGAGATTAAATTCTAGAAGATGGTGCTGGAGGTTTTTACTGTTCATCTCCTTGGCCTATGGAGTTCTGTGAGGTTCCATTCTTTCCCTCTTGCTGTTCAACTTCTACCTAAACTGCTGGAAGAAGTCTTCAGGGGATTTGGAGTGTGGTGCCATAATATGCAGATGACACACCTAGCTCTGCCTCTCATTTCCATTGGATTCCAAAGAAACCTTTAACTGATGCCTGGAGATAGTGATCAGCTGGATGTGGGCCAAGAAGCTGAGACTTAAGGCAGATCCACTGTACATGGCTCGGCTCGTGCCGGCACGTTTCAAGAGTAGCAGATGTGCCGGCATTCGATGAGACTCGACCCAGCCACACCGGATCACAGCTGTGGCTTGCGGGTCCCCCTGTGATTGGATACTAACTGGTCTCCATTGATTGCTCACTTTCGGGTGGAGGAGGAGCGTTGGAGAGAGCGTGGGGAATGATCTCTAAAATGGGGATTGTTCCAAACTGAACTGCTTTGTAAACTCGTGTGTATGTGCGGGAGGCAGGCTTCCTCTTCGGCTCCGGCAAGTGGGCCCGCCGTGTTACAAAATCACAGCTACTCTCCCAAGCACATCTTCCCTCCCCACAACAACCCGGTCTTTTTTGACATCTGGGAGGTTTTTTCAGCTCCAGTTCCCACCGCTGTGAGCAAAACTCGGAGGCTGGGGCAAGAGAAGGGGCGCGCAAGAGAAGAGCAAATGCAGCCCTTGATCCCCCCCTCCACTCCCGCCTTCAGTCTTTGCTTTTCACCACCGCGATGCAGATTGCGGCGCTCCAAGGGAAAACATCACGATTGGGTAGAGAATTCAAATCTAGCCCCTGATTGGTTCCTGCGTTTGCTCCCCACAGACCAAAATAAATGCCTCTGATTGGTTGAACGGTGACTGAATGGGCAAAAGTCACCTCCGCCTCCACTTGACTCAGAACGGGACATGACCAGCCGGCGGACGAATGCCATAGCACGTAAATTGCACCACACCGGATGCATGCGGACTTGGCTGGATGCACCGAGCCACGTCCAGTGTAGTTCAGCCTTGAATCCAGGCAGATAGAAGTGCTGTTGGTCATCTGGGAAGCTAATGCAGCAATGAGGTTTTGACCTGTTCTAGTTGGAGTGATGCTTCTTCTGAAAGATCAGGGGCACAGTATGGGAGTGCTGTACTCCTTTTCCTGTGCTGGTTGTCATCAGGAGTGCTTTTGCACAGATTCAGTTGTCACATCAGCTGCAGTCCTTCATGGAGAAAGCAGATCTGGCCATTGTCACACACACATTGATCACATGCTGTTTGGACTACTGCAGTATGCTGCACATGGATCTATCCTTAAAAGGTACTTGGAAACTACAGTAAGAATGCAGCTGCCAGATTGCTGGTGTGGGGTCTGCCATGCTAAACGTATTGCTCTGTTCTTGTTTGATCTACACTACACTAGGTTTGTTTCCAATCCCAGTTCAAGGTGCTGGTAATAATCTTTTAAACCCCAAAAGATATGGTTACAGGTTACCTGAAGGACCACTTTCCTTGTGTTTCTGCCCACCCATTGAGACAATTGGGGGAGGTTCCATTCCATGTCCCCCCCCACCATCTGAGGTGAGGTGGATGGATACTCAGGACAGAGTCTTCTCAATTGTAGTGTGTAGGCTTTGGGACTCTGCCTTAGGAGACCCAATTAGCCCCATCCTGCCTATTTTTAAAAGACAGTAAAACCGTTTTGCTTCTATGAGCCTTTGACCTGGTTTAACAGTTCCCTTGCAAGGATTGGCCTTTTTATAAAGGCCAATCTTTTTATTTTCTTTATTGTGGATTTTCTTTATTGTATTTATTTTTTCCACCATTCTTCATAAATGTTTAAGTTGTGTGTGATTTTTTAAAGTGAGTTTCAATTGTTTTTGAGTTGTATTTCAATTGTCATGGATGCGCGATGCCTTGGAGGTCTTTTTGGGAAAAAGGACAGCATGCTAGTTTCGAGATAGATAAATAAATAACATAAGTCTGAATGAGGTTAATATCTTCCTTGATTTCCTTGGTGCCTGTGTAAAGTGAGAGCGTCTATTTACAAATTTGAACAAACCCTCTGTATTTGTAGCCTTGAGGTCCAAAAACTCATAAAGCTAATTTACAATGGATAGCCAGCTGGCTGACATTGATAAACTGATGGTGTTCAAAGGAATACATCACAGCTCTCAAGACAAATCCTGTTTAACAAGGTATAGTGCAGCTTCACATAAGTAGTTGTGTATGTTCAAGTAATTGACGAGCTGTCATCGCAGTAGTAATTTCTTTAAAGCGCATTTTAAAGTTTTAAAAAGACTTTTAGTGCAAGAAAGTACTACAATGTGCGCTGGATTTTTAAAGAGTAATTATGAAAAGAAACATAGCTAAGTGCATTTACCTAAACAACACAGCTTTATGTTTTTATTGCTGCTTCTTCAAAGTACAGTAATACTTATGAACAGGATCAGCTTGTCGCCAAAGGAAAGCCTTCAAAAGGCTGGAAACCAGCCTCAGTTTTAAAACTTTTTTTTTTGCTTTTTCTTTTTTTACTTCACCAGACAAGAGATAAATTTACTGACTGGGATCCAGGTGAACTTGCAGATGTTTAGGAGGAATTCAATGTTCTGTTCTTGACAAAGAAGATGAATTTCAGCATGTAAGCCACTGGGCAGTTAGCTCATCAATTTAGAAAGCCAGAAGTGAAGATGAAATTAGGATTTTAAAATAACCCAAAGAGAGAGAGAGAGAGAGAGCATTATGATAGGTAAAACTGTTCTGCTGTGAAAAATGTCCCTGTAGCCCTTGTAAAATTGTTAGCAACTTGTATCTCCTAATTATACAACCAATGAAGTTTTTTTTTTTCCAACTTGTACAGAACCATCAATTAGCTGTTTAATAGGCTCGTAGGCCCCTGCCACTTCTTGGAGTTTGTGGCCTTGGGGTTTTTTTTTATTTGTGGAGGGGAAACTGCTGTCAACTGTAAGGAAAAACACTGTGATCCCGAATGTGTTAATAAAGGCTGCAATTCTGTGCATACGTAGACCTCAATAGACTTTATGCAGCCTAACTGTATAGGTAGGGCTACCAGATCGTCGACCAGGACGGAGCGATCGCCCCTTAAGGGGGAGGAGGCCCCGCCCACGCTCCTCCCCCTTAAGGGGCGATCGCTCCGTCCTGGTCGATGATCTGGTAGCCCTATGTATAGGGTCCCCCTACGGGGAAAAAAAACGGGATATAAATCCAATAAACAACAACAACAACAACAGTGTACACAGTTGCAGCCAAGGACAGAAACAAAAATAGTGTTTGCTCCTTCCCCTTGTGTCATTTATCTTTTTCCCTAGTTATTTACCTTTGGATGGATTGTAAGTCTGTGGGCAGGTCTGGTGTTATTGCGTAGCACTTGATTAGGTAGGTACATTATAAGAAGAAAAAGACGATTTTTAAAAAAAATGTTTATCTTAACTTCACTCTCAACTTGATTTTCACTCTTAGCATGTTATTCTGTGGGCAAATGACCCATCCCATAACATAAAATAAGTATAGCAGAGCTGTGATGGTTTTTCAAAAATTAAAAGCAACCTCAGGAGATTGTGATTTTGAACAGAGTGGTGATGAGGTGAGAAGGGTGCATTGCTCTTCTCTATCTATGCTTTCGAACTGTGGTGCTGGAGAAGACTCTTGAGAGTCCCTTGGACTGCTAGGAGATCAAATCAGTCAATCCTAAATGAAATCAACCCTGGCTGTTCCCTGGAAGGACAGGTACTGAGGCTGAAGCTCAAATATTTTGGCCACCTAATGCAAAGAGAGGACTCTCTGGAGAAGACTCTGATGCTGGGAAAGACTGAAGGCAAAAGGAGAAGGGGAAGGCAAAGGTTGAGATGGTTAGACAGCATCACCGATGCAACGAACATGAAAATGAGCGAACTCAGGAAGATAGTGGAGGACAGGAAGGCCTGGCGAGATGTGGTTCATGGCAACACTGTGCCATCCAGTTTAACAATAACCTAGTTATTCCCTGCCAAATTTCAGGATGATTGAATGGAAGATTCAGAATTTATAACTGATTGAATATTAAAATGGTGGAATTCTGTTGTTCTGCCTGTGTGTAGCTGTTATATGAAAGGCAAAAGATCCTTAGAAAAATTGGGATGCTTAAAAATTGAGTGGGAATGCTACTGTATGTGTGTTTTGTGTTTTGATTTGTTTGCCTTAGTTTTTCACTCTTTGTACAGTGGCTAAGCTCAACTGCTTGAATAATTTGCTTTGCATCAATTTTGAGTTATATTACTTCCCTTAGAAAAATGTGGCTTGGCTCACTTCTGTGAGCAACCTGTTTTATATGGATTAGTTGTTCACAATCCCTACATTTGAAAAATGTGACTTGGCTCACTTCCTTGAATGATATCCTAAACTGTGAATTGTCTCTGTAAAATCAGTGAACTTCCTTGTGGTCATTGTGCCCCTTGGATTTTAATGGAAATAACCACCTTATGTTTGAAATACTTGGAGAATAGAATGTCAGACTAGAACCATGAAGATCCGGATTCAGGAACGAAGCTTACTGGGCCAGTGATGTCTGTATAATTCATTCAGCAGTTGTATTTTTAGCAAATGATTGGGGAAGGTTCAGCTGTTGAACTTCAGTATAGACACAATCCTCTCTGGTCCAAGTTCAAGCTGGAACATCAAGGCAAAGTTTGGGGGTGCATGGAATCTAATTGGTAAAGCCATCATGATATATGAAACTGTACAAATTTTTTACAGCTTGCATGGGAAGGAAATGAAGGTAAACACCTTAATTTCCAATTTTCCATGCTTTTTGGAGCATAATGGGAAATTGTAAGCACCCTACTGATTCTAAAGTGAAGGTTTTTAAAAAATATTTGAAGTAATTGTTTACATGTAAGGGATTACTATTCTAGCTGTGCAGGGGGAAATGCCCTCAAAAATATTTATCATTTAATTATTCCCAGTGCAAAGTTGCTTCTTATTGCTAAAACAGTATAAAGAGTAAATGCAAATTCAAGCCACAATCTTTTACAAGACTCCAAATAATCAGAGCCTTGGAAGCAATTTATAATGTTTCACATAAGGGTGTTAAGTGAGGTCTAGTGTAGCATACATCATAAACATTATTTATGAGACTATTAATTCATAAGAGCAAAGGTATATTCATAGCAAAAACAGCAACAACCCACCATGTGACTTTAATTTAAACTTCTTGGTTTGCTTGTTCTAGATGACAGCAAATTTTCAGAGGCGATAACAGTGTTGCTTACCTGGATAGAGCGAGGCGAGGTGAACCGTCGCACAGCCAACCAATTCTATTCAATGGTGCAATCGGCAAATAGCCACGTCCGCCAACTCATGAATGAAAAAGCAACTCATGAGCAAGAAATGGAGCAAGCCAAGGAAAAGTTTAAAAATGCCTTAACAGCCATCCTCACTCAATGTAAGTAGCCCCAGTTACTCCCTTGGCAGTGTTGTTTTTATATTAGTTAAAGATGATGGTGTTTTTGTAACCCTGAGGGTAAGTAGTTATGACATAGTCACTTTCTGTTCATATCCTATGGCACTCTGGAAGATCAAGGACCATTCTTAAGACTTTACTTTTCAAGGTGAGGTGAGTTATAGCAGTGCTTGGTGTCCCCCGTGTCCCCCCCCCCGGTAGACTGAAGCTGTATAAAATGTAAGGAAACTGACCAGTCCAGAACCTTCATCATCTGGTGTGAACAAGGCCAGTTGTTTTTTACATTGGGATTCATGAGTTTGTGTTATCAGTATATGCAGTACTATTGATCTGAAACATTTTGGTTGTCCCTTGGGATTTCCCTGGAAGCAGCATGTTAGTGTTAGTCGTGTTTTGGGATTGTGACAAGATGGATATGAGCTACAACATACAAATTGTGCCTTGTGTCCAGGTGTATTAATTATCTGAGGCAAACACCAACACAAAAGAGGAATTTGCTGCAGAGCTTTTGGCAGGAGGACCATTCAGCTGATTTTCTGCAAATGCTCACTTGCAGATGAGCTGCCTCCAATATTCAGTATTGCCATTGCTTTCTTTGTAGACAATGAAATCAGTTCTGTTACCTTAATGGGGCTTCCTTATAAAACAATAATTGCCCGATGGGTTCTCTTTTTTTTTGTAATAACAATTAATTTTTGCCAGTTTAATTATGAAAGTGTACAGTGCACATTCTTACAGTCAAGCTAAAAGAAAATAATAGCAATCTTTACTCAGACCATGTTGGAAATAGCTTGGATCCAATAAATCATGAGCAATGATGATTAGAGCAGTTTTTCATTCCTGCTGAAGCATACATTTCAGAACCTAATGTGCAAAAATTGTACATGCCATGATTAAATATAAAATATTTACCAGTATCCAAGAACAGAATGTACACAAGTACATAAACTAACAACCAGATGAATAATAATCGCTTCCTTGAAAATACTAGGTGTCATGAATTTCCAGAACAGATTTCTTCTGTGCGTGTTAGAAATGCATATTTGGACAATTAGTTCTAATGCATTTCCTAAGATGTTAATTAACTGTTGATGTTGCTTGCAGACTGAAAGTTCAAGGTATATAGACACAGTTGGAGCTTCCCCCACAGTCCTCCACAAGAAATGAGGGGCATGTTTAAGTATAATAATACCTCTTCTAATGCGAAGGATCCTTTCCGAAAATTCAAGCACTGTGGCAAAAAAGCTCCATAGAATACATTGTTAATCTAATAGGCGGGAAGTGGGACTTGATTGGACAAGAATGCAGTGTCCCCATTGGTTAGAATAGTTGTTAATCACAATGGGACAAAGAGTGCTGTCACAAATCAACACTGAAAGAAGCAGCATTATGGGAGGTATTATTGCACTCTGTCCGCAGTGGCAGCTCTTTAGGGTTCAGATAATTTATCAAGCAATTTCAAACTATAATTGAATATCGCATAATGATTTTTCTGGATTACTCAATATGAGTGCTATAGAATGCTACTTTATATCTCTATTATCAGGCTTACCAGATTGTCACCGGGATGGGAGCAGTCTACCCTTAAGGGGGCGGGGTGTGGGGGGGCCAGAACGCGTCGCGTCGCGTTCTGGCCCCCCACGCCCCGCCCCCTTAAGGGTAGACTGCTCCCATCCCGGCGACGATCTGGTAAGCCTGTCTATTATGTATTCATATATCAATCAATCAATAAACCTTTATCATATATCAATAAACGTTTATCATATATCATGTCCGGTCCCGGGCTTACCCTGTGCCCCGTCGGGCATCCGCCCGGGGCAGGAGGAAGGAGGTGGTGGTGCTAGCAGGCCATAACCAAGCCTGGACACGCCAAATGCCGCCGCAGCCGCCCTCTGCAGCATACACGGGGCCCAGAAGGACCCGGACACAGCTGTGACCTCCCCGGGTGACAGGAGGCACGTCGGCCGGGCCAGGGGTGGTGCCACCCCAGTGCCACGTGGCCGACCTCAGCAGGCATCGGGCGATGGGTGCCCCGGGCCTGGCACACCGGCGATGCCACTACAAGTGAGGGGGTTACCCCCAGAGATGACAAGGAGGACCGAGGGGGGGTTGGCACCCCTGGGAGGCCGGCAGGCCCCCTGAGGTCAATGGTGGGATAGCCCCACAGAACCTGAGACGGCTGGATGGCCATCTGGTGAGCCAAGAAGGCTGTGACAAAAAGGGGAGTTTAGGACCCGAAAGGAGAGGGCCAGACCCTATAAGGGATAAGGCTTGGGAGTGGTCAAGGTGGAGGGAAACAAGGACGTGGAGTCTCAGAGGGATGGAGAGGGTTCATAAAGCGCTGGCTGGCCAGTGATGTGGAAGTCAGCAGTGGAGCTCCTGAAGGTTTGCACTCAGGTAAAGCAACACAAGACCGGGGAGAGAGGGACTAAGGTGCTGTAACCTCCCTTCTTCCTCCCTATCACTCTGAGGCCTCGACCAAGGCCAGCCTGGACCCTCCTGGCAGAGGGAAACCCCACAATCATATATGTTTTCATATATGTGCTTGTTACCTAATGCATATAAAGAAGGGGAAAAGTTCCCACCTTAATCCATGAAATGTTGCTATGACTTCTAATCACACTGACCCACAGTTCTATCAAGAGTATGAACAACAGGGTGAAATTTGACATCCCTAACAGATCCCTCTCTGTAAATAAAATAAATTGCCTCTGAGATTAAAGTGAACCAATTATAGATACTTCCACTCGAAATTATCAAATGCCTTCTCTGCATCTAAAAAAAACCCTATTGGGCCTGAATGTTTGGAGATGTTAACTAATCCAATTAGATTAATAGACCATTTGACATTAGACAACATTTTCCCATAGCTTAGAGTCCTTTTGGTTGGGCTCTATACATTTCAGTTACAGAGTTTAATATTGGGAAGCCAAGAAGGAACTGCAAACATTTCTCTCCAGGCTTCTGGGTATTCTCTCCCTTCCTCTGCAGCCACCTAGTGCCACATACCAAAAGGAACCTCACATACTGACCCCAATCCTCAGCAGCTACTCTTGGGAGAGCTCAGTGACTTCAGTAGGGAAGAGGGGCTGGAGAAGGTGATGTTGCATCCACGAGCACAACACTTTGGATTCAACCCTACATCAACAGTTTCAATCAGAAATCTAAAAGTTTGGCTTGATTCTCATGAGGACATAAAGACAGACCAAGATTAACTGACCTTGTCAGCTACAGAAATTGTAGGTATCTGCCCTCGGAAGAACATAATAAACCCTTACATCTCTGTTTCCCAAACCTTTTTGACCTGCGACTCCCTTGATCATTGGAAACCAATGGCCACGGCTCCCCATTACATTATGTTATGTGACAGGCAGAAAACCACCAGGTGATGCTTTTTCCCCAAGTTAACCTCTTCTGTGAATAACTTCTCCCCCTTCTATAGGCCTAATCAGAAGTGGGGTGGGGTATATTGACTGGAGCCCCACCTTCTTCCTTCGGTCTTCAGTTCACAGGGAACCTGAAGCCACCCTTCCACGGCTTCTCTGGCTGGCTTACGCGTCTCCCCTTGGAGATTTGGGAACCTCACAATTTGGGAACCACTGCCTTACATATAGATGAATTAGCCAGTGAATTAGCCAGTATAATTGTAACTGCCTGTTTCTTACTCTTATTGCATGTTATGGGCGTCTCCTTATTTCATTTGATCAAAGTTCTTGTCATCTCCCTTTTTTGATATGGGTTTCTTGCAAAAACAAGATATCTGCTTTTTCTTGCTCTAATAATCTTGAGTATTCCCTCTGTTTATTGGAAGAATTTAATGCTGTCACATTAACCGCAAATCCTGTGTAGAAACTGCGCCAGGGGAGCGCACGCTCCTCTGGCGCAGGGTGTTGTGAAAGTGCCGTAAAGCACTTTCACAGCACCCGGCAAGTAAGGGACACCAGCGCAGCGGCCATCGACCCTTACCCAGCAGTTCCCCCAGCCCACTGGAGCAGGTAAGATCTACACCGGCCGGGGCAGGGGTGGGGGGAGAGTGGACCGGGCAGGCAGGGAGGGAGGGTGGTCATTGGCCACCCCTGGGCCTGGAGAGGGCAGGAATATAGGTGGTGTGATCCCCCATATCCCAAGCCCTCTCCAGGTCCGGCCTGGCCTTGCATGAGTGGCGCAAATGTGTGCGCGCACATTCGAGGAGGCCTGGGCCTAACGTCATCTACACCAGGGGAAGAGGACTATCATCCCCTTCTCCCAAGTTGTTCCCGGGCTGCCCTGGGGCAGCCCGGGAACTGGATAGGATACGGCGTTCGACCCTTTAGGCCAGACGCCATATCCTACACAGTATTGGACTGCCCGTGCGATAAATTAAATTTAATGCTGACACAGGGAGCCATCTTAATTCAACCAACTCAAATAATATACATAATATATAATAAAAGACAGAAGAAGAAGATAAAAATCTAAGTGTTTGGGGTTAATGGCCAGTCTTGGAGCCTTGATCAAGCTTCTTGAACCATTTTAACAATAACCCATTCATTCTTAATACTTATGTTTATAATTCATTCATAATATATATTAAAGTATTCCTTTCATTATATCTAGCATTGTAAAACTTTAATTTTCTCTGTTAAGAAATGCAAATAGCACCTTCTATTTAATATATCCAAATGAAAACTCTGTAAAACTATGGTGTTACCCCTTGATCCTCAGCCATCAGTTTATTCCCTCTTCATATTAAAACAGTTCCCTAATCCTCAAAGTAAAGAAAGTCACCAAGACATATTGGGGCTTCAGTTTTTTAGCCACAAATGCACCAACCCAAATTGGAGTCTCAATGGCTCCAGAACTCTCCAGAACAAATGGCTCCAGAACTCTCCAGAACAAATGGCTCCAGAACTCTCCAAATTTAAATATCTTTCTCAAAAGGTTGAAAAATAACCAACAGGATCCCCTTTTTCAGTATTTTTCAGAATGCCCCTAAATTTCAGATTATATTTAAGAAGTTTCATGTTGTACTTCCTGTAATTTTGTTTTTCAACTTTTTATTTCATGTTTACAAGTAGTCTCCCTTTCTTTAATTTCAGTTTGAATCAACTCCTGCTTTTCTTTTAATAGCTTCTTATTCTTTCATCTTTTTCTCATATACAGTACAGTGATTTTCATCTGTAACTCATCAAGTTTAGTATCTATTGCTATGTGCCTAGTTTTGAATTGTGACTCTAGTTTCTTATCCCTAAATTTATTTAATGTAAAAACAATTTATTTATTTATTTATTTTGTTTTATTTCAAAATTCCTTAATAGGGGAATTGAAAAACTATTGAGGAATTTTCAGTGTAACAAAATAAGGTTTAAGGCATTTTTACCCAAGGTTGTGTATATGCAACAGGAGTTAAATGTGTACACCTGTAGGCTGGGAGGAAATGGGTTTTAATAAAACTCATTTCTCTAAAATATAGGCGTCCCCTGGTTAAAGGATGGGGATACCTTCTTAAAACATTGTAAAGTGAATCTATCATTAAGTGAGTCTTCATCATCAGTGGTCGATTTTGGTATAGCACGTATAGCTAGGCTTACCGTAGTCCCGGAATCAAGTCGCGCTGTGGCCTAGAAAAGACATGAGACTCTCCCAAGGATGCACCGCGGCGGACCAACGCGGTCGTCTTGTTTACCGGAAGTGCAAGAAGCCGCAGCTTGCATTGGCCTGCCGTGGTGCACTTCTGGGAGAGGCTTGTGTCTTTGCAGGCCGCAGCGGTGCTCAATTCCGGGACTATGGTAAGCTTACGTATAGCCTATGACAGTGGTTCTCAAACTATGGGTCGGGACTCACTTGGTGGGTCACGATCTGATTTTTGGTGGGTCCCAGGTGATGGAAAGATCAGATAAGTAATTGCCACAAGCCCTGAAGCTATTCAAAAATCAGATAGCTGCTAATTACCTTGCAAACAGCTGAGCTCCTGCAGTTTGCAGGCTTGTGTAAATATAGGGAAATAAATGTTTGAGCGTCTTGTAAAGGTAGGTGGGTCTCGATAAGAGTGTCATTTTAAAAAGTGGGTCCCGGTGCTAAAACCACTGGCCTATGACATGTAGTGCAGTTGTAATAGGGAGTGAATGGCAAGTACTCCAGACGCATCTTTTTAAATCCCCAGCCCATCAGCTGTTTGGCGCTAGATTTGTGCTTTGATGTTTAGCGCCTAACAACAGCTGATGGTCTGGGGATTATACAGACACATTAAAAATTATTTTAAAAGGGCTGTGACTGCTTCCTGCCTCCATTTTGTAATCAACAGCAGGCTGAGGTGGCAAGCAGCAGCACTTTTTTGTAACCTACTGTACTGGGGGACCGTCGATGCAGATCATCGTTAAACGTACTAATTTTGAATTAAAAAATAAAGCAATGATGCTCTTCCTACTTCCGCCCATGACCATATCACATACTGTATGTATGTGCACAGTGTCCTCCTGAAACTTGTGGGCCCCCAGGGCTAGAGGCATCCCTGGGGTGGGTGCCACCCAATGTGGCGCGTACCTGGAGGAGCTTGGCATTCCGGAAGTTCACGGATGACATAATGATGTAATCACATCACCCCAACGTTCCAGGCTATCGCATTGCTTATAGAATGTGAACCCCCCCCCCCCAGGCAGCCTCCACTTGGTGATCTTTGGCCTGCTTTGTGTTAAGGCTGATCTACACGACAGCGTCGCGGAGCGTTTTTGTAATCCGGCGGAGCCGCCGGACCTCCGCCCCACTGCCGCGTACTCCAAGTCAAGTGCTCTATTTTTTAGGGAGCGTACGGCAGAGCTTGGAGGTGGCTCGCGGAGCTGCTGCAGCCTACCAGTCACAGAGAGGGGGGGGAAGAGTTTAACCAATCACAACTGCGCTTTCTTAGGAAGGCGGGACAACATGAGGGGTAACAGGCTTGAAGACACTCCCCCCGCTTCCAGCGCGGAGGCGCCAGGCAGAGGCGACGGCGGAGCCGCGACGCTGTCGTGTAGATCAGCCTTAACCCTGAGTCTCTGTATAACCAAACAGGGGAGGGGTCATCCAAGGCCCTAGATGGAGGCTTGCCGTGTTATCCAGAAAGCCAGGGTTTCCCCTTCCCACCTGGTGCCCCTTTAGTCCATTATGACTCTTTATGAGGCCTGGATTGCTAGCTTTCATTAAAAAAAAAAAATTAAAATAAAGCTTCTAGCTCTTGTGCAAGCTGCGCTAGGAAAGTAAATGTGCAAGGAGCAAGCAAAATCCCTGTTGAGCTGCCTACTCTTTCTGCGCATGACACATGCCTGAGAGCACTGCACGCACCAGCAGCAGCAATGTGTGCATGTGACATTCGCAAGAGAAAGAGGGACCAGGGTGAGATATGTGCGCCCAAGTTGCCGCTGCAGCTGCCCAACTGCCTCCGCCTTCTGCTGTGTGTGTGTGTGTGTGTGTGTGTGTGTGTGTGTGTGTGTGTGTGTGTGTGTGTGTGTGTGTGTGTGTTGCTAGCCTCAGAGTTGGAACAGAGAGGCTCCCTGAGCTCTAGGGGAAACAAAAGAAAAAATGAAGCTGGTTGCCATCAGAGTAGCTTAGCACTACTTTGTTAAGGTTTGTGGTTCCCAAAGGCCTAATAAGAGAAAATTGCAAAGTGGCCCTCCCAGCTGTGTTACCTCTGCAAAGTGGGTGCATGGCTGCCAAAATCTCCTTCAAACTCTATGTATTTAATTAGCAGCGTATCGAGCCAATAACTGTGCTTGCTCAGCACCTCGGGCCAGCTCATGAAGGCAAATGACCAGTAAGCCCCTGCCTCCTATAGGCAGGAGGAGTCCTTCTGCAACATAAACACAGCAGTAACAGGGTGGGAAAGCTGAATTGGTGCTGTGCACTGTGCTCTGTTCACTGTATTGGTATTGTGCACCCAGTTTTCCTGAGAAGGGGCTAATTAAGGAGAAACAGCCCCTGATTCCCACCTGCCTGCCCAGCCGTGCCCCAACCATCTTCCCACTTGCCTGCTGGAATGTAGCTCAGCACAACCACAGCACAGTGTGGTGATTTTATAGAGGCTCTTTTACTTATGTGAGCCTGGTACCAGACACATGACTTGGATGGAGATCATACACAGACATAATAACTACATTACAGTAGTTTTCCTAACTGCTCAAAGAATTTCACCTACCCATAGATACTCATCTATTAGTCTATCTCATAGGGCACGTTTTGAACCAACAATCACAGAATTTGCCATGACCCGTGGAAAGATTGAGTGTAAAACTTGGGGATGGTCATTCCCGCATGTCAAACGATGGGCACCACCTCTTGCACCACCTGGCATCACCACAGGGTACGCAGGTCCCTTAAGAAGAGCCCCTACTGGATCAGTGCCAAAGACCCATCTAGTCCAGCTGCCTCCGGGAGCACACAAGACAACAAGATACCTGTACCCTGTTGCCACTCCCTTGCACCTGGCATACAGAGAAAACCTAATACCAGGGCTTTGCTTATGGCTTATAACTTGTGATGGACATTTCCTCCATGAACCTATCCAATCCCCTTTTAAAGGCATCTAGGTCAGGTGCCATCACCACATCATCACGACATCCTGTGGCAAGGAGTTCCACAGATTAATTACACACTGGGTGAAGAAATATTTTCTTTCCCTTGTGGTGCAATCGTCTGCCTGGCTCTGTGCCACAGCACCATGGTGATGGGCACCGCCTCTTTCGCCGCCCAGCATCAGGGGTCACAGCTTCATGCACAGCCAGCCTCCTCGGCAGCTGCACTGGCCGGGGAGTGCCTCAGCAGGCCTTGCGCCACACCGCCAAGCACTCATCTTGCTCCCACTTAGAGGCAAGCCAACCTCCTTATCCATTGACCCATGGATAAGTCAAACCAGGTTTTCAGGATAAATTTTAAGACCTAAATTATACACTAGTATCTACAGTATATTATTTTGGTAATCTTCACCCCATCTCTGCCAAATAGGCCAGTGCAATCTTCATTACAGGTTGGAGGCTGAGAAATTGTGACCCACCTAAGACCTCCCAGCAAGTTCATTGCCGAGGTGGCTCCTGTTGTTAATCATCTTGCTACAGGACATATCTAGTGAGATTAATGATTCTCTTGGCATTCACCTAGTTTAATAGCTATTAAGACATAAGTCCCAGTTGTACTAATGCATTCCAGTTTTAATTCAATATTGTTGCACATGTCTAATTAATGTACTTATCCAATTCTGCATTGCAATGCTTTACCTTACCTTAGTTCTTCGCGTTGGTAAATGGAGTATTTTGTTTGATTTCTGTGTTCAGTGGATTTCTTCTTCTGCAATGTTGTAGACACTATAAACAAATATAAATATGTACAGTGAATGAGAGCCAATGACTGTTTTGTGGCCCTTACCTTTTCAATGATCTTCAAACTGTGGGGCAGACTCTTTTACCCTGGCACTTGGGGTCTATAGTTTCCTGGATGGGTGTGAAGTTCCAGGGAGGGAGAAGACCTTAAGGCAGTTGATATTTTTCTCCTCCACCAGCCATGGCCTGGTAAATTGAATGACAACCCTGGCAGTGGACCCTCACTGATCCGCTTTGGATTCGTAGGGAGTGACTTCCCCCTTACTGCCTGATCATCCTTATGTGATCTGGGGAGAACAGAGCTCCTGTCAGAGCAGGCCCTTTCATGACACAAGATGAGGCAGTTGCCTCAGGTAGTGAGCACAGGGAAAACTGAGGCAGCTGCCCAACCCCTGCCGCTGTGAGTGCCATGCCACCTGCCTCCCCCCCCCCCAGGGGTATTACTAGGGAGGTGTGGAGGGTGCAGAGATGACACCAAAATGACTTTCCATTTTATTTGTTACTGGTGGTGCGAAAACGGGGTTTCCCCAATCCCTGCCATGACTCATGTGGGGATCTCATTTCCTAGGGGTCCTTTACATCGTGTGGTCTGGTATGGAGGGAGGTCCATGGGGGTGTGTGTGACAAAATGAGATCTCGCACCGGGTGTCACCAACCCTGGCAACACCCCTGCTCCTCCCCATCCCCACTGGGTCATGCCTCCTCTCCTTTCCCACCCATCCCACCAGCATGCCTGGCCAGCCACCACTGCCCCGGTAGTGGCTCCTCTAGCTCTGCTCCCCTTTCTGGAAGGAAAGTCAGTGGAGGAGGGCATTAGCTTCTTCACCAGTCTCTTGCCTTTTACTTCCTCTTTGGGAAGGAGGAGATTGCTGCTGCTGCTGCTGCTGCTGCTGCTGCTGCTGCTGTATCAGCAATGGGGAGGCTCTGGCAGCCCTGTCCTCTTGCCCTGCAATGTCAGTAAGAGTTGGATTGAGAGCTCCAGACGTTGCAAGGGAAGGAGCTGCCAACAGCCCCCTCTTTCGTCCTGCATCCTCTTTAGAACCTGGGTGGGGTGAGTTAGTATTTGGTGCCTTGGGTCAGGCATCTGAAGACCTTGGGCTGTCCCTGGCTCCTATGTGGTTTCCCTGTGTGTGGTTTTAAAAAGGGATTGTCTGGTCCTGTTCTTCTTCTATCGCAGTATTGAGATTAGTACCCTGATGTGTAGATCCTCATGTTGTCCACACCACTGCATGCAAGGATCCATGCATTCACCTGTGGAACCGATCACTGGTAGTGCATGGATGGTTCTCAGAAGTAAATAAGTTCAAAAGGTGGGGCCAAATTCAGGAAATGTGAGCAATCCTGACTTAACTGCAGTGTTGTCAGTTTTCCATATTAAACGTCTGTAAGTAATTGTAGGCTTAGGTCGCAAGTCTTGAATATACTCAGTCTATCACCAAATAATCTCTACTGCAAAGCAGTACTCCTTGGATAACATCACCCCTTTGCCTCCCAACTTGACTCACAACCTCCAGCCCATTAATTATAACATCTTACCTTGACTACTAGAATTCTTTCTGTCAAATCAATTGTCAGGTGTCTGCTTTTTCAGAACTCAGCTGCCAGGCTTCTGATCAGAATCACGTTGGCCGTGTAAATCTTCCCTTTCACGGGGTTTGATTCTGTGCTGCAGGAGAGACATGAGCCTGAGACTGTACCGGGTGAATGGGGTGCTAGCATTACAACTGACTGTCATTCCCTTTGAGTGGGGCCCCATTCCTTACTATGACTTGAAGCATAGCTTGGAACAGAATAAAAGCGCATAACAGAGAGAACAGCCTAATCATACTTGAGTTTTATGCAGGAGCATGATTCTATGCCCAGTCTCAGATGAGCTTTGAACATTTAATCCCGAGACATTTGCATTGCTTTGAGAGATTCTCCCCACCCCTCTTAATGAAATTCTGCAGAAATCTGGACAGCTGTATGCTCCAGTTATGCACAATTAAATGAGCCTATGTACTAAGTATCCATACCAAAAGCACAAATCCTTGTTTGTACTGTATGCTTGATAACTTTGCTATAGTTATTGTGAGGTTAAAAAAAATTACCTGCTCTTAATGTACACAACATTTTGCAAATAATCTTGAAAACATCTAAAAGAGAGCCTTAGAAATTTGCAATAAATTTTACCCTCCTACCATTGAAATTTGAATTCCTGCCTCATTTATTGGAACAAAATATGGAGTTTTCCAGGATCAGGGAAGAGGAGGTATCTTACCCATATGACTCAACTTAAGGACAGCCGTGTCATACTTTTGCACATGCACAGCTTGTGCACTCTGATGTTTTCATGCAGGTGCAGTAATGTGGGTTTTGGAGATGGAGAGAAATGCTGGCTTTTGAGAGGGGACAAAAATGCTGCATTTTGGAAATGCAGAAGTGGTAAAGGAAAGCTAGTATAATACTTAATAGAACTGTATTCGTGCTCCTCTCCAGCTAATACAAATTGTAATTTGTTGTAAAATGTAAAATGCTAGTTATAATATAACTAATTGAAATGCATCCCCCCCCCCTCGGATCTAAGCTACTCTAAGATCCATTTTGTACATTACAAAAAAAAAAAAAAAAAAAAACGGTTACAACAGAACATACCTTCATTAGGAAGTGAATTGTTATCCATTTTATAGATAATAATTTATTTATAGAAATATTTCCATAAGTACTGTTTTTCAACCACTACAGAAAGTTGTTCACAATTGTAATGTTTCAACATAAGCATAGTGCTCCGGAACCTAACCTAGTAGTGATCCTACACCCCCCCCATAGGGGGGGCCACGACACCCCCCACGGGACGCCATACGCTCCCCACAGGACGCCCCACGCCCCACCCCTGGTGGGTGTGATGTCATCGTCGCACGCTGCTGCGGTGTGGAAACATCCCCCCAACGCTTTTTGGCCCCTCTTGGCCCCAGAACTATACACAATATTCCAAATGTGGCTGCATCATAGATTGGGGTGGGTGGGGATATAATAGCAATCTTATTTTCTATCCCTTTCCTAAAGATCCCAGCATGAAATTTGCCTTCTTCATCTCTGCCATGCACTGGGTCAACTTTTTCATTGAGCCATGACCCAAAGATCTCTTTCTCGGTTCATTACCGACAGCTCAACCCCCCCCCCCCCCATCAGTGTCTATGTGAAACTGGGATTTTTTCTGCCCCAGTGTGCATCACTTTACATACAAAGTAATGTATGTAATCCCCCTGCCTTCTCAGAAAGTCCCACACTTTGGAGAAAATTGCTTTTTAATGCTTTGCTCATCTACGGCAAGAAGAAATGTGGCATCTGGCTAATGAAAATTTTATACATCATCAGATTAATCAACAGATGTTTGTTGATGAACATGTAGCAATGCTTATTTCATAGCACTTCTGCTATACAATGCTGTTCATCCACAGCTTTACAAGAATAATTAAGCTTTTTTTCAATTGTGAAACTTGCTTCTGTTTATATATGTAGTCATTTTCACTGGTTTATGTAGTACCGGTTAGAGATCGGTACTATCAGAGGATGTACGGTGGGCCCTCCTCATCTGCAGGTTAGCCATCTGCGAATTTGACTCAACATGGATGGCTAACCCTGCAAGTAGAGGGTGGCAACTGGTGGCAGGGGGGCAGCATCACAGTACCTTATTTTTCAACTTCGCTGGGCCTGCTACCCACTTCTTAACTCCCGCGCGCCTTCTAACTACAGGTGGGAGCGAACACCCCCTCCATGGTTTCCTGAGGCCCCCCCCACCCTGCCTCCCCTGCAGGCAGGCATGCTTGCCCCCCCCAGCTCTTATTTTTTCTTTCAGCAAGCTTTGTTTCTTCCTTAAAACAAACAGAGAAGCAGCCTCCATTGCAGGCAAGTAAAACGAGACTAAGTCCTAGAGAGGCTCTGCAAGGTTTCTGTTAACCTTGCAGAGCCTCTCTAGGACTTAGTCTCATTCTACTTGCCTGTAATAAGGAATAATCTACTTGCCCTTTAAGGAAGAAAGGAAGCTTACTGGGAAAAAAGTAAAAGCCTGGGGGCTCCCCACGATCCATGGATAACTGAAACCGTGGATAGCGAATCAGTGGATACGCGGGGGCCTGCCACCTGTACTTCAAACTGCAGCAAACAGTTTAAAAAAACAATAACTTCCGGTCATGAAGTAAAACTGTTTGCTGCAGTTTGCTCTGTAGTTAGTTGGCACATGGGAGTTGAGAATCGGGCAGCTGGCCCGGCACAGCTGAAAAATAAGGGACTGTGGCACTGCCCCAACTGCAGATTTTATTTTACATGGATTTGGGTATATGCGGGGGTTCCAGGAACAGAACCCCGCTGATACCAAAAGCCCACTGTATTGTTGTCTCATTTCTGCCAAAGTGTTATGTAGAACAGGTTCTACTGTGAATCACAATCCAGTTTGGGGGGCAGCATTTCAAGAAGCAGGTGAGGGAACCAAGTTCTTCTGATAGTGGAAGGAGCTGGTTTTTGTTTTTAACTTTTTCTTTCATCCACCATCCTCCCCCCACATCCTGGCTAGGGCCTTTCAAAGGAAAGGAGGAAGATAAGGCAGTATTCCTAAGCCACTTCTCCCCAACCTGATAGTCTGTCAGGGGGAAGGAACATGTAGAGAAGTATCTTATTTTGCATAGAACCTAAGAAGAGCCCTGCTGGATCAGGCCAATGGCCCATCTAGTCCAGCTTCCTGTATCTCACAGTGGCCCCACCAGATGCCCCAGGGAGCACACAAGACAACAAGATACCTGTATCGTGTTGCCACTCCCTTGCATTTGGCATACAGAGAAAACCTACTTCTAAAACCAGGAGGTTACTTATCCCTGTCATCATGGGTGATGACCTGCAATTGACTTTTCCTCCATAAATTTGTCCAATCCCCTTTTAAAGGCATCTAGGCCAGGTGCCATCACCACTGGTGATGGCACTGGAAGGACTGGAAGACTGTGTTAGAGAGTGGTGACAGCCGCAAGACAGGAACAGCCTCCTCCATAAGCTTGGAGCACGACAATGAAGCCTCAATCACAGGCTGCTCACAGTTGCTGTGTCACAGCCCCAGGAAGCTGCAGCAGGCATCTCCCTGACTCACTCTTCTCTGCCTTAGGGCTGTTGGGGTAGGGTTCAGCAAAGTCCACAAAGTCCTCCGCTGCAGCACAAAGAGAACAGTGGATGGCAGGATGTCCAGAAGAGTGCCTCCAATGACATTGCTTTGACATCAACCAATACTGGAGCCTGTGCAAGTATTGGACCATCTGTGGATGAGATTGGACACCTACCACCACTGCATGCCCCTATCAACAGAGAGACAGGGGAAGATATTGCAGCAGGCCAGGAAGACGAAAGGTGCCAAGCAGGTGGACCTCATAACACTAGCACAGCTGTTGGACATGCTGGTGTCCTGCCAGGATGTGGGGACCTGAATGCGGTTCCATACCTGGCACTTCACGGCATCTTTCTCCTTCACCTGGATGCAATAGGGAAGCAGATGCTCATGACCATCTGCATCATGAGCAAGGCCATGAAAACACTGAGATGGTGGATGAACAGGATCAAGTTGGCGTAGGAGGTGAACCTGGCTAGGAAAAAGGTAAAGGTAACCCCTGACAATTAAGTCCAGTCATGTCCGATTCTAGGGTGTGGTGCTCATCCCCATTTCAAAGCCGAAGAGCCAGCGTTGTCCGAAGACGCCTCTGTGGTCATGTGGCCGGCATGACTCTCCTTGCCGCAGCGCGTAGCATGCGGCTGGAACACGGAGCGCTGTTTACCTTCCCGCAAGCGGTACCTATTTATCTACTCGCATTAACATGCTTTGGAACTGCTAGGTTGGCAGGAGCTGGCCAAGCAACGAGAGCTCACCCCGTCGCGGATTCGAACTGCCGATCTTTCGATCGACAGCTCATGGTTCAGCGGTTTAACCCGCTGCGCTACACCAAACCAAATCAGGATAACCACAAAAGTCAGCTGTCTGGGCTGGGGAGCCCACATGTGGGAACTTTTGACACAGTACACCTGGTTCAGGAAGGAGTGGAGGGGAAGCATAAACTAGTTGGAACTCAGAGCAACAGGGTTGGCCCTCCTATCATTCCAGAACCAGATCATGCATTGTTGGGTACTCATACACAATGCAACACAATGGCAAAAGTCGCCCAAGAGGGACTCACTCCAGATCCCTACACAAGGAAGCATGCACTCTCCTCTCCTGGGCAGAGAAATACCTGGCTGTTACTTCCAACGTCATGGCCAACTGGCTAAGGTGGAAACAGGTACATCAGTCTGAGTGGAAGTTGCACCCAAACGTGTTCCAGAAGGTGAAACATCATTTTGGGAGCCCAGTAAAGGATCTATTTGTGATGAAAACAAACCATCTGCTCCCAAGGTTCAATCATGACATACGACACCTATGCGAGTGCAGAAAGGGACCAATGCACTCAAGGACGTATGGCCTCAAGGCCTGTTGTACACCTTTCTGCCCATAACTATTATTTTATTATATATGTTTATTATGTATGTTTTCATCTTTTTATGTCGTAAACTGCCTTGAGCACCAGGTTTTTTTTACCTAAGGGAAGGTATAGAAATCTCCAAATAAACAAACAAACAAACAAACAAATAAATGATGCGGATTCATTCTCAAGATGCTAAGGCTGATCCAAAGTCAAAAGGCAGATGTCATGCGCATAACTCCAAGGAGACTAAGGCGGCCTTTGTTTCCAGAACTCCTGGCATTGTTGACAAAAGAATCACAGGCCTTTCCAGGGCAGGGGGATCTGCCCTCAGAGAGTCCGATTCTCTATCTGCAGCCATACCTATTCCGACTGACAGCATGGAGGCTAAGCGGCATTGGCTAAAATGCTTGGGCTATTCTGATAAAGTACTGAACACCCTGGAACTCTAGAGGAACCAAAGTGTATGGTTTCACATGGAAAAATTTTCTACACTGGTGCACAGATAAGTGAATATTGCCAGACCTGTCTCAGATCTGGCATGTTTTGGATTTTTATTAAGATGGATTGGACAGGGACTTGAGCACTAGCACACCCCAAAAGCAAGTGGCAGTGCTCAGTAGCATCTTGGGGTGCAAGAACAAGCGTGCACTTTCCTCCCACTCACAAAACATTTCTTGAAAGGTATAGTCTTACTGAATCCACAACAAGTTTAAAGTTTCCCTAGCTAGAATCTAAAAAAGAGATCCTTGCATGTGTGTGTCTGTCTCTCACTCACACACTCACAGAGTTAAACAAGACATTTTTCACATTTTATTTAACGATTAATTACCTAATTAATTAATTGATTAATCCAATTAATTAGCAGTTAATTAGCAAGGAGTACTTCAGAAAATTGGGCCGTGATAGGGGGTACCCGGGCCTCCAAAGGTTGAGAACACCTGCGCTAGATAACTATGAACTGTTTGGCCCCTCTTCACACTTATGATGGAAAGTAGCAAAATGAGCCAGATCCAGTACAACCCTGCCCTGCCATTTTCACACTAGGCACCATTGCTGTTCTGGGTGTTCTATGATAGGCCATTATGTAGGGCTGAACCAGAAGGGGGTCATTTTGCAAAAACATTGCCAGTATTGTATTGACAGAGTCTTGTTTTTGCTGTTTTTTTTGGGGGGGGGGTCATTGCAAGAGGGCTGCAAAAGTGATTTGTGAACCCTGACTGGGTAGGAGCACTATATCATGATGTGTATAATAGAAGCATTGCATTCACCTAAATGAACTTCATGTCCCATTAGTGATGCAAGCAAATAGTACAGTCTGATTGACAACATGGTGTTGTGATCTTTCATGTTCAGTATATGATGCCTGATTGGATGAGATTATTTGAGAAGGAATGGGAAAATGTATGGTGCTTCAGCAACCGACAACACAATCCTAATCTTAGCCGGCGCTGCAGCCTCAGCACTGGCCTAGGGTGTTGCAAACGTGCTGTGAAGCACTTTGTGATGCCCTGTCAGTAAGCAGTGCTGGCAGGAAGGCCTGCACCGTCCCACCGGCGCTGAATCCAGATGACAGCACGCCGGAGCAGGTAAGAACTGTGCTCCATGCAGCGTGGGAGCTGGAGGAGGGCGGGGAGGGGCATAACAGGGCAGGGGTAGGCAGATCGGGCCTGGGAAGGGGCGGGATCGACGGCATCGCTGGTGAATGCCAAATCCTATGCTACTTCCTGGGCCTTTTTTTTCCTACACGGGAGTTTTTCAGGTCTATGCCAGCAAAATAGCTGGTGCAGACCCAAGTAGCCCCATAGCGTGGGCTGGGGCTTTATCCGGGGTAAGTGACCAAATATCTATTTACCTCGAGAAGACTTCCAGCCTGCTCCTCTCCAGCACTGGATACAGTGTGTGCTTGGTGCCCACGCTGCACCGGCACCCCGGCAGGATAGGATTGGGTTGCTTGCAAGAGTGGAAAGTGGCTGTAAACAGCCATGGAAAAGGACTGGGAGGCGGGAGGGGTGGGGGTTCCCTGCTGCTAATTGCTATTTTCAAGCCAAAAAGTGCATCTGGAGAAATGTTGCTTACTTTTTGTAAGGGACCCCATATCAGAAAATAGGCACTGTCTTCGAATACATAGCAACATGAAAAATGAAAAGAAGCAGAACATACATTTCTCTAGGCACTTATATGCTTCATCTCCACACTAGTCCGATGTTTGCTTTAGTATGGGGAATTTCAGAACTATTTCAGTTTCAGAATGTATAAGTTCATGGTCCGTATATTGAAAGAGAACGTAACCCTGGCTTCTCACTAGGCTGACAGTTTGCAGCACCGTAGTAATGGTGATATGCTCAGGCATCCACGCATTTGCTCTCTTGGGACAAGTACTCTTGCCCCTTTGGTGGGAAGATACCAAGGCTGTCTCTCACTCTGAACTTTGTAGAAGGTCAGAAACAGTATCTCCTATACTGTTCTTATGATGTTCAAGTCTCTGTACAAGTGAGAGAAAACTGCCTATCTTCCAAGACTCTCTGGGTTTGCCAGAAAGCTTCAGAGCGAGATGGAGTTTTCTATCACTTGCAATGCATCTTAGAGAAGCCCAGTAGACAAGGGCTTCACTCTGTCTTTTCTAAGTCTCAATGCAAGTGAGAGAAGACTCTACTTCCTCACCTGGCAGATGCACAGAGGTTGGGAGAGAGGCAGAGTTTTTTCTATCACTTGTTTGAGGATTGGAGAAGGTTAAAAAAAACAGCAGGAGTCTCTTCAACTGTCTGATCTTCTCCCAATCACAGCACGAGTGAGAGAAAATATACCTCTCTCTCAAGCCCTCTAGCAAATGGGTTTGGGAGAGAGATGGGGATTTCTCTCATTTTCACTGAATAGGGTTGCCAACTCTGAAGCTATTCTGGGAGGGTTTTTTTTTTCTTTCCATCATGATGTAGTTTTGGAAATTCCTGAGGGCCCTATTAAAATTTCCAGAAATGCTTTCAGTAGTCACCTAGAGATTCATGCTGATTCTTGGAGACTCTTGGCCAACCCTCGTGGGTTGGCAACATTAGTATTGAGGCTTGGAGAAGACAAAGGCAAGACTCTCTTATATTCAGACCTCAGCACAAGTAAGATAAGATTCCGTCTCTTGCCAGAGCACAGGAGTGGGGAGTGAGACAAAGGTAAAGGCGGATATGCAAAGGCTGGGTGGGCTTCCTGGTTGTGGCATATCTCAGGATATGCTGGTGTACAGGAATTCTGCCACATCCTAAATCTCCCCAAGAAGTATACATTTGGTATAGGATTGCTCCCTTAATTACCATTCTGAGTAAACTGTAAGATTCCATTGCTGACAATTCTGCATTCCATTCTGAATGTATAGAATTGCAAGGAATTACAATCCTTTCGAATAACCTGCATGCAGTCTTATGCTCATTCAGTACTTTCATTATTACATACCTGTAATTGCTTGTCATTTTTGTTTCAAAATTTTCATTTCCAGATTGCATTCCTTTGGAGGACAATTAACAGCCCAATCCAATCTTAATCCCTGTGTGTCAATGCAGCGGTGCTGGTGCAGATTCCACCGCATCCCGCAGGGGATTTTTGACTGCTGGAGGTCTCCTCGGGGTAAAGGGACATTTGTCCTCTTCCCTCATGGTAAGCCCCAGCAGCTGGAATGGGTCATCTTGGACATGTGCCAGCGATATCACTGGCACAAATCCATGTTGACCTGTGCAGGTGGATCAGGCCTGGGAAGGGGGTTGAGATTCAGCGTATGCCACCACCGAACCTGCCCCCCCCGGGCCCTATCCGTCCACCCCACCCCATTGAACCCTCTCCCAGCCCTCGCCTCATTCTACCCCCCTGTGTCAGGCTCGCTTAACTGCTCCAGTGGGCCTTCGTTGCTCTGCCAGCACGTGCAGGAAGGCTTCAGCCTTCCCGCTGGCATGCCAGCTCCCTGCGGTGCTGCCAAGTGTTTTACGGCGCTTTTACAGCAGGCAGCACCAATGGAACATGCGTTCCACCAGCATGTCCTTTAGTTAGGATTGGTCTGTAAATTTGTACAGAGTGCGTCACCTGTACCAAGATATGTAAAATAGAAGAGGTTGACAGTTGTACTTACCTTCTTCTGCCTGGCACGGCAAAATCAAATTTTCAGTGCCACAGAATTCAGAATCAGTTACTATTTGTAGTTATTTCAAGGAAATTGTGGAAATCACCAACCTTTTTGGATTAATAACTGGTCTGTGTAGAGTTGATAATGAGCAGATTGACCTTTTTGCCAGATGAATAGTCCAGTCTAAGCCCTGCATATTCTTTGGCAACCAGAAATTGGTCCAATATCATCTTACCCAGCCTATCTCTCTTGTTCTTCAGGAAAAGCATAGCAATAACCATCTGTCTCTAGTAATTGGAATGCAAGCATATTTTATGGTGTGTTTTTTAACTTTTCATGCACTGAAGAAATCTTTTTAAGTGATCAGATAAGGATTATAATTAATGCTAGCACCTGTAGAAAAAACTCTCAACCATTTTCACAAGCACACTTCAAAGTTCAAGGGTTTCAACAGAAGAATCCTAATGTACCCATTTGTACCTTTTCAGTCTAAAAATGGTAAAATTCCATTTCCTTGCAACTCCAGGAAGATTTTTGACTTGAGTTTTCTGTCACTAATTTAATTAGACACAGATTGTTGATTAAGTTCAGTACTCTTTGCACTTGGGATAGCTTCAACATAATGATTAGAATCTAAACTTCATTAATAAAATAGATTCATTAACTGTAACGCTTCTATATTTTCCTATCCTTCTTCCAATTAAGGGTATGAAATATAAACCGGTCTCTGAGTCTCCTAAATATATATTAATTGCTATACTTTTTAGCAGTTAAATTCACTCTGTCAAAACTCTGAAAACGTTTATTACTTGTTTAAAAGATTTACAGCGCAATCCTATCCATGTCTACTCAGAAGTAAGTCTTATTATGTCAAATGGGGCTTACTCCCAGGACAGTGTGTATAGGATTGCAGCCTTATACTCTGCCTCTCAATCAATTGGTCTCCAAGATGGCTTATACCACATTAAAACAATAGAAAACCCACCTAGTTTCTTTGAACAGTGGCAAAGGCCAAAGTTTTTCTTTACTTTTACTTCTGCAGTTTCAAGGCAACTTACAGAGAGTGGGGAAGCAAGCTTCTGGCAGGTGCACATTGTCTAACCCAGGGGTTCTCAACCCCCTTCAGCGTGGCGTACCGCCTCTGTGGTACGCTGAGTACACTGCGTTGCATACACCAGAAGTAAGTGGCGATGACGTCATAGTGAGAATTCATAGAAGAGGCAACATTTGAATCAGGGAAGTCTCCTGACAAGCAGCTCAGTTTCTTAGCCACACTCGTTAGCTAGGCGCAATGTTATCCTTTGACTTGAAAATGCAAGATGTGAATTAGCCATAAATGAAATGAGAAAGGAAATGGGGGGGGGGGGGGGAGACCGACAGGGATCATGACTTTCAAAGCTGGAGGTTTAGGGAAGCTTGTTTCCATTTTTCCCCTGTCTGCAAATATCTCTTGTGTGAATTAGCAATACACACATTTTGCCTCTTAAATGTTACCGTGAAATCCCAAATCCACGAAATAGCTCTGCAAATGGTGAATTTCTTGTGTGGAATGATCAGTTAGGGTGTCTGTGCCACACAGATGGTTGCTGACATGAAACACATCATGAGAGGCCATTTTTTTAAATGCACAAATAACAAAATGTTAGCACCTCAGGTTTCAGTGTAAAGGAAACACTTTGAAGAAATGTAGAATATAGACTGTAGTTGGCTGATCCTCTTTGCCTCTTGTGGAACCGTTCTCACATTAGAGACCCATGTACAAATGGTCCTTTAACAAAACTTAGAATCATGAATGTACTTGGAAAAACCGCATGCAAAACTGTCAGCAATCTATGTATAACCTGTGTAGACTAAAGTTATGGAGACAGACTTGAAGGGAGACATCTCCAACAGTTCTGAAATGTAAGTATAGAAAGACACACGCTTGGATGGCTATCGATGATGTTTCAGCAGTGACATCATCCATAGACTCCTAGTGTCTTTGTTTTGATTTTCTCTAGTGATCACAACATAAATTGCTTGTCTTGTTTGACTTCCTTGTTCACCAAAGTTGAGCAGATTGTGGCCGTTTTCAACGCTTCCACCAGACAAAAAGCTTGGGACCATTTCTCGAAAGCTCAGCGCAAGAACATAGACATTTGGCGAAAGCACTCTGAGGTGGGTGAATTTCTTCTCTTTTATCCATCATACCACAGCTGGACTAAGAGGGAAAGCAAGTGTGTGTGTGTGTGTGTGTGTGTGTGTGTGTGTGTGTGTGTGTGTGTGTGTGTGTGTGTGTGTGTGTGTGTGTGTGTGTGTGTGTGTGTGTAGCTGGTCACGTTTTGTTCAGCAGTACTTAATAGCTGCAATTTCAGAATTTAGAAGTAATTAAGCACTGTTTATGCAACCCCTATTAGAGTATATATGGTTCCCTTTTGCCCCATAATGCAAGTTGAAATGACACTATGATGGTGAGCCATATGTGGTCCTCCCCCTCCAAGAAGCTAAAGCTCCTCAGAGAAGCATCTTCATTATACTAAAATATTGACATGATGGAATTAGCAAAGACACTTCATGGATTGCATCCAAAGAAGGTTAGTCCTGATTTGAATACCATATTGAGATAAACGAGACAAGTTAGTCATGACTACCTTCAGTCCCATTAATTTTAATGAAACTTAGTAATGACAGACTTTCTTTGGATACAACCACATATATTTTACCCCGTCTTTCATGCTGACATGGCTGTTTTTCATGATGATTAAAAAATGTTGTGAGAAAACAGACGGGGTTTTTTTTTCAGTTGTTTTATCATTAACTTTTGTAATAAAATGGTTTTCATAGCCCCATTGAGGCATTATTAGAAAAGTCCATACTTATAGCCTGAACGGGTATGCTGGCAAGCCCCGCAACTCATGCCAGTGCACTCTGTAGGTCTGCCCCCCTGCTCTCCCCATGGACAGTGTTTGTCAGAAGAGGCAAACATTGTACCCAGGGAAGGTTTGTCCCTATGATGTGGAATGTTGGCTGCACTGTTTGGGTAAGTTTGCCTCTCCCTGATGCTGAACAAACCAAGGGAAAAACAGCTTTCCTGGATCCATCCAGTTTTCTTGTCCCCATTAATGTTGTATATTTTTATTTTGTGTCTGTGTGCATTGTACATGCCTGTATATGGGGCAAGGAGAGGACAGGAATTTCAGAAATGGTGTGTGTGCATTGCACTGGCCCATGTGGATAGTGTTAAACTAGCTACTATGTTGTACCATTATCTACCTGGGTGGGTCTCCTCATTGGAGTGGCACTAAGGCAAGGAGGAATCTGGCTGGCTGGCTGGCTGTCTCACTTGGGGTCGGTGACTTGAGCAGTGACAGGCATGGTGGGGATAGCGAAGGAGAACGACGGGCAGTGAATGAATAGGGAGGAGCCATACTTAGCTGCCAGCTCTGCTCACTGAATCTTGCCACTATCATTAGGCCAGCTTTGCTGCCTTGGCTTTACCCTGCCCAAAGTCCAGCTGCCGGCCACAGCACCCACCTGTTCACATGCCCAGCTATTTGCAATGGCCTGATACAGTAAACGAGCGCTGGTTGAACTTGACAGCCAGCAGAATGGGGGGGGGGGGGTAGAAATGCGGGGGGGGGGGGAGAAGCAGAGTCAATACTGTGTGTGTGAGGGAGGGAGTCAATCTTATGGGGTCACTTGGGTCTTGTCCTGTGTATGTGCATGATGAGACACTGAGAGTGAGAGAAATTCAAACTCCAAGAAACTTTGTATATAGTTTCCTAGATTCTTTTGGCCTAAATGCATAAGTGGCTTGGCTCAGTAGGTGATTTCCTGCTTTCTGATTGTGGCACAGTGGTAGACTGGATTGTGTTGTGGTCTGTTGGGGATTGTAATGTATGAATTGTATTGCTTGGGGCAAAGAATTTCTAACCACTATGCATCTTGGATGAACAACAGAGCATTTTTTTTGTGGGGGCTTTGTCTCTGGGTGTGGAATCTAACCCTGCGCCCATCTCCAGGTCCTTCTGTATACCCAAATATTTTTATTTCAAGAGCTGGCCGATTCTTTTTGGTACCAGTGTCTACTGGGCATTGGAATTTTTGCACATCTAGTCTCCATCATAAATTTCTTTTGAAACCAGGTTTCATTTGTGACTTTGCATGGGGCAGAACTGCTGTTGGCAAAAGGAGCCCAGTTAGGCAAGCCAAGATTAGGCTGGTTTTCATATGTAGACTGTAATGTCCTCTGTGATGATTTCTTATGTTTGAACAGGCCATCACAGAGCAAACACAGAACTCACACACAAAAAACAGTGGAGTTTGTTCACACATTCATATGCCAGTCATCACATGTAGGGAAATCAAATGATTGTACATGCATGTATAAGCTAGTCCATATGGTTCCATCTGCGGTGGCTGTAATTGCATGGCTTTTAGAAGTAACAAACTCAGGTAAGTGTGTACAGTAGCAGCTTGTGCCCCTGTGTCACCTGAATCCCCTCCACATAATGCTGCCCCTGCATGCCCCCCCTTAGATGAGGGAGAGGATGGGAGAGTGAGTGAGCAGGTGGGGTTTAGAAGCCATGCAAGTGGGCGGTAGGGTGACCGGGTAAGTGAACAGGCAGGTCGTAGAAGTGAGCAGGCAGGGGCAAGTGAGCAGGTGAGCAGGCACAAGCAACGACAGCGTCCCCCCCCCTTCCTCCAGTGCTACTGGAAGGAGAAAGGGTAGGAAAACAAATCCAAATCACTTCTCCCTGCCCACCCACTGCTTACAAAGCACCATGTGGGCAGGGAGAGGCTATCTGGAGCCCGCTCACCCCCATCCATTCCCCTCCCTTATCCTTGTTTCGTGGGCTGGAGCACCTCCCTTATGAGGAAAGGCTACAGCGTCTGGGGCTTTTCAGCCTAGAAAAAAGGTGCCTGAGGGGGGACATGATTGAGACGTATAAAATTATGCATGGGATGGAGAGAGTGGATAGAGGGAAATTCTTCTCCCTCTCGCACAACACCAGAACCAGGGGACATGCACTAAAATTGAGTGGCGGGAGAGTTAGAACAACAGACAAAAGAAAATATTTCTTTACCCAGCGTGTAATTCATCTGTGGAACTCCTTGCCACAGGATGTGATGATGGCACCTGGCCTAGATGCCTTTAAAAGGGGTTTGGACAGATTCATGGAGGAAAAGACCATCACAGGTTACAAGCCATAAGCAACCTCCTGGTTTTAGAAGTGGGTTTTCTCTGTGCCAGGTGCAAGGGAGTGACAACGGGAAACAGGTTATCTTGTTGGCTGTGTACTCCCTGAGGCATCTGGTGGGGCCACTGTGTGATACAGGAAGCTGGACTAGATGGGCTTTTGGCCTGATCCAGCAGGGCTCTTATGTTCTTATGTTTATGTTCTTTCCTTACCAAAAGCACGGTGAGCAGTCTTCCTCTTCTGCATTGCTTCTGTTTCAAAATGAACAGAGGTAGTGCATGCTGGGAACCCATCATGCATTGCTTCTGTTCATTGGAAAAAGAAGTGGCACAAAGGAGGGAAGGTGCACGCCATCATTCATGGTAAAGGAAAGGAAGTGGGCGGACTCCAGATTGCCTCTCCCTTCCCACATGGCGCTTCATGAGTATCATATGGGCAGGGAGAAGAGATTTGGAGCCACAACAATGTTTTGTTCCTCCTCCTCCTCTCTCCAGCAGTGCGGGAGGGAGAAGGGGACTGCCAATGCAACAGTCCTCTTTTGACATGCTGAAAGCAAGACTGAGAACATAATCCTGCGCACATTAATGCCGATGAAGCTCCTGCTCTGCTGGAATTGGGTGTTGCAAAAGTGCCGTAAAGCACTTTCGCAGCACCCAGCGAATAAGCGGCGCCAGTGTGGAGGCCAGCACCGCTTGCTTGGCCACCCTCCGAACTCCACTCCACCAGGCAGAGGTGAGTCCTGCGCCAGGCAGTGGGAGGGTGTGTCATGGTGGTAGGGGAGGAGGTCATTGGGTGGGCTAGCCTGGGAGGGCGTGGGGACATTGGCGCTGGGTTGTGCCAATATCCCAAGTCCCTTCCTGGGTCAGCCTTACATGGCCTCCCTGGTTGTGTGCCAGCTCCAGAGCTGGCATGCATCCGAGGAGGCATATTGGGGCCTTCAGCGCTTACACTGGGGGAAGGGGACAAACAGCGGTGTCACTAGGTAGCACGCCGCCCTGTAGCGAGGGCGCGCGCACCTCCCTAATGACCCCCATGCCCATGGGCGTCGCTGGAGCGTGGCGGGGTGGGTGGGGCACCCCCGGGTGACGCGCGCCATGGGGTGACGCGCACCCCACCTCCGTGACGCGCGACACCCTTCAGACGCTTCAAGGCTGGCCCGGGAGCCGGCCTCGGAGCGTCCGACCCCGTCGGCGCTCCAGGGCCTTCTGAAAGAAGGCCCAGGCAGCGCGTCCATCCGGGTATTTTCCAGATTTTTGCGTATGCGCAGACCCGTTTTGAGGGCTTTTTGCCCTCAAAACGGGTCTGGGCATGCGCGAAAATCCGGGAAATACCCGGATGGACGCGCTGCCTGGGCCTTCTTTCAGAAGGCCCTGGAGCGCCGACGGGGTCGGACGCTCCGAGGCTGGCTCCCGGGCCGTCCTCGGAGCGTCCGGAGGGCGACGCTGGGGGGAAGCCAGGTCGCCCCCCGCGCCGCGATATGGTAGCGTCACTAGGGTGACGCGCACTCCCTGCCCCAGAGTGACGCGCGTCCTAGTGACGCTACTGCCCGTGCCACCGCAACAGCCGGCCGGAGAGGATGTCTCCAGAGCCGGTAGCAGCGGAGCCTCCGCTGCTGCTGGCTCCGGAGACATCCTCACCGGCCAGCTGTCTTGGGCCTTCTGAGGGAGGCCCGATGCGCGACGTCATATTTATAAGGTTTTCGCGCATGCGCAGTACGTTTCTGAGGGCAAATTGGCCCTCAAACATTCTGCGCAGACGCGAAAACCTTATAAATATGACGTCGCGCATCGGGCCTCCCTCAGAAGGCCTTGGAGCTCCGCCGAGGGCGGATGCTCTGAGGCCTCCTCCTGGAGCGGGAGGCGACGCGTACGGCGCGTGTGTGCGCGCGTCACCCTTTGCGCGCGTCGCCCCCAGGCGGTCCGCCCTCCCCCGCTGCGCTCCAGCGACGCCTCTGGGGACAAATGTGAGCCCCGGCCATGCCGGCACTTATTTTTTTCTGAAAGCATTCCATTAAAATTAATGGATCTGCTAGTGGAACCAAAGAAAATGTCATTCATTCTTCTATAAAAACAAAATTTGGCATTGTTTAAAGGAAAAGATCCAGTGAAACTATATGGATGGATTCATTTGGAGAATAATGCATGTAATGTGCACAGCTGAAGAGGCAAGCCACTTTTTAGTTTCAAATACTGTATAGCTCACCTTTTCAACAACGTGAGTCATCGAACTATTAGCTTCAAATAAACTTGTGACTGCAGATGTGGTTCTTCTCTGTGGGGATATATTTATTTATTTATTTAAAAAAATTAAATAAATATCTTCACTAGATAAGAAATCTGGCTTAACAAATGGTTTAAATGCTGGTCCTCCTTTTTCTTTGAATTCAGTATACAAACATTATGAAGGTTTTTGTATTGTAAAGTAAGTACAATGGTCTTTATTTTGTTTTTTACTTTCCTTTTTAAAAATTTAAGTACTAGTATACATCCATTTGTGGAGCGTTCTGTTATTTCAGCATGCTGATTGTTAATATCACAGTCCTCTTAATGTTTCCTTGCCTAACAACAAAAAAAAACTTTTAGAAGGTAAGATGCGTTTAATTAATTATTTTGTAGCATACTTGTTGAAGGAGTGTTTGTATTCTGAAAAAAAAAAAGAACTATGTTGTACTGTGATCTAAATAAACTGGATAACATTTTAAGTGCCCATTAACAAATGCTAAATTGAACAGCGATGGCCCTGGATGTAACATCTATGTGAATACCAAATGAATATTTTATTATCACTTCTATTATGGTGCATACAAGATGGCCTCCTAATAATTGGGCCCTTTCAATATAATGTTAGTCTAATTTATTAGTAAGGGCAGCATTTTGTGGCTTACAGACAAATAGTTCACAGGAGTAGCAAAAAAAAAAAAAGGCAAAGATTGTGTTAATCTGAAAGCTGTTGGTGGTTGTTTTTCTAATCTGCTACAGATACGTAAACTTGGAAATGTGTGTGTTTTTCATATTAGCTACACTGAAGATATTCAAGAGGGAACTAATTTGTTAACGTTTGAATTTTTAATGTGGCAAAATGCACTGGAAAAGGTTTTCCATTAATGTAAATCTACAAAACATCTTTGCTTAGCTAACAATTATTACTCTCCTGTCTTTTGCTTTTCAAAAAAGCAATAGTGGGTTGTAAAACTAACGGCTTAGGGTGAGCCAATCAATGCCTTTGATTCAACGATCTAACTTGGCGAGTGGACGGCATTTCTTTTCACGTATGGGGAGAGTTGTAGTCCCGTCCCCCCCGTCTTCTACATCCTCAACTCTCCTGAAAAGCTGCTCTGAAGGTGCCGGACCCCCTTCCCCCATTTTTACGGCTAAATAAAAGGAGGAATGGATAAACTCCCTCCCAGGTGAAGAAAAGTGCTTTCCAGTTATGCCATGGGATCTCTTAATCGGAGTCAGTGTCTCTGAGCTTTGTTTCAATTGATTAAGCATGACATGCTGATACACTTGTCAGCATCCTGCTCATTATACTTTCCCCTGTTTTCCACTCGGTATAAATGTTTCATGGCCCAAAGTTGTGGCGAGCTTCTACAGTAAGAGTACAAGGACATAACAGACTTCAGTTCCCAATGCTGCCAACTGATAACCCAATCCAGGTCAGGGAGACCCTGGCACACATTATGTGTTCCTAATCACCACTAGGAAGCCATTGTTGGCAACATTTTGTTTTGCTATGAGAGCTGCATGAAATAGCTTGTCCATCTTAAATTCATCATACACAATAAAAAAAAAGTAGCTTACATTTTTGGGGGACTGCTTCTGACATTAACTAGGATCCAAGGTGAAATTTGACTTTTTTGTTGAATGGCAGACCCAAATCCCATGTTATAAACTCCTTCTTAAAATCAGAGGAGAAATCCGATGACCAAAGAAAAGGCGGTATATAAATACTGGTTTGTATTATTATTATTATTATTATTATTATTATCATCATCATCATCATCATCATCATCATCATCATCATCATCATCATCATCATCATCATCATCAAAAGCCTTTCATTGGGAAAGGTGGTGTGTCATGTGGCCTAGGGATCACTTGTCTGGAAATATCCAAATTTTCTGTGAGGAGAGCTTATAGCAGCATGCAGAAGAAACTGGTTTCAGTCCCTAGCATCTCTCATTAAAGATCTCAGTAAGTAAGATTATAAGAACATAAGAGGAGCCTTGCTGGATCAGGCCAAAGGCCCATCTAGTCCAGCTTCCTGTATCTCACAGTGGCCCCACCAGATGCCTCCGAGAGCACACAGACAACAAGATAAGCTGTTTCCTGTTGTCACTCCCTTGCACCTGGCACAGAGAAAACCTACTTCTCAAGCCAGGAGGTTGCTTATAGCTTATTATAAAGACCCTTAGCTAAGACCTTGGAGGTAGTGTTGGCCTACATGGATCAATTGTCTCACTCAGCAGTGGTGTAACTAGAGTGGAGCGGAGGCAAGTAGTTCTGCAAGACTCCGTTACACCGGAGTCAGCGGCCCCTCCCCCTTGCTGTTGGAGCCATTCAGGCAGCAACTGCAACACGCAGGACACTCCCCTGTCACTGCTGGAATGGCTCCAACAGCAAAAGGGAGGGGCCGCTGACTCCGGTGTAACGGAGTCTTGCAGAACTACTTGCCTCCGCTCCACTCTAGTTACACCACTGTCACTCAGTAAAAAGGCAGCCTCATATTATTAATTCCTGGACGTGACACCATCATAAGGAGAGGGCTAATAGCTCAATGGCAAGATATTACAGTAGTTAAATAGTACAGTACATTACAGTAGCCCATGATCTCCATTTAAAGGATCTTAGGTAGCAGAATTGGGAAAGATTCTGTTCCTGAGAGTAGTGCAGACTAGTAGACACCACTGAGATTCTGTAGGTGGCTCTGTTATCCGATGTAGTCTATAAGGTGCCTTATATTTTCTCTAGTCTAAACCCTCCTTGAGCACGTGTAATTAGCTGAGCAGTTCTTTGGATCTTGGCTGTTTTTATCAGATCTAGCACCCTGTCAGGGTCACACTCATTTCCTAAGAATATGTGTATCTTAGCTAAGATGCACATTTCTGTGGAGGTGCTTGCAAAATCTCTTTAAGACACGCAGGCATATTGCACTGTACACTTCTACAGATCTTAGGATACAGATATGGTTCATTAGCGCACCTTCCCGCACCCTCACTTTTTCAAAACGTGAGGAACATGCTTGAATTTCCAGCTATTCTCATGTAAAACATGCATTAATCAACTTCAGTGCCTTTGCAGTGATTAAGGGCTGCATACACCTTTATTATAATGGATTAGATTTATTGATGAACTCCGGGTGCATCTCTCAGAGGAATATTTTCAGTCTCTCATTAATTGCAAGGAATAAATACCATGTTCTTTCAGTAGCATTTATTCCTTGGAAGTGACTTCTTTTCCATGTTTCAAAGATTTCAAACCACCTCTGTGGGAATTGAACTCTTTGTCGATAGAAAAATTAGCTGTCTGCAGACTCAAAAGCTCTACACTAATCACTGTGCTGCATCCTTGTGTTTCACCTGACAGTATTATTAGGATAAAATAGATTCCCTCCGTGCTACTGTTAAGGAAGGCAGCCATTACACGTTCTGTGCTTTTCTGTGAGAACAAAAAACGATCAGACCTTTCTAAAGCCCAGACATTTGCTGATTGCATTGCTTGGCTGCCTTTCCTTCCAGTGGTTTCTCAGATGATGGGCTGCTCAGCCCCCCCATGTATTTCGTAAATGCTCACATTTCCACAGAGGTTTCGGGGATCCCTCTTTCTCCTTGTGGCACACTATAATCTGACTGGTATAGACTGATCTTTGGAGATGCATTATGTGAAGGATTGGATCCTGCTTCCTCAATATGGTGAGCTTTCTCAGGGAGTAAGGAAACAGATTTAATTGGAACAGATTTTGTCAGAAGTGAATGCAAGTTTTCAAGTTGCATAGAAGTTCCAGGTTATACACAATTAAATGTTTGCATGTGTGCGTACACACACACACACACACACACACACACACACACACACACACACACACACACACACACACACACACACACACACAAATAAAATTGAAAAACGAAGCTATGGTATCTGACACCAAATGTGGTAGCTGCCCCTCAGTATGCTAAGAATTCAAACATTTTCTTTCAAAGCAGAATTTGTAGCCTTCGTGAATGCCTGAACTGTCAGCGCAATCCTAACCAACTTTCCAGCACCGGCGCAGCCACAATGCAACCCCGAGGTAAGGGAACAAATGTTCCCTCACCTTGAAGAGGCCTTCCTGACTGCCCCTCCACTGCAAAATGCAATGTGAGCCCTGTTGGCATGGCTACACCGACGCTGGAAAGTTGGTTAGGATTGTGCTGTGCATTGGGTTAACTTGACTTAAAAGTAAGAAATCCCTCTTAACTTCACATACCAGACCAGATTTATGGTTGGCTAAATAACTGAAATCAGAATTTCAGATTGCCTGGCTACATAAGCAACCAAGGTGCTTATTAACACTCAGTAGGTAAAACACACATGCACACACACACAAACTCACATATACTGCAGCTGAAACCTCAATGGGAGGACTGGTATAGAAATCTTTTCCCTCCCCTCCTCAAGCACACTTGAATTAAAGTCCACCAGCCATCATTCAAGCTGTATATTATAACCATTCACCCTCCCACTCCAATTCAGGGCCCCATCCTGCAAGTCATTTCTGCTCCTATTTTGAGATGTGTTTTGCCCAATAGTTTTGTAGCAGAATCCTATCAAAATACCGGTAATTTTGTCTCTCCGAATATTAAAATGTATTTGTGTGTGTGTTTGTAACTTTTAAATGTATCATTGTTTGTGGTAACATTCTTGAAATAAAAATAAATCCGCTTTCAACAGTTTACAACATTAAGACATAAAGCCTGAAAGTGATCAAAAACCACATATCAGTACTTGTATTTCAATATAAATCATTAAAAGGTCCTTCATACAGAAAAACCTTGTATGTATTCCTCTTCCTGCTTTTAATCAATGAATTGTTCTTCTGAAATCAATATTCATAAATCAAGACTGACAAAGTGAGGGTTTGGTTTTTGTCATTTTCAGGAACTCAGGAACGCTCACAGTGAACAGCTCATGGGAATCCGGCGAGAAGAAGAGATGGAAATGTCTGATGACGACAGCACTGACAATCCCAGTAATAAAAAACTGAGAGTTGATGAATCAGGTAAAGCTGCTAACCTCACCTTTATGCACCTGCAGTGTCTTACAATGCCGAAGGAATCTGTTCAAACTGTGGGTGATTACCTTCAACTATTTAGTCATGTATTTCTTTTACTGCAATTACAATATGTCACTGCTTTTATGAGGGCCCTTTTGCCAACAGAATTTGCTGAAAACTTATTGGATTCCCCTTCAACCTCACTTTGCAAAGATACAGATTGTTGACATTTTTTGGCACAATGCTTACACCTATTGGTAAAAACCTTGAAATAAACAGGTTAAAGGGTCAGCTTTCTGAAAACATTTATTTAATTTCCTGTGCATGATTGCAGCTGTAACTAATTCAGATTGTGAGCTAATGTGGATCATGGGCTAATTCATTGATTTATGAACTACTGTTTCAAAAGGAAAGTGTCTTGCGGCGCAATCCTGCGCAAAGTTAGGCCTGTGGAATATGTGCTCTGGCAACCGAAGAAGTTGCAAATGTGCCATAAAGCACTTTTTCAGTTCCTTTGGAGTAAGCGGTGCCGGCGTGGAGGCTGGCACTGCTCACTCTGTCGTCAAACTGGACCTGTGCCAGCCGGCGCAGGTAAGGCCCGCGCCAGTTGGTGCAAGGGCATGGGGAGGGTGGGCAGGGCTGGCGAAGGAGGGGACTAATGACTGACCCGGCCTGTGAGGGGGCGGGGATATTGGTGCTGGGTTGCACTGATATCCAGCGCTCTGTCCCAGGCTGGGCCAGCTTTACACAGCCTCCCCGGAAGCGCACCAGCTCCAGAGCTGGCGTGCATACGAAGAGGCCCATTAGGGCCCACAACGTGTACACTGGGGGAAGGGGACAAACATCCCTTCCCCCGAGGTGAGCCTGGGCCATGCTGGTGCAGCCTACATTCTGCCTAGGATGCAGCAGCCGCCGGCAGCCGCATCTAAGGCAGAAGCGGGCTGTTAGTTGTTCTCCATTCTCAGGTTCCTGTACATTTGCACTACACTGGCTCCCCAAGTTACAGACATCCAAGTTAGAGACACCTGAGTTATGGATGGTTTTGTCAGCACATTTGTGCAGGTGTAGTATGTCCTTTTTGGTTCTTTTGTGCAGGTGCAATAGCTTTTTTGAGGTACGTATGTTCCGACATCCGTCCAGACATCCAGAACGGAACCAGTACATACTGTCTGTTGGGGACTGACGGCATAATCCTGTCTAACCTAAGACCAACAGAGTGACTGCTCCTCCTGTCTAGGGTGTTGCAAACGTGCTGTAAGGCACATTTGCAGCACCCGGCGAGTAGGCAGCACCAGTGCAGAGGCTGGCACCACTCTACACACCGCAGAAGAAGTGGGCGATAGAGGGCCGGGGGTGATGGAGGGCCGGGGGTGGACGACTGGGCGATGGAGGGCCGGGGGCAGGCAGATTTGGGCCCAGGAGGGTGGTGGGACTGGCAGAAAAAGCCATCTTCCCTCCCAGGCCCTTTTCTCACAACACAGGCTTCCCGGACTTACATGGATCCACGGTGACCCGTTCAGGAAGCTGGGGCTTTACCCTGGGTAAGGGAACAAATGTTCCCTTCCCCCGAAGTGATCTCCTGGCTTCCTGCTTTGCGTCCTGGATGCGGCGGAGGCTGCACTGGCCTCGCTTCATCACAGGACGCAAAGTTAGATAGGATTGGGCTGCCCATGTATTATCTGCTTAAGGGCTTTTGAGAGATTTATCGATTTATTGAGCCTTCTGTCTTTCACCAATAAAATATACTTACCTGAAACTTATTTCAGTGCTCCCAGTCAAGAACTGAGATGTGTTCAGAAGTAAGGGTTCCATTTTACTAAAGAAGGTGAAAACATAAAAGAACTTACAGCAGTGTAATGCAGTCATCAGACTACTGCACAAAAAGCAATTGGAAACTGCAAAGTGAAAACCATTATCTTAATAGATAGGTTTGGCTTATGTTTGACCTGCAATTCTATGATCCGATTAATTCTTCTGTGGTGAGAAATCATGCTTGTGCATATGTTTCCTATATTCAAGGAAAACCAGAGAACTGTATTATACAGTAGCACAGGAATGGAGTTTTAGATCTGTAGACATTTGCTTAGAAAAGCAACAGTGAAATGTTGAAGGGAAAAAAAAACAGTGTATTTAGACACTAATATTATTTAGGTACTGACTTATGGTTCGCGGAAGTGAGCTTTAGCTTCTGCTTAAGTTAAATGTTCTGATTTAGATGTTCCACTGTTCATTAACAATTCAACCACTCTGATAGTTTCTCTTTAGGCAGAACACATAAGTCAGTCTTCTGGCCACAGAGCAAATTTCTTTGACTTGACCGTTTTTGTGGTGAGAAATTTTATGAACAATAAACCATGAGCTGTTCTTACTTACTGGACTAATATTATTTTCGTAGTAATTTGTAGTCCTATATTGACGCTCAGCTTACACCTGCAGTTGTTTTATCTCTTATTTCATTTGTTAATTTTTGTCATTTCTCTAAGGAGATTTACAGCACAATCCTGTGCATGTCTACTCAGAAGTAAGTCCCATTGTGTTCAATAGGACTTACTCCTAGGAAAATGTGTATAGGATTGCAGCCTTAGCCTTCTAACAACCCTATAAGAATGATGGGGGGGGGGAAGGGAGGTGGACTCTAGTCTAGAGCCACTACACCAGATTTTGCAATGGCACCTGTGATAGTTGAGCCGTTAAAGTTGTCATCTACTTACTGGACCATTTTTCCTGGATGTGCTTTTTAGAACACACATAACATGTGTACAGAGAGGAAATCTATTGCATGTACAGGGACCATGAAGTAGCCAATGGCACAACTCAATGGATTGGCATATAAGAAAGGAGGTTGCAAAGGCAAAGGTGCAACAGCAAATAACGTTTATTGTAGGGATAATAATACAATAGCTAGAAGGGGGAATCAAAAATAGAAAACAGTGCTATGTATTCACTTGTCATTCATACAATTAGGCCTTAAATGTAAGCAGTTCCTAGGTAAAAGAAGAAAGACGATAAATCCTTGCAAGGGGAAGGGGGGATGTGATGGTGCAAGCAAGGGGGGGGGAGAAGGACATAGGGAGATCAGGAGGGTTACCCAGAGGGAACGAACTGCAGCTAGAAAACTGAGTTTTGTTATGAATAGAAAGAACATAAGAAGAGCCTTCCTGGGCAGATCTAGTCCTGCTTCCTATATCTCACAGTAGTCCACCAAATGCCTCAGGGAGCACAGAAGACAACAAGATACCTGTATCCTGTTGCCACACCCTTGCATCTGGCATTCAAAGATAGGCATTCAAAGATAGGCTACCTCTACAACCTGATGAGAGAGAGGTTCCAAAATTCTGGCCATGGCAAACTACAGTGGCTGAGTTGCAGTTCTCTGAACCAAGACACGAGTCCCTCAGTGGACCATGAAATCACTTCACTCACTTGTGGACGGAGGGCTAGCCTCTCCAGAGACGTAGCTAGGCCGCCACCTAGGGGGCGCGACAGGCCAGTCAACAACACCCCCCCCCCGTCGTCACCCCACCCCTGGCCGAACCGAAAATACACCCAGAGGGGCGGGCGGGGGGACAGGAACAATCATGCTGAAGCATTTGCGACAGCGGAATAGAGTTTCGCTGTCGCAAAATGAACACTGACAGTGTACGGAGTGCTCCGTCAGTGGCCATTTTGGGAGTGCTGCTTCAAACACCGGCAGCACTCCACATCCACTGACAGGCCCTGCTGTGCCCACTGGACCAGGTAAGGCAGCTGCAGGGGTGGGGAGGGGGCGAAACTGGGCGGGGAGGAACGGGGGCAGGGAGGCTGATGGTGAGGGTGAATCTAGCAGTGCCAGATCCTTTCCCCTCACCATCAGCCTACCTGCCCCTTCTCCTCAGACCTGTGCCAGCTACAGAGCGTGTCATTGTGCCATCCTGTGCCATTGTGGAACAGGATGCTTACAGAGGGGTAAGGGGAAATAATTCCTCTTTCCCTCTGAAGCCTCCCAATCCGCCCCCCTGCCCCCCATTGGATATAGTGCTCTCCTTTTTGGCGCAGCTGCACTAGTGGGGAAGGATAGGATTGGGCTCTAAGGCAGGGGTTCTCAACCTTTGGAGGCCCGGGTACCCCCTATCACGGTCCAATTTTCTGAAGTACCCCATGCTAATTAACTGCTAATTAATTGGATAATCAATTAATTAATTAGATAATTAATCGTTAAATAAAAAAGTACTAAAACAATTTTAAATATGAAAAAATGTCTTTTTAACTCTGTGTGTGTGTGTGTGTGTGTGTGTGTGTGTGTGTGTGTGTGAGAGAGAGAGAGAGAGAGAGAGAGAGAGAGAGAGAGAGAGAGAGAGAGAGAGAGATATGCAAGGATCTCTTTTTTTCTCCCCAAGTCACACTACCCACAATCAGCTCCTCCCTCCCCCACCCCACCAAAATACATTTTCCAAAGTACAAAAATAAGCCCAAAACCAAAATCAGAGAGACAGAAGGGCTCCGAAAATAAAATAAAAATAAAAACCATGTTAATTAACACTTAATTACCTGCTGATGGGGCAGAAAAGGGGCAGGGCTTGGCGTACCCCCAGCAAGAGGTCCGCGTACCCCTAGGAGTACCCGTACCACAGGTTGAGAACCTCTGCTCTAAGGTGCTTCTGGTCTTCCTAGATCATAGATATAGATCTAGTCTCCCTGATGGAAGAGAAAATAATAGGACTTGAGGCATTCCCTTCTACTCTGTGATGAAGAGTTCCTGGACAAGATTCAAGAAACTCTCCAGGAAGTGAGTCAGAAGGAAGGGTGTCTGTTAAGGAACAGGAAAGCCAAGCAGAAGGTATGGATGTATGGAAGCATATGACACGGGAGAATCAGGAGGCATTCTGTGCCACTGAACTGAACCACTTGTACCAGGCTCTGACTGTGAAATTCACATCCACCTGGACAAGAATTGCCACCCTGAGCTCCACAGACCAAGAAGGAGGACTCTCAGTTACCCGTAGATGGGACCCATGGACCCAAAATCCTTCCAAAAAGGAGACAATGCATGGTGGTGGTGGTGGTGGTAGGGGACTCCCTACTGAGAGTGACAGAGGCAGTGGTGTGCAGACTGGATATGTCATCTCGGGAAGTGTGTTGTGTTCCTGGTGCAAGTAATGATATGACGGAGAGACTGCCAAAACTCATCAAATCTAGTGACTGCTATCCCTGCTGTTCCACGTAGGAACAAATGATGCTGCCAGAAGTAGTCTTGGAAGGTTCTCAAGAAACGATGAGGCTCTGGGAAGGGAAGAAGATGGTGGGACAATTGGTGCTTTCATCTACCCTTCCTGTTGTGCAGTAAGGAAAGCAGGATCTTGGAAGTAAACTCCCAGCTACAAAGTTGGTGTCACTAGGAACAGTTTGGTTTCTTGGACCACTACGCGCACTATGAAGGATTTTTGGCAAGAGATGGATTATACCTCACTGGGAATGAAAGGAATGTGTTTGGCAAGAACAATGCAACCCCCATCTGGAGGGCTTTAAACTAAATACAAATGGGATGGGACAAAACAACACAAAGCCAAATATAAAAACAGACACTGGAGACAAGAAAGTGAGGAAGAAACAGGCTTGTGGAGGGAGTGACCAGAGACTTGCAAGCAATTGCATCAGGGAAGAGAGTAAGAGGTGTTATCCATGGTCTCTGGTGTTTATAAACTAATGCACAAGGTATGGGAAGCATACAGGACAAACTTCAAATCCTGATACAGGAAGGCAAATATGACCTGCAAGGCATCGCAGAAACGTGGTGGGATAAGACCCATGAGTGGAATGTTGGACTGGAAGGGTCCAAGCAAGGGAAAGGGAGTGGAGTTGCTTTATATGCGCTAGCACAGGAATGCAAGAAGCTGAGCATGGGAAAAAGGAGGATCTGGGAAACTACAAACTGGTCAGCTAGATGTCAATATCTGGAAAGATCCTGGAACAGATTATTAAGTCAGTGGAGTGTCTGCATGCACTAGAAAAGAATGGGGTGATTGCTAGGAATCAGCATATGTTTGTCAAGAACAAACTGTGCAAGACGCATTTCATCTCTTCCTTTGAGGAGGCTAGTCTGATTGATCATGTTAATGCCATGGACATAGTGTACCTAGACTTCAGCAAAGCATTTGACAAGTTACCTATACTGAGCAGGGGGGTGGTCTAAATGACCTCCAAGATCCCTTCCAACTAACATTCTATAAAGTATGGCTGTTTATATCACCCATCAGGAAAACATGGGTCTCTGTTTCACAATGTGCCAACCTTGTCTATCTAAATGTTTGAAGAAGAGAGATGTATTTATTAATATCCTTGGAAAATGTAGGCTTTGGGAGCCTCGTGCAGTCATGGCGACTGGATTACTGTTCCCTGTGTTTGCATGTATGTGTCTCCCTTTCAAACATTGCAGAAGGGATGGGGGTTGATGCACGGTGGAAACAACAGGATTCATCAGAATCCCTGCTAATTGGACTAAGAGGCAACTTTTAAGTGGTGGTTCTCTTATATTTAGCAAGGAGAGAGCAATTGCCCTTGCTGACGCAAGCATAGCATCTTTATCCAGTGGCTATTTGCTAGTGTCTCTTTTGTGTCTTTGTTTATATTGTGAGTTCTCTGGGACAGAGAACCACCTTCTCATTTCTTTTGCTACTGTATTGTGGTGAATGTTTTGTGCGTGATTTAACTATTGGATATCCCCCCATTTTTTGACCATTTCCCTTATTTTGGGGCACAACTCCCCAGAAGCCATTTTTCAGCAGCCTAAAAAGCTGCTGGCAACTAGGCTTTATCCTTTGTCCTGTCTTTGAAAGTCCCATTATCCACCAGCCACATGTAGATGTGGATTCAAACAGATTCTTTGCTTTCTGGGGTAGCTAGTCTACCTAGAGACAAACATGCCCAGCCACTTGGGCAGCTACAGTAACCCATCTATCTAAGTCAGCAGTTTTCAAACTGGTGGGTCGCAACCCACCAAGAGAACTGGATGCTGGTCCTTGTGGGGACAGCGCAACAGTGTGGCGGCAGCACTCCCGGAGATCGCGCGACCGCCGGGGAAAAAGTGGTCTTTTTTTTAAACTTACTGGGGGTCAGCACAATCCCCGGTAGCACCGCCACTGCTGACTCCACCCCAGAAGCACTCTCAGTTCTCCCCTCCTCATGGAGAGAACTTTGAGAACCACTGATCTAGGTAATGGGGTGGGATAGAGAGGCCAGCTGGGATCCAATCCGTTAATCAGGTTACTTGATTACATCATCAAACTTTGGTTACTTGAGCCAAAGCACAAAAAGGTTCTGTGTGTTCTACCAGGTTCTGCCCATGAGTCCTCTTGCTGATTTGTGTATCCACTTACTCCTAAGTGCACAGACCAGGATTCATGGGACAATGAAAGTAGCTAGTGTTACGGACTGTAACCATAGCTAGAGCATCAGGGAATTAATTCTTATTTTGCTCTTATTTAAAAAAGGGATTGAGAATAAAACGGCCAATATCATTATGCCTTTGTACAAATCGATGGTAAGGCCACATCTGGAGTATTGTGTCCAGTTCTGGTCACCACACCTCAAAAAGGATATAGTTGAATTGGAAAAGGTGCAGAAAAGAGCGACCAGAATGATTCGTGGGCTGGAGCACCTCCCTTATGAGGAAAGGCTACAGCGTCTGGGGCTTTTCAGCCTAGAAAAAAGGTGCCTGAGGGGGGACATGATTGAGACGTATAAAATTATGCATGGGATGGAGAGAGTGGATAGAGGGAAATTCTTCTCCCTCTCGCACAACACCAGAACCAGGGGACATGCACTAAAATTGAGTGGAGGGAGAGTTAGAACAGACAAAAGAAAATATTTCTTTACCCAGCGTGTAATTCATCTGTGGAACTCCTTGCCACAGGATGTGGTGATGGCACCTGGCCTAGATGCCTTTAAAAGGGGTTTGGACAGATTCATGGAGGAAAAGACCATCACAGGTTACAAGCCATAAGCAACCTCCTGGTTTTAGAAGTGGGTTTTCTCTGTGCCAGGTGCAAGGGAGTGTCAACGGGAAACAGGTTATCTTGTTGTCTTGTGCTCCCTGAGGCATCTGGTGGGGCCACTGTGTGATACAGGAAGCTGGACTAGATGGGCTTTTGGCCTGATCCAGCAGGGCTCTTCTTATGTTCATATGTTCTCTATTTACTTTTTTCACTCCAAGCCAGCTTGCAGACTTCACCAACTATGCAGGGGGGGGGGGGGTATGAGCTTTGTTTTTGAGTAGTATCCCAGCTCCATATGCTGAGCATTATTGGTTGATACTATCCATTTGATCAAGCTTCTGCTGTGTGTTCATCTAGCCAAGTAAAGGCATTTTCTATCAGTCTGCTTGTACTTTTTCTACTCTCCGCCCCCCGCCCCATTTTGTTTAATTCCTTTTCTTTGGGACTTGAATAAACTAGTTACATTTTTACCCATTGTTTGCTCGGTCCATGTTTAAGGGTAATTCAGTGAGTTGTCATATCTCTTCACCATGCAGACACTACTGTGGGTTTAATATTTAATAAGAACCACTGGGGTTCAGTGCTCTCTGGCAGGATTTTTTTTCCCCAAATGGGCTCCCCTCTGCCTAGTATCTGTAGCCTGGGACGGTGGCAGTGGATACAAACTACCAAAGTTTCCCTCCATTCAGCTGCTGGTCCAGTAAAAGGAAAGCATGGAGCAGGAAGGGATGTACAGATTCAGATTCAGAACCTTTATTGGCATAATTAAGACATACGTAACATACAACATAAACATATAACAAGTACATAACATGTAGGGGTGAAGAGTCCTAAACCTAGCATACACTACCCATATGACTCGCACTACACCTCTTTACAATCTGCTTTAAGTAGGTTGCAACTTTTTCTGTTAATACAGCATCTACACCCTGTAAAATAATCCGGATTTTTTCCTGATCCCCCCAACCCCACCTATTGGACAGGATCGAATATATTTCACACGTAGATAATTATACAGGAGGCAATAAAATAACATATGGTGCAGAGATTCCACACCTCCCACAGCACAAGAACAACATCTCTCCCTAGATGGAATCCCTCCATATCTCCCATAAAGTAACTCTGATGGTGTGACATTACACCTTGCCAATAAGATGGCCCTACAATCAGATGGGCATTTTAGATGGTATAAATACTCTGCCCGTTGGCCATACTTAATAGGAATCTGATATACTCCGACTTCTCTTCAGGAAGGGATGTACGCATGCTAGCCACTAGACATTACTCCCTTTGGCCAGCCTGCCTTCTCCTGGTGCCATTCTCTGAAGCTATATAAACCACTTTGTGAACTTTTTTTATTGAAAAGTGGTATATATAAATATTAATAGTAAGAAATAATCGTCTTGTATGTGATATCCAATGTGACCATTACTATGTAGGTATAATACATAAGGGATACCAGATAAAAACTAATTTGTGTTTATTTAGAAAGAGAAAAATAGGAGATCATAATAACAGGCTCCTTCGGAGGCACTAGTCTAAGGGGAAAGCCTACTGTAAACGTGCTTTCTGGATTTGCCTATTTTTGTTACTGATTTAGAGAAAAAAGATTCTTAACTGCTTGATCTGGATTTAGCTACAGCACATGGGAGCCTTGTGGGTCATTGCCAGACAGATAACTGGGGAGTAGAGACAGTACAGCTTAGAGAATGAGGGTGTTTCACTTACAGGGTAGGGCTTACAAATCAGAGACAGTTCCCAGAAGAAGAAAGTATTCCATTGGAGATATTTCTGGGGGGGGGGGGGATTGCCATAGACTTAGGGCACATCTAAAGCTGTGATTATGACAACACCAGCATTCAACTCAAATGCTGCCTCATTTGTATTACTCCTGATGGAGCAAATGGATTGAAAAACAGAAACGTCTTTTCTAAAGTAAATCCATAAAAGACGTTTTTAATGAATGGGCCAATGGCTACATTTAATGAACATATGAAAATTAAAGTCTAGCTTCATTCAGGAGAAAAAATGTCATCCTCTCCATAACATCTTTAGATCAAATACCGTCTTGTGGGTTCTAACGCACCTTCCTGCTGGCGTTGATAGCAAAGACCTGGAAGTAAGAGACTGAAGTAATTTTAAGAATTATTGAAGTGCAGCTGTGTGCATGCAGCTAGCTGGAAAGATTTTTACCCCTAGGATATATTTGTAATTTCCTATGTAATGGAAGGTTGGTATTGTTATGCTCCTAATGCAGCAGTGGCACACAGAGACTCTCTATTACAGCTCCAGTGAGTGGAAGGCTTTTGCAGGCTGTGTATAAAAGGGGGGGAAAATGTCTTTCCTAACAATGGACCACAAAATGAAGGCCCTTATGAGACCATGACTAGGTCTGTGCTCACTTGATTCCTGTCAGATATTTTGCCTTAAACCAGAATCCTTTATGGCTACACAATTGTTCCATTATTTGCTCATCTTGTTAAATTTAGACCCTGGCTATAGCGGTTGAGGGAGGGACATGATTGAGACGTATAAAATGATGCATGGGATGGAGAGAGTGGATAGAGAGAAGTTCTTTTCCCTCTCACACAACACTAGAACTAGGGGACATCCACTCAAATTGAGTGAAGGGAGTATTAAAACAGACAAAAGAAAATATTTTTTTACCCAGCGTGTAATTGGTTTGTGGAACTCCTTGCTACAGGATGTGGTGATGGCACCTGGCCTGGATGCCTTTAAAAGGGGATTGGACAGATTTATGGAGGAAATGTCCATCACAGCTTACAAGCCATAAGCAACCTCCTGGCTTGAGAAGTAGGTTTTCTCTGTGCCAGGTGCAAGGGAGTGACAACAGGAAACAGGTATCTTGTTGACTATGTGCTCTAGGAGGCATCTGGTGGGGCCACTGTGAGATACAGGAAGCTGGTCTAGATGGGCCTGTGGCCTGATCCAGCAAGGCTCTTCTTATGTTCTTATGTTCTCTTTTAGGCATTTGGGAAGAGACTCTGTATTTTCAGTATTGTGTAGAAAGTTTCATGGCCAGATACAACTTTATTTATTTATTTATTTATTTATTTATTTATTTATTTATTTATCTATCACATTTTTATACCGCCCTTCCTCCAAGGAGCTCAGAGTGGTGTACATATTTCCTCCCCTCCTTTTTTTTGTCCTCACAACAACCCTGTGAGGTAGGTGGGGCTGAGAGATAGTGACTGGCCCAAGGTCACCCAGGAAGCTTCGTGGCTGAGTGGGGATTTGAACCTGGATCTTCCAGGTCTAAGTCCGACTCCCAAACCACTACACCATCCTGGCTTATCTCTCCTTTCTTTACTGGGTCCTTGCCCGTGCAACTTATTGCCTCTCTTTTTATGTAGGTTTTATTCAATTTTCAAAACAGTTTATGCTCTGTCCTAGCTCTGCATGATACAAGTGTACTAGCTTGCTGGCTTTGTACAGTAAAACCTTGGATTGCGAACATAATTCGTTCCGGAAACATGCTTGTAATCCAAAGCACTCATATATCAAAGCGAATTTCCCCATAAGAAATAATGGAAACTCAGATGATTCGTTCCACAACCATTTAATCATATTAAAATGATTACAGTAATACAAAATACAGTATAAAGTCAAAATAAAACAAATTAATCTGCACTTTACCTTTGAAAAGAATCGTGGCTGGTGTGAGGGAGACAAGAGAGAGAAGAGAAGGAGGAGTGTAGGACGTCTATCACGAACGTTATTGTGTAGGACGTTATTGTGTAGGAAGTCTATCACTAACAGGATCACTGCTATCTGTTGGCTCACTGGACTGAGACTGGGAGACGATTACCCACAATCCCGCAGCGAGAGAGACTACTCGCAGAGGCGTAACGGGCCTCACCGGCGCCTTTCCTCACAGGGCTGCCTCCGCGCGCCTTTCCTTCTATGATCGTGAGGGCGGCGTGAGAAGGCAGCCGTTCAGTGGTGGAGCCTCAGCGTAGCACCCCACGCCTTGAGCAGCTGTTCCTCGGGCTCCAAAACCTACTTGTAATACAAGACATCGCTTGTTAATCAAGTTAAAATTTATTATTATTTTTTGCTTGTTATGCAAAACACTCTCAAACCAAGTTACTCTCAATCCAAGGTTTTACTTTTTAAAACTTTTTAACCCAAACCAGTGAGGTATATATGTCTGCTCTTAAACTGAGAAGATGTGAAATTAGGGGCCCAATCCTATCCAACTTTTCAGCACTGATGCAGCCATGTGTTATTCTATGCTATTCAAAAGCTTTCTTTATAGTTAGAACCACACTTGTTGAACTTCCTCTCCAGAGATGCACACTATGGGCCCAATCATTTTATTTTAACCACAAGGATATCATGGGATACTTTGTCAAATGCTTTGTTGAAATCTAGGTATGCTCTGTGTTCCCAACAGTCGACCAGACTAGTCACTCTATCAAAGAAGATGAGATGAGATGTAACTGGTATGACTTGCTCTTGACAAACTCATGCTGATTCCTGGAAATGATCCCATTATGTTCTGAGTGCACCAAGGCATTTCATTTAATAATATGTTCTTTCCAGACACGGACATCTATCTGACCAGTCTGTAGATTCCCAGATCCTCCTTTCCCCCTGTTGCTTAGCTTTCTGCATGTATGTGCTAGTGCAGGGGTTCCTAACCAGTGGTACTAGCACCACCAGTGGTACTTCGGCCGACTGCTGATGGTACTCGGACTGCCAGACCCCTGCTCCGATGCGGCACTTTCGGTGCTGCATTTTCGCTCCTGAGATGCTCCTGCCTTTGGCTGAGCCTCTCAGGAACATGGAGAAGGGCCCACCCAGAGCCTGCTACCTGCATTTTCTGGCCTCCAAAACCCTGGAAGTAACTGGCAATGATGTCATCGCCAGTCACTTCAAGTGGTACGCAGCAGCAGTGGCGTCACTAGGGTGCGCGTCACCCTAGTACGGGGGTGCGCGTCACCCCCCCGTGTAGCGGCGCCGCGTCACCCCCCACCCCAGCCACATCACCCCCCCAGTCGCGTCGACCCCCCAGTACTCACCCCCATCCTGGCGCATCACCCCAGAGCCAGCAGGCTGAGCCGCGTCTTCCTCAGCGGCTCGGCCTCTTCTGAATAGGCCAGGCAAGGCTTCGAGTGGCGCATGCACACAATGCCGCTCGAAGCCTTGCCCTCAGAAGGGCCAAATGAAGACCCAATCGGGTCTTCCCAAGCTATGGAAGGCAGTTGGGGGCAGGGGAGGGGTGGGAGCAGGTCAGGGTTGCTGTGAACTGGACAAAAGTATTTGCTCACTGTGTGACTGATGGAGAGATGTAATGCACGCCCTGTAGTAATTAGAGTGTGGGATTCAGTCTAGAAAGGTGTCAGTTTAAATCCCTGCTTAGCCATGAGTTCACTGGATGACTTTTGTACTAGGTACTGTCTCCTCAACATAGCCTACCTCACAGGGTTATTGTGAGAATAAATGAGGTGAGGGCCATAGATGCTGTCCTTGGAAGAAGGATGGGTTAAAAGTATAAAAAATAAATAAAATTGAATAATTCCCATACTGTCCTGCCAAGCAACAGCAATGAGGATGGTAATGAAACAGGAACACTGTTTTCTTGCCGCACAACAAGGCAGGAAACACTGACCCAGTTGCCTTGTCACAATGTATGCATTTCCTTCCCTCAGTACCCATTCTGAGTTAGAAAAATAGTTGGCTGTCTTACAGCACAAGCCCGTGCATGCCTACTCAGAACAGAAGTAGCTCCTTGTGTTCAGTGGGACATACAGGTACGTGTATTTAAGATTGCAGCTTTAGTTCGTTCTCAGTGATGGTTTCATGTAGCCAAATCGGGTTGGCTACATAATGTTGTGACATCAGGATGGTGGCTGACTGTGTGATCCCTGCTTGGTAGGGAATCCCTGTAGGAAGATGAAAAAGAAGCATTTAAAATGGTGCCAGAGCAGCAGCAGCCCAGGGAAACAATGACTGCAAACAGCTCTGAATAAAGGGAAGGTGCTGGTGTGTGGGGTGATGTGGCCCAATGTTCACCCTGAAAATGTTCAAGAATGAAAATTCTCATTCTCCAAAAAAAATGGAGAGCCCATTCTCTCTCCCCCCCCCCGATGCAGCAGCACCAAAATGATACTGTTGCATCCTACAGGGGGGGGGCAGTTGTGGTTGCGTGGACCTGTACCAATCAGGTCCAGGAAGCCCATGCATTTGGCAGCCGCCGTTGCTGCTGAACCCGCCCACTTCCTAGCCCAATCACCCATCCCCTGCCCCGTCACTATCCTGATCCGCCCATTCCCCTGCCGCCTCCCTGTTCCGCCCTCCCCTGCCCCCTATTCCACCCTCCGTCCTCCCCAGCCATCTTATCTGCACCAGCGAGCAGCAGGAAAAGTGGCGTTGCAGGCAGGAAGGCGCAGGCCTTCCCACCATCGTCCCTGGCAGCGCATCGAGTAGCGCATTGTTAGAGTGCCTTTTACAACTGGTGCTGACTGCTTGACAGCACTCATTGCCAGTGGAGGACCCTTACCGACAATCACTGGCATCGACAGGGGGAAGCGGGGGGGCGGGCCGCCGGAGGGTGTTGCGCGTATAGGGGTGACGCGCGATCCCCCCCACTTACAGTTTTTAGTTGGAGGCGGGCCCGCCCGCCCTCCCCTGTGTCCGTTCGGCTCCAAAATGAGCCGAAAACGGAGCGGGGAGGGTGCTCTGCTCCTGCGCGTGACGTCACGCGCGGGGGCGGAGCCTCCTCCTTAAGGGCGACGCGCGACCCCGCTCTGGGGTGTCGCGCGTCGTAGCGACGCGACTGCCGACAATGACATGTAAGTATAGGATTAGGCTCTTACTTACTTATTTATAATATCTCTATTCCACCTTTTCTCCACTGACGTGGGGAGCTAACATAAAATATATATAGTAAGACAATAAAATAGAACAATAAGACTACGCATAAAATAGCCAATCAGGAGCAGCAGATAATATTAAACAAAATATATAGATATAAAAACAAAGAACATAGCATCAATAGAAAAACAGCGTCAATAAAAGCAGCAATAAATAAAGAATCCTAAAACAGTACACAGCATTAGCATCAGTAAAAAAAAGCAATGAATGATAACATAATAAAATGGCAGCAGAAATGTTGAATAACAGTAAAAACAGCAGTAAACAACAAAACAGTCTTTTCTAAACTTGATCAGCAAACAATGTATTCTGATGACTCTTAAGTGCCCAGTCCTATCTAACGTTCCAGCACAGATGCAGCAATGAAGTAAGGAAACAGATGTTTCCTTATCTTGAGGAAGCCTCCAGGATTGCCCCTCCCCCCCCACTGCAGACTGCAGTACATGCCCTGTTGGCACAGCCTACATCAGCACTGGAAAGGGTGATAGAATTGTCCCCTGAGGCCACTGTATTGTTTGCTTATAAGACTCTGTCATCTAAAATCCTGGCCAGCAAGAAAGAAGGGGCTAGCTAGCCTAATCAGGGCCATCTTCCCAGGGCAATCTATATATATTGATTGATTGATTGATTGATTGATTGATTGATTGATTGATTGATTGATTGATTGATTGTGCTTCAGCTAATCAACTGGCAAAAACCTGATATCATCTTCTAGCATCCCATGAACGATTTTGTAGTTTTTCCAGTATGTTTTTCTGCTAGGTTTTTCCAAGTTAAATGCACTAAAGCATCCTAATGAATAGTCAGGTATTAATGCAAGCTCTTGAATAATAGGGTTGCTTCAAGTGGTACGTTTCATTTCTCTATTCCGCTTTCAAAAGTCGAAACTTGTTCGTTGAAGCAAGAAGGGCACTTCTTGTCAGCTTTTGATCACTTTGCTCCACTCATGGGAATTGTGAACGAACAGAAGCAGCCTCATGAATCAGCCAGGAGCTCACGGATACCAGCAGCAGCAATTTCTAGAATGGGAAAGTGTCTCAGATCATGTAAGTTGCTGTGATGGATCTGTGAACTACTAGCTTCTGACTCCCAGCTCCCATCCAAGCAGACTACTCTGGGTATGAAGAAAGCAGCTAAGATTGTAGTTTTGAATCAGCCTTATGCCATGTGAAAAAATAGGTACGTGCATTCTTAAACATGAGGTGCCTTCCATTGAGAAATATGTCACAAAACATGTCATCGCTAAACACTTGGTTTAAACATTTAGAGCCCAATCCTGACTAGCAGGATGCAGAAACGCAAATAAGGTGTCCGCTGCATCCTCTGCAGGACTGGGCCTGCTCCAGCGCAGCCAGAGGCATCCTCGAGGTAAAGAAATGTTTGTCCCTTTACCCCCCAAGTAGAGCCCTGGCCATCCCTATGGGTCTACTTAAATGTATGCCAACTATTTTGCTGGCGCACATTCGAGCTGGCCATGTAACGCCAGCCAAGTCCGGGAAGGGGGATAGGATTCGGTGGACAGCACCGCAGATGATCCCACCTTTTTACCGTACCTGGCAGGCCACTCCCACCCACCCCCAAACACCCCCTCCCTCCGCCACACCGCAGGGACCTACCGCTCCACCATTCTGCGGCACAGACCTCTCCGCCGGCACTGCTTACTCATCAGGTGCCGCAAATGTGCTTTCCAGCACAATTGTGAGCAGTGGCGGCAGAACACCCCCCCGGTGGGTGGGGGCCATGGGGAGCTGACGAGACACCCCCACATGCCACTAAACACCCCACCCCCTGGAATGATGTCGTTTTTGTGCGCCGCCACCAAAATGCGGCAGCGGCATGGCTTGGAACACCCCCCCCCCGTGCCATTTTCCGAGGGTTTTTGGAGCCAAACAGCTCCAGGGCAGGCGGGCAGGCCCAACACCAGGATGGCGGAGGAGGAGACGACCATCCGGGAGGCAAGTACACCCCCCGTGCGCACCCTGATGACGCTTCTGACTGTGACACCTTAGACAGGCGGAGCAATTGCTCTGTTAGGGTTAAGCATGAAACAACTGTTCATTGAAGTTCCTATATTGTCTAGCTGATAGACTCTAGCAAAGTTCCCGACATCAGTGTATTAAAGGACATTGTCATGCTTCAGTTCATCACAGCAATGAAAGGTTTTGTTTGTTTTTTAAAACCTTTTTTTAAAGAGAATAAACTTTCAACGAGACATGTTTAATAAGGGCTTTGGAAAAATGACTGGCTAACTACAAACTGTATGGAAATGCCTGTGGTGCATTGATGCCTTTGAACTGCCAGAAAAGCCATTATCTAGATTACAGTTTATTATGTTTTTTGGTTTTTCATCCTGATAAGGTTTAATGTGGGATCATTACATATGAGAATAGATTTAATCCTGTTTCCTTAGTAGGCTTCAAGAACGCCAAGGGGATTATTTATATAATAAGATGCAAGGTTGCTATGGAAAACTCTATAGCAACCTAACATCTTCACAAAAGCAAGCAGCCACTTGTGACAGCAATCTAAATTTACATTTATTTTAGTGTCATTTTTATCGACACTCTTAGTCCCTCATTTTGACAACATGCTAAAATTTGTTTTGGGGCTTGCACTTGAACAAAATTATCACTGTAGAGCTGGAATTAAATCAGTTCATAAAAAATATTAGAAAATAATGATACAGTAGTTTAGCGTGTACAAAATAACATTTTAAAGAAGTGAAAAAGAGCCAGTCTCTCCACAATAAAATATTGTTCCTTTCTTCACAAGCATTATTTTTTATTTAGCAATAGTGCACAATGGGAATTATTTCTCCGTAGACATGCATAGGATTGTGCTGTAAGACACAGTGGTTGGCGCATTGCTAGAACCAAACATTTATTGATGCACCAAGCCTTAGAATCGGTGTGTAAGAGGACATACACAGGACATGATCCACCTAACAATAATCACATTGAAGGCGTGTTGATGTCAAAAGAAATGCTAAACATATAAAAGTTCTTAACTTTCACTGAATCATTCCCAAACCAAACAGCTAGTTTCTTCTTATATTAAAGCAAAATATTAATATTCTAATAAAGAAATGTGCTTAAATATTGCAATATATTTCACACACAATCCTTTCGCAAAATTCAAACCTTTAAGTATTATATACCGTATTCCAAGTCTTCAAAACACTTCACATCTGCTTCCTTGTTCTTTGCTGCTAGGTTGCCAAAACTTACATGGAGAAAACCATAGTTCTTTTGAGTTTTGATGCATTTTTGTACCCTGTAGGCTGTTTCCCTCTCCTCTGGTGGAATAGAGTTAAACCTTGAATCTAACCATGTTTAAAAGGAGTTTAAAACAAGTGTAAGGCTGTTCTGCACATTCATTCTGTGCGAAGGGGATATTGTAGCATTGGCAGTGGTGCAGTGGTAAATTTTGAAGTGCAGGCAAAAGGGTCACTAGGGTTTGCATCGCCTGATGCGAGAGCTCATTGCATCACCCCAATGGTGTCACTAAGGTTGGTGTTGCTCGGTGCTGTAACTCATGGTGTCACCCCCATTAACTTTATTTGTTTTAATATATAACTGTACAGATCACCCAACAAATCACTAACCAACAAAAAAACAGTGGCCAACTCGATGACACACAACTGAATAAATGTTCTAGTATTAGCTCTGATACATAGAAATGAGAGCTGACTCATACCAACAACTTATTAGTTTCATGCTGTGTCATAACAACACCTCATTGACTTTTGGAACAATCAGTCTCATTGGTCAGTTTTGAGTTAAGGAAATCCATTTCTTGTTACATAAGGCAGTTGTGTTTTCTTTTTCTGGTTATTTGGCCATAACGTTTGATAGAATACAGTACAGATAATTCAACATGGTTTGTTTTGTTACATTCTGCATTAAATTACCTTTCCAGTGATATATAACTTTATATTATTCACAAATACAAATTTTCCAAAACGTTTCCACAATTTTGTGGAAACCCCCTACGTTTGTAAAAAAACAACAACCTGAGGGTGTTCTGCATCCCCACATCCTCCTAGTGACACCACTGACTGCAGGAACTCTTCATGACACTCCCGTAGCCACACCATGTCTCCAGAACCATGCCCCCATAACCACGTCTCTCAAAGTCAATACAGTTGGACCTTGTTATCCGCAGGGGATCCGTTCCAGACTCCCCACACACATGGATAGCGATGATCCATGTATACTGGGGTCCACCTTAAAAAACGTTTTTAAAAAGAAAAAAACAGGGGAAAAGTGTTTTTTTAAAAACCTTTTAGAGTGAAACCGCTGTTTGTCCTTGCTGTAAACATGCTCAAATCGCACTCCAGAAGCCTCTTCTGGGTCGAGTGTGATTTCAGCATGTTTACAGCAAGAACACACAGCGGTTTCACTCTAAATCTAAAAGGTTAAAAAAACTTTTTCCCCATATTTTTTTCCTTTTTTGGCGTTTTACAGTGGACCCTTACAGGTCTGAGACCCGCGGTGTAACAAATTCGCGGGTCCCGAACCCATGAATAAAAAGGGTCCACTGTACTAAAAAAAACACTTTAACATTTAAAATTCAGAGATCTCTCCAGTACTTTGACATTCTCAGCCTGCTTCTACAGTATGTGCCCTACATTTATACTCTTCATCCATCTGTCTCGCGGACACAGACTGCTCTCCCCCACCACCATACCTCCGTCACACACACTCTGACACTGTAATGACACAAAAACATGAATCTTAAATAATGGATCCTCATGATTTTTACATGGAACATGGTGGTGGCACACAGGCTGGATTGCTGCCTGAGGTCCTTGTCCTTTGACATCCCTCGCCCTCCTCTCTCTCTCTCTCTCTCTCTCTCTCTCTCTCTCTGCTTCTCACACCTTTGGATAGTGAATCCTAGAGGAAGACATTTTTTATTTTTTTGATAGTTGATCTGGTAGCAAGAGCATTCAACAAAAAGAAATAGAAGGGTAATTTAGGCCTAGAGCCAGCGGGTGGCGCAGTGGGTTAAACCACTGAACCATGAGCTGTCGATCGAAAGGTCGGCAGTTCGATTCCGCACAACGGCTCCTGCCAACCTAGCAGTTCGAAAGCAAGAAATTGCAAGTAGATTAATAGGTACCGCGTCAGCGGGACGGTAACAGCGTTCCATGCGCCTCGGTGTTGAGTCATGCCGGCCACATGACCATGGAAACGTCTTCGGACAGCGCTGGCTCTTCGGCTTTGAAACGGAGATGAGCACCGCTCCCTAGAGTCGGACACGACTGGACTTGATTGTCAAGGGATACCTTTACCTTAATTTTGGCCTGGGATTTGCTTTCAAATAATTTAGTGTTAGGATAACACAGTCATAACCATATTTGAGCCCAGCTTCTGAAACGTCTCTTTGAAGATTCACCACATAACTTAATTTGGTGGTAAAAAAATGTGCCTTCATTGTACCTTTTTAGCTTCATTTTGAAACTTATTCCTTCCCTTTATCTCTGTCTATTGTCTTTATTCCTTCTTTCCCACCTTGAAAAAACAGAACACCTTTATTATCCTGCCATCAGTGTACGTGGTGCTTTAGAAAGCGTGAGAAGACTTGGCCCTTGCCCTGAGGTAACTGAAAGGGTGAGAAAGAACTGAGGGAAGAGAAGAGAGTGAGTGAGAGTTTCTTGAATACCACCCATAGGATGGCAAACCTCTTTTGAAACTGAGAGCAAGTTTTTTATAAGCAAGTTATGATATGGCCAGATAAGGGAGAGCTCTGTCTTACAAAGGGAAAAAAAAGTGGACTGGATTGACTGGTTAAGGTTTTGAGGGGAGACTCTGCTTCACATGCTATCACTGAATAAGGTTTGATTGCCATGAATGTCCTCTGAATGTGCAACTCCTTGATTCAGGGTGTTCCGGAGGCCCCTCTCTCTTTGCTTTTAAAAAGGTGCTCAAGGCACACTTTGGCTTGTGAGCTACTGCTGTATTTTCTGATGCTGGAGTGTTGTTGTTGTTGTTGTTGTTGTTGTTGTTGTTGTTGTCTTTCTAATTATTACTTTATAGTATTGCATTTGATTTTATTGTAAATTGTTTTTATATTTGTTGTTAGCTGCCTTGGGCATATCTAATAAAAGGTGGGATAGGAATAAATAAATAGGTAAAGTAGCTCTTTAGCTCTCAGGTCTTTGACTTCAGTGTTAAAAAATATTGGTTGTGCTTGAGTCTTGTTCAGATGGGTCAGAAGGGTGTCTTTGTCATATCAACTGTTTACAGCACCTTAGGGTGGCTCCTGTTACAGTTGGTGAGCTATGGGTTTATGATAACAGAAAGATAATAATTAAAGCAAAATACAATATAGGCTTTTTGGGGGCTCTGTTATTAATCACCTCATGAGATGGCCCGAAACAGCTCCATTTCTCAGCTGAAGAGAGGCGAAGCACTTTGCGTTTGATTAATGGCACTTGAGAACTTGAGGAAAACGTTCATGTAATTTCTGGGCAAGAATAAAACATCCCCTTCCGATGAATTAACCTTTTTCAGAATGTTTAAAATCATTCTTAACAAGTGTGGGAAATCTCTGTCTCTCTCCCTTCTCTTTTACTAATCATTGAAAATTATATCAATTATAAGGGACTAATGCTTCCATACTTGATAAATATCCTGTCATGTAATTTTATTACCCCCAGATGTCTAAAATTCTCCACATATAAGTTCAAAAAAGCAAGCAAACCACTGAGCAAAGAAGCAAAGCAGTCAGAGAAAGTATAACGTAAGAGAAAACTGGAGTAGGGTCTGAATCCAAAATTGTTGCATGGAACATACAAGAGAGTGGCAGCAGAGAACCTGGAAAACATTGCCTGCATACCTGCCCCCTCCAATAAAAACACGAGACAAGATACTTTGAATTATTGATAGGACCACAATTTATTCAAAGCAATACATACCGTATAGTCAATTCAAATATCCTGCAGCAGGTCCTAATGCCTTACACTCATATCCCTCTTTAGTGAGGTTCCTACCCTGATTCCAAGCTGTAGATTTCTACATTATCAAAAACATCACCAAACTTCTAAATAAAGACCCAAAACACTTCTAATATTAAACATTGAAATAAATGTGAGCTTTCTGGGCTAACACTCGCAGACATGGGGAGAACGTTCAAACTCCATACAGTCAGTGGCCCTGGCCGGGAATCGTGTGTTTTTTTTTTTCTCAACAACTTTAAAATGAAACGACTTATAATGAAATGACTTTAAGTGATAACTTGCTGTACTGATTTGAACTAACCAGTTACAAGTTTGGCTATAGGTCTATTTTTTATTATTATCCCCTCCAAAAGAGGAAGTCAAAGGGGATTTGAATCCCTTTTCCGTTCTAGGGCCTCCCGTTCTCGCTGCCCCGCTGGTTAAACCGGCACAAAAGTTAAGACGGATTGCGCTGTGAGTAATAATATTTAATTCATAAGAATGTCAGTATTGCAGGATTAACCAGGAATTCCAGAATGCATCAGTGGTTCTTTTAGTTCTTTTCTCTTTACTATACCTCTTCTGTATAGCATTTGTACCTGGATAGGACATCTCTGACCCACTGTTGTAGATTATTCAGTACTCATCCTAGCACTGTAGATCGATCGCCTCTTCTGTCACCATGTTACATGACATTATGACATTGTGTCTTTGTTGAGACTGCTACCGGTATTGTATATTAAAGTGTCGTCTCTGCAGTCACTATAAATATTTATGTATGTAGTCTCCTGAACGTTTTTCTCTTCACTTCTCTTCTCATATTCTGTGCCTATAAACACCTTCTTCATTTCACTCTTTATTGATGGCCTAACTCTGATGTTATTTTACTGCAGTTCAGGCAATCATGTTAGAAGTTATAGTGCACATATAGTGCACATATCTGGATATTTCTGGAGGAAATTGCTAAATCAGGGATTACTCTGGATTGTGTACATGAATATTTCAGTAGACAGATCTCAGACCGGGAGAAGACACAATTAATTACCAGTAGTAACAGAGATGAAACCGGAAGTAACCGGAACTGTTACTAATTAATTGTGTCTTTTCCCGCGCTTTCTTCAGCCCTTTAAAACCTGCAAGTTTTTTGCGCTGCTGGTTACCAACTTTCAATCCTCGGGATTGTACCTAGAGAAAGTTCCAAGCCCAGGAACGAAACATCGGTATTGCACCATTCTAGCCCTTGGATTTTAAATGTATTGTATTCCTGTCTGCAGCTTTCACTGATTTGGAACCTGCGCTCAGTGTTTTGAAATTATTTTTAATCGTGACTTTGGCTTTAAAAATGAAACTACATGGCATCTTCACCCGTATATCCTAAATCGTGTAAGATTATTGCTGGCCATGAAAGCTTCCGCTCTAACTTAAAGTTGTTAGTTAGTGAACTCAGTGGCGATTCTACGACCGCCGCCGCCCCCCGCACCGGCAGTGACATAATGACTGCAGCCGTTATGCACCATTCCGAGGCGCAGGGTGCGTGGGAGGGCCAAACACGCTGCCAACGCTCCTCGCTCGCCCCGATGAACGGGATGATTCGCGCCTCCTCCGTGACACCCCCCTGCCGTCTGGGGCCCAATCCTGCTGCCCAGGGGCCCACCGCCCCAAGGCCTCCTCCCTGACGACACCTCTGAGTGAACTCAAAAGAGGTGCATTCGATCTTGGCTTCCCTCACCAGCCTCATTGTAAACTCAGTTGAGAGTGGTATGATAACTAAGGAGCAGGCCTCCTAAACAGGGAACCTTCTGCAGCAGGGCCAGCTCAAGACCTCCTGAGGTGGTATGCTGTCTCCCCTTACCCAGTGATATGCCAGCCTCTGCTTCTCCCACTCCCCAATGTTCTAGGTCAGCACTCTCCTCCCCTCGACAATTATTCTTCCTCTGTGACCCCTTCTTCTTTTTCCAGTCCAGGGAGTCCAGAACTTCTTGGTCTATCTTTTATCGTTCAAGAGGGAGGCCTAGAGGTCAGTCCCAGGCCCCCTTTGCAGATAGACTCTCAACTGTCACAGCAAGAGCTCAAAGTACTGACCCCTCCCGGTTGTGTGAGTGCCTGTTCAAACACCCGCAGTGCCACTTAGAAGGAACTGCACAGTGGGAGAGGCAAGTGTCCCTCACTGCAAATGAGTGAAGTGTTTCCATGGCCTGCCAAGGGGCTCACTCCTTGCAAGAGCCCTGGTTCAGGCTATAGAGAACAAAGACTCCGCCACGATCTCATACTGTACCTTGGTGCTTTCCCACTTCTCCTTTCTCTTTCCCCTGATCTTTCTCCTCTCTCCCCTTCCTTCCTGCTGTCTCAAAACTCTTGGTCCTTTTAGCCTCTATTTCCTCTGATTTCCCTGTATTCTGCTCCCCCTCCTTTCTCTCCTCTTCTCTATTTGCACTATTACACTCCCCTTTCTCCTTGTAAGGATTTCTTTCTCTTTCTTTATTCCTAGAAACTGCTGGCATTTAAGGTCTAGTTGTGTGAGTGATGATTGTGATAAAAATCATTTTATTTTTGATTCCTCTTCTCAGTGATTGTATTCTTATCCCCACAATAAAAGCTGTCTATTGTTGCTCGCTTCGGCAGCACATATACTAATCTATTGTTGCACCTCCTCATTTCATGCTATTCCATGAGTCACTGCATTTGGTCCCTGCTCACGCAATAGAATTGCCCCATGTGTGCATATTCCCCCATCTTAGAGCATGTCAGGTGAACCTAGAAGCCTAGGTGATTTTGTACCAATACAGTACTGTTGGAGAGCAAATTAGTCATCATTATTACAAGTGCTTTGTGCTTTGGGTTTTTTCTATTAAGAAATCTTGTGGAATGTATGTATGTATCTGTTTGGTCTGTAACAATTTGCAACTAACTGTAACTAACAAAGAGAACCAGTATGATGAAGGTGTCTCCAAGCCTGCAATGTCCTGAGATATTAGGGTTAAAGTGATAGGATTCTCCCATAACTCCATTGCACACTAGCATAACGTCTGGAGATGGGACAGACGTTGTAAAATGTTGTAGAAGCAACATTAAATAAAGAATATTCTCTGACATTCTTTTAATTTTTCTAGGCATTCATCAGGCATTGCCATCGCAGCTCAGCATTTTTGGGAACCAAATGTGTTCTGGTAGAGAGTGGCTATGGCAGTCATACGGATGTATTTGCTTGTTTCCTAATCTTTTGATTCTCGGAAATCATGGTTCTTGGTTCATTCAAGGATGATCATATTAAGCAACACAGAAGAGGCTGGGCAAGGTGCTTGAGTAAGTAGTGGCAACTCAGCTCCAGGAATTTGTGGATGGAACTGATTATCTGAACCCATTTCAGTCTGGTTGTCGGCCATGTTTTGAGACAAAAACAGCATTGGCCATCCTAGTTAATGACCTACATTGGGAACTGGACAGAGGAAGTGCATTCCTGTTGGTTCTGCTCGACCTCTCAGTGACTTTTGATACCATCAAACATGGTGTCTTTCTAGACTGCCTAGCTGGAATGGGGCTTGGTGGCACCATTTTGTAGTGGCGCCAATGCTTCCTGGAGTTCAGGTTCCAGAGGTGACGTGGGGGGGACTCCTGCTTGACACAATGGCCTTTGGCTTGTGGCGTTCAGTGGGTTTTGTTCTGTCTCTCATGTTATTTAACATCTACATGAAACTGCAAGGAGAGATAATCAGGTAGTTTACATATGCAGATGACACTTAGCTGTAGCAAGTGCCTACCATTGGTGGTTCTCTTAGTATTTAGCAGGGGAAGAACAGCTTTCTCTATTCACCCCAGCATAGCGTCTTTTCCAGTGACTGTTTGTTGGTGTTTCTTTTGTAAAAAATTTAGATTGTGAGTCCTCTGGGACAGGGAACCATTTAAAATTTTATTTTGCTACATAAAACGCTTTATGAACATTTTTTGAAAAGCAATATATAAATATTTTGTTATGATACAATATATCTCCATGATGCCTGGGAAGCTCTGGAAATCCTGAACTGCTGTCTGGAATCCGTAATGGACTGGATGAGAGAGAACAAGTTGAAATTAAATCCAGATAAGACAAAAGTCCTATGAGTCATGAGTCCAGCAGCTCAGGTAATAATGGATTGTCAACCTGTTCTGGATTGGAGTTGCACTCCTCTCTGCAGATCCACAGTTTGGGGGTACTCCTGGAACCGGTGTTGCTCCTAGATGCCCAGATAGCTTCTGTGGCCCAAAGTACCTTTGCCCTACTTAGGTTGGTACACCAACTGCATTCTTTCTGGTTCAGTCCGACCTTCCGATGATTAGCTATGCACTGCTTACATCAAGACTGGATTACTTTCACACACTTTACATGGGGCTGCCCTTGAAGACCATAACCCTGTTTCTATCCTTCCCACCCACTGGTGCAGCCATGACAAAAAGGCACGAGCTGTATCCAGCAGACGGGTTGGAGTGGGAGGCTTTGGAAGGGAAAAATTATGTAAATCCTCTCCATAAGCCTCCATAGGCCTCCCACCATAAGGTTCCAAAGGTCTCCATAAGCCTCCCACCATAAGCCTCCCACCCCACAGTGGGTCTCCTCGGACCTGCACCAGCAATTTCAGTGGCACATCCAAGGAGAAAAAGGGGGCAGGGATACTGCTGAGGGAGGGGATAGGATCCAGAGCGCGCCATTGCCACTGGATCCACCCCTCCCGCAATCTCCTCCCTCCCCGCCCAGTTTCATCCCATCCCCACCCCCATTCTGCCCTCTCTCGCCTCCCCTGCCACCTTACCTCCTCGGCAGGCAGTTGGCACTCTGTTGACGCAAGCGTGCACTGGCTTCGCTTGAGGTGGGGCAGAACATTGTGCTAACCTCCGTGTACTCTCGGGCACGAGGCAGCCCTGCCCCCTCGCCGTCGGAGCCATTCAGTGCAGCAAAGGCGCAACGCGCAGGGAGTCTACTGCACGTTGCCTTCACTGCACTGAATGGCTCCAACGGCGAGGGGGCAGGGCCTCCTCGTGCCAGGGAGTAAACGGAGGTTAGCACAGTGCGGAACGTACCATTCCGCCCCACCTCGAGTGACACCAGTGCATGCGGGAAGGCTCCAACCTTCCCACCAGGGCTACTCAGCGTGCTGCCGGAGTGTGCTGTATGGCCGTTTTTCAGTTGTCAGCACCAGCAAAACACGCGCTCCACTGACAGCGATGCCCAATAGGATTGGGCCATTAGACTCCACACTCCCTTGCACACTTAAGGGATGTGACACTGTGTTACATCCATTGGACACACAGGAAGCCTTACTTCAAAGTAAACATGTAGGATTTGGCTGTGAAGTTTTCTGTTTAAATATATGAATGTATGGTGCTGCCTTATACTGAGTCAGGCCATTTGTCTATGTATGTATTATCTACTCCGACTGGCTGGGGCTCTCCGAGGTGTTAGACAGAAGGGCTCTCTTATTCATAGATGAAGCAAAGAGATGGAGTAAATATTTTCCCTAGTAGATTTGTCTAACAAGCAAAAGCAAATTGTATAGATTATTGATTAGGCTTAATGACTCATTACCTGACCATGGAAGGAAGGCACGTAGCAAGCACTTTGATTTATTGACTGGAAAGGCTTGATCAAAGGGAAGGAACAGATTACTGGGTCCATCAGGTTGGCAGCTTAGCTAAATAAGGTCAAGTAGAACAAAGGAATGACTTTGCTGAACAGTGAACAAACCTTCGCTGTAGGGTTGATACACAAATATTAATGTTACCAAAAGTTTCTGTCCATTTCCATCTCAAGGGTTTGTGTGCTTGGAACAGATGTGTGCTTGGTGTGAGCATCAGACAACTTATTTTGTGCCTTTTTGAGACTCTGCCCGCTTGCAGCCATTGTTTTCTGGGTTGCCTTCAGTGAATATGGGGAACAATCTTCTTATGTCTGGTGTTATCCTTACACCCCCCAATGAAGACACAAGACAAGCCACTTATGGAGATATAGTCACTTTATTTATGCTTATCACAGAAACCTGCAGAGGCAAACACTGGGGGTAAACTAACCCACCCCCGAACGGCGTGCGGGCACTGGTCGGGGGAAATGGGCCTAGCCATCTTCCTCCCCTTGCTTGTTTTGGCATCAAACACCCCGACTCCAGGCCCCCCCGGACACAGCCCAGGGGAGCCTATCACAGCCAACCCCGAAGGGCTGAGACAGCGGAGCAGGTTTTGAGACCCATACTAGCAAAGCCATTGATGGGCCTCACCTGCTCCAGTCAGGAGGCTTGCAAAGTCAGCCTCACCGACCCGGGTTAAGGATTAAGTGTCGTAATGAGTGGTCTTGGCTCATCTCCTGACCTTGCCGAGCTCAAGGTGCATGCCGATCCCTATCAAGCCTTACCTACCCATACCCGCACGCCACCTGCCAGGTGACCCACTGGCTAATAGCCTCATCCCTATGAACACAGTCTGAGGTAGGCGAAAAAACCTCCAATTAGTGCCAATCTATTGGAAGCCAAAAATTCCTACCTGGCCCCCGAAGGGCAACCGGCTAATCCCAGACTATGCCAAGGGCATAGGAGGGCAAGATGGGGCTTCGCTTCCTGGGCATCGACTGAAGCCGAGCAATGCTGTGACATCTCATCAGTCGACGCCCAACCCATGTGACCTGGCCCGGCCAATCACAGGCCAGGCCTGCTGTGGCTCATCTCTCCTGCCTCCCTCGGGAGGGCAGGATAAAATACCCTCGCCGCGATTGGCAGCGCAGAGCCGTTATATACTTATTGGTTTGTTTGTTTCTTGTTGTCTTATGCTCCCTGAGGCATCTGGTGAGGCCACTGTGTGATACAGGAAGCTGGACTAGATGGGCTTTTGGCCTGATCCAGCAGGGCTCTTCTTATGTTCTTATGTTTTGTCTGTCACCCTCCCCCTAATCTTCTTCTCTCCAAGCTCAACACATGCAGTATTTTCAACCTTCCATTCCATGGCCTATCTTTAAACGTTTCCAATTTGTCAGTCAATAGAAAATTGGATTAGCAAATATTTCAGCATCCACACTTCCTGTTTTGCATGAAGAATGGCTTTTCTTAAGCACGTTCAGGTGTGGCTTGAAGTTCAAACTGTCTATAATTTAACTATATTGCCCCTGTCAAGTGACAATTAAAGACTGCAGAAAATTGAACATGAAAATGATATAATGATATAAAAAAAAATGAATGTAACCTCAGTTGTGTTGCGCACACCTGTTGGTGTGATGTTCATAATAATCAGTAGTGTGACTGTTCATAGAGTTGGTTGTGATTATGAATTTAATTACAGTTGGTTTTTAATGGTATGATTTCATGTTAGTGCCAAATAAATATTTAGCACATATCTGCTAAACCAAACAATTCTTCTTGTTGTCATAGGTACGATCCTAGATAAAAGTTTTCTGTATGTCAATGTTTCTAAATTGCTAGATACCATGCTTCTTCTGTATCTATATTTATGCTCAAATCATTTATTTAAATAATGCTGCCAATGTGATCTTTATAGCTTCCCACATTTTGCTACACAAATTTCAGCCTACATTGCAGACGGTGCAATTCATTTGCTAAATGTAATTTCCATCTCTGCATACTAATCGATTTCTCCACAAACACCTGCTATCAGTTATGATAATAAAACTGTCATTCTAAATTGAAAAGGGGCCAAATGGAGTTTCCTAAGGAAATGACTTAAGTATCTTTCAATGCTACTAATGCAGTAATGCTTCTGTAGTGCCAACAGTTTTTCCAAGCATTTGCATTTTATATCATTTTGTTCTACTCTCTCATTTCTCTGCCTAACCATAACCCAAAGCTGAGAAGCAATCCATAGGGGGGAAAAAAAAACCTTTATTCTAGGAGCCCTTAGCTCGATAAAATAGTACTGGGTGTGTGTGTGTTAATGTAAAAGAAGAAACAGTACAGTATTGTTTCTCCTTTGGTGGGAGAAAGTGGGATATAAATCCGATGATGATGATGATGATAATAATAATAATAATAATAATAATAATAATAATAATAATAATAATAATGACCTAGACAATTTGGTCCTGCTGAAATATAAATATTCAATTCAAATTGAAATAGACATCAATAGACTTGATAAGCATTAAGGAATGTTTCAGTGGTTTGCCAATATAAAGAGGCCACAGTTCAGAGAACTGTTACTTGCATGACACTGCATGGGATATGGACCAAGCTTATGTAATGTGTGAAGCAATTGCTAGCTGACTGACTTCTGCTTCTTGGATTTGATTGATTTGTTGGAAGGGATGGGGGAAGAGATTTTTCTTCAAGCTCTATCAGCATCTACCCAGAGGAATTGGTACCATGTGGTAGCATATGGCTTTGGCAACTGTCTTTTGGACCATCTGTAGGTTTCCCCCCCCCCCAGTCGTATCCCTTGTCTCCTAGAATCTCTAGCTGAATTCCAATATGAACTTACAGCCCAATCCTATCCAGTACTAGTGCAGCGTAGCCGCCAGGCACACGCTGTATCCTGTGCTGCAGAGAAGGGGGCCAGAAGTCTCCTCGGGGTAAGCAGACATTTGTCCACTTACCCCGGGGAAAGTCCCAGCCTTTCCAGACTTACCCTGGGGAAAGTCCCTATGGGGCTACTTGGATCTGTGCCAGCTATTTAGCTGGCAGAGAACTGAGAAGCCCCATGTCAGGCTTTCAAGCCTGGGAGGGGGGATAGGATATAGAGTGCGCCGAGGCCACTCTATATGCTATATATAGCACATCTATATATAGATGGCACATCTGCATGCTATAGGCAGGGGGAAGATAGGATTGGGCTCTCGGTAAGTTGAAAGTTGAGTCAATTTTCTTATTGTAAAAGGTAAAGGTATCCCCTGACAATTAAGTCCAGTCGTGTCCGACTCTAGGGTGTGGTGCTCATCCCCATTTCAAAGCCGAAGAGCCAGCGTTGTCCAAAGACGCCTCCGTGGTCATGACTCTCCTTGCCGCAGCGCGTAGCATGCAGCTGGAACACGGAGCGCTGTTTACCTTCCCGCAAGCGGTACCTATTTATCTACTCGCATTGACATGCTTTGGAACTGCTAGGTTGGCAGGAGTTTATTGTACAGTACTACAATTTGACTGCAACCAATTTAATGAAATGAAAAATGACTGCAACCATACATTTTACTGCAACTAGGTATTCCCTGTTTATACATCATCCAGAAGGTTGCCCAGTTCTGGTTCCACTCACAAAAGTCTGCATCACTTGTTAGTTGACATCACATGGTCATTGGTATCACTTTCACTATTGGGAAAGTCTCTGCCTAACCATAACCAAGCCGCTGTTTAAATTGTTCATATCATATCAGGTGTGGGGTTGCTACAACTATATCCAACACGATACCCACAAATGGAGGAGCAGGGCAAAACACTTTTAATGCACTCGCAGTTCTGTTTGCATCCAGATTTACAACCACACACAAGGAGTTGCAGAAGGTGTACGGTAGTGGTGCAAGCTTTTTCAGTGTTGTGACTGGTTGTAGATGATCCTTTTCTAGTTTCCATCCCCAGTCCAAAGCCACTAAATTTACATCCCTCAATTTCTGGATCTGGAAAAGACTTTCTAGAGGAGTGTTGCTGCAGCAGATGTAAACTCTTGAATACAAACTTTGGATGCACAGGGTGCCCTGTGACTGTCTTCCTGTACAGTTGGTGCCTCTTTGTGTCTGTTCAGTTGTCACCTCCATACATTACAAGGAGAAAAGCTTTTAGCACTGCTGCTGTATCATCTGCAGAGGAATTTGAATGGTTGACAGTGTTAATCTGTTTGCAAGGTATTCATTATTCTAGAATTTTTTGGGAAGGGTAGCTTTTTGCCTTGTGTTGGGGTGCTGGTGGAGTGACACCAGTTCTACATACAACAAGAGGGGGATGTGGTGGTGCATGTCTCCAAGGCCATCCTGCAGCATTCTATTGCTGTATAATCTGTCTGCATGGTTCTTATTGGGAATAAGCATGAGGATATGAACATAAGTTTAGGCAAGGGCAATCAGTAGGACAAAGAGGTCTGTGTCTTATCCCACAATTACTGCATTTCAACCAGCCTTACTGCCTTAGCAAACAGAATAGCTTTTGATGCTATCATTGTAATATCAGATACGTGGCGCACTGTAATTCCCAAATCAGTGACAGGTGCTGACAGAAGTCTGATAAACTTGTTATTTGTGCTTGCCAAGAGCTTCTGGTTTCTGGTTATTATCAGAGCCAAGTCATTAGTAACCTCTGTTGATGAAACCTTTCCTGTTCATCTCAAGTGCTACTTGTAATCACCAAAGACATGTTTGATTGTTGCTTATATTGGTCACAAATTTGGCCAGACGTTCCTGGATGAACTCACCCAATGTGATGAAGGAGGTTTTTGTAATTAAGAATGAATATCAAAATCCACAGGGAGATTGCTTTCACACTTAAGAAATGTGTCAAGGACAGTTACCAGGAAGGCACTTGTTTCCCTTCCGCACAAGCACACTTTTTTTTTTTATACCGCCCTTCCTCCAAGGAGCTCAGAGTGGTGTACATATTTCCTCCCCTCCTTTTTGTCCTCACAACAACCCTGTGAGGTAGGTGGGGCTGAGAGATAGTGACTGGCCCAAGGTCACCCAGGAAGCTTTGTGGCTGAGCGGGGATTTGAACCTGGATCTTCCAGGTCTAAGTCAGACTCCCAAACCACTACACCATCCTGCACAAGCAGTGGCAAGGGTCTGCCAAATGGGTGGTGAACATGCAGACAGAGCAGAATCTTCATGGTGTCTGAGTTGTCGTGGGACTGGTGGGATTCCTGAATCTCCACGATGCTCCAGTGATGAAGACACAACTCCATTGAAAACCTCCACAGCATCACCAACTGTAGCTGAAGGCATAGCGTGAACACCAGTGTGTAATCGTGGAGTTGGAAATACAATGCCCACACATCACACTTGCATCAGTAGCCGTATTGGTCCATATGCCAGACCAGAAATATCATGAAGCAGGCATTGTTGTTTCTAAATTCTTCATTTACTGCAGGTACACGTGTGCTGATTTGGCATAATTTAATTGACCGGCTGTATGCTTTCAACATACCAAGACTGGTGTAACATTATGCATATAAGCAGAATTCTTTTTTGTTTTGTTTACTATTCATTGTTGTGATGGTGGAGAGACAGGAGCATGCCCCATGAGATGTTGTTTCACATACACTCTCAGGTTCCTCAGTGAAATACTGAGATATGACATAGCACCCTGTCCTGGCTGGTATGGCTATGTCCCAGCCTGACACCTGAGAGGAGGTATATTTTGCTGCCACCAGGGATGGGTTTTAAGGTTCTATCTCAAACTTTTCTTCCTGCCTGTGTGTCACTGATACAGGCATCCCTCAGCGATGAAGTTGGTTGCTAGAGAAGAGAAAGGGGTGCCATATGACCCCTTCTGTTCTCCCCTTATGCACTCCAGGATCTTGTAGCATTTGACCAAAGCCATCTGTGAAAAATCAAGAAGGCAAATAACTCTTAGCTCATGTCTTTTATCAGGCAGGCAGGATGCTTTTAAAATAGAGAGAGGGTTCATTGGACAAGGTACAAAACAGAGAGAGTTGTGGTCAGAGGCAGAATACAAAAGAAATTAAAAACAGTTTCTAAGTGCATGGAAATATACACCTAAAATACACCTTTAGGCAGATGGAAAATGCAATATCTTGCCTCTGTCAGAGGGATGCTCATCTTGAGGCAGTTTACTCTGCTCTCCAAACCAAGCTTGCTTTCTTCCAACCAACCCTTCCATTTCGTGGGTTGTTGCAGAATTGGGTTTCAGTTCTTTGCATTAGCTAGTCTAGAGGTGGGAAAACCTAGTCCATCCCTTATGCCTTTCCCTAACCCTGGCCAGGTGGGTGGACATAACCAATAAGCCAGCACAACAGATCTCAGTAGAGGGTCAATGAGGTCATTCTGGCCTATTATTATACCTGTAAATGGTCTAGGTGCGAGACAGTTATGTTGTGTTGTACTCTGTTTTCCTGCTGGGCAATCTAAAGGTGTTTTCAGGGCCATCTGGTCTGAAAATGTGGTTGTGAAAGGGTAACAAAGTCATAATGACAATTGAGCTAGACACAGTTGAGCCAGACCAGCTCCATTTTGGACACAAAGGCTTTTACAAAAAGGGGGAAAACATCCCCATTCACCACAATTAAAAACACTTGAAATGAAAAACAGTCCTTTAATAACAATAATAGACACTTTGTTTTCAAAGTAAAGGCAGTTATATAATCTAGTGAAATTACCTTGGCAACTAGAAGAAAAAGTTGAAAATTGCACGGAATGTTCATTTATTGCAGGGAATGTTCATTCATTTGTAGTTTGCACAAACAGCAGTTTGTTATGAAATGAGCTTCTGTCATGGTGAAGTCCTTCTGTGCTGTGCTGACACATTGTGCTAATATGAGTTAATACTGGACAACACGAAATTGGCCCTGAAATGGAAAGAGCTAATCTTTACTAATTTCAACAAAGTTAAAAACAAAAATGACAAAATCTGATGATTGGCTCTAGTTTAGGAGAAGCAGTCCGCATTGCCTACATAGAAGTTGTAAGTGCCATCAGGCATTTACCAGCACGTCTATGGAGCTATCTATTGCGGATCTCTCACAAACCGTAGCCAATTTTGCATTTTCATTGTCATATTCATGTTCAGCACCTCAAAATCTAAAAGAAATGACTTGTGACTTTTATATATTTGACTGTTATACTTTTATATGACTTTTATATATTTTAAAGTTTTTGGAATTCCTCCTACTTGTTTAATATTTATAAAAAACTTTTTACATGACTTTTTAAACCTATAAATCTCTACCTTTTTGCAGAAATGACTAATTTAATCTTGGGGGCATGACCTTTGGTGTCTTTGTTCTGACTAAAACTAGGATGTTATCTATTGCATGTGATTCTCTTGTATTAATTCCTGGAACGTTCTCTTTTTCTCAGCTTTGGCTGCCCAAGCTTATGCCCTTAAGGAAGAGAATGACAGTCTCCGATGGCAATTGGATGCATACCGAAATGAGCTGGAACTCCTAAAACAAGAGAAAGGGCAGTCCTTTAGAACAGAAGAAAGCATTACCAAGGACCAACAGCTGCAGTTCCTGCAGCAAACGCTACAAGGCATGCAGCAGGTACCATAATCCAAATTGCAATGCCATGCTCTGGATCGCAACAATGCAACAACGAACGGTTAAAATTGTTATTGCTGTTGAAAAAAAATCACAACAGCTGCCATTGTGGGGTTTCCTTGGTGGACACAAAAGTAAGAAGTACATTGACTTTTACTAGGCTCAGAGCCTAGTAAATGCAACATCGCTCAGTACCACTATAGTGGTGGCAGGGGAATTGCCTGTGTTTTATTATATTTCCTTCTTTAAACAAGATATGAGCCATCCAGTGCTAGGTAGCAAGAATGCGCATTCACAAACTAAATTTTAAAACAAATCTGCATGAGATATAAGAGCAGTGTCCAGAGAAGGAAATGAATAGCCTTGCTGGTGTTCATTGGCAAGTTGGGGGGGTCCCTCAAATTTTAAAAGACTACATGAATACTATCACTAGAGAGGCACAGCTGTGAGCACTCAGACTTTGGAATAAGAAAAATTTAATTTTTCCAGCAACAAAATATTGAGGCTTGAATTCAGGAAAAATGTGGTTTTCCCTGCAGTCACAATGCTAGCTGAGCTAAATACATTTTAATTCCTCTGCAGTGGATATATTGGGGAACATATGCGTTGATCCACTGAAACAACTGAGTAATGACTGCACAAGGAGTGTGCATTGAACTAATCTGCTGGAAAAGCCCTATATGAGAGAGTGAAATCTGTCGGAGAAAATGGGTGCATTTTCTCCATTGAAACAGTAATGTAAATACTACAAACACTGATATGTTTTCAAATTACTTCTACCATCTCTTCTCTGTTCTTTTTGGGGGTGGGTGGGGGGATCTTTTCCACAGTTCTGGTACTAGGAAATCAAAACCAGAATTTTTTTTTCATTCTACATATCAGCACCTTATAGATAGCAGTAGCAATCTGCAACTGATATTGTCTGAAATGAAAATCCATTAGGCTTAATGGCAGTTCAGGCATTGCACTTATATGTTTCTGAGAGAACTCTCCCTGTAAAGCTGCGTTATAGTTTAATTTCATACCCAGTATGAGATCTGTAACAAACAAATGGAAATAATGTCCTGTATCCATAGTAACAAATAAGATATGCTTTACCTGATCTTGATGGAATTGGATTATAAAACGATGGCGTTTTAGCACTGAAAGAAGCCTTTAAGACTTAGCTGGTCCATTCCCTTGGCCTTAAAAAATATTCATGTATTTCATCCTCCTTGCATCTTCATTAGGACCTCTCACATCTAAACCAAACCTGTCAAGACATTTATCAAACCACATACTGTATTGGTCTGAGTATAAGACTCACTTTTTTTCTCCTAATTTAAGTTTTTAAATTAGGGGAGCGTCTTATAATCAGGCTGTTGCCATTTAATGCCAGTGATTTAATTAAAAATTTTTAATAGCACCAAACTTTAAGGGTGCGTCTTATAATCAGGTGCGTCTTATACTCGGGACAATACGGTATAACATTTTTCAGCTGTCCAGAACACAAGCGCATACAGAACACAAGCGCAGCATGACGAGGGACGCTGTCCCACGCCACTTCAGGTCTGCATCTGCCACGGCATTCAGAAACGAAAAAGCTCTTTATCGTGCTCTGTTGTATGGCTTTCACAAACCCGGAAGTGCAGGACTTCTGGTTTTATTTAAAGCAGGGGTGGCCAACCTTCTGCCATTCGGGCCTCTGCGTTCTTAAGAGTTGTACAGAAGACAGAATCTTGGAAGCTGCAATTGCTGATGGTGCTGCTAAAGCAGCTGCACCTGCTGAAATGCCCTCACCTATACATCCATTAAAGGGCCAGGAGCATTCATGTTGAAAGGTTGGCCCCCCACTGATTTAAAGGGACCATGAGAACAAAGAAACACCTGATGCTGCCCACGGATGTTTGGGTGAAACGTTGTCCTTTAATGTTATTGTATTTTTTTGTTTTTAATCAGTGCTTATTGATTTTAACTATAAAGACATTTTTTTTAAAAAAAATAGCACAGCTTTTAAACCCGGACATGAATTGAAATCTATTTTTATCAGCGCTGGCCATGAAAGCTTTCGTTCTTAGTTAAAGAAGCACCTTCATTCACCAGGTCCCTTTAATAAAACTGGAAGTCCCATATTTCCAGGTTTGCAAAAACCATGCGACAGAGAATGGTAAGGAAGCAGATAATTGACTTCCCACTCGCTTGAGTGGGAAGCAGATCAACAGAAGTTCTTATGCTGAAATCTGTGTCTGAACCTGCTCTTCAGGCTGAACATGGGGCCAGGATGACAGCAAAAGATCTCATCTTGGTGCTCGTTCTCATCTGGGTGTGATGGGGCTGGCCAGCTGAGAAGTTGACCAAAGAATTCAGGCTGTTTTCATCTCGTCGGCACATCATATGTGCCACTTTTCACATCCTCTGTGTGCTGAGAGTTCATACTCTCAGCACACAGAGGATGTGAAAATTGGCACATATGTATTCTTTGCTTCAGATGCCTGGATATTTTGGTTGGGTAGCTGCTATGTCAGATAAAACTGAGTAGGAAAGAATAAACTATAGCATCTCTGAGAGGAAAGCAGAAGAGTTGCGTCATGTTTGACCGGGATAGTAAAGAGCCCTTCTAGTTCGCTCTCCGATTGAAAAAGACAAGTGCAATGTGGTAGGGATGCTATTTCTACCACATCCAATACCTGGAAAGATTTTGGAACAGATTATTAGATGGAATGTGTTGAGCATTTACCAAATAATGGGCTGATTTCTAGAAGCCAGCATTGGTTTGTCAAGAACTTGTGTCAGACTAATCTGATCTCCTTTGATAAGTGACTAGTAGATCATGGGAATGCCATTAACATAGCATACCTAGATTTTGGCAAAGCATTTGACAAAGTCTCCCATAAGACCATTGTGGATAAAATGGTAAAATGTGGTCTATAGATGGTACTACTATCCATTGGGTTCAAAACTTGATGAACAACCATTCCCAACAAGTGTTAATAAATGACTTCACGTCAACCTGGAGAGAGATATCAAGTAGAGTGCCAAAGGGCTCTGTCTTGGGCCCTGTGCTGTTCAACATTTGTATAAATGACCTAGATGAGAGAGTAGAAGGAATGGTTTTCAAATGTGGAGATGGCACAAAGCCGGGGGGGGGGGGTAGTTAGCATCCTAAAAGACTGAATCAGGATTCAAAATGATCTTGACAGACTTGATCATTGTGCCATACCAACAAGATGAAGTTCAACAGAGATAAATGTAAAGTCCTGCACAAAGGTACAAAAAAAATCATAGGCATCAGTACAGGATGGGGGAGATGTGGCTTGGTATGTGTGAAAAGGATCTAAGTGTCTTAGAGCCCAATCATGCAGTGCCACCAATGGAGCATGCTCTGCTTGCTATAGGCTTGTGGGGGGGGGGGGGAATCAGACAGCCCAGGAAAGGTAAATAGAAAACCTTTTGATTTACCTCTTACTATGCCACCTGGTCTCCAATGGGTCTCCTTGGACCTATGCCAGCTCTTTTGCTTAGCATGTCCAAGGAGACTCCTGGGGGCGGGGCAGGTCCAGGCTGGAAAGGGGGGGGAATAGGATTTTGGCATGCGAGGCTGCCACCAAGATCCTCCTCCCTCCCTCCCCAAACCACCCCCAGCCTGACCCACTGAATGGGGCAGGCATAATACTTTGCCTGTTTGAAATACTTTGCCCTACCCTGTTTGAAATTTCCTTTTCATGGCATAAGCGAAATTGAATTTTTCACAGGAACCCCACGTGCTACTACATTTAAAGTGTCCGACTCCCCCCCCCCATACATACGATTGAGCTAAGAAACCCTGGCATGCTAGGAAGTGAAAAAATTGTGCACATTCATGGAGTGCATACAGGGGGCCAGTTTGGTAAGTATCGTCCAAAAGGACCAAGGAAAACTCTCATCCACAGCTGCCCAGAAACTGGGTAAGAGATGGAGAAGAGTTCTCCTTCATGCCACTGCTGTAGTGGCAGCATGAAGGAGAACTCCATCCCATGATGCCACTATCCCCCCCCTCAATCAGTAAGGATCCCCGTGGCTTACTGGGCAAGGGCGGGGAGCACTAGCAGCAGCAGACCATCCTCCTCCTCCCTGGGTGCCATTTTGAAATCTCCAGGCAGGGACATACCGAGATTCCTTGCCGCCTGGGGCAGCAACGATGGGTGTCACCCCCCCCCAGCCTGGTGACACCCAGAAGTGACGTCACTTCGGGAGCAGCCGAAGCAGGAGGTAGGGACTGGGTTGGTCGCGTCTTCAGCTTCTCTTCCCTGATCACGGGGAAGAGAAGCTGAAAATGCGATTGCCAGCATACCGGGAGGGGGTGACACGCCCAGCTTTTCCCCGATCGGGGAAGAGAAACTAAAGACGACCCCCCCCCCAGCATGTCACCCAGGGCGGCCCAACCCCACCACCACCACCACCAGTGATGCCACTGTCTCCACGTGCCCTGACACACTTTGGGATGGGGCATCTGAAAATTTTAAAATGGTGCCCAGGATGCAAGAAGACTCTCCACTTAGGCTGCTGCTCCCAACCATCACCTGGTAAGCCAAAGGGATGTTTACCAGGCAGTCTGGGCTCTTGGCACATGCCCAGCTAGGCCTCACCTGATGATACATTTAACATCTCCTCCCATTGGCTTTTGGAATGTCCGCCTCTACTGGACAAGATGAAGCAATTTTTAAAAGCCCTGGAACTTTCCACATAGACTGCTCATCATCATCCAGCTTGTGTCTTTTAACAGTTCTCATCAGCTTTTTATCTGCTGATGCATTGATTTGCAGGGCTTCAGTCTCACTGATCTAATAATCAAAGTCTGCAATTGTAGCTCAGGGGAAAAAAAGCTGTCTTTTGCCTTCTTGGCAACTCAGCGCAAATACATTCCAGATTATGGCTTTGTCCAAAATGAGATGGCTGTGGGCCAGTGACTAATTATATTAAAGGGCCATGTTCGTAAATTATGTATTGGCTGAAGTGTTTACCCCAGTATTATTAAAACCAGAGGGTGTCCTCTTACAAACAAGGCTTCAAATGGATGCGACAGCTCCTCTGCAGACGGTATACTAACCCAGGGAGTTTGCAGTTTAATGTGTGTTTAAGCTATTTGTTGCATTAAGAGAAATGCATTTCCTTGCTGAGCAACGGAAAATGCAGACAGATATAATTTATGTCTTGTTCAGCTTCAATCTTGAAAAATGTTGTTTGCCTGAGACCTCGTAATCCTAGATATTTATTCACAGGCACTCAGACATCAGTAATCAGAAAAATCCTTTTTTTTTTTTTCCCCATGAAGCAACTGTTGAAAATGCAAGAAGAATTAAACAAGAAAAAGTCAGAACTTGAGCAATCAAAAGAAGAACATACACACACGCAGGCCTTGCTGAAAATTCTACAGGAACAGGTGAGTTTGTGTGACCCATGGAAAAGGGTTATCATTTGACATCAACACAATATTGATTTCATCAGTTCTGTTATAAATCACCTGTGATCCATGTTTAAATGGTATTTGCATATGCAAATGCTTTTAAATGAGCGCACAGCATAGTTTAGGAATACTGTGCCAAGGCATAATGGATCCTTACCTTTTGGCAGTTGAAGATCTTTAATCTCATCTCTTGTAGAACATTTTCCTCCACACAGATACCAGTGGTGCCGTGTCTGTATGTTTTTCTACCTGAAGACAAATGGATTTGGGGAAACTTAAATATACTGAAAAAGCCAACATATTTCAAATGAAACAGCCATTCTTTTGAAGACTAGCAGTGGAGAAAATGAGTTTAGTGTCTCCCATCTTATTCATGCAGATGCACACATGCAAAAGACTGAATCATGATGACAGTAAAAGATCCCCAGTGTTTCTGTGCACTTACCCAACGGTAGCAGGAAGCAAATCCTTTGCGTACTTGACAGTCTGTTGGATTATTTTTCTTTGATACCATGTGATGCTGAAGGGCATTACCATACAAGCAGGGTGAGGCAGATAGCTCTGCAATAAAGGAACGTTCCAGTGATTCTGGAAATGAAATAAAGGATTGGCACAGCTCCATCCCATGTAGACATGATATATTTGTGCTGGTAGTTAAGAAGTACATATTCTGTCAAGGTACGGTTGCCATCATCCATATTCTCTTTTCTTTTTCAACCACGGCACCAAACTAGACTTGCTAGGGGTAGCTGTGTTTGTACATTCTTATGCCTGCCCCATTCATGTTTAGAGCACAGTGGGGTCAAAATGTTACAACAAAATGTACCTTTGGAGGAGAGCTGACCTCCCACACTTTCCACCTTCATCTTCAAAACGTCCTACCCCCTTCTGGCTTATTTCCAGCATCAGAGTCAGACTAGGAGAAAAGTGTGGGAAGGTGAGACAGAGGAAAGTTCATCACCCCTCTCACCCATGCACACCTTTTGTTAAACAATTAGACCCTAGTGAAGAAGAACTAAAGAGCCTCTTGATGAGAGTGAAAGAGGAGAGTGCAAAAGTTGGCTTGAAACTCAACATTAATAAAACTAAGATCATGGCATCTGGTCCCATCAATTCCTGGCAAATAGAAGGGGCAGAAATGGAAGCAGTAACAGATTTTACTTTTTTGGGCTCCAAGATCACTGCAGACGGAGACAGCAGCCATGAAATTAAAAGACGCTTACTCCTTGGAAGGAAAGCTATGGCAAACGTAGACAGCATAATAAAAAGCAGAGATATCACCATGCCAACAAAAGTTCGTATATGGTATAAGGCCAGGATGGTGTAGTGGTTTGGGAGTCCAGGTTCAAATCCCCGCTCAGCCACAAAGCTTCCTGGGTGACCTTGGGCCAGTCACTATCTCTCAGCCCCACCTACCTCACAGGGTTGTTGTGAGGACAAAAAGGAGGGGAGGAAATATGTACACCACTCTGAGCTCCTTGGAGGAGGGCGGTATAAAAATGTGAAAAATATATATATATATCTGATGCTGGGAAAGATTGAAGGCAAAAGGAGAAGGGGAAGGCAAAGGATGAGATGGTTAGACAGCATCACCGATGCAACGAACATGAAAATGAGCGAACTCAGGAAGATAGTGGAGGACAGGAAGGCCTGGCAGGATATGGTTCATGGGATCACGAAGGGTCGGACACGACTTAACGACTGAACAACAAAAACTGCTTTAGACATGAATGAGGCAGACAAGTTAAGAGCAAATATGGCTGTCCCTCATCATATCTACTTTGGCTCATGTTATTTCATAAGCCAAAAACATCTTATTTGAGGTTGAAAAGATTAAGTTGTTTCTAAGTGGTGGTGCAGCTATTTATAAAATGACCATCTAGCCTGGCACAGCTGCATCTTTGCTCATTTGGCACCAGAATTCTTTCAGGTCTTTCCTCACAACCTAATTTTTGCATTGCAATTGCCCAGCATTTCCCTTGTGTGGAAGTGATGTCTGTTTCCCAGCACATAACCTCACTTTTGAAGTTCTTAGCAGAATGCAACAGAACCTCTGTGAAGTACAATAAAGGTCACGCAATCAAAGATAATGTGGTTCATTTTCCAGGATTCCCAGGTATTGTGTTTCATTGGAAAAATAGAATATTGACGCAATAGACAAGGAACTGGATAGGTAAAAGCAGTTTTTATATATATAAGTCTGGTAGGAGTGGTATAGATTCCCTGCATTCTGAGGCGGAGAATTTTCAGGGCTGTGAATGTGTGTCTACTTCCACCATGCAAAAAGGGAGGTCCAAGCATAGTCCCGGAATCGAGTTGCGCTGCGGCCTGCAAAAGACACGAGCCTCTCCCAGGAGTGCACCGCAGCGGGCCAATGCACCACGTTTACCGGAAGCTACGGAAGCCGCGGCTTGCATTGTTGGCCCACCGCGGTGCACTCCTGGGAGAGGCTCATGTCTTTTGCAGGCCCCAGTGCGACTCGATTCCGGGACTATGGTAAGCCTAACCATGCATAGAATATCTGTCTTTGCCCTGAGATGGCAGGAGAAGAGAAGTATAGGGAGGTGATGGCCAGTCTAGATATATGGCTCAAGGAAAATGACTAGAGGCCTGCAGGCAGGGCCGGCCCAGCCACGAGACTGACTAAAGCAGCTGCTTTGAGCAGCAGGCTGGAGAGGAGCAGCAAGCTCACAAGGGGTCAGCTGCTTCACCCAGTCACTTCAATTGGTCCTGATCCTCTTCTTCCAGCACTGTGCTGCGAGTGATCGTGGCAGTGGAACCGCAGGAGGAAGCAGCAGGACCATCCTGGTTTGATCACTCGCTTCCATGAGCGATCAGAACAGAATTGCTCTGCTTTCTTCTTCTCCTTGCCTGCCCAACAAGAAGGCCAAGTGGAGCAAGGAGGAGAAAGAGGAGGAGGCAGAGCCCGCCCTCCTCTGACCTTGCTCTGCTTCCTGAACCCCTTTGCAGCCAAATAATTTTGGTCATTCAGTCAAGTGTTGGAATATTGTTAATTACACTGAAGACTAAAAGCTTGAGGAAGAGAGTACAGTCCATAAGCATTCTTATTCCGGCCTGTTAATTTGAGAACAATGGAAGTTGCTCATCACAGAATAAATTTTGCAGCCCTAAGTGGATCAATACAAATCGTGAGTGTTACAAGCTTTTCTTGCCTGTTGCCATGTCATTCCAAGCTCCTATTCCTGAACAACATGACAAGATCTTCCCAAAGTAGTTCATATCTCCAGAGCCTCATGAAGAGATGACAGCTTCTTTCAGGCCATTTCCAAGGCCGGCATCTCTCCATCCTGCCGAGAACCTAATTGCCTCACAATGCAGCCCTGGTCTCAGGGAAGCAATAATTGGCCAGCTGTGCAAGTGAGTGCATAGGCAAGGGCTGGGAATGAGACAGTATATCACTGAGGCCAGAGTAGTTTCAGCTGAAGCTGATAAAGCTTTGTTATGTTGAAGTCTAGCTGAAGTTAATTCATTCTCAATTATCAAGGGATTAAACAGCTGCTTGAATTAAGTATGAGACAGTGTTTGTTTGGTTGCTTACCTTAAGTGATCCAGGACTCCAGTAGTGGTAAATGTTGACCTGGAAGAGCTCTTCACGACATCCCCATCGCCACACCCCTGTGGTCAAGTCATTCCCCTATACCCAAGCCAAGAAGAAATTTAAGAATGCAAGATTTAATGAGAAGCCCTGAAAGGGGGAAGGGGGGACTGAACTTGCAGGAAGTTTAAAGGCGGATTCAGACCGCTTGCAGAAGCGGACGAAGACGAGCCAGCGCGAGAGGCTGGCCACCGACCTGCCTGTCTGCAGGAGTGTCTCCCTGCAAATAGTCCCTCCTTTTGTCCCGCCTTCTTGGAAGAAACCTCCACGGTGATTGGCTAACACTCCTCCCCCCCTCTTCTGATTGGTGGCTCCAGTAGCGTCGCTGTGCGTCCCCCTGAAAACATGGCCCAGGGGATGTTCGAGCGTGCCGGCAATCGGGAGACCGCTCGCTTCCGCTGTGTTAACCAGACACCCAAGCACGCCTCGGCTCAGATCCGCTAAGATCCAGGACGAGCCGAGATTCGTGCGGTCTGAAGCGCCCTTAAATCCCTTCCTCTCTATCCCCTGCTTGATAGAGCCCATGGGATGGGAGGTTGGAGTGCTGATGCCTGACAGTCATTTAAAATGCTACAGTGCACACAGGGGCTTGTTTGAAGCACAGAGCGTACCCTGAGTGTTTCAAACGTGGTTCAGTTTTTCCCATTGCTGCTTTTGTTTCTAGTTCTGTGTCTTCTCCTCCTCTGTCGCCCCATTGTATTGAAGGCTTTTTCCAATGAAAAGTACCATTCTTCCCTACCCCCCCCCCCCCAAGTCTGAACCTACCTGAAATCCTGGAGAGCTGCAGCTAGTCAGTGTGGGCAAAACTGAGCTAGATGGACCAAAGGCCTGACTCAATAGAAGGCAGCTCCATTGCTCACTAGAATTGATATAACACTTTTGGGTGTTTGTAGCGCCTTGCGTACGTTATTTTGTTGTAATCCATACAACAGCCCTGTAAGGTAGGTCAGTATTACTATTCCCCATATTGTAGCTGAAAATGAGACACCGTGGCTTCTCTAAGGCCATCTAGTGAGTTTGTGGTGGAGGCAAGAATCAAACTAGGAATGACTTGTTGATTCATAGCTTAATCATTTCAAAACTTGGCTACTTAGCGTTTTCTTTCTGCAAGGTGTTTAAAATATTAGACTGCTGTTTGGCATTAATTTGAGGGGATAGAGAAGGGTTGTGTGTGCTGTCTGGGTTTTTTCCCCCCTATTATTGTCTTTGTATCCATTTCAGGAGGAATTTTGCTTCCATGGCTTCTCTCTTCCCTGTGACAAGCTCTCTCTTTCTCCTTCCCCTCCAAGGCTGACAAGCTCTTTCTTTGTTTTTCCCCCTACCTCTCTTTTGCTTCCTTCCACAGCTGGTGTGCTCTCTCTCTCTCTCTCTCTTCCCCCCCCCACTGTCTTTTTCTTTTGTTCTCTTCCCCCCCTTTCTAACTGACTTCCCCCCCCCGCTCTCTCTACCCCACCCTTCGCCTCCCACCTTTGACTTGCCTTGACCATGAGAGCTCCTCTTTTCAAACCCAACCCCTGGTGTCTCTCTCCTGCATTTCTTGTGAGCTGCACCTGATCTGTGCTGCATTAAAGCACCCTGGAAGTCAAAATTCACTAACCAGAGAAGTTCATCAATTCCATCTGAGTTCAACTTCAAACCATTGATTCTATCTCAATTTCATTGGGGAAAAAATAGGAATTGTTACTGCAACCCTGAGAAGGTATCTGTTCTTAATGTTTATACAAAAGCATGTTGCTTTGTTGTGTCCAGAAGCATGGATCTTCAAAGAGGCAGGTATCACAACCTACCAATGGCCATATAGGGCTCCTAGAGGGAGAAAGAGAAAAGGGTCACCTTTTTTTCTTTCCCACCCTCCTGCAACTTTCTCCTGCCATGCTAAAGGACTCAGGTTCAGAGCTGGCTGCACTTTGTCACTGTATAGTGTGCATCTGTGGGGGGGGGGAGGGTTTCTGAAGGGTTGGAAAGGGGAAAGTGTCCTTTTTCTTTTTCTTTCCTCCTTCTTGAAACCTTTATGCATAGTGCAGGGAGAAGAAACGGCATGCATTCCACATTGTCTGACTTCAGGACTCTATAGCTATGCAGAACAATTCTTGTATTTTTTTTTCCAGCAAACACTCTCCACGTTCCCTAAGTCCTGGAAGCCATTCAGTGACCCTTGTAAGGCCATTTTATTTTTGATCATTTTCTTTTAATTTAATTAATGAGGTTCCCCTCTCAAGTATACAGAAGGCATACTTCCCCCAAACCTTGTTTTGGGGAAACCCTGTTTTTCTGCCTGCCAATAGGCACTCAACCACCCAAATTCATTATTAGAAAGAACAGAGGGGTCCCGCAACAAAATGTTGCAGTATGCACAACTCCCTTAGCATAAGTTCCACTGGACTTTATAGGGCTTACTTCAGAGTAAATATATCTTGGATCAAACCATAAGGTTGCAGGGGCTTAGTGAGAGCCTTTTTCTCTCCTGCCCTCCTCCATCAGTTTTCCATGGAGTTTCAATGGAATCCATAGAGCTTATTTGAGAGTAAACAGCAAAGAATTGGGAGACTTTTTCCTGTTTTGGAAAGTCCCTAACTTCTGCAAATGTCTGGAGTTCAACAAGCAATCTTCTCTGTGGGTGGTCCCATTTTGGCTACAGTCTGATTGGAAATCAAGACTTGAGTGTTCTATAGGTAAAGATTTTTTTAAATGCAAACTAATTGCAATGTTATCAAAACAAATCAAAATTATCTTTTTTTTCCAAAGCAAAGAGATCTGTGCCTTTGTCATGCATGTTTAATACATAGGCCCATTTTAATTGTTTAATTAAATTATGCAAATTAAATCAGTTGTCACTTGGAATGGCGAACCCACAAGTTGGGCAGAAATATAGATGCTTCTGAGGAATAAATGTGTGTGGTCTAATAATCACATTGACAGCACCACTATTCGTTGTTGCTTTCCCTGAAAGGCATCCCTGTTTCCCCAAGATATGTTACATTTTCATTCATTCTTAGGAAGGTTTTTTCTCTCTCTCAGATCATTTGTAGTAGGCTTACCAGACTTTCCCGGTTCTAAACCAGGACACCCCCCCATTAATTAATTAATTAATTAACTAATTAATTACCTTTCTTTTTCAAAAAAAATTTTTAATTAATTAATTATTTTAGTTAGCAAATTAATTAATTAAATTGACTTGCCTGTCCCGTCGTGCCGCCTATCGTTGTGCCGCCATCATGCTACCTGTCCCGTCGTACCGCCATTGCCTCCACCTATCATGCCACCATTGCCACCTGTCGTCGCCACCATTGCTGTCCTTTGTGCCCCTGCAGCCTCCGTACCATGAAAGGTTGCCACCTCCACACCATTACCGCCCATGTCGCCGCCCGTTGTGCCGCTGCCATTGCTGCCCTGCAGCCTCCGCCGCTTCAAAAAAGGTAAAACGTAACTTTTTCCCGGGTGCCACCATATTGGATCTCGTGAAATCTCGCGAGATCCAACATGGTGGTGCACAAATCTCATGAGGGCACATGAGGCAGTACTTTACTGCTTCATGCCCTCACGAGATTTGGGTGCCACCATCTTGGATCTTGCGTAATTTCGCGAGATCCAAAATGGCAGTGCCCGGAAAAAATGCAAGTTTTACCTTTTTTGAAGCATTGGAGGCTTCCACTGGGCCTGGAGAGCCTGGGATAGATCCAGGACCGGAGCCTGGAACCCGGGACGGTTCTGGGCGTTCCGGGATGGATGGTAAGCCTATTTGTAGTCATATAGGGTACACTCCTAAACACACTTACTAGGTGGGCTTACCATATTTTTGGTACCCAATCCGGGACAGACAATTTTTTTTTTTTTGAATTTTTCTGGTTTTGGGTTTTTTTCTTTAAATGGGTTTTTTATTTTTTTATTTTAAATATATATTTGCCCCCTTACTGTGTCCGCTGCCACCGCTTTTTCTGCAGCCTTGCTGCTGTGCTGCTGCTGCTGTAGCTTTTGTCGTCGCTGCCGCCATTTTCGTCCTGATTGCCGTGCACAAGCAGCCGGGGAGCCCTTCAGAACGAGGGCTTCCAGGCGCGCGCGGCTCGGCCTGGAAGCCCTTCGTTCTAAAGGGCTTCCAGGCTGCTTGTGTGTATGCGTGCGGCTTGCAAAGCCACACTCATGCGCACAAGCAACCCGGGAGCCTTTTAGAATGAAGGGCTTTCAGGCTGAGCCGCACGCATTTGTACGGCTCACATGTGTGCGGATTGTGCGCGGTTCGCTTGTGCAGCCCGGGAGGAAAATGGAGGTGGCGGCGGGCGGCGGCAATCCAGGATGGCGCCATACCTCCCGGGATGCCGGGACCAGGGCCCAAAATCCGGGAGGGTCCCGGCCATTCCAGGATGTATGGTAAGTCTATTACTAGGTAGTAACTCCTGCTGAACAAAGTGTGAAAAACTTTTGAATAAACATGCATAGAACTCAGCTAAATGTGAGAAGACAGTTTTCTTTCAACTGTTCGGGACTACTCTTCTTCTTCAAGACACTTTCCCTGGAAGGAAACCTATCAGAACACTTCAGCATTTTCAACAGCTCAGAATATATCATTCAAAAACAATCATTAGCCAACTGCTATTTAGCCAACAGCCACTTGCAACCACTGCAAAGTTTTAAATTGGTAGCAACAAGCATGGGAAATGAAACCATTTATTACTCCTGAAAGCCAATTTTATACACTTCTTACATTGCCTTGACACTGCTTTTCTAGTCTTATTATTTAAAAAATAATGATCCAGCCTTAGCATTTGCTTCCTGTTTATTTTATTTTATTTTTTAGCCATCCTATCAGGCCTTAAATATGTTGGTTTCAAACTGATTTCAGCAAAAACTCATTAGAATTATATGCTCCATCTGTTTTGTTTATTGGAACCTTATAAAAAGTGGTTCTTTAAATAAATCAACGATAACAATGTGAAATTTTCTAGTAATGATTTTTTCCACTTTTTTGTCTTTGCAGTTAAAAAAAACTAGCAAAGACTTAGCAGAGACTAATGGCCATGATGAATCTCAAGCACATGTAAGTACACTTTTGTATTTCCTTGTGTAGTTCCTATATTTATTATGTGCACTATGAAATAAAAGTTACCATAGCAAATTGGCCCTACCTACTGAGTAAAGTATTACTTTTTCAAAGTGGTTGTTCTCTTATTTTCAGCAGAAGAAGAGCATCTGCCCCTATTTATCTCAGTATGGCATCTTTTCCAGTGGCTTTTTGCTATTGTCTGCTTTGTACCTTCTTTAGAATGTGAAACTTTTTTCATTAGGGAACCATTTTGTATTTGGTTTGCTATAGACAGTGCTTTGAGAATTGTTTTTTATGGAAAATTGTTGTGTAAATATTCTTAGTAGTAATAGTAATAATAATAATCAATCTAGGAAAACCTTGCTTTAGATTAATAGGTATGCTTATTTCAAGATAAGGCAATTGACAGCACAATCCTATGCATGTCTACTCAGAAGTAAGCCCCATCGTGTTCAATCGGTCTTACTCCCAGGAGACTGTGTGTAGGATTGCAGCCTGAATGTTTTACAGCGCAATCCTATCCAACTTATACCACCGGTGCAACCAGAGGTGCAACGAGAATGGGAGGCCCCAGAACGGAAAGGGGAGTCAAATCCCCTCCAAAGGGGGATTCAAAGGGGTTTTAAATCCCTCCTCCCCTCCAAAGCCTCCCGCCCTGCCCTCCCCCGCTGGTTACACTGGTGGTGTAAGTTGGATAGGATTGCACTGTTAATCTGTTTTGTGGACAAGTCTCTGGTCAGAAATTGCTTGCTTGCCTTTTTTAATTTGTCATGGCAATGCTTCCTTATGTTACTCATTGCTGAGATATTTATATGCATGGAATTTAGAAATATGAACCATCAGCTCCTCACCCAGCTGCTTTCGCTCCATGATATTTACCTCTCCAAACATGCAGTTCAAATTTTCTAGTCCAGCGGATCTCAAAGATCTCCCTGTGAGGCAGGGAGAACTTTGAGTGTTTGCGGGGGCGGAGACAGCAGCGGCGGCGATCTGAAGAATCGCTGCTGAAACTGCCCCACTGTACTTACTGGGGCTTAAACTGGAAGCACCTGAAGATCACCGTTTTGCGGCGATCCAAAGATCGAGGAAGCCTGCAGAGGGTCACACAGGCCTCCCCGAAGCTCCCTCAAGCCCCGGTAAGTACAGCGGTGGCAGTTTCGGGCACTTTTGCGGCGGTGGCAATCCCCCGAATCGCCGTCGCCATGCTGTCCCCTGCCCCCTTAAGGGGCGGGGACAGCTTTGTTTCTCAATGGTGGGTTGTGACCCACAGTTTGAGAACCACTGCTCTAGTCACTTGAGGAGACAGAGAACTGATGGCAGTTCTAAACAGGTCATTCTGTTTCTTCGTTTTAAATCCCCTTCCTAAAACTGCTTCCCACTCAGAGAAATAAACCTTTTGTTACATGTATGTGATCGATGTATCGTTCCATTCTATCCTTAATGTAATAATGTGCTTCTAGAAAAGAAAAAAAAATCTGTTTTCTTTAAGTTTTTAATCTATCAAGAAAGTAACTTAATATGTATGGAAAAATCCAGTTAGGTGGGCATTTTTTTATTTTTATTTTTACATTTGGCTGCTGTCTGTCTGGCTACCCTCTGAAGCCCTAATTGCTGGTCTGGTTGTTCTTTTGAACAGACCCAGATCTTGCCTTGGCCCTATTCAGTCAATGCTCCCATTGTCTGCTTCTCTGTTGTTTTGAGTTGACGGGGTAATGCAATTTGTTTGGGCCATTGTCCCAATTTGAGACTATCATGGACGTCTAGCTATGCTGCTTTCTGGAGAGAAGAAGCCCTGGTTCAGGTAAAATAAGGCCGTCAAGAGTTTTGCAAGGGATTTCAGCTTGATTTGTTTCTGTGTCACATGGGCTTACAAAGCATAACAAGGGGCTCAACCAATTTGCTTTGGATTTCAGAGCCAGCGCAAGCAGCTAGGAGCCAGACAAATTCCTCAGTCCCCAGGGCTCTTATGGAAGACGCTGTAACTTCAAAGAGGAAAAAAAAGCCAGCATTGTGTGTCAAAAAGAGGCAGAAAAGGCCTGATGATAAGGGGGGGGGGTGCTGCCACATGTATGCAAAAGGGCGTAAAGGGTGGGAAGTTGTACGCAATAGGAAATGTGGGGGGACAAGAGATAGGCTTACCAGATTTTTCAGGACTCCATCCTCTGACCCTCCTCAACCAGCGTTCACCCACTAGTGCTGCCTCTCTCTCTGTCAGTGAGCCCCTTTCTGCCCCATGCAACAAGGAACTTGCTGTCTCACAGAGCCCGAGCACCAAATGGAAGCACCGTTGAAGGAAGCAAGGTGCACATGTGCAATCTCAAGGCTGCTGGGGCTCCTCAGCTGGTCTGGTTGCCTCCACGCACCAGCACATGGGCACGCTTGCCTTCTCTCTTCCTCCTATCATGCTCCTGTGTCCGTGCACAAGAACTATGGGGAAACAACTAGCCCTGCACAAAGGGGGAGAAGCCACACATCCACAGATCAGTGACTGCGAGGAGACACAGAAAAAGAGTTTCTTTCAAAAGCAGGGCAGCTCTGTGGGGGAAAAAAAACCTCAAAGGTTTCTCAAGTGCCAAGATGAATCATATAGTTCAGGGGTTCTCAACCTTTGGAGGCCTGTGTACCCCTGCGCAGACCTCCGGTTGCCCCACATACCTCCAGACATCCCACCTCCCATGTGCCACCAAGAAACCCCCCCACGTACCCCCCTTTAAATGTATTTTTCCCAGGTTGCGGCACAGGCCGCCTGCGCTGCAATCCAGGAAAGATGTCTACAAGCCTCCTGATGTCCCCCAAAGCTCACACTTACCTTCTCCCAGCCACCTGATTCATGTGCCCTCACAAGACTTGGGTGCCGCCATCTTGGATCAAGATGGTGGTGGCAGGGAGAACAGGTAAGGGGAAGCTATGGGGGACATCGGGAGGCCTGTAGTTGTTTTTCCCAGGTTGCGGTGTGGGCGGGTGGGTCCTCCCATTCAAAATGGTTCCGCTGACTGTCATTAGCTGTTGATCGCAGCAGCTGATAACGGGCAGTGTCTTGCGTACCCCCGGCCCCGGGGGTACGCGTACCACAGGTTGAGAACCCCTGATCTAGTTGCCATGGTGACCTGGTGGTGAGGATTTGTTGAGCTCTGTGTCAGAGGTCACTGACATGGGTGGTCTCTGAGAATGCAAGGGTGGCAGATCAACCTGAACACACGACTCTATACATGACTTCCTACATGTACTTCAGTATGATGAGCTCCATCTCTGGCTTGGAGGGGCAGAACAACAGCAAGCACTAGGCTTTAGTACTCGAGGTCAGAGGATGACTGGTCTAAGAGCCTGCTTCAGTAGCTTTCAGAGCATTCTGCTCTTGCATTCAAGTGGGGGAACCGAGGCACCGTTGTGTGCCTCAAGCATGGGAAGAACGCCCAATCCCACCATTGCTTTTTGACTGCTACTGACCAAAAAGGACACTTTTCTTGACCCTTAAAAATGAAGCAGACTTTCTTCTCTTCAACAATCTTATCCACGTATATAGTACTATTAATCTTAGCAATTAACATTTTTTCTATTTTTTTTCCATAGAAGTAGTTCAGAAGGTAGGCCAGCGGGTGGCGCAGTGGGTTAAACCGCTAAACCATGAGCTGTCGATTGAAAGGTCAGCAGTTCGATTCCCGCGACGGCGTGAGCGCTCGTTGCTTGGCCAGCTCCTGCCAACCTAGCAGTTCCAAAGCATGTTAATGCGAGTAGATAAATAGGTACTGCTTGTGGGAAGGTAAACAGCGCTCCGTTTTCCAGCCGCATTCTACGCGCTGCGGCAAGGAAAGTCATGCCGGCCACATGACCACGGAGGCGTCTTTGGACAACGCTGGCTCTTCGGCTTTGAAATGGGGATGAGCACCACACCCTAGAGTCGGACACGACTGGACTTAATTGTCAGGGGTCACCTTTACCTTTACCTAGTTCAGAAGGTAGGTTGTCATTTGGTAACCAAGATCATTTTTTAAAAATGTTGCTATAGTGCAAAACGCCCCTCCGCTGATGGGCACGACAGCGCTCTTCTTTGCCTGGAGCAGAGGCATCTTGTGGACTCCTGTGGCCATTGTAAAAAGTTATCCAGGCAGATAAGGCAGAACCAGGAACTCTGTCACAAGCCTGCCCTGAGGTTATTCTGGGGTGAGAATAACTCCATCAAGGAGCTTCCTTTTGTGTCTTGATGGCGCTTGACAGTCCATTCCTGGCTTGAGATGGGTGCCTCTATTGCTTTGCACCTCCCTAAGTGCAGCAGCAGGCTTCTCAATTGCTCTGAGGGCCTGTGCCTCAGTTACCACACCATGTCTTGATTACGTTTACAAGGGTTGGCAAAGGGGTTGGTGAAGGGTTAGTGAAGGGTGTTGCTGATGTGGTTTATTCTAAAGTCAGAAAGTTTCAAAACACCCAACACTTTTAATGCTGAGTGCTCCCATTTGGCACCTCTATGGGCACAGAGGATTTTCACATGTCCACTGCATTCCTTCACCGCTGTGGAATAATTTTTCTTCTGCTCTGATTCTGTCAGCCACAAAGATGGCAGCTGTAAATTTTAATTTGCTTTGTTTCGTGATTACCTCTGCTTGTAAAATAAATGTGAACCAAACTGAAAATAGTTATTGGCCATGATGTCTAAATGGAATGCACACAGCCCCTGATAATCCCAGCCTTGGGTCCCTTCGGGGAGAAAGGTGGGATAAAAATACTGTAAATAAATAAAATAAATAAATAATGAGGTTTAAAACAGGCCACCTCAAATCATTTAGCTTTTCTTTGTATTGGGATGAGAGGTGGGGACATAATCCAGAGAGCAAGGAAGGGAAGGCAGATATGGGACCCAAGCACTATCTCCCCCACTGACTTCCAGAGCTTGCTGTGCATGGAAACTCCGAAGAGACCTCTTTTTGTTCTGTGTGAACAAGCACTTAGTCATGGATTTTCGGAAACGATTTCACAAAACTATCGTTGAGAAATAAGGGACATAAACTCAAATAATAATCTTAATAAATAATGGTGAAGATTTTATTTGCTGCAGTAATGAGCATTATTGTTGGATGAGGGCTCTGTAAAGCACATATTATGATTAATACTTCTTTTTTAAATAGTGGGTATTTAATATGCAAGAGTGTCTTGCGTATTGTGACTTGCAAGGGATAAAGCTTTCAAAAATGTATCACTAAGGAGAATTTACAGTTCTTGTTCCTTTGAGGCTAGTCTCTAAATCTGAGCAGATCAAAATGCCCTAAGAGGGAAGGATTTGGTGGCTCCTGCTTGGTTATTAGCAGTCTGTGATTCATTTAATGGGATTAGTACCTATTTGATACAGTTGACAAGTTGGATTTAACAAATACTGTCATATTCACTGCAAGATTGGTGTGGGGTTGGCAAGGAAGTCTAGAGGTGCCTATTTTGTATTCTGGAATATATATGAGAGGGCATTACTTCAAGTGGTGTAAATAAGCATATTCCAGACAAGACTGAAAGCCAAACTTTGTCATTTTGTGCATGGCAAAGATACACTGCAGGAAACCCTGGCATTTTGCAACTGCTATGTGAAAAACAAATCCTCCTAAGGACCCCGGAAATTCTCGTGGAATAGTGGAATTTGCCTTTGCAAATTACTATCATTTTTCCTTTTTAAAAACAAATAACATTACAGTATAGGCAAATGGGAGATTAAATGGGGTATACATACTTGGTTAGACTGGTTAGGACTTGCAAAACACTTGCAAATTATCTAATCAGTAAAAACCAATGTAAACTGATTAAAAACTGATTAACTATAGATGTAAAAACTGAGAATTATTATACCCCATGATACTTACTGTTGCTGTAAACACTTGTTGTTTTGTGGTTGGTTATGGATTCTGTATGGTTGGCAATGACATACATACAGTCAGTGAGTCTAGCTGCTAGGCCAGGGGTTCTCAAAGTGATGGGTCGCAACCCACCACGCCAGGTGGGAACTGGTGCTGCCTCTTTAAGGGGCATTGTGATCCCCAATGGTGGCATACACATTATTCTGCTGTAGCACCATTGCCTTAAATGCTGTCTTCACAGTGGCGCTGGAGTGCAGGAGGGACAAGTAGGGGTCACTCTTGGGCGCAGCACAAGCTGGAGAAGCAGCAGAGAGCATTGAGAGCAAAAAGAAGGGGAAACCAGCCCACACTTGGCTGCTGCTGCTTCTTCCTCTGAGCCGCTTCCCTGCTTGCCTGCTTCACATGCCATTGCAGCAACAAAGAGCATGCCAAGCCCACTCCGTCAGCCCCCATGGCCCAATCAGAGCTGCTGAGGGCAGAGCAGAGCCGGAGTAGTCCCTCCCTCCCACCCTCATGCTTGAATCCAAAAACCGCTGAGAACTGAAGAAGCCTTGCCTTCTCTACTGCCCCCTCTGCTCCCACCCACCCGCCTTCCTTCCTTGTTTTTGACGTCGCAGATGCCTTCTTCCTGGTTTATGGCGGCCGATATGGTGATGTATAGGAACTTAACATTCAATGAGTCAAGTCTTTTACAATCACCGAGTCAAGTCCAAGTCAAGTCATTGACATGACTTGAGTCTGACTCAAGCCCGAGTCAGTAGACTCAAGTCTTCATCACTGGAATACACACAAATACATATACACAGAGCCATTCCGGCTCCAGGGCGAGTGGGACCTGCACCACTTACGGTGCCGCACCCCCTCCAGCAACACTACTGCATACACAACAATCCGAGCTAGAACAAGGTAGAGAGGTGTGTGTGTGTGTGTGTGTGTGTGTGTGTGTGTGTGTGTGTGTGTGTGTGTGTGTGTGTTTGTTTGTTTGTTTTAAACCAAAGAACTGTTCTGAACAAGACTGGATACTTGGAGCAAAGAAAGAGTGGAGGATGAGAGAAGAGAGGTTTCTATGGAGGGTCTATGCTTGGTTTCTAAGGAAGAGAGAAGAAAGGGGGATCTGATATCCCCAAGTAGCTTACCCAAGAGGGCAAATGATATTTTAGGGAAAAAATCTCTAGAGCAAATAAGAGAGAGAGAGAGAGAGAGAGAGAGAGAGAGAGAGAGCTGGGCTGGGCTGGGCATGAAGCCCAAAGAAACAGAGAGAATAGACAAGGCATGAGAAGGCATCAATGGCTTGATGCATGCCAGTTAGTAGGTGAAAACAAATAAGGAAGAGGCAGATAGGATCTTCAGCCCTTCTGAGGGCAAGGCTTTGAGCGGCGTTGTGCGCATGCCGCTCAAAGCCTTGCCTGGCCTATTCAGAAGCGGCCGAGCCACCGAGGAAGTTGCGACTCGGCCTGCTGGCTCCGGGTTGACGCGCCGGGATGGGGGGGTGAGTGTACCAGGGGGGTGATGCGCCGGGACTCCCGGCACATCACCCCCTTGGCGCGTCACCCCCTCACCACGCTGCAGTGACACCACTGTAGGCAGAGCATTTCCTGTTAAAACTTTTCTGTAAGTTCTTCCATTAAAGGAACTATCTGATCTCTCTTTGCAGAACAAGTATTATTAATTATTAACAGTATTTATATAGCACTTTTCAACAAAAAGTTCACAAAGCGGTTTACAGACAAAATCAAATAATTAAATGGCTAAAGTATGATTTCTCTCCCAGCAGAACAGAAGTGCTTTTGTTTTTCATCCAACATGTTTGGGGACAGAGAGGTAGGAAGGACAGTAGGAAACTCTATTAACTTATAATTAGATTCAGCAATATTATTGGGTTTTAAGACACAATTCCTGCCTTGAAAATAAATGCTTTGAGGTATTTTTCATCTGTCACCTTCCTTTCTAGATGGGCAACAACCGGAAGGAAAGATGTCCACACTTTAGGGTGTGAAAACCACACACTAGGCATGTGAATGTGGTCTTAGATGAACTGAAATGGGGGGGCCCTTAAAGTAGTTTCAAAGTAGTAAGTCGTTTTGGATTCTGATTCATACCAAGTTTTGTTCAGATGTTGAGTTCTATGAACACTGAAGGCATTTGATCTGGGGTTTTAATTTGGCGGATGTGCTTCAAACTGTGTATGTATTATTGCTTGAAAAGTTGTGATTTTTTTACTTATACAAGTATTCACTGTCTCGTTCGTATTTTTTTCCCTGCTGTCAGAGCGGTGAATGGAATAAATGTGATAATGTGTTTACCATTAAGTTGTATATTTGTCTTGCTGCTGAAATTATCCAAAGTATGTCAAATTTTAGTTTCATTTGTTATGGAAATGACAGCTCCGAAAGAGTCTCTCCTTTATTGCTCAATCTGAACCTTCCTCCGTCATTTTCAGTAAAGGTGGGGGAAAGACATTGCTGACATCTTTTAGCAGCTAGGAATACAGAGCTCCTGGAAACAGATCAATAATTTATAATTGTCTTGCCTGTAAGTTGTAAATTAAAGTAATGATCCTTTTTTTTAATAGACATGAAAAACACCAGCAATGGCTATTGAAACGGATGAAGTCTACATAGCACCTGTTTTATTTTGTTTTGTTTTAAAACTTTATAGGAAATCAATGTGTTGACAGTACCATTGGTCAACCAAGACAGAGAAAAAAATTCCGAGAAACGAAGCCAGCCACTAAAATCCGAGAAAGAGGCACTATTGATAGGTAACGTGACTCTGTGCTCCATTTCCAGGCATAAAATTGCCTATAGCAAACAAAAAGTAGTTATGTAAGGATAAACCGTCTTGAGATTATTTCTATTTCCGTGTGTGAGAGCTGTAGGAAATGAAAGCATTCTTTAACACTAACCATGATCAATAATAAGTTCAATGAAAATTTTAGTCTTTTCTTTAGAGTACAAGTATATCCTTAATGTTTGGTTTTAAGAACTGATTCACGCATTACCTTTTTCAGAATTAGGAGTTGTTGTTGTTGTTCAGTCGTTAAGTCGTGTCCGACCCTTCGTGATCCCATGAACCACATCCCACCAGGCCTTCCTGTCCTCCACTATCTTCCTGAGTACGCTCATTTCTATGTTCGTTGCATCGGTGATGCTGTCTAACCATCTCATCCTTTGCCTTCCCCTTCTCCTTTGCCTTCAATCTTTCCCAGCATCAGAGTCTTCTCCAGAGAGTCCTCTCTTCGCATTAGGTGGCCAAAATATTTGAGCTTCAGCCTCAGTACCTGTCCTTCCAGGAAACAGTCAGGATTGATTTCATTTAGGATTGACTGGTTTGATCTCCTAGCAGTCCAAGGGACTCTCAGGAGTCTTCTCCACATAGTTTCAGGTTTTCATCAGAGCTGAGATTTCAGCAGCGAGACTCACAGCAGGATTCAAAGGCTTGCTCTTGGAGAGTGGTGGCATCAGGGGCTGACCACGGGGTTCAGTAGCAGTGGCAATGGGAACATGCACCATCATGGGGCTGGCAGAGATGCCAGGATTTGTCCCAGAGCCACAGCAACCAGTTGCCAGCCCTTGTTATATTCAAGATTATATTGCAAAAAGCAATTTATTTTTGAGATAAGTTACCTTTTTGGCCTTACAAGAGCTTATACCTGGGCTATAATGGACAGGATTTGCAAACATTTTGCTGGAAGATTCACTGATTACTGGGCAGCAACTGAATGGGAGGGGAGGAATTGGTAGGTGTATCCTCTTCCACCATCCCAGGCTAAGGAAACCAGCATAGGGTTCTCGTACTTTTTGAAGCATCAAGGAAAACAGAAAGCACTTTAACGCTCATCAGAAACCAAAGAGCAATTAATTGGTGATATTTCATTTTACAAGTACTTGGAATACAGTGCAGTGCTCCTTATCCCATTTGTAGTGGGCTTCTAACTTGGGGGAGACAGACTGCTGCTATCTGTTCCCCCATTTGAGTTATCCCACCCTGACCCCAAGCCATATATTGTGTCAATTCCATTATTTATTTATTTATTTTTTCAAATTTTTATACCGCCCTTCCTCCAAGGAGCTCAGAGTGGTGTACATATTTCCTCCCCTCCTTTTTTTGTCCTCACAACAACCCTGTGAGGTAGGTGGGGCTGAGAGATAGTGACTGGCCCAAGGTCACCCAGGAAGCTTCATGGCTGAGCGGGGATTTGAACCTGGATCTTCCAGGTCTAAGTCTGATTCCCAAACCACTACACCATCCTGCCCACTAACAGCTTCTCAGCATCAACCCCTGGGAAAGGGGGTCAAGGAATCTGGATTGCACTGCCTACCCCAAGCCGGGCAGCTCTTTGAGGTTTGCTTTGCAGCTGATGGTCCCCCAGCCTGCATCCCTCTGAGCTCCCCTTGGGCCATTTGCTTGCCTCAGGGTGCACATCATCCTTAAACCTCTTATCTTGTGCTATTCCTGCTTGTCGTGACTACCCTGGCTAAATAGCCCTTCATCAGTCTGGAGTAGGTGAAAGAAGACCCCCCACAAAAAAATCCTACTGGGTCCCAAGAGGCAGCCAGCTAATCTCAGACTGATTTCAGGGTGGGAGGGAGGGAGGGTCCACCTTCACACTTAGGAGCAGAAAAGACACTCTGTTTGGGAGAAGCAGCCTTCAGATTCCCCCCCCCCCACCGACCTGCCGGCCAATCAGCTGGTTCATTCCCCCTTCTTGCCTCATGCAAGGTGGGGGATGTGGCAAACGTTCTCCCGCCCAAGGGGCAGAGGAGTGATCTTGCAAGCACCTATCCTGCTCCCACCATTTTACTGCCACCCCTTAACCAGATGTTCAGACCCAGGCTGTGTATGCGGGTGTTTCATGAACTTGTAGTGTGATAGACATAGCAGAGGGGTTTGTTTAATATATAAAGGAAATTAAACAAAATTGCCTGGAAAAAAGTGGGGGGTTTTGCTCACTAATCTAGATTAGATTAGAACACAATCCATGCAGAAATTATTATTTCTTTAAAAAAAAAACTTTAAGCAATTCAATTTGGATATACCGTAGTTGATATTTAATATTTTCAAGATGAGCCAGTGAAGGAGAAAAACAGCAACAATTTTATCAGTTCAGTGACTACAACTTTCTATTGGTAAATCAAGCATAAATCTGGGAGCTGAAACAAATGCTCCCAGCAAGACTTTGTTTTGAAATATCTCTCTTCAGTTTGGTTGCAAATTAATGCCATTTCTGAAAATGAGACATTGTGTTAAAATGTACAGTTCTGGTTGAATTATGTAACAAATATAAGAGTTGAAACATGGATGAAAAGCATACTTTGTAAAATTGAAAAAAAAATGTTTTCGTATGCTTCCTAAGGAAACGTTAATCTGTTTTGTGTTTGTTACAGGTGTCATATCTACATTTCTACACGTCCATCCTTTTGGAGCAAATATAGAATATCTTTGGTCTTATATGCAGCAATTGGACTCCAGGGTAAATTCAATTCATTGCTATGCATTTCTGTTATATCAAAAATTGTATTAGGCTTTATTGTTAAAGCCTGTTTTTATTAAACAGGGTTTTAGAAACATAGGGTTGGAGGGTAACCTAGTGGCCTATTCTGGAAGGAAGAATCCTGCCTGAAGCTACCTTTGTGAAAGAACTATCCAATCTCAACTTCGTTAACGAAATGCAAACTATGTTAAATTAAATCCTATTCTCGACCATTTTTCCCATGAAAGCAAACTGATTAATGGGCATTCTTAAATACATAGTTGGGAGCAACCATAAGAGCCAATTCAATCCAGCTAAATAAATAAAATGATATATCTGTCTAGTTTCGTAGAATCATTAGCATTGGATATTTTTTATCATAGCTGTAGCTTTCTACAAATACTATGAAGAAGAACACACCCATGCAGGCACCTGCCCTATTCATGCTCAGGGTTACCATGAAGATGTTAGAATGCTGGTAGCGGCAAAACTCTGTGCCAACCAGGTTTTCAAGACACTCCCTAAGAATAAAAGCCCAATCCTATTGGGCTCTTATGATGGTGGAACAAGCGTTCTACCAGTGTTATAACTGCCTTATGGCAGTTGTAAAAAACACTCTGGCAGCACACGACGGGAAGGCCAGAGCCCTCCCATGTGCGCTGGGGGATCATCACGGACCCACCCAGGTAGGATGTGGGGGGAGGCGGGAGGAGGTCAGGGGAAGGCTGGAATGGGGGCAGTGACTGAGGTGGATTGGGTCTGCAAAAAGAGTGGGTTTGGCCACCAAATCCAAGCCCCTTTCCAAATCCAAGCCCCTGATCCCACGGTCCTGGTCCACACAGACTTGAGCCACCAATTTCACTAGCACAGGTCTGAGTAGACCCCTCCACACCGTTGCTGTCTTTCTGACATTCTATTATCATATATATTTGGTTCATTGTGCATTGCTGCTCTGCTTTTGTGTCCTCCTCTGTTTTGATGATGATTTTTGTTGCTATTCTTAATTTGCTGGTTTGTATTGCTCTCTCATGGTTTTATGTGTGCTGATGGCTTTATGTATTGATTTTTAAAAATTATTATAATGAAATTTTAGAATGTTTTTTGTTGCCTTGGGTGCCCACATAAGTGGGGGAAGGTGGAATAAAAGTTTATTGATTAAACAAATATCGAACATGGTGCTGCTAACAGGCCCAAAAGATGCTCAGTAGTTTTAGACACAAGCTTTAGTTTCGTTTTGTTTCTTGGGTCTTGTTATCAGTTCTTACTAGCTTCCCGCAGGAAGAAAGGTAACACTCAAGACAGGTCTGGCAGTGAAGGCACATGTGAACATGAAAAACTACCACTGCTTGGGATAAGGAGAAGTGATCCTGTCAATCAAACCTGAGACACAGAAATGTCTTCCGCTGTATTTTATTCTTTTTTTCCTCTTTTCTTAGATCTCTGCAAATGAAATAGAAATGCTTTTGATGAAGCTTCCACGCATGTTTAAACAAGAGTTCTCTGGAGTAGGAGCAACACTGGAGAAGAGGTGGAAGTTCTGTGCCTTTGAAGGAATTAAAACAACTTGACTGCGGATTGGAATGGAGCTGTGCAGGGGGGAAAAAGTCTTCATGGGGCATAGCAGGGCTATCTGAAGTATTAAAGGGAGACAATTAGGTTTGGCATATACATTCTTGGAGTGCTCCAAACCTGGTTTTAGTTGCATTTGTGATGTCTTCTTGTGAAAATGTAGTTGTGTGCCAGTTCCAAAAAAAAAAAAAGATAAACCTTCTAAAATGTGACAGGTCTATTTCCTATGAAAATTCAAGTAAAATACTACCATCATAATGATGTCATTATTAAGAATGTGCTCCTTCTAAAATTAGCTCACTGAGCAAATGAGAAGAAAAATTATTTCCGGTTCCTAAGCTCCAGCAATGTATATGTATAATAGATCTTCCTCAAGTTCCATTCCTGAGAGTTTTTCTGTTTAGTAAGAAAACAAACGTGATTTCACAGTGAGGGAACGCATACCAAAAGCAAACCTGATGTGAGTGAACAGTTACCATATTTTGTAAATTTAGTTATCTGCTGTCCCAGGGACTTGCCTTATTGTGTGTGTGAGAGAGAGAGAGGCCTGAAAAATCTGATTGGATTCCTTGAGAATGCTTTATCCAGAATATTATTTTTCTAATGTAACTATTCTCCATTCTGAATTTGTTTTAACATGATTGCATATCGAATTTCATAAACATGTAAATAAAGAGGAAGCCAGTGTTATTGTATTGTATTTGGTATGTAAAATGCAGGATTATGCATCAGCAAATAAATATCCAGATTTTATAGCAAATATATTAAAAAAATGAATAAATAGGACTTCTAGTATTTGGGGTTTTTTACAAGCTGTTGTTGATTATACACCCTTCTAAAACCCAGCACAAAATCTGTGTGTTCTGGAAGTAATTTCAGTCACAGCACCGCTATAGAAAGGAGGACTGGAAGGAAGAGCATATCATCTTTTAGTAGTTTTTCTTACAAACCTTAAATCAGCATACAGGGTGTTTTCAGCAACTTAAAGCCAAAGACACATCCTTTGACCATGTACTAACTGCTCAGAAAAGTACATAGTACTATAAAGTGGGTTAGGGGAGTGGGGTGGGCCAGGAGGCTTCAGCAGGGAAAGGGGATTTTAACTCTTCTTTAGTGATTTTACTAAGCCAGCGGGTGGCGCAGTGGGTTAAACCACTGAACCATGAGCTGTCGATCGAAAGGTTGGCAGTTCGAATCCGTGCGACGGCTCCTGCCAACCTAGCAGTTCGAAAGCAAGAAATTGCAAGTAGATTAGTAGGTACCGCGTCAGCGGGACGGTAACAGCGTTCCATGCGCCTCGGTGTTGAGTCACGCTGGCCACATGACCATGGAAATGTCTTCGGACAGCGCTGGCTCTTCGGCTTTGAAACGGAGATGAGCACCGCTCCCTAGAGTCGGACACGACTGGACTTAATTGTCAAGGGACACCTTTACCTTAGTGATTTTACTAGTGCAAGTCTGAGGAGAGAAAAGGGGTGGGGAGGCTGCTGCTGGAGGAGATAGGATCTAGGGCACGTCTTCCACAGCAGATCCATGCCCTTCTGCAGCCTCCCCCATTTCACCCCCTCCTCACCCCTTTTAGTATTCTACTGTTTTTCTCATCCATTGCAATCAAGTATGAAAACAGAGCAAATCCTTTCAAATCATGATTAGAAATAGTAACAGAAGAAGAACAACATCAACATAACAACGGACAGCCCAATTTATTTATTTATTTAGAAAATTTATGTAGTGCCTTTCCCCAGGCTAAGAGCCTGCCACTCAAGGTGGTTTGAAAGAAGATAAAAACATACATAAAAACAATACTTCTAATCAGTGGCCAACAACTGATGGTAACAGGTCAAATAAAATCCCACCTAACAATGCAGCCACACCAATGGGACATGCACTGCATCCCACAGGGGTGTATCAGGCCCTGGTGGCGTCCCCCGGGTAAGGAAACATTTCTTCTCTTGCCCGGGGGTAAGCCCTTGCTGCCCCACAAGTTCTACTTGGATCTGCTCCAGCTACATTGGTGCTGGCACAAGTCCAAGTGGACCCAGGAAGGCAGGTCAAGGCCAAGAAGGGGGGGGGGGGTAGGATAGCAGCAGTGCTGCTGTGGCCAATACCACCCCTTCCTGACCTTGATCTACCACCCCTCCGTGCCCCCTCTCCTCCCCCGCCACCATCCAACGTACCTTTCTGGGTATGGCAGCAGGCCTCCCACGCTGCCGTCATTTGCGACAACACAAATTGACTGCTGGCTGCACTCTGCGTGCGCTGCTGGAACCCATCTTACACCAGTGGGACTGTGTTCCGCTGTCGTAAATGCCTCCGCACACTGGCCCCCAATCCCAAAGTTGGGCTTTGTTTCCAGAGATGAGATGTGATTCCTGTAAACATTACTGTGTTTTTGTTCTGTTTCGAAAGGTTCTGATTTAGACTGAAGACAGATGTAACATTTTAAGGGTGGAGCATAATGGGATCTTTGACTATAATCCTATGCACACTTACTTGAGAATAAACCCCACTGAGCTCAATAAGAACTAATAGGCTTTTACTCAGGGCTGGCCCAAGACTTCCTGATGCCTGAGGTGGCATGCCAAATGCCGCCCTCATTACCCAATGATGTGCCAGCCTCTGCTTCGCCCACTCTCCAATGTTCTACCTCAGCACTCCCCTCCACATTTCCTCTCCCTCTCTGGCCCCTCTCTTCCTTTTCCAATCCAAGGAGTGGCAGAAGGAGGAGGAGCAGTAGAGGCAAGCAGGCGACAGAGATGAGGGTGCCCCCCCACACACACCAATCTGTTGTCTGGCGACTGCTTCAGTTGGTTTCATAGATAGGCCGGCCCTGCTTGCACTGCAAGTATGGTATGGGTCAGTGGTTCCCAACCTTTTTAGCACCGGGACCCCCTTTTGTAGAATGACAATATGTTGGGACCTCTTAGGAGCAGAAGTGATGTAATTCAGCAGGAAGTGATGTCATTTTTTAAAATAAATTACGCTGTTTAATAAATCACACTTTTTAAAATAAATCATATTTTTAAGTTGTACTCATAAGCAGCCCCATGGGAGGGGGGGAAGAGAACAGTGACCTAATATTAACAGAGATGCTAAAAGGCAAGCAGAAAGTAACACAAGGTGAGCAAACAAGCCCCAAGAGAGCATCGGACACTTCCTTCTCAGCAGTGGGGGGGAGGGAGGAGTGAGCCGTCATCTTGGGTGTGGTAATCCAATCAACATCCGGCAAACCCCCAGAAACTGCTTCAAGACCCCCTTGGGTTGGGACCAACCCAATCCAGGTTGGGAACTACTGGTGTAGGTGATTTGAGCATACATTTGGTGTCCTCTAAAACAATTCTGGAACACATATGCAAGTGCCACACTTAAATTGTCTCTGTTCTTCATTTTACCAGTTTCATTTTGGACTACTGGCTCCAGCACCCATTCTGAAACATGCCAGCTCCACAGCGTTAGAAAATACAAGGGTTGGTTGAATGTTGCACTGCACTCATCCTGCAATGGTAGATTGCATGGTTGCTACTTCCTACATCCAAGCCAGTATGGTCTACCCCATAGAATTTTGTACTTTCAAAGTATGAAGAGTTTACAAAATCTGCAAATTAAAATTATCAAGAGCAGTTTCTGACAGCTAATTACATGAATTCACTCACCTTCATTTATTTAAATTATATATATTTGGGGATGTTTATTTGGAAAGAAAATATATCTTGCATTAATAATCAAATGGTTGTGATTTGGTTTCAGAGTGATGACAGACAGCAAAATCTTGTACACAGTAGGTAATATTTGATTACATGAAGCCAGATGGTAGCTGAGAAGCAGTGGCAGGAAGCAAATCTGTAATCATTTTTATTTTCCAATGTGCAACTTGAAAGCTGAACTCTATAAATCTGTGGCACGTATGCAGTATGCAATAAAAGAGTACCAGAAACATGTCCCGTCCCCCACCTCCCGCTACCATTTCTGTAGCCTCATACATCTGTTATATAGGACTCCTGTTGCTGTGGAATCCTTGGCCGCCACCCATTGTCAAATATATTTATTTCTACCCAAGAGAGACAAAGATACTGTTGTAGAAGTGTGCAAGAATAAAAAAAAAAACATTTCCTGCCTCCAATCTTTTAATAGCTAAAAGCCTCATTCATGTCTGTGTTCATTCTTTGGAATCACATTCATATCAACATGTGCCCATTGTTGGTTTATTCTTTAATTTGTTCCCCATTGGTTCTTTGGAGGAATCAGTTCCACTTCTCATACCTCTAACTTTGTGAGTTCCAGCCATTCTGCATGAAATTTGCAGATATTCTAAGACCTCCTCTAAGGAATCACTCTATCACATTCGAGACAGGATTGGGCTGTTAGGCAACCTTTGCCTAAATGAACAAATAACTTTTAGTATGAATTCCAGTGCTATCAAGTCACAAAGAGATAAGTCTTTATCTCAAGGAATGTCAGGCCTAGTTCTCACCATGATTTGTGTTAATTAAATGCAAAAATTACACAAATTACACAAATTACACATATCCATATGATATAGGATAGCCATTGTCCTCAATTACCTCTTCCTCTAGCCTCTAGAAAAGTCAGCCTGTATCATGTCCAGGAACTCCTCAGCTTTCTGAAAGTAGTGAAGTGCGAAAAGGTGCTCCACCAGTCCAATAAGTTTCTCTTCTAATAGGACAACCAGCTTGCATCTGTAATCCTCAATAGCTGCAAACAAGAAAACAACCATAGCATACACATTGCATGTCACCACTATAAAACCCTCCCCCTCTATCTTCCAACCTTCTGTTTCAACCCGAAACCTTTGTGGAAATAGCACCTCTCCCAATAGATTATCATAATGTTTTACCTTATGGAATTCACCCATTACTGGGTTTAGTACAACCCAAACAAATTAGTGTGGCACTTGGGCCATCCAGTACTTTGGAGTACTTTCTTTTGTTGCCCAAGATGCCAAAAGCAGATAGATTTGGACGTGTACTGTGACCAGCAGTTGTCTAGCAAACATGGAAATCATCTACGGGGAGTCTTTTTAGGTTACTTTTCCTCATTTCATCAAACGTGTTCATAAACTATCGAGAGAGTAAGCTAGAGTGCAGTACATTTAATGGTGTGTAAACCAAAATGTCAACAGAAATTATGCAAGATATATATGCAGATAAGTATCTCCAAAACAAACACAACTTGTATTTATATGCAGACCTATTCATGTAGTTTTAGAAGCTATCTTGAGAAAGAGTATTGTTTAAATGAGAAAATCCTAGAATCCAAACCCCTCTCATTTTCGCAAGCTTTTTTTGGGTCATCTCTGCTTTCTGTGACTCCTTTGAAAAGCAAAACAATCTCAACAATTAAAGAAATAAAACTGTCTTCACATGGTTTGAAAGAAGAGCAATAGAGGAAGAGGCAGGTCTATCTGCCATTTGGCCTCTCCTCTCCAAGGACGGTGTCCATTTTCATTGTGTTGCAGCAGAGAGAGGCAGGACAGAGAAGCCCCACTCCCCTGGCCCCACAAGGACTCAAGCCTAAGTACATGAAATAACTGCACATTCTCCACACCCACACCCACCCACCCACACACACACACACACACACACACACACACACACACTCCTTCCTCTGTTTCTTTTTAGAGTGTCCCTTTGGGACAGGACATTCCCTTGCTATGCAAACCACTTTGAGAACTGTTTTAAAAATGGTATATAAATATGCTAAATAAATAAGCAAACACTTGAGTCATTCCCATTTTGTTAAAAATTGTACAATTTTCTTCCTCAAGAAGAGGCTCCTTATGTAGCTTGAACTGCTCCTAGCCTTATTTATTATATCAGCTTCTGGCACAGATAGAAAGCAAATTCTCAGTGTTCCTCACTGGAAAGTATTATATCCGTGTTGATATAGCATAAACAGCTTTGGTTTCAAAAGGCACTACTTTGAAGAACTGGGTTTATTGTCATTTGGATTTGAGAAGTATTACAATATTTCATCATAACTCCTCACTCATTCAGGACTCTCAACGTGTTCACTGAGTGGATGGGAAGAGTGGAGCCAGAGACGTGCCCCCCCCCAATGTTGGTGCATGTGCACCCACAGCTACACCCTCTGACATTCGTTATGCTTGGTGAAAGGGTGCTATGTGCATATATGGTAGCTCTTTTGTGCAATTAGGAATCAGAAAGCAATCAGGGCTCCCAGTCACATGGCGAAAATGCATGCACATGCAGCTGTACACACATAGGGCTCTTTCAAACTAACACCACACAAGTGGCATTGAGGAGTGTGGCCAGTAGGCATGCCACGTGTGGGGCCAGTGGACATGAGCCCACTCACTGCACGTGTTCAGTAAACACCCAGAGGGCTGAATGAGTGAACAGGCCAGAAATAACAAAGGCTGTAATTCTAAGTACACATGCAACCTAATTCTAACCAGATTTAAGTCCCATTAATTTCTATTGACTTTCCTCCAGCTAAGAGTGGATAGGCTTAGTAGGAAGTCCCACTGAACTTAAGTGGGATTTACTTCTGAGTAAATATGTTTTGAATTGAGCTGTGGAGAACTAAAAAGAAATGGTAAAGGTAAAGGTATCCCCTGACAATTAAGTCCATTCGTGTCCGACTCTAGGGTGTGGTGCTCATCCCCATTTCAAAGCTGAAGAGCCAGCGTTGTCCAAAGACGCCTCCGTGATCATGTGGCCGGCATGACTCTCCTTGCTACAGCGCATAGCATGCAGCTGGAACACGGAGCACTGTTTACCTTCCCGCAAGCGGTACCTATTTATCTACGTGCATTAACATGCTTTGGAACTGCTAGGTTGGCAGGAGCTGGCCAAGCAACGAGCGCTCACCCCGTCGTGGGAATCGAACTGCCGACCTTTCGATCGACAGCTTATGGTTCAGCAGTTTAACCCGCTGCACCACCCGCTGGCCTAAAAAGAAATGGTAGTGGTATGCAAAGTTGCCACACATAGGGCTTAATTCATTTTTTCAGTTCTTCTCACTTTTTATTTGAAGTTGTGATCACTATTAATGCAAAATATGAGAGGCATTTGTAATTCAACGGGCATTGCAGCCAACATGGCTTTTCTCTTTGCATTACAACAGGGTTTTAGGGGATCACTGCTTTAAAACTTATATGTGAAAACACTGGTATGGCTAGCCAGAGGGCTAGCCAGACTAGAAATCAAGAACTGCACAGTCATTTTTTTTTTAAAAAAAAAACACCAACTCTTGTTTTTACACAATAGCAGACCATATGGGATTTTTTTTTTTTACCACAGAGATGATTTCACAGGTAGAGATTTCTGCAGTTGGCAAGAGGTTGTAGCTTTTGATTCATTCCAATTTTAGAATTCTGAAGCCGAAGGCTCCTTCAAGCATCTGTTGGCATGCAAACATTAGTCGATCCCAAACACATTTCATTTGTCCAATCTTATCTCTTCAAGAAACAACATGTAAGGAGCGCAAACAATTCTGACAATTTTTTTTTGAAAGGTTGCACCCATTTTTTCATCATTTGGAACCATCCAATGTGCCACTAAAAGTAAAATAAATAAAAAAATGCCAGCGTATTAATCTAGTTTTGTGACTGATTTTTCTCCCTGCTCCCAGCCAGTCCTGTCGCTTGCCTCTGGTTCACTGGCGCTTTCCAGTAGCCCCAGGCTTCTGCTTTCCATCTGCAGCCCGGACAATCCAGCTGTCCTTGCTCTTCTGTCTTTCAGACCCTGGGCTAGAAGTGAGAACTGCGTCCGCAGCAGCACACTACATCATGTCTCCAAACTGCTACCCTTCTCATGCAGTAAAATATTGCTTACATAATGCTGCAGCTTTTTCTGCAACCACTTCATCTGCAGTTGCTGCCTTTTAGGTTACAGTAAAGGCCAGGTTGTTCAGATTTATTGATTTGATTACCATTTATTACCATTTTTCTATGTTGTATTTGGCGGCTAGGTCTGACATACATATAATAAAAGTAACTGTGAAAGTAACATCTCGAATGAAGGGTTCTATGAAAGATTAGAACGTTATTATATTGTAAAAACCCTTTGAGGTTTAGAACAGCCTGCCCATGTACACCGCCTTGAATAAAGTCGGAGGAGAAATCCAATGACCAGAAAGGCGGTATATAAATACTGTATATTATTATTATATTATATAAGGGTGATGAATGAAAAGTGGCACACCAGCGTTTGTGTTCACATGCACAAATGTACATGCCTGTGTGCCCAAAGTCAGGACATGTTGTTGCATGGTCAATATTGTATTTCTGTTTATTTCTGTTTAATGCAAGATGTGCAGGAGACAAGCATCTAACCATGTGCATTTGGTGCTAGGTGCCTGCCTGGAGAGCAAAGGGCCAGACCAGTAACCTGCCTATTTTACAGGATTGACACCAAGAGGCCACAGATCCGAACGCCAGGCGCCAGGAAGGCCACACTTTGCATGATTCAAATGCAATCATCCCCCCCCCCTTAACTGAAACACGGAGCTTCAACTGGCTTACTCCTTAAATGTAAGTGGAGCTTTCATGCCTTCAAAATGTAGATGAAGCTTCCCAGCTCCAAATCCTGCTGGAATTGGATGGTTGGATGAATATTGGATGGTTTATGACAGGAGCTAGGGTCCGGTGCCCATGAAATTTTTGTGCAACCCTCCCCCCCAAGTCCCAACAAACTCATTACATATAATATTAACTATGATAATAATTAATTAATAATTAATAATAATCCCAAAACATTCACAGAAATGTAACATTTCATCCCCCCCAGACCCTTACAGTACAGTACACACCCTAATAAAAATGGGGATCCCTATGGGGGAGAAAGGTGGGATATAAATTCAATAAATAATTCAATAAATAATGATAATTTATTATTATTAAATGGCACACACACACCGGTGGCAAACACACACCGGTGGCAAACACACACACACACACACACACACACACACACACACACACACACACACACACACAGAGTTACGCCATCTCCCTGGACTCCTGAGTTTGGGAAAAACAAACCAACACGACATTTAAGCTCATCATTTTTTTCAGTTGCAAATAACTTTATACGTTGATGCTGCAAGCCTATACACACTTACCTGAGAGGAAGTCCCACTGAACCCAGTGGGGCTTACTGCTGAGTAGACATGCCTAGGATTGTGTTCTAAGGTTTAACAAGCTACACCTGCCCACATTCCTTCTCCTAAAGGTCTAGCACTCTGTCCCGGTTGGAGATATGGTAAGCCTAGTTCAGTGTCTTGTCTGCTCTCAAAAACGGTAGCATGTATAACCTTGTCCTGCGAGCACAAATGAAGAGCAATGTCAAAATGAATTAGCACAGTCTCTCTGTACCCAGAGCTAACACATTCCCAATGACAATCTGTTCTACACCAATATTAAGGCATTTAGGTGGTGGTCATGGTGAACCCTGTGGCAGGGATTGGATAAAGTGCCCTGATACTCTGGCTGTGAATAACTGAGCTGTTGTGATAAGAGTCTCAGACTGCCATGAGTTCATCTTCACAGACTCTCAAGAGGGGCAGGAAGAAAGGCCTAAAGGCTAACCTAGATGTGTCATTAATCACACTATTTCATCCTGCATGTTTGGTGCTTTAAAATACAGTATTATAAAGAGCAGCCTAAGGGGGGGGGGGGCTCAGCCTCAGCCCCAAACCTCAGGGGTGTCACTAGGGTTGGTGACACCCAGGACAGGATCTCATGGTGTCCCCCCCCCCATGGACCTCCTCCCATACCAGACCACACAATGTGGAGGCCTCCTGGGAAATGTGATTCCTACGCAAGTCGTGGCAGGGATGGGGGAAAAGCCATTTTCGCACCACCTACTCCATTTTCTACCAGTGGTGTGTTTTTGCACAACAGGTAACGAATAGAATAGGAAAGTCATTTTGGTGTCGCCCCTCCCTGGAGTGTCACCAGGTGCGGTCCGCACCCTAGTGCCACCCTGGGCCCTGCCAAACTCACCATGTCCTGATCCAGCAGCTCCTTCTCCCATGGCTGCTATTTACATTTTTAAAACATACAGATATGGCCTAACCGAACCATGGCCTGATCTTAGGATTTAGCCTAAGATGCCAGCCAGCTCAGCCAGCCAGGAGGACCTAGGAAAGGAAGTGTTCCAGAGGAATGAGGACAAGGCCCAAAGGAAAAACTGAGAGGGGAGGCGAACCAGGAAAAAGAAGGAGCAGAAGGCCAGGAACTGCAGAAGTATGACGGAAGCAGAAGTTCACCTGTTTGGAAATAACCAGCCAAACTTGGGCAGCAAAAGCCTCTTGTGACAGCATAAAAGTCCAGGATAATGTGCCCACTCACTCCAGTATGGCTTATTCTAAAATGGGTGTGAAGATTATGGGTGAACAGACACAGAGGAGCTGCAAGATGCAATCTGATGACACCAACCAGCAGGGAATTCTCCAAGTTCTCCACCTCCCACCTGCAGTCTTTTTTTAAAAAGTCATTTGCTTAACAGCTGGGAATTCAAATGTTCCTGAGAGCAAAGTGAAACAGGCCCTCCCACCCCATTAATGACCGCAATGTGTAATTTGTATTGGCTTAGCTCTTCCGTTATTTCACCACGTTTTCTACATTTTATTATAAGTGCTGGCAATTTTTTAAAAAAAAAATGCAAAAAGTAATAAAAAATATATAATCAAGTCCAATGTGACACAACTGCTTTTATAGTTAAGAATATAAAATTATTACTGTAGGAGACTAAGGTTGTTCTTCAGAGATAACCGTGGTTGCTATGGTGAGGAAGTTTCCTGTCAGTCATTGAGAGAAGATGGCACCCATGCCACGATACAGCTGAATGTCTTTTGCAAGTGAAATAAGTAGCACTCATTCATCCACCACAGGCTGTAAATGGTATGCCTAAGTTGCAACATATAAATATGTACATCTTGTAGGGGAATATCAAGCTGGCACTTTTTTAAAAGGAGAAAACATTTTTTTCTTTCACAGCTGGAGAAAGAAGACTAACAGTGCGGTCCTATTCATGTTTACTCAGAACTAGCTCTACTGTGTTCGGTCCTATTCATGTTTACTCAGAAGTAGCTCTACTGTGTTCAACTAAAGGTAAAGGTAAAGGTATCCCTTGACAATTAAGTCCAGTCATGTCCGACTCTAGGGAGCGGTGCTCATCTGTTTCAAAGCCGAAGAGCCAGTGCTGTCTAAAGACATTTCCATGGTCATGTGGCCGGGGTGACTCAACACTGAGGTGCATGGAACGCTGTTACCATCCCGCTGACGCGGTACCTAATAATCTACTTGCAATTTCTTGCTTTCGAACTGCTAGGTTGGCAGGAGCTGTCGCACGGATTCGAACTGCCGACCTTTTGATCGACAGCTCATGGTTCAGTGGTTTAACCCACTGCGCCACCCGCTGGCTCACTGTGTTCAACTACTTACTCCCAAATAAGTGTGCATAAGATTGTCTTCTAGGCAACCCAATTCTATGCTGGCCTCCACTGGCAGAACGAGCACACGTGCTGTCACAAATGCGCCATAAGGAGCTAGCGGAAAGGCCTGCGCTGGCCTGCTAGCACCAGATCCCAGTGGAACCCCCGCTGGAGCAGGTAGGCTACGAAGGGGATGGTGCAATGGGGAGGGGAGGGGGCAATCCAGGGTGGGGGAGGAGGGCAGATCAGGCCCGGGAGGGAGTGGGCTCAGCAGAATCCTATCCCCCTTCCCAGGCTTGAAAGCCCGGCACGGAGCTGCCCTGATTTGCGCCAGCCATTTAGCTGGCACAGTTCTGAGTAGCCCCATAGAGGCTGCTGGGGTTCCCTTACCTCAAGGAGACCTTCAGTCCTGCGCTGGATACAGCGGACCCTGCCCTGGCACCGCTACATCCCTGCATGGGGCTTTCAGTAGGATTGCTCAGAAAGGAGATATGATGGCTGTCTTCAAGTATCTGAAGGGCTATCATACAGAAGAAGCCGAGGACTTGCACTCTGTGGTTCCTGAAAGCAGGACTAAAACCAATGAGTTGAAACTACAGGGAAGTGGGGATTTAGGTCAGACGTGACAAAGAATTTCTGAATTGTAAGAGCTGTCCAGTCCTGGAAGTCTGCCTCCTGCAATTGTGCACTCTCCCTCCTTGGAAGTTTTCCAGAAGAGGCTGTATGGATAATATGTCAGGGATGCTGTTGTAGTGGTCTACATTGAGCAGAGGGTTGGCTTAGAATGATATCCAATGGAAGGAGATAGAGCTTGGTTTTCTAGATAACACTGATTGTTAAATGAAGGATGCATCAAGCAATCACACTAAAAGGTATGTTACCGGTTATAGTTCAGGAGAAAAAAGTTGGCTATTTCAGGTTTTTAATTTTAAATTCCATTAAGTCTAATCTTGTTCTTTCAGGCTCTAATGATCTGCACTTGCTTCTGAAATCTAGTCAGGCAATAACCCATAAGAAATTGTTGATTTTCAGCAGTTTATGACTAGTTATTTAACACTGGACAGAATGACAGTTTGTTTTTCGAACAACCAGTTATGAAAGCTTTATTCCTATTACAAATGTTAGTCAGCTATTTGTAGCACTATTAGAACGCTTTTAAGGGACACAAATGATCAGTTGCATGGGACAAAAACTTAGTAGCTAAGAACATTTACTTTGAAGGTTGTGGTCAAGTTTATTCATCTGAACGGTCAATTGCACTTACAGAAACCAATTGCTAATGTTTTTTCACACACACACACACACACACACACACACACACACACAAGTATATACACACACAGTATTTATATACCACCTTTCTTGGTTATTGGATTTCTCCTCTGACTTTAATCCAAGGCGGTGTACACAGGCAAGCTTTCCTAATCCCCCTGATGGTTTACAATATATAAATGTCCACTCTTTCATGAACAACTACATTCCAGATGATATCCTTTTGCAGTCTGGCCTCTCCACTGGCTATCGCCTCCCACACTTGACCGACGCAGTTGGCAGTTCTTATCTCTCCTCACAGAGGCTTTCACAGCTTTTTGTTGGCGGTGTGTCTCGAACTTGCCATTCACCGATCTTTGGACTTGCAAGTTTTTCTTTTTTTAGCTATGAACATGTCAAAAGGGAATGATTGAACGGCTACAGTGAGTTTCACTGGTGCTTAGCACACCTTCAATCCAGCAAATACCACTCACCATTTCTGAGGAGTTACAGTATTTTATTTTGTTTATTTTAATTTTTTAAAACTTTTTTTTTAACTTTCCAAATAACTCACCTGCTCAAGGTGGCTTACAATAAATTTAAGACATCAATTCAATACAAATTCAAAAAAGCACTGGCTAAGAAACACGAGGAGCAGCACAATAAATGGAAACCAAAAAAAAAAAAAACACAACAACACTATACCCAATTCTGAAAAACCTGCTTAGAGAAGCCTAGATAGGCATCTCTAGAGAGAGAAACCCAAGGAGTAGGGTGCCACAACAAAGATGGTTCCAGGAATATGCCAGACAATATCACAACATTCTGATGCAGGAAAGTTATGTAGCAAAGGGTCTTACTCTTATTTCTAGCTACTAACATGTCCGGGCCCAAAATAAATCTATATAACTATTACACATACACCTGGTTTATTTCTGTATCTGAAAAAGAGAGGAAACCAGAGATTTAAGTACTGTATTAGCATTCCGTTTGTGAACCTGACTGTAGGTTCTTTATGATGCTTTCCACCAGCCCTCATTAACCTTAAACAGCATCAGTAGCCACAAGAGCAGACTAAAGCGCTTGGATGGAAAAGCTCACTGGGAGGTGGATAGAGCACATTTGCAGGATGGTCCTGTATTATCATGTATGTGACCTAAACTGACTTGCTGTAGAGCGAAAAAGCATAATTGTGTATCATCAACATATGCAGGTTCCAACTGAGCATGAAAACAACTTGCAGATGTTACATCTTGCCTTCACACCTGGTTTGCATCTACAAATTCCCAAGGCCTTTACTGAAGTGCTGTTTTCACGCTAGAAACAGTACTTTGCCAGTCCTCAGAGACCATAAACAACAAAATGCAGTGGCTTGCATGGCTTTGTCTCATGATCCAAAAATTCTTTGGGCCAATTCATACTTTTGCATTCAAGGGAAGATGTATTATCTGTGAATTGTTTTAGAGGAGCTTTTGTGTACCTTCCTTTTCACTTACTAACACATGCCATGTTTGAGTCATATGGGTCTATTCCATTTCCAATCATATGGTTTGGAATTCTACTGCAAGAGGATTCTACTGGCACTGCAAAACACAAATTAGGGGCACAGAGAGCAAAATGGGACACACCCTGGGGTTTTCTTAGGGACCCTGCAGATATAGGCTTACCAGATCTCCAACCGGGACAGAGTGCTAGACCTTTAGAAGGAATGTGGGCAGGTGTAGCTTGTTAATTGTGTTCAATGGGACTTGCTTCTGAGTAGACATGCCTAGGATTGTGCTCTAAGGTTTAACAAGCTGCACCTGCCCACATTCCTTCTCCTAAAGGTCTAGAACTCTGTCCCGGTTGGAGATCTGGTAAGCCTATGCAGACACCACAGACTCACCAGGGGTCCTGATAGCTTCTGGACAGTGAAGGGTGGCCTGCAGACCCCTCTGTGGAACTCCCCAAGCTTTAGATTGCCGTGGACCGGCGATTACAACTACTTCCACTTTCAGACAAAAATTCTGTCTGAAATTGCAGTGGTTGCAATCGCCGTGGAGCGGTGATCTAAAGCTTGGGGAGGTCTGTAGAGGTGTCTGCAGGCCTCCCCGCACCATCCAGAAGCCATCAGTACCCCCGGTGAGGTAAGCAAGAACACGTTTTCCCCCGCTGGCAGCGCGATCCCCCAGATCACTGCCACCGCTGTTCCCCCCCCCCCCGGACTCAAAGTTCTTCCTTCCTCGCGAGGAGAACTTTGAGAACTACTGTCCTAAAATATGGTAGATGTCTGCAGATCCCTTCGTCAACTATGTCAGTGGTATATAGACGCTAATGGGGGAACATTTTGAGCATATGGTCTAATAGTTCAAACAGTTAAGTTATAATCCAATTCTTAATATTATAATCATTTTACTATTTAAGATTACCAACTTTATTTCTATTAATACATATTTATCATTAATTTAAGCATATTTGCTTAATAATTGCTTACCCCTTCCTCCAAGGAGCTCAGGATGGCTTACACAGGATTACTGTAAAAATAAAATTGTATAGTTTTATAAGGTAGAATTAAGCCCAGAAAAAGTGACTTAGACAAGACCATCTAAGAATATGACCTTCATGGAAGGGAGAAATTTGAACCCAAGTCCAGGACTCTGTCACATCATGGAAGTATAATAATTACTGTCATAATTGAAGGATAGCACATGAGCAGCGCAATCCTTTGTCGAACTGGGCTGCCGGCTGGAGTGCTTTGAGACAGCGGAATTGAGTTCCACTGTCACAAAATGGCTGCTGATGGAGTACAGAGTGCTCCGTCGGTGGCCATTTTGGGAGCACTGCCGAAAGTGGTGGGGGCGGGGGCAAAACAGGGTGAGGGAGGCTACAGGAGGGGGTAGATCCGGCAGCAATGGCCCATGCAAGATCCTATCCTCCTTTTAAGCAGCCTTGCCTTCCCCCCCCCCTTTCTCATCAGACTTGTACCATCTAAAGAGCTGGTAACAGGTCTGAGGAGATACACTGTGGAGTGTGAGGCTTATGGAGGGGTAAGGGGATTCAGTGGCGTCACGAGCCGGCGCATCACCTCCGGTGGGAGGTCGGCCGCTCGGCACGTCAGTAGGGGCGGGAAATCGGCCATGTCATCCCCCCACCCCCCGCTGCTGCGTCATCCTCCCCGGTACAAACCGCTCAAACACCACCACCCCGCCGCATTACCTCCCGGCACTCACCGCTTGCGCTGGGAGGGGGTGACGCGCCCGAGGCCCGCTCACATGCTGCATCTTCTTCAGCGGCTCAGCAGCTTCTAACTAGGTCAAAAGCAGCGTTCTTCGTGCATGCGCACAACACCGCTTGAAGCCTTGCCCTCAGAAGAGCTGAACAAAGACGCAATTGGGTCTTCCTTCTGCCCTTCTGGGGGCTCAGCTTCAAGCGGCGTTGTGCGCATGCCACTTTCAGCCTTGCCGTGACCTAGTTAGAAGCCGCCAAGCCGCCGAAGAAGACACGGCATGCAAGCGGTTCTCGGGCACGTCACCCTCCCGGCGCATCACCCCCTCTTGGCATGTCACCCCCCTGCTGCGGCCCCCCTCCACACCCTAGCAATGCCACTGAGGGGATTTAAATCCCCTTCCCCCTCCGAAGCCTCCTGGATCCACCACCCCACGGGGGGGGGGGAGTAAAGGATTGGGCTCTTAAGCTTCTTAAAGAAAAAGTGCAGCAACCTTTTTGCTAAAGAGAACATGTGCACAGAGGACTAAGAAACTCTGGGGAGGGTGTACCCCGTGCCTTCCATGATAAACACACGGCAAGAGGAAGGCCAGCCTGGCCCCAACCAACAGCCAGAGAATGAACAGCTGCAGGAAGTTCACTCTCCCACCCTGAAAAGATCTCTGCTCCAACTGCCACGTTGTCCACAGACTGGAGAAGTGCAAATATAATGTAAGCCGTGTTGGGGATCATTGTAATCAAAAGGCAAGACATAAATCTATAAATAAATAAAGATTCCATTATGAAAAGTATGAAAGTACTTTATTAAAAGTACCGGTCTTGTAACTAACTTGCATGATGGTGTTCCACTTCAAATTCAATATCCACAAAATATACTTGTTTCCTACAAGAATGACAGAATTGAATTCTGCATTAAGAATCTCACTTTAATTATGAAATGCTTGAAATTGCATCTTCAAGCGTTCTCGGAATTATATTAATGAGAACTACAACTTAAGATTAGTTTTTCTAACATGGATGATGTGCAATATAGAACAGAAAACAGCTATGCACAAAGGCATTTCGCAGCCTATTTGAATTTCTTCTCATGACAGAAATTGTGGGATTCCTCATCGGACGCCGTATCCTATCCAACCTCCCAGGCCTCCAGGCCCGACACAGAGCTGCTCGGTTCTCCACCGGCTAAAGAGCCTGTAGGGATCCAAATAGCCCCATTGCAGTGGCTGGGGATTTGCCCGGGGTAAGCCGATAAATGTCGGCTTACCCACTTACCCCAAGCAGACCTCCAGCTGCCTCCTTCCCCAGATAGGATACAGCGTGGGCCACATGGTGGCCAACACTGCGCAGCCTATGCCAGGGAGAGATAGGATTGGACTGCCCATTTATCTGTAAGACCCACTGAGCTTAATGGGACTTACCTTCTATGCTTAGCTGTCCCAAGGTACTCTATGTCCTGTTGAGCTCAATAAGGCTTACTCCTCATAAAAAGTGCTTAACTTTTCTCCGTACAACATTCCAAACCCCTTCAGGCTTCTCTGACCCACAGATTCCATGGCAGGAAGAACCACATGAACTCACTGAAAATCAACATCTGGATAATTAACCTACAGATATGTAACTAGCCAGCGGGTGGCGCAGTGGGTTAAACCGCTGAACCATGAGCTGTTGATCGAAAGGTCGGCAGTTAGAATCCACGACGGGGTGAGCTCTCGTTGCTTGGCCAGCTCCTGCCAACCTAGCAGTTCCAAAGCATGTTAATGCGAGTAGATAAATAGGTACCGCTTGCGGGAAGGTAAACAGCGCTCCGTGTTCCAGCCGCATGCTACGCGCTACGGCAAGGAAAGTCATGCCGGCCACATGACCACGGAGGCGTCTTCGGACAATGCTGGCTCTTCGGCTTTGAAATGGGGATGAGCACCACACCCTAGAGTCGGACACGACTGGACTTAATTGTCAGGGGTCACCTTTACCTTATGTAACCATCGTTCCCATCGTTCTCCCCTCTTCCGCCTTGCAGCTCCACCCTTCACCTCCCTTGCTCACTCTTTTTCTTGCTCCACCCCCCCCCCCAACTCTCACTCTTTACATTTTGTGGTGGAAGCAGCTGTCATCTCTCCTCCAGGGCTTAGCTGGCTCCTCTCTTCCCACATTCCTTGCCCTTTGAAAAGGTACAGGCCAGGATGGAAGATGGAAGTGAGGGAGCAGAGACTCCACTCTAGGCCACTACTCTGGTCTCTAATGCTCCCCCACTTCCTTTTTCCATCCTGGAAATGCAGGAAGGGAGAGCTAACCAGACAGAAGAGAGTAGAGCAGTGGCACTTTGCCAAGTGATGTCATGGCTCCATCTGCACCAGAAGTGGTGGAATAGCTACCCAACACAATGCATGGTTTAACAGCAGCATGTTCTTTATTAATTGGATGTAATTTTTATAAGTCAGTTCACAAATTAAATTCCATTAACTTTCCATCAAGAAATGGACATAAATATTTTAGGAATGTACTTTCTTTTGGTAAGTTATCATCACAGGGTGACTCACACAAGCCTCTCCTTGTGACGACCACATTCACAGACTAACATCTTCTACGATTGAGGGGTTTTGCAAAGAACTACAAGCAACATTTCATAGTGTTGCATTTCAGAACTCGCTCTAAAAGTTGTCTGCATATTGCTACAAGACTGTTATTGGCATCTACAGGCCTAGCAGCTGCTTGCAAGAATCACCAATGTAGAAAAAAAAAAAAGGACTGGGAAATTATGCAGACTGACTGTGTAAGATTGTGAAATTAGAGTGAAATGCTAATGGTGTATTCAAACACTTCCAGGTCTAGCACTGGGTTTTAACGATAGATATTAGGAGTGGTGCCTTCTAAGATATGAAGTTCTTTCCCAATACCAATTCCATGTTAGCATGTAAGAGCATCAACACTACTGAGCCCAGAGATCACAGGTAATTTTTAAGGCACCTGATGTTTTTTTGAGCATTTTAGACAAGATTCTTCACATGATATTATCAAATGCACACAGCCAGCGTATCCCATTCCTGAGTCAAGGCACAGATATATCAGCTAAAAGCATCACATCAAAGCTATTTAGATGCAGAATGCCCTTTTCATCCCAATCCTCAACACTGTCATTGCTTTACAGTTCATCTAACAATCTGATTACATTTCAGCAGTCTTGATGTTTTGTTTTGTTTTTACTCTCCCATTGTGTTCCATCCATCTGCCTCCTGCTGCTGAACACAACTTCCAAAGGTCTGGAACTGTCACAAGTTCGCCATGCCCTAGCACATACCTCGAAGCTTGCCCACGGAAATGTGTTTTCAACACTATGATCAACCTTAACTAAGCATCTGTTGTGCTCACTGCGAGAGCTCCAAGTGCAAATTATCAGTTTTACAGCAGATTTATCTGAAATATGGGGTGCACAAAAAGCAACAAGTAAGAGTTCCACATGGCCTAGCAACTTTTATGCGCCTGTCAACCCCTGCGCACGCAGCGGTTGTAAACCAGTTAGAAAAATTTGGATAGAAAAACAGCAGGAGCGCAAATGCTGCATACATACAGGCTACAAGTGGTTAAGAACTCTTTAAGCACAATCCCAAACTATATGAAACCTAGTGCAGGCAAGTACTTCTTGCACACCATAAATCATGCAGATGCTGTTTCTCAGGTGGTGCAAAGCGCACCATCTATGCTAGTCCTACCATCACCAAGGACACTGGCACTACACATTAATGCTGGGTAGTGGACAGAATTGAAATAGTGCACCACAGCCTTGCCCTCATACAGATTGTGGTTAAAAAAATATCCCTCATTTTTTTCCTATTTTTAGACACTATTACCCTATTTCCCTAGGGGCTTCTGTGATGCTACAGCCTCGTAAACCAGGCTGCTGAGACATTCTGCTGCAAGAGCCTCTCTGAATTCAGTGCCATTACAGAAGAGCCACTTGTCAGGGCAACTAGATCAGCGTGCAGACTTGCCGTCTTCTTGTCCCTGTGCTTTGATACACCATCCCTTGTTTGTTTTGATTCTTCAACCTTTGAAATACACTTGTATTCTGACCTGCTTTTTTTAGTATTTTGACCTGCTGACACTTGTATTTTTGTATTTTGACCTGCTTGGCCACAGTTCACTAGAAAGGGGTTTTCAGGGCTACCAAGACTACCCCAGTTTTGCTGAACCCTCAGATTTTAGGGTTCTTTGGCTATCATGAGAGATTTTTTTTCCCAAGGCAGCCTTTTTCTGTCTGGTCTTTCTAGCCTTGGATGGTGGCAGCGGAATAGTACCAATCTCCCGTTACATCCAGTTTGACCAGCCAGAGGAAATGGGAAGAGGAGGGCTAGGGGGAAAGGGCCATCGATAACCGCTAGGTCTTTCCCCGGTGTAGGGCTGCCCTGCCCCAATGGGCCTCCTTGAATGGGCCGCAAACGGGCACGGAATATTGGCAGAGCTTACTGCCGATATCCCCACCACTACCGGCCTGGCTAGCCCAATGGCTGCCCTTCCTCGCCATTTGACCCGCCCTCCCCCTGTCCCTGCACTGGCCAGTGCAAATCTCACTTGCTCCAGCGGTTGCCTGTCTTGCCCCTTCACACCTCCCTTCTTCCAAACAACAGGTACATACAAACTTAAGGAAGTTGTATGGCTTAAGGAACTGAGTACAATGCAAAATGTCTCAAAGGAAACTAGATATGGAGGCCACAATATAAATATAAAGACAGACATATTAAATATGGTATATCTACATTTGTCAGCTAAATGTTTTGTAAGTGTCTCATATCTGAATTAAATGTTATCTCTCCTATCATGACGTCTTTTTATCATCTTAAACGCAAAATTCCAGTTAACAAATAGACATAAAGGGGACTCTGTAGCTCTAGTATATTCCCACTGCTGACAAAGGTGCCCTGAAAGTCTGTGCTTCCAATGGTGACACTGCCTGATGCTCTTAGCACCAGAGTGCCAAGTCAAGGCCCACCAATGGATGATCATCAGAACATGCCGTCCTTCTGCAAAAAATCTGAGATGAAATCAGTCCCATGTGGCTGGTCACTTGGGCTACAACCGCACACTTACAATGCACCAGTGAGCTAAACAGAACTGACTTCTGAGCAAATATGCATAAGATTGCACTGCTAAAACTCTAAATGCTAAAACTTAAACTCTATGCTAGGTCTAGGAATTTGAAGAAAAAAAAAAGATTAGATTAGAAAACACATGACAGATGATAGATCGATCAATCCCTGGGAGGCTTGGGAAAACTTAATGGGGCTAGAAGGAGGCTTGTGCCCAGTGCTTGCTCAAAAAGACTTCTGAATATGTGCAAGTAGCTGCTGGAAAGTCACACAGCTACATACCGGTAATTCAGTAGAAAATTAAATAAAAACACCACCATCCCTTCCAGTGCAGCTATTTGAGTGGGTGGGGGGAAAAAAACCGTAAAAAGGAATCAGAGGTAAGCTCATGTACCATGAGTCTAAAGCCTAATAATACAGAATAACTATGAGAGGGGCTGTACTAGGATGCAATGAGACCCATCACAGTTTTCTACGTACATCCAAATGTGTTTTAGTTTGTGAATCTGTTTCAGGGTCCAATCCTATCCAACTTTCCAGCACTGATGCAGCTGTACCAACAGGGTGTGTGCTGCATCTTGAGGTGGGGAAGGCGGTCACAGAGGCTTCTTTAAAGGGTAAGGGAATGTTTGTTCCCTTACCTCGGGGTAGCGTTGTGACTGCATCAGCTCTGGAAAGTTGGATAGGATTGGACCCTCAGCCTGTATCAAGACAGTAAATTCCAGTTTACTCATGGGCAGCCCAATCCTGTGTAAGGATCTGCGGACTTCCCAGGCCGCTTCAGCGCAACCCGGGGACTCCTCGGGAGAAGGGGACATTCGTCCCCTTTCCCCGGTGTAGGGCTGCCCTGCCCCAATGGGCCTCCTTGAATGGTCCGCAAACGGGCACGGAATATTGGCAGAGCTTACTGCCGATATCCCCACCACTACCGGCCTGGCTAGCCCAATGGCTGCCCTTCCTCGCCATTTGACCCGCCCTCCCCCTGTCCCTGCACTGGCCAGTGCAAATCTCACTTGCTCCAGCGGTTGCAGGGTCGGTCTGGAGGTAGAGCAAGGGCTGCCGGCCTCTGCGCTGGCGGCCCTTACTCCCTGGGTGCCAAAAACGGGCTTTATAGCACTTTAAGGCATCCATCACCTGTGGAGCACACGCTCTGCAGGCGAAACGTTACGGAGGATTGCTCCGTAAGTAAGGACAAGTGAAAGTGGCATGAAGATAAAACCCGATGTGTTCACACCTTGCACATTAATAAGGTCAACATTAATTTTATTCTCCTGATTTGAGAAGGAATAAACAGTCAACCAGAAATAAAAGAAGTGCCATTTCCGCTTTTTGGCTGTTTTAAATACTGTGCAACTCTCTCCCATCTGTTGTATCAGAGTACAAACAGCAATGAACATATGGGCTTTCCTTCTCAACCAGCTGTAGTGTAGTTAACGTTATAATAAGCACTTTTTGGGGAGATATGTTTACATTAAAAAAAACCTTGCTAGTCAAAACATCTGTCCCTGGCTTTATAGTTTTTAAGAGCTCTAAAATCTAGTGCACACATTTGTCATTTGTATAACATTCTATTCAAAACTACCGTATATCTATTTGTCTATTTATGGCTGCAAAACCTCTATTCCACTAAATATGATTTTTTTTTTCACGGCTAACGTTTCCTCTTTTTCAAAAGCTAGCAGCTTGACACAGCAGTTCCAGAAATTCACTGCTTGACAGCTAGTTAGCTTGTGATATAGTGACCAATCCCCAAAGGCACCCATTCCATTCTTTGCTGTGGTTCACAGAAACTGGATGTTAATCAGTTTTATACATGCTAAATATATGAATATGAACACTTTTTTAAAAACACACTGCACAGAATTTGTGAAGTTACATTTGGTAGCTAAAAAAAAAGGATCCATAAGTAAAGAGCAAAGCCTGGTAGCACATTACATGTCACCTATCTTTATGAAAATCAAAGCATACCTTTATTGGGATGAGTCAATCTCATGATTCATCTGTGAGCACTTTAATCTTGGCCTTGCCAGCAGATGGACTGTAAAAATAAATTTAGATTTATTTTTACAGCTTTACCATAAATAATGACTCTTGTAGACTGTAAATTAGCAGTTTGTTTGCTTCCCAAAAAAACATATTAAAATCTAGAGATGTTTGCCATCTGGTGGATAAAACTGATATTGCACCCTTGAAGAAACATTTCACTTCATAATACTTCAAAGTCTTGTGTTTGGGGGCGCTTGGGTGGAAAACACAAGCAAACAATGCCAACAGTTGTGGAATGCAGGGCCATTCAGAGGAATTTTATCAAGGGGTACAAAGTTTCTTTTGGGCCTCTTTCCTACATATGAATTTGGCTCCTGGGCCCCCCTTTTTTTGCTCCAGGGACCCCTTTTTGACCCCTTTTTCTCCCTGGACCCAGGTATAAATTACCCCTTAACCCCCCTCCCAGAGGCCCTGGTGGAGTGACCCGCACATAGCATAAGTGGGTAAGAACAGGCTATGATTCCACTTCCATTTTTATTTTTATTGCACTCTTGGTGTTGAGCACCACTGATACTGGCTTTTGTCCTATCTTCCTACAGCAAGGGTCGTTACAAAATGCTTTGCAGGGCTTTTTCAAACGTCAGTATTTGGCAGATGGTTAGGATCTCAATTTTTACTGGAATTTCAACCTGCAATTAAATTGCAGAATTTAAAATATTTTGGCTAAAAGTGACATGATGGGAGAATGATAGGTGACAGGAAGGAAGGAGTAGCAAGAGTAGACCAGGAGGAGCAACAAGGTAGCCACATAAGCCTGGTTCCAAAAATATCTTCAAAACCATAGGACAATGGCTCCCAAACTGTGTGCCACGGCTCCCTGAAGCACCACCAAAACCAGCCAGGGGCACTTATTTTCAGGGAGAAAAATGGAAGTACTACCGAGACTGGGCTTAGCCCACCTCCAAAAGAAAAAAAAGTAATGTAATGGGGAGCCGCAGTCAACGGCCATAAGGTGGAGGGAGCCGCAGGTGGGAAACGTTTGGGAACCACTGCTAAGAGACAGAAACGTGCTTTTTAAAGGAAAGCAAACATAGGTTCTCAGCAATCTAAGCTCTGCATAAGATTCCATGTACATAATTTCACAAGAGCAACACCCGAGTGTGCTCCTTAAGAGAGTGGTACCTGATCTGCTTGTTTTTCCTCCTCCCTCCCCATCCCTATTGTATTATCTATTAGAGTGTAAATCATTATTTTATACTGTAAACTACCTTGAGTATATTGGCAGAAAGGCAGTATATAAAACTAAATCAATACAACTAGTCCTTTTACAATAGCAAAAAGTAGGTTAACGGTGATAAGCAAGTGCTGCATAGTTGTTTTGTGTGCCATTTATTTTACAGTGCGATCCTGCCTAACTTTAAGTGGCCTGCCTAAAAGGCCAGTCGCTGTATCCTATGGGCATCCCGGGCTGTTCCAGGGCAGCCCGGGAGCACCTCAGGAGAAGGGAATGTTCGTCTCCTTCCCCAGGTGTAAGCCATCCACGGCCCTATGGGCCTCCTCGGATGTACACCAGGTCCGGGTGTGGCGTACATTCAGGGATGTAAGGCCGACCTGGGCTAAGAACGGGCATAGGATATTGGCAGAGCACCCCGCCGATATCCCCGCCCCCTCCCAGTCCGAGCCGGCCAATGGTCCTCCTCTGTCACCGGCCCCGCACCACCCTTGCGCCGAGTGGCCTGGGCCTTACCTGGGTCGTCTGGTACAGAATCGGTCCACCGGGGGTGTGAGCGGTGCCAGCCTCAGCACCCACTCCTCTTATACCCGAGTCATCTCAAATGTGCTTTATGTAGCTAGGGTGTTGCTACTTGATATTTTGTAACTTATTTTTCTTTCAGACCTGGGCAATGAATAAATTCTGTATTAATACCTGATGCCTAAAATAAGACTAGCTTCTTGCCAATTCACTTTCTGTTCAAATCCTCCTTTATAATAGGATGAAAGACCGTTACAAGAGAGACAAGAGGAAGTAATTAGATCTGTGAGAGGTGTGATAACCTCAGTTCTATTATATGACTCCAACAATGGTGGTACATTCATGTCAATGTCACAAAACTATAATTCAGCAGCAACCAACCCTAAATACCCGTAACTGCATCTGCTTGTCCATTGCTTCCCTTATTTCTCTTGCCTCCTTTGGTTCCCATCTGTTGGCTTCCTCAATGTCATAATTTAGGGCCAAGAGGAAACTAGATATGACATGAGTAAAGGTGTGGGGTTTTTTGTTGATAACCGCATAAAAACACAAAACACCACTTTTTGCTAAACGATATGCGAAAAAATAAAATAAATCCATGTAATTTTGCGCCATTTGTGCAGAGACACTAGGTTTGGGGGGGATATGTTTTGTACTACTGACACTGTACAACCTATACCAACTACCTAGTTTACTTTTAAAGTGGTTAAAATGGGGAAAATTTGGAATAAAAACACTTTACACCGTTTTCTGCTATTTCATTGTGGTTAAACATCAAATCTGCGAAAAAAACAAAACCATAAAAAACACCGCTTAGACATGAGAGATTCATAAGTAGGACCTCTTGTTTTGTCTTGGGTTTTTCTCACACAAATTAACAATTCCAGTCTTGAAGATCAAAGAGGTATTGCTCTGGGATAGGATGTTCAATGCTTTTCTCCCATATCCCCCCAAACCTAGTGGCTCTGCACAAGTGAAAAAGACAGGTCTATACCTGTCTTTCTTTCCCTGTGGAGCTAATAGCTGTGGGATGGAGGAATTGAAAACGGCACACAAAGAAAAAGTTGACTTTCTTGCAGATCCCTGGGGGTTGATAATTAGTAGTTAAATCAAATAAAATAAAGAGATGCTAATCACTGATCTCCTGTGTCATGTTCTGGTTTGGCCCCTTAGACTGTAAGCTTCTTGGCAGCAGGAGTCTATCCTTTTGATTATGAACCTCTGTTATGTTTCATATGTCAATGGATGATGCTAAATCAATAATAAGTGTGATTTAGGAAAAATGGTCACCCATTTAGCATGCTCAAATTTAGCTTCCAGCAAGTTTTAGTTTCTATTCTACAGTATAACTTTGGTGAGTAGTGGTGAATGGCACACATTTAGAGCTAGAGCAGAGGTTTCCAACCTGTGGTAAACGGACCAGCGTTTGGTGGGATGCCGGCACTCGGGCGGCAAGATGGCACCATTGTGGCCGCAACGCACGAGAGCCCTGAAAATGATGGCAAGCAGCCCCGGGCGGCCGGCAGAGATTGAGTGTGCGGGTTTCCATGCTGGGAAATGCCCATGGTATGTGACGCGACAGCGGCCCCGGAGGTGGTACGCTGTGCCGAAAATATTGGGAACCTCTGAGCTAGAGTACGTGGATGGGGCACAAGTTAAAATTTGTTTCAGTGATATTATCACAGCACAATAAAGTTAGCAGTCTTTCAGGAGTTCATTATAAAGTTTTCAGACATCAGAAATTTATTTATTTAAAGAATTTGTATCCCGCCTTTCTCCCGGCAAGGGCACTCAAGGCGGCTCAAGGGCACTCAAATGCCAGCCTTAAGTGTGAATGACGACTTGAATTACGAATTGAAAAATATTTTTCAGAAGTTTGTAAGAAAATATCTCTTTGTATCAGCAATATTTACTTAAAAATATATTTTAGCCAGTATGTAAAAAATATTGAAAGATCTAAAATCATGGTCAAAGTTAAATATTTTATAGTATAGCAGGTTTTTCAGGACAAATATTCTCCAATAAGTAATATTTTTAGATCAAAATTTATCAGACACAACACGGTCTGCCAAAAGCAAAATTCTGGGAATACAAAAAGTAACAATTTCCAGGTACACTGGGCAAAATTCAGTCAATAGCATATTATATGTATGTGCATACAGTAACTTTCACATAGCCCAAGCTAATTTCAAACCAGACATTCACGGGAAATGTTAATAGAAATGCTTTCACATTAAGGACCTCCTTTTTCACAAACACAGCCACTGGGGGCTGGTTATCCATGACCAGGGCCACAGCACACAGAACAGACTCTTCTTTCCCCTTGCACCATTTTTAGATGGAAAAGTCTCCAGCGGAAAGAATTAACCTTCTCCTTCCATGTCCTAATCAGGAGTGGGCCTCTCACAGTTGTGTATTGTGAAAAAAAAGAGGTGTATTGTGAAAAAAGAGGTGCTTCCAAATGGCACAATTGGCCACCATATTCTGTGTCTGAACGAGTAATAGATTTCTCCCGTGTGCCCATGCTACCCTAAAAAGCACATCTGGCAACACACAGACACACACCATTTTAATGAGAAGAAAAGCGTTATATCTAGAGTTTTGTGCAAGAGAAATTCCCCATCCTTTCCTCCCCACATTAGGTCCTTGTGGCCCCCAAAGTCTCTCCTGAGAGTTGGGGAACCCCCTGGAAGGGGCTAAGATGAGGAAAATGGGGTGAATTGACGAAAGTAAGCAGAGGTACCTTCTATGAATAGAAGAATACAACTCTGCATAGAACCCAATTTTTTCAATAACTTTACACCTAAATCACTTGAAAATGTTGAGGGGTAGCCATGTTAATCTGTTGCAGCAAAAAACAGAACCTTGTGGGTATTAACCACTAATGAATGAATTATGGCATCTTTTTTGTAGGCCAGCCTCAATCAGATGCATGAAATGGTCATCTAAGGGCGCGCATGCGCATACACACACAAGTACAGAAATACATATTTTAAACGTTTCTTTTTTGATCTCATAATCTTGTGAAAGAGACTCAAGCTCTAAATTGACAGCAGTTGAACATTTTCTTGTTGGTTCTGTAATGGCATTTTCTAGTGGTTTCCAGGGCCAGAATGCATAACTACCTATCAAATATTGAAACAAACACAGCTTAACATCTGTTCATCTGCTAAGCAGGCATACAGCAATAGTAGGAAAATAGAGAACAGGTTTTTTAATCTCATTTGTCTGAAGGTTCAAACTATTGCCCTTTCCCGAGTCAAACTGTTCTCTTGAGGGGGTTGGTTTTGAAGGCAAACACAGCACCACAACGAGTTGGCAGAAGTTTACAATCTTCACCCTTTCCAGCATGACATGATTAACTATCTTATATAAAAATACTTGTAAATCATAAAACTACTAGGCTCAAGTTCCCTCTGCTTGGATGTACTTTTAGAAGCCCATGTTCTGACTTTCAGGAAAAAATACAATATGCACTAACAGGTCAATGTCATTGGTTATGAACTTCAATTCTGTGTATGATGGGGCTAATACAATTTCCCTGTGAGGTACCACTGCTTTTTCATCCTGTTTGAAAAAAACATTTAACATCCAACATAATAGTGACTGTCTTTGTGAACAGAAGCTGGATAGACGCCTGTCCAAGTGCCATTCAGTACTACTGCTAAAAGACAATAAAAAGAGCTGAAAGGCATGATTCTGGTTTAACAAACTAACAGCGCAATCCGACTTAACTTTTGTGCCTGTTTAACCAGCGGCGCAGCAAGAACAGGAGGCCCCAGAACAGAAAAGGGATTCAAATTCCCTCCAAAAGAGGAATTCAAAGGGGATTTGAATCCCTTGTCCGTTCTGGGGCCTCCCGTTCTCACTGCACCACTGGTTAAACAGGCACAAAAGTTAAGTCGGATTGTGCTGTAAGGCTGCAATCCTGTCAACCCCACTGAACACAGTGAATCTTATTTCTGACTAAACATGTATCAGATTGCTTCATAGATATCAGTTTTATGCACGTTTACTTGTAGAGTAAGCTCCACTGAACACTGCGAGGCTTACTTCTGAGAACATATATACCTAAGAACAGGCTGTTAAGATTGCAGCCTCAGGGCAGCTGCTTATACACACTTACCTAGGATTAGGTTCCTGTTGTTGTTGTTCAGTCGTTAAGTCATGTCCGACCCTTCGTGATCCCATAAACCATGTCCCGCCAGGCCTTCCTGTCCTCCACTATCTTCCTGAGTTCGCTCATTTTCATGTTCGTTGCATCGGTGATGCTGTCTAACCATCTCATCCTTTGCCTTCCCCTTCTCCTTTTGCCTTCAATTTTTCCCAGCATCAGAGTCTTCTCCAGAGAGTCCTCTCTTCACATTAGGTGGCCAAAATATTTGAGTTTCAGCCTTAGTACCTGTCCTTCCAGGGAACAGTCAGGGTTGATTTCATTTAGGATTGACTGATTATTTCTGAGTAGACACACATAAGACTGCACAGTAAGAACATTTGCTGTGAAGCAAGTCCAATTGAACTTTCAGTGCAATCCTATGCATATCTGCTTAGAAGGAAGCTCCACTGAGTTTATTGGGATTTATCCAAGGTAAGGATTGTAGCCCTATGTATTTCCAAATAAGCCGGTTTAAGACTGGGCTGCAGTCTGCAAGCTGGTATTTGGGGGTCTTAATGCGTTTTAAATTGGGTATTATAGGAAGATCCTTCTGAAACTTAAATTAACTCAAAATGCAGCCACCAATATGTTGGTGGGCTGAAGTGCTCTGCATACATCGCACCTATTTTTAAGCTTACCAGATCTCCAACCGGGACAGAGTGCTAGACCTTAAGGAGAAGGAATGTGGGCAGGTGTAGCTTGTTAAACAGCCCCGGTTGAACACAGTGGGGCTTGCTTCTGAATTAGACATGCCTAGGATTGTGCTCTAAGGGTTTAACAAGCTACATCTCCCCATGTTCCTTCTCCTAAAGGTCTAGCACTCTGTTCCGGTTGGAGATCTGGTAAGCCTACATTTTAGACCAGCTGCTCTGAGTGCCAATTTCTGTCCAGGTCCAATTCAAAATGCTGGTTATAACTTTAAAGCCCTATAGTCTGTTTGGCAGGTACCAAAGACAGGGCCTTTGTAGCAGCGAAGCCACAATTCCGGAATTTCCTCTTTGGGGAGATATGGCAGACCACACACTGGCTATTTTTAGATGAGCTATACAAACATTTTAATTCCATCTAGCTTTTGACTGTTTTTGATGGCTTGCATGTTTGTTTTGATTGATTTTGCCCTGTTTAAATGTTTAGTGTGGTTTGTCCTCTTTTCATGTGCATTTTATAGTTCCTTATTTTTATTTCTATTGAATACCACCTTGTGTGCTATTTTAAAAGCCAGTACAGAAATAAAAATAAAAATAAAAATAAATAAAAATTGTTTTACTTTACTTCCAATGCAATGGCTCAAGCAGTACATAAGAAACAGAATACATTAATATATAAAACTGTAAAACTGAAGAAGCACACTTTATCCATAAAAAGATGTCAGTTGAGTATGCCTTTCTATCAGTGGCCATTAAATTTTAAAAGTAGAATAAATAATTTTATATTGTCTGCAGAATATTGCAAAGCTGAGGCTCAAATGAACAAGATCCCCAAGGGAGGAATTCCATAACCTGGGAAGCTATCGTTAAGAATGCCTCATCAAGCTTCTAACATTCTGACTTGGAGTACAGTGTATTTCCAAAAACACCCCAGCAGATCTCAAGGAAGACAGTGGTGATTCTTCAGACAAAAGGACCCCAGATCACTTTGGATTTTATTTATTTATTTATTTATTTATAGAATTTTTACCCCGCCTTTCTCCCACCAGGGCAACCAAGGCGGCTTACAACAAAAATATTAAAATACATAAGTACATTTAAAATCAAGAATTAAAATAATTAAAAACAATAATTAAAAACCTTTATAGGTTAGGGATGAGTGGAAAGTAGATCATAGTTCACTGGTGGACCATTTGCCTGCTGGCATCGGCTCACCACAACCTGATACAGCAAGACACTTAAAAAAAAAAAACAACCCACAATTTTTAAACTGGGGTATTTATAGGACAAAAGTGAATACCCAGAATGACCTCACACAGATTAGCTATGTTTTCTGTTAAGTAATCCTGAGTATGTACAGTATTCTAGCTTTGCTAATTTAAATATATATTTGTAACAAATTTGTTTTTAAATTAGCAGTTGTAGAACATGGGTGGTTTGTTGTTTTAATAGAATATAGTACACAAGAATAAAGTCAGCCCACACTTGTCATAGGTAATAATAACCACTATTATAAACTGCATACCCATAAACTTATTGACTCCCACCCCCCAAATTACTGGCAGCTAGTGCAACGCTTCATAGGAAGCCTTCTGGGGACAGGCCCAGCCTGAGCCCAAGCACTGCTTGAAGCAGGCACAGATTTCACTGTCACCACATACAGTATAGTCATACATACTACACTCTGTGCAAAACACTGGATAGCCCCCACCGTGCTGCTGTCTGGCTGACTGCATAATTTGGTTTAAGTTGGTTGGTTTAGCTTAGTGTATTTGTTATGGTTTACCAAAACAGCTGATATAGCTGGGCCTCTACCTCTTCTCAAGGGATGTGCAGGGCAGTGTTTGGGGCCTGGCTTCCTCTTCCTCACACTGCTGCTGAACTCACAGCTGCTAAACTCTTGGCAATTCCTCCCTATGAGGCATTTACTCCCACAGGAGGCACTCACTGGTCGTGGGAAGGAGGCACTCGCCAGCAGATCTGAGCTTTATACCCTGATTTAGCTCCTCCCCCTGCTCTGCTGATTGGGACTGGGGTGACCTGCTAGGATTAGCAGGACAATAGCTGGCTGATTATAGCTGTCTGGGAATGTGCCCTTCATAGATTCCTTGCTCTCTTACTTTGCTACTGACTTTGGACTCTATTTAAACAAATTTATTTGTCTTTAAGTTTAAACTGAACTCAGCTAAGCTACACTTTTAAGTGTAAACCAAACCTAAGCTTAACCCACACTGGCTTTGGTTTAACTGAGCTGAACTGGCTTTGGAGTCTTAACTTACAGTTTAAGGCAGGATGAGCTCCATTGCCCGGCGGGAGCTCACCTTCCCCAGCAGCCGCAGCTCCAGATCTGGGGTGCAGAGAGCAACACCAGTTCTGCCTACTCGCCGGGTGCCACAAACATGCTTTACGACACATTTGTGACACCCTACATCAGCAGAGCAGTGCTTTGCCGGTCTAAAGGACAGGATTGGACTGCCCATCTCCGTAACATGATATGGAAGTGGCACTTATGAAACCTGAAGGCAGAATGAGTTTTCCCAAAGGGACTTCAAATGATTTTAACTTTCTTTGAAAAATTGAATCTTGGGATCCCAGAACTGGTTTCCACCCACAAGTCATGGTGAACATGATCACAGGTGGGTAGGGAGCCTGTGAAGATGAGTTGTCTCTAAGGTTGGGTGAACTGATCACTCTCTTCCCTCCTCTCTGCCCACCTTGCTGCCACGATGGCATCATATGCTAGTATTCTTCTTGCCCCCGCATCACAATCTTCAGGGTTACCATAGGGACAGCAATAAACAAATGTGCCTCACCACCACTCTGTTGTCCACTCTTTACTGGTCACTTGATCAGTTAGGAGCACTGGTGAACTATCTCTCCAGAGAGTGGTGAACTATTTCGTTGTGTGGCTTTTTTGGACATCTTCTTAACAATGTCAGGTAGGAAACTGTGCCATCTATATGTTCAGAAGTATCCCTTATTTTCCCAGATGGCTAACAGTGAAGCCACACATGAGGTTATGGGATCATAGTTGGGGAAGGGATAAAGTCTTTGGAGAGGTCAGAGAAGGAAAAGCAAATTGAAGTGGAAGCTGTGCAGTAGGGGAGCAAGAAAAACACCACTTAAAAGACACAGGGCATAGTCCAGCAAAAGTAGTCATGACTAAGTCCCCAATAATTTCAAAAGGATTTAGGTGAATTGGGATTATTTCAAGGCTTTCCATGCGATTTACAGCAGCTCAACAATCCTAGGCATGTCTACTGAAATGTAAGAGCCACTGAGTTCAATGGGACTTACTCCCATGTAAGTGTGTATAGAATTGCAGTGTTAGTTGTGACTAATCTGGGTAGATTGGTCTTCTGAGTGACATGCTTTCTGCTCCCCTCCTTTGACTTCCTACCATAACCTTCTGTCCAAAGACATTATATATTTCGCTAGAGTAGTAGACAGTTATTCCTGTGGAGCTAGCAGAAGCGAAAGAAGCAGATTACAATTACTATCTAAATATTGCCAGTGGTTGTGACAGTACCGAAAGGGGAGGGAAGGAAGACACATGAGAAGGAATATGCAGAAATGTCATCTTATGCCTCATTTAACTAGCCAGACCCACACGGTCATTCCTTGCCCATATGGCTGCCGGCCTTTCAACCAGTACCCTTGAATGAATCTGTGGAAAAGTACTTTCCATGGTGCTCATCTAAACTGTAAAGGACATTGCAGGGGTTAAGCTTAATGGCTTCAATAGACAAGATGGTGTTGAGTTGGTGTTGGAAAAAATAGAGGGAGAGAGGAAAAGGTCCCAGACAGGAGGTTCTGAAAGGGTATTTCACATAGGAAGGGGGCAGCAAAGGTCCATGATTGGAGCAGCCTAAGAAGGACAGTGGTCGAGCTGGGGGGGGGGGAATGTGTGCAAAGGAGCCCTCCATGATTGCATTTTCCCTTCTGCAAACTCAAGTGGGTTTGTAAATGACTAACCCAATGACTGTAGTTACAAATTGGCGCTGGAGATTTGGAGTAGAGGTGGGGGCAAAGGAGATTGGTAATTCTGTATTAATGAATCCAAAGCAAAAGGCAAGCCTTGGCAAAAAAGAAGCAAATAATTGTGTGAAAAGTATGCACTCTTATAATGGATTGCATTTCTTCTATTTTTATTATAATACTCAGCTAAATTTAACAGGTGCCCATGGCTGAACTGAGAATCTAAATTAATCTGTTTGCATTTGGGAGATGCCTCCAGTAGGGGGAATGTATGCATCTGCTTGTTTCTGAACTCGTTAGGATTTGATTTACTCCCCAGCAAACCTAACAGACTCCTGCCTTTCCTTAACCTCCAACTCAGGGCCAACTGCCCTTTGGATTCCCTTTTGCATATTAGCATTCTCAGGCCTCCTAGAACCTTGGGGGTTACCGTGGAGATAGGAGTAAACAATCTGATATGATCACAGTTCTATTGACTCCCAGTTGGCTCTGTTGGCTTTAGTGGATGCTAACATGGGTTGAACCCCTCAGAGCTGGTTTCTCGGAGGACCAGTGATAACTTAAGGCCATTGCTGGCGCAAGTCTGCTTTGAAGGTGGATCAGCTCTGGAAAGGGGTTTGGGATTCGGCGTGCGCCACTGCTGATCCCGCCCCCTCCCAGGCCTGATCTACCCTCTTCCCCGCCCACCTCCTCCCCCATTACGCCAGAGGGGAAAGAAGATAGGATTGGGCCGTAAGGCTACAATCTTATGCACACTTATTTGGGAGTAAGTCTCACTCAAATTACTGGGACATAATTCTGAGCAGACACTTGTGAACACTTGAAACTTGCTTCCTTACCTTGCTCTAAATGACTACTAATTCATGATGTTTTAATGCCATCAAAATTTTAAAAAACAAAACAAAAACACTTTATTCATAACTTTAATGCCATCATTTAAATCGGTCGTGAAATGACCAATCTTTTCTCAGAGTTAACCTAACAATCCTGAAAGGATTTTTGGTCCTACAAAAAGATGCCAGAAAGATGCAACAACCACTCCAGACAATCTCAATTCCTTCTCTGAGTTTCAGCCCCCCACCTCATCTGCAAAGTGGTAACACTGACCTACTTTGCAGAGCTGTTGTAAGGATTACTAAGGTCATCTATGTGAACACTTACAACTTGCTTCCTTGCCTGTTCCTCTGTTCCAGGGAAAGCCCCAGACAAACAGCCACGTAAGGGCTCAAACGTTCCACCTCGGAACATCAACGTGGTGAACACCGAACAGCAGCAAATACCCAGCAGCTCTGTGGGTCCTTATCTTCCCATCCGTGTAAGGGGAACCACGAGCCATCCTCCTGTGCCCTACTATCCATCCAGAAACGTATCCAGCCCCATGGAGCAGATGTACAGGCACCCCCACCTCCAGCCAGTGCCCGATCTTCGACTGGTAGACTTGCAGCCTCCTGGGCAAAGACACAGCCAGCCAGCCTCAGTACAGGATGGGAGGGGCCTCTTCTTTTACAATCACCCAGTCTTGACTCCCATACCCGAGAGACAGACGAGTCCATTTGTGCAGCCAGGCAGGGCTGTCCCAGTGCCATCGGCTCCAACCAACAAAGTGGTCAAAAAGGCAGAACATCAAACAAGTGTGAAAATCAGTAAGTATTATTCAGCCCAACCAAAATCCAGGAATATGAAATCTGTAAGTACAGAAGCGTGAAAAGATGTGTGGTGCTGATCTTTGCAAAGGGGACATTCTGTCTGTAATCTACCCATTGATCAGCAGTTTAGGTGAACTCCATCATTATTTCATCTCCTCTCAGGGCCATGTTTTTCAGGCTACATCCTGGGAAATGCTTGGACTTCCTCAAGTGCTTATCAGGGGCTCCTCAATGAGAAGATCAGAATGGCAGATAAATAACCCTTAAAGCCAGCTTGCCCACCACTGCCACTCTTCTCCCTTGCTGTAGCTGATGGTTAGGTGTATTCACACAGTGAACCCATAGCTCATGTGGGGTGAGAGACCCCAAGAATCCTGGCCAGCATGCCAGGTGAATGGATCATGCCTGTAAAATTTGCCCCCTTAATCCCCAGGGATTGCCCTGCAAACAAGTCAGTGTGACAAGGCTCCATCTTATAGTGAAGGCTTCTGCTCCCTAAGGGGTGCCTGGAAAGCACTGCAGGGAAGGCCTTTAGGAGGGAGCTGCCTTGGCTCTTGGACTGGCTAAATAGTAGATTGTGTTTTATGTTTTGGCCATTCGGGTGGATTTTGACTCTAATTCCTTTTGTGGGGCGGAGTTGTTTGTGTGATGGTGCCCTGATTTTATGGTCCATAGGCATTTAATGAATGAACAGAAGATTTTACTAAGGGGACTGTGGAAACTTGACTTTAGGCATCATCTACATGTCCTGGCCCCATGTCTGAGTGGGATTATTCAGCACCCACCTCAAGAAGGCTGATGGTCTTTCACCAGAAATGTTTTTGTGAGCCCCAACCAGTTACAATACACAGCATCAGTTCTGGTTCTTGAAATGCTTTTCAGTACCATCACTGGGATGATGCAACAGTTGATAACCCCCTGATAACCAGTTGATAACCTGTTCATCCTTAAAATATTGCCATCCCAATGGATCTCTTGGGTTGGTTTGAATAGTTGGGGCTGCCCCAAACAGAAACATTTGTCACTCAATTTCCCTAGCTATTAACCTGATATGACAAAGTAGAGAAGGTTTCATGATGACCAATTATTTGCGGCTCTTTTCTCTCAGGGACAAATGTGGCACACAGACAAGTCGACGATCGAGGCCGTCCCACCCCCAAAACATTGGTAGCTCCTAACAACAATACAAAGCTCAAATACCTGAAAAAAACAATGAAGACAAACTCTGACACATTGGCAACTGGAGAACAGCTAAGCTCCAAGGTGACAAAGCTCCATCTAAGCTCCAAGGTGACAAGCGATCTCCAATTACCTAACGGTAAAAGAAAAACCACTTTGACCGGCGGAGAACCTTTACAGAAGATCTCTGGAAAACTTCCAGGATTAGATATGCCCAGACCCAAAGGAAGCACATCAGGGTCCGAGATCGTTCAGAGCACCCAGCAATGTAAGGAAACATCCAGATACAACAGTAAACATTTGAAAGGAATCTCCACTCATGAGCTTCCAGCTCATACTACTGGACTCATACGAGTCCAGAGTGATGCATACTCTGAGCAACACCTCTCAAAAAGATCACGTGAGGAAAAAACAAAGTCATCTAACCAAGAGCCACCAGTCAAGGAGAAAATAAAAATGCCCTTAGACAAAAAACGCAAGAGGAATTTGGACAGGGAGCTGAGTGGATCTCATTCTGGAGACCTCCAAACTGGCCTGAATAATTCAGAGATCATGAAAAAGACATGGTCTAAAGAGCAAATCAAAGACAAGGCCAAGGCAAGTGCGAATCCATCTGGGACTAAGCGGGAAAAGAAAGCCAAAACAGAAGCCAAACCTGTAAAACAAATCCCCAGGAGCAACCTGGCTTTGCACGTGACAGAGGCTGTCTTCTACCCACCTGGGAAGAACGATGTTTATGCCGTGCCTTGCAAACAGTTTCCGTCAGTGACTTTTCGGACAATTTTGGAAAATACACCAACCATATTGCCAAGGCCTCTGCCACGGCCTCTTCCGCAGCCCCTGCCTAAGCCTCTGCCAAACATAGGGTCTAGGCAACAGCCAACACTACTGCCAAAACCGCCATCAGGCTCACTTCGAACGGCCCAGTCAAGCTCATTGCCAAAGCCAGTTACTTCACTATCAAAGCCCACACCTGTCTCGGGTCCTTTTTGGATGCAGGCTACTCAGAGTTCTCAGTTTAGCTTATGGAGGGCACAACCCAGGGATGCCAACGAAACACCTGTGCCCTTCAGACTGCCAGCAAGGGACAGGAGAGCAAGGGACACACAAAACCTGGTGCCACCAAACACCCCAGTCTCTGGCTTCCATCCAGCAACAGAGCAAAGTGACAGACCTTGGCGACACTAAGAGGCAAGAGTCTCATTTCCAAGGGAACGCATGAGGCGGCTGGAAGTGAAACCTCATATTTTGTGCTTGTATATTGGGCTGATTAGAATAAAGTGTGCATTTTATTTATGTGTAATGTGTCATGGAAGTGATATTCCTTTATTCCATTTTAATGTTTATTACCAGTATATGTTTATTATAATGTTTATTAAAGTTTTATATGAGTGGCTTTAAAATATTTTATGAAAGGGGGCAGTCCCTCAAATACCCTGGTCCCGAGCCGTAAAGGATGTTAAAAGGCAAAATTAGCACTCTGAATTGTGCCCAGAAATGAACCAGCAGCCAGTGTAGCCGCCGAAGCAGCGGCCCAACCAAGTCAAATTGACAAGCCCCATTGACCACCTGGGCGGCTGCATTCTGCACTGGTTGCAGTTTCCGGATAGTCTTCAAAGACAGCCTTAGGTAGAGCGCATTACAGTAATCTAATCTAGATGTCACTAGGGCATGGATCACCGTGGCCACGTCTGAGCAGCCAGGTCATATCACTTTATTTTGTATATGGAAAGGTTTTGTTTTATTTATCTATTCAATTTATTAATACATCTACTGTCTTTGAGTTGGTGTTAGAAGGATTAAGATTCCAGTCTAGATTCCGGCACAGGCAAGTCAATTTAATTAATTAATTGGCTGACTAAAAAAATAAATAAATTGAAATTTTATGGCAGCCTTTGGGTGGGAAAAGGGCGCTTTGCACCCCATAAAACGATTTTTAAAATGTATTTATTTTATTTAATTAATTAATTGTTGGGGGGGGGTTTCCTGGTTTTGAACCGGTAAAATCTGGTAAGCCTACACAAGCCCCTTCTCAAAAAAACATGCGGAAGGCAACAATTCAGCCACTCACCCTAACCCTTTAAACAAAATAGAAAGCATATTTCCACTACTTACACTGTCCATGAGACAAGGGAGTTTAGTTCCAACATCCCATTGAGGGGTGGGCGAGCATTCGCTAATGCCCTGACATGAGGTATCATCAGATGATACCCGACTCACCCCTCACCGGCCGACTCACCCTTTTACCTAGCCAGTTGGCCTGATGTGCACATCAGTGGGCACACTGCAATCTCAGCAGGAAAGTCATCCAGAATCTTTTATCTCTGGGAAGCTTCCTCTATGAAAGTAGAAAATACATATCATGCTTGTCATGCGGTCCTTCTAAAATGGTACTAGATTTAAAAAAAAAATAAGACAGGGCATACTGCAGAAGTCTTTGTTGCTTTTAGGATGTTGAGACATCACATCGGGGACTTAGAAAGGTGCAGGAAAATAGGGGGGAAATGCAGAAATTCAAGGGGAAAGCAGGATTTTTAATCTAACCTTTCCTCATGAAATGCAGTAATAATACAGCATGCAGACTTTTTTAAAAATGCATGAATTTAGGAATTCTAACTCAAAATTCATTACACTAATAAGGTTACTAGACTTGTCATGTACGGTGCCTACCACAAAGCTAACAGACTGTACTGATTCAGAGCTTGCTTTTGTTCCCTAAGAAATCACATTAATATTCTTGAACACCCCATCAGACGCACCACTTCAAGTGATTACAGTTCACTGTTGGAATTCCCGTCATGTTTTGCCTGTTACAGAAACCCAACTCATCATTTTCAAGAATAATTCTTTCCACTTGTATAGCATCTTTAATCTAAGCCTCTTGAAGCAGTTTACAAACATTAATTCTTACAATATGAGACACAAGGTAATTAGGCTGCTCGTTTTGCTAGTGAGAGAAGGGAGGCTATGTTTGTTGCCCTTGCCCTCCAATGTATGACAGGAGAGAAAAAAGGTACTTCATGATAAGTGATAAAGATGTTCACAAACCAAACAAATCACATAGGTTGATTGGGAGGAGATTAGTGGCTGGGTGGTTCTGCTTGGTGGCAAGCATTTCAAGCAGAAGGCCTTTTGCCATCTCTGACCAGCTGCATTATTCTCTGAAAAAGGGTAATTTACAAGGGATACAATTACAATTCCTCCCCTCCTCCATGTGATGTAGCAGCTTTACTTCATTACGCACATTTTCCTACAACAAAATACTTTAAAAACATCATTAAATATACATTTTTGTTGAGTGCAATAGAATTAGCACAATTGTAAACTTTATTTTTGCATAGAATAGAGTTGGAGATCTAGTCCAACTCCCTGCTCAACGTAGGCAACAACAAGTACAGCATCCCTTACAGGTGGCCTCCCAGCCTCTGCTTGAAAATCTCCAACAAGGGAGACTACTGCATGAGGCACATTGTTCCAGCACCAGACTGTAGCCGTAGAAGGCTTCTGTCTGAAGCTAGGCCTCTCTCGCCATCTTGACACAAAGCCTGAACCCTGAACTATGGGCTATGGGATTTTGTAAGTATCCCACTCTCAGCCTTACCTCAACTCCCCCTCCCCTTTTCCTGTTATTCAGTACCTAAAGAGCCCAGGAAGGAGTGGGCTATGGAGATAAGAAATCAGCTTGTCTCTTCTATGGGAAATTCTGTTACAGGAACATCACACACAGACCCTCGTCCTGTTTGTTAGGGTTAGCTAAAGACGAAGGACGCACTCAAAGGGTAGGAGGGATTTTTGCTTGGGTTTTGTCTCTAATGGCACGTAGGCAAGCTTGTGATGTAATTCCTGCTGAAATTTGACTTGTATCCTGTCTCTTTGCATATGCATTGAATGAAGGTATAAGAAGGCTTCTAACATTCTGTACGTCGTTCCAGCTCTGATCTAATTCGTATTGCTGGGACCCATGGCCATGCTAATATTTCAAAATGGAATAAAAGATTCTATGCAGTTCTCTCTTCTCTCTTAAGACTATGTTTTGTAATTCCTTTCGGGGCCTCTGAGCTAACTCACAGCCATCCAAAGCTGTTTACAGCAACAGTTTTATGGCGTCCCTGTCAGGGTGGGCTTTGAGTGGCTTATGTTTTTGCCCTTTTGTTGTCTGAACTCCTCTTTACTGGAACTAACCGGATCCAGCGTGTGAATAAAGTAAAGTTCAGCCGGCACTCTCCTGTTTGAGAGGAACTTGCTTGTTTACACGCTGCTTCGAATAGCGACGGTGAACGCCAAAAAGAACTAACAAAGAGGAGAAGAGAAGAGAAGAGAGAGAGAGAGAGAGAGAGAACAATGATGGAGGCCTCCAAGGATGGAAGACTGAGAATCTGCACCGGTGAGTCACCTTAAATTATTTTGAGGTCCAAAAGACGTTTTGGCTGGGGAAGGAAACCCAGGACTTGGTTGGTTGGAAGGAAAGGGTTAGCCAAAAAAAAAAAAAGGGAGAAATCTAGAGATGGGGATGTCGTGACTGAGTCTGCTCCACAGGGATTTCAATAAGGTGTGAGGTAAAAACATCCAAAGAAGGGATCCTTCTTTTTAAAAGGAAATTCAATGAAGCGCTTAGGTATGCGTTTGTAGTTTTGAATGGCCAAAAGTACCAGCTAGAAAAAGGAGGGCCAGCCCCTCCCTTGCATAAAGTACTGTAGAAAATACCATCAATTTAAAATTGCAGTTTGGTCATTGTTTAGTGTGTAAGCCCAGTTTTTGGGACCCCCTGCTCAAACTAACACAAATATGGGTTTTTAATGTGGCTGTTTTAGATTTCCCACTTGGAAGTTGCCTTTTTGCAAAAGAAATACTATTTTGAGTGTTTTGTGTCTTTTTGTTGTTGTTGTCTGAAGATCTTAAAGTAGAGAACAGTTTTTTTTCTCTCTGCCTGCCTGAGGAGGGAGGAGAAGAAAAACCCCACAAAAAAGTTTTTTTCTCTCTCTCCAGTTTGAGATTTGAATCAGATTGCTCTCTTGCTCACATTGAAGGAAGAAAGTTGTCACTAGCAAAAGTTGTCACTAGCAAAAAAGTTTGCCTGTTGGAAATAGCCAGCTAGAGATAAGAAGAGAACCTGCAAGAGATTTTATTGCTGTAGCAGTGAGAATAAAGACAGGAAGTTGCAGAAGCCATTCAGGTTTTGTTTTTATGTGCATTTGAATGGATAGCTCTGGGAAGAGCAGAGAAGGGAGGAGCACAAAACGCAATGTTGAATTGACTTTGTTGGCTTCTAAGCTCTGGGAACTTGCCCCTCCCCCTTCTGTAAACAAGCCCTGGCTAGAGATGTTTTTTCCTGCTGTCTTTTGGGACTGATGTGTGTTGGAGGAAGTCACTCTAAAGAGGTACACCAGCCTTGCAAGGTAGACTATGTTGGAGAAAAGAAAGGACAGACTCACCATCTGCTGCCAGCCTACCTTACAAAATTAGCTTCAAGTAAAACCCAGAGGCCACAGACTTGCTCCACTGTCAAAATTTTGCCACCTCTGCAACAGTCAAGTGTTGGGGGAGGGGACGAAGCATCATTAAGATTACATGCATGCCGCCCAGACCTGAAGGATGGAAAAAGGAGGGTAGCAAAACCCTAGTGTGGGAGCCAGAAGAGAGCCCCTCCCCATGTGCCCAACTGAGATAGTTCCCTCAGCAAGCAGATTTGCAGCAGGTTGCCACCTCAGATCGCCCTGAGCTAGTGGGGAAGCCAGTATGAGAGAATGGAAAAGAAAGTGCCACACACCCCCACTGAAACTTCAGCTGGTTGAACTGCACTTCTGGATAACTTAAGAACATAAGAAGAGAGAGCATTGCTGGATCAGGCCAAAGTCCCATCTAGTCCAGCTTCTTGTATCTCACAGTGGCCCTCACCAGATGCCTCCGAGAGCACACAGCCAACAAGATAACCTGTTTCCTGTTGCTATTCCCTTGTACTTGGCACAGAGAAAACTTGCTTGTAACATGTGGAGATTGCTTATGGCTTGTAATGTGTGATGGACCTTTTCTCCATCCAAACTTCTTTTAAAGGCATCCAGGCTAGGTGACAACACCACATCTTGTGGCAAGGAGTTCCACTAATGAATTATACCCAGGATGAAGAAATGTTTTTTTTGTTCGTGTTTTTTTTGTTGGTTCTAGCTCTCCTTTCACTCAATTTTAGTGCATGCCCTCTGGTTTTGGTGTTGTGCGAGAGGGAGAAGAATTTCCTCCCTCCCATTGGGCTATTGTTTTGTGTTGTTTTGGTTTGGCTTTACTTTCTTGCAGGAATAATGCCTCACTGGACTTTGAAAGAAAGGGCTAATTTTTATGCAGTGTTGTTTTTCTTGCTCATAATGGACAATGTTTTAAAAGAGAGAGTGCAAGCAGCTGGACTGCTAGCATAGGCACAAAGTTCAGGCCTCTAACGCCAGCCTGACAAGGTTGTACAGATGAAGACTATTTTTGTCATGTTGGTTTTTTGGAATTTGGAAATTGTTTTTCTGTTTTGAGGAACTACAGAGGGAAAGGAACACAGGAACCCACCCTAAGCTTGCACGAAATTTGCATATTATTGACCAGCAGGGTCTCCCAGAAAAAAAGGGCAGGAATTAGAAAAATATTGGATATGGGGTTTTTTTGGTTGGTGTTTCTGCTGTTTTGGTTTTCTAATTCACAGGCACCCCTCCTGGACGTCTGCACCTCCAGCCTGGAGACCACACCTAGAGGAAAGAGGAAAGTCTGCATCTCATCCTTCTGAGAAGTAAATACCCACATGGCTGCCCATGATTTGGAAGAAATCAAGGCTACACCCGGCTAAAAGAAGAGCTCCAAAGAATAGTTCCTGTGCATCTGCATGCAACGAACTGTGCATCTTGCATCAGAAGACATCAACCTATTGACTTAAACTGTTTGTCAGGAAAAGTGGTAAAGTACAGTACACAAAACACACCACACACTCCTGAACAAAACTGAAGAGACTTTTGTTTATAGACTCTGGAATCCAGAGATGGGAGGGTAGGCCTGAATGCATAGAGACTGGAATGGACCATTTGGCAAATGGGAGAAGAAATAATGGTCTAGATAACAGAGATCCAGTGACTACAGGGTTTTCAGAGGTTCAACTCCTGAACACAGAAAAATTGTTGCTTGTTGTTGTTATTTTGGATGTTCTGTTGTTGTTTTATTGTTTTATAGGTTTGGTTCCTGTATTCACAAGGCCTAAAGGAAACGCCTCATCGTTCAGCTCTGGACCAATCCAAGTCTGCATTTTAACTGGTTTTGCCTAGTTCTGTGTAAAAACAAAATGTTATCATGTGTTTTCCTTTTATGTTCAGTTAAATCTTTATAGGCTTGTGTTTGCCATCACATTTTAAGTGGTCTGTTACAGAAATGAGAGGACAGACGAGCTAAGGTATTACTGGCAACATAGATTTAACCTTTTGATCATTTTGACAGGTCTATTCCAGCCCTGCAACTGGAAGCGAGAAGTATATGGTTATCTTTCAAAAGCCTGAAAAGCCAAAATACGTAATGGCTGAAATTAAACTAATTAGTTGTGTTTCTAGGAATTTTTCACTGTAGGCACCACCAGGGATGGATCCAATGGGGTCACTAGGGAAGGAACCCCCAGATTTGTGAAAGAGGATCGTGTGTTGTTTGTTGTTGGAGAACCAATATGGATAAGAGATTAAGCCAGCCCAGGATTCAATGATATTGCCTTGGTGTCAGAATGGCAATTCATATTAAATGATGGAAGAGCAGCACAGATTGGTGTTTTGTACCTGTGCACCCCAGATGTTGCTTAGCCTGTTTGGATTCTAGGCTCTCATGCCAAGTGGACATGTGTCTTTTAGAGTCTGACTTATGTCTTTTGGAGTTGTACACTTTGTGTTGTTTTAAGAAAGCCTGACCTATTGTTCAGACATTTCTTTTCTTTAAGGACATAGAGACTTCTTGTATGAACACCTAAGAGATTGGGTTCTGAGCAAGCCCACTGAGTGCCTGTATTACAGACCTTTTATTACAGAGACAGTCTGAGCAAAACAGTAGTAGTGACGGTCAAGAAGCTTTTGGAGTTGATCTTGAAAAAGTTGTGAACAGTTTATAAATGGTTTACCTTGGGAGGTTTGTAGTTATATATCTGCAATGTTATATTGTTTTAGGAAAAATGGGTTTTTGTAAACTAGAGATAGTGTTTTTCAGATGTTTAATTCTAGATGGTGAGTAAGGAAGAAACATTTCCTCCCAACATACAGGATATCCAAGGAAAGGAATCTTAAAGCACCTTTCTCAATATACTTTGGAGAACAATGGCTTGTTCCTAATATACAAAGGAGGGACAGTTTGGAAGTTGTTATTAAAGAGACAGTTATTCTGTGATTCATACACTGTCTTTGTAAGAGCCTCACCAAGTCATGTGATTCATGACTTCCTTGTGTATATCTGTTTAGCTGGAAGGATAGTGTCTTGTGTTCAAGATTCAAGTTCAGTACAGCCCAAGAACAGGTGCTGTCTGGAACCTGCTTTGTTTATCATGAATATCATGAATTGGACAATGGGTTCTAATTCTGTTTTGAAGTGGTACCTGTGCTAATTGTAGAAATGTCTCTGAGTATAAGAATACAGAACAGTACAGGCTGCCTTTCTTATGGTTTGAGTGAGTTTGACTAAGAGTGAATGGTTGAGTGAGAGTTTTGAGCTAACTCTGATTTTCTGCTAGATGCCTTATACCCTGAGTTAAAGTAAGGGGGATCCTGTACCTTTCTGTCTGAAAGCTAACTCCTTCAGCTGATACTCCAGTTTTTCTGTAAGTGCTTGTTTGGTTCTGTCTCTAATCACTTGAAAGGTGTTACACTGAGTTTCTTTATAGGAAGTACATAGGATACAAGAAAAGTTGCACTTTTAATAGGGACACTGGTCTAGTGCACAGTTAAGAAGGAATGAGTCTAATTCCAGTTGTTGGATCAATGAATTTGATTGGTTACAATATTCAAATTCTTTTGGCTTAGTATGTATGTGTCAAAGTGGTTTCAGAATGTAGAAATAGGAAATGGAATGGGAAGTTGTCTATGAAAGTTGTATTGGACAAGTTGTGTTGTAATTCAGGTCAAGGTTGTATTTACTGCAGGTTTAATTGTATTGTTTTATGCAAATCTTGTGAGTGAGTTTCCCTGCTAACAATATTTAGCTTGACTAGTTTATGTTGAAAAGTGAGAAAGGCTTCAAGTGGAATCTTCCAAAAAGGAGGGAAAACTGTAGCCGTAGAAGGCTTCTGTCTGAAGCTAGGCCTCTCTCGCCATCTTGACACAAAGCCTGAACCCTGAACTATGGGCTATGGGATTTTGTAAGTATCCCACTCTCAGCCTTACCTCAACTCCCCCTCCCCTTTTCCTGTTATTTGGGAGACAAAGAGCCCAGGAAGGAGTGGGCTATGGAGATAAGAAATCAGCTTGTCTCTTCTATGGGAAATTCTGTTACAGGAACATCACACACAGACCCTCGTCCTGTTTGTTAGGGTTAGCTAAAGACGCACTCCAAGGGGAGGAGGGATTTTTGCTTGGGTTTTGTCTCTAAGGGCACGTAGGCAAGCTTGTGATGTAATTCCTGCTGAAATTTGACTTGTATCCTGTCTTTTTGCATATGCATTGAATGAAGGTATAAAAGGGCTTCTAACATTCTGTACGTTGTTCCAGCTCTGATCCAATTCGTATTGCTGGGACCCATGGCCATGCTAATATTTCAAAATGGAATAAAAGATTCTATGCAGTTCTCTCTTCTCTCTTAAGACTATGTTTTGTAATTCCTTTCGGGGCCTCTGAGCTAACTCACAGCCATCCAAAGCTGTTTTCAGCAACAAGACTACTCTTATAGTCATTCTTCCTATTATTATACAGTACTCCCCCCCCCCCATATCTGCTGGGGATATGTTCCAGGCAACCTCCGTTGATACTTGAAACCATGGATAAGTGCGAACACCCCCTCCATGGTTTCCTGAGGGCCCCCCCACCCTGCCTCCCCTGCAGGCAGGCATGCTTGGTTTGTGGAACTCCTTGCCACAGGGGGTGGTGATGGCACCTGGCCCAGATGCCTTTAAAAGGGGATTGGACAGATTTATGGAGGAAAATTCCATCACAGCTTACAAGCCATGATGGGGATAAGCAACCTCCAGAACAATAAGGTTATAATGTATAGGCTGTAATGTAATGTTAAGGATAAGCAAGGTTGTAGGAGTAGGTTTTCTTTGTGCCAGGTGCAAGGGAGTGGCGACAGGATACAGGTATCTTGTTGTCTTATGCTCCCTGAGGCATCTGGTGGGGCCACTGTGTGATACAGGAAGCTGGACTAGATGGGCCTTTGGCCTGATCCAGCAGGGCTCTTCTTATGTTCTTATGAGTAGGAGGAAAGGCGTGCAAAAACAACTTGCTTAGCTCCTTTCTAGTTGCACCATTCATGTGATCTTCCTCATTGTCATCTGGTAGAACTTCTTTTTAAGTCTGCCTCCACCAAAGTAGCCTTCTTCAACCATGAAAAATCCTTACTATAAGATCCAACCCACCTGTACTGGGTAGAAAAACAAAAAACTCTTTCACCAAGGTAGATGTATTTTTTTTAGAGATTTAGAATTCTTTTTGTTCAAAAAATTCAGTAAGCAAATAAGGAAAGACAGTCTCAAATCTGTTTTTTTTTAAACATAATTGCATATGGGGGCAGATAACAAACAGGGATGAATACATCCAGTTATGCTTAACTAGACTCATTTTTCTTTGTGGTCTCCATGCAGTTCCACGTGGTATAGGCATGCTTACATGCTGGTCTAAGAGCCTCTTCAGTAGCTTTCAGAGCATTCTGCTCTTGCACTCAAGAGTGCCTCAAGCGTTGTGTGCCTCAAGCATGGGAAGAACGCCCAATCCCACCATTGCTTTTTGACTGCTACTGACCAAGCAGTGTTTAAGGACACTTTTTATCCGTATATATAGTACTATTAATCTTAGCAATTAACATGTTTTTCTATTTTTTTCCATAGAAGTACAGGTGGGCCCCCATATCCACAGGGGATATGTTCCAGGCCCCTCCGTGGATACTTGAAACCGTGGATAAGAGCAAACACCCCCTCCATGGTTTCCTGAGGGGCCCCCCACCCTGCCTCCCCTGCAGGCAGGCATGCTTGCCCCCCCAGCTCTTATTTTTCTTTCAGCAAGCTTTGTTTCTTCCTTAAAACAAACAGAGAAGCAGCCTCCATTGCAGGCAAGTAGAACGAGACTAAGTCCTAGAGAGGCTCTGCAAGGTTTCTGTTAACCTTGCAGAGCCTCTCTAGGACTTAGTCTCATCCTACTTGCCTGCAATAAAGCAGCCAGAGGCTGCTTCTCCTGTTTGTTTAAGGAAGAAACGAAGCTTACTGGGAAAAAAGTAGAAGCCGGGGGGGGGGGGTGTCCCCGCGATCTGTGGATAACTGAAACCATGGATGGTGAATCCGTGGATATGGGGGCCCACCTGTATATGGATATGCACTTACCCTTTCATACATTTTTTTTTTAAGTAAGCAACATGGTTCTAAAACAGCTCTAGGCACTGCTGAGGATGGGGGAGCTGTGGTATTTGTGGCAATTATCACAGTCATTTGCAAAATGCACACCATTACAATATATTATAGCAATGCACCCGTTGTTTCAGAGAGCCTGGTTTGGTTTTTCCAGACAGTTTGAAGCACTACAAACATCTAAAAAAATGGTTTGGTGATCAGAGTGGGGCACACACAAAAAAAATGAACATTTGTACCATGAAAAATGACAACTGTAAGCTACATTGCCTCCAACTCTCTGTAAACCTGTCATTGTTCAACAGTTTCCAACTGCAAGCCCTCTCTTTCAGAATATAGTAAGGTCTTGAATTTCTAAGGAATATGGAAGAAAGAAAATATAAAGTGATTGAATTATTTTAAAAGCTAGAGAAAACTAGGCTAGAATATACATGACCCTAAATGTAGTCCAAACATTATATGCAGCTTTTTTTAAACAACAAAAATTAGAGACTACAGTATATGTACAGTACAAGATCCTACTCTACCTGCTGCTCTTTTATCTTGCTGTCTTTGTTTTCAAAGGTTACTAATGGATTATTTTCCTGACAGGGCTCTTGTACTTTTGAAAGCTTTGTGGCAAGCAGAAATTCAGTATGTGAACCTTCCTTTCCCCAACGAAGTGGATGAAATGATGGGAAGACCCTCACCTGTTCTACATTTCTATTTGCTGCTATAGTGTTGTTAAAGGTACAGGATCCTTGCCAGAAAACAACAATAACTTGGCAATCTTATTTGCTACAGAGGAAGGGAAGGGAAGGAGTAAGAACTAGGCATTCTTATTCCCAAGATAAAACATTTGTAGGAAGGCAAATATGATATGCCAACTTCCTCCTGTTTCTGGTCCCAGCATATTCCATATAGGTTGTACATATATGGTTAGTCTTCAGTATTTTACCACAACTCGCACATCTTTCCTGACTTTGCCCCTGGCCCCTGTTGTCCACTAGTACAGTGTTTGTGAAGGAGAGTGGTGCTACCTGGGTGCACATGCAGCAGTGCCTTGCTGGAGGTGAGAGCATAGTGCCTGAAAGCATTACCTTTCCTCTCCCGATGGGGTTACAGTGAAACTCTGTAAGAAATGTTCCCATGCTACCAGTTGGTGTCACTCAGTACAATAACTTATGGTTATTATAAATAAATTAAAACTTATACTTATTAATATTTTATTATTATAAAATATCGTATTTCTTCGAGTCTAAGGTGCCATCGATTCTAAGGCGCATCTTAATTTCAGGAACACCAGCAGAAAAAAAACCAAAAACCATCTATTGCAAGACGCACCTCTTTCCTGCTCAGCACCAACTCTCCCCAGCTTGCTCAGCACCAACTCTCCCCAGCTTGCCTGCCACGGTAGTCCGATTTTTACTGCGCCATTTTGCCCCCTCTGCTCAGCGGCGGCTCTCTCTTCCTGAACCTGAGAGCTTGCCCCAGCATGCCCCGCGCTGCAGCTGATGATCTCCTCACTGCATTTGAGCAGTGCCTTTGCGGTCTGCCAGAAAATGCAATTTCCTTACTTACCGGGACTTGGGGGAGCTTCAGGGAGGCCTGCGCGACCCTCTGCAGGACTCCCCGATCTTCAGTTCAGTAAAAAAACAGCGATTTTCGGTCATTTCCGGTTTTCGCGAAACCCAGAAATGGCCAAAAATTGCTGTTTTTCACCGAACTGAAGATCGGGGAGGCCTGCAGAGGGTCGCGCAGGCCTCCCTGAAGCTCCCCCAAGTCCCGGTAAGTAAGGAAATTGCATTTGGGGGCGCTTTTTAGAGACCTTCGATTCTAAGGCGCACCCCATTTTTTTAAATGCTTAATTGGGAAAAAACCTGCGTCTTAGAATCGAAGAAATACGGTATTATATTATAATAAATAATAAATTAATATTTATATAAAATTTAATAAATACTCATTAACGTATTTATTTTATTATATAACAGTACAGGTCACCCAACAAATCAGTAACCAATAAAAAACCAGTGGCCAACTTGATGACACTTGCACAACTGAATAAGAGTTCTAGTATTAGCTCTGATACAGTGGGCACTTTCCATCCATGGGTTTTCACACCCGTGGATTTGACCATCCATGAATGCCCGTGCATGGCAAGGGGTGGGGACAGCTTAACTTTCGGAGGAAAACCGGAAGTGGTTGCAAATGCATCAGAGTGGCAATCTACAATGTGAGGAGGCCTGCAGAGGGGGCTGTGGGTCCTGGCGACCCTCAAGTGGTGCAATTCCCAGGAGCACCGCCACCACTGTCGTGCTGTCTCCGCCCCTTAAGGTGGCAGCAGTGGTGTAACAACCCGTAATGGTGCCTAGCACGGGGGGGGGGGGGTCGTTGGCGCCCTGAAATGAAACTTTGGCGCGGCCGTGAGCACCGCGCGCTCCACCCAAGTTACACCACTGGGTGGCGAGGACAGCTTCCGGTTCTTTTGGTAGGTTGCGACCTACCAGTTTGGGAACCGCTAGTGTAGAGGATTGCAGCTTTTCAGCACAATCCTATGCATGTCTACTCAGAAGTAAGTTCCATTGTGTTCAATGGATCTTACTCCCAGGAAAGTGTGTGTATAGGATTGTAGCCCATTCTTTGTCATGTTGAACACAATGGGACTTACTTCTGAGTAGACATGCATTGTTTTTGCATATAGAAGAAGGGTGTTTTGGCAGGCCGCAGGAGTGAGAGAAGCTACACCTGGCAATATACTGAAAAATGACCTGCTGACCTCCTTTTCCTCTGAGCGTTTTAGGGGGATGATGATGATCATCATCATCATCACCTGAAACCCCAGCCATTCTAGCAAAGATGTTGCATGTCTACTCAGGAATAAGTCTCATTCACTTCAGTGGGATTTAGTCACAGGAGGTGTAGCATTATACAGGTCACAGTGTATAGGGTTGCATGCAGCCTTCTTTCCTACATGATGTTAATCAACCATTTACCGATCTTTGACGTCATGTCACAGGTGTAAAACATTAACAATTATGGCCGGACGGGGAAGTTACTGCTAGATCTGTCCATTCTAAAACAGGAATGCGGTTGAGAAGGAATTCTAGGTTGGCTTGGGCGGGGCTTTATAAGGAATCGAAAGTGATGAGAGGCGAGGAACTTTCTGTAGTGAAAATCGAGAAGGGGCAACATTTTAGGAGCGGTCTTTACTGAGTCAAGTTCGTTGCACAGCAATGAGTCGGGTTGGGAGCTTCCGAAGTGGACTGGCTGGTGCTTCTCCTACCGACTCCAGAAAGTACCAAACAAGTGATCTTTTCTCCCAAAGAAAACCTCATGGAGACACCCTGGACTACGAAGTTCGGGGTCAAGAGGACTTACCGGTTCAAACGTCCTCCTCTGAACAGCGGTAAGTACCCTAGCCTTTCCCTTATAGCAGGTAAAATGCTCTTAACGTTTTGCTCCAACGTAGGTGGGTGGCGATCAGATAATTCATATTCGTACGCTTCTCGTCTGAACTGTACAAGGATGAAGGTATATAAGGGATGCTTTCAACAGGGAGAGGACAGCGGGCGGGTTTCTGTTCTCATTGGGAATCTCTCCTTCCAAGCTAATCTTGTCTTCTGGGTTTGTGTTGAGACAGGTCTGTCTAGCCAAAACAGAACTACTTGCAAACAAAAGGGGGATACCTGAATGTAGGTCATTGGAGGTCTTGGAGTGCAAACCAAGAGGTTTGTTTGCAGAGTGTCAACGCTCCGCTTCCCCACCACTAAAGTCCTACAAAACCCAGGAAAGCAATTGCAACCAACTGCACATGCGTTGCTTAATCTGACTCGGTATATATTTGTATGCCTGTTTAGCCGTTTTCACTATTTCTAGCTTTGGTTTGTGTTTTTTTAATGTACTTTGTACTTAAACTTATAGCTATGTCTCTGTGGAATCACTTTTGTTTGTGTATTTGATATCTGAATCATTGCGTTTGGGTGGGAGTGTGTGTGTTTGTGAGGGTTTGGGTTTTTTGGACAACTCTTACCTTGAAGTAATGTAAAATGTATGATTGTTTAAACTAATTCGAATGTACCCTAAGATTTTTTTAAAAAACAAATCTTAAAATAAATAGGATAACATTCTCATTGAACATTCCACTTGCTGGCTAGGGAATCAAAGGGTTAAATGGAGCGAATTAACGCTTCTAGAGAAGCCACACCGGTAACTATAGAAACGCTTTCTAGGGAAACGAAAGCTACGGAGGCCGCACTGGTACGGAAATGAACGAAAATAGGGGGAGAGCAGAGCGGTCCTGTAAAAAAAAACGCCCTTTAGTAAATAAGCTCTTTCATTATCAAATGCAAAGAGGAGAGCGTAGTAAAGGGATGGGGTAGAACGGAAGCTCGGATTCCTGCCTTAGGGTTAATAATATAGTGCTGCAAGGCAAGGGTGGCTCAAAACACCAGCCTGACTCTTGTAAAGGAGAAGAAAACCAGTCTTGGTGTACTAAATACACAGTAAAAGAATAAAGGAAAACTAAAACGTTTATGAGTGGGGGGGGAGGAAAAAGGATAGGGGTGCAAGAGGGTTCTGCTTGTGAGCCCTCTCCCCTTACTTAAAGCAAGGAAACTTTAAAGGGCTCTTCCCCATCTACATTTTGCAACCAAGTGACCAGAACTGACCAGAAGGGGGAAGTAGGATTCTGTACTACTTTTCACATTGAGGACAATTGTCCTTTTCCATTTTCTCCTTCCCCACTAGGGAAGAATTCACTTCCCCACTAGCAGAATTCAGTGGCTGAATGTGCTCTTCTTGGGTTATGCTGCACGCATAGACCCATGTCTCGGTGTCTAGCTGGCTGCCCTTGCTAAGCCTTGGAATCAGCTGACATGTGACATTTTTACCACCTTTGTGTTCCAGGCAAGCACAGAAAAGCAGCCCTGTGTAGAGAAGGTGCTATTTCTGTACTATGCTGTCCCGCCTCTTGCTTTCGTTTAGATTAGAGGCTGTGCTGGGAAGAGGTATTCTCACTTGTACATGGGAGCTTTTATGCTTTGGGTAGGTCCAAACCCACTAATAGTAAAGAGAAAACATAAACTTGTTTGTTTAGTCATCTTCTGCTCTGTAGCCTTTTCTGATTATACATACTGAAGGCTACCCGATGTGGACCAACTGCTCCCAGCTGATAAAGTGTGGAGCTGGGGCTGACTTGGCAATACCTGGAATCCGTGACACACAGGTGAGGCATGAACCCAAGTCTCCAAGTGCAACTCTCTGTTGCATCACAAGTAGAGAAATAATGGGAAGCTAGGGAAAAGAGAAAAAGACAAGAATAACTGTTCAGTGTTTACAGATCCAATTTGATCCCAACAAATTAACAGTGAAATCTTGACAATGTTTACCCTAAAGTTAACACTATTAGAATCCCTATGGGGCTTACTCCCAGGAAGGTGTGCATACTGCAGTAGTTGTAGAATCTCCCGTGTAAAGGTCAAATTTGGACTGAGATCATACACTTGTGTCTGGATTGGTCTGGCTGCCAGCTGCGCGGCGGGGGTCAGGATACGACCAAGGCCATCCCCTGCACCCTGCCAATCCGCCCATCTGGGCCTATTGGCACCCTGCCAATCCGCCCGCTGGATCCTTTCCTGGGTCCGGCGGCGGTCCTTCGGACGCTCCCGCGGTGGAGGAGAAGAGGCCGGCCTTGCGCTGGCCTTCCCTGCTCTTGAGTAGTCGCAAACATGCTTTACGGCACGTTTGCGACTACTTAGGGCGGCGGAACGCTCACTCTGCCCCCCTAGACTTACACTGGATTGTGCCAATAGTGTGATACTTTCTTCAATCACATACAAGGAAACCCCATTCTGATACTGCAAAGTTTGTGTTGAGAGACATTGAGAAGAGGCAGGCTTTAACCAACTTTCACTGAGAAACTGCAAAATGCCAGATTTGTTTATTGCTGGGGATTTCCTTTGGAAGTTAATTGTGTTCACAAAGATGGAGAGGCCAAGACTGCCATCTGTAGGAAAGAAGCACACATCATACTTATTGCTCTCAACATTAGAATAGCTGTGATTGGGCAGCAGTATCTGGATCCCCTCCCTTGAACTGCAAAGATTAGTCTTTTCAAGTTGGGTCTCATCAACATTTAATATACGATATACATTTTTAAATTTTACTCAGTTTTCATGTACATGAAGGTTCTGTTTATTAGATATGTTAGAAAAGCATATTTTTCTTATGATCTGTTACAAACAGTTCAAAATGAGCTTCACCAGTGTTAGAGAAATGAATTTAACCTCTTCAACCTAAAGTTCTTATCCAGCCTTCACAAACCAGACACAGCAGTTCAGAAGAATTTTTTTGTTTTTAAGAACAAGTTGTTCTGACACATACATGCTAGATGTAAACTTGTGTGTGTGTGTACACAGAGGAATTCAAACATTTAGTATAGCCCCTTTTCACTTAGCTGTTACATATTCATACAGTTTACATCATAGGTGGCCACAACCGATGGCACGGGTGCCACTTAGTAGCATGCCGAGCCTTTTGAAGTGGCACGCACTGCTATTCCTGCTCGAGCCAAGCGCTGAAGTCCCTCTCTTTCTTGACCCCAGCTCCTGTGGCACTCCAACCCTGTGGCACTACAGGGGTCTCTGCACCCCACTGTGCCTTATTCTTGCGCTGGCACTGTGCTTTAAATATTTTCATTACCTTAGATTTATTTAAGTGACATGCTCAAGATTATCTACATAAAATGTGGCACATGGCGTGCCACGGGTTGGCCACCACTGATTTACATAGTCAAATACACATCAACCCAGTATTATAAAAAAAACCCTCCTAATAAATATTCACCTGAAACTCAATCTTCCTCCTATCGCTAAAGTTCTGATTACCTGGCTACATTCTGAAGCCTTCCTATCCCCATCCTAGTAAATAAATCCTGAGCTACAACAATACTGTGAGGGCACCTTCCTGTGGGACCCCTCTTATCTCTTCTCTTGCTTCAGCTTTTCCTTACAAGGAAGAACTGCCAGGTACAATGTTTAGGACACCTACAAGGATTCCTACATGTCTAACAAAGCAACTATATATACAATAAAGAAATGATTCAGCTCAGGCTGGATTTTCACCTTGGGGTTAGCCAACAAGAAGAGTAGAATTGCAACCTGCTTAAAAGGGAGTAGGTGGGCTGAGACTAGGTTGTATATCTTGTTCCAGCAGTTGGCCGATTGCTGGCAATGACCCTCAAGACCAGGGGGCCTCAAGACATGACCCTCAAGACCAAAATTGTAACCTATGTCTGTGCTTTTTTTTTAAAGAGAGGATCAATTCTAGGTAGTCTTTGTTTTGTGCTTTGTTTGTCCTTGCTCTTATGAATGCCCAGGAGCACTGTATTAAAGTTAGTATTTTTGGACTTCTTCAGCTCAATATACAAGCACAAGAGTGTAATATTCTAATATTAATATTTAATAAATATATTTAATATTCTAGCATTAAATTTACAGTAAATTCCAGTTGCCATGAAGTCAAGACAATTTGGCATGAAGAATTTACCTTGTATCTTGACTTCTTTAGACGTATGTCAAATTCGAAGGTATTGCAAGAGTCTGGGATTTCTACTGGACGCGTGTGTGTGTGTGTGTGTGTGAAGCTACAAAACTTTGAAGTTTGATGGTTAGACAGCATCACCGATGCAACGAACATGAAAATGAGCGAACTCAGGAAGATAGTGGAGGACAGGAAGGCCTGGCGGGATATGGTTCATGGGATCATGAAGGGTTGGACACGACTTAACGACTGAACAACAAAACTTAAATTGGAGAGTACGTCTTCTGCCATTCATGTCTGTCTAGGGAATTGAGGCTGCCCTGGTGAACAAGCTTCCCCCCAAGTTTGTATTAGTAGATGGGCAAAGACCCCAGCTCCCAGGCAAGGCTGGCCAAATGTTATATGATCTGTTGGTTGCTGTCACATTACATTCTTGTTTTGAGTAACCGTATTTATGACTACATATCAAAATAAAGTGTGTTTCTGTTTCATAACTTGGGGTCCTGGTCTGTTTTTTTCTTGTACTTTTCAAAAAGACCCTCCCCCTGTGCATTTTGGCATTTGCATAATTAATAATGCCAACATAGTAGACTGTACAAGGCCTTTACTACTTAACATGGCACAGAATTTAAGGTGGCCACCTTAAATTCAAATTTCCATGCTTTTTGGAGCACAAGTGAAAATTCAAAAAGACCCTCCCCCTGTGCATTTTGGCATTTGCATAATTAATAATGCCAACATAGTAGACTGTACAAGGCCTTTACTACTTAACATGGCACAGAATTTAAGGTGGCCACCTTAAATTCAAATTTCCATGCTTTTTGGAGCACAAGTGAAAATTGAAAGTGTCTTACCTATTATCGTTTGTCTGCTATAGGAGCAGTCGTTGATGGGTAGAGCTTCAGTGCAGGCTCATATAAGAGTTTAAAAAAATGTTTAAGGTTGTGCTTGATCCTTGTATTTTTCCTACCAATGCAGCGCCTACTAATTTTGCAGTTATTGTTAACTTGCAGGACTGTCTTGCAAAGTGTTAAAAGTATTTGAAAGCCTGGTTTTGTTTAGTGTTTGACAGATTGTGCAGGAAAGCTCTTGTTCTGAAAGATTGTGTAAGCTTTTCACTCTTCACAGGGTTTGACACATAGTTTAGTTCTATCTTGGGGTAATAATATTACCCCAAGATACAAATGAGATTTATGAGATTTACCCAATGTGCTGGTGTGCTCTGTGTGTGCGCCATTGCTCTCGAGTATTGGTATTTTACAGGAGAAACGAAGGGAGAATCCTAAGGTTCAAATAGCAGCGCACAGCTTATTAAAGGATTGCTTACTGTGTTTGGAGGGGAAATTAAAATGAGGTGCAAGAAGCAGAAATAATGGAACTGGCATGGCGAGGGGTGGGATGGCTGGATTGTAGAATCCTATTTTACAGCTATGTGTATACAGTATATACAATATTTAAAACGTGTAGTGGATCATGGGGATTTTTTTTATTCTAGTCTTGATGCATTTACTGTGATACCTCCATATCCAGCAAGGAGGAGTCAATTGCAAAAAAGTAAGTACTGCATGTTACTTAAGATAAGCCAGCTCCGTGTAGTGCACAATCTCTGCTTTGCATATAGAACATTGGGCCATGTTGTGTAGAAGGTGGCTGGCTAAATATTGTGTTTGCAGTATGAGATGTCAAGTGATTAGTGTTGGTGTGCTTTTGAAAAGACTCATAACTAACACGTGCCCACAGAGGAAATCTCTTACGTGCTGGGATTTATGTTCATTGGCCAATGGCACAGCTCAGCTGTTTGGGAAGGAAGGGAGAGGAAAGGATGAAGGTGTAACAAGAAGAGAGAGGAAAGGGTGAAGGTGTAACAAGAACTTTTATTGTGGGGATAACTTTTTTGCTTGCTTCTTGCTAAGAATCACATGTGGAATATTGCCAACACCCTAGCCAGTTTTGTAAGTCTGCTTGCTTTTTAAAATTTCCTCCTAGTATTTGTCCCCCATAAGCTCCTTGTTTTATCTCTTCACCTGCCTGTGGTTGGTCCAACTACAGCAGGATAGACTTCCGAGGATTATCAACCTAACTGCGAGGGAGGCGTTCAAAGACAGTGTCACTCTGTCAGATTTGTGTCTTGTGCTAGCAGTGGTAAATTCCCTTTTTTGTCCTGGGATAGGGATCATGGAATAAGGAGAGAGGCACTGGTGCAAGGGCTTCTTCTCCCTTTCCTGCCATCTCAATTGCCACAATTGCATAAATGAATCAACTGAACGCTGGGGGTGAGGATCCACTGTTGGACTTGATAGCCTCTCAAACTCGTCCTGCTCCTTTAAGCTCATCAAGTAACGGTAGACATTTGCTTTGCAGACATTTCTGGCTAGCATGAAAGAAAGACTGTTCTCTCTATAGTCGTTTCACTTCTGATCTCTTCACCATGTTTCAGTTGCTAAAAAAGAACTGGAAGAACTGGAGAAATGGAAGGAACAGCACAGGCCAGGACCAATTAACCTGACCCCCCAGAAACTGGGTGAGTGAACAGAAATCTCTTCCCTTATGTCATGTTAGAGTTCTGTTTCTTACCAGGATATGAAATATTTGTGTGGAGATGCTTATTTTTCCCAGGTCCTTGATCGGAATGGACAAATTAAAATGGGGGGGGGGGGGTTAGGAGTTGGTCACCAGACTATTTTTAACTCTGAAGGGTATATTTGGTAACTTTGAATAAATTGTGAGATTGTCCACAATAACTGAAATACACTGCCTTGCCAGATGGAAAAAAGCCAGCCTGTCACTAGATGATTCATTGAAACAAAGGAAAAATGCAAATAATTAATCCTGTAAGCTTCAATAGAAGAACTCGCATGGTATAAGTCTTTATAAATAAATTGTGCCTTACAACTTGATTGGCATTTTTGCTAAAATTACACGAAATGATAAGAGAAGGCAATAGTGCATCTTGCCCCAAGTCAAGCATTTAATGTACTTTATAAAGACTTATCTGAAATATTCAGTTCAAATGAGTAGTTTAGAACTGCTAAAGTATTGGAAGTGATGATAAAATAGTAATGAAATATTGAACAGAGGCTGAAAGCAAGCCTGTCTGCTTCAGAAACTGATTAAACTACCTTGGAATGGCAGTCATACTTCTGTTTGAGTTGTACCGTAACAGAAATTGGGTCTTAAAAATCACTTTGCTTCCAGTTGTGGGGAGCAGTAAAGACCGAAAAGATGCACCCAGAAAATGACTTTGACAGCAAATACCGGTATTTCCTTTTTTATGCACACTAGTTACTGTGTTTGGATAATAAGCAAAGTCTACCCCAGGCTCTGTAGTTCAGTAAGATAGGCTGTTCACATGAGTGCCCTTTAGAAAGAGTGGTAACTTGGCAGCAGGACAGCACTATGTGCTATAAGCAGAAAGTGGTGGTTCTGCTGTCCACATGGCACTTGATATAGTGCTGCATACATAGCAATCTTGCAAAGCCCATTCCTCACAGGCAAGTGACTGTTCAGAGAAGTAGGCCACACTTGATTCAGTGGGACTTGCTCCCTAGAAAACAAATCTGGATTACAGCTTCTAGTTAGGAAAGCAAAAGAGGAATTGCCAAGGATCATATCGGGCAGAGTTGAATAAGGAAGACTGATCAGGCCCCCTTTCCCCCAGAATGCAGAGCTGGGTTGAGGGAGAAAAAGATGATTTAAAAGGAGTGTGTGGATCATTGGAAGGAGGCCATCAGAAGCAAGATCTAGAACAGGGGTGGCCAAACTTGTTTAATGTAAGAGCCACATACGGTAAACGTCGCCATAAGAGATGTTTGAGAGCCACAATATTTAAGAAGCATTTAAATTCTTGAATATATTTACTCACCAAGAACATTTAAACTTATTTTTTAATCCAGTGGACTCTCAGTTTATACATGGTAAATATAAAATTCTTGAATATATTTACTCACCAAGAACATTTAAACTTATTTTTTAATCCAGTGGACTCTCAGTTTATACATGGTAAATATAAAGCTTGAAAATTTCTTCTTTACCTCTTATATTAATTGTGATGCAAAAAGGAGCTCAGCCAACATATTTCCAAGAGCCTCACATTATACGTCAAAAACAGCCACAGGAAGAAGGCTGAATAGAAGCCTTGAGTGAAGATGTAGAAATAACTCCTACAGCGCAATCCTGCTTAGGATCCGGCCGGCGGCCCATGGCCGCCCACCGGATTCTGTGCACCAGCAGCCAGCATGGCTGCCAGGAGGGAGGTCTACTCAGGGAAGGGTACGCTCGTCCCCTTCCCGAGTGTAATCCGGAGCCAGGCCCTATCGGCCGCCTCGGATTTCCGCCAGCTATTTTGCTGGTGGAAGAAGGAGGCAGTGTAAAGGCTCCGGCGCCTGGCGGGGGTCAGGATTCAGCCAAAGACCGTCCCCTGCCTCCTCCCAGGCCGCCGGGGCCAATGGCCACCCTCCCGGCTCCGGCGATCCCCGCCTGCCGTGTCCTGTCTTACTTGGGTCCGGCGTCTGGCAGGAGGTCTGGAGCGGGGAAGGCCAGCCTCTGCGCCGGCTTTCCCTGCTTCAAAGTAGTCGTGAACATGCTTTACGGCACGTTTGCAACTGTTTCTGGTGCCAGAACGCTTGTTCTGGCTCCGGGGAGGGGGGTTAGTCAGAATTGGGCTGCCCAGCTAGTCCTCTGGAGCACAATCAAGCTACCTAAATTGCTATAACAAGAGCCTGGCTCTATGAGCGTGTTTACCAGCTGCAGTCTACAAATACGCTTTCACCTCATTGCCTAAACCAACTTCAGATATGGAACCCCCATGAATACCGAGGGCCCACCGTATTCATAAATATTTGGGCAGTATATTGGCTTAAAAACCTGCTGTTTCAAGCAAGAATTGCTGATCTTTGGATGAGCTTCCAGGAAGAGCAGAGAATGGGAGCATTGATGTGAGGTTTCCATTACCCAAAATTTGTTGGGATATGATAAACTAATGTTAAGCACAATATAACTAGAGATGTAAAATTTGTAGAAAAACTGTGTTCATTAAAAATTGGGAAAAATTGAAATGTATGTGATAATTTATTTTATTTAATACTTTGAACATAAAGTGCAATATTTATAGCTTAGCATACCAAATTGTAATATTTTTGAAATTTATAAGTTTAAATGTATACACAGAAATCCCTTTGTGTTCAATGGGACCTACTCTCAGGAAAGTGTATAGGATTGCAGCCTTGGTTTTAGTCAAACAGTACTCAAATTATAGCCAGTATTGGAAATGGAACAGAAAGCTGCTGCAGCTGATTACAATACTGAAACATCTTAGTTTTTACCGGTGGTAAAAATAAGGAGAAAACAAACTATCAACACTTTGGTAAGCAAAAGAGAGCTTTTTTATTTTGGCTTAAAATAGCATCTTCCCATGTTTTGATAATGTCTGCATTATCCAAAAACAATGTGCAAAGCTACAACACCTGTTTGCAAGAGGAACATACACATGTGAAACAGCCCCTTTTCAAATTGTTTCCAATTAGGGGGTGGGGGTGTAAAATCTGCCTCCGGTTTAACAGACTGTAGTGTTTAAAGGGTATCGGTAAATCTTGATATTAAAGGCCAAATGTATATTTCTAACCATAGACCAGTTTCTTTCATATGCTGCAGAAGATGAAAGAATCTGAAGCAGGTGAGGGTTTGAGAGTTAGGAATTGTAATTGCCAAATACCATAGATGGTCTCACACAGTTCTTGGTGCAACATTTGAAGGAAGAAAGGGCAGGTTCAACAAATTTTTAAAACTTTACCTTAAAACATCTAATTCATTATAAAAGAAAATGCATCACAAGGTGTCTTCCCCAGTGTGTTCCCAAAATTTCCATTTTTCCACAGGATAAAATGCCTGGGGGTGGGGGGGGGGGGAGAACAGACTGATTTTTTTCCAGTTTTCCATACCTTCATGTCTCTAAATATAACTTGACCTTACAACTTAAAAAAAAAAGGTCCAGGTTAATTTTGCGTGATGTGTATGTATTTCAAGTTTTTCCAATAGCCCTAAATAGTTGAACTGCGTGTCATTGGAGTAAAAAAAAAAATCAAAGCACCCTTGGAACCAAAACACATGCAGGCCTACTCTGTAATAAGCACCACAGAGTTCAGTGGACTCTCTTCCAGGTAAGTACGATTGAAGCCTTAATTCAGATTTATAAAATTCAAAAATTGTCTAGGAAATGTATTTTTATATGAAGACAAGACAACTCAATAGTATACACTTCCTTGCATTGTTTATGTATTTTAAAGAAAAACAAAGGCACTGAAAACATACTGATTTTAGCATGTTCAAAGAATAGTGCATTTGTCTGTGTGCATGTGTGCTTCCTAGGAATTGTCACCTGAAAAAAGTTAATTCAACTGGTATTGTATCTATGCAGTATGTTGCTAACTGTATTGGGGGGGGGGAGAATATTCTTAGAAATGGGGAAAAGTATAGCAGGGGAACACTTTTTTCCCCCATGCCTCACTGGGTGGAACTAAGCTCTTCACTGAAATGCTGCAGAAAGTGTTCACGAGAGTAGTTCCTTAGGGAATTTCCTTCCCTTGCAAATGTATGGGTGACCCTTGGTATCTTCTGGAAATGTAACAAAACCTTGTTGGGCTGTTTTCCAGTAACTGAGTCTGAGCGCTTACGGGTTGACAGGGGCTTGGTGTTCTAAAACCATATTTCAAGAGTAATTTTATAACTTTCTTATATGATTAACATATGTACCGGTAACTCAACTTTTGAAATATTCCATCTTTTAAAAAATGGGATAGCCATTTGTTTTGCACCAAGGTCTGCTAGAACAAATGATGTTGTCTTGCACCTAAAAGTGGGTAAAAGTCTGCCTAAAAGTTATTAATTCCATCTTAAATCATTCAGCTGTGGTACTCTTTCATCATGCCCACTTTTCACCTCCCTCTTACTTTGCTGCACATCAACTTTGTCGAGAGTTCAGGAGAACTCAAAAGCTGCCTCTCACTACTCTTTGACGTTTTGATTGGGCTTAATAAAGGTATGAGCCAGCGGGTGGCGCTGTGGGTTAAACCACTGAACCATGAGCTGTCGATCAAAAGGTCGGCAGTTCGAATCCGTGCGACTGCTCCTGCCAATCCAGCAGTTCGAAAGCAAGAAATTGCAAGTAGATTAATAGGTACCGCGTCAGCGGGATGGTAACAGCGTTCCATGCACCTCAGTGTTGAGTCATGCCGGCCACATGACCATGGAAACTTCTTTGGACAGCACTGGCTCTTCGGCTTTGAAACAGAGATGAGCACTGCTCCCTAGAGTCGGACACGACTGGACTTAATTGTCAAGGGATGCCTTTACCTTTACCTAAGGGCCAGCGGGTGGTGCAGTGGGTTAAACCTCTGAACCATGAGCTGTCGATCGAAAGGTCGGCAGTTCGAATCCGCAACGGGGTGAGCTCTCGTTGCTTGGCCAGCTCCTGCCAACCTAGCAGTTCCAAAGCATGTTAATGAGAGTAGATAAATAGGTATCGCTTGCGGGAAGGTAAACAGCGCTCCGTGTTCCAGCTGCATGCTACGCGCTGCGGCAAGGAGAGTCATGCCAGCCACATGACCAAGGAGGCGTCTTCGGACAATGCTGGCTCTTTGGCTTTGAAATGGGGATGAGCACCACACCCTAGAGTCAGACACGACTGGACTTAATTGTCAGGGGTCACCTTTACCTTTTAATAAAGGTATAGCCCAGGATTGGCTTCTTTTGTTCTTTTTAACTTGAAACTTGTTCGGGAAACATAATTCTAAGGCTTGAATTTGATCCCTTGCCCAACTTTACTGGGGTGGAGAGGAAGGATGCAAAATGCCTTGTTTCAGGTATTGCATCTCAATACCGAGTCATGTACCGGTACTTTAAATGCTGTCTTCGACATATGTTCGGTGTGAACAGCAACTTCTCAGAACAAATAAATGCATTTTGTATTTATAGGTGGAAGAGCATTCGAGTATGAAGTGAGGCAAAAACAGCAACTTGAGCACGTTCAATCTAAATATCGACAAAAGGTCAGATTGAATGTACTGTCTCTCTCAATTCACTTAGTGACTCTGTGGAGCAAGGGGAGAAATTGTGTTTGACTTGGGTTACAGTCCTATACACACTTACCTGGAAGTAAGTCCCATTGAGTTCAATGGGACTTACTGTTGAGTAGACATGCATAGGATTGAGCTTTAAACCTTTCATTTTATTTATAAAAGTTTGTGTGTACACACTACTGTATCTCAACTAGCCCCTACTTTGCTTCTGGCTTCACTCCAAGGTGGCAACAATATGATCTGTAAGAATCATTGCATTGGGTGTAGAAAGCGGCTCACATGAGAGGAAACTTCTTCTAAATCAAAAGTTCAGTATGTTAGTCTACATTCCTGCACAATCAAGAGTTGCCTGTGGATGACTAGGAAACCTCTAAGACACTTCTCTGGGATCTTTTGTAGGGCTCCTGAGAATCTGACCTTCAATTAGCATATTTCCAAAAATGCCCTTGGAAAAAGCAATTGTCAAAAACGAAGCAAGCATATGTGTTTAGTTACAACTCTTGACATATGGGCTTCATGTTTCAGGAGCTAGCGCCTTTATAGGACTTGTTTCACCTTCTTAGAGGATGAAGTAGAAACTGGTGTAGCACAGAGTCCAAATTGGGACTAAGAGACCAAGTGCAAATTGGGACTTCTTCTGCAATGAACTCTGTTCCAGTTCACTTGGTCCTAGTCAAGCTCTCAGCCCTCACCCCCCACCCATTTGAAATGTAGATATGGGAGATTATTTGGCTTACTAGGTGGTGGTTGTAATACATGTGAAGCACTTTGCACACTCAAAGTGCACTACAAATGTTTTGTTTCAACTGTTCTAGCTGTGGTACCTTCTAGAGAAATAGCCATGCTAGTCTGTAGCAGAAAAAAACAATAATAGCCATGCTGGTCTGTAGCAGAAAAAACAATAGGTCTTGAGGCTCTGTAAGTAACCATTGTATTGCAGCATAAGCTTTCATTAGATGCTTACTGTGTCATTTCTTCCTTGAAATGTTGGACCTTAAAGTTGGCATCCTGAGAGAAGTACAAGATAAAAAGAAATTTTGTCTCCGCACTATAGCTGAAGATGGAGGAATATGAAAAAATCAAGAGAGAGGCTGAAGAAGCTGACCTTCTGAAAAAGAAAGCAATTCAAAGGGAGAAAGTAAGACAGTTGTCTGACCAGAATAACTTCTCCTCACTCATGAGGTGGGGTGTGTGGGGAAAGGGGTGGGGAATGTGTGCATGCAAAATAGTACTATATGGTCGTGGAAATAGGATGGCTCATAATTTTTCCTCTGTGAAAGCATCTCCTGCTCTGTTTTAAAGCATTCTTAATCTCTAGTAACGTTTCTGCAATTTCCCCATTTCCAAGTTTTATCTTGGGTTGAGCCACCCTTTGTAGGTGCTGGAAGATGAAGGTTAGAAGCAGCATACCTGCAAGTATTTTTAATGTTGTTTTTTTTTTTTTAGATTTCAGTCAAGGTATTTTGGTTGACTTTGAACTGTCCAGCTTGCCATATCTTTTCAACCTTGCTTGGTTATGTAATGAGTACTCCTCTCATTAAGCCTGGTTTGAATTCGGAGCATATTGGGTCAGTTTATGTAATTTAGAGCACAATCCTATACATGTCTACTCAAAAGTAAGTCCCATTGTGTTGGGGCTTACTCTCGGGAAAGTGCATATGCTACTTACTCCTGGCCCCTGCTAACAGGGCAAGAGGCACTTTTTCAATTGGTGATACCCTTATATTTAGCAGGGGAAGAGTAACTGCCCCCCTTTTACCCCAGCACAGTGTCTTTTCTGGTGACTCGTGCTGGTGGTGTTCTGCATCTTTTTTAGATTGTGAACCCTTTTGGGACAGGGAGCCATTTAATCATTTGGTTTTGTCTGTAAACCGCTTTGAACTTTTTGTTTGAAAAGCGGTATATAAATACTGTTAATAATAGACTGCAATCCGTGGTGGTGGTTAAATTCCCTCAATCAAGTGGTGCTGCTGTGGTTATACTCAGTAATACATTTGTGGGCACAAGCCAGTGATATCCCTTGACCCTTAAGTAGAAACATAACTTGGAATGTCTATAACGAGAGAGTGTCCTATGGAAGCAGAAGGCATCCTAATTAGGATAACTCCTCCCGTCAGATGCTGAAGGCAGGACTAATCAAGCATACTTCCTGTCTCATTTAGATATGACTTTTTGGATATTATAGCCATGGTCTGTTAGAAATTCTACTGTTCTTAGAGGTTCCTAAAGTCCACAGATTCTATAAAACTCCAAGGGGTTCTCCTAAATTTCATCAAAAAGCTCTTGGGAGTTCCAAAATTCTAAAAACCCAAAAAGTTCTAGTTTCCTTGCGTTTTGCCCACACTGTGGTAGGCTTTGTAAAGGATAAAACTAAGTTTTAAAGTCTGAAACCTAAAAACCCCTACACCACTCCATTCATCTATGATTCCAAGTAGTCAGGTATCTCTTTATATTAGATATTTGAGAAGGAATATGAATGCATCTCTGAAGCAAGGCTGTGGCTGGTGACTCCTAGCCAACCAGGATGGTTCATGGTAACTCGTGCCTCCTTCTCATAACTCATCATCATCCAGGTGGTCAATTGCTGACTTGTGCCTCTAGTAGTTAAAGTTCCTGGAATCTCACTGCAGGGATTGGCTGCAGTGGGGATTACAGGAACGTTTACAGGAACGTTAACAGGAAAGTTAACCTCAGTTGCAGGTTATTCCTGCAATTTCTATTCACCATGTCTGTTTCTTACAAGCCCATTGTGAGAGACTTAAACATTACATTTTATATTATAACATAAAACAATCCTATTTCAAAAGGTTACAGCAAGCATGAAGTATATCCTACAAGCATACTATTCACTACTTATAATATCCAACTAAGCCAAGATACCTCCCAACATTCTATTCATTAAATCCGCATATCATCATGTCATTCTTCTCTCAAAAAAAACACCAAAAGGTTTCCAATTCACAAAGGTTAACTAACTTTTCCTTAATTAAAATTGTAAGTTTATCCATTTCAGCGTACAAAACTTTCAACCACCAATCTTCCAGCAAAGGTATCTCTGAATTTTTCCAATATTGTGCATTCTTGCTGCACTTATAAAAACAAAATTTCCAATTTTCCCCCTCATGATCATCCCACATACCCAACAAAAGACTTCTGGTTTCATTTGCACACTAATCTTTAAAATCAACTGTATCTGTTTATGAATCTGAATCCAATACTTTGCTTGCACTTATAAAAACAAAATTTCCAATTTTCCCCCTCATGATCATCCCACATACCCAACAAAAGACTTCTGGTTTCATTTGCACACTAATCTTTAAAATCAACTGTATCTGTTTATGAATCTGAATCCAATACTTTGCTTGAGTATGTGTCTACCATAAAAGGTTCCCTCTTGTTTTTTACATTTCCAACGGCTATTTGACACCTTCCCATACACTTTTGCTAATTTGCCTGGGGTTATATACCATCTATACATTTTAAAATATTTTCCTTAATATTAACATTTAACATACATTTCAGCTGTTATAACTATAACTGTTCCCATATGAGAGAATTAAACATTACATTTTTATTCTTGCAGTTGTACTAACATTTTAAATGAAGCTGCACATATGTATTTCAGTCTTCATTAAAGTATTCGGTCTTGTTGTGCAGATGAAGCTGAGCCACAAGTTCTTTGAGCAAGTTCTTTGAGCTCTTCTTGCCCCCTTTCAGACCAATAATTTCATCTTGTTATAACTTTGGGGAAAATACCCAACTCATCAAAAGGGGGCAACCAGCTAATCCCACAAAGGGAAGGTTGGGCAGGGTTGTGCTCTGGAGCTGGACTGAGGGAAGATTCCCCAGTTTGTTGGTAAGAGCGGGCAAGGTTCTGCCCCCCCCCCACATGAAGTCACCAACCGGTTGTCTGTATTTTCCTACCTCAGTCCTATGCTATGTGGACGGGACTGAGCAAAAACAGTTGCAAGCACAATACGTGTGCAACCAGGTGAAATGTTGGAAGTCATGTTGGATGGAGAGAGGCCTTGAGAGATCACTTTTCTTTGCTTGATTAGATAGTCTCTTACCAATTTAGAAATTTTTGCTTGTACTTGAGACTGTCAGGTTTGTCTTCCAGATATCTGCCTTGCAAATCTTGTGAATGCAGGTGAGTTTCACCGGTGAGTTAGAGCTAGCTTACTAGGCAGCCATTTTAATTGGTGGCAACACACCTCCCAGAACTCCCAAATGTTCCCTGTTTTTGTTCCAAACGAAGTTTGGTGGCAACTCTATTGGTGTCTGATTTCAGAAACTGACTTTAAAATACGTAACCATAACATATGTACTTTAATGTATGTAACTCCTGCTGTCTATGAATCAAGGCAAGCTGGATGTGGTCAAAAATGAGATGATAAGATTGAACATTGACATCTTGGGAATCAGCGAACTAAAATGGACGGGCATGGGCGAATTTAAGTCAGGTGCAAATCAGTCAATCCTAAATGAAATCAACCCTGACTGTTCCCTGGAAGGACAGATACTAAGGCTGAAGCTCAAATATTTTGGCCACCTAATGCGAAGAGAGGACTCTCTGGAGAAGACTCTGATGCTGGGGAAAAATTGAAGGCAAAAGGAGAAGGGGAAGGCAAAGGATGAGATGGTTAGACAGCATCACCGATGCAATGAACATGAAAATGAGCAAACTCAGGAAGATAGTGGGGGACAGGAAGGCCTGGCGGGATATGGTTCATGGGATCACGAAGGGTCGGACACGACTTAACGACTGAACAACAACAAACTCCTGCTGTATGTGAATATCTTTAAATGTTTATGTACTTGTATGCTGGCTTGGGCCCTCAGATGTATGCTACGGTAGTAGGCTCTGCAACCAGCTTGAGCCCTCTGAGTGAACCATCTATGGAAAAACTGGCTGCATGAAGTAATCACCAAGTGATAAGTTTGTACCTTCTGTATATTCAGAGTATTCAGACTTTCTCTGTTTACCTTAGAAGGTAAGCTAATTGTGCATTGTATCATGGTGTTCTAGGCCAATAAACTTGAAGAAAAACGAAGGCAACAGGAATACCTAAGAAAACAGATGCTTGATGAAGACAAAGATTTGTAAGTTGAGCTTAAATAACACAACTAAAAAGTTACACTGAAAGCTTATGTTGTCACTTCTGGGCACAGTTGCTTGCCACTAATCAAGGCTGCCCTGTACAGTTGTGCAGGCTGTGGACCGCACAAGGACGCCGCTTGTGGACTGCACAAGGGCGCCACATTCACTTAGGAAGTAGGAGGAGTGCCAGCAGAATGTCCCTTCCGGCGGGGAGGCAGGGGCGCCTTTTCTACTGGCACAAAGGTGCTATATGGGCTAGGGTGGCCCTGCCTTCTTCAGTTTTGGCAGATGGCCTCTTGGATTTGGGCTCCTGTTCAGCAGCTGCTCTCTCCGTCTGTTGCATGATTATGTTGGTTGGAAATGTTTGACATCCTGCCAAGAAACATTCAATCTGCATGGACTCTGTTTATATGCTACTACGTTAAGGACGTAGTTGTGAGCTAACAAATGACATTTAAAAAAAATAGCTAGCTGCTTTTGTACAAACTTGGAAGTACATATCGGGATTTTGCAGGCTCTTTTATCCAAGCTTTTAAAGGGACAGTGCTGGATAGTTACATTTTGCTTTTGCTATGCCTTCTTTCGCCTTCCCCACCCTCTGAGCTCTTAAAAGGACATCATTATTTACAGTACTGTATTGTGTCAGTTTTGCCATTTGTTGTGTTTTAGTATTGTGATTATCATTAGGAGTAATGGGAAATGTGTCCTACAGAGCAATCCTATGCATGTCTACTCAGAAGTAAGCCCCAGTGAGTTCACTAGAACTCTGCCCGTGTGTGTAGGGTTGCAGCCTTTTTCTCTTGCCCTCCCTAGATTTGCTGCACAAATGCTGTCTTAGTTGCTAATGCCTGGTAACCCCTGTTTACAGCCCCTTATTAAGGGAAAAACTCCCCTCTGTAAGCCATTTTACTATAATAAAGCCAAGTTTTCTGGTCCCTAAATCCAATTTATAAAGGGGAGTCCCTGTACTTGTTCATCCAAAGTATAAAGTAAGATTAAAGTTGGTTAGTCTTCAGTGATATGTGAATAAAACTCATTCTGATTTTTAATGTAGTTTAAAAAATTGAAATAATGAGGTATTGCTCCTTCTGGCATTTCAAATGAGAATGACCTCCTGTGCCCAAGATGTTGCACTAAAACCAGTTCTGAATCTGTTAGTGAAATGGATTACGCACTTATTGTGTGTGTGTGTGTGTGTGGGGGGAGTATAGAGACTGGAAGGGGTGTAAAGGAGGCTGCAATCCTATACACACTTACCTGGGATTAAGGCCCATTGAACTCAGAGGGACTTACTTCTGAGTAGATATGCATAAGATTGTGCTGTGAATCCCTTTAACAACAACCCTGTAAGTTAGGGCAACAAGTTAAATGAATAATAAAGGCAGTGTTTTTCTCTGTGTCTTCTAAAATTCAAGCGATAGAAGTTGGGATTATTACGTTCCCACATTGACAGTATAGTGTACTGTAGTTTGGCATGTTTGACTAGAGGTGAAGTAGATCTGGGTTCATATAATTTCTCAGCCAGGATGTTTACTCCATGGTTGTGGCCCAGTCACCAACTTTCAGTTTTACTCGGAGTGATGTTGTACAGTTTAAAGGAGAGAGCAGTATACTCCAGCCTGATGGGACCAGCACACCTATGAGGCCAGGTGAAGTGGCTACTTCAAGGAGCTGGTTGGGAGGGCAGGCAAACTGGCGGGGCATGCCCTGCACCTGAGCAGCCGCACCACTCTGCTACTGCCCCATCCTCTTCTCACGCATTCCTTTTTTTAGAGAGAGAGGACAGCTTACTACCTCACCCACTGCCATTACCCAGGATCACTGAAGGAGAAGATGGGCATTGTGATCCTGTTCCCAGTTGCTCTTCTTCCAGGACAGTGATTGGGAAGAGGGGGGGGGGTTGCTGCCACCTCCACCATGTCTTCAAAACTAGCCAGGCAGGGAGAATCCGAAGGTTCCAGGACAGAACTGGCCCGGCTAGTTTTGAAGAAGCAGACAAGATAGTGATGGGGGATGTGCTCCCAAAACCAAAAATGGGGTGTGGAATTTGGGCATCACTTCAGCTTGTGCCAAGTTTAAAGTTTGGGTTTACTGGAATACTGGATAAGATAAAAATCTTACTGGATAAGATAAAAATGAAATGGGTTCAAGCCCCAGATGCTTCTAGGAGCCAATGCCTCTGCTCAAAAGTCTCTTCCAAATGGAAGATCCTGAACTCGCCTCAACAGAAGGTGTTCCAGTTTGCCTATCAAAACCTCTATTTCCGTTGCCTTCAAGCAGAAATCCAATAGGTGCGGACTAAACCATTGTTCTTGCCAGTCTTCCTGGCAACCTACTTTTTTCGAGAGAGCTGCCTTATCATTCCAAAGACAGCTGAAGGGCACTTGTCACAAGAGTTTTGGCATCAAGAACTTGCTTCTCTGAGCTGCTCTTGCTTCTGTGTCAATTTGTTCTTGTTACTGCTTATTTTGTACTCTGTCAAGTATTTAGCTAACTGGCAGAAAAACTAGGCTTCTATAGATGTCCTCTTGAGTGTGGTAATGAAGGCAATTTGAACGCTTCTGAGGGTGCTTTCTAATTGTACCCATTAATCTGCCCATTCATGCTGACTGAAAATATAGAAGCAGACTGCCTATGCTGGTGTGGGAACACCGGATGGCTTGCAAGACAGTATACTCTTCTTGGCTGTAATTTTCTTGGACTTTAGGATTTATATCAAGTGTTTCAAAATAAATGAAATCTTGATGCCTCCAGGAGCACACTAATAGGTTAATATAAAATAAAGTTGGGCAAGTAGAAAAAAAACTATGCCAGACAGCCAAGGAAGAAATAACATTTAAGTTATGGGCAATAAAAATGGCTGATTGGAAAAGTTAATGAGAACAGAAATAAGATGATGCTGTGAGAAATTCTATTGATTTTTGTTCTACCTATTTCTGTCAGGGAAAATAAGATTAGATTACCTGATGCTTTCAGTGTTGCACCTAGAAGAAAAAGTAAGAACTGCCTAAAAGTGTGTGGAAGATTTTTTAAAAACTATTTTTAGGCAAAGATGGGTGTAATTCTAAATAGATCTGTTCTGGGAGAATCGCCCAGGGTAGCTACCCGCTTGCCAGTAGGCATTCTGGATCCTCCTCAGTGACTCTCTCCCTCCTACCTTCAAATCTAAACTTGCGGGACAACAGTGAGAACTGAGAGGGCCAGATCAACAACTCTTTTGAGCTCAAATCAATACCCTGGCTCCCCGAGTTACAGATGGTTCCATCAGTGCTTTCCCACCACAGGCTCAGTGCATCCTTATAGTGGTGCTTTTGTGCAGGCACAATACCACTGGGCCTGCAAGAGCTGGATGTTTTGAGTAATGTATGTTTTGACTTCCATACAGACCCGTGGAACCTACCGGTATATATGTAGGGGATGGGCAGCCCAATCCTATCCCCCCACAGCTTGCACAATGCAGCAGCACTGATAGAGCGCATGCTGCATGCTATGGTGGCAGCCTGCATGGGGGCCACCAGGCAGCCTGGGAGAGGTAAATTTAAAAAAAAATTATTTGCCTCCCTGTAAGCTACCTGGCTGCCAATGTGTCTCCTCAGACTTACAGACTGGTATAGGTCTGAAGAGCCTCGGGGGGGGGGGGCATTGGGCTGGGGAAAAGGGTATTGGGATCATGTTTCAATGTGATCATGTTTCAATGTATCCCTCTGAAGAAGAGCAGTCGGAAGTTGTCCTGGCTTAGCAAAGGGTTGGGCACACATTCTGTATACACCACCAGTATCTGCTGGGTATGCCTTGTGGTGGTGTTATGTTGCTGTCTGATCTGTGCCATACCTGCTTTTTGATTAGTCTATGCAGTGCCAGTCACACTGTTGGTACTATCTAGTGTCTGTCCATTTTTAACTAGTACTGTACTTCATTAGAGCAGAAACGGCTTGACAACCACGTTCTCAACCACGTTCTCCTGAGAAACCATCCATTACGTCTGAAGTCTTGAGGGAAGGAACCTGATTTGTCTCAAACTGTTTCTGTCGTAACTAGCTAAAAGTGGACAGACACTAGACAGTGCTAAAATTGGGATACATGGGGAATGCTGGACACTGGGAGGAGCAGAAGCTGGCAAATGGGGGCAGCATTTGGTGTGCTGCCACAGGCATCAGGAGATCTTGGGCTGACCCTGCTAAGAGTCTGCCAAGGGGCAAAGCTAGCAAGAAGGGAATTATACTCCAACCGCCTTTCATCTGGTCTAGTGTAGACTTGGGCAGGTACAGAAAGGAAGCCTTGAAATGGAAGAATGGACACAATTTGTCAACTTGCGTGTGTGAGAAGAAAGGAGTGTTTGGTCTTCCAAAGTTGCAAACAGTTGTGCTCAGTGTGGCAGAAGCAGAGTTGTGGCTGTCGCTTAATGGCAGAATAAGGAACCGGATCCCTTCCTAGAAATAGCCGTAAAAACACAAAGCACAAGCAAACCAAGCCGTTAAGACAGCTCCCTTTGCAGTGGCTGCTATTAGCAATGTTTCTCTTAAGTGCCCCCTCCTTTGACTCTTTTAAATCTCATGTTCTACTGCTTAATTTTGGTCCTCTCATGATAAGTCGAGGCTAAAATCCAGATGAAAACATCATTTTGTTCCCTCCCCCCTCCCCCTGCTCAAACAACTTTATAATATTTGTATTTATCTTACAGAAGAACCGCAGAATTCTTGAGTAAGTTGGATTTATGCCCACCCAAAACAACCTCTTGTCAGACAAACCACTATGGCCTGGAATCTACAGCCTGGGTAAGTTGGTGGCGTTCGGGGTTACAAGCAATAAACAGTCACAATAAAAGGTCTCTAAATGTCTGTCAACCGGATACCTTAAGTGAAGGTGATGAGGCAAGGTAGATGAGAATGGAGATGGTGTAGTGTAATGGCTAAGAGACTGAATTGCAGATCTTCCCCGGTTTGAATCTCTGCCACTAACTCACGTGGCCTGAGGGGTGATTCACACTACACTTTTCCAGGTGCGGATGCCCCTGCCCCTGCCCCAGCGCGCAGAGCTGGCCGGAAGCCCTTCTGCTGTCCCGCCTTCTTATGAAGGTGATTGGAGGTAGTTCTGATTGGCATGCAGCCACTCTCCCTCCCTCTCATCCGATTGGTAGGCTGCAGTAGCCCTGTGACCCTGCCCAGCTCCGCGAAGCCCGACCCTTCAAAAGATGAGGGGAAGCCATTTTTCCAGCCTCTGCATTGCGGAGCTCGCAGCTGCTCCGCAAGCTTCTGAAATTCTGTCAAAGAGATCTGCGGTACGTTCCGGAGATCCGTAATGCGCCTGGATTCCTGTAGTGTGAATCAGCCTTTAGTCGAGCGGTTTTTGCTCCGTCTCAGCTGCCATATATGAATAATAGTAGCACTTGGTGGTTGTAAGGAGCCCATGAAGATAATACATGTGAAATATTTTGCTTATCTGAAGTATCGCTAAACCTTTAAAATCTGTGTTAAGCATGTTTTCTTGACAATAGGCTAGAAGCCATGCATATAAGCAAATCCAAAGACAAGAGGAAAACTTAGAACTGCAGAAGATGAAAGAAGAGCAACGAAAAAAGGTGAAGAAAATGGCCAGCTAGCCACTGCTGTTTCTCACAGCTGATTACATAATTGCTTTTGCTACACAAAATATTCACATTGAGCCTGTTGGGGTTAGTGTTGGATTGCTGTAATCCAAGAAGCTTTTACTCACTTTCTCTTTCTCTCTCGTGGTGGTGGCATGAACATCTTCATTTTTTATGTGTAATTAGAGATTGTGGTTCATTAAGAGTTACCTTTCCCTAGTTAGGTGAACAGGATTTAATATCCTTTCGTTAAATAGGCAATTAAAATAAATAGTCCTAAATGTGTCTGTGGAACCAGTCTTGAGAGCAATGCGGAGGGGGATCTAGAATAGCTACTTCTGACTTCCCAACAGCATACTTGGGCTTAGAACCCCAACTCATTCAGTTGCAGATATCTATTGATATCAAAACCAGTGTTTTTTGGGAGACCCGAGTTTCCTTGCTGGAGACTCTTCATGCAGTCTCTAGATGCGTGTGTGTGCAAGTACCACCTCTGTGGGTACCACTTTTGCAAGTACCACTGCAACCAGAGATGGCGGCTGTGGGCAGAAGTAGGTGGCTTACTTTGCAGTTCTTCCTGCAGCAAGTGTCTCCTGTTGTTGCTGCTGCTGCTTCTGCTTCTGCATGACATCTTCTTGCCGGAAATGTGCCTCTGTTTTGCAGGGCCATTTTGCCACGCCTTGCTGTCTGTGCAGAGCTGCCCCAGCCATTTCCACTTCTGGCAGAATTTGGGGCAGGTAGGGCAGTCTCATGCACTCCCTTAGGACAGCAGGGCCCAGTAACTTCTGCCATCATGTGAAGTAAGAACTCAAATTGCTTCTTTAGGCACTGGCAGTTTAGATTATCTGAAGACCCAGGATTGGCCTGAGCAGACGCTGACCCGGGGGGGGGGGAGAGAGAGAGAGAGATAATGTCACCTTAGCTACTCTCCAATTTAAAAACGCCATGTGCACATGCCTTGCTGCCCCTGTCTCTTCTTCGCCTTCCTAGCTGCTTAGAAGAAGTGGGCAAGGGGAGGGAGGCAAGGTGAAGCCAGCCCCCTTCCCTTCCCTTGCAGTATCGTTCCCAGGCTAGTCTGCTCAACCTGTCTTGTCTTTAAGCAAGATCACATGGAGTAAGAGCAGAGAGGTGGCACCAGAGTGGAAGGTTGACTTAAATGGCGCGGCAGACCAGAGAGGTGGCAAGCAGATGCGAGGTGCAGGGCGCATCCCTCAGCAGTTCACTCTGCCCCCCCCACACACACACACTTGCTCATTTTGAGCAACAATTCAGTCGGGCTCCTTGCTGGGCCGGCCTTGAAGACTAAGTGCAAATTTGTTAGGTATTCCAAAACTTGGATGTCAATGTTCTAATTTAACTAAGGGCATAAATACAACTCATGTCTCTTTAGACATTTAGAAACCAGCTCTAAACTGCTTTCCCATTTAAACAAAAAATCAGTAGTGTGCAAAATTTATTTTTTTGTATTTTATACTGATGTAAAAACTTAAAATAAAAAGCCAGGGTGTATGATAAAATTTAAATGCTTTGAATGATAAAATCATTCAAAGCATTTAGAAAAACCTTTCACTGTTTCTTAAAAACCACAACTGAGAGAGCCATATCGACAGGGTTGGCCCCAGGATGTTCTGGGGCATGGCCTATTTAGGACTCTCTTATACAAATGCATGTATGCTCCACCACGCCCTGCCCAATTTGCTTCTTTTTTTCTCTTCCTCCCCCCCACCTTATCTGGGGCTGGGCAGCCTGCCACCTTTGGAAGGCAAGGTCAGTTTCTGCAGTCCAATGCTCTTAGATAATGGTCCTGCAACTGGTGCTATTTGCCCACTGGAGAGGGGTGGGAGGAGGATGTGCCCCTGGGGCACTTGCCTCTCCTCTGCAACCAATAGGGGGCTTCTCCAAGGGACCCTAGAAGCATTATACTTCTAGGTTCTTTGGAAACAACAACTCATGCTTGCAGGGTTATACCTGGGCAAAACCTTCTGTTCTGATAATAAGGCTTGCCATTGGATTCTCCAACTTTATGTTGCATCCAGTAATTGAAGTGAGCTGTGACTGGTTTCCTCTGCGTCTCGAAATGCAATTGCTGCTTCCAATTGAAGTGGGATTATAAATCACCTAGAAAGATAGCCACACAGCAAAACAATATGCAAAAAGAGGCTTAAAATTAGCATTGTAATCCTATGCGGTGTCTCGCTTGAGGATAATTACTCGGTGGATAAGTAGGAAAGAGAAGGTGATGTGGTTTGGATATGTATAGGATTGTTTAGAACTATTACCTTGGTACTGCAACAAAATACCAGATTCCCAAACGGGATTTTGCAGAATCCATGAGAGCCAGTGTAGCATAGTTCTCTCATATGAACTGGCTTGTGTCCTGATGTCATTCGAGGGGGGGGGGGTCCTCCTTTGGGTGCTGCCCTGATTGAAGCCAGGTTGGCAGTGACAAGGGATAGAGCCTTCTCCGTAGTGGAGAACTATGGAACTCCCAGTGGAACTGAGAATGATGCCCCTCCAACGGGCTAAAAACCTTTCTTTTTCGCTTAGCCTTCCCATCTTACTTTTTTTCCCCTTTTTGGGTTGGATACTGCTGGATGCTTAATTTGAGATGGTTCCAAAGCATGTTAATGTGAGTAGATAAATAGGTACCGCTTGCGGGAAGGCAAACACCGCTCCGTGTTCCAGCTGCATGCTATGCGCTGCAGTAAGGAGAGTCACGCCGGCCACATGACCATGGAGGCGTCTTCGGACAATGCTGGCTCTTCAGCTTTGAAATGGGGATGAGCACCACACCCTAGAGTCGGACACGACTGGACTTAATTGTCAGGGGTCACCTTTACCTATTCCTTCTGCTGCATTTTCTGTATTTTTATTGGTGCTGTATGTTGGCTAGTGCTTTTCACTTTCTTTGCTTTGATTTGCATTGTAATGGATGTTGTAAGCTGCCCTATGTGCCACGGTGGCTTAGTGGTTAAGACCCTGAACTGCAGACTGGAAGGTAGGCAGGACAGCAGTTTGAGACCTGAGTGCTGCGTGACGGTGTGAGCTACCGTCTTCAGCCCCAGCTCCTGCCAACCTAGTAGTTCAAAAGCAAGAAATTGCAAGCAGATAAATAGGTACCACGTTGCCGTTGAGTCATGCCAGCCACATGACCATGGAAGCGTCTTCAGACAGCGCTGGCTGTTCGACTTTGAAACGGAGATGAGCGCCGCCCCTAGAGTTGGTAATGACTGACTTCCGAGCAAGGGGAACCTTTACGTTTTTAAGCTGCCCTAGATGCCACGTTACCAGGGGTGGGGTGGAAGGGCAAGCATAAAACCCTTAAAACAGGTAATGCAGAGAGTGCTTGGGTATGGACCAAGGAGACCTAACTTGGAATCCCCATTCAGCTATGAAGCTCACTGGGTGCCATCAGACTGAGAGCGTGTGACTGACCCAAGATAAAATGGGATGACACCCATGTAGACCATCCTGAGCAGAATAAAATGTCAGTAGCTTTCCTAATTCCATTAATACACTGTCCTTCCAACTTTACAGCCTGCTAGCTTCGCTTCTCTGTTGCAATGGTCTCAGTTGCTCTTTCACTTGCAAAGCGAAGCACTTTGGTCATATATCCCCTGCTAACTGGGCAAGAGGCACTTTTTCAATTGGTGCTCCTCTTCTATTTAGGAGGGGGAGAATAACTGCCCCCCCCTTTCACCACAGCACAGTGTCTTTTCTGGTGGCTGTTGGTGGTGTTCTGCATCTTTTTTTTTAGATTGTGAGCCCTTTTGGGACAGGGAGCCATTTAATCATTTGATTTTTGTCTGTAAACCGCTTTGTGAACTTTTTGTTGAAAAGCAGTATATAAATACTGTTAATAATAATAATGTATACCTGAAATGGAAATCTGTGTCTGTGGTACTATATATAAAAAATGCATTTCTCGGAGCAGCGGATCTTACAGATGTATTGCACTAGTTTATTACCACATGTAATTAATGTCACATGTAATTATGCCTCTAACTCTGTTAAGCATTAATTTTACCACTTTTGCATTTTATTGTTCAAAGGCTGAGTGGCTGGAATTTAAACAAAAGCAAGATGAGAGAGCAAGAACAAAAGCACATCAGAATGAGCGGTGGAGGTAGGAAGAATGGAAAGAATTATTTGAAGCTTGCTTAAACTTCTAGAATAGACTTACGGCGCAAACCTGCGTAAGTCCAGGGCTGTGGAACGAGCGTTCCATTGCCCTAAGCCGTCGCAAAAAGTGCCATAAGGCACTTTTTTGACTACTCGCAAGCAGGGAAGGCCGGCACAAGGCTGGCCTCTCCTGCTCCACTGATGGAGCCCTTGCCTGCCGCCAGAGCCAGCTGCCGGTGGAGGGAGAATGGCCATAGGCCCAGCTGGCCTGGGAGCGGGCGGGGGACGACCTTGGCCGTATCCTGGTCCCTGCCGGGTGGCTGGGCCATTACATGGCCTCTTACTTCCGCCAGCAATTTCGCTGGCGGAAATCTGAGGAGGCTGATCATCCGAGCCTGTGTTTACACTCGGAAGGGGACGCATGTCCCCTTCCCCAAGTAGACCTCTGACCGAGCAGTTGCCTGCCCGCGGTGGAGCACGGAATCCGGCAGGTGGCCTGGGCTGCCCAGCAGACCCTTAAACAGGATTGCGCTGCCCGAGTAATCCTACCAAACTTGTTCATGTATATGCAACCACACATGTATTCAGACAGGCATGTTTTTAAGGGCCTGGCCATTGGCTCATGGTGCACCACAAAAGATGACCATCACTGTTGGATATAGATGCATTCTGGTTTATTGGGGGGGGGGGGGCAAGCTTACAATTGAAGGGAATCAAGAATGAGAATGCACTCCAATAGATGAGCAGTGATTCTACTGGGTTTGTTCACAATCAGGTTTCCTATAAAATAGACTCAATGAAGCCATGAGCTATGCCGTGCAGGGACACCCAAGACGGACAGGTCGTAGCAGAGAGTTCTGACTAAAAGTGATCCACTGGAGAAGGAAATGGCAACCCACTCCAGTAACCTTGCCAAGAAAATCCCATGAACAGTACCAAAAGGATAAAAGATATGACGCCGGACAGGAAGGCCTGGCGGGATATGGTTCATGGGATCACGAAGGGTCGGACACGACTTAACGACTGAACAACAACAACATAAAATAGACTAATGAGCACCAGTTCCTGGGGGGAGGGAGGGAGAGATAATCTGGTGTAGTTGAGGGGGAGCAGGGAGGACTGGGACTCCTCCTACAGCAGCAGGTATAGTATTATCATTGGTTTGAGTGCTCAGCTGCAACCTTAAAAAAAAAACTGCGCATAAACCTTGGGCAAGGAGAAACTGGGGGTGCTCTGGCTCCAACTCTGCCTCTTCGACCGCACTTCTGCTTCTCAGCAGTTCCTGCCTACCTGTCTGCCCTACCTGTCTGCAACTGTTTGAGGTGCTTTTTGAAAGATGTTTGTTGGGGTGGGAGACTGTTTGCTTTCAGGGTGTGCATGCAATGATGCAGAGGTGAGTTTTTAATGTGTGGGAGCTTTTTGACACCCACCATAGCCACACCCCAGTAAGACTATAACAAGGGGGGGGACTTGGTGTTTCTCCTGCTATTTGTGTCTACTTATTAAATTTCAGGCTCATTTCATCCCAATGTACCATATAGAAATTGAAAATTGAGTTTAACCCCCCCCAAAAAATAAGTATACAGTGTAGGAGTGCTAACCTATGCGTTTTTACTCAGAAGTGTGTGTCCCACTGTGTTCAATTTCACTCAGGTAAATTTTCTCTCGGGAAATTCACTTGGGTAAATTTTCATAGGATTCTAGCCTTAAGGTAACATGAGGTATAATACTGTCTCTAAGGTAGCCCTTGGGAAAGACAATGGCCTAGACCAGGGGTTCTCAACCTCTTCCCGGCCAAGTACTACCTCTGGCGCCACTCTCCTGCTGCTTACCACCAGAACTGATTGGCGATGACATCATTGCCAGACAAAGCTGCCCCCCCATGTGGGAGGGGCTGCCGACGCTACGTCCCCACGTGACGCCGGGCATGACGTCATGCGACTCCAACCATGCCCCCCCGCACTGTTTTCCTTACCATTTCGGAGACAAACGGCTCCAGGGAGGGAGGGCCAAGCCCCCGCTCAGCGAAGGCGGCGGACAACCGGAATGTGTCGTCCACGCAAGTCCAACGCCTTGGGGCCCACGCCCCCCACGCCCCTACCCCCGCGACGCTTCTGATCATTGCCAGTTTCAGGTTTTCAGAGGCCAGAAAATGCAGGTAGGAGGCTCTGGGCAGATGAGAGGGCCCTTCTCGGCATTCCCTAGAAGCTTGGCCAAAGGCAGGAGCCTCTTGGGAGCAAAAACGCACTGCCGAAAGCACCACGTTGTAGCAGGGTTCCAGTGGTCTGAGTATACCACCAGCATTGGGCCAAAGTACCACTGGTTGAGAACCCCTGGCCTAGACATTAACATACACCCCCAGGCGATTTTCTGTTTGCCTCCTGCTGAGATGGTGGTCCTTCTCTGCTAAGGTCCTGTTGAAAAAGTTTCAAAGGCAGCACCCAATCACTCCTCCTGATGTCACCAGTGCTGTTGGAAGTCCAAAAGCTCCACTTCCCCTTGACTGCACCCCTGGGGGGGGGGGAGTGCACATGTAGAATGGATAGATCATGTATTTTAAAAACAGAAATCTGACATGCATGGAAATCTGCATGCTTTGCTCCAAGCTTTGCTCCAAGCTATGAAAAGCAATCCAAACCTCTCTTTTATTCAGTTTCCTAATCTCAGCAAGATTCTATTAGCATTTATTTCTCCCTCCTCTCCCCCCCTTCTCTTTTTCTAAGGGTAAATAATGCATTTCTGGACAAACTACAAAGTCAGCTGTGTAATGATTACCATTCAGGATACCTTGGGAATGTGGATTCTAGTCCTGAAGGATATGTAAGTAACAAATCTTGTATTTCCTGAAGAATACAAGCATTGAGACTTTTTTGTGTAAAAGGTATTCTGTCAGTAACTGTTTGCTGTCTGGGATGGATGTGGAGGAACAATGATGAATGAACATTCATTAATCACTTCTGAAGAAATGAAAATGGGGAACTTTGATGTTAAGTTCATCCAACCACTTTTACATAGTCACTTTGAATATCCTAAAGATTGGATGGGTTATTCACTTTTTCTGTATACCGCAGCAGAGAGGATCTAGGCATAAATACAGGTGTACCTGGTTAACGACTGTTCATTTAACAACCATCCGCATATACGATGGCAAACCCCCAGTACAGTACCTTACAAAGTCACTGCCACCTGAGCCTGCTGCTCAAAATGGAGACAAGAAGCACTCATAGCCCTCTTTAAATCCTTTTACACACTTTTTAAATTCCCAGTTCAATTTGAAATATGAAATATTTGAAAATATGTTGCTTTTGGCAATCAAAGAGCATCATTTTTCAGACTGTATGATATCACTTGACTGTATAATACTGTATTCCATAGGATAAATAGGCAAGCGCTAATATTGAAGTAACATCCTTGCATCATAGTCTCTGGAGTCCCATGTATAAGATTTGTGTTGGTTCAGACCACAGGTTGGGACTTGTGGCAAGCTGCACATGGACTTGTAGTTCAATGGCAGCCTACATACATTGCACACAAAGTCCTAGATACCTCAAGTGTAAATCATCTTGGGTAGTAGGACTGGGGAAGACCTCTGCCAGAGTCCTTTTGATAGCTGTTGCTCTAGTAAGCAAGATAAACCCTTAGTCTGACTCTGAAGGATAGGTTCATGCACAGTGAACTCTTGATGGTGGGGGGGTGGGTTTCACTAATGGGGAGAGGGGATCCATTAATGCTGAAAGTCCATTAAATCCAGATGCATGGAGGTTTTCATGGCTCTTTACAATTTGTAGAGAAGTCAGAATTATGGGTCTTTCAGCCATGTAACTTTATTCTTCAATAAATTTACATAGCTGAAAGACCCATAATTCCGACTTCTCTACAAATCCAGATGCATTTAAGTCAGTGGAGACACATGTGCATAATGTACATTACTAGTTTTTTAATGAAGCAGAAAATGTTTCCAAAGTTTGTTAAATTGTGGGTTCATTGTACTCATTAGATCTGGAAGGGGCCCACTCTTCCTTGCAGGAATTGATGTTTAGACTAAGCAGCTTAGTACACTGAGTGGGCAGCCTTTCCTTGGTTCTTCCGATCGCCTTGGAGTTGGTCCTGCCTGTTGTCTGACATCTGTGAAGGAAAAGCTAGCCTATATAACCGTATGATAAATTAACCCTTAAGGTGCCAAAGCAAAAAGACTACTACAGCTTTTCTTTTGGAACGTTTCCTTAGCAATAATATACAGCATAACTTGTTCAAGGCCAAAGCATGATACTTTAAATGTGTGTGCTTGTCCATTTTTTTCCTTGTTTAAAAAACAATTAGCACTGGTGGGCACCTGAAATGGGGCAGAACTGCAGTGGACTCTTAACACTTTGCCCTTGCTGCAGTTTCAATCCCGATTGTGAGATCCCTCCAAGTGCTATTTTAATTAGGAGAAAAGTGTTAATTTGCATTCAGCAGAAACTTGTCTTCAAATTAAAGTAGCATATATAGTTGGACTAGAACTGCAGTGAGGGCAGAGTCTTAAGGTTTCCATAGCCTTCCAACACAGTTCTGCCCTGTTTCGAGTGTGTAGTACTCATTTTCTTAAGCAGGAATAAAACTGGGCCAGCACATGCATTTTAAAAGATCAGGTGTGTTGGCCTTAGTTCTGGGATAAATTAGGTGCTCTTCTTACTGAGCCTTTATTCAGACCTTGATCCAAGTAAGCCCACTTGGTACTACTAGAAGAGCCAACTTAGCCCATACCAAAGATTTTCCATACTCGTTGCCACAAAAGAACAGTAGGCATCCAAACTGTGACCATACCTGAATACAGATAAATTCTACCTATGCAGACATTATATAAGCATGGAAATTTGTCTGCACATGTAGCGATGCTTGCTGTGATGTCCAGCATCCCTAAGCCTGACCTGACCTTAGGAAGTGAGTCTGAAGAGGAGACTCAAATAGAGGTGGCAAGGGATCCTCATTGTCCATATGCTCTGGAAGTCAAATTAAAAATTAACAGATCACTGGATCCAGATGGCATCAACCCAAGAGTTCTTAAGGAACTCAAATGTGACATTGCTGATCTTCTAACAATGAACTTGTCGTTTAAATCAGCCACCATGCCAGGGGACTAGAAGGTAGTCCATGAAACACTGACACTTTAAAAAGAGAGCCAGGAAATTACAGACCAGTCAGCTTAATTTCTGTTTGGGGGAAACTGGTGGAAGGCATAATTAAATACAAAATTAAGCATATCAAAGAATGAGCCTTGCTGAAAGAATGAGCATGACTAAAAGGAGTAGGAATAAATGGCCAATTTTCACAATGGAGGGAAGTAAGAAATGGCGACCCTCCCTCCCCCAAGGTTTTGTATTGGAACCAGTAATTTTAACTTGTTCATGGAACAAGGCGAGATGGCCAAGCTTGTAGATATTCAAAACTGTTCAGGGTGATTAAAAACCAAAGTTGATTTTGAAGAACGTTACCAGTAGTGCTTTTTAAAATACAAGTAACATGCGCACACATGGGGGAGAAATAGTCATATGCACTATACTGTAGCGGCTGATAGCGCAACTGTATAATTTGATGGTGAAAGGAAAATTGAGAAGGATGAAGGTTCACAAAATTTACTAAACTGTTAGAAATTAAAATAGGGGCTCAAATTGGGTCAAATTAGTGGTCTGGTCCTGGATAGCACCTAGCACCAAGTACACATGTATAAATCCATGTCTTCTGCACACTTTGAAACAAAATATTGACCCTGGTCATATGATATTGCCTCAATGCAAAACTATGGTGTGGCCATATTTGGAATACTGTGTAAGTTCTGGTCGCCACACCTTGAAGGATATTGTAGAGCTGGAAAAGGTACAACAGAAGGCAAAATGATCAGAGGGCTAGAGCACCTTCCCTATGAGGAAAGGCTACAACTTTTCTCCTTTAATAGGATGCTAAGGAGAATTGTGTAAGGTTTTATTCAATTGTCTTTGGTATGGATCCTGTGTAGTAGAAATGTCAGATACAACAAGCTGTATCAAGTGGAATATTTCTGCTGAATTTAGCAGAGGCAGATGACGCCAGACAAAAAACGTGTGTCTTAACGTATTAGCAACCCTTGTTAGGTTGCTAATCCTGCTAAGGCTGGAAATTAAGGTAGGCTCTTAAATCAAATGTGTATTGTCTGCACTTCTAATCATTTTTTAGACATTTCTGTATATAAGAGCAGTTAACTCTGACTTCCTGTTACAGGGTTCTTAATACAGCACTTCTGTCTGGCTTCGAAGAAATGACCATAGGAAAGGCTTCCAAGAGCTCTCTTTGCCATTATTTTATATTTGCTTGTTTTTAAATTGACCTTGCTTACTTAAGCATGTTCTCTTGCATGGTATTTCAGGTTATTGATTATAGAACTGGTATTAAATCTCAAATGGGTTCCTTCATAAATTGTCTGGCTTGTTTGGATATTGAATCTCTTGAGGTCTTTCTGTCCATGTCTATTGCAGCATCTTGTCTTTATTACTCTAACAAGCCTTTTGTTGCAGAAACTTGAAATGGGGTGTGTGTGTGTGTTTAATGTTGCCGAGGTAGAAAAGAATGATCACACTTTGTATTGTACCTGGTTTTAATTCAAATCTTTTTTTTCAAATGGAAAATCATTACAAAAAATTACATAAATAAATCCTTTTTGAAATAATATATATCACTGGTGTGTCTGGATGACTGGCTTGCAAGGAGAAACTGTTACAGTAGAAAAAACTATCCAATGTTACTACTACTAAGAGTCTGGGAAGAAATCCCAGAGGATAAACAGGATCCAGGGGCTACCAATACTATGTGATGCATAGTAGGTAACAAGCCTGTCGGACTCCAAGAACAGGCCTGCTAAACAGTATTGAGGGAAGGTAGCAGTGGTGACTGCAGGCAGACCACTGGGCTGCTGCAAGGTAAATAAGACCTGCCAGGATTACTGGCTTCATTATTGTGCTGAAAAAAGGAAAATCTCATAATCTGAAGGTTGACCCGATTTGTATTGGGCAAAAGACTGTAGCTCCCTATTAAACAAATCTCTGTGTGTGTGGACATTAGGCTTCCCAAAACACCCTGATTCAAGCAGTTCATCTTGCCCAGATTTCCAGCGTTGTTTACATTGAGTCCTTCACCGCTGAGAATCCTAAATGAACAGACTACATCGTAATGCTTTCATACCACGAACCCTCACACAAGAATTATTTTGTGGCTTGATGACCCATGCCGTGGGATATGTCGAGGGATTCTACCCAGGTAGGAGATCTGACCTGGGCAAAGACCCACCTGCTTCTCAGGCATCGACCCCTCGACATGACACCCCTGCCCAGACCACCTGGGAGGTGGCTCTGGGACTGGAGCCGGTCTTGGTGGTGGACCCAGACACCGGCTCCGTCTGCACCAGCCCCTACGGCCTTCATCTCCCCCAAGGTTGCTGACACAACCTCCCCCAAGGTTGCTGACACAAGCTACTCATCGTTCCTGGGTCCTGTGAAATCATCCCTGGAGGCGCTGGCCCTGGGTTCCACACCCATGAGTGTAGTGCCTGAAACAGGATGGAGGAGAAATTCCTGTTAAATAGACTGGCGAATGGGGCCCTCTGATGCAGCACAGGCCCCATGAATGTAAACTGCTCACCCAATTAAACCATCTGGAAAATGCACTAAGTCTCGCTGCCTGATTCTGAAGCCTTGCTCAGGTGTAGACCAGAGTCCCAGTCAAGGGAACTGGGCAGCGAGGAACATGCTGCTGTCCACATGGAGGTGACACGGTGTAGTTGACTTTAATCACTACTTGTGGCAAACTGCCATGGATTAACAAAATAAATTGCACGTGTCAACAGGTCTAATTTGACTATTCTCTAATAGCATCTTGAAGATTCTGGCAGCTAATGGTGCTGTCAGGAGGGACATGGTAAATGTATTTCAGAAGTCGCGGCTCTCATATTTGTAAAAAAGCAATACAGGTATGTGCTGCATAATGACATTCCAGTTAACGACAAACCGCATATATGACGGTGGTTCCATAAGAGGGATAGATGGTGCCTAACCATCATTGGGAGTTGGACTTAGACCTGGAAGATCCAGGTTCAAATCCCCGCTCAGCCACGAAGCTTCCTGGGTGATCTTGGGCCAGTCACTATCTCTCAGCCCCACCTACCTCACAGGGTTGTTGTGAGGACAAAAAGGAGGGGAGGAAATATGTACACCACTCTGAGCTCCTTGGAGGAAGGGCGGTGTGAAAAATAAATAAATAACCCAATGGGAGAAATGGACTTTCTCAGCCAGAATCTGAGACAATAAGAGAAGAGCCTCCCCCCACCCACACACCTGACCGGATTCTCACAAAACACACACCGACACCTTGTCTAGGAATCGGCAGCCATTTTGTGTCAACAGAATTCCCAGGGAGCTTCCTTTTTAAGAAAAGGAAGCTGAAATGGGGTGGAGGTGAAGAAAGTAGGTGAGAAGAGAGGACCACCCCACAACCAGCCAGTCTCCTTATGTCAGTTTCTTAAATCCAGTTCTAACAAACGTCAAGTACATTAAACACTCTCAAGTGACATCCACTAAACACTCATTATAGCTTACGTACGCTGTAAGTTCAGTTTGGCCCCTCACTCCCCACCCCGATAAGACTTTCTTCCTCCTGTTCTGCCTCATGCTCCCCAAACACCACTTTGCCAGCCCCAGCCTGGGCTTTCTCTCTTCTCAGTTGGCTCTCACCATGCTCACTTGCTGGATATTGCTCAGCATAAGCTGAGACATGAAGAGACTCAGTCGTTCCCTGCAGGGCTTTTGTGCGCACCAGCTGGGCTGATGGTTGAAGCTCCGAGTAGAAGTCGTGTGGGGCTTTTTCACACCCCTCTTTTCATGAGCTGCAAAAGTCAAAGATCCACACATGGTTGGTTTGGCCACCCCTGGACTATACCATATAGCCTAGGTGCGTAGTAGGCTATACCATCTAGGTTTGTGTAAGTACTGTACACTCTATGATGTTCACACAATGTCAAACTCGCCTAACGACGGTTTTACTGTTTCTCAGAACGTATCTCCATTGTTAAGCGACACATACCTGTAGAATAAAGATGTGGTTCGAACCCAAGGTCCTTCAGAACCATTTTTGAATTGTTTGGTTTTGTCTGAGAATTGGCAGGAGAAATCCATTTTTGAGTGTAAAGATGTGCAAGGATTTGTTGTATCCCTCTTAATAAATATTTGGCTCTCAAATATTGCTCAAACATACACCTCAAAGCTGTAATGTGTGTTTAGTGGATGTCACCCAAGAGTGTTTAATGTACTTGGAGTTTGTTAGAACTGGATTTAAGAAAAGGACATAAGGAGAAGATTTGTATGTTTAATGGAGCTTGAACTGAATATTCATTCTCACAGTTCTTCAACATCCTGAAAGGTATTCATTTTAGAAAACTAAATGAATATTTGATCTTTTATTTTTGGAGACCTAGATCTTATTGAACTACAAATAGGAGGTCTCAGATGGCTGGATGCTTCTCCATATAGAAATATGTCCTCTGTGGAGAAAATAAGCCTTTTGGGGAAAATGGTCCTAGCCTGACTTTCTCCCTGACATGCCAGTTTTTCTATAGACTGACATTTCTGGGGTTCTCCATAGAACCATTCAAGTCTGCAAATCCCCACCAGCCGTCGGCACTAGTGGCAGGCCCAGACACGGATTTGCTTTCTCAGTAAGAACTAGGCTTAATTTCTGGATATACTGGACGCTGTCCGAGCAACTAGAAATGATAGCAAATAGTGTCGGCACCTACCAATGCTGTAACTACAAAGCTATTAACATTCCAAGTGAGATTTAATTGTTGATGATTTGCTCCACACACTTACATCCTACAAGTATCGAACATCCCATGCAAAAATTCCTTTTAGAGCAGCGGTGACAACCAGCTGGTGAATCAGAAGACTAAGTACATGGAGATCTTTCCATTAGAGCTCTACAGAACCAAACTGCAACTTCAAATAGGAAATACATTAAAATGTTTGTAAACAGAGCAGTGGGGGGAGGGGCTTTTGTACTCTCCCCTGTCATGATTCCAATCCCTCATGCTGTTTTAATGGAGACGGCACAGAAAAAAAAACTTACATTTGCTTTCAGTAGGCTGTTTTCCAATCAAAATCGCAGACAGGAGCAGCACCAATGGGAGCAGGATCATGGTAGAGATGTACTAAACCCCCTACTCTACTGCTGGGTTTTTGCCCCCTTTTGGCCATCCTGGTGTGTTTGCACCCTCCCCCACAAGGTCATGTTTCACATTTCAGGTAATGTCTACTTTGCCTCTGAATGTTCTGTGAATTGGTAAGATTTGGGTGTGTGTGTGTTTAGGGATCAACAATAGTGCCAGGCAGGCTCCCACCCTTCTTTGTTTAGCAAGGAGAGATGATATAAAGGCTCGCTAAACATTGAAATTTGGCCTCCTTCCTATGCAAAAGGAAAAAGCTCCACTCACCAAAGCAGGGGCCATAAATACCACCCAAACGTGTTGCTTCCTGTGTGAACAACCTGAAAACAAGGAAGGAAAAGATCTGCTGTACTGGTATTTCTTTTTAAATAGCGACTTTATTACAATTGTTTGTTTATGCATATTCATTCTCTCTCTCTCTCTCTCTCTCTCTCTCTCTCTCTCTCATATGCATAAACGTTTCTAAACTCTGCAATCAAACTCTCAAACTTGTCCTTAAGAGCCCTGCTGAATTAGATCACCAATCCATCTAGTTCAGCGTCCTGTTTGCCACAGTGGCTAGCCAGATGCTTCCAGGAAGCCCAGAAGAACATGGAGGCAACAGTATTCCCTGATAGACCAGCCAGCCCCCCCCTATGAGTGTGCTTATCTCTTGTGCCTTTAAAGCCATCTGAGAGCTAATATATACAGTGAGTTACCTTGTGATTTCTTCTCTAACGTGATGTTTTTGATAGTTTGCAAGTCTTGCCCACATGCAGCAGGCGTGTTGCCTCTCCTGCTTTCCATCTCAGGAATCCAAATCGTGGATTTTGTGATGATCTTCTTCTGTGCAGGGATTCTCAAGGCATTCTGATCATTTGTATTACCATCACGTAGCGGTTCCCTGAGCAGTTTCCACAGCTACTGATGTGGCTGATCTAGTCTTATCAGAGTATTTAAATGTTAATTAAATATTAAAATTTAATCTCTCAAAATACTGCAGTCCTCTTTATCTGACTATGCAGCAACATTATTTTGGAAAAGGGCAGAGATTAAGGACATACTTTTCCTAGATAAATTTGTTCCCTAAACAATAAGTAATGTATTATGGGATATTTTAGTGAGAAAGAGGGGTGAAAGCCCCTTGCAACATCTTTCTTTGAATAGGTTTGGACGATTTGTCCGATTGACCCCATGTGCAAAAAGAAGTGACCATGGATGTGCCTCTCCCTTCACTTTCCTGGTAGTTATTCCTAATTGCTTGGGGCCCAGTTCATCCAAACCCTTATGTGCCATTAAAGCTACTGGTGAACAGACCTAGCCAGAGCCGGACCAATGACTGAAGCAGTGCCCAGGTTTTCCTTCCTCCCCCCTTTTTTAAAATGTGCATGTTAGTATGTGTTAATCCCCTGTACCACCACCTCTTCACAACAAGCAGGTGTGGGTGGATAGTGGGTGAAGAAAATATTATTCCACTCTCAGCAGCCTCCTGCCCAGCCTGGTTTAAAGTAGTAGTTAGAGGGTGGTAGAGGAGGATCGTGGTGGTGGTGGTGGTAAGGGGTTGCTTTCCTGTTATTGCTCAGAAAAGATTACAGTGGCTCCCTACGAACTTCCTTAGTATCACTGCTGTGATTGGTCGGTGCTGGAAGACTTGGTAAGGGGCTGCTGTTGCCTTGATCCCCTTCTTGTTTGAGCAAGTGCAAAAAGAACCAGGATGATGGCAGTATGAAGTGCCTGATCAGGGGGTGGGCCAGTGAAGGCGGCGGGCTTGATGCTCAAAGAAAACAGCCACTTCGCCCAGCCTCATGAATGAGCCAGCCCTGCTTTTAAGCAGCATGTGTAGAAGTGATAGCTTAGACCAGGGGTTTTCAACCTGTGGCACGGGTACCCCTAGGACATTTTTTCACATTTAAAAGTTTTTTTAGTACTTTTTATTTAACGATTAATTACCCAATTATTTGATTAATCCAATTAATTAGCAGTTAATTAGCAGGGGGTACTTCAGAAAATTGGACCATGATAGGGGGTACCTGGGCCTCCAAAGGTTGAGAACCCCTGGCTTAGACAAACTGTTCTTCCTGACCTACTGAGGAAGCGAGGGGTGTGTGATTGGGGGCCAGGTTATGCATATGTGGGATGGATTGGATGAAAAAAGTATTGACTGAACTGGCCCTAAAATATGTCTTAAAATATTTTTGAGAAATCATGTGACTACAATCCATATCGGCAGACAGATCTTTGGTCAGTGACCATAGGTTGTACCATGTGCCAATGAAATCTATGTTAGTTGTCCATTGTATGGAGCCGTACTTTTTTTTCCTTATTGCCAAACCATTTCTATAAGTGCCTTTGCATGCTAGTGTTATAAGAGAGAGATGTCTGTATTCTATCCACTTCACACCATGAATTATTGTATAAGCTTCCATCATGTACTTCTGAAAAGTTTGAAATTTTTTAGCATTTCCTTGTAGGATAGCATGTTTTTTAGCATTTTGTTTTCCTTTTGCTGCAACTTTCATAAGTGCATGATACCCTTTTTGAGATGGGGCAATAGAGCACTCGGGAACGAACACACACACACCCACACACACCTTTTTTTATAATTTGGGGGCCACTGTGGCAGCAATTGTGTCCAAAGGTCTATGGGGCTTTGTATGTAAATCCTTGAATTAATCCAAAGGTGTTCTCTGAATTGTGGTTTCTGGAATGTGATTGGAGAAAGGGATTATGAATGAGTCTTAGGAAAGAGAAAGTACAGATATTTCCCATTATTGGAAGCCAATCACCATAAAATGAAGCCTAGATTCCACACTATTGCTCTTGTGTCATACCACACTGGCTTACCACACCATACCTTACATACACTTATATACCTTACATACACTGGCTTACTATAGTGTATGTATGTACTATAGTGTATGTAGTACTGAATATTGAGGATCGGGCCACTGTCTCTGCTTTTCTGATTACATTATTTTAATGAGCTGCTTTTGGAAATGGTCTAGAACAGCGCTTCTCAAAAAGTGGTTTGCGACCCCCTTGGTGGGTCGCAGCCCAATGTTTGGTGGGTCTCCAGTTGAGCCCTTCCCACCCTCCTTGTGCATGGTTGACTCCAAATTGGAGCCCTCCCAACACAGTTGGAGGCTGCTCCCATGCTGCACCAGGGCTTCCATGGATCTCCACTGGCCTCTGCAGTCCTCAGAAGGCCTTTGGAAGCACCCAGAGACTTCCAGTTTACTTCTGGGTTCACGGAAGTCGCTTCCGGAGTCCTATGGAGGCCCACTGTGGGAAAACAAAGTGGGTGTTGCAGCACCCTCCCCCCGGGGAGCAGGTGGGTCGCAGCAGGGGGGAGTTTGAGAATTGCCGGTCTAGAAAATTCAGCTAGTACAGAATGCCACTGCTCTGTTGTTGTTGTTGTCGTCACCGTGGCTGCCAGTTAAAGAAGCCCTCTTCAGATGTTCCCTTAATGCATCACACGGAAGTAACAATACATTGGCAAGCTCTGCCTCTGTTCTAACACACTCTGAAGCACCACCCCCTGGGCATGAGCACAGCGTTGTTTACAATGCCTAGCATCTCGAATCACACAGGGAAGATCCCTCCTTGCTGCAGACATGCTATACTTTTTCTTGGGAGGGGTCTTTGAAGCACGTCTGATTAGGGGCTGGGCTTGCCAGACCATGTTACTTTGGCACATCCAGGAACATTTGAAGAAGCATTCTGAATAAGCATCCTAAAGTGTGGTGGAAATGTTTTGAGCATACATTCTGCCCTGAAAACAAATATTTCTGAATGCAGTAAATATGTGTTCAAAGAACCACTTCTACCAGTACTTTAGAAGTTTTGCCTGTCTTTATGCATTGACATCAACCAAAGACCCAGCACTACTTCCAAGTATCTCAGGGAAATAAATGCTAATAAGAGTGCAGATGGTGTTTCCCTTTAAGTCACAATAAAGGGATGTTGCTCCCTATAAAGGCAAAAGCCAAAGTTTTAACTTGAATTATAAAAAGGGAAGCACCAGTGCAAAAGGGAGTTTGTTTAAGGGGAAAATGGCTGGCAGGGGAAAGATAGAAGGAGATGAAGCAATTAGGCTAAAGAAACCTGGGAAAAGAAGAATCAATTATTTATAATTCGAATTAAACATTAACAAATATAGACCAGAAGAAGATTTTAAATTAATAAATGTGCAAAACATTGGATGTCCTGGAAGGTATTTCTGGGAGCAAAGACTCTTACTGGCTTCAGCAAGACACTGAATACATTTATGAAGGGCACCTTGTGAGTTCCACTCATTTGTTGTGCTCATTGAGCCAGGAAGAGTCTCTCACACATGCATTTTTATTTGTTTTGATTTGGATTTTGCCTGGCACAACTAGAGACAGAACGTTGGGAAGCTTGGACTTGCACCTAATAACATTTTCTTAGAAAAACAGTGCAGTGGTTTTCAAATTATGTTCTGGGGAATCATGGGGTTTCTGGGAAGCTTTTCGGGGTTTTTCAATGAGAAGATTGGGAATGGCAGACAAGATTCTTGAAAAACAGCTTGCCCACTGTATTGATCTTCCTCCAAATTGTGAAGCCACAGTGCAGTACTTCATATTGTTATGGAATTGGGAAATAGGATTTGGAGTTATAATCATTAGATTAGCAGCTCGAAGAATACTAGCTGGCCAGCTCTTTGTGTTAAAAAGAGCCAATAGGCTGGAATTCAGGGGGAGGATGATGGGATCCAGGCTTTTGTTAAGCAGATAAAGAGCATGCACGCATGCATGCACGCTTGAAGCAGGTAGCGTGTGTGCGCAATCGCGGTGTTCGGCTGCGGCTTTGGTCCGTGGATTACGATGGAGAGGGGCTACCTCACCTGCCGCGCCTGCACCGCACATCCCTGAATTTTAGTCTGTTAGTATTAAGTAAATTAAAGCTTCAAATGTCAAAGTGAAAGGAAAAAATGAATTTGATTTTAAATACGAACATAGACAACATGAGTTACTTTTACTTGATTTTAGGTGAAGGAGCTGCCACCACCTGATCATGAAGCCAATTCTAGTTTTATTGCTGTACCTGGGAATTCTGGTCCTTCCTGGATCTGAAGGTGAGAGTGGAGTGCCTGGTTCTTAGGAAAAACTCCTTCCTTGATATCACCTTGACTTTTGCTACATCCTTAGACCTGGGGCTTCCATAGGGTGTTGGTGGGCATGTCCTATATATAGGCTTACCATATCGCCGACCGGGATGCTCCATTTTGCCCTTAAGGGGCGGGGCGCGGGGAGGGGAACCTTAAGGGCAAAACGGAGCGTCTCGGTCGGCGATATGGTAAGCCTACCTATATATGATCTGAAACATGCACAGTCATTCCTGCAGTGCTGGTGCTAGGTAAGTGTGGACCCTTTGGCAAAGCCCACCCATGCCTGCCTCTTCATAGCGCACACAATCCATCACCTGCAAGCTTCCTGGCTGTAGGTAGCATGCAGCTCTGTCTTCAGAGGCCGTTTCAGTGGATCCTCCCCCTTCCACCCTTAAAGGGTTGGAGAGAGGTAGAGAAACCATCATGTGAATCTCTTTACTGAGAGACTCGTGTCAGCTCCTTCTTCTACCTTTCTGCATGGCCAATGAGCTTTCTCTCACAAGACAAAGCTCCATTCTCTCCACAAGGTCTTGTGGGAGAGAGTTTATTGGCCCATGGGAACAACAGGAGTTGCTGTGCAAGTCTTTCAACCTACCTGCCTGTGAGCCAGTAGCAGCAAGCATCCTCTAGAACAGTGCTTCTCAAAGTGTAGTTGCTGGTTCGTAGCATGTCTCCTTGTGCTTCCTTGTTCCGGCTTGAGTTTCCTGAGGCTTGCCTCGTGACTCGGATGCACGGCACATTGGGGGAAAAAATATGCTGGTCCATATTAGCAAACCCTTTGAGTAGTGCTACTCAAGAGAGCCTGCAATTATGGCGGGACCTGTGGGTGACACTCCCATTGGCCCATGGCAGGGTGTTGTGTGAACAGTGACAGTGCAAGTCTTTCAGACAACTCTTACTGCTGCTGCCAGCACAGTTGGCAATGGGCTTCAGAGCCAGGCATGTCATGTGGATATGTCAATTTGCATTGATGATTTCATAAAAGTCATCTGAGACTGGAAGGACTGAGGGGAAAGTGATGTACACAGTAGTGTGCCCTTAAATGTAAAAAGAGAATAACCCCGCCCCTTTGGTTGTGGTGCAGAGATTGGTTTGAATTGTCATAAGTACACAACCTTGTTATGAAGGCAGAAAGCCAATTCACATGCACCACAGTGACCTGGCGGTCAATTCCCTCATAATGTGATTCCACACTGCTCCAAGAATGCATGTATGAAGGAAGCATGTCTGTATCCCTGCCCATATGGCTCCTTCCTACACAGGTTTCGGGAGTGATGTGGGATAGTGTCACAGATGCTAAGTGTGAATCAACTCAAATAGAAAAGAGATGGAATGAAATGTACATTGTCTTTCCCATTTACTTTCAGGTTTGAAATTATGCTTAGGTAGGTGAACGCAATGAAGCCGAACTGGACTTTGTCAAATGTTGATTTGGTACAGGTAGAATCTAAGGGCCACTTCTCACCTCCACAAGATATTTGGTTTCCTTTCCTTCAGACTGCAGCAGGAAGCAAGAGTAGAAACAACCTGAGCAAGCCATTTTGAAAGTGACCCCTCCATAGCCCTATCCACTTTTCCCTTACAGGCTTGTGGGGACGAAGGAATATTTGAAGTTGCACATTGTCTTGTGTGAAGTTGCACATTGTCTTGTGCAACTATGATGACACTTGACATAATAATAATCTTTATTTATATACCACCTTTCTTGTCAGATTTCTCCTCAGACTTTAGTCAAGGCGGTTTACATAGACATGCTTTTCCAAACCCCCATAAGTTTTTTTTTCCAATAATGTTCTATTCGCATAGAACCCTTTTCATTCTCCTGATGTTTCCATTCAATGGTGTGGTATCTCTCTGGTTGCACAGCACACGCCTTCCAAGCTTGCCCAACAACGACTCCTCTCTCTCACAGAGGGTTAACACAGGTTATCTTCGGCTTGTTGGCAGCTTCCTGTTGTCTCGAACTGGTGTTGTTTTTAGTTTTTCTTCAGGCAAGGCAGCAGCTCAACCACTAGACCACACCTTCTGCCTGATTACTATTATCTTATATATTATTATCTTATGATGACCCTTGACATGAGACCATATACTGAGCAGTTATTGGCAATAGAGAAATTCTGTAGATCATCTCTAAGAATTTCTTTGATTCAATTTCTCCCTTTTCTGTAGTGTGCTATAGTTTTGTGATTTGGACTTTTCTCACTGGAAGTCTGATTTTGTTTTTGTTTTTCTCTAGGCAATGACATGGCAGAGGCCAAACACCGTAATCCCCGGTTCTTGTTTGGAAACATTTTTGGTGGGAATGATCCTTCCCCTCCGAGCACTAAGGCCCCAGCTTTGCCCGACTCTTCTCTGATAGATCCAGAATCCTTTTGCCAAGGTGGCTGCCGTGATGGCTGGATCAGTTACATGGGCCAATGTTACATGTTTGTCCAGGAACAAATGACATGGGCAGAAGCTGAGGTACTGCCATCTTCAAAATAACACTTTTTTGTTCCCTTTGGCATCTTCATTCTCCCTTCCTTCTTCGCTTTGATTTTCAGGTTGCTTGCTTTCCCACAAGATGTCTATGACTACTATTTAGGAATTAAGTTCCTACACCTAAGGCATAGAATCCTAACAATTGCTTGTAAAAGTCTTGGAACCCAAGCACTTATCATGAGCTGCAACAAATGATCCTGCTTTCTGATTCAGCTACCTCTACTCTTGGGCTGAATGTAGACAATGGTTTTTAAGAGATTTGAACAGTCCATCTGCTAAAAAATTATTCCAGCCAGGCATAGTTTGTATCTTTGTAGTTGCATTGCTTCCTTGTTTGGAATACAGCCAGGGCGGGGCCAGTCAGTGGAGAGACCAGAATGTGATCCCAAGATGCCAAGCAGCACACTACAGGGAGCAGCAGAACGTGCCCATACCCCCAGCACCACTGAAATTGCAGGTCCTGCAAGGTGCTTGCCCCAACTACGTACCCCAGCTGGGCAGGAAAAAAATGGGGGGAGAACTGGAGGCTGCTTACCACTCCTCCTCTTCTCAGTCTTCACCCTGCTGCTCTTTTCAAGTGGCAGAGCAGCCAGAACAGAGGCGGCCAGCTTGGGAGATGATTTGGAGCCCATGGTCTCCCTCTTAACCTAGCATTCAGAGATCTGGGCAGGAAGTATACTGTGTTATAGCTCTGCCATTGGCAATGCAATATGACCCACATGACAGCCATCCATTGCCCTGCTTGGTAGGGCATAACTGTAATTAATATTTCCATTTTTCCCTCCTGCTGCTCAATTCTCATTCTGATATGGCGGAGTGAATTTCTGTATACTTTCTTGCATTCCCCTCACATGTGTACCATTTTCTTCACGCTGCCTTGTTTCTCTCCATTTTTTTTTGTTAACTCATCACTCTTTGCGCAAATCTTATTCTCATTGATCCTGTTCAGTCCAAATATTCTCCAGTCGTGTTGTTTCCCAACCCCAATCTGCCTCTGCTAATTTGTTCCTTTTTTGTCTCTCAACACCTTCTTTGTTCTCCTTCAAATGCCTTTACTTTCCAGAGGACTTGCCAACGCCTAGCCACAAGTGGACACCTGACCAGCATCTCGAGTCCTGAGCACAATGACTTCCTTGTGAATCTGGCCACTTACCAAGGACAAAGAACAGCCCAGTTCTGGACAGGAGGGAGCCACCAAAAGGCAAGTCCATCTATTGCAATACTAAAGATTGGCACTTATGAGCTCTACTCTCAATGGAAGATGATAATTATTTTATCACTTTTACACACACACACAAATGCAGAATTGTATTGCCGTAAAAACAAAATAGTCACACACAGAAATGCATACGAAATGTATGACAAATGACAAATGTATGACCTCTAACAATTAACCAATTTAAAGTTTACGATACTCAAGTCTTCCCAATAACAATACGAAGAACATTTAAATAGAATTATCGGTATTGAATTTAGGTATTGAGTTGCCCTGCTTGACACCACTTAGATTTTTAGCCTTTCTGCCGACTAAAGAGGCTGCTATATTTTAGTAGTGCCACTATGATAACATGGTGTTACAACATCTTCCTTGATGTTTCTCAAATTCAAATAATATTGATGAAATACCTTTTATATTGTTATATTATCAGTTAAAACTACACCCCCTCCTTTATTTTTGCTATTTTCTTTTCTTTTTCTTTACGTAATTTATAGGCCAACCATTTCCCTGATTTATTCACAAATTCAAAAGTCCTTTGTTTCACATAATTCAATTTAATTTCCATTTCTCTTGTTGTTAACATAGATAACTGTTGCTGTATCATTTGGATTTGATCTAATATATTTGCATTTCCTAAAGATTTCTTTAGTTCTACTTCCTTTCTTTTTATCTCCTGTAAAATATTCTGAATTTTCTCTTGCCTTTTTTTTCTTTAATTGGGTATTATGTTGAATAAAATATCCCCTAATAAAGGCCTTACTTGCATCCCATACCATTCTTATATCTGTACCTTATTCAAATTAACTTCAAAAAATTATTCTAATTTCTTTTTACAATCTTCAACAATAGCTGAGTTTTGTAATAAAGCTTCATTTAATCGCCATCTAAAAGTATTAAATGTTCTCTTATACACCATCATCACTGGATTAGACTTCAAAAAAAGAACAGAAATTAGTTCCCATCCTTTCCTCTGCATGCTTAAAAATGTTCCCAAAAATTGACAGCTGCTAATAACTCTAGCAGACACCCAAAGAGAATATGAATCCTTGATTACCAACCATAGGCTGATCAATGATTACAATTCAGCAGATCCTGAAATGTGAGCAAGACTGTTTCCATGCTGTTCATTTTCAGATGACCAGGAAGCTATTTTCTTAGTTTTCATGCAGCAGCACAATCCTAAACATTTACTCAGAACTTCTTTACTCAGAACATTTACTGAGTTCTTCTTAGTTAACTAGACTAGCAAAGTTCCAGGTGAGTGTGAATTTCAGCCAACTAAACAGATGGCTTTATGCATAACTATTATTAAGATCCTCAGTGCTATTGAGTTCACATGGAAACTTTGTAGTTTAATCATAAGGAGACTAGCTACCTTAGTTTCTAAGCTTACAAGAGCTCTTCTGTATGATCATAGTACTTTCATGAATGTGACTAGATCTTCATGTTCCTTGCAGCCTTACAATTATATGATTTCATAATAAAGATGGTTTGAATCGGTTCTAAGAAAATGAATGGGAAAAAGAGTTAAGGGAAATACGATTCATTTATGACATGTTCTGTGACTTTCAGCACAGCACAATCCTATACATGTTTACTCAAAAGTAAGTCCCGCTGTGTTCAAAGGGGTTTACTCTTGAGTAAGTGTATATAGGATTGGCGCCTCTGTGACAGTCCACTTTGGGTCAGTCCACCCATCTGAGGATTTATCTCCTGCTTGTGGGCTTCCCAGAGGCAGCTGATAGGTGACTGTGGGAAAGAGGATGCTAAATTAGGTGGCCCTTTGGCCTGATCCAACAGGGCTCTTCTGTCTACATGGTATAAGGAGCAGGTGTGAGAGCAGGTGTGCACTTCCCCGCCCATACAAGGTATACAAGGTAACTTGTGACAAGGACAATGTACCACATCACTTGTAACATTATTTGCTTAGTTTTTCTACTATAAGAACCTTGGTTCTTCCACCAAACGCTCAAAAATGTATGAGAAGGATAGTACAAATGTGAGCAAGGTTCATAGTACTTCAAGTGTCTTCTCTTCCATCATGCATAATAGATCCCTGATTGGACTATACTCTCACACTTCTGTGCTCTGTTTTTCATCTAGAATTGTAGCGTGCTCATGAAAGTGTTGTATTTTTGGTCATTAATATTTGAAGGAGAAACTTGGAACATCTACCCTATAGCTAATTAAAAGCATCAGTTAAGATCTTTAGAATAAGCTACAGTATGCACACTGAACAAGACTAACAGATTCAAGAAAATCTCAATCTGTTTTCAGACAGTCCCTCTAATAAATTACTTATCTATTAATAATAGACTGTGCAGATCCCAAATAGAATAGACTGTGCCAGATCCCAGTGAAAACTCCTCTTGCTCATTAAATTTCAGTTCTATTTGAATCTGAAATTCATTAGAACAGTTTACCTGGTGATGTGATCTTCATTGGATTCCTGTTTTATTTTTCTGCAGGGGTCCTCTCTAAGATGGACAGATGGCTCTGTGACAAATTTTATTCAGCGTCCACTGAGCTCACTTCTTCATGTGTTTGGGGAAACAATGAACAGTATTCTGAACTTTCGTATCTGCCTGAAGTTAAATATAAATATAGGAGGTAATAGTGTACTACACACATATAGTATCTGCTCTTGCAAAGTGTTTGCTTAATTTATCCCATATCCGGAAAAATGTGTCTCTAATTACATCAGTGCCAACTATCAAATGTGTGTTCTAGTCACTTCCCAAGCAACTGATTCGTTAGGGTGATAATTTAACTCCCTATATTTTGTTTTGGTTACTGAAAGGCCATTTGATGAGATGAGCCGGATGAGAAGGTTCATTTTAGAAACTGTTAAAGCAATTTGCATTCAGAGGTTTATGTTGTAGGCAGTAAAGCAGAAGGTACCATCTATCCATGGTTTCAGTTATCCACGGATTGTGGGGACCCCCCCCCCCCAGGCTTTTACTTTTTCCCCAGTAAGCTTCCTTTCTTCCTTAAAGAAACAGGAGAAGCAGCCTCTGGCTGCTTATTACAGGCAAGTAGAATGAGACTAAGTACTAGAGAAGCTCTGCAAGGTTAACAGAAACCTTGCAGAGCCTCTCTAGGACTTAGTCTCGTTCTACTTGCCTGCAATGGAGGCTGCTTCTCTGTTTGTTTTAAGGAAGAAACAAAGCTTGCTGAAAGAAAAATAAGAGCTGGGGGGGGGCAAGCATGCCTGCCCGCAGGGGAGGCAGGGTGGGGGCCCCTCAGGAAACCATGGAGGGGGTGTTCGCTCTTATTCACAGTTTCAAGTATCCACGGAGGGGCCTGGAACATATCCCCAGCAGATATGGGGGCCCACCTGTACAGAGAATAGTGCAAAGCAAGGATGTGAGGATAAATACTGTTGTAGCTTTAAAAATTGCTCTGTATTTCAACTATCCAACTTTGCTTCAAAATTTAGGCTAGGTAAAATGATGCTTCAGCAAAAAGTCTTGTAGCACCTAACACTGAAGTGGAAGACACATGCACTGCCCTGAAATCATGTTTGGCAATCATGAGGCCATCTTTCCCTCCTGCTCCCCACCCCAGCAGTTATTCAAGTTTCAAAAACTGATTAGGATATGTGTAAGTAGACAGGCTGTGGTGGCTTAGTGGTTAAGATGCTGAACTGCAGACGAGAAGGTCGGTAAGGACAGCAGTTCGAGACCCGATTGCTGCGTGATGGAGTGAGCTCCCGTCGCCTGTCCCAGTTCCTGCAACCTAGCAGTACGAAAGCAAGAAATTGCAAGTAGATAAATATCGTATTGGTCTGAGTATAAGACTCACTTTTTTCTCCTAATTTAAGTTTTTAAACTAGGGGTGCGTCTTATAATCAGGCTGTTGCAATTTAATGCCAGTGATTTAATTAAATTTTTTTAATAGCACCAAACTTTAAGGGTGCGTCTTATAATCAGGTGCGTCTTATACTCGGGACAATACGGTAGTTACCGCTGCGGCGTGAAGGTGACAGCGTTCCGTTAAGTCATGCTGGCCACATGACCACGGAAGCGTCTTCAGCCTTAGAAATGGCTCTTCGGTCTTAGAAACGGAGATGACCCTAGAGTCAGACACAACTGGCTTTCGAGCAGGGGATACCTTTACTGTCCTATGTAAACAGGCAGACATAACCAAACAAACGTTTAATTGGATAAACTTGCAAAGTTCTTGAACATTTTTTATAAAGATGGACAGTCTTCTAGAAGCATTGGAAATGGACTGAGGGGAGTAGAGAGCAGCACTGAATTTGGAAGCAGTTATTGCATCATTGACAAAGAACTGTCAGGAAGCAAAGATGAATTTAAACCAGCCACAGAAGAATACTTCATTGATCCCTTTAGATATGTCAATAAGCTTCTGTGACATGAAAGCTTATGCCACACAAAGGCTGCAATTCTATGCACGCTTACTTGAGAGTCAGCCCCATTGAACATAGTGGGACTTACTTCTCAGTAAACATGTATAGGATTGCGCTATAATTCTGTTAAAGCTTTAGGGCTCCAAGTCTTTTTGATGTGAAGAGAAGGTATTTCTGAACAGATATTTGATTTTATTTATACTTGATTTTATTAATTTGTTTTCCTTCCAGGCCAAGGTAGCTGGGATGGTTCTGACTGCAAAAAGAAGCTACCCTTTGTCTGCAGCTACAGACCCAATCTGACACCTCCATAATCCAGAGCAGGAAGATAAAGCAATCAATTCTGTTTAACCAGCACTGCTGTCTTTTGAATATAGATCGTACACAAATGATTAGTTATTTTTCTACACAAACCCCCACACAATCAAGTTCTTATTTTTAAAATGCCCAAGTGTTGCTTGTTAATGTGATTCAGATGGAACGAATCACTATTAAATGGACGCAGACCACATAGTACCATAATCATGGTGCTATTAAACAAATTCTGGCTTGATTTGATTGCTTACCAAATCCACGTGGTACTTAAGGGTTTAAAGAATATTGATGAGAAACCTTTAATTTAAAAATAATTACAAGTTACTCATTAAAACATTACTTATTTCACCATTTAATGGCTAACTCATACATTTTAAATGATGCAAATTCTCTTTAAATAAACCCATGGTTAATTGGATGCTGTTATTGAAGGGTCTTTTAATTAAGAAAAGAAAAGCAAAAAATTGCCGAAGTTTAAATCACCATTTCAAGGAAAAGTCACACAACCAAAAAAGGAAAAACAAATCATGGGTATATAACTGAACACACACAAATTTTTCAATAGCATTGTTGAAAGTAAACTATTTATTGTGGTTATACATGTTAAATTGCTGTGTATTTACATACTCTCCTACGCAAAGAGGCAATGTTCCGTTTTGTGTTAAATTTTAACATACATTTTGTTTACCTTTGTTACCTTGTTCATTCTGCTTGCTCTGTTTCTCAGAAAGAATAGCGACTCTCTCCCTTCATTTAAAACAAGACTACCAATTTATTTTCGTTTGGCAAACGTTGCAAACTTGGCTGGATGCAAATTTCATTAAACCTACCAAACTCAGACGAGAGTCTCCAGAATATTTACCAAACACGTTCACTGACTTTGGGGCAAGACAGAACTGTGGTTAGAGTCAACAGGACAATGAGTTTGAATTATAAGGCTTATATGATTTGAGGTAGAAGCCCAAGCCAATTCAATCGTTTCATATGGATTTCCATCTGGAACTAAGCATAACATGTCTTTTGAGTTGATTTTCTTCTCACAGTGGTTGATTTGGTGATGGATATGGGAGTTACTCACAATGTATTGTAAGCAAATATAAGGCAAGAAGCCTCCTAAATGAATATTACAGAAAGTTCACACAAAGGGTACAAAATTAGTGAACCACTGTGCTAAAACAATGCATTTCTTATATACAGGGTACAGCAAAAGTCATTTTTCTGAGAACTGTGGTGAGTAATACTGTATTAAGGTAAAGGTATCCCCTGACAGTTGTGTCCAACTCTAGGGTGTGGTGCTCATCTCCATTTCAAAGCCGAAGAGCCAGCGTTGTCCAAAGACGCCTCCGTGGTCATGTGGCCGGCATGACTCTCCTTGCCGCAGCGCGTAGCATGCAGCTGGAACACGGAGCGCTGTTTATTATTATAATGCTAATACTGTATTAGTACTACAATAATACAGTAGCATTAGTATTGATGATGTCTCATTCTCAATAAAGTGACATTTGCCACACCTTGTATATACAACATACATTGTTTTAGCTGCAGGGACTTTAGCTGCCTTTAAAAAATATCTTTGTCAACTTTCTGCAATACTCTATTTATATAACAATGTATATAGCTATATATAGCTATTATAAAAGTGTTCAAGGTACCTTCCATAATGCTCGATACATGTTGCATTTTTTTAAACCACTGAACATATAATATAGCACAATTCTCTGTTTTTATTTAAAGTTTCAAATTCTTGGCAGGGATGTGGATCAGGTCTCTGACTACAGGTCTCGAGTTAAGTCTCAAGTCTCTGGGTCCAAGTCTCAAGTCAAGTCCCAAGTCTTTGCCCCCAAGTCCCGAGTCTTTTGGTTGCAAGTTGCGAGTCCCTATCTATTTAATGGGGGAAATGGGTTTAAACCTGAATAAAATTGGACTTCTTGTAAAAGGCTCCAAGTGTCAAGTCGAGTCTTTTGAGTCGTTTACAATCGCTGAGTCAAGTCATTGACATGACTTGAGTCCAACTCGAGTCTGAGTCAATAGACTCAAGTCTACATCACTGATTCTTGGTGCATCAGTGCCTTCACAGTCATCATTCTCAAAGTTTCTGGCTGTAGACTTTATCTTGATTATACTCCACTGTGATAAATGCCTTGCTTTTTCCCCTTATTTTGTCTTTGTCTGTATTTTGGGACATTCCTAGGCCCCTTAGAACCCTTTCGGTAGCTGTAGCCTCCCAAAGGGACTGAATGGCATCCTAAATGCAGCAGTCATTACCTTGGAATGCTACTCTGAGTTTCTTTGTCTGGAACGCCATTCCTAAATGGCCACATGTGACTAGATGTGTATTGTTCTCTCTCTGTCTGGGCTTCCCCAGAGACAACAGCTCCTAGCCAACAAGTCCACCTGTCTAGGTAAAGCGTGGGATGCATTGACCAGATAATTTTCCTTCATCCAATCAGATAAGCCATGACATCATACCTAGGTTTCTCAAGGATAAACCCAAGGATGCTTGAGTGTATTTGTCAGGTCTGTCATCAGAACCAGCTGCTAGTTATCAGAAGGCGCATAAGTGTAGAAGGCCAAGATTCCTTGGATAAAGTAAGTAGCTAGCAACAGGGGCCATATTTCTAGCTAGACATGTTACATTGCCTGATATGTTGCCTCTGTAACAGGCCATCCTATGGGCCTTCTGTGACAGCAGAAGGAGCATTCCACTGCTGCAAAAGGTCCTGTGCAAGCAGAAATGTCATGCTGGCGGAAAGGGCCAGTGGCACCACACACCAGACTTGGCTGGACACCCCACTGGTGCCGGAAAGTTGTTGGCGGGGGTGGGCTGTAGAAAGGGAGGGGGAGTAACTGTGGGTATGTTGGGAGGGAGTGGATCCAGCAGCAGTCATGCACACTGGATCCTATCCCTGTAACCCCTCCCCAGAAGTCCCCTGGCTCTCCTTGGACTTGTGCCAGCTCCATAGCTGGCATGAGTCTGAGGAGACGCATAGACAGCCAGAAGGCGTATACGGAGGTAAGTAAAAAAAGATTACTTACCTCCAGTTTGCCTTCTGGTCAACCCCCCCACCCCAGTATACAGCGCCGCCTTGGGCAGTGGCACTGCATGCTATATTGTTAGGATTGGGATCTCAATGTGGCGCTGGGTGCCTGCCAGGAAAGCATAACCCAGGCCAGTCCTGTAGCATTTGGAGCTGGGCTGGTGACCAGAAGCCTCGGGTCCCACAGAGGCCAAACTTTGTTTTTTCAGAGCTTTTTTTTAAGCCAAGGCAATCAATAACTTCTCCCAGCATGCACTGAACCACACGTTCACCTGATGCATAGTAAATAGGGTGGGGGGCAGCATTAATGGCAGCTTCTGGGCCTCAGATCAGTGGCGTCCCAGCACCTGCATGCGAGGGGGTGGCATACTAAAAGCAACCCCCCATGACGTCACCACTGGAAGTGACGTCGCCACCATCACAAAGGACTTCCCAGGCGCAGGGCAGGCAGGCGGGCCAAACCTTCGCTGCCACTTGCCTGCTTTTCACACTACTGCTGATCCTGCCGCCCATACGGCAGGGTTGTCCCCCTCTGCTGCTTTGTCTCCTGGGGTCCCACCACCCACCACGCCCTCCCCCCAGCAACACTTCTGCCTCAGATGTCCAAGAAAATGGGAATAAAATTTGGATTTTTTTTCATGAAATAATTATGTTTCCAACATGTGGGGAAAGGTGGAGATAGACTGTTTGGTCACTGCCTACTCAGCACTCCTGCTGGATTCCCCTTATCTTTTTAATTAATGAAAGAAGGAATGGGGAACTGGGGAGTTAAATTTTGAGCTGGAGATTGTGAACTACAGTTTAAATAAGATATCATTTTGTAACTTTCCTGAAACTGATATAGGGGCCAGGTTCATGCAAGGGGTGAGATATTTTGAGAGCAGAACTATTATGTTATGCCCCTCCTCCATCATGAGGCAGAGCCGGATCGCAGATCTGGACTCCTCCCTGTGAGAGGGCATTCAGCTTCCCAGTCTGGATTAGAAGAGCTGAGAGAAAATACCCTCCAGCCTTCACACCTGTTGTCCGGTGTGCCTGTGGATGCAACAAGGTAGTAACAAATAACAAGAACAGAAACGAAAGGGACCGCATAGCCAAAAAAAAAAAATGCGGCACTAACGCTAGGGTCATAACTATTGCTAACTTGAATTTTTTTTATATACAGTAGTTGAGCTGATGTTTCAGGTCACTTCATGGACGGGCTGACCCTAGATTGACCCTAAAACTGATTAGATAACTGAACTGTGTGTGTGCAGGAGAAGAAACATCAATACTCACCCACACATAGCCAAAACACAGGGTGTGACAGGAACATTACCAATGAAAAGTTCTAGTTTAGAGAGGAAAAAGGAGGGGAAGATTAAAAAAACAAAGAAAGGCTAAAGTAATGGATACCTTCTCCCAGGCTGACCCATGTATTCACCAATTTATAGGAAGGAAAACAACTAACTTTAATAGTCTCTCCTGGAGCCCAGATGTCCAAGAAATGGGAACAAAATGTGGATATTTATGCTAAACAATTATATATTTCCCATATGTGGGGAAAGGGGCACTCTCATTGGCCATTCTTTTTGCCTACTTCAGCACCCCTTCTAGATTCCCCTTATCTGTTTTATTAATCAAGAAAGGAAGGAGGAAACAGGGGGGGGGGATTAAATTTTGGGCTGAAGGCAATGGTCTCTAGAGCAGTGGTTCTCAAAGTCCTCCCCATGAGATTGACAGTGCAATCCTGCCTAAGTATCTAGCGGGTGGCTCAGGCCACCCGTCGGATCCTATCTGTGTTCTGGGATTGGCCCGTAGGTCTACTTGGGGGAAGCGATATCCAGGAGCGCTCCCTCTCTCCCTCCCTCTCCGCCAGGTGTGCCCCCGCCAGTGCTTCACTTACCTTCTCTGGTGGCCACAGGGACAATCCGGTGGCAGAGTGAAGGAAGCTGGCCTTCACGCCTGCCGCCCTTACTCTAAAGTCATAGCAAACGTGCTTTACGGCACATTTGCAATGGCTTGGAACAGCGGAGCACTTGCTCTGCCATTTTAAACTTAGCCAGGATTGTGCTCTGAGTAGTGCAATCCTAGGCACGTTACTCGGGGAAGTAAGTCTCACTGTCTTCAATGGGGCTTACTCCCAGGTAAGTGTGTATAGGATTAAAGCTTTAGATATATTCTGATGACCTTCAAGAGACTCTCATATCTTGACACTGAGGTGCCTCAGTGTTACCGAGACCCTGGATAGCTACTGTCAGAGTGGACAATACTGGGCTATATGGGCCAATAACCTGAAGACAACGTCATGTGCACCATTTTTCATGCACACATTGTATCCAACGTGATAAGCCACATTCAGATGCCTTTTTCTGTGCATATACTGTATTGCAATTGCTGGATCACTATGAAAGTGAGCCTAAAATTGTTTCCAGTATATTTAGTCTACCAAAAATAAAGGTCAAAGAAAGGGCAATGTGGGAAATTGTAGCATATTGTGTTGTAGGAACCATACCGTAAGCATATTGTGACGTGGGACAAAGGTATTAGTCAACTGTTGAGATGAAAGGAGTGAAAAGGACGAAAGTCTGAGCTGCCAGATGTCCTGTTTTTTTTTTAAAAAAAATTAAGCCTGAAATGTTAGGAGTCAACAACAATACAGTTTTAATTCCACCACGACACAGGAGGAGACGGAGAAAATCAGATTTCATATAAACAAAATCTGAGAAGATCCACACACAGATTATCACATCCTTGGAGCAGCTACTAGGAAAAAACAGTTGTTGCTGAGGCAACAGTATTTGGATAGCCAAGAAATAATTAGAAGTTACCCTTTAGAAAGGAGTAGTGCGTAAACAGAGACAGGGAGTGCAGCTTTCTTTTTTTTCTCTTTGCCCTCAGTATTTCCTATATTCAAACACTTGAAGCTTTAACATGGTTATGTGGCTTGACATTTCAATTCTGATGAAACAACATAAAAGTAAAATTGCTGAAAGTCAGCAATTCCCTAGTGCAGTCCTCTGCATGCACTCTGAACTCTCATAACTCCTCCATTGCAGCCTTCTCCTTTCATCCTGATTCTGCTGGATTTGGTGGCTAATTTCTGATGGAATTTCCATACATGAGAAAGTGCCCTTCTCCATTCAGGGCTAAGTTAAAACATGATCACTCATCACTGTCACAGAGTGCCAACAGTGAGATCCAGCCAGGGTTCAGCTGAATCTGTTGCAAGTTTTCCTCCACTATCACTGAAGTTGTCTCTCTTGTCACTTACCAGGAACTCTCAAAATAAATAATAATAATATCTGTATTTATATACTGCCTTTCTACGTCATCAGATTTCTCCTCGGACTTTATTCAAGGCAGTTTACACAGGTAGACTTTCTAAAAAAAACCCCAAGGGATTTTTACAATAAATGTTCTAATTGTATATCTTTTGTAATAATAAAATCATATTATACGATGGAGCTTCCCGGCAGAACGTTTGTTTTGAATTCTAAGATATGGACACGTCATGAGAATCTAAGAACGTACCAATAAATGTTCTATTTGCATAGAACCCATCTTCCCCAGCTGTTTCCTTTCAATGGTGTGGTATCTCCCTGGCTGCACATGGCTTCGAACTTCTGAGCTTGCCTGACCAGTGACTCCTCTCTCCCACAGAGCATCAGCGGTCCGGCCTGGGAGGGGGATATTGGCACTGGGTGGCGCCGATATCCAATGTCGGCCTTACACGGCCTCCCTGGATGCTTGCTAAAGAGTTGGTGCACATCTGAGGAAGCCCATTGGGGCCTCCGGAGCTTAGATCGGGGGAAGGGGACGAATGTCCTGTTCCCCGAGATGAGCCCAGGACACGCCAGCACTGCCCGCAGGATGCAGCAGCCAGCGATTTAGGCTGACCGCTGCAAAAAGGGGTCTGTGTACCATCTTGAGAGCCAGGATGGTGTAGCAGTTTGGGAGTTGGACTCAGACTTGGAAGATCCATGTTCAAATCCCTGCTCAGCCACGAACCTTGGGCCAGCCACTATCTCTCAGCTTCACCTACCTCACTGGGTTGTTGTGAGGACAAAAGGAGGAAACTATGTACACCATCCTGAGCTCCTTGGAGGAAGGGTGGTATAAAAATGTGGAAAGTAAATTAATAAATGAATCTTCACCTTGTTTCTGAGCTGCCCTGCATCTGCCCACCATGCTGATACACCTATAACAGAAGTTGATAGAAATACTTTTGATAAACAAAGTAACAAACAGTATATTATGTAAGGCCATTCAAAGGCTAAGATTGGGAAAGTCACCAAGTCCAGATAGGTTTCCCACAAATATAAAGAAATTCAAATAAATATTTTCAATAGCTTTGGCTGAAACTATAAATGAAAGTCTAAGTATAAAACAGATTCTGGGAATGTGAACTGAGGCCATCATAATAGTTATTCCTAAACCAGAGAGAGATCCAGCACTTGTCAAGTCAAAATGACTAATATCATTACTAAATATCAATTATAAGATTATTACATCAACATTAGCTGCTAGATTTTTTTTTTAAAAGTATTAAATAAATAAAACATGATCAAGTAGGATGTATACATCATATGTATTTAAAATATAAAGGAAAGTATTGGGGTATTGAAATAACTAGTTAACAGATGGGCAGCCCAATCCTACTTAAATCCCTGCAGGGCAATGCAGTAGCACTGACGTGGCTAAGACTGTATCCCACAGGGGATTTTCAGCTGCTGAAGGTCTCCTTGGGGTAAGGGGACATTTGTCCCCTTGCCCCACGGTAAGCCCCAGCAGCTGCTATGGGTCACCTTGGACCTGCATCAGTTCAATCGCTGCAGCAAGTATGCGTTGACCCGGGAAGGTGGATCAGGTCCAGGAAGGGGGCTGGGATTTGGTGTGTGGTGCTGCCACCGATCCTGCCCCCTCCTGGGCCTGATCCACCCTCCTCTCTGACCCATCTCCACCCTGTTCCACCCACCCCCTCCCCGTTCTGCCCATCACCACCCTGTTCAGCCCCCTCCCCACCTCCCTCCAACCCCTGCATGGGATTACCTCTCTGGCGGGTCTCCGTGGGTCCACCAGCATAAGAGAGGCCATTTCGGCCTCCCTGCTGGCGGGCCTGCAACACACATTGGCGGAGGCTGCTTTGCAACTGCCGTAAAGCAGCCTCCGCCGGCACAATGCTAGTTACACCAGCGGGGGAGGGAATAGGATTGGTCAGAAAGAGATGTTTCTTGATATCGAAAAAGGTTTTGATGGCTTAGAATGAGATTTCTTTTTAAGATTGGCACAATTCGGACCACGCAGGACATTTCAGAGGACGAAGAGGACTTCCTGACCCCTCCCTCTTCCTCTCCGGTGCAAGGTACTGTACAGTAAGGTACCTAAAGCTAAAGTATTAACTAATGGTAGATATTCTAAAAACGTTAATTTGAAAAGAGGAACTAGACAAGGTTGTCTTTTATCAGCTTTACTGGTTGTTTTAACCCTAGAGCTTTTATTATATTATAGAGCTCTTTATAAAAAGAGAATAATATTAGAATTAAGGGGTCAATAAGAGAATTAAGGGGTCAATAATCCCCGGCTAACTGGGCAAGAGGCACTTTTTCAATTGGTGTTCCTCAGTGGCGTTCCAAGCCCTCCCTGTGCCGGGGGGCGGGGGTTGGAGTGCCCCCCTCGCAGCGTCGAGCCCGGCTCTGCCCCCCAAGCACCCGGGCTCGGGGCTGCGCGGTGCGGCACCGGAGCCCGGCTGGCACGTCCCCCGGAAGCACTGCACCCACTCGGCACGGCACCGGCTTCCGGAGGCTCCGCTCCGAGGCCGGGACAAGCCCTCAGAGCGACCGCCCAGTTTGGTGGTCAGGGCCTTCTGAGAAGGCCCAACGTGTCGATGCGGCTTTTATTCATTTTTTCGCGCATGCGCAGAACCTTTCTGAGGGCAAACGGGCAGCCCGTTTGTCCTCAGACAGGTTCTGCGCATGCGAAAAAAACGAATAAAAGCCGCATCGACGCATTGGGCCTTCAGAAGGCCCTGACCGCCGAACTGGGCAGTCGCTCAGAAGAGGGCTTGTCCCAGCCTCGGAGCGGAGCCTCCGGAAGCCAGTGACGCGCCGAGTGGGCGCGCTGCTTCCAGGGGGGTGCCAGCCGGGCTCCGGTGCCGCGCCGCACTGCGCAGCCCCGAGCCCGGCTGCCGCACCCCCCGGAAACACCGCACCCATTCGGCGCCTGGGGTGCAGCACACCAGCTCCCCCCATGATAGGACGCTACTGGTGTTCCTCTTTTATTATTTATTTATTTATTTATTTAAAGAATTTGTATCCCGCCTTTCTCCCAGCAAGGGCACTCAAGGTGGCTATTTTTTTTATTTATTTAGCAGGGGGAGAGCAACTGCTCCCCTTTCACCCCAGCACAGTGTCTTTTCTGGTGGCTGTTTGCTGGTGTTCCTCTGCATTTTTTTTAAGATTGTGAGCCCTTTTGGGACAGGGAGCCATGTAGTCGTTTGATTTTGTCTGTGAACCGCTTTGTGAACTTTTTGTTGAAAAGCGGTATATAAATACTGTTAAAAAAAGAGTAAAAATTAAGTGCATACATGAATGATTTAGTCCTAACCTTGATAAGTCCATAAGAACAATTAAAAAAGGTTAACCAATTGTTCAGTGCTTTTTAGGAAGTTGCAGGTTTGATGGGTAGTAAGACTAACAGCATACGCTGCACTATCCCCGCTGGTGCCATCACAAAAGTTCCGTAAACAGCTTTGTGACAGTATAGCTGTTTCCTGGGTTGGCGCAAAGGCCCATGCAGGCTCCCGTGCACCAACAGTAGTTGGAAAAGGTAGGAGCGTACCGGTAGGATCCGCGCTGTGGAGGCAGAACAAGGCAGGGGAAGGGTAGGGAGGGGTGTAATGAGGCAGGGGATAGGTGGCGACAGGGGGAGGGATGGGTGGATCAGGCCTGGGAGGGGGTAGGATTGGCAGTGCTGGTGCGCACCACATCCTTCCAACACGTGTCGACTCACACTTGCGCCAGCAATTTAGCTGGCATGGGTCTGAGTATACCCATTGCCACAGCTGGGGTTTTCCCCTTACCTTCCCACGCAGGATGCAGCACAGCCCACGCTAATCCTGTTGCACGGGAACTTGAGTTGGATTGGGCTGCCCAACAGAAATGATACCAGAGGAGATTAGTGATGGAAATAAGGAAGGAACTATGAAAGATCTAGAATATGCATTTACAAACAATCCAAAAGAATGTACCGTATCTTGGAATGTAGCTGGATAAGGATAAAAATAATCTCTTTGAAAATAATTATAGGAAACGTATAAGAGGGTAACTTTACAATTAAGTAAATGGAAGATTCAGTGCTATCTTTTATTGTCAGAATAGAAGCAGTAAGAATGACATTACTACTGTGATTCAATTTCTTTTTTCAAAATGGCTGATAAGAATAGAGGAGCTTAAGAGATTGGCAAAAATTTGTCTCGGCATTTACATGAAACTATTAAAAATAAAAAAGAACAATGAGTTTGTAATGCCCAAAAAGAAGAATCTAGGATGTCTAGGGGTTTTTAATTTAAAACTCTATTACTTACTATGGCTTACAGAATGGATGTTAGAATCAGAAAAGAATGTTATGAAATTTGAACAAAGTTTTTGCCCCGTGTACAAGCTTTATTATGCTGTACATACAAAAACATACAAAGCAAACTACTGTACAATGTGATCACAACTTGTTAAAGAGTATGGGGAAGTTACAAAAAAAAAAAAAAAGATTAAACACAGTATATACTTCTGCTGCTGTCCAAAGCCCATAGGACGGGGCTGTGAATTTAAGAAGTGGAGATATCTGTGAATCAAAGGCAAAATTTCACAGCAAATATTCAACTAATGAAAATTGCATCAAGAAAATTATGATCAGATGGTATGTAACACCCCTAAAAATTTTAGCGCTCTCAGTTAGAAATGTAAAACCGAGGTGGGGCAGTTTTATCATTGTCTTGAAAAGTGGCACAAAAATACTGGAGAAGAAAATAATATATGACATAGCTAAATTAACAGCATATATGCATGAGAGAGGGGAGGTAAGATCTAAAGTCCTTTGTTTGCGTAATCTTTGAAAATAGTCGGGATAGTGATGTAAACAATTTGTGAAGAATGCTGGAAAGTGTCAAAGTAAGATTGAAGGTTAAGGTGTTAAGATAAATCTAATGCATTAGTTGAGTTTATATAGTTTTATAAGCAATCTTAATATTTTACATTGTTTATTTGAGTGATTTAGAACACCTTTATTTTGTCACTAAAGAAAAGCTTTGCAATGGAAACCTTACACAACAAAAAGGGAGGGAAGGAGAACATCAGTTTGACCACTCCCTTGGTCTAGGTCAGGGGTTCTCAACCTGTGGTACTAGTACCACCAGTGGTACTCCGGCTGACTGCTGGTGGTACTCGGACCACAAGACCACTGGAACCCCACATCAACACGGTGCTTTCAGCACGTTTTCTCTTCCGAGAGGCTCCTACTTTTGGTCAAGCCTCTTGGGAATGCTGAGAAGGGCCCTTCCACCCGCTCAGAGCCTCCCACCTGCGTTTTCTGGCCTCCAAAACCTGAAAACCCGGAAGTAACTGGCAATGATGTCTTTGCCAGTCACTTCCGGTGGTACGCAGCAGGAGAGTGGTGCTGGAAGTGGTACTCGGTGTCTAGGTTTTTGTCATCACATAATGATGTCATCACATAATGATCAATATCACATAATGATCATCACATAATGATCAATGACAAAAGGTTTTCGTCATCACATAATGATCAAGATACGAATGCTTTTGTGAAAACAAAAAACCAAAAGGGAGAGCACAAAAAAGTGAAAAAGCAAGCAGCTTGTGACTGCTCCACCTCTCGTTGCTGCGAGGAGAGGGCAGACAACTGGATTGACAGCAGAGGAGGAGGAGAAGCTGCAGCAGCTTAGTTGGCTCTTAGCTCCCTCTTTCCCTCTGAGATTCTGTTTCCATGAAAACAAAAACCCAGAGCAGGAGGGCAGGTGAGTCAGTTCCAGTTGGAGCACATTCTTGCTGCTGCAGCAACAATTTCAGGGGATCTGGCTGGCAAAAAAACCAATGAAGAACTGTTGATAAGATAGGAGTAGTTTTATTCCCATTATGTTTGTGAATTATCAAGGGAATATATGCAAAAAGAAAAAAAATTCACACAATGTCATATTTACATTTACAGAAACACAATAGTTTAAAAAATACCTGAATGTATACAACTAATTACAAAATAAAACTAAAAAAAAAAAAAAGACTGAATAAAATAGTCCCGAGAGAATTACACGAACAATACTCACAAAAACATCAGACAAGACATGACGGGCAGCCCAATCCTAAGGATCTGTGGCTATCCCATAGGACCAGCCGCAGGATCCTCAGCCCTTCCTGGGCCACTCCGGCACGGCAGTCCCCTTCCCCCGCTGTAGTGCTGCCTGGCCCCAATGGGCCTCCATGAACATTATTAATCATGTATTAATAATGTTCAATATTGAATTAACATTATTAATATAGTGGATCCTCTGCATCTGTGGGTCGAGCATCTGCAGATTTAACCATCCACAGATGCCTCTGGAGACTGCTTCCTGGTCGTGCCAGGCCTAGGTCACTCCATTGGCCTCTGTGGGCCTCAGGATGCCTTGGGGAAGTGACTGGAAGCAGACTTCGGATTTGCGTTTGTGACTTCCAGTTGCTTCCCCAAGGCATTGTGAGGCCCACGGAGGCCAATAGATGGCGTTGCAGGCCTGGCGCAACTTGGAAGTGGCCTCCGGAGGGTCCCAGGTAAGGCATGGCGGCGTGAGGTGCTGGACTGCAGAATTTGGTATCCACTGGGGATCCCGGAACCAATCCCTCATGGATAGTGAAGGCCCACTGTAATCATGAATACTACGGTATATCTTGATAACAGTCATTCTTGTTACAAGTCTGCAGAAGCATTAAAAGCATTACGTTCAAAATAAACCATCATATTTTTTATTTTAATATTTAACCAGCCAAAAGTATTATTTCTGAGTTATAAACCATAGACTGCATTCATGAACACATTTCTATCTTGGAATTATACATCTAAAAATAACAAGATTTTTTAATGAAAACACTGAACACAATGTGAATTGCAGCAGAGCAAATTGTATCACTGCAAGAGAAAATTAATGACAAGCTAGTGGAAATTATTTTTTTTCCCAAGCTACTTCTTAATTTATCAAAACTCTATCACTTAATATATCCTAAACTAGGAAAATTATATTCTACATGGTAATGCTACATGGTAATTTGAAAAGTATTGAGATGTCACATAACCGTACACTTTGTCTGGGGGGGGGGGGTGTAGGTTGTGATGGGCCATGTCACTAAAATGTCGCCATTTTAGTCACACCAAAATGGCTACTGCAGCAACCTGCAGGGGGGGGGCAGTTGCCTTACCTGGGGGTAAGCCTCCATAGCACAGAGGGGTCTACTTGGGCCTGTGCTAGCCAATTTGCTGGTGCAGGTCCATATGGACAGCTACAGCTGCCACCAAACAAGCCCCCTTCCTGAACCCACTTCGTTCCACCCACCCCGCCCCGCCCCCTGTGCTGTCTTATCTTCTGTGCCTTGTCACATATATAATGGCAGCTTACACCACAACACAGTAAATAAATCTGTAAATCTGTAAATCAAACAAAAATACACAAATCAGTAAATCTGTAAATAAAACAAAAATAAAACACAGCAATTAAAAGAAAACAGCAAAAAAAAGTTACTAAACACGGTAAGGAAGCAAATGATAATTCATTTCCGAGCCCAATTCAAGGTGCTGGTAATGACCTTTAAAGCCCTTCACAGTTTGGGTCCAGGATATCTGAGGGACCGCCTTCTCTCATACAATCCGGCCCGCTCTCTTAGGTCATCTGAGGGGGCTCTCCTGCGGGTATCACCTCTATCGTAAGTTAGGGGAGAGGCAACACGTGGGCGAGCCTTCTCTGCCGTGGCACCACAACTGTGGAACTCCCTGCCAGGGGATCTGAGAACCACCCCCTCCCTCATGACTTTTTGGTGAGAGCTCAAAACGTTTTTGTTTCGTCTAGCGTTTGGGTGATGGGTTGTGGTCTGCCTCCTGTGTCTCAAGATGCTCTGCCATGCTGCTTTTGTGCTCCATACTGTCCCCCCCCCAGTAGATAATTATTGTTTTTAAATTTAGTTATGTATTGTTCAAACTTATTTCTGTATTATTTTAAACTATGTACTGTATTTTAATTTTTGTTGTAAGCCGCCTTGGGCATTTGCCTTCGGCATAGGATATGGCGGGATATAATTTTTTAAAATAAATAAATAAATAAATAAAACCAGAAACGGTAAATGCAACAAAAAGTGACTCAGAGATTAAAAGATATTAAAGGAACAGGGCATACTATTGCTGGGATCTAAAGGAATCTAATCTAAAGGAAACTAATGGTGCCAGGCACACATGCCTATGGAGGGAATACTGCAGTTTGAGCACCATCACTGAAAACGCCCTCTTTAAAGTAGCCTACCACCTGAACTCAGAAGGTTTACACTTTAGGGATAATTTATACTTCTCCAGGCAGCAACTACATGTAGAACAATTTCAACATGATTATGTGGAGAATTTCAGTACCACTGCCAAGAATGATTAGAATTAACAAAGATCCTTTAAGAAATTATTATAAAAAAAGCAATTTAGAAATATTAGATATTAATATTAGCAGAGCAAAAACCACCACTAATAGTGGGCAGAGGGTTCTGGCTCAGTCGGGAGAGCTGCCGCCTTGCAAGCCTGAAGATCAGTGAATGACAAGTTCGAAACATGTCACCGACAAAAAACTGTGAAAGCCTCCGTGAGGAGACATAAGACCTGCCAGCTGTGTCGGTTTTGTATGGGACAGCCAGTGGAAAAAAGCCAGACTGCAAAAGGATACCACCTGGAATGTACACGAAAGTTTGGACATTAATATATTGTAAAAAAAAAAAAAAAATTGGGGGGGGGGGTAGAAAAGCCTGCCCATGTACACTGCCTTGGATTAAAGTCAGAGGAGAAATCCAATAATCAAGAAAGGCGGTATATAAATACTGTACTGTATATATTATTATATTATTAATATTTTCATAGCTTGAAGTAGCTAAGAGGGAAGCTTTCTATTCTAATAACACTTTGGTAATTCAGATTCAAAAGCATTTTTGGAGATGCTGCCACGTTAAGTAAAAATCCTTTTACTATTGATAGTGACATGTCACCTTTTGTGTATCATACCCTATCTGTACGCTATGACTATGTAAAACTGGAAAAGGCTACTCAAACTGGTAACCCTTAGGGCTTTTCTCCCATACTTATCACCTTCACTCAAACCACACAACCCTCAGCACTACTGACCTGTGCTTCTGAATTTCAGTGTTAAGGTACTTGTCCTCCCCCACAGCAGATTTCCCTCAACCCTTTTTTTGTATCCGCTGGGAGTTCGGAAACCGAACCCCCATGGTAGATACAAAGGGCCGACTGTAATAAAATGAAAAAATAATCAAATTATACAGTCACATCATTGGCATTATGCTGGGTTCCAGCATACAATTGTTTTTCCCCAGTGTGTGCATGTTACTTGTGTTTTAAAAAGCACTGCAGGTAACACAGCAGAGAAACTCCCCGATTGCTGTGCATCAATAGTCATATGGATCTGGATTGATTTTACAATGAAGATGATGAGGGAAGCCAAGGTTGAAGGCACTTCTTTTGTGTCCACTAGCAAACTTGTTTACGTCAAAGTCAGCAGTCTCCCAGGATGTGACTTGTTTACAGGTTTAAAATTGCTGAACAAGTGAGGTATGGCTGGTCATGGATAGCCTTGCCATCCGTCCTTCCGGGATGGTCCCGGAATCCAGGCTCCAGTCCCAGAATCTGTCCCAGGCTTTCTGGGCCCGGTGAAGCCCTCACTGCTGCCGCCACCACTTTTAAAAGGCTTAAAACTTACCGTTTTTTCTGCCGGCGGCCATCTTAGATCTCACAAAATCTTGCAAGATCCAAGATGGAGGTACCCAAATCTCGCGAGGGCACAAGGCAGTCAAATCATGAGATTTGGGCACTTCCATCTTGGATTTCGCAAGATTTAGTGAGATTCAAGATGGCCTCCGGCAGAAAACAAGGTAAGTTTTAAACCTTTTAAAAGCGGTGGCGGAGGGGGGGGTGCATGACGGGCATTGGGGGGCTTTCCCTTCCTAGTTGAAGCAACTACCCTTTCTGGGGCTGTCCGTGTGTCATGCCCACATCAATTAGCCATTAAATGGAACCTCTATGACCAGAGGAAATCTACCTCTGAGTACCTGATTTGGGGAGCAAACACCAAAGGGAAAACTGTTGCCTTATCCTCTGCTTGTAGACTTTCAGCAGCATGCAACTGCTCACTGCTGGAAACAGGATAATGGGCTAGATGGGCTTTAATCTGATCAAGCAGGGCTCTTCTTGTGTTCTGTCCTGCGCTCCTGACCATTCTCAGAAAGGAAAAAGTGAGAACCAGAATTTCCCCGTCCTCCCTACCAGATCTAAGCAGCAAATGCAAATGTCCACATGAACCGAAGAATGAAAAAGGGAAAGAAAACGGCAGATCTTGATTTGAAAGCAGCAAAAAAAGTGTTTCCTCAGTGTGTTGCTATTTAGAGGAATTTGGATTTGGCACATTGTTTCTTCCTGTCTGCATGGCAGATGCAGGGGAGCTTGTGGGTGATGCACATAGACAGTGCTGTGAACATGCACAGGGGCAAGTTCAATGCTGGCACAAAAAAACGCCATGTGATTTTGTACCTCCTTTTCCTGTGATTAGCTTCCCAAACAGACCAGCTGTTCCCCCTCCCAAATTTTTTGCATTATTTATTTATTTATTTGATTCTTGACTAAAAACAAATAAATAAAATAAATTTCAGCTGCCCTTCGGGTGGCAAAAGGGCACTTTTTGCCCCCCTCAAACAGATCTTTAACATTTTATTTATTTAATTAATTAATTGGTTGGGGGGGGGGGGTGTCCCGGTTTAGAACCGGGAAAATCTGGTAAGCCTGGTCATGGAATTTTCCAAAAGACCAGGCTTTTTCCTAAGACAGTCAGGCAGAAGGGTGGTAGCTGATGTGCTGATGAACCAGAATTACCGTAGCCCTCTTCCCTAAAGGCCAGTGGGACCTTCCTTGCCATCAGCCCAAGCAAAATGCCATGAGAACAGTCTAGGATGCTAACGCTTACCTTGCATGCACCCAGCACCACATACAGATATACTATAGAAGAAAACATTTAAGGCAGCAACACTCCATCTGAAATTGGAGGAGACAGTGCTGGGCTAGGTGGACCAATGATGAAGGCAGCTTCATCTTTTGTAACTCTGCTAAGAATTTTGTTTTTTCCTTCTCATAATACATAATACAAGTATACGTTCAAGATCTTGGTCAAAACAGGGCTACAACTACAACAGAATTATTTATCAAACGTTTTTAAGACAGCAATTGAAGTTTATCATAATAAGGTCTTCAAAGTAGAATATAAACAAACAGTGCCATCTTTTGGCGATTGCTTAAATTCCACCCAGACATATACAGCATGCTCACATCTCACAGGGAGGCTCCGAGACCTCCCATCCCTCTCCAGCAGCATAATATTTCACCCCAGGTTGACATAATAGGTGACAAATCTAGAGCTACAGAAGGGAAGGCTATTTATCCAGAAACTAATGGCTCAAAAGGCAGCGTATAAGGTTGTACTAGATTATTAAACGGCATCAAATAGCAATAACCCTTATTATTATTATTATTATTATTATTATTATTATTATTATTATTATTAACAGTATTTATATACCGCTTTTCAACAAAAAGTTCACAAAGTGTTTTACAAACAAAAATCCAATGATTAAATGGATCCCTGTCCCAAAAGGGCTCACAATCTAAAAAAGATGCAGAACACCACCAGCAAACAGCCACCAGAAAGACACTGTGCTGGGGTGAAAGGGGGGCAGTTACTCTCCCCCTGCTAAATATAAGAGGAGCACCAATTGAAAAAGTGCCTTATCCTGCCTCTACATTTCCAGGGGCACCTGGCTATCTATAGTTGGATACAGAATGCTGGACTAGAGAGATCATAAGTCTGATGCAGCTAGATCAGCGGTCCCCAAACTTTTTGACCTCAGGGACCGGTTTCATGGAAGACCATTTTTCCACAGACCAGTGGGGGGGGAAGGGGGGTTGCCCAGAAACCCTCCCATGTGACCCCCTTGCCCCTCCTTCCTTGAATTTGCCCACTCAGCACCAACTCTCCTCAGCACGCGAGGCTTTCGCCCCTGCGCCAAAACAGCCGCTGCCGCGCCATTTTGCCCCTACTGCTGCCGCTGCCACCAGAAACATTTTGCCCCTTCTGCTCAGCGCAGCGGTGATCTCCTTCATTGATAAGATATGGGCCCCAACACTGAAAAACTCTATACTGCCCTTTAAGAACCCTGGCGACTCGTGGCGAGATCATCAGGGGTTAATTTTCTGCTTGTAGAACTGGGAAGCACTTGCAGTCAACAGGCTTCTGTGCTGCTTTTGGTGCTAATTGCTTCTCCCTCAGATACAGATGCTCTTCTCCTAGATATAAAGATCGTTTACAGCACCTGGCAAAGACAAGGGAAATTCCCACTCAGAGAAGAGAGTCAAACCATTTAAGTCTTGTTTGTCGTGTTTTAGTTGAGACAGCATACATCATCAGGCACGCATATAGCATTGGCATATGGGGCCACAGAGAGCATCCCACTATTATTATTATTATTATTATTATTATTATTATTATTATTATTATTATTATTATTAAACAGTATTTATATACCGCTTTTCAACAAAAAGTTCACAAAGCGGTTTACAGACAAAAATCCAATGATTAAATGGCTCCCTGTCCCAAAAGGGCTCACAATCTAAAATGATGCAGAACACCACCAGCAAACACCCATCAGAAAAGACACTGTGCTGGGGTGAAAGGGGAGCAGTTACTCTCCCCCTGCTAAACATAAGAGGAGCACCAATTGAAAAAGTGCCTCTTGCCCAGTTAGCAATATGTTCAATATGCTATGTTCAATACGTTTAATACATGTACAGCAACATTCACAATCGGTCCCTTGTATTTGAGGGGTCCAATCTTCAGGTACTTTTCAGTACAAGTTCAAGTTCAAGTTCAGTACAAGTACAAGGTACAAGTTCAGGTACTTTTAAAATGAACAAATGTTGAGTCATTCACACAAACACATGTGCACCTGAACCGTATAGGCACATGCACAGAGAAGGTAAGATCAGATGGTACTTTTTCACCTGGCCTTGCGTGTTAAATGAAGTGACCTTTGGGCCACTGCAAATGATACACTCACACAACCAGGAGAGAGTCTCCTAAAGGACAAAGTTCATTGGGCTTGTAGAGTTTGTAGGACTGCTACAGCCTTTCAGTGCTAAGAGACTTATGAAGTTTAGGGAGAATAGCGATGGTGGTAGGAAAGCAGCAATAAATACTATATGTTGAGTAGAAGAGCTCTGTGAGAACCACTATAGGTAGGCTTACCATATTTTTCAAACTTCAAACCGGGACACCCCCCCATACCCCCCCCCGAGGTAATTAATTAATTAATTAATTAATGTGAAAGCAACGAAAAAGCAAGGCCAAAGAACCACAACCAATCGTAAACAAAAAAGCAATCCTAAACAGCCCAAACGAAGCCCAAAGTACCATCCACAACGAAAAAGCCATTCTCAAGCACAACGAAAAAGCATAAAAAACACCATAAAACTCATAATAAAGCATTAATCCAAATAAGAAACCCTTTTAACGAATAAAATATAAAAGAAAGGGGGCGCGAAGCGCCCCCTCCTGCCTCGCGAAGCGCGTCCGAAATTTTTTAAATAAATAATCAATTTAAAATAAGTAAGTAGGTAAAGTGGGCGCGAAGCGCGTCCGAAATTTTTTAAATAAATAATTAATATTTCTATTAAAAATATATAATTTAAAAATAAGCTTACCTGGTCGCTGCTGGTCACTGGTCCGTGGTCGCTGCTGCTGCTGCTGGGGCCGCGGCAAGCAGGCTGGGGCCGCGGCAAGGCAAAGCAAGGCAAGAAGCAGGCTGTGCTTCTCCCGGTGCCGCTGCGAGACCAGCGGCACCGGGAGAAGCACAGCCTGCTTCTTGCCTTGTGTTCTCCAGGGCTGCGCAACGCAGGCGAGCAGGCTGTGCTTCTCCCGGTGCCGCTGGTCTCGCAGCGGCACCGGGAGAAGCACAGCCTGCTCGCCTGCGTTGCGCAGGGAGAACACAAGGCAAGAAGCAGGCTGTGCTTCTCCCGGTGCCGCTGGTCTCGCAGCGGCACCGGGAGAAGCACAGCCTGCTCGCCTGCGTTGTTCGAGCCTGCTAGAGGCTCGCGCTGGCCGGGCAAGCAGGCTGTGCTTCTCCGGTCTCCCAGCGGCACCGCATGGAGCCGCTGGGAGACCGGAGAAGCACAGCCTGCTTGCCCGGCCAGCGCGAGCCTCCAGCAGGCTCGCGCAACGCGGGCAAGCACTGTGCTTCTCCCGGTGGCGCTGACGACCGGGAGAAGCACCCACTCGCCGCGCCGCCATCTTTTTTTTTAATTTCAAACTTCCCGATGCCCTCACGAGATTTGGGCGCCGACATCTTGGATCACGCGAGATTTCGTGACCCAAGATGCTGCCCGGGAAGTTTGAAATTAAAAAAAAAGATGGCGGCGCCCATTCGTCCCCCGGGACCCGACCGGGAATCGGGTCCGATTTCCGGGACTGTCCCGGCGAAACCGGGACGAATGGTAAGCCTAACTATAGGACCTACATATTCTAGCGCTGCATGAACATTGGTGTGTTGAGCACTCTGTTAGCCAAAATGCCTTTGTTACTTTGGGGAATAGCTTTAAATAGGACAAGTTGGCATGTTCTGGGATCTTTACCTGTGTATACCAGAGTTGGGCTTTTGCAAAATTCCCTTTTAAATAATATTGAGAACACACGTGGTTGCTTTCAAATGTTTACTAAATAGTTAGTCAAACTCATACAAATGAAACAATTCACTCATAAACACAGCATACAGATCTGGGAAACTTAGATAGAAAGGTATAGAGACATTTGCATTAGCAGGTTCCCTTTGAAGTGTTGGGGGTAATATTCACCTGTTCCTGAAGAGGAGTGGTCCTTGGCAGCAGTGATGGAGAGAGAGAGAGAGAGAGAGAGAGAGAGAGAGAGAGAGAGAGAGAGAGAGAGAGAGAGAAGAAGAAGAAGAAGAAGAAGAAGAAGAAGAAGAAGAAGAAGAAGAAGAAGAAGAGGGGTAGGGATGGCTAGGGCTCCAACCAGCATAGCACAAGCTAGGAGGAGGCCTGAGGCACAAAGAGACTAGGCCAAGGAGAGGGGTTGGTGCCAGAGGGCACGCAAAGAGTCATAGTTCAGGAGGTAAGGGTCAAGAGAGAAAAGTTGGCGGGCTGCCTGCCCTCTTAAACCTGCACACAGGGGAGGAGTTTTTTGGCTCTTACACTACAAAAAGAAATACCTTGATTGGGCTGGAGGTAAATCTGTGGGAGGGGGCATGAGAGGGTGGGGAGGAGGGAGAGGACAGATGACTTCTTTGTTGCTCATGTGGATTGGCCCACCTTGGGAGCCAGACAGTTGGTTTTTAGCATATTGTCTCTTTCCTGGTAGAGTAGTTTGCACATCATTGGCATAGGGGGGAGAATGGAATGTGCTACGTGCGGTGGGCATCTTGCTTCATGGCGTGCTGAAGTGCTGAATGCTGATCATATCCTTCTCCTCCTGGCTTCCCTTGGCCTTCTGGAGTAAATCTGTTACAGCCTGGTCCATGGTGCAGGATCACAAACGGCATGACCTTCACTTGTGTCATAACACAGTCCAGCTCACAAATTCAGCTCACAAGTTCTTGGCATACAAAGTCACATTGGTAGCCTTCTCATTTCATAGGGCAACAACTCTTGTATGTATGGAAAAGCACTAGTGGCTATTTTCCTTCAGTTCATAATTCTGTGGACCCTGTGCTGTAGTATTCAGAAAATATTGTGTATATAGCCAAGGCCCATGCAGTAAAGAATTAAGTCAAATAGAGGTTAAAAGAGAAGATGTTTCAGACTTAACTGACAAATTAAAGATCAATAAATCACCGGGCTCGGATGGCATCCACCCAAGAGTTCTGAAGGAACTCAAGAATGAAGTTGCTGACCTCTTGACCAAAATATGCAACTTGTCCCTTAAAACGGCCACTGTGCCAGAGGATTGGAGGATAGCTAATGTCACACCAATCTTTAAAAAAGGAAGGAGGGGGGACCCGGGAAACTACAGGCCGGTCAGCCTAACATCTGTTCCAGGGAAGATGGTGGAAAGCCTCATCAAGGATAAAATCGGAAAACATACAGAAGAACAAGCTTTGCTGAGGGAGACTCAGTATGGCTTCTGCAAGGGTAAGTCTGGCCTCACAAACCTTTTAGAATTTTTTGAAAAGGTCAACTGCCATGTGGATGCGAGCGAACCCGTGGATATTATATATCTGGATTTTCAGAAGGCATTTGACACGGTCCCTCATGAAAGGCTCCTGAGAACACTCCACAATCAGGGAATAAGAGGGCAGGTCCTCTTGTGGATTAGGAACTGGTTGAAGACCAGGAAACAGCGAGTGGGAGTCAATGGGCAATTTTCACAATGGCGAGAGTTGAAAAGCAGTGTGCCCCAAGGATCGGTCTTGGGACCGGTGCTTTTCAACTTGTTCATAAATGACCTGGAGTTGGGGATAAGCAGTGAGGTGGCCAAGTTTGCGGATGACACTAAACTTTTCCGGGTGGTGAAGACCAGCAGGGATTGTGAAGAGCTCCAGAAGGATCTCTTCAAGCTGGGAGAATGGGCAGCAAAATGGCAGATGCGCTTCAATGTAAGTAAGTGTAAAGTGATGCACATTGGGGCAAGAAATCAAAACTTCACATATACGCTCATGGGTTCTGAGCTGTCTGACGGATCAGGAGAGAGATCTTGGGGTGCTGGTGGACAGGTCGATGAAAGTGTCAACCCAGTGTGCGGTGGCTGTGAAGAAGACCAATTCCATGCTCAGGATCATTAAAAAAGGGATTGAGAATAAAACAGCCAATATCATTATGCCCTTGTATAAATCGATGGTAAGGCCACATCTGGAGTACTGTGTCTAGTTCCGGTCACCATACCTCAAAAAGGATATAGTGGAACTGGAAAAGGTGCAGAAAAGAGCGACCAGAATGATTCGTGGGCTGGAGCACCTCCCAGTAGCGTCACTAGGATGCGCGTCACCCTGGGGCGGGGGACGCGCGTCACCCTAGTGACGCTCTGTCATCGCGGCGCAGGGGGTGGGGGCGACCTGGCTCCCCCCCGCGTCGCGTCGCCCTCCCGGTCGCCCTCCGGACGCTACCAGGCTGGCCCGGGAGCCGGCCTCGGAGCGTCTGACCCCGTCGGCGCTCCAGGGCCTTCTGAAAGAAGGCCCACGCAGCGCGTTCATCCGGGTATTTCCCGGATGAACGCACATGCGCAGACCGTTTTAAGGGCAAAAAGCCCTCAAAACGGTCTCTGCGCATGCGCGAAAATCCGGGAAATACCCGGATGAACGCGCTACTTGGGCCTTCTTTCAGAAGGCCCTGGAGCACCGACGGGGTCGGATGCTCTGAGGCTGGCTCCTGGGCCGGCCTCAGAGCGTCCGGAGGGTGTCGCGCGTCACGGAGGTGACGCGCGAGGGGGTGCGCGCGTCACCCCATGGTGCGCGTCACCCCCCAGGCAGCCCGCCCCCCCGCCACACTCCAGTGACGCCCCTTGCACTTCCCTTATGAGGAAAGGCTACAGCGTTTGGGGCTCTTCAGTCTGGAAAAAAGGCACCTGAGGGGGGACATGATTGAGACGTATAAAAGTATGCATGAGATGGAGAGAGTGGATAGAGGGAAATTCTTCTCCCTCTCTCACAAGACCAGAACCAGGGGAACCTGCACTAAAATTGAGTGGAGGGAGAGTTAGAACAGACAAAAGAAAATATTTCTTCACCCAGTGTGTAATTCATTTGTGGAACTCCTTGCCACGGAATGTGGTGATGGCACCTGGCCTGGATGTCTTTAAAAGGGGTTTGGATAGATTCATGGAGGAAAAGACCATCACAGGTTACAAGCCATAAGCAACCTCCTGGTTTTAGAAGTAGGTTTTCTCTGTGCCAGGTGCAAGGGAGTGACAACGGGAAACAGGTTATCTTGTTGACTGTGTGCTCCCGGAGGCATCTGGTGGGGCCACTGTGAGATACAGGAAGCTGGACTAGATGGGCCTTTGGCCTGATCCAGCAGGGTTCTTCTTATGTTCTTATGTTCTTAATTTCAATTGCAAAACTAAACTGTGGAGGAGCAGATTTCAAAGCGTATAAGCACTGTTTCTTACCTCCTCTCTCGCCTAAGGAAGTTTAACAGAGATGCTAGCGGTGACAAGACCGTTTTTTCTGGAGATTGTATTGATTTGTCTCCATCTGGCCCAATACTCCCCAAACTTTCTTGCACCAGGAACACTGCGCACAGGATCAATTTGCAGAAGCTGCTCACACTTTGTACCAAGTAAGCATATAATCATAATTACTTTTCACAACATGAGGTTTTGGGCATACTGCCCTGTGCTAGCAGAAGTAGTATCAGTAAATAAGGGTTATTATTTATTTTTCCCCAGGACATAACTCCTTCCCTCCATGGAGCTCAGGGAGGTGGACATGGCTCCTCCCCCTCCTTTAACCTACTAATAACCCGCCAACCCCAAGGCCTCAGACATTCAAAGCCCAAAGCAAGAGCAAAAGAAGGGAATGTGTCCTTGGGTCATGTGCAGAGTGCTTTTCCCTCTCCCTGCTGCATAATTGCTACTGCTGCCCGCTTTGTCATTTGGCTTTCTGTGTATGGTTTTAGGCTGTGCATATAATATTGTAATGTAAAGGTGTAATTTTGATTGTGCGGGGGGGGGGGCGATGATGTGGGGGGTGGGGCAATGATGTGTTGCCCCTCCCACTGCACAGGAGGAGGTCCATCATGGGGGTAATGCACTGACCTCCCGCACCCGGTGACACAAACCCTAGGAACGCCCCTGACTGTGAGGTACATTAGGCAGAGAGGAGGTAACTGGCCCAAGGTCACCCAGTAAGTTTCATTGCTGAGCAGCCATTTGAACTGGATCTTTCTAATCCACAGGGATGTGGATCAAGTCTCTGACTTCAAGTCTCGAGTCAAGTCCCAAGTCTCTGGGTCCAAGTCTCAAGTCAAGTCCCAAGTCTTTGCCCCCAAGTCCAGAGTCTTTGGTTGCAAATTGCGAGTCCCTAGCTATTTAATGGGGAAAACAGGTTTTAAAAGTCATTGACGCAACTTGGCTCTGACTCAAGTCTACATCCCTGCTAATCCAAGCCCAACACTCTAACCACTACCCTGTACGGTATTGGGATATATATGGAGTGGATCTGTGAAAGAGAGATACCAAGTCCTTGAAAACATGTTGTAAATTGCCTCTCCACAGAGAGCTAGAAATATGCCAATGTGTTTTTACAAGTGAAAGTTGAAATTCCTAGAAATCTGCCTTAGACAACAGGTGGTGTGAAATGTAAGTGAAGCCGTGGGTACACTTTCTGCAGTGATAGAGAAATGTCGTTTCATAAACCAATAGTGGTCTTGTTTGTAGTGGGAATTATTATTTTTCTAAGTTGTACTTTTGCTTTAGGCCTTCCTGGCAATAACAAGAAGAGACCTAGAAATTCTTCTTACTAGCAAAACCATCTGGTTAAGAGAAACCATACAGAGGTTCTTTCTCTAAAGAGGCCAACCCAACCGAGCAACAAAAGAGCTACTAGCCACAAGCCGTTTCATTTCCACGTACTAAGGAAGAGGTAGATTGAACCTGTGCCCCTTTTAAATCTAGGTCAAATTCAGAAACTGCAATGATTAATGATGAGACAAATACCTCACACGTCCTTCAGCATAGCCTGTTTATGCTTTTGAAAAGAGCCTCACGGCACATTTTAAGGTAAAACCATATACTTTTTCTGAAGCCAAAACAACTTGCCAATGTATGAAAAGGAGTGCTAAATTCTTCATAACTAAAGTCATTCCAGATGTAAAGATGGGCAGCCTGATCCTGCATAACTCCTAGAGCGACAGAGCGTGCCGTAAAGCTTCGCGACGTTTGTGACAACTCTGGAGTAAGGGCTGCTGGCGCGGAGGTTGGCAGCCCTTACTCCGCCACCCTCCGGACCCAGCACTCAACAGTGGAGGTAAGTCCTGCATGGGTCGGTGCAGGGGGAGTGAGGGCCGGGTGGTGAGGGAGGGGAACCATTGAACGAACCGGGCTGGGTGGGGATATCGGCGGCGCACTCCACCAACATCCTAGGCCCTTTCCTAGCCTGGTTCGGCCTTACCCGCCACCTTGGATGTACATCAGCTTCAGAGCTGGTGTACATCTGAGGAGGCCCATAGGCCCCGGGCAGCCCTACACTCGGGGAAAGGGACGAATGTCCCCTTCTCCCGAGGTGATCCCAGGATGCGCCAGTGCAGCCCAGGAACAGACGCAGGATTGCTCCGTTACTGTGTGTGTGTTATTTCAGCATGAGATCCTCGATGGCCATGGCCTTATTGTTGCTGAATGCATCCTGGGGCAAGGCTGGGAGGAGGGAAGAGCCTTTGCACAATCCAGAAGTGGGTCATTAAGCTTGCAGAAGCCCTGCGGAGGCTTGAAAATAGCGCGGTTTGGCCACTTAAAGGTAGAAATGGTGATTGGGGGGGCTTTAAAAAAACTTTTTACAGGTTTTTGAAGGTGGACCCCATGGATCAGGGACGCACGGAGAGTCAAAATTCTGGATCCGCGGAAAGAGTCCACTGTACATGATTAAAAACTTTGGCTGGCTCATGTCCAAAATATATAATTTTTTTGAAGCCACTCAACTTATCCAATGTGCGTTAAACTGTACCATTCTATAAAAGGGTGCTCTTAAGTGCCAGAATGAACATTGAAGTAACAGCAATTATGCAATCTCACAATCAGATGACAACACTATTCCTTTCAATAACTACATTTTCAGATTAGACCATATGCATAAGTGTTACCAACCATGCCTCCATTCCATTGTTTGAACTGTTCTCAAAATATGGTTGCTTGGAAGTCCACTTGCCAGAATGTACAGAATGTGTATGTATGTGCATATACTTTGGCTGATGCAAGTTTGAACAATTTCATAGCTGACCTACAGTCAGGTCCATGCCAAGCCCACCCAGTGTCTGAAGCAAGGGCTACTGAGTATAGTTGTGCAGGTTGTGCAGGTTGTACAAGGGTTTCACACCCAGAACGTCATTTCCAGTGAGGAGGAAGGCACACCTTTTTCTAATGCGCACAAAGGCGCATTAGATGAGCTAGGTGGTATGATCCAAAGGTGGTATGAGCTAGCGGTAGCCCTGCATGAAGTGATGTTGGATTTCACCACCCATCCTATGTGCGCACTTGGCCCCACCTCCTCCACTGCCACTTCTTTCTTTAGATTGGCTGGGTGGGAAGGATGCTGCTGCGAGTGGGTAGGTTGCTCTTCCAGGTCCCTCCCTACTAGGCCAATTGAAAGGAAGCAATGGAGGTGATTACCTTCTCCTCCAGGTCCACCATTGCCAAACCCCCATTCCTTTTGCTCAAAGAGCGAGCAAGAAAAGGATGGGCAGCGGCTGGATGGCGTAACCAGGCACCCTCACATCAGCATGTTACCTCTCTCAGTCCACCACTCAGTCCACCACTGTGTGTGTAAACTGTGTGTGTAAAAGTAAACATGTATACTGTCCTGGCCTAACCTACACAGGATTCTTTGAGAATCAGGGTGTGTATGTGTGTGCTATGAAACATGTGTACTGTCCTGAGCAACCTGAAGGACCAGATAGTGTAGGATACATTCTTAAGAACACAGTGCTCCAAAATAAATTAAAAATAGTGCATTCTCTTGGGGGCCATCTTCCCACCCTACTTCTCTCTCTCTCTGGGTCAAGTGAGGAGTTATGAAGACTCCTTGTTTTTGTATACTTGGAATAAAAATGGCTAACTTTGCTCTAAGAAAAAAACAAAAATTAAAAGCTGATGTTTAGATATCAGCAAAAGCAAATATGTAGTTTTCATCATGATGATCTGGATCATATATGGATAGTCATGCCTCCCATTTAAAAACACAAACATCCTTTGAAATGGTATGGATGCACACACAATGAATCAGAGCTGCATTGGTCAGTGGCATCACTAGGGGGTGCGGACTGCACCGGGTGACACCCTCAGGAGGTGGGGTTGACACCACTAGTGGCCAAAATTGTGAACACTTTGTATTTATGTATAATACCATCATGTAAATCTATCATTCGATGCATAATTTCTTATCTGTATTCTATCAAATGTTATGGCCAAATATCCGGAAAAATAAAACACAACTGCTTTATGTAACAAAAAGTGGATTTCCTTAAGTCAAAACAGACCAGTGAGACTGATTGTTCCAAGAGCCGAGTTGGTTACTGATTTGTTGGGTGACCTGTACTGTTATATATTATAATAAATAAAGTTAATGGGGGTGACACCATGAGTTACTGGACTGGGTGACACCAGCCCTAGTGATGCCACTGACCAGAAATAATCTGTGGAAATACATAGTCCTGCCTGATGGGAATCTTTTGTAGAACCCAGCTCAGCCCAACCTCGTTTCTCTCCCTATTCACCTCTGGGGTCCATCATGGGGGTGATGCGATGAGCTCTCACACCAGATAACGCAAACCCTAGTGGTCATTACTCTGGTCGTTACTTTTTAACAGATCCAACGATGAAATATTCAAACCTGCTTTTATGCAAAACTGTCATGTTTGCAGTGGGAGCAGAAACCAGATATCCACAGCACTCTGATTCTAATCAGCAGCAATCTGGCTGTGGCTTTCAGCGGTCAAGCAGTTGAATATGAATGAGAATGATGTAGGACTAAGAGGCATGAGGCTTATGAGTGCCAAATATTCAAGAGACCCTTCTGTATGGAATATATGGATTCCACAAGCTTTGTCCCCAAATCATTCTCATTCCTAATTATATCCAGTCAGCAAAAATGCTATTTTGCAAATATATTTTGCTATTTTTCAAAATGCAAATATACACAAGTATATTTGTTGATTTTCTTAATCTTGCCAATAGCATATTTGCTTGATTTTTTAAAAAACGTTAAGTGATCCTCTTCTCACTACCCAACACGTATCTAACAATGTAAAGTAAAATGTGTAATATGGGCCAGTGTGTCTATTTTTTTTTAAATTGAATGTGGAAAAGCCAATGGAAGCTTTTTTCTAATTAAAATAGTGCAGGGATTGGGCATATGATCAGGATATGATCAAACTGCCCAGAGCCAAAGTCCCCCTGTCCCTTGCTCTGGTCGTTTCCCATTTCACAGCCTCCCTGCCCCCCCCCCAATGTTGTTTAAAAAAAACCACAAGGAACAACACTGGATCACATATTTTGCATAATGTGTCATTTGGCCCAGTTGTGTAGCTAGAGGGGGTGTGGCATGTTAAGTGCTGCACAGCGCTATACAGCAGTGCAAAGTGGCCCCTCCCACTCACCGCTGGAGCCATTCCGGCAGTAAAGGCAGCATTGGCTCTGATGGCGAGTGGGAGGGGCCACTTTGCACCGCCATGTAGCGCTGTGCAGCATTTACTGCACCGCGCTGCCTCTAGCTACACTACTGGTTTGGCCCCCACCAGAACACACGAGAATGGAATTTTCATGGCCTATCAAATCATGTGTTGCAGTGCATATTGGATTTGGTCTTCTGTTTGGTTGAACAAAACTGCAAAAATATGGGTTGCTGATGTCTTGTAGAGGATCAAACTCAAAGATCAAGAAGACTGGTGTCTTAGGTTAGTGTTACTTGTATTTATTCTGCTTACAGTAAAACAACGATCTGTGACTCTCCTTTGCAATATTTTCCCAAAGTAATACGAATTGCATTTATCATAATCCTTTGAACTATACTGTATAATGCCTGTAGTGTAAATAGCTCGAAGGGCAGAATCTCCAGAGAAAGGATGTGGGGACATAAGAGAAAAGCAAACCACAAACTTCTTTTTCTTAGAAATGTATTTATAAAAACAAGTCATTACAGTCAAAAGCAATGCTTATTGCTCAGCATAAAATGCTTCAGTAAACATATGCCTCTAAGTATTTACTAGAAAAAAGTTTGTTTTACAAAATCTATTACAGCATTTACAACTTTGCAGCATTTGTAGTAGGATAAAAAAATGTCTGTTGAATAATTACTTAAATATTCCTAACAAATCTCTTTGGTCTATAACATACTCCTCTTTAATACGAACCACATGTTAATTTCCTTCCAATTTCACTTCGAAATAGCTACCACCGCCACATTACCTCCCTGCAAGAACTTCAAAGCTTTTTGCTCTCAGACTGTACTTTGGAAAGATTTGCTAGAACAAGCAATTTCTGAAAGTAAAATCCAGATGTGAAAGGCACCTAAAATTATCAACAGTTGTCATTCAATGATGTATTACCTTTGACTTTTCAGTAACACTGATAAAATCAACCAGAAGCTATTAAATTAATAAAATACAAAGAAATATATTACATTCGCTAATGGCAAACGATTATAGCTGCAGTTTTCCCACTGGGATTAACAAAGTGCACCAGTTATCCATGTCTGTACATCAAATAATTTTCAAAACATTAAATATATGAACAGTGAGATTTTAAATATTTTGTATCAAATATTTTAGGACAAATATAAATTACAGCATTCAAATAAAAAAAATTACATCTGAAATATATCTTGATATTACAGAATACAAAAATACCTATTTTGCCTTATTTGGAAAAGTATGTATTTGCAGGTTCTGGTACAATGAAACAATGCTTAGAATTCCTTGGCAAAACTTTCCCTTTGGAAGAAGACCTATTGCTGATATATGAAATGTATAATCTTCTAAAATGGCAAACCAACACCAGCATCACAGCCTCAAGAGAAGGTTTAAACAATCAGGCCAATGATCTTATTGACTAGCAAACAAGAAATTGATTCTGAGCTGGTGATAAATGAACAAAACTTTGGTAACCACTAATTTGTTTCATTGATTTCAATAGGACAGGCAGTCCAATTCTGCGTCACATCTGCTGCAGCGCGCCTAAGCAGGATCAGGGCTACGCTGGCAGAGCTGGGGCATACCTTGGGGGAAAGGGACGTTTGACCCTTTCCCCCGGTGTAAGCCCCAATGGGCCTCTTTGGATGTGCACCAGCTACTTTGCTGGCTCAGATCTAAGGGGACAGTGTAAGGCCTGAGGCCAGGCCTGAGAAGGGGCGTTGGATATCAGCGGAGCATGATGCTAATATCCTCGCACTGTCCCTGGCCAGCCAATCATGCCCTCCCCCACCACCCTGGCCCTCCCACCCCATGCCTAGCGCAGGACCTACCTGCGTCTGGGTCCTTGTCCGGTGGTGGAGTGAGCAGTGCTGGCCTCAGTGCTGGCGCCGCTTACTCTGTGGGTTCTGCAAACGTGCCTTATGGCACATTTACAACACCCTGTGCCAGTGGAGTGCTCGCTCTGCCGGCTTAAGGCATTTTTACCCAAGGGTGTATATACGCAACAGGAGTTAAATGCGTACACCTGCGGGCTGGGAGAAAATGTTGCACAGGATTGCGCTGTTAGTCATGACTACTTTTACTTGGTTACAAACGATTATACACACATGTTATACAATGCCTGGGAAACATTTCAGTGGTGAAATAAGAAACAAGACCATAGCTTGGTGCCAAAACACATGCTTTATATGCAAAAGTTCTCAGACTCAGGGCCCAATCCTATCCAACTTTCCAACACTCATGCATCCGTGCCAACAGGGCATGCGCTATATCCAGTGGTGGGGAGGCAGTCACAGAGGCCTCCTCAAGGTAAGGGAACATTTATCTTGGGGCTGCATCAGCACTGAAAAGTTGGATAGGATTAAAAGGTAAAGGTATCCCCTGACAATTAAGTCCATTCGTGTCCGACTCTAGGGTGTGGTGCTCATCTCCATTTCAAAGCCGAAGAGCCAGCGTTGTCCGAAGACGCCTCCGTGGTCATGTGGCCGGCATGACTCTCCTTGCCGCAGCGCGTAGCATGCAGCTGGAACACGGAGCGCTGTTTACCTTCCCGCAAGCGGTACCTATTTATCTACTCGCATTGACATGCTTTGGAACTGCTAGGTTGGCAGGAGCTGGCCAAGCAACGAGCGCTCACCCCGTCGCGGGAATCGAACTGCCGACCTTTCAATCGACAGCTTATGGTTCAGCGGTTTAACCCGCTGCGCCACCCGCTGGCCCTGGTAAAAGGGTCTCAGGAGTGAAATTGTTTGCCTGACACCATGAAGAGCCAGTGCCATTCAGACAGTACTGACTGATGGTCCTTCTCAATATAAAGCAGCTTCAGATGTCCAGGAACAAAACATGTTTTCTGTAGGATGTTTTATCTCATCACATGATATAATGATATACAAAAGGGATGGAGGTTACCGTTAAACACACAGTCCTCATTCAGACGTCATGTGGAACCATGATTTAATCCTGATTCCACGTGATATCCGTTAGCCTTGGGTGCACAAAACTGCTCTTGGCATTCTACTTCTGATCTTGGCTTAGAACAAGCCAGGGTTTGCTTGTCCCAGCAAACAAATTCTTGGGACTGTATTCCAGCATCAAATGATTGCTCATTTGCAAATTTGCAATGATTTGAGAGTTATGGGATTTTCAGCCATGTAAAGTTGAAATGAAGAAATAAAGTTCTTACTAAAACCAGTGGTCTGTAGAAATTCCTTTGCTAAGCACATCTCCAGGCACAGACCATCCACCAGCTGAGACTGGTGTTATTGCTCTGAAGAAAACCCAAGCGTGGGTTGAAACGTCAGTTTGAAGTTATTGCCTGTGGCTGCCTGCTTTGGATAATCCTGAAGATACTAGCGCTTACAGCTGCTACCTCATCTCAAGGAATTTCTACAGACCACTGGTTTTAGTAAGAACTTTATTTCTTCATTTCAACTTTACATGGCTGAAAATCCCATAACTCTCAAATCATTGCAAATTGTTACATGCCATGGGAACCTCCACACTCATTTGCAAATTGTTTAGAATTTAGCTAGGATTGAAAGCAGAATCTTCCTCCCGCTCGTGCACAAAAGGGAGGGTGGACTGCATACACCCAAGGCTAAGGGACGTTTTTCGGGGCCAGGCTTACATTGTGATTCTCAATGACATGATCTGTAGTAGGTCAGAAAGTTACTGGGCCATTATTGCATACAAGGAGGTCTGAAAGCTTAGAAAGGAAGAAAGATTGTCCAACCATTGAAAACTAATTGTCTACCTCTGTTCCATTCCATATGTCTGTTCCACCACTGCAGTGACTATATCATCAGCAGTTTCAGGTTCTTTCCATGGCAACAAACTCAGGTTGCGACTCAAGTGTACATTTTGACAAGGCAAGGAACTGCAGCCAATCCTGGCTCTTTTATGAGTGCATATCATTTCAGTAATACCTCCTATTAATACTAGGTAATACTAGGAGTCTAGTAATAGCACTCTTTGTCCTGGGTGTAATTCTTACAGTATTATAACAAAGAAAACGGTTAAAATCCATAAAACTGTTCAAACGTTTGGTGCAGGAAAGTACAGCTGTCTACGCTGTGCTTTCAGCCAGTAGGCTACATATTCTGGCTAGTGCTGTGCCAATGAGAGTGGTGTATTCTGGCTAGCAAGGGGTCCAGTGCTTGCTGCCAGAAAAGGCTTTGAGAGAGGAAACAGGGGCAAGGCAATCTATCCTAGATCCCTTCTTCAAGAAGTCTGAATCACAGGTTGAGTCAGGCTGTAACCCATCCTCCTGGGAGTAGCTCCTCTCATCTTTTCCCACTGCTGCCACGTAAGAGTGACAGCAGTGATGGTCAACTACATAACAGACTAATGCACTGATGAATACTGTACTGTGAACTACATTAGAATAATGCTATCATTACTTCCTATAGTGCTATTTCACAATAGCACTCTGTTTTCCAGGAACATACCCACAGTGTTATAGGAGGTATTACTGTATGCCTAGAAACATAATGCATATCCCTCAGAATCATTGCAGTCAGTTTAGCTTACACTTCAGTGTCATCTAAAAAAAGCAGTAGATTTGCCGTCTTTCACTGCAGAACTCACATAGCTATGGGAAAAGCACCTTGCTGTTGTAACCAGTAGGACAGTATATCACAACATGCAAAACAGGGAAAATTCAGTGCCAGAAATTAAAACAAAAATGTACAACCCTGGATCTTATGATTCAGCATAACCCTCAGTGGGGAGGGCACCATGAAAACCAATGAAGGCACTTTAATATACAATAAAAACACACATAAGATGCAATTCTGCCTGCAGAAAAATGGGGGGGGGGTGTACATTTGTGTCTGGGGAAAAACAAAGCATTACAATTCCATTTTTAAGTCAAGAATCTAATATTTTCCCCAAATTCAGACTTTCTTTTTCCAATGTTTTGGTTGTTAACAATTGTTGCTAATTTATATAGTACCATTAATGCACGGAGCTGCTTTGCAGAGTACTATACAAAACAAAATTAATAAATCTAAGTCTTCCATCAAAACCAGAAAAAAAAATGTAAACTTTTTTGTAGAAATACAAAAATAAAGTACTTCCTGGGTGATGCAAAATGAAAATTTTGAAGTTGTGTAAAAAAAAAAAACTTTAAGTGCCATTCTGGACTGAGAGCCAATTTATATCCTCATGGCATCCCAATCCACCATCCAGATCACCACAAAAAAGTTTAGAATGAAACACTTGAACGAAACAACTCTTTATGAGTAGAGACGCAACTGAGTTGTGGGTCAGGAGAAATTCTCATTCATGTGCAATTGGACCCTACAAGCTGTTATCATACCTCCCTGTAATCTGTTCCAGCTGAATAAACATCAAATCTTCCTTGAAAAAAATCCTCTAGAAAAATCTTCCTTGAAAAAAATCAGATATTGCTCAAGCAATATCTCTTACTTTAAATGCTCCAAAGTAAGTTCCTTCGGGAGAACGATCCAACAATGAGGGGTTTGAGACCTGGACACTCACTATTTCACCAGATTTTAATTTGAAAAACCCTCCTACATTTACAGAATAAAAATGATATTCTGACTTTCCTGACCAATACTTTGTGCTTCCTCCCTTCATCAGGACTACAGAGTTTCTCCTTTTAACATCAGTTTTTGACACATATACCATCAACTGCAGAGCTTGTTCAGTTAGGTTTCCCAGTGTTTCGTGGTGTCTAAAACATATATTGGCATACAGATAATAAAAGCCATCATGATTGGCTATTAACTTTCCATCATTGAATGTCATATTCAGTACATTTGCCCAGCCTTTGTCATGATGCCAAGATGTAAGGTTCACTTTACGGGTGCCTAAGAGGAAAACAGATAAGAAGAAAAATATTATTTTTCCTTTAAGTTTGACTTCACAGATTAATTATAAAACCTATAACAACATTTTCTACTATGGTTATGGACATCATGGGTTGCTACATATTTGGAAATGGCAATGGTTACTCCACTATAATTCTCCATTATTTTCTCTCCATGATAATTCTCTCCACAGAAAACCGATTTGAGCCCATTTCTACTGCTTTGTCATGTGGGGGTCCTCCTTTATAAAGCTGGGGTTAGGAACCAGAAGACTTGGACGTATAGCGAAATGACTTACAGTGAATTTCCCTCCATAAGAAGTAATAAGAATTAGTGGTGACCGTACATACATCCAGGCCCTTCATTGGACTTAAAGATGGGAAATTTTATCCCATAAGGAACAATAGAATAAGGTAGGAATAGGGACTGTAGAAAGTAGAGGGACCGTCGAGAGTGGAGTCCTGAACATATATAAACCAGTACACCCCCCTCATCCATTTGTAACAACTCAGAAAACAGCGCCTACGCCCAGACTACAGCACCAGCAATGATTTTAATGACCCTCATGCAGAATTTCACATCAATACTGTATAAGCACTTTAAAAACATGTTTACATAAAAGAAAAGCTTTTGTAAATGTTTTCACATAAAATGACAGTGAAAAAGCATATCATCAGAGACTGGGTGGTGGAGGAAGAGGAGGGAGATGCGGGGAGAGTCATCAAGGCTAAGACAGTGTCTGTGCAGAAAATATCAAAATATCCAGAGAGGACTAGATACAAAAACCACTCTCCTTATTACAGGTATCCCCTGGTTAATGACGGGGATACATTCCGTAATCTCCGTCATTACCCAGGGTCGTCATTAAGCGAGCTTAATGCCAACTTGCCAAAAATGTTTTTAAAAGTTAAAAAATCATCTTGCTCTTAACTTATCTCTGAAACAGCTCTGTCTCATCTTGCTCATCTTGCTTAACTCATCTTGCTTAACTCTTTAAAGAGGGAAATCGCGCTCCAGAAGCCTCTTCTGGGTCACGCGACTCCCCCCTCTCTTTGCTCAGGGCGCCCAGTGATATACTCTGCAAGAGATTGCCGTGCGGCGGCAGAGCTCTGTGCATGTGTGTGTGTGTGTGTGTGTGTGTGTGTGAGCGAGTGAGGCTGCTTCTTGGGGAGGGAAGATTGCGTCTCGTCTCGCTGGCTCAGCTCATGACGCCGTTCTCCCCCCCTGATGTCCCAGGTTATTAGGCTGTTGCTAACAGCTCTAGGCCAGCGGGTGGCGCAGTGGGTTAAACCGCTGAACCATGAGCTGTCGATCGAAAGGTCAGCAGTTCGAATCCGCGACGGGGTGAGCTCTCGTTGCTTGGCCAGCTCCTGCCAACCTAGCAGTTCCAAAGCATGTCAATGCGAGTAGATAAATAGGTACCGCTTGCGGGAAGGTAAACAGCGCTCCGTGTTCCAGCCGCATGCTACGCGCTACGGCAAGGAGAGTCATGCCGGCCACATGACCACGGAGGCGTCTTCGGACAACGCTGGCTCTTCGGCTTTGAAATGGGGATGAGCACCACACCCTAGAGTCGGATACGACTGGACTTAATTGTCAGGGGTCACCTTTACCTTTAACAGCTCCTACCAGCTGCTCTCTGCAAGGCTCTGGTTTGGCTCACAAAAAAAAGAAGAAAAGAAGTCACACGCACACACTCTGCAAAATGTGAGCCCAAGTTCAATTTTGCTCCATAAGACCCTTCTAATTGATGGGGCAAAATCAGATTACTATTAGCCACACTGTGACTTCTTAGAAACTCACCAGCCAGGTGGTGAGCCAAGAATTACCACCTTCCTCATCTATTAAAAAAATTAGAGCATGGCAGAAAGATATGACAACATTTGGCACATTGCAAGAATAGCAGTTACAGATGTCTAACATCACATTATTAGAACACCCGTGCAGTAAAGTTTTATGTGGCCACAGAATATTAAATTCTTAATCCACAGTTAGGATGATCCAATTCTGCTTGAACATAAAAAAGATGGTAAGAAATCAGGGTTAAAAGCTCATTAACATTTTAATGTTTAATAATGTTTAAATTAATGTTTATCACTGGTCAGTAACACACTTTGACGTGGTCCAATGAATAAAATATCCCTTAAAGCAGGGGAGGGGAACCTCCGGCCCTTGGGCCGGATCCGGACCACGTGGCCATCGGCTCCGGCCCCCGGGGAGATTGCCGGGAGGCCGCCCAACCAGCCCCCGGAGGCTCCGCCGGGTCGGCGCGGAGCCTCCGGAGGCCGGGAGAGGGCCCCTGCACGTCCTCCTCGCTCGCCGGTCGGCCCGTTCTAACCAGGCCCTCGTCAGCGATTTCGCACATGCGTACAAGGCCGATGAGGGCAAGCTGCCCTCATCAGCCTTGTACGCATGTGCAAAATCGCCGAGGGCCTGGTCAGAACGGGCCGAGTCGGCGAGCGGGGAGGACGTGCAAAGGCCCTCTCCCGGCCTCCAGAGGCTTCGCGGAGCCTCCGGAGGCCGGGAGAGGACCTCTGCACATCCTCCCGGACCGCCGGCTCGGCCCGTTCTGACCAGGCCCTCGTCGGTGATTTTGCACATGCGTACAAGGCTGATGAGGGCAGCTTGCCCTCATCGGCCTTGTACGCATGTGCGAAATCGCTGACGAGGGCCTGGTTAGAACGGGCCGACCGGCGAGCGAGGAGGACGTGCAGGGGCCCTCTCCCGGCCTCCGGAGGCTTCGGACGGTGAGCGCGGAGCCTCCGGAGGCCGATGGGGGGGGGCAGGGGCCCCTAAATTAAATAATTAATTTAAAAATGGCGGACGGCCTGACGGACGGCCCACAAACAAAATTTAAATATTTAAATGGCCCTTGGTGGGGAAAAGGTTCCCCACCCCTGCCTTAAAGGCATACAACTTGGTACAGGTGTATGTGGGGATACATAGGCAGAAGTACCCTGAATGTGCTGCTAAAAATGTGCACTCCATTTGGGGGCTTTGAGTTGGGATAACAACTGACCAATAACTGACCAATTAATAATTCAACATTAATGAACCTCTATAGCAACAAAAACTGAATACAGACAACTTTTGGAGATATTGAAGGGTATGCAAGGTAACTTGAAATGTAATCAACAAAAGCTTCTACCATTGTTACCAGAGAAAAAGGCCATTTGCAATATTTTCTTTTTCATCTCTCTGTTACATCAGGACCAAAATAACAACAGAAAGCAGAAGTGTGCCCTTACCTCACAGTCACACCAACTAAAATTGGTCTGTGTCAATTAATTAGCTAAAGCTTTTAAGTTAACTTTCCAACTGAAAGTTTGCTTTCCTAATCCAAACCTTAACAGTTATGGATGTCAGCTATCTGGGATTGTTAAAAAAAAATCCATTTGAACAGATACACAAAACCATGACATAAGATTTTGAAGACAGATAAACAGGTGCTACCACTAAACAGATTGCACACTAGAGGCCACAGAACAAGATTCTAGAACTGAATTTAGCTACAAAAACCTTTTCATGTAAAATTGAAATACTTTCAATTTCATGGTTGAGAAGAAATGATTGCTAAAATATACAGTTGCAAGAAAAAGTATGTGAACCCCTTGGGATTACGTGGAGTTTTGCATGAATTGGTCATAAAATGTGCTCTGAACTTCATCTAAGTCACAACAATAGAAGAACACGGTCTGCGTAAAATAATACTACACAAAAATTAGATGTTGCCATGGTTTAATTGAACATAACATGTAAACATTCACAGTGCAGGGAGGAAAAAGTATGTGAACCTCTAGCCTAATGACGTCTCCAAGAGCTAATTGGAGCCAGGAGTGAGCCAACCTTGACTCCAATCAGTGTGATGATATTGGATGTGTTGCTGACAGCTGCCCTGCCCTTTAAAAACACACACCTGTTTTGGGTTTACTGGTTTCAAGAAGCACTGTCTGATGTGAACCATGCCTCGCAGAAAAGAGCTCTCAGAAGACCTACAATCAAGAATTGTTGACTTGCATGAAGCTGGAAAGGGTTACAAAAGTATCTCCAAAAGCCTTGATGTTCATGTGTCCATGGTAAGACAGACTGTCTACAAATGGAGAAAGTTTAACGTTGTTGCTACTCTCCCTAGGCGTGGTCGTCCTGTAAAAATGACTGCAAGAGCACAGCGCAGAATGCTTCATGAGGTAAAGAAGAATCCTAGAGTGTCAGCTAAAGACCTACAGAAATCTCTGGTACATGCTAACATTTTTGTTGACACATCTACAATAAGGAAAACATTAAACAAGAATGGAGTACATGGGAGGACACCACGGAGGAAGCCATTGCTGTCCAAAAAAAAAATATTGCAGCACGTTTGAAGTTTGCAAAAGAGCACCTGGATGTTCCACAGCACTACTGGCAAAATATACTGTGGACAGATGAAACCAAAATTGAGTTGTTTGGGAAGAACACACAACACTATGTGTGGAGAAAAAAAGGCACAGCACATCAACATCAAAACCTCATCCCCGCTGTAAAACATGGCGGAGGGAGCATCATGGTTTGGGGCTGCTTTGCTGCCTTAGGGCCTGGACGGATTGTTGTCATTGATGGGAAAATGAATTCCAGAGTTTATCAAGACATTTTGCAGGAAAACGTACGACCATCTGTCCGCCAACTGAAGCTCCGCAGAGGATGGGTGATGCAACAGGACAATGACCCAAAGCATACAAGTAATTCAACAAAAAAATGGCTTCAACAGCACAGAATACGCCTTCTGGAGTGGCCCAGTCAGAGTCCTGACCTCAACCCGATTGAAATGCTGTGGCATGACCTTAAGAGAGCGATTCACACCAGACATCCCAAGAATATTGCTACACTGAAACAGTTTTGTGAAGAGGAGTGGTCCAAAATTACTCCAGATCGTTGTGCAGGTCTGATCTGCAACTACAGGAAACGTTTGGTTGAGGTTATTGCTGCCAAAGGAGGGTCAACCAGTTATTAAGTCCAAAGGTTCACATACTTTTTCCACCCTGCACTGTGAATGTTTACATGTTACGTTCAATTAAACCATGGCAACATCTAATTTTTGTGTCGTATTATTTTATGCAGACTGTGTTCTTCTATTGTTGTGACTTAGATGAAGTTATGACCAATTCATGCAAAACTCCATGTAATCCCAAGGGGTTCACATACTTTTTCTTGCAACTTGCAACTGTAGATAGTGCTTGTAAACGGATCAGAAGCCTACACGATGCTATTGTAGGCTCATGATCATGTAGGCCAGGGGTTCCCAAACTGTGAGGCGTGGTTCCCACTTCAGGTTCCCTGCGAAGGGAAGATGGAAGGAAGAAGGGAGCAACCCAGTCAATATACCCCACCCCACTTCTGATTAGTCCTATAGAAGGGGGAGAAGTTACCTTCCTAGACAGCGGCGTCACTGGGTGAACTTCACCCTGGGGTGGGGGTGCGCGTCATCCCCCCGCGTCACCCACACACACACACCCAGGCACGTCACCCCACCCACCCAAGCGTGTAAAAAAACCCAAAACCCGGTACTCACCCCATCCCGGCACATCACCCCCGGGAGCCGGTAAGCTGAGCCGCGTCTTCCTTGGCAGCTCGGCCGCTTCTAAGTAGGCCAAGCAAAGCTTTGAGCGGCGCATGCACACAACGCCGCTTGAAGCCTTGCCCTCAGAAGGGCCGAACGAAGACCTGATTGGGTCTGCGTTCGGTCCTTCTGAGGGCAAGGCTTTAAGTGGCGTTGTGCGCATGCCGCTCAAAGTCTTGCCAGCTGGCCTATTTAGAAGTGGCCGAGCCTCCAAGGAAGTCACGGCTCGGCCTGCTGGCTCCCGGGGGTGATGCACCAGAATGGGGTGAGTACTAGGGGGGTGATGCGCCAGCATGTGCCCCACCCCCCTGCCACACATCAGTCACGCCACTGTTCATAGAAGTTATTCACAGAAAAGGTAAAATTGGGGAGAAAGCTTCACCTGGTGGTTTTCTGCCTGTCTCATAACATAATTAATGGGGAGCCACGGTCAGTGGTTGGCCGCAGGTCAAAAAAGTTTGGGAACACTGATGTAGGCTATCAGAAGCCTACATGATACAAAAAGTGGCAGTGGCGCTGTTTTTTAAAAATTGCAAATTTATATTCTGGGTTCATAGTCCAACTATGTCCTTGCTACTTCTATCCACTGCATCAAATTCTTTCCAAAATATTTCACATACTTCAAAACTCCCAATATCTGAATCTGAACTAAGTGAATTAATTTTAGACTTGGCATATTAAGAGTGTTTCTACACTACACACTAGATCTAGACCTAACTGCTCAACAATATGATTTCATTACCAATATAATGAAAAACTGAGGGCACAATCCAAACCGACTTAGGCCGCCGTTGTAACCAGCAGCCCAGCGAAAACGGGAGACCCCAAAATGGAAAGGGATTCAAATCCCCTTTGAATTCCCCTTTTGGAGGGGATTTGAATCCCCTTTCCGTTTTGGGGCCTTCCGTTTTTGCTGGGCTGCTGGTTACAACGGCAGCCTAAGTAGGTTTGGATTGCGCACTGAATGTTACAAATTTGGGCTTTCTGGGCACCGACTATGGATGTCTTGGCTTGTACAAAACTCAGACAGCCACTGTAAAAATTCAGGTGCTTTGTTTTGAATGCTTGACTTGGAACGTCCACAAGATAACCAATGGGATGGGGGTGGGGAATCTGAAATCAGGGGGCCTTATGTGATGTTTGTCATTCTACAAATACAAGGCATTGAAAAATCGACAACCTCATAAGATTTTGGGTTGAAAAGATGTTTAGAGAGTTTAAACATCTAGTTGCTGATTTGTCTACATAATGGCTCAAATTCAGATACCATACCAAAACCATGCTTCGCATTAACCACAGCGCATAACTCCAACCCTTGTTTGAGCTTCCAAACATATGGCAACTATGGTTTAGTGCTGCTTGCCTTCCTTCATCTTCTGTCTGCTCTGTACACTAGTTTCTAGGTGTAATAGACTATGGTGTGTCAGTTCAGGTATTACACCAAACTGTAGTTAATGCAAACAATGGTTTTTACACCCATTTCAAACCATAATTTCTAATTCCAGTTTGCCAGCCAATCAAAAAACATGGACATTTGCCAGCCAATCATCATGCCAAGTCTCAACCACAGTTTGGCTGGATCACATAATGGCACAATTCAGATGTCATCATAATGCCAATAGTAACAGTGCCAAAATACATGAGAGCACTGGTAGTTAAAATCAGCTATTTTAAATCAGCAAAAAAACCCCTCCCCCTTTTGAATAAGAAAAATGTGATTCAAAAGGAACTTACCAGATGGAATTTTATTGCCATCAATGATGAGATGGGCAAATGGTGCTTTGTCAGGTTTGTTACTTTTCTTAGGCAAATCCAACCACCATGCTTCCATTATAGCTACAGACATTGTGACATAAAACATTGTGTTAAAATCATCACAAGAATCTCACAGGACCTAAAAGATCCCCAACAACAAACCACTACAGTCAGGAGGTCTGGGTCAGTTGGTAGAGCTGCCGCCTTGTAAGCCTAAAGATCGGTGAATGGCCAGTTCAAGACACACCTCTGACAAAAAAAGTTGTGAAAGCCTCTGTGAGGAGAGATGCCAGCTGCATCGGCCGAGCGTGGGAGGCGACGGCCAGGGAGAGGCCAGACTGCAAAGGATACCATCTGGAATGCAGTTGTTCATGAAAGATTGAACATTTATATTATATGATTGTAAAGACCCCCATTAGTGGGGTTGGGAAAGCCTGCCCATGTAAACCGCCTTGGATTAAAGTCAGAGGAGAAATCCAATGACCAAGAAAGGCTGTATACAAATACTGTATATTATTATTATATTACTTACATTTCTCTGATCTTGACTGGTCGTTCCCAATAATAATGCGCTGGACTTCCTAAAAATGAAAGAAGCATTCTTATTTTTGCAGAAGTTATTGCAAAGCCAAACCCAATAGCAATTTTTAATTTCTAAAATAAAGGGTGTTGAAGTTCATACCAGCTAGCAACTCACACCTTACCTTGCTCTGAAAAAATATATATCTTTAAACCCCAAGGTGTTTTCCTCCATCTGCTCCAGGTATGAGTCATGACACTCAAAATAGGTTTCAGGGTTAAGCCCTCAGGAGCACTAACTCAAACTAAGCTCAGACTACTGTGCTTTTTCATCCCAAAGGAAAGGCCATCTACCCAAAGATGGTGAACCCATGATAACCCTGCTTATTTTCAGACGGAAAAGTTGTCCCACATAGTACAAAACAACATCATGAACTGTATTACAGTTCAGAGTACAGCTACTTGGTATATCTTCCCATTTCACTGAAAATATGCCTGTGTGGCATATCAAAATATTGCATGTTTTCCTACCCCTACACCAATGTTTCCCAAACGTTTTCGATCTGCGGCTCCCTTGACCCCTGGTGACGATTGCCCGCAGCTCCCCATTACATTATATGTTGATGCCTGCCAATTGGCATTAGACTGTTTTCTGAGACGATTCCATGGCACTCCGCGGCTCCCCTGGCTGGTTTCCGGTGCCTCCCAGTTTGGGAACCAATGCCCTACACCACTGGCTGCCACCACATCCATGTGATGCCACCATGGCACATTTAGTTCAGGACTCAGAACATAACAAAGAGAGGATGCTAGGTACTAGCTAAACGTGACTGAGAACAATATCAGATTCATTATCTTTCAGGAAATCCCCTGGTTTCTAACTTTGTAAGTCAGGAAGGAAATAGAAATGAACGCATTAAACTTCTGTTCAGAATGTTCATAAGCAAACCCCAAAAACTGATTCAGTGAGCCTTTGACTCAAACATTTGAACTATATCTACCATGGAAAAGTGATAATTGAGAGCATAATATACCAAAGTGGTTCTGGTGGTATTATTTGCATTTATACAGAATTTGGAATATCCTAGGGACTGGACTAAAATACGGCAAGGAAGATATGGAACTGTAACGAAATAGGCATTTTTCCCCCTTAGGATCCCCTGAAGATCCAAGCAGTAAATCATCAAAACTTCCTTTTCTATGCAACTATTAAAAGTACAGGAGCTCTGCCCTCCTTGGGACGTGGTCAGTCTAGAGACAAAGGCAGAAGAGTGTATGGTTAAAAATGTGTATGGCTAAAATGTATGGTTAAAAATGAGAATCGGGCTTCAGCAGGCTGTAGGTAAAGGTGGACCCTGGGTTTAACCCCCCCCCCACAAAATTTAGCAACACTTTAGAGACTTCAAACCACCACCACAACTCAATATTCATTATTGTCCCCATATTTCTCCCTCTCTGCAGCCTTAACAGCTTTAAAAGAACACTAAAAATGTTTCCATAAATTCAGATTACATGCACATCCATACAGGCCTATCTAACTATACTGTCCCTCTACCTCTACATGAGGCAAGGTCATGAGTGGGTTTTGGACTCACATAGTCACTTTTCTTACCATAGATAATATTTGCCAGGTCTAGGGCTACAAGATTAGGATGTTTTTATTACTTAAAGTTTCCTGAACAATTTTCATTATATGCAGACAAAAACTATCAACCCCATATCCCACTCTAATACACCTCATAACAACAACCATAACAACCTGAAACAAGAGAAGGAAGAAGGAAGGGGACATGGGAAAAGAGTGCCTGTTAATCACATCGCAGAGTCACAATCACACACGTGAACATTTGATCATTACCATGAAGTTCTACAAAAGGAGACAATGCAGCTGCACTGTTTCCTTTCCTTGAGGAGGTCTCCGTGACTGCCCCTCCCCACCGAAAGATGCAGCACATGCTCCGTTGGCACAGCTGCATCGGCGCTGGAAAGTTGGATAAGATTGGGCCCCAAATCTCATTACATTATTCATTCAAGGCTTTTCTACTGTAGGCGATTTTCTCTTAACAGACAGGTCCAACTTATTAAGAATATTCACATGCCGCTTTTCAACCAAAAAAAAAAAAGTTGGCAAAGCAGTTTACCTAGCAAAACAAATAAAAAAATACAGGTGGGCCCCCATATCCACTGATTCACTATCCACGGTTTCAGTTATCCACGGATCGTGGGGACCCCCCAGGCTTTTACTTTTTTCCCAGTAAGCTTTGTTTCTTCCTTAAAGAAACAGGAGAAGCAGCCTCTGGCTGCTTATTACAGGCAAGTAGAATGAGACTAAGTCCTAGAGAGGCTCTGCAAGGTTAACAGAAACCTTGCAGAGCCTCTCTAGGACTTAGTCTCGTTCTACTTGCCTGCAATGGAGGCTGCTTCTCTGATTGTTTTAAGGAAGAAACAAAGCTTGCTGAAAGAAAAATAAGAGCTGGGGGGGCAAGCATGCCTGCCTGCAGGGGAGGCAGGGTGGGGGGGGGCCTCAGGAAACCATGGAGGGGGTGTTCACTCTTATCCACGGTTTCAAGTATCCACGGAGGGGCCTGGAACATATCCCCAGCAGATAGGGGGGCCCACCTGTAGTTCCCTGTCCCCAAAGAGCTCACAATCTAACCAAAAGATGCAAAAGAAATATCCGCAAACACTAGAAAAGACACTATGCTGGAGTGAATAAGGACAGCTGCTTTCTCCCCAGTAAATAGAAGAAGAGCACAACTCTTTGCCCAGTTAGCAAACTTCTCAGCCCATCACATTTCTAAGTGTGTGTGGGGGGGTCAAAGGTGATTTCCATGACCATAGTAGACAGATGCATTTTAACAATAGCTGCATCTCACAGAATCTATAAGCAGTTTCCCTTTGAAAGTGCCTTAAGAGGAGCAGTTAAATTAAGACATATCTGATAAGATAGGGGCTTACAAACACATAAAAAACCCTCTCTAAGCACATCACCATTAACTGGAGTTACCCTAACCTTTGAAATTTAGCTGAGGTTCAATACAGTCTCAAGATTATTTTATGTCTAATTAACTAGTCTGAAGTCCAATGTTGTGCAATAGCACAGACCATAAGGAAGGTTCAACTGTCCTGTTCATGTTCAAGTACTCAGCATGAAGCTTCTCCAGTGATGCTCCTTTTTCAGTTCGTAGAACTGCATATTAAGGATCAATGGGGGCAGGGAAGTGTGTATATTGTTTTTAAACATTTCAGAAATTCAGGGTTCTCTGAAGCGACCAGGGCACCAGATCCAAATCTGAAACGAATACGGTGTTGAATTTGATATTCAGATTGAATCATTGCAAATGTTATCAGCAATTAATTGAAGCAGGTGAAAATCCCTGTTTTCATTCACATTTACCAAACTTTAATCCAAATATGCACATTACTTCAGAGAGTTAATGTTCATGTATATACAAGGATCAAAAAGTAATAGCGACCTAAATCTTGCCAGGCCCTCTTGATGACAGCTAGGGTTGGTGGATACTTAATAAAAAGCCTCTGAAAACTTGGTGCTCAAGTACTTTCATATACGTAGCTTGGCCTCCTGAAAGGCAACGCTGGAGGTCTAACCTATGAAGTGCTTTGTTGCTATGTGAAAAACGAGTCTAGACCTGAGTTTCCAGCCAACAAGATCTGGGAATCCTGCCAAGCAGGGAAGGGGGGGGGGGGAAATCAGTCTATGAACTGACCAAAGATTTTCTGTTTGCCTGTCTCTCTTTTCTGCCAAACATATGGTCAATTTTTATAAAGAGTGTGGTTTGTGACTCTGGAGTGCCAAAGGGCTTCTGAGGTCCCATGCAAGAAATCAGCAATCTAACTACAAGAGAGAAAAACATAATTTGTCTACCTATTTTCAATCAATTTGACAGGTTGGGTAATTTACTCACATTTGCAAATCTTAATTTGAAGAATTTACACCCCACCTTTCAATCAAATGGTCCCCAAAATCTGAAGATTTCAAAGATTTAGAAGCAGTACCATAACCTTCAACCTGTTACAATGAAAGTACAACCTGATTTCTGATTTCAGCAGGGCACTGGGGAGGCTGCAGAGGATGTCTTCAGTTTGACCATCGTTTGACCTTGCCAGGAGGAACCCCATCCCATTTAAGAGTCAGCCACTCCATTTGAGATAACTGATAAAGGACTACAAAGAGACACCAGGATATTATTTTCATTTGCTGTTCTGGTACAATTGCCTTTCTGTCACCTCACTGGCTTTCCTCGTTTTTATTCTATTTCTCACTGTGCCTGAAAGTCACTGGTGTAGCCATTGAGAAGTCTGCTAACTTCAGCTCCATTAACACTGGCAAGTGTTTTAACTGATGCAGCTGCTAACTATCAACATCATGCCATTTTTGTGACTGCTGGATTATCAGAAGGCATTTTTCCTTGCGAGTACTTTCTATTTGCATCTGGCTGCTCTTACACAGGACACTCCAATAGTTTGCTGTGATGGAAACCTATTTGTGTGCTGTAGCAGCTACAGTTCAAGGCGGCCCAGGTGATTGGGCTATTTTCCTACAGTGGAAGGTAAGCAGAAATATTTACGATTAAAAAAAGCAAGAGACTCCTGATTTTTTTAAATTATACAACATAACATGATGCTTTAAAGAGTGTGAAGAGAGGTATCTACCTTGAGGAATTTATAATCTAGAGATCTTAGGGGGGTCCCGACAGATTGTTAGTCTACAAAAGGGGGTCCCAGAGCTAAAAAGGTTGGGAACCACTGATTTAGAAGTTTACACAAGAGAGATGGATGAAGGGCAGGGAAATAGAGGCAGGAAGATGTATGCAGTTATTTCAGTTACACATACTTCGGTACGATAGAGTATGTGGACTAGGGAGCTGAGCCAAAATCTTTACAGAAAGAGTGGCTTATGAAAGAGGCCAAAACTTGTGGGAAAATACATCCATGAGTCACATCCGTGGGTTTCACACAGGCTTTGCACAACCACATGTTCAGCGCAATCCAGGGCTTTTTTTGAGGCACGAGCCTCGGCAGTTCTTAACCCCATTCATGCCCAGTGAAGCCTCAGAAACCAGCGGCACCTATAGGAGGGTTGGGCTTTCCCATTCCATTCACATGGAAGAATATGGTCCTTAAGATACCTCAGTGCTAAGCTGTAAAAAAGTAAAGGTAAAGGTGACCCCTGACAATTAAGTCCAGTCGTGTCCGACTCTAGGGTGTGGTGCTCATCCCCATTTCAAAGCCGAAGAGCCAGCGTTGTCCGAAGACGCCTCCGTGGTCATGTGGCCAGCATGACTCTCCTTGCCGCAGCGCGTAGCATGCGGCTGGAACACGGAGCGTTGTTCACCTTCCCACAAGCGGTACCTATTTATCTACTCGCATTAACATGCTTTGGAACTGCTAGGTTGGCAGGAGCTGGCCAAGCAACGAGAGCTCACCCCGTCGCGGGAATCGAACTGCCGACCTTTCAAAATAAATTGGTAGCCAGTGCAGATGGAGAAGTAGTCCAACAGTGTCAAACCACCTCGCTCCCATCACCACATGGGCTGCCATACACTGCACTCACTGCAGTTTCCAAAGAGTCTTCAAAAGCAGCCCCACATAGAGCACATTATAGTAATTGAGTCTCAATGTCACCAATGCACAGACCACAGTTATCCGGCTTGAACGATTCAGGTAAGGTCATAGCTGGTGCATCAGCCAAAGCTGGGCAAAAGCACCCCTGGCCACCTTGGCATCTAGGAGCAGCGATGAATCCAAGTGTGCCCCCAAGCTATGGACCTGATCCTGCTGAGAGAGCGCTACCCCATTCGGGAAAGGTTGCTGATTCAATACCTGCATCACAGGTCTCTTAACCAAGAAGACCTTTTGTTTTATCTGAATTTAATTCCTCATCCAGTCACCCACTGATCCTAGTAATCTGTCAATGGTTTCTACAGCTTCCCCAGTATTAGGTGAAATATGTCATCTATACATAATGGTGACAGCCAATTCCAAATCCCCTGTTGATCTCTCCCAGAGGTTTCATGTAGATGTTCGACTAACATGGGGGGACAAAACTGAACCCTGCAGCACACCACAAGCAAAGGCCAGGGCTAGAAGCAGGAGTTCTCCAACACCACCATCTGGGATCTTCCAGACAGAACGTTGTGGAGCCACTGCAAAACAGTGCCCCCCCCACCTCCCAATCTACTCAGACATCCCAGAAGGACACCATGGTCAATGGTGTAAAAAGCCACTGAGAGGTCCCAGGAAGACCAACAGGGACTCACTGCTCCTGTCTAATCCCCAGCAAAGATCATTCACCAGAGGGACCAAAGCTGTTTCTGTCCCAGAGCTGGGCCTGAAAGCCAGACTGAAAGGGGTCCAGATAATCTGTTTCATCCAGGAGACCCTGGTGCTGAGTTGCCAACACCAGCTCAATCACCTTGCCCAGAAATGGGAGGTTAGAGACAGGCTGATAGTTATTCAATATTGCAGGATCCAGGGAGCGCCCCCCCCCCCCAAGATGGGGCAAACCATTTGCAGAACCCTTGTTGGCAGCACCTACTCCCTTAATGAAGAATTAATTATCCTCCTTGGCCAGTCCTCCTGGCAGATCTAATAAGCTAAGGTGGGAAAGGTTCAAGCAGGCAAGTAGTCAGCTTCATGCTTCAAGAGAAGACTTCTTCAAACGTTTCCCCCCAGGACTGAATGCGCTATCACATGCCCTCATGACCCTATTCCTATGCTTAATCTGAAAGTGTCTGACATGCAATATAAAACAAAAGGTCAGCTAATTTAAAGCTTTTGACTCATTACTGTACTGTATTAATTTAAGGAGATGCTTTATAATTAAACAGAAATACGACCAATAAAATAAATCAATTTAAAATTTGTAAAGAAAACGAAGTTATGGGTCTTGCAGCCATGTGATTTTATTGAAGGAAAGAAGTCTTTCCTTCAATAAAATCACATGGCTGCAAGACCCATAACTTTGTTTTCTTTACATAATACAACAAGCCATGAGAATCTTCATACCAATTTAAAATTTACCCGTTCAGTGTGACTGCTGCTTGTTGCTTGTTATTTTGGCCAAGTCTGGTTCACACAGTGATAGTGCTACATGCGTATCAGCTGCACTGTTGAGTTGGTTTCTCTCTTTGGTTTTTAACCTTGTCAGAGTGGGAAATCCAACTTCACACATGTGTAACTTGTCGTAAAAGGAAGCAACAACAAAACACTCATCTTACTTAAGAGTGGATATTCATTTGAAACACGGATCCAAAATGACGACAAGGTTGGTGATTTGTGCCCGATTCTGATTCTTAATGTATTGTACATGTTAAGATGTAGCCTGATTATTAATGTACAGGAAAGATGTGCCTGTTTCTTAATGTGCATGTAAGATGGAGCAGCTCATTTTCTTGTTCAGGTGTTAGGTTCAACCCCATGATAGATTTGAGCATCTCAAAAGCAAATGGATCTTTTACCCAGTGCTTTTCCTTCCAAACGTCAAACTTCTCTTCAGGAAAAATAATGATCAAAACTGGCAGACAAAGCAGAAAGATGTATCGTATTGGTCTGAGGATAAGACTCACTTTTTTCTCCTAATTTAAGTTTTTAAACTAGGGGTGCGTCTTATAATCAGGCTGTTGCAATAATGCCAGTGATTTAATTAATTTTTTTTAATAGCACCAAACTTGAAGGGTGTGTCTTATAATCAGGTGCGTCTTATACTCGGGACAATATGGTAACTGTATCGCTCCTTTCATGTTGTTCACACTGTTTTTTAGCGACGCTGATTTCTTCAACATGTTGCAACAGAGTTGGGTACATGTAGTAGACCGGGCGTTCAAATTTGAAGACTGGCCTGCCACAGTAAGTCATTTTTTAAATGCTTTGACTTCTTCACAGTGTGGGAACTACGGTAATCATTTTCTTTTCCTTGTAGTTTCAAATTAAAAGTGCATTTAGACATGGAAAAAAATGTCTGCTAAATGTGACAGCTTCATTACCTAACTGTCATTACAAAACACATCTGCCAAATCATCAGATCTTTTTTTCTGGAAGAAAAAATCCTTCGCACATAAACCCTTGTTAGGACTCAGCAACTGTGTAGGGCAGTTTCTATTTTGCAATGAGACAATCAATTAAATATGATGCCAGTTGTGCTTTAATCACTAAGAGTGGTTAGTTTAATAAGAACTTGTGTTGATAACTTTAATTCTTGCATCCTTTGGTAATATTCAAGTGGTTTGTACTGGGTCACAGCCTGAACTGTAACAAACACTGCTTCAGAGGATCCTGTCCACAAAGTGGTTTGGGAGTCGGACTTAGACCTGGAAGATCCAGGTTCAAATCCCCGCTCAGCCACGAAGCTTCCTGGGTGACCTTGGGCCAGTCACTATCTCTCAGCCCCACCTACCTCACAGGGTTGTTGTGAGGACAAAAAGGAGGGGAGGAAATATGTACACCACTCTGAGCTCCTTGGAGGAAGGGCGGTATAGAAATGTGAAATAAATAAATAAAGAAATAACCACAGGCCCAACAGGCACAGAGGAAACTTTGACTGGAACTGTAAATATGGAGCCCAAGTTGTGACAGATGCAAACAATTTTATCTGCAAAGCGTATAGCAAAGTGGTCATAGTGGGCCGCCGTGTTGTTCTCCTCACTCAGAGGGGAGAGATAAAGTACAACCTGGAACAGCTCTGCTGGATGACTCTTTGCAGACATAATGGTGGCAGAGAGAAACGTTTTCTTTGCTGACATCACCGCCACAGAGTAGTAGGCCCTTAAATGGACTCGAACTCACGTTTGGACAGATTCATCATGAGTTTTTCTCTGCCTTTACTCAAGATGTCTACATAATGACAACATCATTACGTTGTATGCCATCTTGAGTGCTCCTATTATTGGAGGGAAAGGGGGTAACAAATTGCGAAAGTAAATACGTATCAGAGAACATTCATTACAGTACTTGGAAGGCATGACATTTCCTTTAGCAACATAGGAGCTGCTACAGCACAACTTCTTCTGGCACCACTTCAGTAATGGGTGAAGTGGCACGTGGAAGACTATGATAGCCTGGTTCCTTACCATACCAGCATTGCCCCCTCGGAAACTGGGTCAATACTGGTGAGGGTTCTTTCCATATAATTCAGATCTTCCCATATTACAGAACCTGAACAACAGAAACATATGCTGTAGCAGATTCCACGCCCTAAAGTTAATGGCAAAAGGAACTCTAAACTGGGATCTGAGATCATCCCTCCATTTACTGAAGTATTGGGTCAAATTTACTGTTCTATAACTGCTGGAATAAATGCCAACCACTCTGTGCCATGGGACATACCGAACAATTTATGATCTGTAACAGTTGGATGCAAAACGTTTTCCAGTAAGTGCAAACTTTAAAATGCAGAGCACAACTAGTTTCATGTGCCCAATGGGGTTCTGGGCGTGCGTATTGCAATAGCAGGTTCCTATGCCACCTGGGAAACCAATTTTGAAACGGAGATAGTTTTCAAAAGTAATCTGTGATATGGCATGGGCTATTGCTGTTCAATGTAAAAAGTCAAGAACCGTGCTGGTAGCTGTTGTATCCCAGCCCTTATGTTTATCGGTTAACAAAGCATCCTGAAGATCCCACTACCTATTTATAGAACAGCCTGAAATATATTAGGCAAACATAATGTCTGGAACCACAGCTCTCCCAAGCAATCGTGGATATACAGTATGAAGACCCATGGCTCAGCCTGCACGTCTCAGTACCCAAGCACTTTAAGTAATGGATCAATAGTCTCCGCCAGAGAACCTGGGCTGTGCTCACCTTTTGCATCGCTCCCTGAAAAGCCTGTTTCATCTTTCTGCATGATTCAGACAGGAGTCTTGTTTCCTGGTTTGCCAAGGCTGCATCCTGCAGATCTATGTTCCCGTGAAGTCTCAAGAAGGTTCTTAAACAATGTGTATCTTCTTCTGAAATTCTGTGAGGGTCCATCTGAAACAAATTATTCAAAAAAACAGCTACCTGAATAACAATACTTGACATCTGTATGGCATTTTTCAAAGTGCTTCACATAAATTGTCTTGCAATCCTTACAACAATTGTAAGATAAGTCACTATTATTAACCCCCTATTGTAGCTGAGGACCTGAGGCCAAGGGAGGGCAGCCTGCCTTAAGAGATCATGGCGGAGGCAAGATCTGAACAAGCAAAGTCCTGACCTGCAGCTCAGTCTTAGTTACTCCACTTCACCAGGTCTCATGCTACTTTTATGTAACTGATTGGGAACTGATGAGGGAAGCCAAGATAGAAGGCAACTGCTTTTGAAACCATTAATGATCTTCTTTACTCAGGAAGTTCCCAAGATGTGTCGTCTTTTACAAGTTTCAGCCAAGCTCTTTCTACAGCTCACTAACAGTGCAAGCCTATCCATGTCTTCTCATAAATAAGCCCCACTGAATTTAATGAAACATACCCCCAGGTAAGTGTGTACAGTATACAATTGCATCCTAAAAAGGTTTATGCATGCAAAATACAAAACCAATGAGCAAACACCTTATCATGGCTGATATTCACAGGTTAATGCTATTTCCTGTATCAGACAACTACATACAGTACACCTTTCACTTTTCTTATGGTTTCACACATGTGGTTAGATTATTATCAACCAAGACCTCAGAATACAAAATGCCCAATAAAATAGTGAGACCTGAGCTACAGCTCAGAGCTACTAAGCTCTAGCTCAGTAATAATTGTTAAGCCAATGGGAAATGTGGGCTTCAACAATACATTTCTTTGGGATTTATATTTGTAACACCCCAAAAGTTAACACAACTCTTTTTGTAATTATGAATTTGCAGGTGGCTGAGGGCTAATTAGAAATCATCAGAATAAAAAACAAAGGGGCAGTTTGGGGGGGGGGATGCACAGACAGACAGATGATTCAGCTCCCCTTTTCCATCCAGATGCCAATGTTACAAATCTATGTACCGTATTGGTCTGAGTATAAGACTCACTTTTTTCTCCTAATTTAAGTTTTTAAACTAGGGGTGCGTCTTATAATCAGGCTGTTGCAATTTAATGCCAGTGATTTAATTAATTTTTTTAATAGCACCAAACTTTAAGGGTGCGTCTTATAATCAGGTGCGTCTTATACTCGGGACAATACGGTATTTTTGCACATTTTCTTGAACCTATAAGCATCAGTGGACCACAATATGGTGGTATAGTTGCAGTATGTATACTATACACAAACACACTCTGGACACTACATTCTCTAAAACTCAGATCAAGCTCACAAAACTACATCTTGGACTCTGCTTACAACAAGATGCCATTTTATGTACTGTACTTTGGGAGGGGGAGTAATGTTGTCATACCAATGGAAATTCTTATCTCACTGTATTGTGAAACTTCCACCTCCTCTCTGTACATTTGCATTTTGGCTTTCCCCACTGAGAAACACTTAGTTTGATTATGTGCCAGGTTTATCTGCCATATCAGCGTCCGCCTACATGCCATTCACCCACTAACTCCCACATTAGCACACCAATATGGGAGTCATCGAAACCTCCATCAACCCTCATGATGCCAAGATTAGGAAATACCTACCCCAAGAGCTGAATGTAGGCAGCCTCCCAAAATTCCAGTAAATATTGGACCGTTTCAGCCAGCAATGTGTGACCTACCTGATGCAGACTCATTTTGTGAGTTGCTGTGTCAAGTCAGAGTGCAAAACCTCTAAATGCCTGGATGGCTTCCCTACCATGTCAGATACAAGTCGCTATTATTTGTGCTTTGAACTCTCTCTTTTTCTCTGTAATACCACAAGTCACCATGAGATGTCGCCCCAGTTGTCACCAACCCTAGTGACACCCCTGGATGTCCCTTTTCCTCATCTCATTGGTGCACCTAATAAACTGCACATTCACCCATACACAAGCAGGAACTTTTACACATTTCACTAGGGCTGATTGTTGTTTTATTGAACCTTTTGCCAACTTCTTTTTAATAACCTATTGTTTATTTGAGGTCGCTCCCCTTCTCAGATTGATGAGTTAATTGGTTTTCTCCAATGCTGGTCTTGTACCTAGTCTAAGCTCCTTTGTTTCCGTTTGGTGTCTGTGCAAATAAATATACAGTATTAAGTACCCGTGGTATCACATCACTCCTTCGTAATATACCGGTAGACTTGGCATGACCCAAGACATTTACATATTGTTCCATATAATTTAACTCTGAAAGTAACCAGAACAGAACTCTTCTGTCGCCAAAGTGTTTCTTACACTGAGAGGAAATATAAAGTGACTAAATAAATAAGCAAGAGTTTTAAAAGTTTTTTTACCTCTAATAATGAGAACACTCTCAGAAATAATGAATAAATCCCTGCAACGTACATGTATAGTATACTCAAGCTAGCTTTCCATAGTGGTTCCTAAAGCACTGCTGTGTCCACAATACTGATTAAGCAGACAAGGGAATCGGTAAGGAAGATTTCAGAGAATTTGGGAGGTTAGTTGCCTAGCTACCAGTCGCCAACCACCAATCTAACTCCATGTCTAGAGGTTGTTTGTTTGTTTTAAGATTGGGAAGTTGTGTAGATGGAATTACTGAATCAAGAACTTAACAGCATAGACAAAAATATGATTGTGTAACCAAGTTGAATCTGACAGGGCAGTAGACAGTTTAATATCTGCCAGACTGAAAGGAAATTTTAAATTTTAAAGGACATTTTTGTGGCCTATTATAGGTGACAAATAGCTGTCACATTCTGAATTCAGATCACCCTATTATTTCCTCCCCCCCCCCCACAAAAAACCCTGAAAAGAACTGGAGAAACTGAAAGAAGGGCAATTCAATTCTATTGATCAGAAGGAAAAGATGTTTTGTTAAATTTGAACAGTTCAGGTAGGAGCTGGCAGAAGAAAACAGCACTGTACACAAGCTTGAGCAAGGAGCCAACATTCAAGTGCCACATAAGGCATAAGGGGATTGCATTGGCCATAATCAAAGGGATGTGCTTGGTGTATGCCCAAGAACATACATACTGTGGCTTTTAAATCATTTTAACAGCAATTCCTTTAAACAGGACTGGACCCTGCCCAAGAAAAGCTAGATATAGACAAAGAAAACATCAGGGAAGGGAACTGGAGGTAGGGATAAGCAGGGGAAGAATACAATTGTCTCACTTGCACAGAGGTAACCTTGGTCTCAGTGGGGATGAAGGAGTGGTGCGAAAGGCTTCACAGAAAAGGTGGTTGTAAGAAAGAATTTGAAGAAAGTAAGAGAGAAAGCATCACCCTGGTGTTTCAGGAGGCAGTCCAAATCATAAGGAACAGGGAGACATATGGTAAACATAAGGCAAGGGAGAAAAGGTGGTGAGCCTGGAGAAGCAAAGCTCATGGGCAGGCGGTACAGCAAGAAGTCTTTGTAGGCAGCTCATGCTGGATCCGGGATCAGACAGGAAAAGCCAGTGGAGAAATTTAGGAGGGAGGCTGACATGGACTGGAGTGATGAGAGAGGTAAACTATTTGGACAGCAGGGTGCTGGATGGAGCTGAGGAGACAGAGTGGATGATTATATACCGTGGATATTATATACACCTGGATTTTCAGAAGGCGTTTGACACAGTCCCTCATGAAAGGCTCCTGAGAAAACTCTACAGTCAGGGAATAAGGGGGCAGGTCCTCTCGTGGATTAGGAACTGGTTGAAGACCAGGAAACAGCGAGTGGGAGTCAATGGGCAATTTTCACAATGGCGAGAGGTGAAAAGCGGTGTGCCCCAGGGATCGGTCTTGGGACCGGTGCTTTTCAACTTGTTCGATGAAAGTGTCGACCCAGTGTGCGGCGGCTCTGAAGAAGGCCAATTCCATGCTTGGGATCATTAAAAAAGGAATTGAGAATAAAACGGCCAATATTATTATGCCTTTGTATAAATCGATGGTAAGGCCGCATCTGGAGTATTGCGTCCAGTTCTGGTCGCCACATCTCAAAAAGGATATAGTGGAACTGGAAAAGGTGCAGAAGAGAGCGACCAAAATGATTAGTGGGCTGGGACATCTCCCTTATGAGGAAAGGCTACAGCGTTTGGGGCTCTTCAGTCTAGAAAAAAGGCGGTTGAGGGGGGACATGATTGAGACGTATAAAATGATGCATGGGATGGAGAGAGTGGATAGAGAGAAGTTCTTTTCCCTCTCACACAACACTAGAACTAGGGGACATCCACTCAAATTGAGTGGAGGGAGTATTAAAACAGACAAAAGAAAATATTTCTTTACCCAGCGTGTAATTGGTTTGTGGAACTCCTTGCCACAGGAAGTGGTGATGGCACCTGGCCTGGATGCCTTTAAAAGGGGATTGGACAGATTTATGGAGGAAAAGTCCATCACAGCTTACAAGCCATGATGGGGATAAGCAACCTCCTGGTTGTAGGAGTAGGTTTTCTTTGTGCCAGGTGCAAGGGAGTGGCGACAGGATACAAGTATCTTGTTGTCTTGTGCTCCCTGACGCATCTGGTGGGGCCACTGTGTGATACAGGAATCAGGACTAGATGGGCCTTTGGCCTGATCCAGCAGGGCTCTTCTATGTTCTTATGTGAGGAAGCCATGGCGTCGGCTTCCTCACAAGGAAGCTGCTTGACTCATTATGAGGTGGCGATGCTGTACCCCCAAAACTAGAGCTAATCTGGTGTTTTTATGGCCATTTTCATTTTCAGCAGCCTAAACATAAAGATAACTTGGTTTAATTTGAGATATACACAACAAGTCGAAATTTGTTGTCCAGTGTTATATATCTGGACACCCCGAAAGAGCACTTTGTGGTACATTCATAACATAAAAGACCCAATAAGTGTGCATTTTCTGTGTGTGCGCGTTTCATATCTGCGGCCTATCTTGCAAGACTGTGCCAACAACTGTGAACCCCAAAAATGATCTCAGATTTCTGAGAACCCTCAAAAATACACCTTGAAGGATGGTGGAGACTGTGTCCCACTCCACCCTCCACACTTTCTCTTGGCAGTCCATGTCTGGCAAGTGGATGCTGTTGACCATGAACATTGCTCCTACAGAATTTCTGCCTGGACATTGGGGCCGACATTTTGAGAGATGCACTGTGACACATGTTTCAAGTACATCTGTAGCAAGTGATTGAGAAAAACGTCACCTGTTGAATTCCTGTCTGGACACATCCCTCCCCAAAGTCTAGCTGAAAGAAGAAGTCAAGGAATTATGCTGCAAAGACAGCATAAAAAAAATGAGATATTACAAAGTCTTTACTGTTTACACGGCATGGAAATTAAGTTGACCGCTTTAATTGCCCATTAGTCCAGTGCAGTTAGCCAAATGTTAGGTCAAACCCAGACATTTAGAATAAAAAGATGAAAACTGCATAATATATTCATTTTGATAGCTGTGACAAACTTACTGAAAGTCTTGAAAAAAACCAAGCTTGGGGAAAAGCTCCCATTTCAGAAAATGGAGAATGTCTCTCTATTTTGCTAAAAGCACCAATACAGGTATCTTTGAAATGAATGTGACAAATCTGAAATGATTGTTCTTGAACTCAAAAGTCAAAGGAGCTTAGGGAACAAATCTGGATACAATTTTATAATCGAGGATTTTTGGGACATTATTGTTATTACAGTAGTTCTTTTTATTTCAAGTATCTACAACAAATGATGATGATGATGATGATGATGATGATGATGATGATGATGATGATGATGATGATGATGATGATGATGAATATTTAAGAAATTTTCCTTATAAGAATTGTGTCAGTATGCTGAAGGGATGCAGCAGCTGGCTGGCCACTTAAATTATGCTAAACCAGCACAGGTGTTCTTGCAGCAAACGAAGAATTTAGGAATCAGATTTGCACGCATCAAGGATATTTCACAAAAGGAATAGATTTCACTAATGGTAAAGCTTTCAGTGACATCCTCCCTGCAGAGGAAAGCGAATATGAAATCTCCAGCTAATGTCACCAAATGGATAAACGGAGAGGTGAGGTTATTAAGGTGAATCCCAATCAGCTTTTCCTCCACATTATTTGAGCTGCTTGGAGTGAAAACAAACTTTTGGAATATTCCAGGTACCAACTGGCAGCACCACCGCCATCCCTCTTCATTCAACAACTTTTGAATGCAGAAGAGAAAGAAGGCCTCCCTGGTAACTGTTCTTGACACATTTGTTAAGCGTGAAAGCAACCTTTGTTGACTTGGTATTCATTCTCGATTGTGAATACCACCTCTGTCACGTTGGGCCGGTTCATCCAGGAACATTTGGCCAAAATTTGTGAGCCATATATGCAATAAGCAAATGAAATACTGTATATAGATAAAGCATTACTGTTGTATTTTACGGTTACACTCTGCATAGCACAAATTGCACGGCATAAACTGCAAGGCATACTGTATTTGAGATAAGTAGGGAAAGCTTCATCAATAGAGGTCATAAGCTGGCGATTTGGCTCTGGCAATAACCACAAAATGGCAAGTTCTGGACAAACATAAACGACAGGTTTATCAAACTTCTGTCAGCGCATTTCACAGATTTAGGGCTTACAGTGTATCAAGTGCTTGATGCTGCTGACACGATAGTATCATAAGCTATTAGGCTTCCTAAGTCTGGCAGAAAAGTAGCAATTGTGGGAGAAGATACAGATCTTCTTTGCAAGATCATCCTTGCACATCACCCACGTTTCTGTTCTCAGGCTCATTCCCAATAAGAACTATCGTGCAGACAGATTGTACAGCAGTAGAATGTTGCAGAAGGACCTCGAAGACTGGTGTTACCACATTCCCGCTCTTGCATACGGAACTGGTGTGATTCTACTTCCGTACCCTAACAGCAGGCAGAAAGCTACCCTTCTAAAACATTGTGGCCAATAATGAAAAACTCTGCAAATTAATAAAGATTTTTGTCAACGTTGATCATTCCTCTGCAGGTAAGGCTGTGAGAGGAGAAGCTTTTTTCTTTGTAATGTAGGACGGTAAGCTGGAAGTTTAGACACAAAGAGGCCCCAACTGCATGTGAGGACAATCATTAGGGCACCCTGGACGTTCAAAGTTTGATTTAGCAGCTCTTCCTCCTTCATCGATTGCAGGCCCACTGCAAGACACTCCTCCAGAGTGTTTCATCAGGTCCAGAAATGGAAGGCTGTGAATTTGGTGGCAGTGGACTCATGTCGGAAGCTAGAAGAGGATCATCTACAACTAGTCACAACACTGAATGACAACCAGAACACCTTCTGCATCTTGTTGCATGCAACTGGATGCAAATGGAACTGCAAGTGCATTAGGACTGATTTGCCCTGCCTTTCCATGTGGGGGTACACTGTGCTGGACAGAGCAGTAGAAACTGCCAATTTGTGGATATGAACGATCTTAGGAGGGTGTGCTGGAAAAACCAGAAGACATATTTGTTGACTCTCTCAATCATGAAAGCAATGCTAATGACCTTGTGATGCCCACTAACAAGCAACACAATCTGCTGTGAGTGGAGACAGAATTGGACCATCGTCTGGATGATGAGTAACAGAGAATACTGATTGCCGTTAAAATGTATGGTTGTAGTCAAATCATGGTAGAATAGTAAAATTGTGCCATAACATTCAACATACTGAGCCAGGTGCTATACTATGCTTATAAGCAAAATTGATTTTTTTTTTAACTATGCACTGCAAATGAAATTTAAAAAATACTAATGCACTCTATTCTAATGTGTGCTGTTTTCGTAGTAAAGGTAGCTTTGCACCAGCTAAATTTTTTGGACCCTTTTTAAGGGTACCTCTGTATAAAAAGGTAAAGGTATCCCCTGACAATTAAGTCCAGTCGTGTCCGACTCTAGGGTGTGGTGCTCATCTCCATTTCAGAGCTGAAGAGCCAGCGTTGTCCAAAGATGCCTCCGTGGTCATGTGGCCGGCATGACTCTCCTTGCCGCAGCGCGTAGCATGCAGCTGGAACACGGAGCGCTGTTTACCTTCCCGCAAGCGATACCTATTTATCTACTCACATTGACATGCTTTGGAACTGCTAGGTTGGCAGGAGCTGGCCAAGCAACGAGCGCTCACCCCGTCACGGGAATCGAACTGCCGACCTTTTGATCGACAGCTTATGGTTCAACGGTTTAACCCGCTGCGCCACTGAAACCGCTGAACCATGAGCGGTCGATCAAAAGGTCGGCAGTTCGAATCCGCGACGGGGTGAGTTCACACCTTTACCTGTATATAGAGCACATTACAGTTATGTTTGTGTATTTGATAAAGGATTTCTGTTATCATAAATTTGGTGTTTATGATGTGGTTGGTGTTCTTTTAAGAGAAATAAAATTACAATGACATATTTTTTTAAAAAACCTTCTCTTCAAGATCAGTAAGTATTAAGGTGTTTAGTTTTTCCATATGTTCTAAAAAAGCATGTAGACCAGCAAAATTAGCATTTCCATAAAATTAGCATTTGACCTGGCCTTTTGCAAGTTGAAAAATGCAGGATAGGTTCATCTGATAGCCATGATAAATGGGTAAATGTACAGAAAGACCCAAAAAATCCTAGAGTACAAAATGCTATCCAGAAATGCTCTCTGCAACCTTGTGACCACATTGAGTGCAAGAACATTCAATTCAGGGGATTCGTTTCAGATTTGCCTCATTTCAAACAAAGATATATCCAACTTTAAATTTTCATGGCCTGCAACAATCTTCAACTGGTTGTAATTTACAGGATAAAAGAGCTTTGGTTTTATTCATCGTTTTTTATCCTGGAAACTACAACCAGTCAAAGAAAGATATATCCTCAAAAACATTCGTGGCCAGCAATAATCTTATGCGATTTGGGATATACAGGTAAAGATGCCATGTTAGGTAAAGCCACACAAACGATTAAAAACAATATCTAACACTGTACGCAGTTCCCAGAAGATAGTAGCTGTGGACAGGAAAAAATCTCATTTAAAATCAAGGCTGCAAATTGCCAAAGTCAGACGTTTCGTTCCTTAATCTCGGAACATTTTCTAGGAACAATCCCAAGGATTGGTAGATGGTTATACTATCTTTACCTGTATATCCCAAATCGCAAAAGATATATCCACCATTTTCCAAAATGGTAGCGTTTCCCAAGCTGGATTTTACAGTACTTATATGTTTAAAAACATACCTATTAGTCATGATGACTGTGCACTACCTTCAGGCTCAGTGAATACAAGTTGAAGGGAGCAACAGCGGGAGAGGTGTGCCTCTCTCTCGTGTTGGTGAGCTTCCCAGGAGGCAGCTGATGGGCCACCATGTAAAACAGGATGCTTGACTGGATGAGCCTTTGGCATGAACCGGCAGGGCTTCTCTTATGTCACAAGCCAATGCACACTATCACATGTAAGCTGTGACATACATCATGTGATACAACACACAAACAGGTGCCAGAACACGTTACACAAATGGATGGCACACATGCACACACCACAATATGCCACATGCAAATGCACCACCACATGCCAATGTGCACCACAACACAAGTGTCGCAGCACCTCACATACAATTGTGCTACAGAATGTCACACATGAATCTATTGCAACATGTCAAGTGAACGTCACACACATATTCGAGCCCCACGCAAATAATATCCTATCAGTGTTTCTCAAAGTTCTTCCCGCAAGGTGGGGAGAACTTTGAGTGTTTGCGGGGGTGGGGGCAGCAGCGATCCCGGGGATTGCCGCCGCCAGGGAAAAAATGTATTGTTTTCACTTACCGGGGGTCCTGCAGCCCTCTGGATGCTGCAGGGAGGCCTGTGGACCCCTCCATGGTCCTCCTTGAGCTTTAGATTGCCATTCTGCAGCAATTACAACCACTTCAGGTTTTCGTCTGAACACAAGCAGACACACACACAAGCAGACACACACACACTATAGTCAACACAGTAACATGCCACACATAACACTGTGGCACACCATCTGTAAGCCTGATGCAGGAGCATATCACACAAACTCTTGGAGGCAGCAGCTCCCCATCCACAAATACACACTGCTGCAGCTTACGCAGTCCACCAACAGCCATCTTTGTTTCAGGAAGCTGGTTCCACTAGGGCAGCTTCAATTCACCAAACGGACACGAGCTGCAAAATCACACTCTTAGTTAAATGTGCAATTTTAAATAGGAGCTTTGAAATCTCATAATTATTGGAATACCTAAATGGATTTTTCCCAAATGAGCTCAAGGCACACCCTTGTTATATCCTTGAATTATTAACAATCTAAAGCACCAAAAGGACAAATTTAAAACCTATTTTTGGAAGCAAAAACACCAACAATTTCAAATAAGGAGAGACATTTGCTTCAAAGTGAAAATTTAAAACCGCTATGAATTTTATGAAATTTGGTCAGATTATACCCACATAAAAGTACATTCTCCATACCAGATTTTCTATGGGTGGGACAAATTATGTTGATTTTATAGAATGTCCAGGCTTATTCTTAAAGTGAGAAAAACTGAACCTCCCATCCAATATACTGAAATTTGGCACGGAGTTACTGGGTCACACTTCTCATTATCCCTTCAAATTTGGTGCAATTCTGTTGAGAAATCTTACCTGAATCTTGAGAACCCTCCTAACATTAGTAACCGTTTTTAGCTACCAAGTACTCAATTCCCTTGGGGTTTAAGTCCCTGGTTATGCTCAAGAAACACAACAAAAGCAGCATCTCTGAATGAAAGTGGAGGGACAAAATAGGGAATACTTAGCAATGGGCAGTGGCAGTCAGCTACCCCAATTAGAGCTAAGCCAAATAAGGAGGGACAGGGGGTGAAACATGGGTCACAAAGATTTTCTAACCCCCCAAATCAGAGTCCTTTTGGTGATCTGCACGGAAACATAAAGGATATGGATTAATCCCATAGCACAGGGCTTGATAAACCCAGGCGCCAAGTTTCCATGATGACAAGAAAGTTCATTGTGACAAGACTTGCTGGCAAGACTTGCTGTTGTATAGGTGACAAGGCAAGACTTACTGATGTATTGGTCCCTACTTGGGTATTTTATCAATGAGCCTAATTCTATTAAAAGTCAAAATAAAACCAAAACGACTGCCCTGCCAGATCAGACTAAAGTCTGTCAGAAGCCCAGCGTTCTGTTTCCAAAAATAGCCAGATGCCACTTCCGGCTAAGAGGACATGGCAGGCTGACAATTCCGCCGATCGCTCTGTATCGACGGAGTACATCTGATGGACTTAATTACTCTACTCCTGGATTGAAAGAGAGTACGAAGAGATAAACCACATTTCTTTCAATCGCCCCCATTCTGACACTTCAAGGCAAAGGCTCTGAAGTTTTGGATCGGTCGGCAAGAAAGAAGGATTACCAACGAGCTCAAACCACAGATGAAACCGTAAGCCAAGCCACCTCCCACATGCTTTGCTTTACTTAGGTAAGAGGCGCAGAAATGATTTATGAGTTGAAGAAATTAGCCGAGACAAGAGTTAACGTTAAAAATAATTAATACGTTGCGATAAGACGAAGTGAACAACGCTGGCTCTTCAGCTTTGAAATGGGGATTAGCACCACACCCTAGAGTCAGACACAACTGGACTTAATTGTCAGCGGTCACCTTTACCTTTTATATTGGAGATATAGGCTTAGTTAGATATTATAAGTAGAAAATATATAATAGTATATAAGTAGGATTTACTGCTTCGCGCTTGCTCTAATCTTTCATAATATGTTGTATTGTTTTGTTTTATTGTTTTGTTTTGTTTAGTAGTATATTAATAAAATTAAATATATATACAAAAGTAGACAGATGCCTCTGCTCATGAGAGAGGAAGGAAGGTCATGGCCACTCTCCATTTTGTTCCAGTTAAAAAATGGCCAAATATATTCAGGGTAGTCTACCAATGGCCAGTAGTAATAATAGTTAAATAGCTTCTCTACAGTCAGAGGCAGCAGATGCCCGAGTACCAGCTCTGAGTGCGGAGCTTCCATTTAACTAACATCTAAACTAGTGCTCATCTTTTGCATCCATAACTTAAATTATGTACAGTACGAAGAAGTGCTTCCTTTAGCTAGTTCTGAACATTTTTTTAGTGGATGTCTGGAAGTGCAAGCCTATGCATGTCTACTCAGAAGTATGCCCTGTTGAATTAATATGACTTACTCCCAGGTAAGTGTGTAAAGGACTGAAGCCCAAGAGTTCCAATACTGATAGGGAAACAAAACAAAATACTTGCTCTTCCTAACCACTCATCATTTTATCAACTTCTATTATGTCCCCACGTAGCAGTAGCAGTAATTTTCCAAACTCTTTAGCTTTTCTGCACAGAAAGGTACACTAAGCCCTTGAACATTTCAGTCACCTTTCTGTTCCTTTTTCAGTTCCCTATTTTTATCAGATTGGGTGAACTGCTCAGAGTATTCTGCATGTAGTAGATTTACATAAAAGAATTGTGCTTGCGGTTCATTGTTGCTGGGAGAGAATAAAAAGAAAAGAACAAATCTGAAATGAACTGAAAAAATTTCTGTTTCTACTATGCAAATCAAAGCAGAAAGAAATTCATTCTCTTCTCTCAGTGGACAAATGTGATTGACAGAGTTCTGGAGAATGTGGTATTAGTGTACACAAAAAGCATATTGAAAAAATACAACCTTTCTCCAGTTAATATTGACCATTGTGCGTATTTTATACAGGCTACATTGCAAGAATTTGAAATTAATTAATCAGAGTGCCTTATTTAGCAGAAGTGGTTTGAGAGTCGGACTTAGACCTGGAAGATCTAGGTTCAAATCCCCACTCAGCCACGAAACTTCCTGGGTGACCTTGGGCCAGTCACTATCTCTCAGCCCCACCTACCTCACAGGGTTGTTGTGAGGACAAAAAGGAGGGGAGGAAATGTGTACACCACTCTGAGCTCCTTGGAGGAAGGGCGGTATAAAAATGTGAAAAATAAATAAATAAATAAATAAATAAATAAATAAATAAATAAATAAATAAATAAATTGCAATGGTTCAACTCCTGGTGAAGTGGCTCTAACTTTTCAAAGTCAATTCTTGGGAATAGTTTTTTTTTTAATTGATCAGAAGTAAACATTAGGAAAGATTAAAAACATGAAGGTTAGAGTTCATGTGAAGCAGAGTAGAAGAATGTGCCACATGGACTGCTCAACAATGAGCTGTACTGAAAGTTTTGTCTGCATTACCTGTCAGCTGAGAAAGACAACCTGAAGAAACAGACAGAAACGCATGGGGCAGCGCAATCCACCGTAGAGATCCAGTTGGTGGCCCAGAGCCTCCCGCCAAATCCTATCCCCGTTACGGGCTGCACTGCTGCGACCCAGAGGTCTACTCCGGAAAGAGGACTTTGGACTTCGTAAACCGTGGAAGGCCCAATCAGCCTCCTTGGATTTCCGCCAGATAAATAGCTGGTGGAAGTAAGAGGAGGCAGGGTAACAGCTGAGCTCACCTGGCAGGGGGCCGGGGATACGGCGGACGCTATCCCTGCCCCCTCCCGGGCTGGCTCGGCCAATGGCCCCCCTTCCTCATCGCCCGGAACGCCCGTGAGTCTGCCAGCGGGAGCCTTACCTTCCTCCAGCGGCTGTGGGGTCATCCCGGCGGCAGAGTGAGAGCGGCCGGCCTCGCTTACTCCCGAGGCATCGCGAACGTGCTTTACGGCACGTTTGCAACGTCTTGGGACGGCGCTCCGCTGTTCTTGCATCCCGCAGGATTGCACTGTAAATGTAAGCAAATTTAAGTAAAGAAAGCTTGTTGGAGGTTCTATATTTGAGAAGTCCAACAAGATTCATAGTATTGCCTTACCCAAGTGAACTGCCTTGAACACAGAGGTTGAGTTTCTTTGGTCTGTGATGAACCAATTTATTTAAGTGGAATGTATTGGTTTAACTGACTAGCAGTTAGATAAGTACTTTGGTATTTACACACTGAATACACTGAATTACACTGTATGTTCACCGGTGTAATTACACTGGTGTAATTGCACATCCAGTGGTTTAAATGTTATGTGATCAGAAGCCACAATGTATGAAGAAATACCGTACTTGCAGTCATGTCATACACAGCTCCACTTGATCACACCAAGGATCCATCTAGTCCTGGATCCCGATTCCTACAGAGTCCAACCAGATTAGGGAAGCCAACCAGATTCTGGGAAGTCCACAAGCAACAGTCTTACCTCCCTCTTTGTCCTCCAGAAACTGACATCTACAGATACAGCACCTTTGAAGCCAGAGGTTTCATTTAGCTATCATTACTTAATGCTGGTGCAAGGCTGTTGGGACAAAGCCCGGAACTTGCTGTCTCTCACCAGCCCCCTGATCTTGCATGGGGCTCTTCTTCTGCCATTGATATTGAGAACTGGCCTGGTCAGGTGGGTGCTCTGATGGGCCCTTTAGCCAGTGTCCAGCCTGGCCAAACCTTAATGCCTCCCCTATCATGGGTAATATTTACTTGGAACTAAGTTCCACTGATGGGCCAGCGGGTGGCGCAGTAGGTTAAACCGCTGAACCATGAGCTGTCGATCGAAAGGTCGGCAGTTCGAATCCGCGACAGGGTGAGCTCTTGTTGCTTGGCCAGCTCCTGCCAACCTAGCAGTTCCAAAGCATGTTAATGTGAGTAGATAAATAGGTACCGCTTGCGGGAAGGTAAACAGCGCTCCGTGTTCCAGCCGCATGCTACGCGCTGCGGCAAGGAGAGTCATGCCGGCCACATGACCACGGAGGCATCTTCGGACAACGCTGGCTCTTCGGCTTTGAAATGGGGATGAGCACCACACCCTAGAGTCGGACACGACTGGACTTAGGGGTCACCTTTACCTAAATCCCACTGAGTTTGAAAGAGCTTTCCAAGCGTGCAAAGGAATGCAGTCTTAGCCATTAAGACATCTTAATGATTCTGATCAATAAATACAGCTGACCATCAACTAGATTGTCCATAATATCATCCTGAGAAATCCCCTACCTACTGCTAAAATATCACTCACTTAAGAAAACAGTACTGTACATTGTGAAGCACACAGATCACCAATGAACATCATAGATATCAATGGTCAGAAACGTGCCTCAGCCACATTTATTTCCAAATCAAGGCTGATTCATACATGCATGTCCAACCACTTGATTACCCTACGTTTAATAAACAGCAGCTGAAAATGCAGGCTGACTCAACTGCATTTGGGGCAATATCTAAGTTTCATCCGTGTTGTTAGGTTTATGTGGCCCTGTTACATATGCAAATTATTATTTAGTGTTACAGTAATCAACAGATGTCCATGTCCTTGTAAACCATAACCTAACATTATTATAAATTATTACAAATGACATACCAGATACATGGTACAATCATTAGCATGAATATTTCCAGGCAGACTTTCATACAATGTGTAAACTCCACACTAAGTAGACTCTACACTAAGTTACAGTATAACCTCTTGACATTATGAAAACAAAGAATATGATTCTGAAAACTTTATAACAGATTAACAGTTATCATAACACAGCCCAACAAAAGCACTTTTTTGGTGCTTCAGAAGTTATACCTATCATTGGGTATATTGGGCATCATATATTTGTCATAAAAATGTCATCGGTTTTGTCCTATCAGCTCTAGTTTTGAAGAAACAGCATAGCCACCTTATCTGCTGATTTAAGCAGCTTCCTCATGAGGAAGCCATGGCATTAGCTTCCTTACGAAGGAGCTGCTTGAATCAGCAGATAAGGTGGCTATGCTGTATCTTCAAAACTAGAGCTGATAGGGCAAAAACGATGACATTTTGGGGATCAGTGCTCCAAATATACCCAAGAATAGGTCTTGAACTTTTAAGACACCAAAATGTGTGTTGGGTTGTGTAATCATTATACTTAGCATTTGTTTAGTGCATTTTGAGCATACAAAGTACTTTACATGTAAGGATTACATCAAGATAATTATATTTACCTTACAGGGTTGTTGTATTATCTCCATATTGCAGCTAAAGCTGAAAAAGAGAGGCTTATCTAAGGTTACCTAGCTTATCTAAGGTCACCTAGTGACCTGTCATGACACAGGCAAGATTCAAACCAAAGAACTCCTGATTCACAACTCACTCTCGATTCCCTACACTACACCCATCTGAAGGTGGGTTTAAAAGATTGCCAGTGCAATCCTATACAGTATATGGTATTTAGATCAACTGCGTTCAATGGGACATACTCCCATAAATGTGCATAGGATTGCAATCTTAAAAACGCATTCTAGCAGCATGAAGAACTGCACATGCTTAGCATGAATACTTGAGGAAAGTATACTGCAAATCTGGACATGTATGCAAACACTGAAAGCAGGAAAGAATAAACCAACAAATGTGAAAAAGCATGATACACAGCGCAATCCTATCCAACTTACGCCACCAGTGTAACCAGCGGTGCAGCGAGAACAGGAGGTCCCAGAACCAAAAGGGGATTCAAATCCCCTTTCAGTCCCCCTTTGTAGGGGATTTGAATCCCCTTTCCATTCTGGGACCTCCCGTTCTCGCTGCACCGCTGGTTACACCAGTGGTGTAACTTGGATAGGATTGCACTGACCGTCATCTAGCTTTTTCAATGCAAATACTTTATTTGAAATTGTGCCATACCGAGGCAGAGTTCAAGGAATAAAAATAACCTGTCAATCATTTTAGCATGTATTTTGTGGATTTTAGAACCAGAGCGGGCATATTTATCAACCATGTCGTAGTCCACTTCGTTGGGGAAAAACATCCATTGACATTTCACTGACAATCCAATTACTACTATCTGTAAAGCAGCAGACAACAAAATGTTGATGCTCATACTGCTCATTAAACCACCCTATCCAGAGTCAGAGCTTTGTTTTATCTGCGGTTGTCTCAAACAAGGGCAGATTCATTGGGCACATTCCTGACAAAAGTTAAGCACTTTTTGACTCCGCTGATTTCAATGGAAAAAACTGAGCACATGCGGGAGCACATCCCTGAAATCGATGAGATATACGGTAAAAGTGACAAACTCTGGCTGAATCATGTCCTTGGTCCTCAGAGCGCCTCAGAAACTGACCTATTTTAAGAGCTTAAGCTTTCATAAACCAAAGTCCAGTCTTTCAGATGCTGACTGAATACCAAGTGTATCTGGTCAGTCTTTTGAATTTTCATGGGCAACATCTTTGCCTTAATTTATTTATTTATTTTATTGTTCACATTTTTATACCGCCCTTCCTCCCAGGAGCTCAGAGTGGTGTACATATTTCCTCCCCTCCTTTTTGTCTTCACAACAACCCTGTGAGGTAGGTGGGGCTGAGAGATAGTGACTGGCCCAAGGTCACCCAGGAAGCTTCGTGGCTGAGCGGGGATTTGAACCTGGATCTTCCAGGTCTAAGTCCGACTCCCAAACCACTATGCCATCCTGGTGTAGATTAACATCTACATATAAAAGCAAGCTGCTTAACACCCTGAAGGAAAAACTCTGAGCCCTTGCATTTCTTCTCCAGGCCTTACACAGACACTTTTGCGGCACACATTACTGCCTGCACTACCAAGTAACTTTTTTTAAAAAAAGATGTGAAACCCAACACCAGAATTTGCTTTATTCTGGTGGGGGAGGAAACAAACATCAGTCTCTAACTTCCTCTGAGAAAGCCGAGAGTGCTACATCAAAACAAATGAACTCAACCAACCTACATTCTAAAGGAAAATAAAACTCCTTTTTCAACCCCAAAGCAAAAACCAGCAGAAGGTCTGAACACTGTAGCCTGCTGCTCCCGCCTCCTCCTCAAATCCTCTCCTCCAGTCATTCAGATGTAACATGAACTGGACTTCCCACAAAATAACTGAATTTATTTGTGAGATTTCTGTGGCCTGTTGGGATCTTCTTCTTCGAGATGAGCTAATGAGACAGTTTTGGCAAAGAGAAGCATAATTAAAAGGTAACTTTTAAATAGATGCCAGTCATAACAAACTGGCATATCTCAAAGTGATTCTATATTGCTCTACAATAGGGATCAGCTTCACTCCACTTTCTCTCTGCATGACAAGGGTTACTGCTTCCACATCTGAGGCACAATCCCCATAACCATTGTATTGAATGAGATCACCATCCTGACAGTGAGTATGATTGCAAGCTGTTGCAGAACTAAGGACCTTACTTGAGATTTCTCAAGAGTTGATTCACACTAGCCCTTTCCGTACGCGTTTTGGCTTAACGTTTGGTCTTTTCGTGCGTTTTTCATGCTTGCGTCTGACGCAGCATGAGCTTACGACGCAGCCAGGAGAGATGGTTTCGGTTTATCTTTTTGATGCGCTCGCGTTTAAGCTAGCGTTTATGCTCGCGGTGCTAGGCAGCCCACCAATCAGAGAAGCGCATTTCTCTTCACCAAATCACAGCTGCGCTTTCTTCAAGAAGACGGGCAAACGTTCAGAGAACTGCTAGACGCACGTACAGATGCTAGAGCAGGGCATGCGTGCCGGAAAAGGCTAGTGTGAATCAGCCTTTACAATGACAATCATTCCCTATTATAATTAACATCTCTAAATTCCCTGTTTCCAAAGTCTCTCAGCAGGCACCGTACCTCCCAGACAGCACCGTGCATCGAGATGAGTCATCAAAAATGAAAGGCACCACAGGAGCCGTAACCAATTTGATGGAGTTAAAGCAAATTCTCCTGCCCCCTTTGGTTTCCCAGTTTGATGGAAATTGTTCACAGGCTGGGGACTGGAATCATCCTTTCAACGTTAAGAGCAACCAAAGTTCAAACTTGCAACCTTCAGCCGAAAGCTAAGAACCGCCATACAGCATCAGTCATTCCAACTAAACAACTGTCAAATCTGAATGAAATCTCATAAACAGCACCATTCTCACCATGACGGCTACACACAGGACTACAGAGAAAGTTCCACCTCCAAATCACAGTTTTCTTCCTGTTTTAATACAGTCCTCAAGATTTACAACTCACAACATTGTACACAGAGCATCTCATCAGAGGAGGACCCAGACATTTTACGCCCGGGGGCTCCACCTTTTGCCCCCCCATAAAACTCATGGTCCTATGCGCTTGCTGCCCATTGCCACAATCCGTCAAACTGCAATTTCTCGTGCCTGAACCACAAGTTTTCTCCCTCTCCCACACCATTTGAGAAACCCAAGACCTGCTCAAACGTCATCTAATGCTTGAGCTTACTTGTTCAGCAAATCAAAGTAAGAAAGTCAAATCCCACTGTATTATACATGGAGAACATTTACTACTCCAACAATATTCTGGCTTTCAAGGGGAAAAAGCAATCTTACAGAATGCAGAAGTTTGTGCAAACGTTGGTCCTCACCTAGCAAAAGACACGAGCAACCATTTAGAAGAGGGCTGGAGTCCACAAGAAGTGCAAGGAAGCTGAGCTCTCCTCAAGCAAAGTAGCCCTGAGTCTCCAACAGCAAAAGCCGACACAAGCCCACGCAAAATTAAGCCCCATTCCGTTCAGTGGGGCTTACTCCCCGGAAGGTGTTTATAAGATTGCAGTTTATGTTGTTTCCCTGCAGAAAGCCAGGTCTAAGTTCTCCTGGCCTTAATTTCGCCTAATCTATTAAGGAACCTAAGTACGTTCTTTAAAAGATGGTAGTGACTGACATCGAGGAGCGCGCATCCATCCGGAATGTCCATTTGCAAAACCAGAAAAAAAAACAGCATCATGCGATTTCTCTCCTAAGAGATCGATCAGAAGGAGGCGCAACAAGGGAGCAGAGTAGGCGCAGCGAGAATCCGCTTTCCCGGAGATGATCCTTCTTGGGAAACGCGTTGGTGTTGTTACTTTTCCGAAAGGAGTAGCTGCTGCTGCAGCAACTGACTGACCCACGTGCCACTCACTCCAGCGCTCCGTCCCAGTGCTTACCTGCGTCCTGAAGTAGAGGAACAAAGCCACACTGCAGATCACCTGGCCCAAGCCCAGGAGCACCAGCGCTGCTAGGAGGGGCCTGGATGCAGTCGAGGAGTGGGGCTGGGTGGGCGCCCCGCCTTGCGCCTGCAGCGGCGCAGGTGGCGGGGCGCACTCGTGGCCGACGCTGGAGCCCAGCTCCTCGGCGCCTCGCAGGTACTTGGAGTAGTCTCGGCTGGCGCGCCGCATCTCCGAGCGCTCCAGCGAAACGACAACGCAAGCCAGTGAGCGCCCGCGCCGCTCTTGGCTTTTATCAGCTCGGGCGGACGCAGCAGCCAATCGGAGCCCGTCTTCCTCCGCGGCGGCTCCGCCCCCTCCAGAGCAGAAAGAGCCGCCCGCGCACGAGAAAGAGAAGGTTGCAACAAGCGTGGCCCTCTTATTGCCCGGGAGTGGAGGAGATGGGTTTTCCGAAGACGTTTTAGTAGGCTTTGGTGGGACTGAACTGATGGTGACAGATTCCAGACCAGCTGCCTTTCCATCTTTTGCCTTAAGTTGGGACTCCCTTTTACCAGTGACTGTCACTGTCTGCTCACGTATGGGGGATTAAGTCCTAATGAGCAATCCTGAGCAACTAAAGGCTGCCGCTCTAAAGGCGGATTCAGACCGCTTGCGGAAGCGGTCGAAAACGAGTGAGCGCGAGAGGCTGGCCACCGACCTGCCTGTCTGCAGGAGTGTCTCCCTGCAAATAGTCCCTCCTTTTGTCCCGCCTTCTTGGAAGAAACCTCCATGGTGATTGGCTAACACTCCTCCCCTTCTCTTCTGATTGGTGGCTCCAGTAGCATCGCTGTGCGTCCCCCTGAAAACATGGCCCAGGGGATGTTCGAGCGTGCCGGCAATCGGGAGACCGCTCGCTTCCGATGTGTTAACAAGACACCCAAGCATGCCTCGGCTAAGATCCGCTAAGCTCCAGGACGAGCCGAGATTCGTGCGGTCTGAAGCGCCCTTAAAGGCTGAAGCCAGAGCTACACTATCCGCGTTTGTTCTGTGCGCGGCTGGTGTCCCGCCGCCCCCTGGTCAAACAACGTCTCTGATTGGCCAGACGTAGCGCAAATGCAGCAAAAGTCACGACTCGACATTTGCTGCATCCGCGCCATGTCCAGCCAATCAGAGCCATTGTTTGACCTGGGACGGGACACCAGACGCACACAGAACGCGAACGAGGACAGTGTAGCTCTGACCGGAAGCACACCGGGTGCGTTTTTGCGTGCGTGCAGCCCGTTGCGGCTGACTGCGTCTGCGTTCTTTCTGGCTGGAGGCAAGTCCCACTGAACGCCGAGAGCCGCCGGAAGCCGCAGAGAGGTCTGTTTGCATTTGACGCTTCCCCTGGAGAATTCTCAACTTTGACTGCGTTTCTCACGCAGCACGCGCTGCACACAGAACACGGCCAGTGTGCTTCAGCCTTAAAGGCCGAGGCACACCGAGTGCATCTCACGTGCATCATGTATGGCACGACAAACGCGGCAAAACCTGGACATTGGCCAAGGAAGGCGTCAGCGCCTCCCGGCAGCTCTCAGTGTTCCAGCCGGAGGCACATCCCACTGCAAGAACGCAGGCGCCTCCAGATGCACCGTGCGCAACACGCGCTCAGTATGCCTCGTCCTTGAAGCCTGTGACACACCGAACATGGCCGCACAAGTTTCGCCCTGGTGCTTCTGTGTTCGGCACGTGCCGTGTTTGTGTGCCTGTTCAGTGGACAGAATACCGGGCATGTCGGAAGGTGCGGTCCAAGCTCATTCAGACTCATCTCAGGTGCGCTTCTGGCACATTCAGCCAACGAGAGTCCGAATTGTAAAGTCTGGGGGTGGGACGCAGAGCAGCACAGTAGCCAATGATGTGCTTGTTCTAACGAGAGCCCTGCTCTCCAGCAACCAGCAGTTTCTTTTTCCATTGAGGTCTCTCGTGCAGCAAGAATTCCAGAAACTTCAATAAAAATACATTCAATCACCTGACATGTTCCAAGAGGCATGCTAAAATTAAGTTGAAACAATCACTTTACAAAAATTATATCAAAATATAAATCACCTGCATAATACTTGCTCTAAACACAGTGTTTCTCAGTCTCCACTTGGTGGGTCGCGGCCTGATTTCTGGTGGTCCCAGGTGATGGAAAGATCAGATAAGTAATTGCCACAAGCCCTGAGACTATTCAAAAATCAGATAGCTGCTAATTGCCCTTCAAAGAGCTGAGCTCCTGCAGTTTGCAAGATAGCTGATAATTACCCTGCAAACAGCTGAGTTCCTGCAGTTTGCAAGCTTGTGTAAATATAGAGAGATAATGTTTGAGCGTATCATAAAGGTAGGTGGGTCCCGATAGAGTTTTTCATTTTAAAAAGTGGGTCCTGGTGCTAAAAAGTTTGAGAACCACTGTCCTACGCATGTCCTCAGGAACTCTGACATGAAATACCAGAGTTCTGATGTGGTGCTTTCTCTCATTCATTCCCTGTACATGCGCACACGAGCGTGAGCGCGCACACACACCAGCCAGTGCCAAGGGCCTGTTCTGACATGACCTTAGCAGCCCGTGTCCTTCCTACACTGCTCCTAACATCAGGTGCTCCAGATCAAACTGGGGGAACTGTTGATGCAGCTCCTTTCCCACACCACTGAGGTTGGTGTGATGTTCCCAAGATGGGCAGCACTGGTGTCAGGAGGTGTCAGAAAAACTCTTGTGAACCGGAGTGTCCGCCATTACTGGAATGGGAAGGAACTGGGAAGCGCATTGCAGTACCTTCTATACCAGGGGTGGCCAAACTTGCTTACTGTAATAGCCACACATACAATAAAACTTCAAATGTTTAAGAGCCGCAAAAGGGGGGACGACGACATAGTCATTTACAGCAGGGGTCCCCAACCCCCGGGCTGTTGGGGACTGGGTTGCGGCAATTTGGCTGCGCCCCCTGCCACCGCGCCATTTTGCCTTGCCGTCGCTGACAACATTCGCTTTCCCGAGGCAGTTCAGCTTCGGGAGAGCTCGTTGGTTGCAAGTCAGCTTCGGCAGAGCTCGTTGCTCGTCGCTCAGTCAGCCTCAGGAGAGCTCATTGCTCAGGGTAAAGCCCGACCCACATTGCACAATTTCCGGTGTGTCCCAGATGTGCACGGAGCTGTGCCGGGCTTTGCTGAGGTGTCTGGTTACCATTGCGGAAGCGAGCGAAGCAGCTGTGATCTCATGATTTCCGGCGTGTACATAAAGTTGTTTGCCCATCTTTTGAGGGGGCGGGTTCGCGGAGCTACTGCAGCCAACCAATCAGATGAGAGGGTGGGATGAAAGGGGCTGTCAATCAATCGGAACTCACTTGAGTCCCAGATTTCTCATGGATCCATTTCTCCTTCTCACAAAAGTTAGCAAGATGAATTCTATTCCAAAAAAAGCTGCAGGCAGCATCATGACTCCCCCATCCTATTCAAAATGTGTAGCTAAAGAGCTGAAGATTTGGAGGGCGAGTTCTGGGCACGGAAGGGGCCTTGGAGCCAGTTGGGCCAAACCAGCATGGCCATTTCAAAAGCGATTTGGTTGCGAGGAGCGATCGGAACTGGGGCGCTGTTTTCCTTTAAGTGCGACCCGGAGCAACGTGCATCGAACACCGGATTGGCCGTTGCGAGTCCTGCAGTCTCCCCGTGTCTGTCCGCGGTACGTGCATGTCTGCGCTTGGTGAAGGACCCCTCGCCCTGCTGGCTCAATTGCTGCTCGCTCCAGTCCTGCTCTGCTCCTCTGTCTTCAGTATTTCGGTGTAGAGGAGGGAGGATGCGCCCTGAGCTTGAAGGACCGACCGAATAAGGAGCAAGCCGTTTCCTAAAGAGCAGGGCTCCAGACTCCAGCCCTTCTGAAAACCACATCCTCTGGCTTAGAACACGATTCCAGTGTTTAGATGTCTTTTTCCTGGAGCTCAGGAGCTCTTTACAACAGGCCCTCTTGGAGCGGCCTCTTAGACCTGACTTGTATCTGACAAGAACAGTAAATACCACTTACATTTGAATTCTTTGAAACTGGAAAGTCTACCCCCCAAAAAAAAACAACTTCACATGCTTGGGAGTTGCAAAGAGATCTTGAGGTCTAACCAGCAGGGATCTATATAGGTTCAGGTTGAGCATGTAGAATACAGACCCACAACAAAGTGCACCTACAGCACAGCAGCGCAGCACTTGGGCGCTGCGTAAGCTAAACAGGGAAAATGTGGTGTCCTGGGCATGGGGTTGGCAGAGACTGGAACTGCTGTTAATTTCAGTAGGTGCCAAAGCCCTTGGCACAGCGACATTTCAGGCAGCACTCAAGCCACAGTAGCCTGGTAGGTGAGGGAAGATCATCGTTTTCTGACAGCGCCCGTGCTGGGAAACTGAGGAGCAAGACATGCGTGTGGATGATGTCTAACAAATAAAGTGATGGCTGTGAATTTGCTCTGCAAAATAAGAGAGCTGCAAGGGCTCCAAATCTGTAGTGCAAATAGTTACAAGGGACAACAAAAGAATGTGTTTTTGTGTGCCTGACTAACATTTAAAAAGGGCACTTGCGGTTCAGTTCTAAGCATGTTTACGCAGAAGTAAATTCCACTCAGTTCAAGAAGATTTACTCCCAAGTAAGTGTGCACAAGGCTTGCCAGCCATCATGTTCCTTCACATCCTTGTTCAGAAGTTCCCTTGATTTCAGTGGGACTGACTGACTGACTGACTGACTGACTGCCAAGTGAGCATGCTGAGGATTGAGGTCTTAACCATTCCTTCCTTCATCTCTCTGGACAGAGTAACCTGCAATTGTCTGAATTTACGGGGGGGGGGGGAGGCAGGAGGAGGAATAATGTGTTAGTGCAGAAGGGAGTAAGCAACTTAAGTTGGTAGAGATGCATTCATCTGTTCGGATGAATCAGCTGATATTTTGAAAAGTCGGGGGCAGCTCTACAGAAAAGCTAGCTTAGCACTGGTTTAGATCAGCAGGAAAACGTCTCACATACATTGATGTTGTCATTCTTTGCAGAATATGGCATCATCACCAGGTGACCTCAAAGCAGACAGTTTATTGCCCGGACCTGGCACAAAGAGGCAATATCAGACCACGCCGGTGGATGCCTCTCCATATTCTCAATGTCATCATAGCAGGAAAAGAGATTGCAGCAGACAAAAGCTCAGGCAGGGCCAAGAGACATCAGGAACCCAAGACAGGAGCCTGGCTCAAAACAGACAAGCTCAGTCCCTAAGTAGCAAGAGCATGAGGTCTAGAAATCAAAGCCGATCTAGATCCCGCAGCAGCACTGGCTACAGCAGAAGATCCGAGAGCAATGACAGTGCCTACTGCTCAGGTGATGAGGACCAAAGCACATACAAAGGGGACATAAATACCCTTTATTATATAATCACAGACAAAGATGATCAAAAACACAGGAAGACGAGTCAGGCCAGTGCTCGCAGCCCATGGCAATCCACTAGCCCAGACAATGGGAAACAGGCCTCTTCTGAACGGGCAAACAGACACACTACAAGAGGTCCCAAGGAAAACAGGAATTATTCCTATGCAAGATCCAGAAGTCAACGCAGCAGCAGATCTAGAACTCCTCTTAGGGGGCAGAATGCTGACAGAATGCCATCTGACAAGTCCAAAGCAGTCGAAAAAGAAAGTGCAAGACAAGACACTTGGAGGGTGCCCACAGAGGAAGCGAAGGGGCCTTTTTCCAAAAAGACAACCAGCTTCCCGTGCAGACAACCAGAAACGGAGAGGTCCAGCACAAAATGAGAAGGAAAAGATTGAGAAGCCCAAGCATGGGCATGAGTCATGAAGAAGAAGCCACAGACGCAAGAGGACAATGTAAAAAGAAACAGAAAAGAGAGAAGGAATCGTACCAAAGCCAAGTTGGCTACTGTACCTTTTCTCCTCCAGTCCTAATGACAACTGACTATGATAAGGACATTGCCGAGCAAGGCAGTACCGAGTGCGATAGCTGTCAGAATATCCTCAATGTTATGGATGCCAAAGATGCCTATTGCAAATTCACATCAGCTGGACTCTCTAGAACAGAACGTGTCATTTTTTCCACAAATGTTTTTATACAAGGGGGAAAAAAAATCAATTTGACTTTCCTATAAGCAAAAATACCCTTCTTCTGCATTTTATGCTACGTCTTCTGGAATTTGCTCTGCATGAAATATGTCATATCTTTGAGTTTTGCAAAGCCGTTAGAAAAATAGAACAATGCTAGTATCTGCCCCCCCTTTTCTTCAGACTATGTATGTTAAATGTTCCGTATGCCACAAAACCTACTGTAGTTTCCCTCTGCAATATACCATAGTTCTGATATTGTATTGTTTTTTAAATGTAAAGTTAGCAAATAATTTGTTGGGTTTCCTTATTATCTGTCTAGAAATTTTTAACTGTATAGCTTGTTTTGTTCTATGCTAGTAAGAATCCATGACTGTTATAAAAATGTTGAGCCAGACTCCTATTTAAACCTGCTTTTCACAAGAATTTCAATAAAGACTTTTCTGAAATGTTTTAAATTCAAACATAATATTTTCTTGACCTGTACAGCACTTTCCCTCCGGTTTGTGAAGTGCTACTAGGAAAATGTTTACCACAATCACAAGACGCATGGAAAAACAACCAACAAAACGTTGAGGGTTGGATCTGCAGATGATGTAGCAACATGATTCCTCGGTAGCAGGAGGCTAATAGTTATTTCCTGGTATGTGAGTAGATTGTAGGCTGCCAGCCTTTTGGGGTAGGAAGTAATGAATGGTGGAAGGTGGAAACTTTCAAGATGTTGGTCCCATAAATATTCACTATTGTATTCAAGGAAATAGGATTTACAGGTTCCGATGCCATGTAGAAAAAATTGAAGTAAAACAAGTAAAAACACATTAAATCCTTGTTTTACTTCATTTTTTTCTATATGGCATTGGAACCTGTAAATCCTGTTTCCTTGAATATTGTAGCCGGCCATGAAAGCTTCCGCTCTCTACTGATATTCACTATTGGCTCCCTATATGAGTAACACATTTATGCAGATCTTCCACAGAGATGCTTTGATGACAGAGTAGATCACTAAAAAAACTACTCTGGTGTTCATCGTGCTTTTAATCTATTCAAGAATGTCTGAATGGGCCTTAGGATGACTAAATACAGTAAGATACGAGGACAGATACTGATGTAGCCTGGGACAATTTCATTTCAGTTACTGTAACCATTAAATTACTTCAGTGTACACAATTAAATTGTCCCAGTCTTTGTGACACTGAACTAAGATCTTCTGAGCTGAGCTGAAGCTGCTTGATCTCATTGAAATCATCCTCATTTCAAACCCTGGCTCAGTTATAAATCTCTCTCAGTCATTTCTGACCAGTTGCCAACACCCTAACCTACCTCGCAGGCTTGTTGTGCTGACAAAACTGACAGACTCCCATGCACGCTGCCCTGAGCTCCTTAGGGAATGCGTTTCAGGATACAAACGTGACAAATAAATTGGTCACTAGAATTTGCTGACATAGCAGAACCACATTTCAGTCCACTATTCAGCCGTAAAGTACAGCTAAATGAAGTTTCTTAAATGCTTTTGCTTTGAGCATACATTTTGGAGTATGAGCTATACAGGGTTGCCAGGTCTTCTCCCAGAGAGGGTGCCGGTACCTTCTCTGTTCAAAGCATGTAAGAAGAGCTCTGTTGCTGGATTAGACCAAATATCAATCTAACCCAACGTCCTGTTTCCGAGAGCATCCAGCCAAATGCTTCCACTGAAGGAAAGGGTTCAAATGCTCTTGGGTTTGATCCAAATGCTCTTGGTCAGTCCAAATGCTGCTGATTTTCACTGAGTTTAGCATCCTTTCTTGTATCTGAATTGTTCCAATGTTGCATTTTTGCATGTTTTCTTTTATAATGGCAGAATATAAATCCAGGCATATAAATACTCCGTCCGAAGATCGATGCAGGAGCAGAACTCGCTTCCTGCTTTTAATGGGCAGTTTGGAACTGTGTCCCGTCCTCACACAACCATCACCCCTGAGAAGAACCTGCTTCACAGTACAAGCCTATGCATGCTCTACTTGGAAGTCAGGGTCACCATGTTTAATATGGCCCTCTCCCCAATAAGGTGCAAGATGTGGTATTTAAATCTTCACTGGATAAAGGAGCAGCAATCTAGTTTATGACTGAAACCGGATAACACCATAAGAGGTTGCCTGATACTGAGCCAGACCATCGGTCCACCGAGCTCAGTCTTGCCTACCCTGGCAGAAGTTCAGTCAGCAGGATTTCAAATGCAGCTCTTTCCCAGCCCTTCATAGAGATGCCGCTACCAAGGACTGAGCCTGGTATCTTCTGCATGCAACGCACACCCACTACCACTGACCTACAGGGCTCCACCCTCAAATCAGATACAATCATTGACAAAAAACAATGCAATTTTTTAAAGGGTCATATCACTGAGAAACCTGAGCCATCCAGCTTCATTTTGACTAATACTGGTCTTCAATTGATTTGTGAAGAGACTCATTGCACACTCCCCCGCCCCCAAAATAAACCCAGCACCCTACAAGGTTAGATTTGCTTTTTCAAATGGGCTTTGGCCTTTGGCCTGATCCAGCAGGGCTCTTCTTATGTCTTAGAAAAGTCATAGAAAAGTCATGTCTTATGTCATAGAAAAGTGGTCCAGAAATTTAATAAGAACAAAACAAAATATATCAGGCTTGCAAATACTTTCCAGATGATCTTTTTTACTGGTTACACAGCAGAGTATTCAAAAAAAAATAGCAACAGAATTATTGGCTGTAGAAATCAATTTATGAAGAAAGTCATTTTGCTTGGATTTTATAAAGACAACAGTAGAAAGAGAACATCAACACATGCTAACCCAGTGGTGGCCAACCCGTGGCACACCATGTGCCACGTTTTATGTAGATAATCTTGAGCGTGCCACTTAAATAAATAAATAAATAAATCTAAGGTAATGAAAATATTTAAAGCACAGTGACAGCGCAAGAAGAATAAGGCACAGTGGGGTGCAGAGACCTCCTCTAGTGTCACAGGCTTGGAAAGGCGCGCTGGGGTCGAGAAAGAGAGAGGGACTTCAGCGCTTGACTTGGGCAGAAACAGCGGCGCGTGCCACTTCAAAAGGCTCGGCATACCACTAAGTGGCACCCGTGCCGTTGGTTGGCCACCTATGTGCTAACATCAGCTAAAGTCCTATGGGCAAAGAAAACGGGAAAAGGAACAATGTACCATAGTGCATTGACTAGCTAATAAAGGCCGCTGCAGACCTCACGAATTTCGGCGCGTCCCGAACGCCCGAGGAGCTTTGTCGAGCTGTGCTGAGGTGTCTGGTTACCATAGCGGAAGCGAGCGGAGCAGCTGCGCTCTCCCGATTTCCGGCACGATCGAAAATTTTCCTGGCCCATGTTTGAGGGGGCTGCTTCGCGGAGTTACTGCAGCCACCAATCAGATGAGAGGGGGAGGAGCGTTAGCCAATCACCGTGGAGGTTTCTTCCAAGCAGGCAGGACAAAAGGAGGGACTATTTGCGGGAAGACACTCCTACAGACAAGCTCAGAGCGCAGAGGAGAGCGGCCAGCCTCTCTCGCTCGCATCGGGGCTCACTCACTCGCCTCGGCATGCAGTCTGTCACGGCCTTAAAGGTATGGCTTCAATTGACATATCTGATCTATCTCTAGATTACAAGTGGGAAAAGTTCTGTTTTCTTTTGCAGGCGCAGTGATTACCAAGAGACGTGAAATGGTTTTTACATTTTACAAATGTTCTAATTTTGCATAGAACACTCATTCCAGGTGGTTTCCTTCACGGTGTGGCCTTTCTCTGGCATTCGCCTCCCACACATCAACTTGATGGCAACACTGCCTCCCACTCAGTGGGCCAGCTGCAGAATTCTCCCTCCCACCGAGGCTTCTGCAGCTTGTCAGCGGCGTGTTGACAGCTCTCGAGGTTCAAGCAAGGGCTCATGGGTGTGATACAAAGGAGTCTGGCTTACCAACATCTTGCCTCATCACGAGTAAGCCCTGTATTCAAAACAAGACTCTAGACTAGGGGTGGCCAAAGTGCGGCTCCTGAGCCACATGCCTGGCTGAGCTCCTTTTTGCATCACAATTAATATAAAAGGTAAATAAGAATTATTCAAGATTTGTAATTATTTACTAGGTACAAAATGAGGGGCCACGGTGGCCTAGTGGTTAAAATGCTGAACTGCAGACCAGAAGGTCCGTAGGACAGCAGTTTGAGACCCGAGTGCTGTGTGACAGAGTGAGCTCCCACCTCCTGTCCCAGCTCCTGCCAACCTAGCAGTTCGAAAGCAAGAAATTGCAAGTAGATAAATAGGTACCACTGTGGCGGGAAGGTAACAGCATTCTGTTAGTCATGCCGGGCCGGTCACATGACCATGGAAGCATCTTCGGACAGCGCTAGCTCTTCGGCCTTAGAAACAGAGATGAGTACTGCACCCTAGAGTCGTACACGACTGACATTCGAGCAGGGGATACCTTTTCCTTTACAAACTGAGAGTTCATTGGATTAAAACATAAGGTTATTGTTCATGGTGAGTAAATATATTTAAGAATTTAATTGCTTCTTAAATATTGTGGCTCTCAAACATCTGAAGTTTATCGTATGTGGCTCTTACATTAAGCAAGTTTGGCCACCCCTGCTCTAGACCCACTCATACCATTTATCTAATGTGGGAGCAGCATTTCCTTTCTAGCAGAGAGACATTTCTGGCTGCGCAATCCACTGTAGAGATCCGGCCAGTGGCCCAGGGCTGCCCGCCGGATCCTATCCCCATTCTAGGCTGTGCTGCTGCGGCCCGTAGGTTTACTCGGGGAAGGGGATGTTCTTCCCCTTCCCCCGGTATAAACCGGGGAAAGTCCAATTGGCCTCCCCTGATTTCCGGTGGAAGTAGGAGGAGGCTGTGTAATGGCCGAGCCAGCCCGGCAGGGACCAGGGATATGTCGGACACCATCCCTGCCCCCACCTAGGCTGGCTCGGCCAATGGTCCCCCTCCCTCGCCGCCTGAACCGCCCCCACGCTTGCCGGCAGGAGCTTTACCTTCCTCTGGTGGCTGTTTATTTATTTATTTTATTTATTTATCACATTTTTATACCACCCTTCCTCCAAGGAGCTCAGGGTGTTGTACATAGTTCCTCCCCTCCTTTTGTCCTCACAACAACCCTGTGAGGTAGGTGAGGCTGAGAGATAGTGACTGGCCCAAGGTCACCCAGGAAGCTTCATGGCTGAGCAGGGATTTGAACCTGGATCTTCCAGGTTTGAGTCCAACTCCCAAACCACTACACCATCCTGGTCAACCCAGTGGCGGAGTGAGGGAGGGCGGCCTCCCTTACGAGTCATCGCAAACGTGCCATAAGTGGCTTCTGGTGACAGAACATGCCTGTGCGCAGGATTGCACTGCAAACAAGAAAACATCAAGTTTTTATTAAACACATTTCTATGGGTCTAAAATGTCTTGCCCTAAAGGAGGGCAAGCTGCAGATCAGGCAATATTGAAACTTATACAATTGCTGAAATTTCAAAAACACAGATTTCCAAACACTAAACATCATTGTGCAAGCAGAGAAATAAGAACCTCTGGTGTAGTACACCATAAAGTAGTACTGGATTCCGGCTCTACGTTGTCCAATAACAGCACAGCAAACAGATAATAGAATTCAGGATAGATTTTATTCCATGGAACAAATGACCCCAGTGGAATCAGTTCCAAAAGACTGAGGCCCCGAACACGAGGCATTCAAAGCTTTTATAGCAAACTAAACGTCATGCATAATCAACAATTTCTCCTCCTGTTTGCGGTGTTTTCTAGCCTATCACCTTCTCGCCTCCATATATGCTTATCTATGAAATAGTGTCCAGTAATGTCCAGTTTCACAAAGCATGGCTTGTTCATGGCTGAGTCTGCATAGTAGGGGCTGTACTTTCTGATTAGAGTTACATATGTGCGTACATGATTAGCACGTGCAAGGACACTTGCTTCTACGTGATTAGTGCTGGAATGCAAGAATGGGAGTAATAGTTCTCACAGTTACAGGCCTTTACTTCAGAATCAGAGAGGAGCTTTACTTGTGATTAGGGTAGTGTTACCTAGTAGTATTGCAAAATCATAACCATAACCTAGGGTACCTCACTGGTGGGTCATCCCCTCCAGCACAGTTGAGAAAAGTTACTAGAAATGTAACCCATGTTTAATGGGTTGAGGTACCACTTGTGTAATAGTTCTTAAAAAATTACTTCCTGAGTCGAGCGTTTACACCCAAGTAATTCTCCCAAACTATTTTAAAGACTTGCATGGACTCAAATTACATTGAAATCAAAATTTATTTTATTTTATTTTATTTACAGTATTTATATCCCGCCTTTCTCCCCAAAGGGTGGCTTACAAAAGGAAAGAAAAAAAATACATACAAAAAACACAGTATAAAAATATCACATTTTAAAACAATAAAAACAATTAATGAAAATTAATAAAAACAGTGTCTAAAAACAATTTAAAAGATCATGGCTTCAATCAGAGCAGGAGCATAAAAACAGCAGCACCCCCACCTGTACCAGTGAGATGTTAAAAAAAGGCAAGGGCTCAGAAGGCTTCTTGGAACAAGAAGGTTTTTAGGCCTTGCCGGAAAGTGTCCAAGGAGGGAGCAGTTCGTAGGTCAAAGGTTGCAAAAGGTTATAAATGTGAGAAATGAGACCTATTATACATGGAAGCTGCTAATAAAGATTCAAAGAGGAGTGCCTAAAATCAAACTTTTATGGATATGTTTAAAAAGGGGTGCAGTAAAAAGTGGTGAAATTGAAGGCATCAGTTTGGGCCTTGAGGGTTTTCACGTGAGTGTAATGAGTGTAGTGTAATGAGTGTTTGAGCAATCTCAAGAACAACAGATTGTTCAGCATTTGCTGGTAGGATTTCCCCACTATAGACATACCACTCACATTTGCCATTTGCCAACTGGAATAAAACCTGAGAAGAATAGGGAGTGCTTGAAAAGTAAAATTGAGCTTACATAATACTGTAATATCTTTTCAAAAGTGACAATGTGCCCCAGCCATGAAAGCGACAGATTTTGCCAACATGTGAAGACCGCATTTATTTTCTGACACAAAGGCAAGAAATTTAATTTTCTGAAGCAACTTAATTTCTTTTATTGTCAAGGTATTGAGCTGGCCCACACTTCTCTCATTTTAAAGAGTTTTGCTGAGAAGCTACCAGTAAGTAGATAGTTTAATATTTAACAAAAGAAGTAATTTCAGATACAGTGCAATCCTAACCAACTTTCCAGCGCCGGTGTAGCCGTGCCAACAGGGTGCACACTGCATTATGCAGTGCAGGAGCAGTCATGGAGGCCTCTTCAAGGTGAGGGAACATTTGTTTCCTTACCTCAGGGCTGCATTGCAGTTGCACCGGCGCTGGAAAGTTGGTTAGGATTGGGCTGTTTGGCTGGTAATTTCAAACCAGCCTATCAGAGCTTCGGGCTCTAAGAGAGCTGCACAGCTGGGCTGAGAGTAAGGCGAGCAGGAGGTGCAAGAGATGCACTGTGCCTTTCAAGATGCCAGCCAAGCTAAGATGAAAGCCATGATGCTGTCCAACTAAAGGAGGACTGCCAAGCAGGGCCGTCTTTTCCATTGGGCACGCTGGGCACTTGCCCGTGGGCCCTCATGCGCAGGGGGGGCCCATTGTGCCACCACCATAGAAAAAAGTGTTAAAAGGCACTTTTTTTGCACCACCATTGCCACCGCTGCGTTTTTTTTTACCTCTCTGAGAGGTCTGCTGGTCTCCCGTGGGGTGCGAGGAGCCTGTGGACCCCTCTGCAGACCTCCCCGCATCTCAGAAAGGTCGTCCGATGCCATTGCAACCCACTTCCGGTTTCATCGGAAAACCGGAACTGGGTCGCGATCGCATCAGTGCCTGGGGGCCCACGATGCAGTTAAGAGTCTGCTCTGCTGCCCAAAAGGTTTTTCCCTCTGCTGCCAGGATGATGCTGAATTGTAAATGGACTCTTTTAAGTCAAACAAGTCTTGGAATCTGTCTTCACTTTATTTTGAACTTTGCCTCTTGATTTCAAGTATAGAACTTTTTTCCTTGTTCCATTTTAATCCCCAATAAACCTTTTCCTTTGATCTGATTAAAACCAACCTACCTAGGGCTTTAACCCAAAGAGCAACTGGTTTCCTGTCTCTGATGCCTTGCATGAAACCCAGAGAGGGCTCGCATGTGTGTATGGAGGTGCGTGGATGAGAGAAGCGAAGTAAAGACATCAGTCAAGATGTTCCTTGTCCTTCTCCCTCCTTGGGTAACTCAGCATGATGGTTGTTGGTGGACAGATAAATTCTGCAGCTGGGTGAAGGGGTGGTAACGTAACCATAGCCCCATGTTGCTAGTGGCAGCAATGTATTGGATGTGCAGTTTTGATGTAATCTCAGGGTGGAGATTTTCCACAGGAAAACATGGTCTTTCTCAGCACTACCCTGGAGATCACCAAATGTAGTCTTCCAGCAATTGGGGGGGGGGGGGGGTAGAGAGAGAGAGAGATGACTAATGGCACTGTCATATATGTGTAATGATCATATGCAGAATTATTAATGCAATAATTCTGATTTTTGACATTTATTGCACTAAACCCAATTCATGACACAGTATTGCACATTGTAGTGAAGGCATCTTTCATTCGAAACCACACAACCCATATTTAGCGTAACATTAGTAAAATAAGACATGTCATTAACTTAATCTCCGGGAGCTTTTTTTTTTTTTTTAATTAATTCCATTCTGCAAAGGATGAGTTGTCCACCATCAAAATGTGTAATCTGTATGGTCTACTAGGGAACAAACTGACACCACTCCCACATTTGATTCACTCACGAACTTATATTTGCTGACAGACTATATCGGTGTATTAAAGTTAACCCTTTTCTACTGTATGGAATAAGAATGAAAATATTGGCATGGGCAGGCTTTAGCCTTGTGCTTTTTAATAGAACTTCACAAGGTCCACCTGCTGAAGCCAGGTGGAAAATAGTGGCTTGCATATCCATGAGCAAATCTAAATTTGAGTTAAAATTAAGGACTGTAGTAGTCTAGTACAGGGGTTCTCAATCCTGGCATGGCTGCGACCCACCTTGCCTTCCGGTGATGGTGTCACGACCCACCTTCTGCAGTTGCTCCTGGCCCTGGACGGCCTCTGGAGGCCTCCACAGGTCTCAGAGAGGCCTCCCGTCCCGATGTGACCAGAAGTCGCATTGACGCAACCGGAAGTGACCCGGAAGTCACTTCCGAAGGCCTTCTGAGGTTTGCGGAGGCCGTTCAGGGATGGGAGCAGCTATAGCAGGTGAGTTGCGACCTGGGTGTAGCCTCCAGTTGCTTCCGTTTGGCTCCAATTTAGAGCCAAACAGAAGCAAGGGAGGGTAGGAGGGCCCAACTCACAACCCATCTCCGCATCAGGCCATGACCCACCAAGCTGGTCATGACCTGCACTTTGAGAAGCCCTGGTCTATTAGTATGCATGCAAGTGCACACTAATGAATGGCTGTTTCTAGACAACAGGAACTCGGCAAATCCTTGCCGGTTTACTGGAAATCATTCAGCGACCTACTATTAGATGCAGATATACAGGGTCTATGACGGGGGGTAAAGGGGGTAATTTGTACCCGGGCCTGGGGTCCAAAAGGGGGCCCAAGAGGCAAAGGAGGGCCCCCGGATATTTTCCTATCTGTAGGAGGTGTGTGCTGCGCACGCCCTCACTTGGTAGCGAAAAAATGGATCCCTGCTGCAGGCAGTCCTCACTGGCTCCGACGATGACCTGGGCAATGCGGTGCAGCACTACTATGGGGCCTGCGCACTGTGAGGGAGGGGCAGCACTACTATGCGGTGCAGCACTACTATGCGGTGCAGCACTACTATGCGGTGCAGCAATGCGGTGAGGGAGGGGCAGCACTACTATGCGGTGCAGCACTACTATACGGTGCAGCAATGCGGTGAGGGAGGGGCAGCACTACTATGCGGTGCAGCACTACTATGCGGTGCAGCAATGCGGTGCAGCACTACTATGGGCACGAGCTCTGTCCCTGGCCTGCTGGGGTTTCTGGCATTCTGGTGGCAAGACGGGCCCTAAACATTTGGAGAAACAATTTGTGTGGCAAGTTGCAACGCAAGGCTGGGCTACAAAGGCTAGGCTGGCCTGGGTAGTAAGTTTATCTGTATCGTGAAATCTTAGCATAAACAAAGATGTTCAAATCAAATGTGCTTTCTTCTCTCTGATTCTCTTTTGTTTTGTTTTATTTATTTATTTGTTTAAAGGCTGCCAATCCCACCCCCTTCTGGGCTCGATCTGCCCGCCTCCTCCCCATTTCGCCCCCTCCACCTTTGGGAAGGGGCCCAAAAGAATCTTTGTAGTACCCCCTAATAAAATTCCTCTCAGAGTCCCTGCAGATACATGTTCTGCCAACTCCCAGTTTAGTATCTCCTGTTAGCAATGCAATTCGCACTAACAGAACACAATTTGTTGCTGTCCTTCATTTTTCTTTTGTTAAATATTAATCTATTTACTGGCATCTTCTTAGTAAAACTGTTTAAAACGAGGGAAGAGTGGGTCAGCTCAATACCTTGACAATAAAAGACTGAGTCATAAGATAATGTTTAGGTTACAGAAGATATTTAGGTTATAAAGTCAGTCAGTAAGTCAAATGTTAGGAAACATACATGTGACAAATTTGAAAGGAATGAAGGCTAGCATTTTGTGTCTGGGCAGATGTACTGTTGGTCTGGTGTGGTTTCTCAGTTCATATCATCTTGTGATTAAGTACAAGATAAATTGTATTTGAAATGGTGTATCTTTCAAAAGAATGGTATTTGTAAAAAGGCACCAAAATATAGGAACCTACAAGCTGTCGTACTTTTAAAAATAATTCTCCTTTTAGAGATGACGAAATACAGCGTCCAATTTAGCGTCCAGACTGCTAAATTGTCCAGACAATTTCTCGTCCACAATTTAGCGTCTAGACTGCTTATCTTTCATATTTTGCCATACAATGTATACTGATAATATACCACTAAAAATACAGAATTACATTATCAGAGAATTTGCCCGTTTGCTGTTGGACACTGAAAGATACGAAAACAGCTACAGAGAGGGATAAATGTGAGTCGGAATGGAGATTTGGAGTACCAGCAAAATATTTCAGCCAATTTCATCATCAGTAGCATAGCAAGGGCGGGGCAGCTCTGGATTCCCCCCCCCACCTGCCGCCTTTTGGATTGAAATAGCGGCAAGTGGCAGGGACATCATGACATGACGATGACATCACACCACCGCCATACCACCTCCAGGTTGCCAGGCTCCGCACCTGCACAGGCTCCCTGGAACACCTGCGGATTCATCACTAAGCTTAGAGTTTTGTATAACACTGTAAGGTAAAAAGGTAAAGGTATCCCCTGACAATTAAGTCCAGTCGTGTCCAACTCTAGGGTGTGGTGCTCATCTCCATTTCAAAGCCAAAGGTCATATTAAATACATAATCTTCATTTTCTTTGTTGAGTGTCAGTGATGACATTTCCCTACCAAAGAGAAAACGAGGAAGGGGAAGACTCCCAGACATATTTTTGACACCAGCAACCATGCAGAAAACTTTGCATTCAAAGACCAAACAACTGTATATGTTATGTTAAATGCTTAATTTGGCCTTGTTTATTTTTTACATTGTAAACAGCAACGGGGGGGGGGGGCGGGGGACAGGACACACATGAACAGGATCAGGACAATCACTATAGGGGCTTGACGTCTTCCCTTTGTGCATGGTTCCTCCTAAAATCCCATCCCAACCCGGTGTTTGTCTCAGGAGAGACATTACTATTGGCACCAATGGCAACTTCCTTCTTGAGGAAAACAGCAGCTTTGAGGGCAATGTTCATCCGAATCATGGTGAGACAAGAAAGGATTAAATCTACCTCCTCCCTACATTCCATGATTGCTCCTCAGCGGCTACTTACAATTAAACAAATACACACACTGGGCCAAACTACATTACATGCCATTTGACCCTGAGATGGAACTTAATAGGAGTGTTTTGAGGGCATTAGCATGATCTGAAAACAGTCATTTCTACAAAGCTGGTTACTACCCAGAACCTAAGGAACACTCTGCCAGTATTGCATCAGGCAGCCACAATGCTAAAGAAACAGAGTGGAATGAAAAAATCAGCTAAACCACCTACAGCTTGATTCTAACTCATAGTTCAATAGCACACGAATCCTAGATTTTTAGGACTAAAAGAGAGAGTAACTTGTGCAAAGCCACTCTATGAGCTGTATGATTGCATGGAGATTTGAACCCAGATCTTCCTGCTCAAGGTCCAACATTTTATCCACCTCAAATTGGTCCTCAGTGAGCTTGATCACTGCTCACCACCCACGTTTTGACTGGTGGAGGGGCTGTACATCAGTGGTGCAGCCCTGCTATATGTTTTGCACGTAGAGGATCCTAAGTCCTTGGCACCTCCAGCCAGTGGCATTGATGGAGGGAGTGCGGCACCGTAAGTGGTGCAAGGTGCTGCACTGTACCTTGCAAACCGGTGTTACCCGGCCCCTCCCACTTGCCGCTGGAATAGCTCCAGGGGCAAGTGGGAGGGGCCGTATTACACCGGTCTGCAATGCACAGTGCAGCACCTTGCACCACTTACAGTGCCGCACCCCCTCCAGCAATGCCACTGCCTCCAGCTACAGAGGCTCAGCAGTTTGGGCAAAACATCTTTCTTTGAAACCTTAGAAGGCCGTGCCAATATAAGACTAGTCTGCCTAAATATATAAGGCACAGTCTTATGTTTTGTATGTTCATACGTTGGCTGAAGTTTGAGGGGTGCACTCTCAGTCCAACTACAATACTACTAACTTGCTATTGCTTCTGCTCTCAGGAACTTTTTTTTTTCTCCCTTACCTTTCTGGATATCTTGGGTAAAAAAGATTGTTAGTCCAATGTTAATTGCTAGGAAGAACTCGTTTTTTTCACTAAGTGGTCATTTGTTAGGTCTTTCTCTACAGTCAGTGATATGATGAGAAGAGTTCGTGAAGTTCATGAACTAGCTCACCACAGTTCTCTTGAACACAAACTCAGTGATTAGTCAATAGCTTAGGAAAACAAGGTTGGCCAGCTTGTCTCCACATTATTTACCACAGTCTCAGGGCAAGGCCAGAGGAAAACCTATGGTTTTTCCAAATGCATGCTGCCAAATCTACAGCTGATCCTGAATAGGTATTTGTTCAGTTTGGAATCAAATCTGCATATTGTAGTGCATACACTCTGTTTTTCTGTTTTTATGCAGTTGTGTGGATTTATCTTAAATAAGCCGTCGTTGAAACCCAATATCCCACCGCTACATCTGGCAGCATCCTCCCAGACTGGGGAAGTGCCCTACCCACAAGTGTTTGCACCACAAATGATGGTGAGACAGATGAAGTTAGAGGATGTCTTTTTTATGTCTGTGCGGGTCAGTCTTTCAACACGGAGAAGAACCAAGACAAATAAACCAAAATGGAACATACCATCAAAATGTCTGCAGCAGCACACAATAAATCTGAGCTTCAAGTTTCCTCTCTCCCATTGCCCCCTGTCTTCAGCCATTGCAATAATAATAATAATAATTAAAATGTCTCTTCACTTTTTGATATTCTGAATTAGAACTTTAGGTCAAGATTCTCTAATGCTAAATAATAATCCAGAAAGGAAGAGGGAGTGGGTAAAGGTACAAAATGCTGAGCATAAGTACTGGCATTTTGCAAGCCCTAGTACTCCCGGCATTTTCAAATGGAGAATTTGGTTCTTGAAGCACAGAACATGACATTATAAGGCTTTTTTTTTCTCTTACAGCATTTGCTTCTAATTTGTCAAGATGAGATATTTTTGCACCAAAGCATTTACTAATATGTGCATTTTAAATCATGCACACTGAAGCTGCCATTACTTAACAGTCACCCTCGGTGTCCTGTGCTATCTTTCGTATGCCCAGCCTGTGACTAGCCTGGGAAGAGCGGAGTACTTGAATTTTCTGGCCTCCTTTTTGGGTTAGGTATGATAGCCTCCTTGTGCGTAAGCAAGTGGTTTCATTCCTTAATTGCAAAGGGGAAGTGGTCAGACAATCCATGCTGTCCCAGCAAGAAACATAGTACAATGTCCTGGAAGGGATCCAGAAAACAACAAAAAAAATTCCATGCAAAATTCCAAATCATCTCTCCCTCCTCCCAATATAATAGAGGCAATTGATAACATATAACTGAGAAAGGCACAAAAGTTTTTGAAAAGAATGTCATTATCACTCCTCATCTCTACAGAAGTCAAATAGCTATTTCTGTTTTCTTTTACATAATTCCCCATGACTCAAAGCTTTGCCAAACAAAGAAGGATGTGGGTTTTGGATTCTGAGCGAGGCTCTGGCTGCCATGCAGACGTATCCAAGAATGAAAGATTTTACTATTCGCCGAACGGTGATGCTGCAACTGAACAGGGCCACTCAGAATAATAAATGATTGAATGATAAAGAAAAAGAACAAAGGCCAAGAATTACAAGCAAGAAATCAAAGGACCAGGGACATGATGACCCGGCAGGAAGTTCTCCCGCATGTTGCAGTGAAATGAATAAGAGCTGTGCAACACCACTGCCCATTTCAGTAGCATTTGGCACAGGGGAAATTCCCACTGGACTGTGTGCCCCTTACTTCTCAACCCCTGTACTGTACTCTGAAACGAAAGGCAGTGATGTTCTCAACTCTAGAGCAGCATAGAACACATAACATTTCCATATGTCACAAATTATCTTATGCCTACTGTACTGTAATAGTGCAACCTGAGGACACAGTTTTCCAGTTTTCTCAACATTGAAAAACATTTTTGAACTCAAACCTTTCCGTCACTTTTCCCATTCCCCATCTTGCACTTACCACAGCCATTGCCCCCTTGCAGGACTTGCATTTCAATTTACAACGTAGTCGGTGCCTTCTGCCTCCATCCTGATTCTCAGGCTACCTATCTCTGAGAACTAAAAACAGAGTTAGTACCACACCCCAGCAAACACAATGGGGGGGCAGCATTGGGATGTGTGTGTTCAATACAAAAATACGGGAGGGGATGGGGGGGGTAAGAAGCTTCTCCCCCTACACTAGGCTTCCACTGGATGATGATCCTCCATTGATGTATAAATTCTTAATTATTTAAGATTTTACTTCCAGGCTATCATTAAAAAGAAATGTGATGTAACTTCAAATGGCTTGGGATCTATCCAACCTGTTCTCTGACTGATCAGGCATTAAATAAGCTTTGAGATTGTGGAGGTCCCACATTGTATTTCTTCTCCCTCTCGCACAACACCAGAACCAGGGGACACGCACTAAAATTGAGTGGAGGGAGAGTTAGAACAGACAAAAGAAAATATTTCTTTACCCAGCGTGTGATTCATCTGTGGAACTCCTTGCCACAGGATGTGGTGATGGCACCTGGCCTAGATGCCTTTAAAAGGGGTTTGGACAAATTCATGGAGGAAAAGACCATCACAGGTTACAAGCCATAAGCAACCTCCTGGTTTTAGAAGTGGGTTTTCTCTGTGCCAGGTGCAAGGGAGTGGCGACTGGACACAGGTATCTTGTTGTCTCGTGTGCTCCCTGAGGCATCTGGTGGGGCCACTGTGTGACACAGGAAGCTGGACTAGATGGGCTTTTGGCCTGATCCAGCAGGGCTCTTCTTATGTTCTTATGTTCTTATTGTATGAAAAGGAGGAAAAAGTCACCAGAGGACTGGTGACATCATTGAGGGGATTCATCTCCTTATTGGTAGATGGGAAGTTGGTGATGGTCTGGTCTCTGCAACTGCTCTCCTTTTTTAAACAGGGTGGCCTCTTGGGAAGAAGTTCTATGGCTGCACAGCTTCATAGCAATTCTCACCAGACCCAGTTTAAGCATCCATGGCACCTGGGACCAAGATGTGGTTATTATCCATCCCTGCTGTGACATGCAGTTTTCCCTCTTCTGCTCCCACAGCACCACTCAGACCACCCCAGATCACCCTCTCCAGTCCTGCCCCCAGATTGAAACCTCCCTCCCCAAATCACTCCTTGACAGCACCAAGACTGCTCCCACTCACCCACTTTTTTGCCTGTCCCTGCCATTTGAAAAGGCAAAGAGGACAGGTTAGGGAGTAAGGAAGACTGGGAAGAGAAGCCAAAATGGCTGCTGCTGCATCGGGGGGCGGGGCGGGACCAGGAGTCGTCTTCTTCAGGGAAAAGGGATGTTTAATCCCCTTACCCCGCATAAGCCTCATGGCCCGCAATGGGTCTCCTCGGACCTACACTAGCAACCTTGCTAGCATAAATCTGAGGAGATAAAAGGGGCAGGGAGGCTGCAGGGAAGGAGGATAGGATCCGGTGCAGGCCTTCTGCGACGAATCCTCCCCCTCCCACAACCTCCCCACCCCCGTTAAGTCCCCTTCCTAACCCAGTTTCACCCCCTCCCTGCCCCCATTCCGCCCTCCCCCCGGCTTACCTTTCCCGCGCGCGTCTGGACGTCGTCCGGCGTGGCTGGGAAGGCGGAGGCCTTCCTGCCAACATGGCTGGCAGTGCGCTGGTCAGCCTGCTGTCTGGGAGGTGTTCGTGACTGGCACTGACTGCTTTACGGCAGCGTCAGCACAGGAGGTGCACCACCATTGGGCAGCATACATAGGATTGTGCTGTGAGAGTGCAGCTTAATAACAGACACACACTCCCCTGCAACAGTGCATAGAAGGGAAAAAAATTAAGTGGTGAGAAACCTGCCTTTCAGGGAAGCTTTGTCTACAATTTTCTCACTGAGGAACCAATAGAAAATAGTTTGACGTGCACTAATCACATTCAAGCACTTGTCCCAAGACAGGGTATTTGAACCTACCCTGTGATCTACCCTTCTTTTGAAAATCTCAATGGAAATACAGTAGTTTCCCCAGTCTCTTTCGATATGTTTTGTAAAGCAAAAGTAACAAGTATTCGCCTAGAAAAGGAGAAAGTGGCATGAAAAAGTGAAAACTGCGTTTTGTTGTGAGGACAAAATATTTCTGGTATAAATACAGGAGGAAGTGAAGAGAAATCAAGATTTGTTTTCATAGATGAAAAAAAATGGTACTTCACAACCATTCACATTTTCTCTTCCAAGGGAACGAAACAATTCCCAGACTCAAAAATTAACAGAGTCTGAGAAATAACATCTTCTCAGGCTTGTCTGTAGGTGGGCACACTCAGAATGCCTCTGTTGTTTTTGATTTTTCTGTAGAGCTGTGAGAAACTGCTTTGAAACAGCTTTTCATGCCTGTCTACATGAGCAATAACTCTTTTGCAGGTTTTCGTACAACTAAAATGTCAACTAAGCTTTGCACACATCTAAGACCTGGAAGAATGACTCTCTCTCTCTCTCTCTCTCTCTCTCTCTCTCTCTCTCTCTCTCTTAAATATATTTTTATTTTATTAATACAATAATAATAAAACCATATATAATTTCAAAAGGTTACAGCAAGCGCAAAGCATATATCCTACTAGCATATTATTATTTTTTCAACTTATAATAACCCACAAGCCAAATTAACTGTAACATAAATGGTAAAGGTGACCCCTGACAATTAAGTCCAGTTGTGTCCGACTCTAGGGTGTGGTGCTCATCCCCATTTCAAAGCCGAAGAGCCAGCGTTGTCGGAAGACGCCTCTGTGGTCATGTGGCCGGCATGACTCTCCTTGCCGCAGCGCATTCATCAAATCCACAAGTCATCAAATCACTTTTCTTTCTCTCACCTAAGAATTCAATAAGCGTTCTAATTACTCACAAATACATTTTCAGACTTTTCCTTAATTAAAGTTGTTAGTTTATCCATTTCTGCAAATTCCAAAACTGAATGACTCACTCCTTTTGTTAAGACTTTATCCAGAATCAGCTTCAGGGGTCAGCGTGATCAGGCAGTGGTGAAGTACTCTCATTGTCACCTTCTTTACTACCCATTTTGGCCAAGGTAAGCCAATGAACCTCAAGGGGGCCCAGATAGGAGGAGGCCCCTGGAGGGCAATGTTTTGAGAGCCCCCAGAAACCTGGTGTGATTTTGTGTGTGTGCGATGCTAGATGCAAGGAAGTGGTGACAGGATACAGGTATCTTGTTGTCATGTGCATCCCAAAGGCAACTGGTGGAGCCACTGTGAGATACAGGAAGCTGGACTAGAGGAGTCCTTTGCCTGATCCAGCAGGGCTCTTGTGTTCTTATGATGATATTCTTTTATTCATTTGAGATGGGTCTTTTTTAAATGGGTGTTTGCTGTTTGTCATGAGCAAAGGTTAAAATCTGTTTCCTTTTCTGTTTGTATGAAATCGACTAGAATTCAAACTATGGGTTCCCCCTCACACACCATTTAAGTTTGTTTTTTTAAGTGCAAGAAGGGCAGTTTGGTTTGAAATACCATCCCAAATGGCCACTTGAATGAGGGAGGAGTTAAGCAGCATATATAAGGGCAAGCTCTTAGCCATTCAGTGTGGGAACCTGGTCTGGAGCTGAATCACAGAGATAAATCACTGAGTTAAAATCATTGAGTTGTATCACTGCTGAATTACATTGCTGAACTACAGTATTTGAAAGATTCCCAGAAAGTGTCCTTTTAAATAAACCCAATTTTGTTTGAAGAACTGCGTTGCTTTCAATCCTCCCTAAGTTCTGGCAGAGTGCCAGGTTACCAGACGATGAGCCAGACTCAGCAAAATCCACCCTAAAACGGTGCCGGAGCAAGTGCTCCTGCACTGGAATTTGGCGCAAACGTGCCATAAGGCACGTTTGCGCCTACTTTAGGACAAAGGAGGCTGGCACAAGGCCGGCCTCTCTCACTATGTCACCAGACCAAAGATGCGGCTGCTGGAGGCAGGTAAGGCTCCCACCGGCGGCCACGTGGGCAGTCCAGGCGGCAGTCCAGGCAGCTATTTAGCTGGCGGAAATCCGAGGAGGTCGATTGTCCCCTTCCCGGGTGTAAACCGGGGCTGGCCCTAATGTCCCCTTTCCCGAGTAGACATTAGGCCCGCCGCAGACATGCATAGGATTGTGTTGTCAGGTTGAGAGCCCAGAAGAATAGTGTCCCTAATTACCCTAAAGCAGGGGTCCTCAAACTTTTTCAGCCGAGGGCCAGTTCACTGCCCCTCAAACTGCTGGGGCGCCGGATGGGGAGGACTATAGTCCCCCCCCCCGTGTCACCCCCTGCTGGCCGTGTCACACACACACACACCGCCGAAAGAAAGCCCACCCACCCCCAGTACTAACCGCTTCTTACCTTCTGCTTAAGTTCGTTGCTGCTTTGAGTTCAGCGCCGTTTCTGAAGAGGGCAGGCCAAGGCAAGGCTAAAGCGGCGCATGCGCACCACGTCGCTTGAAGCCTTGCCCTCAGAAGGGCTGAACAAAGACGTTTGGCCCTGCTGAGGACAAGGCTTCAAGCGGCGTGGTGCGCATGCGCCACTTTAGCCTTGCCTTGGCCTGCCCTCGTCGCAGCTCGCCATGCAAGGCTAAAGCGGCGCCATGCAAGCGCACCACGCCACTCAAAGCTTTGCCCTAAGAAGGGCCGAACAAAGACGTTCGGCCCTTCTGAGGGCAAGGCTTCAAGTAGCGTGGTGAGCTTGCACGGCGCCACTTTAGCCTTGCCTTGGACTGCCCTCGTCAGAAGCGACCAAGCCGTCCGCCGAACTCAAAGCAGCAGGCGAGCGGCTCGCACCGGGGTGGCAAGTCAGTAGGTGGGCTGGCGGGCCGGAAAGATGGCCTTAGGGGGCCAGATCCGGCCCGCGGGCCTTAGTTTGAGGACCCCTGCCCTAAAGGCTTGTGGAAAGCAGAGCCCCAGCAAGGCAGGGACTGGTGGCACGGCAGTGGAAGAATGACTGGACAGACTGGCATTGGGCATCTTGCGGTCCCAGGCCAACCACCTATGAGACCACTACAGTCTCATAGGAACTTGAAGAGGCAAGCCCAAAAGTCTCAGGATGAGATGGCCATTTGTTAGAAGTGGTGAAACTGTTTCAGTTCTGCAGTAATCTTTGGAGATCTTCAGAGATCACTCTCCTTATGGTGACCCAGAACATTATCAGGAAAAAAAAATAGTCAATCAAATGACCCCTTAGGTAAAAGGTAAAGGTGACCCCTGACAATTAAGTCCAGTTGTGTCCGACTCTAGAGTGTGGTGCTCATCGTTGTCCGAAGATGCCTCCATGGTCATGTGGCCGGCATTACTCTCCTTGCCGCAGCGCGTAGCATGCGGCTGGAACACGGAACAAGGAACACTCTTCCTTTAGGAACTTTTAAAAAAATAATTAGGGAGGTCCATAATTTTCTATGATAACCATAGAATCCTGGTAAGCCAAAGCTTCATCCTCCCCCAATTGCCTGTTGCCAACTCTCATTGTCACCAACATTGATCATCCATACCAGGGACATCACTCTGTGTGTGTGTGTGTGTGTGTGTGTGTGTGTGTGTGAGAGAGAGAGAGAGAGAGAGAGAGAGAGAGAGAGAGAGAGAGAGAGAGAGAGAGAGAGAGAGAGAGAGCAAAATGACTTTTTATTCTATTTGTTACTGGTGGTGTGAAAACACATCACTGGTAGAAAATGGGTTTCAATTTTTCCCAATTTCCTAGGAATATCGTGTGGTCTGGTATTTTAGGAGGTCCACGGGGGTGACACCATGAGATCTTGCCCCAGGTATCACTAACCCTAGTGACACCCCTGATTCATACCCCTAAATCGTCTAGGCCAGGGGTGTCGCTGTAGCGTGGCTGGGGGGCGGGGCGCCCCCGGGTGACGCGCGCCATGGGGTGAGGCGCACACCCGCGTGCGCCACCTCCGTGACGCGCGACACCCTTCGGACGCTCCGAGGCCAGCCCGGGAGCCGGCCTCGGAGCGTCTGACCCCGTCGGCACTCCAGGGCCTCCATCCGGGTATTTCCCGGATTTTCGCGCATGCGCAGATCCGTTTTGAGGGCAAAAAGCCCTCAAAACGGGTCTGCGCATGCGCGAAAATCCGGGAAATACCCGGATGGACACGCTGCCTGGGGTCGGACACGCCGACGGGGTCAGACGCTCCGAGGCCAGCTCCCGGGCCGGCCTCGGAGCATCCGGAGGGCGACGCGGGGGGGGAGCCGGGTCGCCTCCCCCGGCGCCGATATCGTAGCGTCACTAGGGTAACGCGCCCCCTGCCCCAGGGTGACGCGCGTCCTAGTGACGCTACTGGTCTAGGCTGATAAAAATTGGACAGATGGGATAAGTAACCTCTGGCAAGCTAGAGTTAGTTGGCCAAGGTGCTGTCAGTTGCTGGCTTCTGTCTCTTAGATCTCACGTGTCTGAATTGTACCAGCTGGATTTGTGGATTTGAAAACACAGTTGGATTTGTGCTTTGTGTAGGGTGCTGAGGGAAGCATGTTTGCTACTGAACAATACTTAGAAGGCAAATCAAATGCAGTAAGTCACACAAAAACAAGCAGAAAATAATTCCATGTGACAGTACTTTACATGGGAGCAGCACTATTTGTAAGATGGGGCTCATAATTGAATTGGCCCTCAAATGGGGAATACTTAATACTTCATTAGTGGAATGTGGCAACCCACACCATTACGCCAGTGTGTTGCAAAAACAGAATTATGAACAGTTTCATTGGCCCCAATTCAGGTTGTCTGAACTGAGATAGCTTGCTTTCTGTATTGTGTTGCATGGTTCTAGTGAACTCAGCACTGCCATCTTGTGCTATTCTGAGCTAGTGCACATACTGCTACCTTGCTGAGACACCATCTGTGGGCATTTGTTCAAGTGATGCTAAGAATGTCTTTTGTACCATCTATACATCATTTTATACATATTTTCCTTAATATTAACATTTAACGTTAATTTCAACTGTTTTAACCATAGTTGTTCCCATTGCATTAAAATAACATCACCTACATTTTTCACCCAATGAATCATATATTCTTTAACCTGTTCTTCTTCTGTCTCAAACTTCAAAAGCAATTTATACATTTTTGAGATTACCTGGTCTTCAGATTTTAATTGTACCTCCAGTATTGATTATTCTCTACAAATCCATATACCTTCTTATCCACTTTAAATCTCTCCAAAATTTGAGCATATACAAACCATTGGCAATTAAATGGTTCCATTAATTTTTCTCTTGACTTCATTGTACAATCTTGTTGCAAAAAAATTAATAGTTTCTGTATAATAGTCCTTTCTCTTTTGGCACGTTACTCCCACCAAAATGTGCTTCATATGGTGCAACCCATAATGGTATTTTCTCATAAAACCTGGTTTTATATCGGTTCCAAATTCTCCAACCCCAAGCAAATTAGCAAGAATGTATGAGAAGGTGACGAATAGCTGTTGGAAATGAAAAAAGCAAGAGGGAACTTTTTATCATATGTGGTGGACATGTTCTCAAGCAAAGAAGTATTGGATTCAGATTCATAAACAGATACACAGCGCAATCCGACTTAACTTTTGTGCCGGTGTAACCAGCGGCGCAGTGAGAACAGGAGGCCCCAGAACGGAAAAGGGATTCAAATCCCCTCCAAAAGAGGAATTCAAAGGGGATTTGAATCCCTTGTCCGTTCTGGGGCCTCCCGTTCTCGCTGCGCCGCTGGTTACACTGGCACAAAAGTTAAGTCGGATTGCGCTGACAGTTGATTTTAAAGATTAAGGTTCAAATTAAAACGAAAACCTTTTTGTTGGGTATGAGGGATGATCATGTAGGCAAAAAATTTCAAACTTTGTTTTTATACAGTATATGATAACTGTGGCAAGAATTTATATGCACACTATTGGAAGAATTCAGAGATACCTTCGCTAGAAGATTGGTGGTTGAAAGTTTTGGATTATGCTGAAAGGGATAAGCTTACAATTTTAATTAAGGAAAAGTCAGTTAACTTTTTCGTGAATAATTGGAAACCATTTATTTATTATTATTATTATTATTATTATTATTATTATTATTATTATTATTATTATTTGAGAGAGAGAGAGAGAGAGAGAGAGAAAGAGAGAGAGAGAGAGAGAGAACGATGTGATGATATGTGAATTTAATGAATAGAATATTTTGGCTTAGTTGGATATTACCGTATTTATTGGCGTATAAGACGCACTTTTTTGTCTACATTTGTGACCCAAAATAGTAGGGTGCATTTTATACGCCAATACTAAAAAATCCCTTTTCCCCCCTTGCCTGTTTTAAAGCATTTTCGGGCTTACCGCGTTTTTCCGGAGCCAGAGAGCTCCCTTGTGCTTTCTTCCCTAACTAATCTATCCAATCTACAGCTGTTTGTCGGGTTTAATTTATGCACGTGCATGAGTTGAGCTTCTCAGCAGCCAGCAGAGGGCGCTGTGCTCAGTTCAGTTCAGCTGAGCTTCCGAGGGCCTGCTCTTGAATGCAGCATGGGTAAGCTTCTGAACTGGGCCTAGTTGGGAGGCTTTGAAAACTGCATAGGTGGGGTGGGGGAAAAGAGTTGAGTCTGGCGTTTTTGTATTTGGGATTTATGTTGTTTAAGAGTTGGTAAGAGTTGAGTCTGGGGGTGGTAAGGTGGTAAGAGTTGAGGCTGGTTTTTTTTGTACTTTTATGTTTTTTACTGTGGAAGCTGCAGGGGTGGGGTGGGGTGGGGTGGGGTGGGGGGAAAAAGAGTTGAGTCTGGGGTTTTTGTATTTGGGATTTATGTTTACTTTGGAAACTGTGCATGGGTGGGTTGGGGGAAAAAGAGTTGAGTCTGGGGGTTTTTGTACTTGGGGTAAATATTTTTTTTACTTTGGAAACTGTGCATTGGGTGGGTTGGGGGAAAAAGAGTTGAGTCTGGTTTTTTTTGTACTTGGGATTTAAATTCTGGTGCATTTTGTTCATGTGTCTTATTGCTGTGTGTTTTAAAAGAGATCCTGGTATTTTTGTGCAATTTATGTAAATTAGCTAATTAAGCAGCCAAGCAGTAAGTGGCCAAGTGGCCCAAAAATGCTTTAAATCTTTTTTTCTTGAAACCCAGGGCCAAAAGGAAGGTGTGTCTTATACGCCGGTGCGTTTTATACGCCAATAAATACGGGGTATATGTAGAAAATAGTGATTCGTATGCTAGTAGGATGTATTGCTTCGCGCTTGCTATAACCTTATGAAATATGTATTGTTTTTATGTTTTAATATACCGGTACTAATAAAACATAAATATATGCCAAAAATGTCTTTTGTATTATAAAGTATTTGTATCCTTTTCTATTAAATGTACATAAACATACTTTTTTGGGGGGGTAGGCTTACCAGATCCCCACGGCTGTGAACTGGGACACCCCCCAACAAGCAATTAAATTAATTAATTAATTAAACATTAAAACATCTTTTTGGGGGGTGTAAAGTGCCCTTTTGCTGCCCAAAGGGCAGCTGGAATTATTTATTTATTTATTTATGTATTTATTTTGGGCCTGTCCCGCTGCCATTGCCGCCGTCCTCTTGCCGGTGCTGTCCCTCCGTCGCCATTTTCCCTCCTCCGTCACTGCTGTCCCCCGCCGTCGGCCGTCACTGTCACCATCATCCCTCGCTGTTGCCTTGGAGCCTGGCCGGCTACATCTGAGCTGGCCAGGACTCCTGCTGCCCCCTCAGCGCCTCTGTCACCTCAGCTTACAAAGTGCCCAAAAGCACTTTTTCCCTGTCATCGGCCATCTTGGATCTCATGAGATTTTGCGAGATCCAAGATGGCCACCAACAGGAAAAAAGTGCCTTTTGGTACTTTGCAAGAAGCAACGGTGGCGGCTTCCAACGGGCCTGGAAAGCCCGGGACCGACCCGGGACCGGAGCCTGGAACAGTCCCAGGTGTTCCAGAATGGACAGTAAGCCTAATCGTCATGGTTGGCCCAGCCCTGATATAAGTTACAGCCCAATCCTGTCTAGGACTGCAGCAGTGGGCAAAAGCATGCTGCGCTGGATCGTATCCATGATCAGACCAGCGCAGGCAGAGGATTGAAGTTGGATTGTCATAATTATTTTTATTTATGTAGATAAATATGGACTTAATTTTTACTGAAGCATAAACTTCCATAGAGAACAGGCGTATGTAGGAGTGATTGCATTGTGGAAGATGTTTCATTATCTTGGAAACATTTCAACCACAAAATAGGAGAGACCACAGCCAGGGGAAAACCATCATTAAACAAACAATACAGTATTATGGCAACTGAATACATTACAGGCTTGGTTCCCTTGTATTATTATTGTTACATGCACACATATTTTCTTCATATGGAGATTTTCCAGGAAGTAGACTGGATATATTACATATGTGGATGTTTCCGAAACAATATTCAAAAATCTATTACACAAACGTGTATCGTACAAAGATAGAAATTATTTGCTTACAGTCAGCATGGATGAACTCTGGAAACTGCAAACAAAAATATTATGCCTTTTGAGACTCATTGAAAAGCACATACACTAAACAATTGTATCAAAACATTATCCCAGCTACGTTGCCTTTTTGGATTGTCACCATTAACCCTTTCGGGGCTCCTCGGATGCGCGCCTGCTATTTAGCTGGCGCAGGTCTGAGAGCTCCGTGTGTGCCAGGCCTGGGAAGGAGGATAGGATTCGGTGGAAGAGGCAGCTGCCAATCTCTCCCTCTTCCCGGGCCCAGTCAACCACTCCCACCCCTTCAGAATGCCCCATTCCGCTCTCCCCCCACCCCTCTGCTGCCCGGTGGGGAACTTGCCTTCCCCGGAGGGCGCAGCTCCAGATCTGGGGCTGGGAGAGTGGCACTGGCCTCTCCGCCAGCGCCGCCTCCTTGCCGGGTGACGCAAACATTCCTTATGATACATTTGTGACACTCTGGACCGACAGGGTGCTTGCCCTGCCTGTCCTGCTCTAGGCAGGATTGTGCTGTTACGGAAACAGATAATTGATAAAGACAGAAGCGGCAACTTCAAAGAATTTCCAGGAAACATCAAATATATAGTAATAGAATTTTACTATATGAAATGCTGTTTTGTTTTGTTTTCTAAGCAGCCTAAACAATATTCAGCATATTTAATTATATCCACATATTCGCTTGACTATCTAAAATAAATTGTGATTAAAGATGGCATGGATTTGATAAGTTTCCAACAATGGCAAGGATGGACAGTGGCGTTCCTGCGGTAGGGGCTCGACAGTAAGTCGCGCCCCGACCGACTACCGCGTTCATGAACCGGAGCGAGGAGGCCCCGCACCCTCGCCATCAGAGCAATTCCGCGCAGCGAGGCCGAACGGGCAGGAAACCCTGCCCGTTCGGCTTCGCTGCGTGGAATGGCTCCGATGGCGAGGGGCGGGGCCTCCTCGCTCCAGTTCGTGAACGCGACTTACTGTCGAGCCCCTACTGCAGGAATGCCACTGAGGATGGAAACTGCTTTACAACAGAAGCTGTTTGATTAACCAAAATCCATGGATAGATGCAAAGCATTTGGAAAACGTCTGAAGTTGTTAAACTGACAAGATTTGAAGATGGTCCACCCTCATTTCCAGATCCATTCCTTCATGTGGGCAGAACTGAGTTTGTCCCAGGAGATTCTCATATAGATTGCCTTGTCCTGTGCACCCGGAGACAAGAATGTATGTGCTGAAAACATCTATTGCTGCATGCAGGGAAGGACTGAATCATCCCTTTAGTTAAGCCCTTTAGTTAAGACTCCATGAAAGAAGACAGAGACATTTTGCTGATAAATTGTGTCGGAAAAAGGGCTATGGATATAAACCAAGTGGAGTCATAAGGTGAATGATCCTTCTTCCGATCAACCCCTGCTAGTTTGCTGCTAAAAATAAAACAGGAGCAGAAGCAAGCAGTAAAAAGGTTTTGAAGAAAAACACTTTGCTTACATGTATATAAACACGTACATCTCTGTTGGTAGTACAGGCAGGGCCTAGACCAGGGGTGTCAAACATACATGGCCCACAGAAGCTCTTTAATCTGGCCCATGTCATTATTGGGCTCTCCTAAGTTGACACTGCCATCTTCTTCACCTGCTGAGCTGCGAAGTGACACCTTGGCAGAAGCGCTGCTGAAAAGGCGCCAACATGTGCAGGAAGCAGCTCCACCCTCAGCTCTCACAACCTGAGCAGGCCCGCTCTTTTCTTTCCCACATGTTGCAGAGCAAGCCAGGAAGAAGGAGAGTGGCGGGTGGAGGACGATGACACTCGGACTCGGAAGCTGGAGCGCCCGCAGCCACAGGGCGCCCACAGCCGTGCCTCAGAGCGGCAGCTGGCGCTGAAGATGATATCCTTTTAAAACTTTTTTCCAGCGCGAGCGTCTGTGAAATGGCACCCCCCCGGAAGCAGCACGCCCACTTGGCGCCTGGGCCCCAGGGCCCCCTACCATTCAACGCCGCTGCGAACAAAGAGACTAGATGAGAGGAGAATGGTGTGGGAATGATCAAGGAAAGTCAGCGGATGATGTGGGGAAGGATGGAGTATGGTCGAGAATGACAGAGGGGAAGAGAGAAACAAAGGACCTGGCACAGACAATAAATACAGAGACAACCATTTCGGGGGGGGGGGGGAGAGAGAGAGAAAGCCAGAAGCATACACCCTGGAACAAAAAGTGGGGAAGAAAGCCAAGGCTCGAGAAAGCAGGAAGGAATTAGTGGAGAATGGAACTGGGATGGGGGGAACCCTAGAATGGAATGGAAAAGGAGAGAAAGTGCCAGAGGTTGGAACAGGAAGAGCAAGTGGAAAGAGTACAAGCCAACCAGCGGCACGGGAGAAGAGGAAAGCCTAAGGAGAGAGTGGAAGATGGAAAGGGGAAAGCCAGAAAGAGGGTGGAGGAGTTGGGTGAAGTGCGTTGCCACCTGCCAGGACTTGGAGGCTGAGATCAAGAGCCCTAGCCAACCATCCCTAGCAAAGAAGGAGAGGTGCCTGGAACCAGGGGAGGGGAGAGAAGCACACAGAAGCAGCAGCAGCAGCAGCAGCAGCAGGGGGAGCAGACCCCAGGGAGGGAAAGAAGGGGAAGGGGGAAAGACAAGAGAGCGCTGGTGATGCAGAACATTTGGGTTTTATTCATATCTGGCTTATTATGTTCACCAGAGAGAATCTCTGGTTTTGCAACTTCACATTTCCCCTCTCTGGAAATTCACTGGCACACACATGCAGCTGCCTCCAGAGGGTGGAGTGGGGGCTCCATTTGCTTAACTCAATTAAGTCTCCCAGGACTCAATGATCGGACCATCAAGAACTATCAAGGTTCTTGGCTCCACAGTCGCAACGTTACTCAGGATTGCGCTGTTAGCTATGCTACTGGATTGGGATTTATCCATGACAGGGAGAGACAAGGTGAGAGGTATATATAGTGATAGTCAGTCCCAGGCACATTGGGGAAAAAAATTGCTGATCTGCAACAGCAGATACTTTGAGAAGCATTGCTGTACTTTTAACTCACTAAGAAGTAAGTTTCTGTAACCATACTAGACGTTGTTGCATCATGCATCAGAGTAGCATTTTCCTTCTTTGAGGAATCGTCAAATGGCTGACTTGCAATTTGATTGATCAAGACTTGCATATTTTCTCCTCTGTCATTTGCAGCTAATGGGTTTCTAGGTGAGAACAAACTGCTTATTTCTGGTAATCGCTTGCTTAATGACATCATTTCCTGCTTAGTGACATCACTTCCAGCCCCCAGCAGGTGCCATAAATGCTAACTTTGGCCAGCTGTATGAAATGAGTTTGACACCCTTGTCCTAGACTTTGGAACAGGGTATCCTAGCCCCCGTGCTCCAGCTGCATGCTACACGCTGCGGCAAGGAGAGTCATGCCGGCCACATGACCACAGAGGCGTCTTCGGACAACGCTGGCTCTTCAGCTTTGAAATGGGGATGAGCACCACACCCTAGAGTCGGACACGACTGGACTTAATTGTCAGGGGTCACCTTTACCTTTACCTATCCTAGCCTAGAGCTATTCCCATTCCTTTTGTGTGTGAGAGAGCTCATGGCATGGTGGACCACATGCAGCTGGAAGAACTCAGGAAGGGAGCTCCTGCACTTTGGAAGGCCAGGAAAGGGGGGGGGGAGGAAACAAGGTAGGGACACACCTCCACAGAGGACAAGAGTAAAGGTCTGAGGCAGGTAGCCTCTGGGTCATCTGCCTCCTGGACAATACACTATACACCTGCAGACAGTCTTGTACCTGTTTTCCAGCAAAATGGACTAGTTGTGGAACACCTCTCTTAAGACCAAGAGATCAGTCTTGAAAGTCTACTGGTAACTGCAATTTCTCTGTTACCTCCTTTTCCTTTACACATACCAAAGAGCGCTGTCTACACAGCAATATGGAAATGACTGGAAATGAATCTAAATTGCTAGACATTTCAAATCCTGGAAGTTCAGAAAACGTATCGGCATAATGGCGTATCATGAGCTTCATTTGCTGGTATAGCTAAGGAAAAAACTTTCCCACAACAACAAAATCAGTGGAGGAAAAAGCAGAGGAGTATTTTACATTGATTTCAGTGGAAATTCAGATGGGCTGTTAAGCAAAAACAATAATTTCTACAGTTGCTTTGGTAAGGCCACATGCTACTTTATGTTATCCTTTTACAATTTCAAGGGCATTTTTTAAAAAGTGCAAAATCCCTGACTTTTTTTGCCACAAAGCAAGAGGGTTTTTCTTGTGCTGTTTTTCTAGCCCCAATCCTGTCCTGCCTGTTTTCCTCTCTCCCCATGCTCAGTCCTCTTTCCATCCCAGGTCTTGCAATCTTCCTTTAAGCACTCATGGAATTTCTGAAGTGTCCGTGACCACAGCTGATGAGACTGAGACTGTTTTCCTCCTCCCTCTCACTCAGCATGTGGAAAATCATACATGATGAGATTCAGGCAGGCACTAAGCAAAGCAGGAAATGCATGACTGCTCTTGCCACACCGTTTTATTAAACAGAGAGTTATCGTGGGCTGCAAGAGGCCCCCGTTGAAAGGCCACCATGGGGTAAACTACATACATATTTGTTTGTTCAAGTTATTCAGAATGCCAAACGTTCTGAGGTCTTTGTCAAACCACTTAGGCAACGGTCAGTCCGGTTCCCGAAATTTGTGTCTCTGCTAAGATAGATGGAGGAGGCGTTTCAGGAATTTGTTAAACACACACACACACACACACACACACACACACACACACACACACACACACACACACACACAAAGTCAACAGTCAACAGTCAACAGTCACAGTTAGTAAAGTTATATTTACAGTATATATATATAGCACTAAAGTGTTCACTCATTTTCTCTCTCTCTCCACTTGCTGACTCATTGTTGGGGGACAGGACACACTTGACATTTCTCCTGGGCATGAAGCAGAAACAATTATGATTTTCTATAACTGTTGACTTGGTACTAGGTAAGTAAGATCGAAAGGTCGGCAGTTCGATTCCCGCAACGGGGTGAGCGCTCGTTGCTGGAGATGAGCACCACATCCTAGAGTCGGACACGACTGGACTTAATTGTCAGGGGATAACTTTACCTTTACTTAGTAAGAAAGTATTTTGGAGATTGTAAGCTAGAAATCAGAACTGAAAGGATGTTAAATGTTTTGTTTTTATCTTGTTTAATTTTAATGTTTTGTTTAATTTTAATAGAAATCTCATTGTTTGCAAAGAAATAATACTTTACATTTATAGAACACTTTCCAGATGTTCACATATCTCAGTCATTTTTACTGCGACACTTTAAGGTAGATCAGTATGATCACCATATTGCAGGTGTGGGGGCTAAGGCTAAGAGAGAGTGGCTTACTTAATGCCTCCTCATAAATTCACGGAAGAGGCAAGATTTGAACCACGAACCAGGTCCCAATTTACTGCGTAATCCACCATAACTTTGCGCCTGCTGTAAACGTGCCGTAAAGTGCTTTTTCAGCACCCGGGGAGTAAGGGCCGCTGGTGCAGAGGCCGGCAGCCTGTACTCTGCCTCCCAGACAACCCTGCAGCCACTGGTGCAGGTAAGATTTGCATTGGTCGGTGCAGGGGCGGGGGGAGAGCAGGCTGGGTGGCAAGGGGGCCCGTTGGCCGGCCCGGACCAGGAGAGGGTGGGGATCTTGATGGATCACCCTAGAAAGCAATGTCTAAGTCCAAGTGATGATAAAATGTAAGAAAATCCAGTTAGGACCTGAATGGGATTAAGGTCTTTGACATTCCAATTTCATAATAAACAGGTAAAGGTGACCCCTGACAATTAAGTCCAGTCGTGTCCGACTCTAGGGTGTGGTGCTCATCCCCATTTCAAAGCCAAAGAGCCAGCATTGTCCGAAGACGCCTCCGTGGTCATGTGGCTGGCATGACTCTCCTTGCCGCAGCGCGTAGCATGAGGCTGGAACACAGAGCGCTGTTTACCTTCCCGCAAGCGGTACCTATTTATCTACTCGCATTAACATGCTTTGGAACTGCTAGCTGGCAGGAGCTGGCCAAGCAACGAGAGCTCACCCCGTCGCGGATTCGAACTGCCGACCTTTCGATCGACGTTTGGACTAATTTTCAAATACTAATAATTCTCACAATGGATATTTTTTCAACAGTACAGTTTCAAGGAAACAAAATGTTTACAACGTTCTCTGCAGTTTGAGCAACTTTGAAAAAAATAAATAAATAAAACCAAAATACTAAACCAAATAAACGGCATCTAATAGAGCACTGCCTTGTTCGGATGAGTTAAACCCCAAAAGGTGTGGTAGTCTCTGGAAACTTCGGGTGACTCAGTTGGGAACAGCTAGCTTCAAATTAAAAGATCAGCCCACACAACAGTTTCCATCCATGTTCTATAATTCTTCATCTGAGAATTCAAATTTAATTTGATGGAACAATTAATATGCATGCATAGCAATGTCAGCATTGTTTGTGTGTGTGTGTGTGTGTGTGTGTGTTTTCTTTTCATGCTAGGGGACGATTCAGACTTATCCCTTGTGCACTAGCACCACTCTACGCATATGGTGGGGGAACTGCCATACACAGAACAGTGTAGGAGGGGACAGGAAGGATGTGAAGGAGGACTGGTTCATCCTCCTCTATTTTAATGTTTATTATTTTAAATGCTATGTCAAGCCAAAATAGGCACTCAAAGCTGTCAAAAACAACACAAAACATTTTGGTATGTAAAATAGAACACACATTATAATAGAACACACATGATACTCACAATTTCCCCCTTTATCCACAGCCCACTTCCAAATTGCTCCTTTTCTATCCTCTTTCGCTTCTCAGAAGCCCACCCATCTTATCCCCTGCTTATGCCTCCCACAACAACAAAGTTCAGATTAATGGCACAATCCTGTCTAAACATGGACCCAGCGCTGGGTGTCACGTGCTGTAAGGCATGTTTCGACACCCGATGAGACGTAGGCCTCACCGGTTCCAAGGCTGGCGCCGGTCTACCCACCCCACATCCAGCCCATCCGCCGCACCAAGCAGGTAAGTCCCCACCAGTCAGCAGAGGAGCAGGAGGAGGGCATTCTGGGATGTTCTGGGGGGGATGGGATTGGCCAGTCAGGCAGGGACGGGGAAGGGATCAGCAGTAGCGCGCTTCGGCGAATCCTATCCTCTGTCCCGGTCCTGGCTGGCCATTTTGCCGGCGCACATCCGAGGAGGCCCATTGGGGCTGCTTGGGCTCTCCCTGAGGGATCTTCCGAGGTGTGCTCTAGCTATGTGGTGGTGCTGGTCCGATTCTGTCTAGGATCTGGTGCAGCGTGCAGCAGCCCTAGACAGGATTGGGATGCCCAAGTATCAGTAAAGAACACCCACAGTGTACAGTTCAAATCCACCAAACAAACAAAAAAGTAATCAACAATATATAAACTGCTTAAAATATCGATGCCACGAACATCCAAAATGACGGCCAGCCTCCTCCAACAGTTTCATCTAAATCTTAAACATCACTGGTGACAAGATAGAACTTGTAACCCCAGGAGAATCACCAGGAAACAGAACAGCAATCACCCACATATCACCCACTGAAACTGTTCTTTCAGTTAGGAACAGAATCGCCATATGCTTCTGTGCCACGCAGGCCACTCTGGACAGGGTCACGATAATCAATTCATCAGGATATCTGGGCACCAAACACCTCTGAATAATGAAAACAGTAGGTACTTGGTCATCGTAAGCACAAAGCATCCCACTTAGTCAACCCCTACATCAGCAGTGGGATCCAGAAGTGCTGGTATCAGTATTTCAGTTCAACCAATTCACTAATAGCCAACACACAGCCCAATCCTATCCGGGCACCATAGGGCCAGGCGTGGAGCTCCATGCCATATCCTATGTGCCCAGGCAGCAGGCTGGAAGTCAACTCAGGGTAAGACAGCAATGAAAGTACCACTTGTCTCCCGAGTGCTTGGCACTGCCAGGCATAATTTCTTATCTCAGACTGGGGCATCGTGCAGTTATGTGAGTTCCATAACACTCCAGGATAGAACATGGAGCCCAGCAGCAATTGGGCAACCATAAGACAAGAGGTGCTTTCACTGCTGCCACCACCACTCTCAGAAGTGGTGGCTTTTCAAGTTTGAAGCGAGAAAAGACCATCGCTACTGGTGATGAGCCCCACAAAGCAATGCTGAAGACCATTGATTTTCATGAAAATCAAGACCACCACCCCTCACCATTCTTAAGGTTAAAGTAAAGGTAAAGGTGACCCCTGACAATTAAGTCCAGTCGTGTCCGACTCTAGGGTGTGGTGCTCATCCCCATTTCAAAGCCAAAGAGCCAGCGTTGTCCGAAGACACCTCCGTGGTCATGTGGCCGGCATGACTCTCCTTGCCGCAGCGCGTAGCATGCAGCTGGAACACGGAGCGCTGTTTACCTTCCCGCAAGCGGTACCTATTTATCTACTCGCATTGACATGCTTTGGAACTGCTAGGTTGGCAGGAGCTGGCCAAGCAACGAGTGCTCACCCCGTCGCGGGAATCGAACTGCCGACCTCTCGATCAACAGTTCATGATTCAGCGGTTTAACCCACTGTGCCACCCGCTGGCCTATAGCTTCGGACTTACTCAAGCACAAAATAGAGAATTCCCTTCTTTAGTATGCTCCTCTTGCATTGCAGTGAAACCTGGATGTGTGGGACTTCCAGTTTCATTTACAGGCACAGCATGAGAGTTTTGGGTGTGTGTGTGTTTAGTGCAGAGGCTGTGAACCTAAGATGGGATCAGGCAACATTCTGGGTCATGCCACCCCTGCCCCCATGTGCGTATATTGCTCATGTTCTGAAAAGCACAAGTGGTAACAACTGTAAGAGCTGTCTGGCCCTGGAATGGTCTGCCTCGTACAGTTGTGGGCTCTCCCTGTTGGGAGATTTTCAAGCAGAGGCAGAGTGGCCATCTGTCAGGTATGCTGTGGTCACCTGTAGTGAGGGGGGTTATACTAGCTGACCTCCACAGTCCCTTCCAACTCTAATATTTTATGAATGGGGCCACATAAGCATCACAGCGCAGATGCATCTGTAGAAAGTTGCTTTTGCATTTTTCTTTGCTGGATGAAGGTGACTGTATTTTCATATTGCAGCAAACTTTATTGTTCATATTCTTCCATCTTTTAAGCCATCTTTTTAGCCCCTGGTATTGCTTGGTAGAAAATACGAGCTTAGCATTGACTCTGTGTGAACATTCTATCAAAGAACATTCATTATAGGACTGTGTTCAGCTTCACAGACTGAAGCGGGGAATTTACAGCCCGGTCCAGCCCAAGGCAACTGCGGTACAATTCAGGCACAATTGCAGCCCAAGTGCTTTAGGCCCGAGTTGTGCCTGAATTGTGCCTGAGTTGGGCTGCAATTGTGACTGAATTGCAGCCCGGTCCAGCCCAAGGCAACTGCGGTACAATTCAGGCACAATTGCACAATTCAGGCACAATTGCAGCCTAAAAGTGGGTGTGTTGGGGGCGTGTCGGGGGTGTGACGGGGGCGGTTACGAATTTTGGTCCGGTTCCAGACACTGGAGAGCCACTGACACGCCCCCTCGAGCCCAACTCAGGCCCAAAATTTGGGCCAGCAAAAAGGGTGGACCCAAATGTGAGGAGACCCATAGGAGCCATTTTACCTTACCCACACCAGCCCTCTCCTGAAAAGTTCTAACACCCTGGGCCCGAGTTGGGCCTGAGTTAGGACCGAACAGGTGTGGCCTAACTCTGGACATGGACCCAAATAGTTACCCTATCAGCACCCAGCCCCACCCAGCCTCTTTCCCACAAAAGCCCAGCCCCAGCCCTCCACTCTCTCTCTCTCTCTCTCTCTCTCTCTCTCTCTCTCTGAGCACGTGGTGTGGGGTTCTGTCCCCCAGCAGCCACAAAGTGGGACTTTGAAAACTTTATAGCAATTATGGATCATCATCGGGATTACTGGTTGAAAATTTTTTATATAAATGTCTAGTTGTAAAATACACCAAAAAACTCAGCAAATAAAATCACTCTATCAACGATAAAAGCGATCAACAATAAAAGCTAAAAAAGCTCCTGCAGAGCTGTTAAAAATCATGGAGCATAGTACAAAAACATTTCAACAAAACAGCATAACGTTTCGTTTAACCTCTGTAAACTTTTTCAAATGCTAAAAAAAACTACATTTTTTTGTAGGCACGGAGCAGAAGGCATGCTGGGATGCCTTCTTTGTGGGCATTGCCACGGCCCTTGAGGCCCAGGGCTTCAGGCAGCGCACGGGCATGTCCTGGCGGAGGCGGTTCCAGACCTCATGAGACCCCCCCCCCTTGTGCGTGCCGTTCCCACCCCCTCCTTCCCTTCTCTCCCCCGCTCACCCCCCCATGACTCCCACGTGCAGCCTCACCGTGGCTTGGGGGTGGCATCGCAGTCTGCAGGAGGGAGGGCAGTCGCACTCCCCCCTGCGGCAGGTGGCTGATGCCCAGGGTGCCCTGGGGCAGCTGGCACTGGCACAACCTCTGCCCTTCAGCTGACTGTCAAACGCGCAGTGCCTGCAGGCCCGCCTGTGGCTGCCCATCTGCTGCAACCGCTGCAGCAGCTGTGGTAGGTGCACGCAGACGGGCTGAGGAGGGGGCTCTTCGCTTCCACAAGACTGACAGCTCCCCACAGGAGCCTGCCTGCCTCTGCGGTAAGTTTTGCCGCGATCCTGGCCCAATGCTGTTGCCTCCAGCCTAACTCAGGCACAGTTGCAGCCTAACTCGCTCCTAGTTTGGGCCACAATTGGGCCACAATTGGGCCTCAACTGTGCCTGAGTTAGGCTGGACTGAGCCCTTAGATGTTCATATCATTTTTCTTGCTTCTGGTATTGTGTTAAGTGACGGAACTGTGATCCACTTTCCCCATCCTGAGCTGTGTGAACAAGACATTCTTGGCATCTCTCTAGAAGAAAAGACACACATTTTTCCTTTGGGCTTTTTTGCTAGTACAAAATACTTGTGCATCTCTTTTTTCTACTTCTCCAAAGCCAACCTTGTGTAACTAGAAATCCTCCAAAACATTGGTGTGGAAACTGATAACTAGAATTGCAGGACATGTAAAATGACTGTGGGTAGTTGCACATTTGGGTGTATTTTCTCTATCTCTGTTGTGGCCCCCATAATTCAGAAAGCCACCCATGAAAATGAGGGATAGCCATCTGCCAATATGCTAGAGAAAAGAAGCTCTGTGCCTGATTTTGTCTTCACTTGCACATGAAAAGGAAATCAATGATTGATTGTGCCAATTTTTGACTTTGACTTGAGCAAAATTTGCCAGTGCAGAACTTGTGGTTTCTTTTTGATCCTTTGGTTTCCCCTTTTGTTTATTAAACTGCAGCATCGTATTACATTCTCCAATCTTCCAAGGTGAAAAGCAAGCAGGAAGAAGTTAATATTTAATATTCTAGCAGCAGTTTATGTCTATAGCTAGTTACAGCTAGTAGAAATGTAGTGCAAGGCAGAGATTACCGGTAACTAATATGTGGACTTATGCCAATATAGTCCCATTTATCAAATTAACTTAAATGCAAATGACTGTTTATCATTTTGCACTGCTTGTTGGTTACTGAATTTTCCAAGAGCTCCTGTTTTAAATTGGCTTACCCAGTATATGTGCTAGCAATGGAACATGCAGCGTGCAATCTTTTCTTTAAATAGACTAACCTTTTGGACTGCTAAGCTTCCATAATTTCAGCCTACCTGCCTACTAAGGGAGTTGTACATGAACATTTCATTTTAAGTAATGGAGTAGTATGATTTGCTAAAAGAAATTAACTCAGAGGGAGTATGGGAAGGATTTGTGTTGACTTTCTTTCCCACTCCAATTGACATTCCATTGGAAGCTGTGTAGCTGACAGTCCTCCTACCAGTCCTCCCACTTTACTCTCACGCTTCCAGGAACAGCGTAAGTAGACAGCAAGACTTATGGAAGCAGCAATGTTCACTGTGACTCCCTTCTCGTTGGCATGTTCCCTCCATGATCGAGCAGAGCTAAGCCCTAAAACTCCTGCCCCCAAGGAAGAAAAGGCTGAGTGACAGTTCCCTGCCTGCATCATCCTCAGTCTTCCAGGACTCACTATGGCTCCCTGCCCAGGATTGGGCCTACCTGGCAGCTCTGCTCCCCTTGTTGTTGCTGTGGGGAGAAGAAACATGTGGGCAGCCTCCACCAGCTAGAACACTTTGGTTGTTGCTGTTGCTGCTGGTCCACTGGGAATGTAAGACATCTGCAGCCACTACTATGGGGTCCTATCAGCAATTAGGCTGATCCACAGCTCCCTTGCAATGTTCTCCAATTCTCCCCTCTCGATTCTGGAGAAAAAGTCGGGTTGCCATTTTACCTGGATCACATGATTTCCCCCAGAATTTAGGCATCCAACCCAGTGACCATTTTGACCATTATGGATTGTCAGCTTTCTGTTGTTTGTTTTTTCTGTAAAAGCAAGTTCCTTTGTGCTCTGGAAGCTAAGATAGAAGCCAAATTGTGCAAGCAGCTTTCTGTGTGATTGTTCAGTAAGAGAGCCTACTCCTGCTTTCAATACTCCTAGCCAATGAGTGAAGACAGAGCTGGTATTGACATCTAAGGGAAGCAGCAATACCATAATGTGCAATACCCTCCCTCCCACCCACCGCTCGCTCTCCCACCCACCCACCCACCCACCCGGCAAGCGCCCACCCCCATCACTCTCCTCCTTACCTTCTCTTCAGCCTCCAGGCCGCCGCCGCCGCCGCCACCGCCGTCACTGGCGGCGGCAGCAGCCCCGCGCACGCTCACCTAGCCCGACTCCTTCTCAAACCCGGCTGGAATAGACATGTGCTCTAACAGCCGGGTTTGTGAGAGAGTCCGCTGCCCCCCTCGCCCGACTCCTTTTCAAAGTCGGCTGTTATAGACATGCGCAGAAACAGCCAGGTTGAGAAGGAGTCGCGCGACCTCTTCTCAACCCGGCTGTTTCTGCGCATGTCTATAACAGCCGGCTTTGAAAAGGAGTCGGGAGAGGTGAGCGCAGCCTCCGGAGCCTCCGGTCCGAGCCCGCGCAGGCCGGACCCAATGGAATCGGGTCCAGGCTCGCGCAGGCCGGGCCGGATCTCTCCAGGGGGTCGAATCCGGCCCACGGGCCGGATCTCTCCGGGGGGCTGGATCCGGCCCGCGGGCCGCCGGTTCCCCACCCTTGTCCTAACCCCACATCTTAATGCTCCATGAACCCACTCCTTCCCATTCCCCCCCCCCAGGTCCTAACTGCCCAACCCCAAAGAAGATGGTAGGAGGCGGAACAAATATTTATGTTTTAGAAGTGGGTAGAGAAAGTTTGTATAAAGCTGTGTAACTTAGTGGTGTTGTGTTTTATTTTGTTTTAAATTTAGAATAAATAATATCAGAGCATACACTGCAGCTGTCCCTATTTGCCAGGACAGTCCTTATTTTTTTAGTTTCTCTCCCTGGAAAATCACTGATCCTCTTCTGTTTCTATTCTTGCCTCTTGAGGATGCCTTGGTAAAATGCTATGGTCTGTGTGGTAGTGGTGTTATGTCGGGCTGAGCTCAAATCCAGGCAGCGGCGTTTCTGAGGAAGGGGCAGAGCTGTAAGTCGCGCCGCGTCCTAGTACCATGTGTACGGATGGGAATGAGGAGGCGCCGCCCCCTCACCGGCAGAACCATTCCACGCAGTGAAGGCGACGGGGAGGAGACTCAGGGCTCAGTCCAGCCTAACTCAGGCACAGTTGAGGCCCAATTGTGGCCCAATTGTGGCCCAAACTAGGACCGAGTTAGGCTGCAACTGTGCCTGAGTTAGGCTGGAGGCAACAGCATTGGGCCAGGATCGCGGCAAAACTTACCGCAGAGGCAGGCAGGCTCCTGTGGGGAGCTGTCAGTCTTGTGGAAGAAGAGCCCCCTCCTCAGCCCGTCTGCGTGCACCTACCACAGCTGCTGCAGCGGTCGCAGCAGATGGGCAGCCACAGGCGGGCCTGCAGGCACTGCGCGTTTGACAGTCAGCTGAAGGGCAGAGGTTGTGCCAGTGCCAGCTGCCCCAGGGCACCCTGGGCATCAGCCACCTGCCGCAGGGGGGAGTGCGACTGCCCTCCCTCCTGCAGACTGCGATGCCACCCCCAAGCCACGGTGAGGCTGCACGTGGGAGTCATGGGGGGGTGAGCGGGGGAGAGAAGGGAAGGAGGGGGTGGGAACGGCACGCACAAGGGGGGGGTCTCATGAGGTCTGGAACCGCCTCCGCCAGGACATGCCCGTGCGCTGCCTGAAGCCCTGGGCCTCAAGGGCCATGGCAATGCCCACAAAGAAGGCATCCCAGCATGCCTTCTGCTCCGTGCCCCGGCCAAGACCGAGAGATGCCGTGGGCTTGTCTGCTGCGAGCGGGAAGGGCTCACGCAGCTCATCACACCCCCAGATGGGGCAACGTCGGCACCTTGCGGCAGGCGCTCTGGCGGCATGGGGGGTGCCAGCGTCCATCATCAGGGAGTGGGAGGGGAGGCAGGCACACTGACAGGGGGTGCTGGGGAGGGGCACGGGTGGGTCAGAAACAGACAGACAACACGGCTGGTGGGAGAGGGATACAGGGAGAGGGGTCTGCAGAGACCGATAGGGGCACAGGGGGCACTTCGCAGATGGAGGCAATGCAGGAACGGGCGCCTCTCATGTAGACGGACCGAGGGCGGACACGGACGCCGTTGATGGGCGGAAACGGACGCCGGTGACGGGCGGACAGAGGGCGGAAACGGACGCCGGTGACGGGCGGACACGGACGCCGGTGATGGGCGGACCGAGGGTGGGTGAGAGCCCCGGTTGCTGAAAGGGCTCTTCACGGACGTGGCGGACGTGCGCCACAGTGCCCGTCAGTGTTTGCCTGCCTGACAGGCCCCCCAACTCCCCCCTCCCCTCTGGTCCCAGAGGGTCCGGCAGCCCCCCTGCTGTGTTCTCCCAGGGATGGCTGTGGCGGACCCTGGCTGGGATTCATGCAGAGGCTTGTGTGCTGGGGCCTGCCTGTTTGGGTGTGTGGGGCAGTGCTTGTGCAACATTGGGGACATGTGTTTCCAGGGGCATCTTTATTGTTCTGGAACAGTGGCAGAGATGGCCGGGCGTGGCTGCCAGGGGTAGGCACAGCAGCCTCTAGGACCACAGCAGCAGCATCAGGCGAGCCCCATGGACCTGGAGATGCGGGCTCTTCCCCTGTGGAACCATGGCCTGCTCCATAGAAAGGGGAGGGACAGCAAGTAGGCAGCCAGGGCGGTGGGGCAGCAGCAGCAGCTGAGGTGGGTTGCAGGGCAGGCTCCCAGACCTCTCTGGCAGCATCAAGGCAGGTGACCATGGGGCAACCAGACTGCAGGCCCAGGGGTGCTCCCCGGACGGTTTGTGGTAGTGGGCATTCCTGGGGGGACGAACAACATGGGGGTGTTCCATGGCAGCTGCTGCGTGGTAGCAATCGCCATTGAAGAGGAGCCAGTGTGCCAGTTGCAAATGTCTGCAGGGAGAGAAATCAAACACAGCTGAGTGGTGTGAGACACATAGCCTGGTCTGCGCTCCTTCCCTGGGTGTACGGTGAGCATGATCCTGTAAGGGAAAGGGGTCAAAGAGAGAGACAACAACACAACTTGGGGGTCACAACCATGGCAATCCTAGCCATACTGACCTGTCGGTAGACCCTGTGGAGAAAAGGGGGGGGGGAACAGCTGGTGTCTACATATGGGTTACAGTTCCACACTCATGGCATTGTGTGCTCACATTAATACAGGCAGCTATGAGACAAGACATTGGTATAGAGGCATATCATGGCAGGCTATGCAGGCAGCTATGAGACAAGACATTGGTATAGAGGCATATCATGGCAGGCTATGCAGGCAGCTATGAGACAAGACATTGGTATAGAGGCATATCATGGCAGGCTATGCAGGCAGCTATGAGACAAGACATTGGTATAGAAGCATGTATCCTACCTATATTTCTCTATGCAAAGAGGCAGACGTCAGACCACATGTCAGCACAAACCCTGCACTTACCTGCTGGTGTTGTTGCCTGTATGGGGGGGGGAGAGAGGGGCTGGGAGAAAGACATGGGTTAGCAAACACTTGCATGGAGACAGCTGCCCAGGCACAGCAGTAAACAGTTTGGCCACAGGCAGAACAGCCCTCTCTGCCCTAGAGGGGGGCAGAGAGGAGAGAGGAGAAGAGAGAAGTGGGGTGTTAGAAAAGTTTTCAAAGTCCCACTTTGTGGCTGCTGGGGGACAGAACCCCACGCCACGTGCTCAGAGAGAGAGAGAGAGAGAGAGAGTGGAGGGCTGGGGCTGGGCTTTTGTGGGAAAGAGGCTGGGTGGGGCTGGGTGCTGATAGGGTAACTATTTGGGTCCATGTCCAGAGTTAGGCCACACCTGTTCGGTCCTAACTCAGGCCCAACTCGGGCCCAGGGTGTTAGAACTTTTCAGGAGAGGGCTGGTGTGGGTAAGGTAAAATGGCTCCTATGGGTCTCCTCACATTTGGGTCCACCCTTTTTGCTGGCCCAAATTTTGGGCCTGAGTTGGGCTCGAGGGGGCGTGTCAGTGGCTCTCCAGTGTCTGGAACCGGACCAAAATTCGTAACCGCCCCCGTCACACCCCCGACACGCCCCCAACACACCCACTTTTAGGCTGCAATTGTGCCTGAATTGTGCAATTGTGCCTGAATTGTACCGCAGTTGCCTTGGGCTGGACCGGGCTGCAATTCAGTCACAATTGCAGCCCAACTCAGGCACAATTCAGGCACAACTCGGGCCTAAAGCACTTGGGATGCAATTGTGCCTGAATTGTACCTCAGTTGCCTTGGGTTGGACCGGGCTGTCAGTCAATTATAGTCCCATTATAGTCAATACAGGAGACTCCCTCCCCGTCGCCTTCACCGCGCGGAATGTTTCCGCCGGCGAGGGGGCGGCGCCTCCTCGTTCCCGTTCGTACACATGGTACTAGGACGCAGCGCGACTTACAGCTCCACCCCTACCTCAGAAACGCCGCTGAATCCAGGTCTCTGGATGTTAAACATCCAACAATGTAATCCTCTGCATGTTTACTCACAAGTATGTCTTGCTGTGTTCAGTAGGCATGCACAGAAAGGCAGCCTGAGTGGATAATGAATGCATCCAGTGTTATGTACATGCACGTAAATGAAAGTACATGAGGAGCGAGGCAACTCCATGCAGTGCACATCCAGCCTTTTCACCCAGTGCAGCTGCTGTGGTACACAACATATGGTCTCTACAGGACATTTATGTTTTTCTAGTATTTCTTTAACCAAAAGAATAATTATCCTATTGGATTGTAAATCTGGTGGAGGATAGACTATTGCTGAGTAAAAGAAAATCCAGACAGACCTTCAACAATATATAATCGTGGAGGGAGTGGAGCTTGCAAAGTGATCTTTGGTACAAGAACAGGGCTAGCAAGTACCTATTTAAATCTGTGAAAAAGACATGGGAATGATGTGGGTGGGATGAGGAGGAGTCAATGTATGCTATATATTCTAACATCCCTTCAGATCAAACATCGCTACACTGCATTTTCGTTCCAAATTTCCCCATCTCAATGCTGCATTAGGCTGTTCTTAAACACTGTTGCATATAAAGGGTTCCATATATTACAACATTTGTACCCCCACCTATTTGCCATAAAATAGCCCCAGGGCAGTTTACAGTAATAATGTGTTGTTAAATCCTCAAAGGTTAAATAGAACTCCCCCAAAAGTAGTCATTAAAAAAAATGCAGTATTTAACTGATGGCTCAGTCCTAACTTCCAGACCAATCCTATGCATGTCAACTCAGAAGTAATTCCTATTATAGTCAATAGTGCTTACTCCCAGGAAACTGTGGATAGATTACAGCCTTTGATCGGTTTGCGGCATGAGTATGCGGTGCTGGCGCTGAGGCTGATACAGTTCAATAAAAACATTGACTTGATCACACTTATCTCTTTGTTAGCAGATAGGGATCACTTACCTTTTTCAAGCACAGATAAAACCGCCAAGACACTGTGAAAAGAAGTTTTAAAAAAGAAAAGCCTCACGACTACCGCTACCAACAAGAATAAGCACTTCCCCCAGCAGGCAGCCATGAATTTTACCCCACGTAGACCCCCAGCCCGCACAATGGAGCTACTCAGATCTGTGCCAGCTCAACTGTATATACAGCTAATTAACAGCGCAATCCGACTTAACTTTTGTGCCGGTTTAACCAGCAGCGCAGCGAGAACGGGAGGCCCCAGAACGGAAAAGGGATTCAAATCCCCTTTGAATTCCTCTTTTGGAGGGGATTTGAATCCCTTTTCCACTCTGGGGCCTCCCGTTCTCGCTGCGCCGCTGGTTAAACCGGCACAAAAGTTAAGTCGGATTGCGCTGTAAGCTAATAATCTTGCATGGAATTGTTGATATTGTAAGGTGACTAACAATAGTGAGATGCACAGCCTGATCCTGTGTAGCTGTAGGCCGGCAGAGCTCTTACTCCGCCGGCCTAAGGCGTTGCAAATGTGCCATAAAGCACGTTTGCGACTACAGGAAAGTAAACTGTGCCAGCACGGAGGATGACACTGCTCACCCCACAACCTACGTCGTCCTACGCTGGCCGACTCAGGCAAGGGCTGGTCAGCAGGATGGCAGGCTGGGGCAGTGAGGGAGGAGGTCATTGGCCGGCCCAGGCTGGGAGGGGGCGGAGATATCGATGGCGATATCCCAAGCCCCATCGCAGCCCATGCCGGCCTTACACGGCATCTCCAGATGTACCCCAACTCTGGAGCTTGTGCATCTGAGGAAGCCCATAGGCACCGGGCTTCTCCCGAGGTGCGCTCTAGTAGTGCCGGGGCAGCCCGGAATGGACCTTGGATTAGCATCTTTACACAGGATTGCGCTGTAAGTAATTGAAGTTTTATCAGCTCATTAGAAGCCTGAATTGTATGTGAAAAGTATGTCCGTTTAAAATTGTGCCAGATGGGGTCGGACGCTCCGAGGCCAGCTCCCGGGCCGGCCTCGGAGCGTCCGGAGGGCGACGCGGGGAGGGGAGGCACCCGTGGCAGGGTGCAGCCGGGTCGCCCCCCCACGCCACGATGTCAGAGTGTCACTAGGGTGACGCGCGCCCCCTGTCCCAGGGGTGACGCGCGTCCTAGTAACGCTACTGCTGGTTGTCCAGCGGTCCAAGTACCACCAGCAGTCGGCCGAACTACCATTGGTTGAGAAACCCTGGTCTAAATAAAATACACAAATAGGTGGTCAAGTGACACAGTTAGGAAATTCCTCCTCATCTCTAGCCTCAATCTACTTCTCTGTAGTTTTAAGTCATTGGTTCTAGTCCTGCCTTCAGAAACCACAGAGAGTAAGTCTTCTTCTTCTTCTGCATGATAGCCCTTCAGTTACTTGAATACAGCTATCATATCTCCTGTTAATCTTCTCTTCTCCAGGCTAAGCATACCAAACCCTTTTACCCCTTTATTCATAGGACTTATAGCACAATCCTATGCATGTCTACTTAGAAGTAAGTCCCATTATGTTCAGTGGGGTTTATTCACATAAAAATGTGTATAGGATTGAAGCCTTAGGGCACAATCCAAACCTACTTAGGCCGCCGTTGTAACCAGCAGCCCAGCGAAAACGGGAGGCCCCAGAACGGAAAGGGGATTCAAATCCCCTCCAAAAGGGGAATTCAAAGGGGATTTGAATTCCCTTTCTGTTCTGGGGCCTCCCGTTTTCGCTGGGCTGCTGGTTACAACGGTGGCCTAAGTAGGTTTGGATTGCGCCCTTAGTCTCCTTGCCAGATCCCTCACCAACTTAGTTGCCCTCCGCTGAACCCACTCTAGTGGATCAATGTCCATCTTAAAATGTGGTGCCTAAAACTGGACACAGTATTCCAAGTGAGGTCTGGGTAGTGTAGTATGGAGTGGAACTATAACTTCTCATGATCTGGACTCTATGCCTCTGCTAATGCAGTCCAGCAATACAGTTGCCTTTTTTGCAGCCACATCACCCTACCTGTTCTCCAGGAGTTCTCAAAGATTACAAACAGATCACAGCTTTCTGTTCTCACCCTGGGGTCCCTTCAGTTCATCAGGTCCTGTAGACTTGCATTCATTTAAAGTAACTTGGTATTTCCTTACTATCTCTTTATTTTGCCTTGAGTTGTGATGCCCCCAGTTCTTCATGTGTGCAGCTGTTAGTTTGCGCCATCTTCCCCTTGTGAAAGAATACAGAAGCTAAATAAGTACTGAGCAGGTCTGCCTTTTCTCCATCGTCTATTACCACATACCTTCACACGCAACAAGCGTACCACTTCCTTGCCACTTTTGGTTATGTCTTTTGGACATAACCAAAATAAGCCCTTTTTTGTTGTTTTTGGCATCCTTTGCTAACCTCAGGTCATTCTGTGCTTTAGCCTTCCTGACATAATCCCTGAAGGTGTGGGCTATGTTTGTGTAACTGTTCCTTTGTGAACTGATCCTCCTTCCATTCTTGTACAGGTCCTTCTTGCTCCTCATTTTTACAGAAAGCTCTTTGTACAGTCACACTGGTTTCGTTAAAGGTTTCCCAACTTTCCTTCTCAATGGGACCTGTTTGCAATTGTGCCTTCAGAATCTCGCTTTTCAAGATACCCCATCTGTCTTTTGACCATATTCTCCTTTATCAGTTCTAATCTAGCCATGGAATACAACTTGTTTGTTCTCTGAGCCCATTAAAATTAGCTTTCTTGAAATCCACAGTTCATATCTGACTATGCTTAGCTTTCCTTTCCCTCGATACCAAGAATTCCAGGATGAATTATGTGGAAGGGGAAGGGCTCCTTACCACCTGTGTCCCACCTAAACAAAATTGCAGTGAAGTTGAAGTTTCAGTGAAGTTTTCTCCAGCAGAGTAGGCCTTTCCACTGTAGCCATTGCTGAAAGGTTAGAAATAGAGAGGTGGGTCTGGACTGTATTGAACTTTCCCTTATCATTTGCACAGTCCTGCCAATCTCTTGACCACACTGCAGTGCAACCAAGAACCACTGGACATCTATACATATAGTTCTTTTATTTTTCACTGAACATAAAGCCATAATCATGACCTACTCTACATCTCAGCTGTTTAGCCGCCTAAGCATAAACAAGTATTCTGCTCACCACAGAAGTAGATAAACTGGAGCCCAAACCAATAATTATCAACATGACCTCATTCCTCCAGAATGTCTTAAACAAGGTGAGAGGGTTTGTTTATATTTTCACAACATCCTTAAGTAATTGAAAGATTTTTTAACCCCTCCCCCCTTTTTATTTTATAGGAAAAGAACCGGATGTTGTGAAAAGTGATTGTCCACACACCAACATCCAGCAAGGGATGAGAACTGCAGTCCAACTTCTTGGTGAGGTGCCAGATGAACTGAATACCACACAGTGGAAGATGACGACATGAGGCTGCCAGGCACCACACAGATAGTGCTGTGGTGGTGAAGACAGCAGCGAAGAGCTACCTCTGTCATTATCTCTCAATACTGTGCAACTTGGGAAGGCCCAAGATTGCCTTGTGAGGTAACCACGTTTGTGAGGTTAAAAACAGACTTTGGAAACAACAGAAACGTTGTTCTTGAACAATAGAAACCTCTGACAAACTCATTGTTCTGTTTAGATTTGGCATTTAGAAGCAGTACTGTGCCCACATTCCCATGTCATAAACCATCTGTATGGTTGTTCTGTTTTTACCAAACCATTCTAAAAGGAGTATATGTGGTTCACAATTCTTCCAGAATGTATGAACAGGTAGAACTGGTGCCTGCAATGTAATGCTTGCTGAGAAGGGGGGGGGGGGGGAGCCTGCATTCGACACCATGATAAAGGGAAGAAGAGCCCACTCAGGTAGTGGAAGGGGGGCACTGAGGGCACCCTCAGACCTGGAGCCTATCCCTGCTGGGGAAGGCAGAGAGCAGCTAAAGCATCCCTGGGGGACAACTGTTCTCTGTGGAGATGCGATGCAGGATGAGCAGCTATGCTCTCTATTGAACGAGTGAATTTCTTTCTTTAGCCAAATAAACTGCTTTTTGAACTTTTTGTTGAAAAGCGTTATGTAAATATTCTTAATACTAAATATTACAAAGACACCTATTCTCTCACCAAAAGGAAATGAAATGCTTGTATGTTTATGGCACCTGATCTTATCTCCTATTGCATAATGATATGCAGCACAATGTACTGCATTAGGACTTGATTTCCTTTTGCTCACAGCTAGACCAGGGGTTCTCAACCTTAGGAGGCACACGTACCCCCTACGCGGGCCTCTGGTTGCCCCGCGTACCCCCTGTTAAAGTGTTTTTTTCTGGGTTGAAGCGTGGGAGGACCTGTCTGCCCGTGCTGCAACCTGGAAAAAAAGGCTACAGCCCTGCCACTGTCCCCGGTAGTCCTACCAGTTCTCCTGGATGCCGCCATCTTGGATATTGCAAAATCCTGCAAGCTCCAAGATGGCGGTGCCCAAATCTCGTGAAATTGGGTGACACCATTTTTTATATCATGAGATTTCATGAGATCCAAGATGGTGGTGCCCAGGAGAACAGGTAGGAGGAGCTACTGAGGACATCAGCAGGACTGTAGCCTTTTTTTCCAGGTTGCGGCGCGAGCGGGAGGACCTGCCCACACCACAACCCAAAAAAAACCATCATTAACAGCTGCCCGTTATCAGCTGCTGATCGCAGCAGCTGATAACAGGCAGCGTCTCGCGTACCCCTGGCCTGTGGTTCGCGTACCACAGGTTGGAACACCTGAGCTAGACTCAAGCTAACACTGCATTGGAAAGATACTCTTTCAAACCCATTGTCTAGAGATAGGTTTTGGCACATGCAGAGAAACTAACTCATAAAATGCACCTTTCCAGAAGACCGAGCAAACCAGAGGCATTTTAGGAAAACATGGTACCATTTATTTCTTACATGAGTAAACATTCATGTCTCCTGCAACTTTCTGTGCCACACCAATATTTTGGAAATATTTCTTTGGTTAGGATTGCTGTAATATTATGCAATGTCCTAGATTGCCCCTTGTATTTGCTTGTCTTTTTCTACTTTTGTATTTTCACTGAACACGTCTCCTGCTTTTTGTGTTATTTTGTCAAAGTTAAAATTTCAAATTTAACTAAAAACCTAAACAAAATGCTGTAGTACAGTCTTTGAACTTTTCACCACCAGGGAAGTGGGTGCAGAAGTAATAATAGCAATGTGAATTTGGATAACCTCGGTGCAAAGCTACCTTGGCCATGGAGCAATGGGGAAACTTTCAACCTCTTTCCCTGTCCGTAAAATGGGAATTATGAATTGCCTTTAATGAAGGAAGGGAAATCCCAAAGGGTCAGGACCCTCCCCCCTTTCCTCTGCCAGAGAACATGCTATGGTGTCTTGTGTGCCTGGAAGCAGATGAATAGCAGAACAGGGAGCACTGAGTTTACTTACCAGAGAGGTTGTGGTACAAAAGTATCTCAATTTTAAAACTGAACTTCAGGTATTGTGGGGGTTTTGGTAAATAGATGCACCAACATTACAAGAAACTAATAGAATTTACTTGGGAATTCTGTCCAGTCCAGGGATACCTAGAGAACTCACTCAACTGGTTACAAAATGGACATTGTCCTGGTTTCTGATCCAGTCGTGTACAAATAATGAATCACTTATGCTTTAATTACCAGGAACACTAGCATTACTTCTCCATTTTACTTACCATTGGGGAAAAAAACTAAAAGATTTATGGTTGAAGAGGAAGGTTATGGAAACATTTGTGCCATGCTCTCATGACCAAAGATTGTTGTTTGATGCAACTGAGCAGAACAACAGAATTCCTTCTGAAGGAATTCTTGCTTGAACAAACTACTAGCACAAAATACTGTATTTTAGTCACCACCGACAATTTGAAGTGCATGGTGGCTAGGCAGGGAATAGTGGTTCTACCTGGGGGGGGGGAGAGAGAGAGACCACAGAGCAGGGGGGAGAACAGTGTCAATTAGGAACAAATTTTGTTGTTGTTCAGTCGTTAAGTCGTGTCCGACCCTTCGTGATCCCATGAACCATATCCTGCCAGGCCTTCCTGTCCTCCACTATCTTCCTGAGTTCGCTCATTTTCATGTTCGTTGCATTGGTGATGCTGTCTAACCATCTCATCCTTGGCCTTCCCCTTCTCCTTTTGCCTTCAGTCTTTCCCAGCATCAGAGTCTTCTCCAGAGAGTCCTCTCTTCGCATTAGGTGGCCAAAATATTTGAGTTTCAGCCTTAGTACCTGTCCTTCCAGGGAACAGTCAGGCTTGATTTCATTTAGAATTGACTGATTTGATCTCCTAGCAGTCCAAGGGACTCTCAGGAGTCTTCTCCAGCACCACAGTTCAAAAGCATCTATTCTTCGGCGCTCAGCCTTCTTTATGGTCCAACTCTCGCAACCATACATTGCTACTGGGAACACCATCGCCCTGACTATACGAACTTTTGTTGGCATGGTGATATCTCTGCTTTTTATTATGCTGTCTAAGTTTGCCATAGCTTTCCTTCCAAGGAGTAAGCGTCTTTTAATTTCATGGCTGCTGTCTCCGTCTGCAGTGATCTTGGAACCCAAAAAAGTAAAATCTGTTACTGCTTCCATTTCTGCCCCTTCTATTTCCCAGGAATTGATGGGACCAGATGCCATGATCTTAGTTTTATTAATGTTGAGTTTCAAGCCAACTTTTGCACTCTCCTCTTTCACTCTCATCAAGAGGCTCTTTAGTTCTTCTTCACTTTCTGCCATTAGGGTGGTATCGTCTGCATATCTGAGGTTGTTGATATTTCTCCCGGCAATCTTGATTCCGGCTTGTGATTCATTTAGCCCTGCATTTCTCATAATGTACTCTGCATATAAGTTAAATAAGCAGGGTGACAATATACAGCCTTGTCGTACTCCCTTCCCAATTTTGAACCAATCAGTTGTTCCATGGCCGGTTCGAACTGTTGCTTCTTGACCCGCATACAGGTTTCTCAGGAGACAGGTAAGGTGGTCTGGTACCCCCATCTCTTTAAGAATTTGCCACAGTTTGTTGTGATCCACACAATCAAAGGCTTTTGCGTAGTCAATGAAGCAGAAGTAGGTGTTTTTTTGGAACTCTCGTGCTTTCTCCATGATCCACCGCATGTTGGCAATTTGATCTCTAGTTCCTCTGCCTCTTCGAAACCCAGCTTGTACTTCCGGTAGTTCTCGGTCCACGTACTGCTGAAGCCTAGCTTGTAGGATTTTGAGCATAACCTTGCTAGCATGTGAAATGAGTGCAATTGTACGGTAGTTTGAACACTCTTTGGCACTGCCCTTCTTTGGAATTGGAACGTAAACTGACCTTTTCCAATCCTTTGGCCACTGCTGAGTTTTCCAAATTTGTTGGCATATTGAGTGCAGCACTTTCACAGCATCATCATTTAGGATTTTAAGTAGCTCAGCTGGGATATCATCATCTCCACTAGCTTTGTTGTTAGTAATGCTACCTAAGGCCCACTTGACTTCACTCTCTAGGATGTCCGGCTCTGGGTCAGTGACCACACCAGCGTGGTCATCAGGAACATTAAGATCTTTCTTGTATAGTTCTTCTGTGTATTCTTGCCATCTCTTCTTAATCTCTTCTGCTTCTGTTAGGTCTCTGCCTTTTTTGTCCTTTATCATGCCTATCTTTGCACAAAACGTTCCCTTGATATCTCCAATTTTCTTGAAGAGATCTCTAGTCCTCCCCATTCTGTTGTTTTCCTCGATTTCCTTGCATTGTTCATTTAAGAAGGCCTTCTTATCTCTCCTTGCTATTCTCTGGAACTCTGCATTCAGTTGTTTATATCTTTCCCTTTCACCCTTGCTTTTTGCATTCCTTCTTTCCATAGCTATTTGTAAAGCCTCATCTGACAGCCACTTTGCTTTCTTGCATTTCTTTTTCTTTGGGATGGTTTTCGTTGCTGCCTCCTGTACAATGTTACGAACTTCCGTCCATAGTTCTTCAGGCACTCTGTCTACCAGGTCTAATGCCCGAAATCTATTCTTCACCTCCACTGTATACTCATAAGGGATATGGTTTAGGTCATATCTGACTGGTCTAGTGGTGTTTCCTACATTCTTCAGTTTAAGTCTGAATTTTGCAATAAGAAGCTCATGATCTGAGCCACAGTCAGCTCCAGGTCTTGTTTTTACTGATTGTATAGAGCTTCTCCATCTTTGGCTGCAAAGCACATAATCTATCTGGTTTCGGTATTGACCATCTGGTGATGTCCATGTGTAGAGTCGCCTCTTGTGTTGTTGGAAAAGAGTGTTTGCTATGACCAGCGTGTTCTCTTGACAGAACTCCGTTAGCCTTTGCCCTGCTTCATTTTGCGCTCCAAGGCCAAACTTGCCTGTTATTCCGTTTATTTCTTGATTTCCTACTTTAGCATTCCAGTCTCCTATGATGTAAAGGACATCTTTTTTGGGTGCTAGTTCTAGAAGGTGTTGTAGGTCTTCATAGAACCGGTCAACTTCATCTTCTTCGGCATCAGTGGTTGGGGCATACACTTGGATTACTGTAATGTTGAATGGTTTGCCTTGGATTCGAACTGAAATCATTCTGTCGTTTTTGAGGTTGCACCCCAGTACTGCCTTTCCCACTCTTTTATTGACTATGAGGGCTACTCCATTTCTTCTAAGGGATTCATGCCCACAGTAGTAGATATGATGGTCACCTGACTTAAATTCGCCCATGCCCGTCCATTTTAGTTCGCTGATTCCCAAGATGTCAATGTTCAATCTTATCATCTCATTTTTGACCACATCCAGCTTGCCTTGATTCATAGACCTCACATTCCATGTTCCTAAGCAGTATTGCTCCTTGCAGCATTGGATTTTCCTTTCAACCTCAGACACATCCACAGCTGGACGTCCTATTGGCTTTGGCCCAGCCGCTTCACTCTTTCTGGGTCTACTTGGAATAGTCCTCCGCTCTTCCTCAGTAGCATATTGGACACCTTCCGACCTGAGGGGCTCATCTTCCGGCGTCATATCTTTTAGCCTTTTGGTACTGTTCATGGGATTTTCTTGGCAAGGTTACTGGAGTGGGTTGCCATTTCCTTCTCCAGTGGATCACTTTTAGTCAGAACTCTCTGCTACGACCTGTCCGTCTTGGGTGTCCCTGCACGGCATAGCTCATGGCTTCATTGAGTTACGCAAGCCCCTTCGCCACGACAAGGCAATGATCCATGAAGGAGTAGGAACAAATATGGACCTCAAAACCTATGGTTTTGTGTTCAAGTCTTAGAGTTGGATCAAGTATTTTATCACAAGTGCCACTAAAGAAAAATGATATTTGTGGCTGCATTAACAGAAAAAAAAAAAAATATGTATGCAAGAAAATAGAGATAAATGCGCTCTCTGTACTTTGTGTTGAGAAAGCCTCATGGTGTCTATTTTTTGGTCACTACATTTGAAAGAAGGTCATAACTTACCAAACTGGAACACCAACAAATGTAATATAAATTTCATTGAACAATACATGTGGAAAGCTCAAAAGGAAAGACCACATACAAGAGGGAATGTACATAAGAACATCCCTGCTGGATCAGGCCAAAGGCCCATCTAGTCCAGCTTCCTGTATCACACAGTGGCCCCACCAGATGCCTCAGGGAGCACACAGCCAACAAGATAACCTGTTTCCTGCCGCCACTCCCCTGCACCTGGCACAGAGAAAACCTACTTCTAAAACCAGGAGGTTGCTTATGGCTTGTAACCTGTGATGGTCTTTTTCTCCATGAATCTGTCCAAACCCCTTTTAAAGGCATCAAGGCCAAGTGCCATCACCACATCCTGTGGCAAGGAGTTCCACAGATGAATTACACGCTGGGTAAAGAAATATTTTCTTTTGTCCGTTCTAACTCTCCCTCCACTCAATTTTAGTGTATGTCCCCTGGTTCTGGTATTGTGCGAGAGGGAGAAGAATTTCCCTCTATCCACTCTCTCCATCCCATGCATAATTTTATAAGTCTCAATCATGTCCCCCCTCAGGCGCCTTTTTTCTAGACTGAAAAGCCCCAAGCGCTGTAGCCTTTCCTCATAAGGGAGGTGCTCCAGCCCACGAATCATTCTGGTCACTCTTTTCTGCACCTTTTCCCATTCAACTATATCCTTTTTGAGGTGTGGTGACCAGAACTGGACACAATACTCCAGATGCGGCCTTACCATCGATTTGTACAAAGGCATAATGATATTGGCCATTTTATTCTCAATCGCTTTTTTAATGATCCCGAGCATGGAATTGGCCTTCTTCACAGCCGTCGCACACTGGGTCGACACTTTCATCGACCTGTCCACCAGCACCCCAAGATCTCTCTCTTGATCCGTCACAGACAACTCAGAACCCATTAGCGTATATGTGTAAATGCAGTGTGTGCCCGGTTGGCACGGCTACACCAACCCTGGAAAGTTGGTTAGGATTGCGCTGTTAGACAGGATTGCGCTGTAAGACAAGCTGTAACATAGAAGTCAAGAGTGCCTAGGGAATCTCACAGCACAGCTTTATAGCAAGATTACCATGGTATGCAAGGGCAATTTACTCAGAGACTATAACAAAGTGGCATGTAATTGCACGTGTAATTATTTCATTAAATCAATGTTAGTCTTTTTATAGCAGTAGGTTGTGAGGTCCAAGAAAAATAGTGGGATTTGGGCACAGAATATTTGGCCTTGATTTTTGGCTCACTGACTTCACTCTCAGGCCCAAATTTCCCCATCTGTAATTTGAGAATAATTAAACTCACAAGTCAACATATATTACTGTTAAAAGCCCTACAGCGCTATATAAATTATACCCCTCTTCTCTCCATCTTAAATATATTTGACTGATGTGATTTTGTACATTGAAGAAAGTTTGTTGTGATAATGTTAGCAGCATGGCACTGGAAATGATTTCTTTGAGTAAGTCTGCTCTAATTAGCATCTTCCTCAGTTAATTTTCCATGGAGACATTCTTGTCTGGTCTCCTCCCCCCCCCCTTCAATTCACTCTTCAAAACCAACATTTATCATCTCCTGTGGATTTAAAGTTTCCATGGTGATGAGATGGCCAGTAAGCTTTTCTAAATGTTTTTGTGTTCCTATTACCCTCTCATCCTTGAAGCAGCAGGAAAAAGCATGACCGACTGTGTGGTTAACCAACCCAGCTGCAGCATCTGCCCAGAGCACAATGAGCAATGAACATAGCAAAGACCATGACAGCATCTCCCCCCCCCCCACCCCAACAAGGGAGTTAAAAGCTTGTTATTTAGATAATCTGGACCAAAGATGATACCTTTTTATTCTTTTAAGGCTTGATCTTTCCTTAAAAAAAACTGTTTTATTTTGTTACTTTATTTGTTGTGCATTTATAATCTTGTTCTTATTGTTTTTGTCAAATGCCCTTAGTAATACTTACTAAAATAAATACTGACCGGTCTGCAGTTTAAGCTTTTAAGAATCAGTTTAAGAATTTAAGAATCAGTTTAAGCAGATTCGTGTGCCCCACATCCTATGGGCCTTAACATATCAGTGCTATAAATAGGATCAAGCTTCGACAACAGTTGAGATTTTTCAGTCAAGGAGACAAACTACTACAAGTTTGAGTTTGCATCTAGTTCAAGTTCATCAGTATTAATAAAATCTCCAGTTCTGGTTCATATACCAATACGGTTCAGCAACCATTTCAGATATCATTGTTAAATGTAACAACTCAAGACAAGGGCTGGCCCATCCATAAAGTCACCTGAAATGTTTGCATGGACCCTTGGGTACCCTTAGAGGGGTGGTGAATGGACTGGTAGTAAATGACCCCCAGAATGTCTGTCCACTGGGCACTCCAATCCTCTTCCAACTTGCTGAGAGAGCAAGTTGGAAGAGGATTGCAGTAGTGGCAGCCTCCTTCTCCCTCCTGCTGGAGGAAGGAGGGGGAAAAAAGCAGTGATGGGGACTCGAGTCAAATGACTCGACTCGCAAGTGTGACTTAGCCACTTTTCCCCTGACTCATACTCGTACTTGTACTCGTGACCCACTGACTCACACTCACACTCGCACTCGCGACCCACGGGACTCGTACTTGACTTGCACTCATGGGGGTAACGACTTGCCATTTCCGAGTCATTTTCCTTTAATGGCTGGCATCAACACAGACAGGCAGGCAGGCACAGTGGAGACCTCGGAGGAGGAGGGCAGCAGAGAGGGAGGATTTTCAAGGGGATGAGAAAACAAGCCTGGCTCAGAGTTTTTCCCTTTTTTTACCGGCTGTTCACCATTGGCCACAACTCCGAGCGCGAGGGGTGGGGAGGAGTGAGGGAGGGTGAAGCTGCCGCAGCGCTTTCTCCTCCTTGGCCAAAACTCCAAGCCCAAGGGATGCTCAGCTCAGCAAGGGGAGGGGGCAGGGAGGGAATAATAAATGGTTTGAATGTAGACATGCTTGTTTTTCCCAAACTAGATGGGTGGTGACAAGACTGAGAGGTGAGGGGAAGGGCATAGGGGAAGCCAAGTGGGTGCTTTAAAAGCCTCAGAGGCACACAGACACACACCCCACACAGACACACAACCACCCACTTTTTTTTAGGGGGAAAAAAGCCATTTGCCCCAAAGTGACTCGACTTGTGACTCGTGGTTTTTGGCCTTACTTGCACTCGACTCGTACTCGGGGAAAAATGATGTGCACTTGACTCGTACTCGTGCACAAAAGGATCCATACTTGACTCGTACTCCCCCAAAATTTTTGGCATTGACTCGTACTTGCACTCGTACTCGACAAAAATGATTGTACTCGTACTCGCACTTGCGACCTAGTTACTTAGATACATCCCTAGAAAAAAGCTGCTGTGGATCCAAATAATTTCTCCCTACCAACCTGGTGCTTACGAAGCACTGCCACTGAATAGGCAGAGATAGGCGACTTGGAGCCCGCCTGACTTCCCGCCCCTTCCCTGTACTTACAAAGATCGTTGGGTGCAGCTCCCCACTCCATCCCTCTTCAGCTTACAATAAGCAAGAACATTTCAAACTGAAGTGGCACAGAAGGAAGAGGCTGCACAGCATGCACTTTTTAAGTAGAGGGGAGGGAGGGCTGAAGTGTACCCATTTGTTTGCCAGCCCTCCCTCCATGTGCACAAACAGGGGCAGCAATGGGCAGCTTATTCAGGAGGCATGGAGGCACACCCCACCCCTCCTCAAGACAGTTAAGATTTTTCCCCCTAACATGCTATTTGCATGCACTGATACCAGTCTCTAAAACTCAGTCAGTCATAACTGTTCAGAGAGAACAGAATTGTAGCCCCCACAGTTTTACCCCAACCCAGCTAGAAATCTGTATAAATAATAATAAAGTATTTATATACCACCTTTCTTGGTCATTGGATTTCTCCTCTGACTTTAATTCAAGGCGGTTTACATGGGCAGACTTTCCCAACCCCTCTGTGTTTTTTTTTTACAATCATATATATAAATGTTCAATCTTTCATGAACAACTGCATTCCAGATGATATCCTTTGCAGTCTGGCCTTTCCCTAGCTGTCGCCTCCCACGCTCGGCAGACGCAGCTGGCAGCTCTTATCTCTCCTCACAGAGGCTTTCACAGTTTTTTTTTGTCAGCGGCGTGTCTCGAACTGACCGTTCACCGATCTTCAGGCTTACGAGGCTGCAACTCTACAACTGAGCCAGACCTCCTGCCTCCTGTACATGGTAAGCATCCTTCCACTCACATCTCAATTTGCATAGCGATACTCACGCAAGCCCTATTGAACTGGCTGATGCCAACAGAGATGTGCATCCTGGACTATTAGATCAAGCCTATTCTTTCATATCAATTTGCATAGCAGGATCAGCACACACAATTTTACCTCATTTCAGGGGTTTGGTTTATCTACCCCAGCTGCATATAACAGCAAGTGTAATTCCATTATATAATCTGTGGCACAACCTCATTTAGAATAATGTGGTCAGGCTAAAAATATATACCAGGAAAAAAAAAACATACAGAAAGCCAACTAAAATGCTCAGGAGCTTTGAACACCTACAGTAGGACCTTGGTGTTTAAACACAGAGAAGCCTTCTCTGTCTACCCACGCTCCCCCATTTATTTAGAAGCCAGAAATAAAAAGGGTGACCATGACCCCACTATTTTCCATTACATAGGAGAGTTTTTTTTACTAATAAGTCTTGGGGGACAGAAAAAAAAGTTGATTTTAGTAAGGGATTTCCAGAAGCGGAGAGCAAGGCAGGGAGGGGAGACAGGCTGAAGCACCAGGTATTCCTTTCCTGGGCTCACTTAGTCTACAAGAACCATTTCAGCTTTCATTTTAGCAGCAGCAGCTGAGGTGCTGTGTTTGCTTTTTTAAACCAAGGCAATGATTCCTCATGAGAAAAGCTGCAAACAGGCTTAAAGGTAAAGCTCCTTGGAGGAAGGGCGGTATAAAAATGTGATAAATAAATAAATAAATAATTGTGTGTGGTGACATGGAGCATTAGGTGGATGAACAATTAAAGTGTAAACCTACTACAAGCACCTTTCCATTTATGTGTGAGTTTGGTGTAGTGGTTTGGGAGTCGGACTTAGACCTGGAAGATTCAGGTTCAAATCCCCGCTCAGTCACGAAGCTTCCTGGGTGACCTTGGGCCAGTCACTATCTCTCAGCCCCACCTACCTCACAGGGTTGTTGTGAGGACAAAAAGGAGGGGAGGAAATATGTACACCACTCTGAGCTCCTTGGAGGAAGGGTGGTATAAAAATGTGATAAATAAATAAATAAATAAATAAATAAATAAAGGTAAAGGTATCCCTTGACAATTAAGTCCAGTCGTGTCCGACTCTAGGGAGCAGTGCTCATCTCCGTTTCAAAGCCGAAGAGCCAGCGCCGTCCAAAGACGTTTCCATGGTCATGTGGCCGGCATGACTCAACACCGAGGCGCATGGAACGCGGTTACCGTCCCGCTGACGTGGTACCTATTAATCTACTTGCAATTTCTTGCTTTCGAACTGCTAGGTTGGCAGGAGCCGTCGCACGGATTCAAACTGCCGACCTTTCGATCGACAGCTCATGGTTCAGTGGTTTAACCCACTGCACCAAGTAGGGGGCTGCGTTGGCCAGTTCAAGGCCCCTGGGAGCAAGGAGTTGGTCTCTGGGCCAAGCTATTCACTCTTCACAAGCCAGCTAGGAGGCTGCTTGCTCCCTAAAAATGGGCTGCCACCATGACAGGAAAGGAAGAGACAAACGCCAGCAGAGAAGCAGCAGCTGCTTCTGGCATTTGAAAAAGCCGCCTGCCATTGTGTCACACCCCTTGCTGATGATTGGCTACTGGTTTCTAAAGCAACAGCGCTTCAATCGCTCAATGGGCAGAGAGAAAGAGAGGAGCTAACGCCCAACTGAAGGTGGGTGGAACAACAGGTGACCAGCAGTTAGTGTGCTCCTCTTTCTGGTAACGTCATCACTCACCCTAAATTAGAAGTGACAGATCTTTGCTCTCCCCCTCCTCCACTACAAGGCTGGGAATCACAAGATATGGTGATGACTACTAGACTTTTAAAGGTTTACCTAATGGAACCTCTGTGTTCTGATGTAGTATACCCTCCAGCATCAGATAATAGGAACGGCTTTCGCCCTCATACGCTGCTTTTTAAGTTCCTAATGGCATCTGGCTGGGTGCTGGAAACGAATGCTGGACAGACTCTAATCTTATTGAGAAAGGAAGTTATTATGTTTCACAGACTGCTCAATCCAGATTCAGATCAATATGTTTGCGGGGCTTATTTTGACCTGGTACCTCTTGAGAGCCAAACTAAGTACTCAGGGTAGCCATGGTTTTTAAAAACATGCCTGCTCCATTTGCCTATAAAACATGCATGAGGATCTACTTTTTATATCAAAAGCTTTTTATATCAAAAGCATTCAGTAGAAGAAAGCAAAACCCAGCCCTCTCCCTCATCCTACCTTGCTCCGCTGCATTTAAGTACATTAGGTTTTTTCCTCAGCCATGCTCTGATACTGGAACTGAGCCAGGCAGAAAGAAAACTACTTAAAGCAGCCAAGTGCAATAAGGTCAGGTGTGGGATGGGGCAGCTTTTATTCCCCTTCCCAGTGTGCTCTTTTTGGTAGAAAAATAGAACCCACTCCTACTTTATAGGCAAAGGTAAATCCATTAAAAAAAAGGACATGCTGTTGCCCCAAATATGTAGTTTGGCCACATGCAAAGTAGACTCAAAGTCATCAATTAAGTGATGAAAAACACATCAGTCACAGTTCATTACTTAGAAATTCAAAAATAACTCCCATGCTTAGCTTTTTCATTTCCCTTATCAAAGTGAAGTGTTTTTACTCTCAAAAGTCAAGGTAAGCATAAGACATACTTAAGTAGACAGAAAACATATCCAAAATGGCATGTCTCTAATAAAATCCACAAGTCTTGTTTTTTCTTTGAAAGTGATAAAAGCATAGAAAGACCAACAATTTATAAATAATTTAGCCATCATTACACCACACATAATTTGTTTAAACAGTTTATTTTAAGGTATACTAAAACAAGGACATTTATTGCAAACAGAAATTCACATCTGATAACTATCATATTTCAACAAACAACAAAATGTCACCATTACATAATGAAATACCTTCATATTGACTTCACTTTATCTGTACTTCTATTCACTCACACACACACACACACACACACACACACACACACACACACACACACACACACTTAGTTTTAGTTTATAACTGACACACTAAGAATCACACTTTTTATTTTATTAATTTTCTACACAGAAAGCACTCCCATGGAGGGAAGAAGTGAGACACCTATGTGCAATTTACCACAGGTGGCCATCATGTACACATGTATTTTGCTGTGTCTACATGTACTGGGAAGGCACTGCAAACACCACTTTCTGTGTTTTCCATGTAGGAAAATCTTACAGAGGGAAGGAGCCCTACAATGATAATTGAAGTGCAGTGCAGCTACAAAAATTAAAGTATTTACTCCTGCATTTGCTGTTCAGATTCTAATAAGAATCAGTTTTTACCCTTGCTTTACCCCAGCAGTTGACTTGAAGATGGTGGAAAACTTTATTTTATTCTTCCCAGCAACCATAGAGGCCTCTTCACAACACATAGCTGCTGACGAGGAAAGGATGAAAGCTTCATTCCCCAAGCTGCCCTTCTTAGAGGTCATGGTCTGAAGCTCTTTAATCTCCATTATCATCATTACTTGGAGCTATGTGGCTCCTGGGAAGGGGGAGACCAGAGTTCAGAGCTCCCTGAGGAACACAGCTGGGACTATTTAATGATTCCTTCCCCAAGTGGTCTCCACCAGTAGCACTTCTAGCTTAACTCCCACCTCATATAGGAATTATGCATCTTCAACAGCCAAACAATGGGCAAAAATTCAACAGGGGAAACTATAAGCCCTGTCCCATCCCATGGAAAACTGCACTGGTGAGTTTCTACCTGTAACAGCCACTAAAGGCATAAGATCACTGAGAGATGAGCATCAGGCTTCCACTCAGAGTACAATACCCTAGCCACCTTCACTGTATATAGTTGGGGTGGAAGCCGGCCCCACTCCTCATGAAGGCATCCGATTGCACAGTTCAAAGCACAGGGTGCTTAAATAATAAAGACCATTCTTTTGGACCTCAAATTGAAGCCTCAAGGGGGGAAACACACATCTTGCATATCTCTTTATGCAAGAGACAAGGATCTTGCACACCTTTATCAATTGAAAGATAAAGTAGTTTAGGCACCACAATCCTAAACACATTTATTTGAAAGTAGCTTCCACAGAGTTCAGTGGAATTTACCGCGAGTAAATTTGGTCAGGATTAAGTTAGACTGTGGGCTAACCATAATTCTGCACAACTGACCAACTTAACTGCATTTCCAGCTAATTAAAAAATATGCTATTAAATAATATTCAAACATTACAACAGAACAATACCTAGAATATAACTACAACAGGAATGTACAAAGATGGCTCAAACAGCACCCTGCAAACTACAATAATTAGAGGTGTTCAGTGAAAAACTGAGATGCTTTTGTACTTTAGTTGCCATAATCTACATGATGCTGAAGTGAATGAGAAACCAGCAGCCACTTGAATTTTACTTTCAAACACATCAATGCTTTAATCCTTGTTGGAAATAAACTAACATGAATTCCCTTTTACATTTGCACCAATTCACAGTGCTTCCTGCTAACAAAGATTGGGGCCAAAAATTCCATGGTGCTGAATGCACTGGCAGGTTTTTAAATCTTAAAACACCAGACAAATGATGGTCTAGATCAGGACCATGACACAAGTAGAGGGTCTTTAACTCTGTGCCAAGAATCATTCCCCCCCCCCTTCACGGCTGCTAAGGGCACCTCAAGCAAATGACACCTTCAGGGATCTGTAGCAGCCTTGGGAAGGGATTTTCAGCAGGAAAATGGTTATGAAGTTAAACACTGTCTGCTTCCACACTGTGATTCGGATTGGGCCCCTGCATGACTGCCATTTTCCCAAACTAGATTATGTACACTCTTAGACGTTCGTGGCCGGCATGGCTATCTTTACAATTAAAATTGTCCGGGTTTTGTGTTTTACCTTTGAGAATGCCCATCACAGGTATGGGCGAAATGTCAGGAATTCAATTGTATAATGGACTGTGGTCACAAAACCTAAACAATTTTAATGGTAAAGCTAGACAATTATACTTTTAGTATCGTATCCAATTTGGCCTCAGACACAAGGTGGTTGTTGCCTCAAGAATTAAGCACTAATAAAGGGCCAATTTGTAACAGTTCTCCTCATTTCCATCATGCTGAGCTGCAAACCAAGTCAACTTGACCAGGTTACAGCGTGGAGAAACCTGAACATTTTAGGCCTGATTCCACCTACCAAAACAAAAAAATTAAAAATAAAAATAGCTTGCAATGGTAACCTATCTTACACTGGTAACAATATTTTTACCTGCTGCGATGGCAACCCACTAACAAACAGTTTCTATATAGAAACGGTTCCAAATAAAACTTACTTTAGTAAATAAGCAACATTGGTCCTGGGATATTACTTTAGGAATCAAAAATGCTTCCTGACACGATCTTACAAAGTACAGCTAAATTTGTTGCACACCTGATGCTACTGGAATAACAGTATATAAATAATAATACTAGGAATACTGGCCTTTAATTAGGAAGCTTTGGGGGGGGGAAACATCAAGGTTTTTCTTTGTTTTACATGCAAATAGAAAATGCATTTGATTCGGTCATGTAACTTTTTTTAACAGAGACCCGTTGTCTAAGAGCTCTTACTAGAGTCCTACAAAAGATATCAAAATGTATTGCCACTCTTTAGCACACCAAAAGATGTCATTAAACGGTATTTTCTTGAACAGTGCAGGTACTGAAAACAGGCAATACATCTGAAGGCTAAATGCTCATCCTCCAAATATAGAGGTCCATATATTTTCAATGCATTTCTTTTATTCCAGATTTCTCTTATTTACTCTTTGTATGGCCAGCACACTTTCCATTTCAGTACTAGCTTGAATTAACGGATTGGGGTTCTAGGTGGGATCTTTGGGTTGAGATCTATCACTTTACCAGTGCAGAATGGTGAGAAAGTTGCTAGTTTTCTTTTTTGGGTCAGGCTCTTGTGAAGAATTAAGCAGGGTTAAGTGTCTCCTCCCTCATTATCTGCACCTGTTTACTAGGTAAAACGTAGAGATGCTTGCTTCAGTATCTCCCCAGCTGGTCCTGAAAGTGCTCAAGAATATGTAAGCAATTGTATTTGCTTGCTCACAAAACACTAAAAGGCACTGAACCACTGCTGCTACCTTCCAAGGTACAACAACTTGTAAAAGGTTTCACTTGATGAATTCCTGCTTGTCATATGGCTGTTATTGTCACTGCAGCCCTCCCAGGAAGGGGGGAAGTTAGCAATTCTAGCTGCCTCATTTCTGTTTCAAACTTCTCCCATCCATCTTTTTGCCATTTGCTGTATAATGCATATAATGCTCTACTGTCTTGTTTGCTACTGCAGGCAGGAGAATAAAGCAGGCAAAGCAATAGTTGAAACAGCAAAATACTAGGTCCACTGATGGGTAATCTCAAACTGCATCCAAGCTCTTAAAGTTACACAATCAGAGGGTAGGACCCTACAATCAGAGGGTAGGATTAGAATAGATGAAAATGTTTTTGAGAAACTGGCAATATATCAAGGTAGTCCAAGTAAAAAAACGTAATTCCCGAGTTCCTTCATGATCTCCTTGAACAACCTGCAGCCGCCCTAGACGTTTTCTCAACATTTCATCACAAGCCAGCATAAGTTTCTTTAAATTAATGAGATGACTGTGGCAGGGCCTTTAATGGTGGTAACAAATAGGAGGAATACTGGATTATTCAATGAGCAGCAGAGGTTTTGGCTTATCCAAGATGACATCCAAAAACCTAATCTGTTTAAAGATGTAAGCAATAGAGAACACGGGTTTAAAGATGATTTGAAAAAAAAAAATACCAGTCCACAATATGTCCCCTGTTGGGGTAGATTTTAAATATTTTAAAGCTCTAGCACATCATGTTTGGGCTTATGGGCATCTGAAGAGAACCTAATTGAAAAGCCTCAAGATGGTACTATGAACTAAGTTGCACTGATGTTGCACTGATCCAAACTATATGGATCAGAGTCATCTGTTAATAATGCTGCAAACAACTATGCATGCTATGTTTTTTAAAAATCTACTCACTTCGTCAGAAATTAGATTCCTTTTACTGAAAAGGCCCAGCCAGCAAGCACATTTCCTCACTCCTCTTGACATGAGCACCACCACAGCTGCTGCTTTTCTCGCCACCCCTATTCCCAAATATACTCCTCCTGTCTCTGGGCCAAACTACATACAACATTGGGCTCAGTGTTTGAAACTCCCAATGTGTTTTTTTCTTCTTCTAAAAGCACTGTGGCAAAGAGGAATTTGGAGTGGAGCCATGATGTGGGGGAAAGGATCCCCTCCCATGGCACCAATACAAATTAGCCTCTCCCAGAGATGGCTTTTTGAAGGAAAACATTATTTTGGGAGCTAGTTCAGCCATCTCTTCCCTCACCCCGCCCCCCCAGTCACTCAAGAGCAAGGCAGGACAGGGCAGACCTTAGCAACTGCTAGCATCCTTCAAAGGCCTGCCAGTTGCTGACTCCTATTCTATACCAGTTTGGTTTGGAAAGAGATACAGATACACATTTGAACCACAGAACAATCAAATAATCTGCAGCTATAATTGATAGACTTGTAAATTAACAAGAAATAAAACCTATCAAGGTTTTTCTCTGTTTTGAAGAAAAAAAAAAAGAGGATTAGTTGTATCACAGGTCACAATGGCTTTGAGAATAGTGAACACTTCTCCCTTAAAAAAAGCCAACCAAACCCTGTTATCCTATGCTGCTTAAGTGTTCAGGTAGTTCAACCTGGGTCTGCCCCACTTCAGAGAACATGAAAGTGGCAAACTATCAGTGGATTATCTGTGTCCACCAAATACCTCCTGGGGCTTAGAAGAAAAGGAAATAGACGGAGAAAGAACTGTGCTAGAGTGAGGTGGCCTAGCCTTTGCCCTAGTTTGGTTAAGACTCTGTTAACACATGATAGATAAGTTCATCTTTCACGCCATTACACAAGCTGAACACAGCTTAGCTATAAGTATACACAGCCAGACTGAATAGAGATACCCATCATGAAGATATGCACTGGATTAAAAAAGCATACAGAGCATCACAAAGCACTTGACAATACAGCTATCTTTACTTTCACCCCAACATTTCTCACAATGCGGACAACAGTACACTCGCTAGTTAAAGTGTGTGGTACATATTTGTACGGCATCCATTATCATCCTTCTAAAGGAGGCATAAAGTGAAAAACACAACATATCTTTGGGTATTCAGACATGTTCCTGCAGCCATCCAAAGAACGTTTCACTTTCCAGAGTTCTCTCCCCATCAGAAGTCTTTTCCATTACTTCACAGTACTTCAACACTGCCTGACAGAGGTCTCCGACTTTCCAGCCTCTCTCTTGCAACTTCTTTGAAAGCTAGAAGTAAGGCAAAAACATACTGTGAATTCAGCAATAAAACTGAAATTTGATAGCCTGCAGTAAAGCATCTCTTTGAAACAGCAGGCTACATTAGAATGATTCATCAAAATCTCTCCAAAGAATGGAGAATGACAGGGTCAACACCCCCACAATACAACTCCTCTTTTGATATAAAATGTCCTGTTTCTTACCAAACAGAGCAATGTGATATATCAGGGGTTCTCAACCCCTCCCCGGCCAAGCACCACGCTCCTGTTGTGTACCATCAGAAGTGACTGGCAATGACATTATCAGCAGCATCACGAGCCGGCACGTCACCCCAGGCGAGGGGTTGGCCGATGCAGCGCGTCACCCCCACCCCCACAGCTGCGTCACCCCCCTGGGAGGGGGAGGGGGACGCTGGAGAGGGTGATGCGCCAGCATGCCAAACCGCGTCTTCTTCAGTGGCTCGGCCGCTTCTATGTAGGCTGGCCAAGGTTTCGAGCAGCGCATACGCACAACACCGCTCGAAGCCTTGCCCTCAGAAGGGCTGACAAAGTCCCAATTGGGTCTTCATTCGGCCCTTCTGAGGGCAAGGCGTTGAGCGACATTGTGTGCATGCAGCTCGAAGCCTTGCCTGGCCTATTTAGAAACGGCCGAGCCGGCGAAGAAGACGCAGCTCGGCCTGCCGGCGCGTCATCCTCTCCTGGGGGTGACGCGCTGGGAGGGGTGACACGTCAGTAGTCCTGGCGTGTCAAACTCCCCCCCCGCCACACAGTAGCAATGCCGCTGGACATTATCACCAGTTACTTCCAGGTTTTCAGAAGCCAGAAAATGCAGGTAGGAGGCTCTGGGTGGGTGGGAGGGTCTTCTCAGCATTCCTGAGAGGCTTTGGAAAGGCAGGAGCCTCTTGGAAGTGACAACACACTGCTAAAAGCGCCACATCGAAGCAGGGTTCCAGTGGTCCAGCGGTCCGAGTACCAGCAGGAGTCAGCCAAAGTACCATTGGTGGTACTAGTACCACTGGTTGAGAATCCCTGTGATAGATATTTCTCTCCCTAGTACCCCCTGCCTGCAAAAAGTATTTCTAAAAAGTCATGAGCCTTTGTTTTCTTTTACTCAAAGACTTAGGGTCACTCAAACAGAGTCTGCGTCTGTCTTCCTTTTTTTCCAAGAAGGCAGACTAACCACCATAGTATTAAATGACAAACCAGAAAAGGTTAATATTTTACAGCTATAAAAACAAGGCATCCTCAAAGTCTAAATATTTTTCTTCCCACTGTTTGCCTTAAAGATGTTCTTCAGAGAGTGATATCCCCCACAGCAGTATTTCCCAAACTTTTTCAACCTGTGACTCCCTTGACCATTGGCCGTGGCTCCCCATTACATTATATGTTGATGCCTGCCAACTGGCATTGCACTGTTTTCTGAGAGGATTCCATGGCACTCCGCAGCTCCCCTGGGAGCCACGTCTCCCAGTCTGGGAACCACTGCCCTACAGCTCTATGATCCATACTTTTATAGGTAGCAAACAGCAAAGATTCTGAACACAAAATTGACACATTTACCATCAGCCCCAATCATCTGCATGCCACAGTATTACAAGTCATGAAGGCTAAGAATATGAATCTCTTCCCCCCACTCTACCTCTCACCCTTCTTTGACAAAGTGTGGTTTCATCAATACTGTATATGTACTCTATACTCAGTGGAAACCACCGACTCCAGAATTACACATTCAGAAAGTGCAAAACATCCATGTGGTGATCTGGTGTAGTCATCTAACAAAAACAACAAAAAGGGTCATGCTGCCACCAGGATGAACCAGAACCAAAAGGGGCATCTTTCCTCAACTCATGCCCAATTACTGGTTTTCTTCAGCACAGAAGCTGGTTGTTATAGGAGCAACCTGAGACACCAACTGACCTGGCCAGCTCCAATTCTTTTTAAGCACCTATACTTTCCCTGGGCAGTATTAGTCCTGTGCAAGCAGTCAGGGAGTGAGAGCAACAGCTCTGAGCTCTAGACAGAAACAAACAGGCATCATATAGACAAAATATAGAAGCTTCTCTACTCAGATTAGGGTCCAGAGGTAAGTTGTTTATAAGCTGTTTTGTTCTTAAATCCAACATCACTGTTATTGGTAGTGAACACTTTGTGAAATATGAACTAAAATATGTTTATAGTATACCTACAGTACAGTACTCTATATTATGTGGTCGTATCTTGAAAACAGGGCTTGCTGGAATAAGATGGGGAATGTTTGGGAATGCTGAGAATGGGTGAACGCCATCTATGGACATATGACCAAACATAGGCTTACCATCAGTCCTGGAAAACCAGGGACTGCCCTGGTTTCCAGGCTCCAGTCCCGGGTTTTCCAGGCCCGGTGGAAGCCGCCACTGCCGCCACTTGCAAAATGCCAAAAAGGCACTTTTTTCCCCAGCACCGCCATCTTGGATCTCACAAAATCTTGTGAGATCCAAGATGGTGGCACACAAATCTCGTGAGGGCACATGAGGCCTCGTGCCCTCACAAGATTTGGGCGCCACTATCTTGGATCTCGCAAAATCTCGCGAGATCCAAGATGGCGGCACCGGGGGGGAAAAAGTGCCTTTTGGGCACTTTGCAAGTGGCGGCAGTGGCGGCTTCACAGCCAAAGGCCGTCCCCCTCCCTCTCCCGGGCCGCCTGGGCCAATGGCCACCCTCCCTGCCCAGGTGATTCGTCCGCTGGATCCTAATGTCTGAGCTGCATGCACTGCTCTCTCCTATGCCATATTTTATTTGGATTGCAGTCAATATCTTGCTCTTTTAGTCAGAGAGTGAGATTAATGTTTTGAGTCAGTGTTCAAAGATCAAACCATTTTTTATTCCTTAGACTTTGGTCTGTCTCTGTCAGAATATTTTCAAAGAGACATGGGAAATTTCCAGTTATTTGAATAGCGGCCATCACACCCACACTAGCTGTGTCCGGATGGTATTCATCTGCAATTAATTTCACAACCACAAATATGTATGTCTTCCAAACAATATTTGTCATGCTTTGTTACTTTCTTGAAAAGCAAGATTCTAAACCAGAAGTGCTTCATATACAAATGTACAAATATAGGCAGTCTTACATGTTGACTGGTCTGTGTGTGTGTGGGGGGGGGAGGTGCTAGATGCATGCCAGGAGAGTATGGCCCAGTTCAATCTCACATTGCTTTACTTCGACTGATGGCAGTGAGCATCAGGTTCCACAGGTTCTTTGGGTAAAAGGTCAAACTTTGGTTCACTGGAGCACCTCCCCCCCCCCCCCCCCCCCGCTGACTTGCAAGGAGCCTTGCCTTGGAAAATCCCATGACAAGCCATGCCTTGCTTGACTATTCTATTCATACAATGCCACATCCTTGGAGCTTCCTCCCTTTGAAATACAGACCCATTTGTGGTCAACAAGCAATGTGCCTTTAAGCCCCTGGCTTCCCTCACCAACTTCACTGGACATTCAATCAAGAGTCTTATGCTAATCAGAATGCAGGTTGTCCTCAGGTTGTCCTCAGCAATCCAGAAGCTGGCACATGCACCCTTCTCAGGGTGCTACCAAACAGAAGACCATCATCTCCACTGGGGACAGGCAATCAAGAGCCATCAAAGAACAAAAGAATGGTCTTGAATGAGCTCATCCTATAATACTCAATGTTTTCATAGAGAAACTTCCCACAAGACAAGCTTGATAACAGGCCAGTTGTCGCACACTCTTCCCCATTTTATGTTGAGTGTAATCTGTTGGTGCTACATCAAGCACCCTTACCCTTTTCAATGACCCAACAACCTCTGTGCCAACCAGCACCCAAGACAGATACTATATCACTCACTTCTCTTTCCAGTCTTCTTTTCTCCTTCTTGCTGCACTCTTTTCCCCTTGAGCGCAATGAACCATGGCTCGGAAGAGTACCACAGGTTGAGTACCACAACCTGTGGTACTCAGGTATGCGTACCACAGGTTGAGAACCACTGCTCTAGAAACAGTTCTAGATGCAGTGTACATGGAGGTTCCTGATGGACAGCCCAATCCTGCCTAGGGCCAGTGCAGTGTGCAAAAAGCACGTTTCGCTGGATCCTAGGCAGGATTGGGCCAGCACCAACATTCGTCCCTTTCCCCTGGGTAGCACTGCAGCAGCCCTAATGAGTCTCCTCAGATGTGTGCAGGCAAAATAGCCAGCATAAATCCGAGGAGCCCATATAAGGGCGGACAGGCCCGGGAAGGGGTTTTGGATATCTGTGGAGCACCTCCAATATCTCCTTCCCTCTCCTGGGCCCAGCAGCCCAATCCAGAGCCTCCCTCCACTCTCACCCCAACTGGTGGGCGGCCTTACCCGTTTCGGGCGCCACTCTGCAGGTCTGCAGTTGGGGGAGCAGTGGCACTGGCCTCACCACCGGTGCCGCTTACTCCCCAGGTGCCGCAAACATACCTTATGGCACGTTTGCGACACCCTAGACTAGCGGAATGACTGCTCCGCCGATCTATAGTTACGCAGGATTGCACTGTAAAACTAGGAAGGCATTTCAGCTCTTAGTTGTTGCTATATAAGATCTGATTAACACAGCTTAACACACTTTTGCTACTCACAATTACAAATTCCTTTGGAGCATCACCATGAAAGTGAAGTTCAGCCACATCTGCTTCTGAAGCAGATAGCCACTGGAGTGTCAATCTCAGCTGGGAATCCATCATACATGGTCCTATGTCAACATTTATTATTACCAAAGTCTTTCCTGTGTGTCCCAAACCTATTACAAGCAAAACAGAAAAGGATCACAATTATTCAAGTCAAAATATTCCTAAATGAACTATGTAGGTCATTTTGCAGACAATGTGGATCTCTAAATTAAATTTACCCAATTGTCAACTTGCAGCAATTACAATGTTTCTCTTTGGTTTTCTAACTTTCTAGCTTATTTAGATATTTATTATTTACATTTATATTCTGCCTTCTAACTCAATAGATTCCAAGGTGACTAATAACATATACTTAAAAGGCTAAAAAAATCAATAAATAAAGCTAGGAAAAATCAACTCTTCCCGCCTTGTCCAGACTGATTTCTGTAACTCATACCAGGTGAGGAAGCTCATTCAGGGTACAGTCTTACAATTGACTGATATAGCACTGAGCAATACCTTCAAACCCAGAGAGAACTGGGGTTTGTCTCTAAGAGAACCCAGGTTGGAAAGAGGATCAGAAGTAAAAAAAACATGCATTATATACCTAATCACAATTCTCTTGCAATGGTTCATACAATTCCCACAGCCATACCTACCTCTACCCGCCACTCTCAATATTGGAGACCCTGGATTCTTCCCCACTTCAAAATTAGAACATAGCAAATACCCAATAACCTGACACCTTACACTGAACACCCCTCCCTTCAAACAGTACCCACCCCCAAGAAGTTTCACAGTTTAATTAATCCCAGCCCAGCTATCTAAATCATTATTTACAGGGCATCATAGGGCCAAACTACAAGTTATGATAGACACATACTGAGGCCCTTTATTTTTTCTTAAGGCTTTGCTCTTTGCACACACACGCACACGGTGGTGTTATTGGAGAAAAAAACAACCCTTCCATTGGCTTTCTGTGGAACGTGTTTGGTTTAAAAAAAAAAAGAATACATAAAAATAGCACACAAGATGTGTGTGATTGGGACGGGAACCATGACAGGGCAAAGACTAAAGCCCCACTGCAGCCTCCTTTTGAGTCCCCTTGATGTGCTATTTACAAAATTCATTTTCACAAACAACTTACATCCAGGGTGCATTACGTGTTGCCTTAGGGGAGATACTTACCCCCTAAAGTGGCATTTGCAACACAATACCATGGTTCACACACATCGTCCTACCTAGAAATTCTAATCCTTAAACTTCCACATTTGGCCAAAGAAAGCCACTTTGCACATACTCTGACTTCCCCTTATGTGTTAGGGTTGAGTCTCAATACAAAAACAAAAGTATGGTACAGAACCATGTGGAATTCTTGCTTTAAATGAAGCTTTTGGCAATATCTGAGACAATAAACAAGATGGCAAAGAAAATGATGCTTGGATTGTATTATGAAGCAGCACAAAGTGTTCTTGGATCACACTCTGATAGACTAAGATGACTGCCCTAATCACTAATTAGATTAGCATAGGGCAAATCAGGACCATCTTCAGCCAATGGGACTAAACCCTTTGCAGGATGAACACAAAATGGAACAGGTGGAAAAGTTATCGTTTCAATATCCGGACAGGCACTCAAGAGAGCATCTGTTCCTTCCAGCTTGCTGAACTGAGCCAGTGCCAGGAACATTCTGACTTTCAGGGTCTGCAAAAAGATCTATTATGCAATGACTAAGCCAGAGGTTCTCAACCTGTGGTACGCATACCCTTAGGGGTACGCGGGCCACAGGTTGGGGGTATGCGAGATGCTGCCCCGCATACACCCGCGTACCCCCTCCCCAAATTCCCCCCCAAATGAGAGAAAAAGCGCTTTTTTCGGCCATGCGGCGCTTCCGAGCGGGTCCTCCGGTTCGTGCAGCAAGCCGGAGGGAGAGGCTACAGCCTCCGGCTTGCTGCACAAACCGGAGGACCCGCTCGGAAGCGCCGCATGTCCAGAACAGTCCCCTGTAATCTCCCTTACCTTTGCTTGCAGCCGCCGCCATGTTGGATCTCCCGATCCAACATGGCGGCAGCTGCAAGCAAAGGTAAGGGAGAGCTACAGGGGACTATTCTGGCCATGCGGCGCCGCATGGCTGAAAAAAGCGCTTTTTCCCCTCTTTCGGGGGGGTGAATTTTGGGGAGGGGGTATGCGGAGGCTTGGGGGGATCAGGGGGTGCTTTGGGGATCCCGGGAGGTGCGGGTCCCCAAAGGTAGAGGGACCCTGGACTAAGCTATTTCTTATTCAATGTAAAGCAACAGGATTCAAAGTGTCTTCTGCTGGTGGAGTTGATCCTAATAAAAATTTTCAGGATGAGTGGGTTACGTTTTGCTCATGCTCAGAGTATTGCAACTATCTGCTATTTGAGTTTAAGTCATGGTGTTTTATTTGACTGCAGTCATAGTATGTGACTTGGCTCACTTTTTTCAGTAATTAGAACTACTGTACCTGTTCCCGAGACACCTTACAGCAGCATGCTACTTACTACTCTAAAATGCTCTTTACTCAAAGCATTTTATTTATTTATTTATTTATTTATTTATTTATATCCCATCTTTCTCCCAGTAAAGGAAATCAAGGCAGCTTACAAGTTCAAAACATAATAATAAACATTAAAATGATAAAAGCAAGACAAACCCCAAGAGATCACATAAAAGCAATTAAAATTACATTTAACTAAATTATATTTAATTTCTTATTATAGTCTGAATGATATGGCTTATCTGTGCAAGTGAACTGAAATACGGGGAATTGGACTTGACTGCTTGGTCTCTTCCAACCCTATAAGACATATCAGTAGCTATTATCCACAGAAGGCACATTCATGTTTGCAGGAAGCATCTCTCTAACTACAAATGCTACAGATAAACAACAAAAGGATGGCTATCACCCTCTTGGCTCTTTTTTGCGGCTGCCACAGTGGACCTGTGTTTTCACATGTACCTAACTATTTCTTACTGCTTTTTCGCCTCAACTCTTACAAAAACTAATATAGAGAGATCTCTCACATCAGTTATAGAATAAGGTATCTTATTCAGCATTACCTTCAATGGTATCCTTAATCTCTTCCTCGTTATCTTCTGTTCCATCACTGGAAAAAGCAGAATTATTGCAATGTGTGGTAATGTTAATGCTCTCTATTCTCAAGAGACAGAGATGAACATCAAAGGAAAAAATATGAATTGAAAAATGGATCAAGGGATGATTGTGAAAAGGAAGCTTTGCTTCTCATACAATTTCCTGTCATATGGCTTGTAAATTTCTAAAACAGACAACACAATGAAGTAAATTCTACCTTTTAATTTACAAGGCTGCTTGGTTTTTTAACATACCACATATACACTTTTTCCTGCTTTAAGTAGAAGAAGAGTTCCTTTCAATTCTAGTAGAAATTACTATTTCAATAACATTGTTTAAAACTAAATTATATGAGAAGGCTCTAATTTATAATAGAACAGAAAAGTTGAGACAAGTAAAATCAGAAATCTTGTAGGAAGCAAGCCCCTATTTTTATGAAGAAATAACTGGAAGTAAAGAATAGCAAGCAGGACATGCATAAATGTTTTTTTAAATTTTATTTTGCCAGCACACTAACCACAGTAGGATGGACCTATTGAGTATGAATTTGTTAAGGAAAATCATGATTATGTGAAAAACATGTGCAAAATATATATTACATTTCATATATGCAGGTTTCTTTTGTCTTGAAAAAATGACTTCATGCATTAAAATATGAGGGACCAGTCTGTTTCAATGTCTTGGTTCGACCAACCTGTCTGATGTTGGAAAGGATAAATTCTCCTCATACATATCTCCTTCTAAACCAAGACTGCTCCAGCTACTGCTGTTACCATTACTGCCAGGGGAAGAAGAGAACAGAGCTGAACTAGAAAACCAGAAACTTTGATGCTCTCTGTGGATTCTAGAGCTGTGGTACCATTTTCTTGAGAAGATTTACAGAAAGAAAATGCAAAGGGAGCTGTTCATGTTCAGAAAATCAAGCATCAAGTCATATTGGAATTTTTTTCACACCCCAAATGGTTTCTGTAATCATCGGCTGCATTTGTTTTTCACCTCGGAAATAGAAGGAAGTGACGATTCTAGCATTCTCTAGAATGCTTCTAGTGCAGCTCATTTTAAGAACAAAATGGTGTCTTACTTTAGTTCAGAGTGCTTTTGTGGCATTAATATTTATTTACAAGAGCCGGATGGGAATCTGAAGATGACGAAGTGTTGCTGTAAGTCACCTTAGCTGTTTTAAATGAATCCTGTAGACATAAGCCTCTGTTGAAAAGATCTTATTTCCTCGTCCCTCATACTACAACTCCCAAGCTCCTTTGCAGCTAAACAGCCTTCCTATTGGTGCATGTCCGCCATCTTTTCTAGCTTTGAGCTTGCAGTTCAAATTGCTAACGTGGCGAGTGTGCTAGAATGTGAAGAACATGACCTGAGCGTGCTGGAAGAAGAACAAAAAAACAGCTCTCCAGCGCTCCTAGCACTGGAATGTGAAAAACAAACGCAGCCTTCATGTGGTAAGCTTCAGGTCCAAAAGGATGCACAACTTTAGCTCCTCAGCCAGTACAAAAAGAAGTCTTAAGGTTTCTACTGCTGAAATGTGAACCAATGTTGGTTCCTTTTGCAAAAGCAAACTGCACGTAGTCTTCCTTACAGCATTATTTCAAAGATCAGTGTGCGATGAGAGAAGACAATTTTATTAACATATGAAGCTGTCTTATACTGAGTCAGACAATGAATCCATCTAGGCAGGTACTTGTCTACTCTGAATATCAGTGATACTCCAAGGATATAAGGTAAAGGTATCCCCTGACAATTAAGTCCAGTCGTGTCCGACTCTAGGGTGTGGTGCTCATCTCCATTTCAAAGCCGAAGAGCCAGCGTTGTCCAAAGACGCCTCCGTGGTCATGTGGCCGGCATGACTCTCCTTGCCGCAGCGCGTAGCATGCAGCTGGAACACGGAGCGCTGTTTACCTTCCCGCAAGCGGTACCTATTTATCTACTCGCATTGACATGCTTTGGAACTGCTAGGTTGGCAGGAGCTGGCCAAGCAATGAGTGCTCACCCCGTCGTGGGAATCGAACTGCCGACCTCTCGATCAACAGCTTATGGTTCAGCGGTTTAACCCGCTGCGCCACCCGCTGGCCTTGCGGAAACAGATATACCGGTACTGTATAAAGATTCATTACAATAGCAATAAAGTACTTAACAAACCATGTTTACACTAACAATTACCTAGCAGTGTTCTAACAGTAGTTAGGAGACACTGGGGACTGAATGCAAGACTTATGTCCAAAAGGAAGTTCAAAATGTCAGAATTACAGGTGACATATGGTTGAAAGAAAAAAGGGAGGAATTTTAAAGTACTGTAGTACTAAAATCTAGCTCTTCTTTCTAGAGATCTATTCCATACACTGAATGAATTCAGAAGAGAATACTTACACTATCAAAGCTGTTTTCTTTTTTCTTTTACTGCCACTGCTTTTAGAACTTGTTGTGAATGTGCATTGTAATATTCTAAACTTATTTTAATAGATAATCACTTTGATTTTTTAGTAAAGTGGCATTAAAATATCTATAAGGAGAGCTGTACGACTTTCAGCTTCTCAGCTCCACTCCCTTGCCTCAGAGGTCCTCAATAGAAGCTGCTGCCTGCAAGGCAGTGGCAAAAGAGTGACACCAAGTGGTGACTGAGGAAGACCAAGGATGAAGGCAGGGAATTATAACTGAACAATCCTAGAACCATGGGGAAACAACATTAAATTTCAGCTCCAGGAACAGAAACAATGTAAATTAATTGTAAGGATCTTTTGTATTATCTTTAGGGCTACAGACTGAGATACAAGTTTCTTAATAAATAACTCAACCAATATTTATATATACATTAAAAAAAATCAAAGGAGGACAAACATTTTGTACAAAAAATGAACAATACTAATCAAAATGTTTGGGATCTACAAGCAATTTAAGAACATTTGTTCATTTCCAGTCTTTGCGTACCTTACCCTCTAGAGTGTGAGCTCCTTGAGGACTGGAGACCAGCAAACGTCCCTATCATTAAAAAAGGATGATCTGGGAAACTACATACAAATCAGTGCGACACCAATGCCTGCAAAGATCCTGGAAGAGATTATTAAATGGCACACCTGGATGCTTAGAAAATAACGGGATGATTTTAAGGAGCCAGTATGGTCTTGTCCATAACAAATCGAGCCAGACTAATCTCATCTCCCTTTCCGATAGTCTAGCACAGGGGTTCTCAACCCCAATGGCACAGTGTACCACCTTCCAGGCGCACTGCATACCACCAGAAGTGCCGATGACATCATCAGCACTTTCGGATTTTCGCAGCTCCAGAGGGCTGGTAAGGTAAGCTACGGGGGCAAGGGCAGGTGGGCCTTTTCCAACCCTGGAAATCCGTGTGCTTCAGCTCTGTCTGCATGCTCTGCAGAGCTCAAGCCACCAATTTCAGGGCTCCAACGCAGGGTAGTGTAGGCACCCTAGCGGCCGCCATCTTGGCAGCCAGGGACCCACATACCACTAATGGTACACGTACCACCAGTTGAGAACCCCTGGTCTAGCATATCATGGGAATGCTGTGAACATAATGTACCAAAATTTTAGCAAAGCATTTGACAAAGTCTTCCATGATATCCTAGTGGATAAAGTAAAATGTGGGCTGGATGGTACTATGTTAGTTGGGTTCAGAGATGGCTGAACAACCATTCCCAATGTGCTAAAAAAATGGGTCCACATCAATCTGGAGAGAGTTGTCAAGTGGGGTGCCACAAGACTGTGTTGTTCAATGTTTTTATAAAATGACCTGGACAAGGGATGCTTATTAAATTTACAGACGACATGAAGCAGCAAGAAGCCCGAATCAGGATTCAAAACTATCTTGAGAGATTCAGTCGCTAGGCTCTTGTCATCTAGATGAAAGTCAATGGAGACATTTGTTACAATGGAGACAAACGTAAAGTCCTGCATGCAGGAACAAAAAAGCAGAGGCACAGGATGCAGGAGACCTGGCTTGGTGGCAGCACATGTGAAAATGATGTAGGTGTCTTAATAGATCATAAGTTTTTTCTGGAGTGTGACACCTGCTGCTTGCCCTCTTGACCCTTGCCCAGCGTGCTGCTTGCCCTCTTGACCCTTGCCCAGCGTGGCTATTACGTTCTGTCCGGGGGGGGGGGGGGGTTGACGGATTGGGTGTGGAGGATTGTAAATTCATCTCTTGGGGGGGAGGGGGTACTACCAAACCTTTAAAAGGTGGCATTGGTGCACCCTCTTCTGAAGAAAGCCTCCCTAGACCCAATGGTTTTGGATAATTTCCAACCGGTTTCCAACCTCCCTTTTTGGAGCAAAGTGATCGAGCGGGTGGTGGCATCTCAGATCCAGGGAATTCTGGAATTCAGGCTTCAGGTCAGGCTACGGGATGGAGACGGCCTTGGTCACCTTGATTGATGACCTGCGCCAGGGACTACAGGGGAGTGTGTCACGGTCGGTCCTGCTGGACCTCTCAGCAATTTGACACAATGGACCATGGTGTCATTCTGGATCGGCTTGCTGGGTTGGGGCTTGGAGGCACTGTTTTGCAGTGGTTCCACTCCTTCCTGGCAGACCGGACCAAGATGGTGAGGCTGGGGGATACCTGTTTGGCCCCCTGGGAATTGACCTGCGGGGTTCCTCAGGGATCTACCTTGTCCCCCATGCTGTTTAACATCTACATGAAACCGCTGGGGGAGGTCATCAGGGGATTTGGAGTGGGGTGCCACCAACATGCGGATGACACCCAACTCTCTCTTTTCCACCAGTTTTCAAGGGAGCTGTCGAAGTTCTGGGGCGCTGTCTGAAGGCAGTTGGTGCCTGGATGAGCGCTAATAAACTGAAATTAAATCCAGACAAGACAGTGATCCTCCTGATCCAGAAGTCTGCTATGCAGGTATTAGATCCACAACTTGCTCTGGATGGGGTAGCACTCCCTCTGAAAAAGCAGGTTCACAGCCTGGGAGTCATCCTGGATCCTCAGCTGCCCCTGGAAACTCAGGTGGCATCTATGGCCAGGGGGACCTTTGTCCAGCTTCTGCTGGTGCGCCAGCTGCAGCCGTATCTGGCGACGGTGGTCCATGCCCTTGTGACATCTCGCTTAGACTACTGTAACGTACTCTACGTGGGGCTACCCTTGAAAACTGTTCAGAAGTTGCAGCTGGTGCAGAATGCGGCGGCCCATGTGGTCACCTGGGCTCAGTGTGCAGAATCTGCTGCGCCGTTGCTTCGGCGGCTACACTGGCTGCCCATTCCTTTCCAAGACCAATGCAAGGTGTTGGTGATGACATTTAAAACCGTATACGGCATAGAACTGGGATACTTCAAGGACCGCCTTCTCCCATACAATCCTGTTCATCCCCTAAGATCATCAGGGAGGGCCCTTCTTAGGATACCACCGCCATCTGAAGCCAGAGGGATGGCGGTAAGGTGTAGGGCCTGTTCCGTTGTTGCAATCGGTTGCTAGAGGAATTGAAGACAGTCCTCTCGCTACATGTTTTTCGGTGGGTTTTAAAGACCTATTTGTTCCGTCTGGCATTTGAGGAGCGAGGAACTACCTAGGGACCCTTTAACTTTTGCTGCTGCTAGGTTTGTTTCTTTAATTTTAATCTGCTCTGTACCCTCTTTTAATTGTAACTATATTTTAATATTTAATTTTAATTGTGGATGGTTTTAATGGGTTTTTAATGATATATTGTTTTGTTTTATATGTTGTACACCACGTTGAATTTTAGAAAAGCTGCATATAAATCTTTTAAATAAATACATAAGTTGAGCATGAGCTAGCAGTGTGATGTGGCTCAAAAAAAATATCGAATGCAACGCTGGGCTGCATTAACAGAAGCAAAGTGTTCGATCAAAAGAAGTAAAGCCGCCCTTAGACAGCACATGTCATGTCCCGGAGTAGCTGACGTGTCGATTCTGATTAGCCCAACACGTTGCTCCACATCCCACTCCCACAACATTGAACGCGGCCTCTCATTGGCCGACGTTCGATTTATTCCAGTTGGAACGCACTGGAACGACCTTCGGCCAATGAGAGGCCACGTTCGGTGTTGTGAGGGCGGGACGCGGAGCAACATGTTGGGCCAATCAGAATCTACTGTGGGACGCGACGCAGTGAGGCGCGTGCAGTCTGTTACAGTTTAATAGTTCGCTCTGTTCTGCACTAGTTAGACCTGACTTGGAATACTGCATCCAGTTGTGGGCACCACATTTTAAGGAGGACACTGATAAGCTAGAGCGGGTTTGGATGACAGAAACAAGGATGGTAACAGTAAGGGGTCTTGGAAACCAAGTCCTATGAGGAATAGGTAAAAGATATTGGTACGCTTAGCCTGGAGAAGATGAAGTGGAAATACGATATACATAGAACGAGGCATCTTCAACATGATTATGGTAATAAAAAACACTATATGGTTAAAATGTCATTAAAAAACACTAAAACGGCTAAAAGTCTTGTTTAAAATGCAACAGTGCAATAAAATACTTCAAAAGTCTTTTAAAAATGCAATAAACACACTTTAAAACAATGCATGACGTTTTGTTCATGAGCCATGAACATCAGCTGATGCACAGAAAGCCTCCAAACGGACTAGAAGATGGTAAGAGTATGAGAGTATCGAGCTTGAGTTTAAAGAAATTTTGGCGCGCATTTCTTTTCCTCCGTGGGAGCTCATTAGCGCCGGAACTAGGTCATTACCTATTTGACCACTGGTAACCTGTTCCTATGCTGCCTCTAGAGGTTGTTTTTAATTCTTGCAATCTTCCTTAATGTTGTTTTAGTGTTTTTTAATGACATTTTAACCATATAGTGTTTTTTATTACCATAATCCTGTTGAAGATGCCTCGTTCTATGTATATTATTGCTGGTCATTACAGTTTTCGTTGGAAATACGATATTCATTTTCAAGTATCACACAACCTTTGTTGTGTTTCAAGCTTGTGTCTTGCTTTAACAAAAGGTCTGATTTTGTGCTTTAACTAGCTGACTAGACCAGGGGTTCTCAACCTTTGGAGGCCCAGGTACCCCCTATCATGGTCCAATTTTTTGAAGTACCCCCTGCTAATTAACTGCTAATTAATTGGAATAATCAATTAATTAGGTAATTAATGTTAAATAAAAAAGTAGTAAAACAATTTTAAATGTGAAAAATGTCTTATTTAACTCTCTCTGTGTGTGTCTGTGTGTGTGAGACACAGAGATGCAAGGATCTCTTTTTTTCTCCGTCACACTTCCCAAAATCAGCTCTTCCCTCCCCTACTCCACCAAAGTACATTTTCCAAAGTACAAAAATAAGCCCAAAACCAAAATCAGAGAAACAGAAGGGCTCCAAAAATAATGATAATTTAAAATCCATGTTAATTAACACTTAATTAGCTGCTGATGGGGCAGATAAGGGGCAGGTAATTCTTGCACCAGTGTAACAGTAGATCCACTGGTGCAAGTGCACTTATGCCAGTATAACTTGTCGTACGCCGACGGACACAGGACAGAGACTGGAGTAACCCCCCTAAGACACCGTGCACGCACAGTTTGGATGCGGGACAGACGCCAGCACAACTACGCTGGCGCAGGGGGCATTCCCAGGCTGTCCGGACACCCCCAGAATGCCCCAGCGCCAGCGGAGTTGCAGCGGCGTCCGTCCCGCGTCCGAACTGTGCATGCGCGGCGTCTGAGGGGGGTTACGTTTGCCTTCGTCCTGCGTCCATTGGCGTACGACGTTATACTGGCATAAGTGCACTTACACCAGTGGATCTACTGTTACACTGGTGCAAGAGTTACACAGAATTGGGCTGTTAGGATTCAAAATTCTAAAGGAGATCTAACATTGTCTAAACGTTCTCTCATAACTAAACGTTGTCTCTTATAACTTGAAAGTATTTTTCTTATGAGTATGGGCAAACATTCTACAACACCCATCACTAAAATTTGGCTTGTCAGAGACCACATATAATAGGGGCTCCCAGACTACCCAGTTAGCCAGCTAAAGAGAGACAACTTTTCTAGATAACAAATATCTAGAACAAGCACCTTGATTATCCCAAGCAGTGCCCCAAATGTTATCACATTCAACAAATGCGTGAATGGAAAATTCTGTAGCAAACCTGACATAATAGTTTAATTTCAAATGAGGGGGTTTCACCCCCTAAAAAGGAACTTAAAAGTGAAGTTGGCAGGGTACTCTCTTTAGAAAGCTAGGTGGTTATTTAAAACCACTGTAACAGAGGGTCAAATAAAACTCATGCAACAGATTAGAAGAGGCACAAATAAGCGTACCAGCAAGACTGAATAGCAAAATAAAGGATGTTGTAAAAAGGCAAGATGACCTGCACAAATGAAGTAAAAAACTGTACAAGTGTTGGAAAACCAAATACAAGCTACAATAAGAAAAGTCAAGAAGGAGTACATTACTAGCACATCGACAGTACAGTACAGTATTACATAAATAACTTAGGATTGCTGGTGACATGATGGGAGTCTCAACACTGCAGTCATCAAGAAGTGTACAAAATGTGGTTTGATTCTAGCTGAGAACACTGCAGGGGATCTATACAGTGGATCCTCGCTATCTGCGGATCTGACATGCATGGATTTGCCTCAACGCAGATGCCAGCGGATACGCGGGTCCATCGTAAAGTCCATTTAAAAATAAAAATCGCAGTTCCTACCCTTGTGCGGGCAAACCACGTCATTTCCAGTGCTCTTGATGGGTGCTTGGAATATTTAATTAAGAACGATCTATCCCTAAATTTTGAGAAGTCTAAAATACTGTCAAGGATTTAGGTATTACGGGTGAGAAAGCCATGTCAATATAAACAAACCAGCCAGATTAAAAATGAAGTCCAATTCCGTTCGTGTCTTCCAGTCAATAGAGTTCACGAAACAGACAGAAATCATTAAAATCTAAAGCTCAGTAGTTAAAACTAAGACGTTTCGTTTCCTTTTTCCGGAAACATTATCCAGGAAGCAATCTGAAAAGATTGGTAGCTGTCACAAAAAAATACTGTTTTTTAGCAGAACATGGGAACCTTTTAACTGGTCTTTGGAGGGGGGGGGGAATCCAGCAGGTTAAGACCTTCAAATATCTGGGAGTTCATATGCATTATAAAAGTCTTTGGAATACACATTGATCTGCAATGAATAGTGCTGCTAAGCTCTCAGCACAAGCTATTGTGCAGTTTGGTTATATGTGGGGGAAACACGGCTATTCCACCAGTGTTACAGGTCTTTAATGCCAAGTCAGTGGCCCAATTAATGTTTGGGATACCCCTGTGGGTAACGGCTTATAACAGTTCAGTGGAAAGGGTCCAATCAACTTTTTTATATAAGATTCTGGGGGTGCCACAATGCGTTTCATACGCGGCTCTCTGTCTCGAGACTGGGCAACACAGACTCAAGACAGTGGCATGGCTTAGGTTCCTCAAATTCTGGACAAGTATCTGCTTTTGTTCAGATCATGACCCTTTACCACATGCACTTCTCCAGGATTCAGTTTGCCCTCTCAGACTGTCCCTGTTTCTGGATAAAATCAAGAAGATGGGGCTTTCCTCTGATTTACTAGGATCCTTGGCACCAGGTTTTTGTTACTCACAACATATGGTTCTTTACTGCGATAGATATAACGAGCTACGCAGGCGGTACCTAGATGATTTTTTTATCTTCCCACACTGGATGGTCTGACAAATCAAAAATGTATTACTTGTTAGGCGGGCTTGAAAGATCGTTTACCTGTCTGGTTGCCCAATTTATATATTTGGTGATTCAAACTCGACGGAATCTTCCTTTCCTAGGTTCCGAGATCTAAAACTCTAATTACTACTGGGGACTGTTAGACCACGTGGGTGAGCTAGAAACGACGACTGTTGATATGGGACTTTGATATTGGGGTTTAGGTGTGTAATGTTTTGTTATGTACTGTTTATTTGTTTATGCCAATAAAGGTTATGGTATGGAGAAACACTGCTCTAAAGCACTCTTTGAAGCGGAAAGACCCACTTCTGGATCGCGCAAAGGCTCCTTCCTCTCTCCTCCAAAGCTCTCTTCCATGCATTCTGGGGCGAGCCTGAGAGGAGCCTTTGCGCAACCCGGAAGTGGGTCTTTCTGCTTCAAAGAGTGCTTTAGAGCGTGAAAACGGGTCAGTTTGCCCATGCAAAGGTAGTAACTGCAATTTGGGGGCTTTCCCCCCTTTTTAACAGGTTGTATTTGATCATACACAGACTTCATTAAACACAGATACCGAGGTCTGACTGTACTGATTTGTTCCTGCAAATGTCTGGTTACGGAAAGACACGTCCACCCTTGCTTCTCATTTGCTCTTGGGTTTCTTAAGGGCAGACCAAGACACACCACAGCAACCAGTGCCAACTGGTATTGCTATGACCCAGTCTGATTCCAGAGTGTGTGTGTGTAGATCGGTAGTGAGTGGCCCCACTTCAGGTCTTCCCCCCAGCCTGGGTTTAGCCAGGAACGTAGGCATCCTCCTTGCTGGAAGAGAGAGGAGGGATGCCACCTGAGTCAGTTGCTCTCTGCTCACACTCCCCACAGCACCCTTAGCATTGACCCAAGGACTTTACTGGAGTGCAAGGAAGCAAAGACCCAAGAACTCTTTAGTTTTTATCTTAAACAGACAGTGTTCTTTTAAAATATAGACGAGAGTTTATTAAAAGGAAAATAGGCAATGTACAAAGCAAGGGAAATGAGATACTTGTGATCAAAGGCAATATAGTAAATAAATCAAAAGCAGTTTTAAAGTAAATATTTTCTGCATTAAGGGCCAAATTGTATCCAACTTTCCAGCGCTGATGCAGTTGTACCAATGGCACGTGCGCTGCATCCTGTGGGGGGGGAGTCATGGAGGCCTCCTCAAGGTATAAGGGAACGTTACCTGGGGGCTGGATTGTGGCCGCATCGGTGGTAGAAAGTTGGTTAGGATTGGGCCCTAAGGCACTTACACATGACGAAGCATCTTAAGACAACAAATCTGCCTCTCCCAAACCAGCAATTCCTCCAAACCATCCTTTATAGCTGAGTTTTGAGATTCAAACTCTCTCAATGGCTTGTCCTGACGTGGGAAAAACTAGTCCAACTGCTAGAACTTCCCTTAAGCTGTAGTCAGGTGAGAGGAATCAGCCAATGGACAGAACTCAGTTGGGATGCCAGTTGGGACATTTTCCTATTGTTCTTAAAAAAATATGCACTAGCCAGAATGGCATTTTCCTACATACTTTCTAAATGGAGCATCTAAAAGTGCTACCAATCTGACTAGTCTGAGCCAGGAATAAAAGGTTCATATTGGCAGACTTGAGCCAGGCAGGCCAGAACCATTTTAAGCACAGGCATTGTACTTAACAAAAGTTGAAGGCTTCTTGTTCACCATAACATGCATATATCATACCTTCAAATGATCACATACTAACGGCGCAATCTGCCGTAACTTTGCATCTGCATAGCACGCGCTCCGCAGGCGCCGGGTGTCGTAAACGCACCGTAAAGCATTTTTGGCACCCAGGGAGTAAGGGCCACCAGCGCAGGGGCCGGCAGCCTGTATGCCTCCTGGACGACCCTGCAGCTGCTGGTGCAGGTAAGATTTGCACTGGTCGGTGCAGGGGTGGGGGGAGGGCGGACCGGGTAGTGAGGGAGAGTGGCCGTTGGCCGGCCCGGGAATGGGCGGAGATATCAACGTCGAACTCCGCCGATATCCCCAGCCCTCTCCCGGCCTGAGCCGCCCTTACCCTGCTGCCCCAGATGTATGTCGGCTCGAGAGCCGACGTACAACCGAGGCCCATTGGGGCTGGGCAGCCCTACACTGGGGGAAGGGGACAAACGTCCCCTTCTCCTGAGGAGTCCCCGGACAGCACTGGAGTGGCCCAGGAAGGGCTCAGGATCCTGCGGCTAGCCCTATGGGCCGGCCACGGATCCTTACGTAGGATCGGGCTGTCCAGCACTTCCAAAGTTTTTAACTCTGACTGAATCATTCCCCATACAAATAATTTAAGGAATATTTGAGAACTGACACTTGTAAATCATGTTTTAGTTGACTAACTATAAACCTTATAATGTTGGATTTAATGAACGAACGTTTCTGGAGATTACTTTCTTTACACCCCACAAAGTTTTTTATGCTGGCTACCAAGAGAAAGAATGGCTCAATTTTTTTATTTTATGATATTTAAGGTGCTGTATTTTTATGCTTGTACTACTGACGCTGCATCTGAATAAAACAGTTTTTAAAATTTAATGTTCTGAGCACATGAAATAGTTACCTGTCACTGAGGTGGAGAAAACTGCTATTCTCATCTGGATGCTCATCTTCAAAACTCAGATTGGACCAGCTGCCGGTGCTGTCATCACCAGTACTCAAACTCATCGGCTGACTGACTACGGATTCAGCCGAATTAAACCTCTCTTTTCCCATAGCGCTAAACAAAAACGAAAATAATCATATCACTACTGTTCTACCAACAGTTTGATGGTCCTCCCAATTAAAGGGACAGTACCCCCCCTTTTTGCCTCCCCCTGTTTATTGTCCATCAGTGGTATGTGGAAGTGCTTATTAATATCTATAACCAAAATAGGATGTCTTATGTACCAGCAAGTCTGAGTTTAAGGGGACTTTTTTCCCTTTGAGAAAGCAGCAGCTCCTTCACAACATCGTTTTCTGCAAACTGCTTCAGGATTGTATAAAAATCTAAAGCCGGAGCTACATCGCACGTGCCTCAGTCCGTATGCGTCTGGTGTCCCTTCCCCAGGTTCAAACAACGGGCTCTGATCAGCTGAACGAAATGCGAACGTGGGCAACTCCACTTTGCCCGCGTTCGCGTTTCATTCAGCCAATCAGAGCCCGTTGTTTGAACCTGGGAGCAGGACACCAGACATATACGGAACGCAAACGCATGTGCTGTAGCTCTGGCTTCAACCTTCAAGTTCACTACTGGTAAATAAACAAATGGCTCATAATCGGAACATCTGAAGACATACCTCTGAGTACACAGGCAATCTCTTCTCCTTCCACTATGTAACTACAGGCAACTCACACACATGGTATGAACAAAGGAAACGATGGACTCCGCTGATAAGCACTGGATTTTTTAAATGTGTGCGGTTTCAGATGTCTTTGTACAAAGAGTGTGATTTATAAATACAAGGGATGGATGAACAGGTGGAAAATCACATCAGGTGATCTAATTTGGGTTATTTATAAATATGTTGTGGCTTTTGCCAACATATTACCAGTTTGGCTTTTGGTATTCATCCCACAGCAGTTTTACTCTGGTTCTAAAACCCAGCAAAATCGTTCTGCTGGGATCCCAAGAGCACACTCAGGGGTTTATGACTTTTTACTTTGTTTCTTTGACAGCAGACATTTATACAATTTTACAATATAGTTCTGAAAGTCTCCACTTTTGAAACTAAGGTTTCTTACTGGGTCTGGGCAATTCCTATTCAAAAAAAACAAGCCCAAAGTCTCCTTAGGAACATGGAAATAGTTTAACCAGTTTCCCAGAAACTATACATTTGTTTACTTAAATGATAATTTCTATTCCTATCATGTACTTCGGATTATACAGTATATTACTGCAAATTTGTAATTTGATTCTAAATTCGTTGTTTCCTAGTTGGCGATACTGCTCAATAAAACTTGTTAAACTATACTCCTGAAAAATGTTAATATATTCAGGACACTTGGGTTAACTAGAAAGGGAAAGAAAGCTAAGTTGACTCTTCAGTAATTCCAGACAGAACCATAGAAAAACAGTATTTCCTTAGAGCAGTGGTTCCCAAACTGTGAACCACGGCAAATTTACAGGAGTGCTGCAGAAGTCTTCCGAAAAATCATCTTCCCTGCCCTCCCAGGTACCACCATCTTGACCAGGCTGAAATTGCGCACAATTCTCAGCCCAGCCAAGATGGTGGCACGGCACTGCCATAACAGGGTGCCATGGAAGAAGTACTGGGTCACTGAGGGCGCCATGACCACGGTAAGTTTGGGAACCACTGTCTTAAGAGGATAGCGACAGTATGCTTGCTTTATGGCTTACTAGACAATGGAAAGGGGAGCGGGCAGGCTCAGTATTTTCCTTGGACCCAATGCCATTTTAATGTCCAAATGTCCAGCCCCCCAATGTTGTGTTGGATGGGATATCTAGACATTTTAATGTTGCCAAGCTCAAGGAAGATGGACTGCTGCAGATGTTGTTCCCCCCCCCTCCACATCATTTGGTAAACACAGAGAGTTTACTGGGCAACGGAGAGGGGAAGCAGTGGTTGCAGCAGACAGATCAGATGTGGCCCGACATGCATGCAGGTTCCATCAGTGACACAAGTTGTCAGACCATTCCCAATGGGTGATGCCAGTCCTGCCTGAGGAGCAGGACACCCAATGGCCAAGGGAAGCTGCACCTAGGGCTTTATCAGGCATCTGTGCTGCTCCAGTGCTATCACCAATGATGTCATGGCCAGGTACTGACACATCACAAAATGTGGTTTGCGTCTCAACCAGACATGGTGTTGGGCAAGGTGAGAGAAGGCCGATTAGAAGGGAAATTGGGGCCAGTGAAGGAGTAGGTGACAAAAAGGAGTCAGATAGGGAAGGAAACAGGAAGATGACAATGGGGGGCTTTTGCAGAAAACTTGCAGAGATAGTCCTTGAAGGAGGAGGCTAGACTCTATACTGAGTGGTGATACAAAGCCCACCAGACTTGATCTAAGAGTTTATTTCAGTAATTCCAGGTTCATCACACAGTAGACACGTTCATTAAGAAACATGAAGTTTTGAGAAAGCCAATTAGTTTTGAAATCTTGCTCATGCAAAAAAAAGTGCCTAAGGGATCTCTGAATATAATTTACAAGCTGCTGGTAATGTTAGATGCAAACCCAATCTCCTATCAATCAAACCCAATGTCCTATCAATCAAAGAGATTCAGGGAGATGCATTCCAAGTATGGGGGGGCTGTCCGCTGATCCGCTATCTGCTTACTGTTCTCCGCGGACTGAGGCACTTAGGTTCTCCCTCTCCCAGGCACTTACTTTTAGCGTCGGAAGCTTCGTTTCTTCTTGAAAAGGAACACAGGCTGCTCATCGCATTTCTTTTGAAGAAACAACAAAGCTCGCAATGCTAAGAGTGCCTGTTTGTGACGCCACATGGGCACGCATGACCCACGACCCCCCCCAGGCACTTTTAGCGTTGGAAACTTCCTTTACCTTCCAAAGGAACGCGGTTACCAGGCCTCATGCAGCTTCCTTGCAGGCCCGTCCACGGAGACTAGGTGCCTAGAGAAGCTGCAAAGACTCTCTAGGCATCTAGTCACCGTGGACGGGCCTGCAAGGAAGCTGCATAAGGCCTGATCATCGCATTCCTTTGGAAGGAAAAGGAAGCTTCCAACGCTAAAACTATGTGCCTGGGGGGGGGGTCACGGGGGCCCTCAGAAAACTGCGGAGGAGTTTGCCCCTTTCCGCAGTTTCAAGTATCCACCGGGGGCCTGGAACATATCCCCTATGGACATGGCACCCCCCCCCCTATATATAAATAGATATGGATAAAACAATATACCAGATGAACCCTAGGGGGAGCTTTTATAAACGGAAGATGCAGTAGTACCTTACTCTGGCTAGACTAAATCAAATTTATCCCTTAGTTGATCATTTGATGGAGATATGAAAGTACTGGTGCAAATTTGGTTCATATCTACTGGAATTGTGAAAAAAACTATTCCATGCTGAAAACTATTTTGAACAATGTTAAGGATATGACTGGGAATGCTTTATCATAAGACCCCCTAAGAAACATATTTTGCTTTCTCAATCTACAGACAAGAAGATCTTGAAATAATCTTCAAGGTGTGGGAAGGAGGTTGAGCTGTTGCCCTGCCTGAAGGAAGCTAAGCAGGTTCAGTCCTGGTCTTCGCTTGCAAGGGGGACTGTTGCCTGTGATGGATCTTGCGAAGGAACCATGTGTAGTGTGTGGAATGAGTAGGAGTCAGCTGGCAAGACGGAGAACACCTTGAGAACCGACTGAGGGAGACCTGCGGCTGCTGTGAAAAGCTCAGAAGGCAGAAGTACAGCTAGGATGTGCCTGCATTTCGAAAGGAAATATCTGGGAATTGAGGGTTCTATGTTCTCATAGAATACTTGTAAAACCCAATTGAAAAAAATGGGGTTTAGAATTGCCTGCCTATGTGAACTGCCTTGAATCTGTAAAGAAAAGGTGGTATATAAATACCATAAAATAAATAAATGTCACATCTTTGAAAAGCAATTTGATCGGTAATAAGATGGAAAATGAAGGAACTACCTGTAGTTACTACAACAGAAAACCAATTACTTTTGGGGGAATTGCCTTGTATGGTTAAGTGGCAAGCCTATACACACTTACATAGGAATAAGGCCTAATAATGTAGTGGGACTCACTTCTGAGTAAACCTGAATAGGACTGAGTGATAAATCGACTTGCAACCCAATTCTGTGTAGGTCTTATGCCACCACAACTAGTGTTCCACTGGCGTAAGATCCTTTACAGTTGTTGCAAAATGGCGTTCGGAAGAGCCAAGCCACCAACACAAGTGGCAAGCAGTGGTGGCAGCCTGCTAGCAGTCCCTGGGTGCCTCACAGTGCCAGTAAGTCAGCATGGAGTGCCGGATGGAGGCAGAGAGGGGGTGGAGCAGGGCGGAGAGTAGGAAAAAGGGAGATGGGGCAGAACAGGGCAGCAGAACGAGGGCTAGAAGGGGACAGTATCAGTGGCAGTGCCGCTGGCAATATCCTACCCGCCTTCCAGGCCTCAAACCACCTTCCTGGGTCCACTTGGACAGTAAAATCGCTGGTGCACCTCTGAGTAGACCTGTTTGGGCATCAGAGGTTTATGCTCAGGCAAGGGAACAAATATTCCCTTACCTGGAGACCTCTAGGACTGCCCCCCTCCGTCCGCAGGATGCAGTGTGCTCTGGCAGCGCAGCTGCATCAGGAGGGGAGGGAAAGGATAGAATTGGGCCTTAGGCTAGTCTTATCCACACCTACCTGGGAGTAAGCCCCACTGACTATAATGCAGAGATGTCACTCATGGGGGGCGCCGACGCGACCCCCCCACATGATGCCATAAGCACCGCCCCTGGGGGGGTGACATCACTTTCGCCGTGCCGCCGCCAAAATTTGGCGGTGGCACGGAAGCATACACTCCCGGCCTTTTTAGACTGTACAGAGCCCAGGAGGGCCAATCCTGTGCAAGTGGCCGCAACAACGCCAGGGGGTGTTTTCACACCACCGAATTGTGGCGGCGGTGTGGTGCAAGTGTACCCCCGCTGCCTGGGGGCCCACTGCCACCACGCTCGCCAACGACGCCTCTGCTGTAATGGGACTTACTTCTGAGTAGACCTGCCTAGGATTGGGCTGTAACTAGGTCAGAGTAAGTGAAGGTAGACTTCCAGGTGACCAGTTTGTTTAGAGATGGAGTATCTTTGTTCAGTATTGGAATAATAAAATCTGAGACACTGTATGTTCATACACTGTGTATAATGGAGTGGAGGTCAACTTACTGATGCTGTTATTTGGTTTCAGCGATGACAGATTTGTTTAATGATGTCTTATGGTTGTAATGTATGAATTTACGTTACTCTTATAGTATAAAATTAAAAAAAAAACCAGCTTGATCTATTTCTATTTCATCATCTTTAGACAGGGAATGAGTTTAAAAAGGGGATTAAAAATCTCTCCTAAAATAACAGTGTGCCGAGTGCTCCCTTTAATCAAAGGTCTATCTCAATTTCCTGTTTTCAGAGCAGCTGATCTAACAGGAAGTCACTATGAAAGTTCCAGTACTCTAGATAAAGTGTCATATCATGGTATGGAACACAGATGGACAGAAGCAATGATTCCCTGTGGTTTCTTTTTAATTACTCAATGGCTTTTCACTACCAAATTTACAACAGGATATGGGGATGCAGGTGACAGCCATGAACTGGTTCCTGAAGTTTTCATTCAAAAAGCAAAGCTATAAAAACGCAGTTCAGCATCTTGAGAACTGTAGAATCCTGGGCACAATTCAGTGAACTACAGGTTGATTACCCCTTATCCAGACATCCGAAATCCAGACATTCTGGGGGCTATGACTTTAAAAAAAAAAAAAAAACAACTTTCCAGCACCTGGCTGGCATATCGCAAGGCATGCTAGGGTACAAAATTATTTAAAATATTGTACAAAATTAACTTCAGGCTATGTGTGTAAGATGTATATGAGACAAATGAATTTCGTGTTTAGACATGGGTCTCATCCCCAAGATCTTGTATTTATGCAAATATTCCAAAATCCAGACAAATCCTCCAAAATCCAGACAACTTCCCATCCCAAGCAGTCCGGATAAGGGATACTCAACCTGTACTGTAATTGTAATCTTTAAAGGTTTTTTTTTCCTTGCACTCTGCATACTCGTCCATATATACCATGCGAGAGAGATCTCTATTTATTACAAATACAAGGCCTCATTAACAAACTCTCCATGGTGGGAATCTGAAGCACATGGAAGATGAACAGTTGAGTATTTTTCATAATGGAATATCATTTGACTCTACATATATTAAAAGTATTATAAAAATAATTTAGCATTACCTTATGTTGACAGCCTGACCAATATTTGTCATACACGAAGTCATGATTTCTGTAGTAAGGCTTTCAGCAAAGCTGACTCCATCTTGGCCAATTCCACTATCAGCTGCCAGACTCGTATTACTAAGCTGTCTCTCTGCTTTGTCAAAAGCCGTAGCAGCCACATTTTCAGCAAATGCAACCTTCTCATCCATATCAATATGAATTTTAGGAATATCCAAGTGAAGAACATGAGTTTTTGGACAAATGCCACCTAGTCTCATATTTGGAATTTGCCGAACTTCAGAATAGAGTTCTTGTTCAGGCAGGTGCAAAGATGACCGCCTTGCATAATACTGATGTTCCTTCACACCACAGTATCCACAGGCAGTTGCAGAAAATGGAGACAACTTCTCTGTGTATGTTGTTCTATCTCCATTTGTCCAGTTGTCAGCCGTTTGGAGAGTAGCAGATTCCAAGCTTACTTCCAAAGTGTCATCTACTACCTTTCTAGCATATTGTTCTATGGCATGAATAATGCCATCTCTGTAGGTATATTCATTTAAACTGCCTGTGCTATGATACAGTTTTTGTTTGCAACTGGAAGGAGAAAACATTTTAAGCTCAGCAACTTTATCAACTTTAGATGTTTTATACAAACAAGAATCGGTTAAAGATTTTGGCAAACAAGCTGCTGACATTTTAATTCTTTTTCTAACATCATGCGTTATACGATGAGCAAGGGATTCTGAAAAATCTAACAGCTTTGTGCGCTGAGTTTTGTGTTGGTTGCATTTATTTTCATAGGCTTGCTTTCCAAACTGACGAATGTTGCCTTCCTTCTTTTTCTTTATATCTGCACCCATGTTTACTAACTCAAATAGCTCACGCTCACTGTTTGACGTTTGAGCAGGAACTATTTTTCTATTATACTTCATCTTGAGTTTCTGGGCTGCTTGCTGCATACCAGATTTTATAGATCTGTAAGCAACCCTACTGGCAAACTGATCCATTATTAATTCACTGTGACCTCCTTCTCTTTTCAGAATCTGAATGATGTGGTCTGCATATTCATCAGTTACACTTTCACAACTCGGATATTTGGATGTCAGGCCTGGATCTTGTGACATCTGGGGTAAAGGAAGTATAGAGTCAGTTTCTCTAGACCACTGGTTCGCCAAGGGATACCTCCTGTCTTTTGACCAATATTCATTATAGTTTCTTTTATGATGGAAACAATCAGTCTGCTGATTAACTTGCTTCAGCCTCAGAAACTTACAATGTCTAGATTTTACCATTTTCTTAGCTTCGCTAATGACTTTTCCTGCCATATCACCAGCATAAACCCACAACGGGTTGAAAGTTTTTTCTGGAACATTCATAAATGCAGCACACACACATCTTTTGTCTTCCATGCTTAGCTGAAAGCACTTATTATTCTCCAGTTGAACTATTTTATCTTCTAAATGTGAAGCAGCCATTTCAGTGGCCATAGAAATTATATGACTGGCCAGATGATCCGCATACTCTATTGTTCTTACCGATGATTTAACTCTCTCTGCTACGGATTCAGAGAGCTCTTCACCTTCACTGCTTTCAGCTTCCTCTGAAAGAGATCGCATTAATTTTAGTATAAACTCTTCCTTTTCTAAGTAGTGATGCTCATTTTCAGACACTTCATCTATTTCTGATCTGTAAGGTGTAGAAGGAGGTGTAGCAGGTGCAAACTCCTTTGCTAGTTGACCTTTAAGTTTCTTTGTTAACTTCCTTAAATTCCACTCAGAACTAGCCTGGGATGGTATTAAAGGTGTCGGTGGTGGTGTGTCTGGCACTACACAAAGATTCCTAGCTCTGATGTTCAATTTATCTTCTATTGGAAATGCATCATCACAGTTAGATATCACAGAAGTGAGGTTATTCAAATCAAGAACTTTTTCATGACCAAATCCAGAACATCCTGTTGCTTTATACACATTGTGTTTTTCCAATGGATTACTTGAGGATTTTGCTGAACTTTCTAGATCTGGAAATTCTTCAGCACACTTTATGAAAGTCACAGAGGAACAAGGCGAGGACATGCACGTGGAAGCATTGCATGCTACATGTCTTTTTTTCCCCCCAACAGATTCTTTGGATCCTGAAAGCAAACATCTATTAAAGTAAATTGGAGTTATTTGAAATTTAGATGAGTTGTTCAAGGGCATCTGCTGCTGCCCTACAATTACTGGGACAATCTTTTTTTTTTCAGATTGTTTTACCGCACTATGACTCTCTTTTATATTGCTTTTTTGGTTAGTTCCCAATCCCACACAGTATGCAAATTTCTCACTTGTAGCAGAACATGCAGATTTGGTTTCATCTATAGATTGTTTTACTATTCGCTTGGCCAAATAATTAGCAAACACATTCTTACAAGTATCTTCGCCAATGCACTGCAAATATGGAGCGTTCTCCATTTTTAACATATTTGTATACTGCTCTGCAGTTTTAGAAACCTTGGAAGAGGTGACTGTTTCATAAGCCTCAGTAACTATCATATCTACCATTGTTCCAGAAAAATTACTGATGTTTCGCCCCCCAGTTGAGTCTGATATGCTACCAACTTCAGAATTATTTGCTTCTTTAAAATGCGCATTACATTCACTACCTGGACTATTATCTGCTGACAAATAAATAAGTGATGTCACTTCATCTTGTCTCTTTTTTGCTGCATAACAGAGCTGTGTAGAGTGCTTGAATGTTTTTTGATTGCCATCGGATGCAGAATGATTTCTTGCCTTTATATTAGGTGAAGTATGACTCTGACGAAGTATGCTTCCTGCAAAGGGCACAGGGATTGAACTTGCAATACCAGAAGTATAGAACAAGGCTTCATGGATAGTATATTCCTTTACTGGATTTAGGACTACTGGCACTTTCTCATCAAAATCAGAACACACACTTGAGGTTTGTGTTGACTCCAGCATACCTTCGGTACTTACATACTTCATGTTGTCCACTGAAAGACTAATAGCTGCTTGCGTTGTAAAGGTCACATCAACCTGAGATAACTCAATGAAAGCTTCCTGAATAACCGACTCAGACAGGTCTTTGGCATATGACCGTACAACTTTATCATTATAATGGAAGAACCAGTTCTGAGAAGCTGATGGTGTTGATGGCTGTGAAAACTGACATACTTCCATTATTCCTTCAAAAATTAGCTCCTCGGCAAGGTCTGCTGCAAATTTTGCTACTGTATTGGTAAATATTTGTTGCTTCACAGAGTGTAGCTCTTTTAAAGCACCCGTTATTGCTTCACTCACTAAAAAGCCTGCTAGTCCATTAATAGCTTTTTTCTTCAGTGAAGAGGCTTGCAGCCTCCCAATCTCATAAAAGGCCATTTGAAAGACTGAAGAAGTCAGTTTAGCAGCTAAGTGACAGAGTACATTAGTACATGAAGAAAAACCTTTGTGAAGATCTTTAAAAGCACTGCCAAAACTCTTCTCAACAAGCTCTGATGAAAATTTCTGGATGTGGTCTTTAATAATTAGCGATCTGTGTTTAGATTTACTTTTCTTCTCAAGTTCTCTTCCAGTGGCTTTCCCTTTTGCAGGATGACTTTTTTCTTCTTTTGAGACAATTCTATTAATGTTGGAAGCATCCTGTGTATATCTACATAATGATGAACGAGAATTAAAAACAGAACCTAGAATTTCAATGGAAATATTATTTGCAAAATCTGAGTGTGTGTGACAGAGGAGACTGTGATTTTGGTTAATGGTATCTCTATTGATACTCCTTCGACAAAGGCACTCTGTTGAAAAGCAACTGCCTAATGGACTGAAAGCCGATGATCTGATAGGGCTGAACAAACCTCCACTATCATCTCCCGATGTTTTCACTGGACGGGGAGAATCAGGAACATCCAAGAGGCCGCCGTATGGAGATTCTGGTTTGCGGGGTGTTGGTTTCCTTACATTGGCTGGAAGAGTGGGACGATCAAACTTGAATTTTTGAGGATTCATTGCAGTTATTTTAGAGCATGACTTTTTATATGAAATCATTTTCTTTTGGGGTGGATTACTTAGGACAGGATCTTTACCAAGTTTAAGACTGCTTTCAAGAGTTTGTTCTTGTTCATCAAACTGATCAAAACTATCAAAAAATTCACTGACTTCAGAGTCTGAATCTTCTATACCATCTTTCATTACTGGGATTTTTGGTAGCTGAAGCTTTGCTTTCAAGCTTCTTTGATATCCTTCTTCATCTAAGAAAATAACAGGGCTTGGACTAGAGCAATCCGATTCCGATGAGTCAGCAGGAGAGGAAGAAAACAAAGTTTTATGTAAAACATTAAGACTCTGATCATTAGAATTATGATGCTTGAAGAAACTCCTCTGTATCCAAGGTTCAGAAACTGAAGTTGTGACTGAGCTTCTTACAGAAGATGACAATTCTTTAAGTTCCAATATGTTAACTAGAGAAGCTGATGGTTTGGCAGTCTTCCGATGCACAGAATTAACAAACTTTGGATCAGTAGATGCTAAACTATGAGCCAAGCTAGTTTGTGAAGTAGCATCTTGACATTTCTCAGGTGTAACTTGGCCTATGCCCACAGGGAAGAAAAAAAAAAGGAAGTTAAGATGCAAGATTCCTGAAGGTAAAATATTGCAAGGTAACTGTAGCAGAAATTTAGGTATTTTTTGGCTGACATGCATGCAGTGAAATTCTATGCAAGTTATTTGGAAGGAAGGCCC